>JAXCIN010000041.1:0-1388133 GCA_038502155.1 Parochlus steinenii | reverse complement strand
AAGCAGCAGGATCATCAAGAAGTTTTGACTTTTAACGATAATCATCCTTCCAATTCAATATTTGGACTAAACTTCGAGTAATTACCTCTTACTATCTGTTATATTTTTAGAAATCTCAAAGGATTGCGATTGAATCAGCTAATTAGCTTAGTATATTGGACAACCTTCAACACCTTTACAAAGTTCACTCAAGTAATAAATCAACTTCTTCACATACTCTCTAACTGTCGGAATTGAATCAAAACTACTAAATTTGTGATCACTCCCACGATTATCTAGAAAATTGTTGAAATAAGATCCTATGATATAAATTCAATCAAATAAGTTGACTCACATTAACGAACGTTGTGTCGTTCAATAAAATTAATCCACCTGCTGTAAATGATGTTTGTTTGTGCATGGCTTGGAGGAAAACCTCGTGAACCTAAAAATACGTTTTTCTTAACTTTTGATGGTTTGAAATATATTTATTTACCGTTCCTTGAGAGCAACTTCTCTTAAGCCTGTCGATAGCCATAGACCTTAAAATTCCATGGATCTTATCAGCCTCTTCTCTGGTTTTACCGCAAAAAACTCCAATCAAAGACGTAACAACCAAAAGTGGTGTTACCCATAAAATATTACTGACACTGTTATATATCAAGGACATTTTGAAGGTCAGTCCCAAATTATTGAAAGCAATATATCCATAATACATTTCGCATGTGAAAATTCCACTGCAGAATAGAAAAACTCCAAGAACAGTCAATCCAAAGGAGTTATTGAATCCATCAATTGTGCCGTGAAGCTCAATATGGAGCTCTAGGAGAGGAATCATACATTGTTTTGGTCCTAGGTTATCAAGAATATTCTTCATATTGACGTTGAAATCCTTCAGCATTTGATGAATGATCTTTATAAGCATCAGCATAAAAATGGCTAAGATATTGAACTGCAACGTGCTTAACAGTTGAGATGCTAGCGTTACTAAAGAAATGATTGACTTGTCACCTTCCATAATACTGACTATATGAACTATTGTCATAGATAGGAGAAATGTGAAAATGATAAGACTAGTTGTTAAAGATACCACGTGGAACTTCTTGTAGGTTTCTTTCATCATAACATCGTGCATTAAATGTTTGATCTTCTTCTCCAATCTGACTAAATCATTCATGAACATCATCTGATCGTTTCTTTTGAAAACAGCTGCACAAATAATGAAAATAAATCCAATTTGCATGGATGCATTTTCTACCAGCAGAACCATTTTGCTAACTTCACTTCCTGGATCGATATAATCCCCAGAATTCTCTAAATTTAGTAATGTTATGTACCTCATCCAGATTTGCATTAAAATGTATGTTGCTATGCAATATAAAACAATATTTTTGCTTGATCGTACTTTATTTTGTTTCTCGTCGTATTTGAATGCAATCACGCTCATTGAGAGCAAAATATTCATTAGAAATTTTTGAGTTTTCACGAGATTCATCTTTAAGTTTTCGTTGTACACCTTCAAATCCAATTTAAATCCCTGAAAAATCCATTGATCAATCAGAAGTATCTTTGATTTGCTGCGAAATAGTTAAACGCCGTTTAAATAAATAAAACGCGTTCCCCACCTGAGTCCCAATCCTGAAAACAAAGCAATAAGTAACTGTATTTTATTGAGCTTTAGCGAGACCATATATATTAATTATGAAAATAATCACTTATGTTTCCATTTGGGGGTGTCGTTCAAGTATGCTCATTACTTTTATCCATCAAACAATAAAAATTGTAACTATTATTTAATTGTCACATACTTAACGAACAACCCCATGAATCAATTTAACTCAGACAATAAATTATTGATAGAAAATAATATGTAAAACAACAACTAACTGACTCTTGTTTTCACCCACAGAAAAGTGAAATAGACACATTGGAATGGGCGAATGATAATTTGCTTATGCTGTCAGATAATATGAGCAGTGATACTTTGTTCTCAACTATATCTCAGTTTCCCTTCCCAGACTCAAGAGAAATTGGTAAGTTTGCTATTTTGAGTAAAAAGATTGTTTCTAAAGTTTTATTTTAATTCTATTTTTAGCACGTGGAGCTGGTCGAGCAGACTTTATTCAACCTTCGCTAGGTCCACTGCAGCCCAACTTTGATGACTTCATGGACTTAGATTTAGGTTAGTTTCAAATACACTTTTCGAACTCATTACATTATTTAGATTTATAATGACAAATTGAACCACAAAAAAATTATTATTAGCAATGTCTGCCTGTGACATTTTTACAGCTTCCCCTTCCTTCTCACTTGAGTGGCTTCGATCACATTTTACTCCACTTGTTTAGGATTCTTTCTGCATCTTCTCCTTATCGACAAACACTTTTTCTAATAAATATTTTATTAAAAAACAATTCAGTGAATGACTGGCTTCTTTCTTGTACAGATCTCTTCAACAGTTTCACCACGAATAGTCGTTTAGCGCCAGTGCCCGAGGAGCAGACTGAGGACCTCCTCAAGGCCATCGATTTTCCTGCAATGAGTAAATTTATTTAAAATCTTAATTATTTAACAATTTTATTAAAAAATGATGCAATTGTAGCCTCAATGGACCCCATGCAAGCAATGATGCACGCTGGCAATGCTCAGTCCGTTGGCAACTCAGCCAACCTGATGAATGTGGATCAGCCGTTAATGTGCTCTGCCACTATTTACTCTCAGGATATGTCCATGGCGCCTTCAGGCGTTAATATAATGCATAGATCAAATGTTATGAGTTCCGATATGGACCCGTTTATGTCTAATCAATTGACTATGCAGCAACAGCAGCAACTGATTGCAGGAACCACGCAAGACATGAAGGACGGATATAAGGGAAAGTTTTGCCGAGGGTATTTGAAGCAGCACCAGTGAGTTCTATTTACTTTTAATTTTTTTGTCCTGTTTACTGATTCAGGTCAAAAATATGGACCATAGACTCAAATATTAATAAATGACTTAAAAATTTATTTTTAAACTTTCAGAAAGCGCGAGCCTCACAACTACGACAAATGTCAGCCAACTGCTCACCAGACCACAATTTACACCCAAATGATGTCTCAACCAGAAAGTCCCGCCCCTCCAAATCCCTACAATAACATTTACAGCTCAAACATCAGCGAGGTTGCTGCCACACCTCCATTGCACATGTCTCCCATCCAAACCACCACTAACAACTACAATATGCCAAACTCAGTGCAGAGCGTCCTAAATCTCTCGAGCAGTCAGTTGCAGATCCAAAACATGGCTTCAAATATGATCATGAATCTGCAACAGCCTTCGCAAATTCAGCAGCAACAAGCTCAGCAGTTTCAGATGCAACAACCTCAAAATTCCAGCCATGATGTTTATAAATCGCCACAAAGTCCAGGATTTAAATCTTATCACGGTCAGCAGCCGTACAAGATTCCATCTCAGGCACAGGGATTCACTGCTTCTAGAATTATGAGGCAGCAATCACCACCTCACGCCAAGCCTTATCAAACACAGCCACCACAGGTAAAATTAGATTCAATACTTGATTATTCAATTTTCTTAATAAAAAACTTTAGGTGGTTCCTACAAAGGAGATGTACCGTTCCAACAGCCTTCCGATCAACGCCACTATTCAACTCCCTACAAAAGATGATAATTTTGTGGTTCCCAAGTACCAAACTAAAGGAAACCGAGCGCAACGCACCAGAAGCAACTCAATGATTGTTCGACAGGGTCAACTTTTACCAACCTTGCAATCAGCAGCTAGTGAGCCTTTATTGAATGCCAGCAGCGCCCTTTTGGCTCAACTTTTAACGAGCAACAACTCGGCAATTGCAAATATCAACAGCATGACCCACAACCATCCTCAGCGAGCTTCCAGTTCACATCAACTCTTCACGATTCCTAGCACTTCCACCAGTTCGTTGGTAGAGCAGCCAATTCAACAAACTCCCAAACAAGCACCGCTAACAAGTTCCATGTCAATCTCTTCATCCTCATCTCAAGGCAGCAACAGCTCCTTCATTTACTCTGCTAACACGCCCACTTTATCGCCAGACTCAGCGTTTGATCAGGAACTGCCACTTTCACCAGATCGATCAAAATATCCTCAGAAAGAGACTCAAAGGAGAGCTGGGCATATTCATGCTGAACAAAAGAGGAGGTACAATATCAAAAATGGGTTTGAGGCGCTTAGCACGCTTATTCCTCAGCTCAGGCAGAATCCTAATGCTAAGGTTTGTTTTATTTTAATTTAGAATAAATAATTTGGCGCCTAATTTAAATTGATTTTCCTAATTTTATTTCTAGCTAAGCAAAGCATCAATGCTGCAGAAAGGTGCTGACTACATCAAGCAGCTCCGTGTGGAGCGATCTTCTGTTAATGATCAAATGGAAACCTTAAGGAAAGAAATTGAGACATTGAACAATTCTTTAAAGTAAATTTCTCATAAACTCCTTCAATGCAGCATTTTGTAATTTTCCTTTGTTTTATTTTAGTCACTTGCACACTGCTCTTCCTGCTAATGGTGCTCCTGTGTCGAGGCAACGCACTGGCCGAGTTAAGGATCTTTACGATCAATATGTCCTTCAACGTACACAAAAGAACTGGAAGTTTTGGATCGTGAGTGTTAAATTTATTAAATTTTAAAAAGTCCTAAAACATAAATGTTTTAAAATTTCATTAACAGTTTGGTTTGATCTTTGAGCCAATGTTCAATTCGTACAATTCTACTGTGTCAGTGGCTAGTCTTGAAGAACTTTGTCGCACCACGATGCTTTATGTTGACAACAGCTGCTCGCTAGTAGAGATTAGACCTGGTAAATATTTCTTAAAAATATAAAAGAATTTGAATAATAATTCATAATTTTTTAGCTGTTTCTAACAAGCTCCGCTACCTGTCCACCACAACCGACGTCCTATCCGAGAATCCAACATCCCTGCAAGAGGAAGTACAAAAAGCCGTCGCTGCTAAAGCACGAGAAGCTGAAAGAGAGGCCAAGGCCTCTAAACCATCGAAATGATCGCTATAATCTGCAATTACCCGCAAATTTATCGAAAATTCGCTGAAAATTTCTAAAAGTTTTTATTTTTATTTCATTTTTTGACCATTTTTATATTTTAATTATTTGTTATTTCTTAAAGTTGTGTTTAAGCAAAAAATTTACGATTTAGTTGAATTTAGTTTGAATTTCTTTTGTTACTTTGTAGTTGAATGTGCCTTTTACTCGTTAAGCTTGGAATAAGAATTTATGCTCTTGCGTTGAGCCACAACTTTCTTAATTAAATTAATTACAAATTATTGATTAAATTAATTTAAAATTCTAAAATCTTTTGTTTAGTTGAATTTTTCTGATTTTATCGAAATTTTAGTTAATTTTAATTAATTTTAAGATGAATTGTTGAGTTTAATTTGCCATCTGGTGCAGGGGTTTGGAAAAGGTTTTATTTTAGTTTACATTTTGGCGATAAAATATATTTTCTGATGATTTTTTATGTAAGAAAAATCTGCGCTACCGATTGAATCATTATAGAATACGATTTTAAAAAACCTTCCCAAACCCTGAAAACCGAATCACACAAAAATAAATTGCACATTTTTTGTGCAAATTTACCGAAAATTCAATTATTCACTTTTAAAGAGTTTACCGTTCACAATAAGAAGTTAGAGAATCCACATTTGTGAAAAATAAAAAAATTTTAATAAATATGTTCTTGTTTTTATATTTTTTCAGAAAATCTGTTTTTTCCTGAACTAGGAATATCTACTCCACTTCATCCAAAAACTTAAGTTCATCGATTCCTTGAATTAGTTATTAAGGTTCTGCAATAAATTCTTTTGGTGGTCGTTGCAGTTTTCGTTGATAATATGCTATAATTATTATACAAGAAAAAACGTTCGAATATTTTGGTAAACCTTACAAAATCACAATTTTATTATTTCTGAAACTATTTGCTACAATATTCCGTTAAAAAATTACGTTTTATTATTTTTATCCAGCGTCTACTCTAAAAAAGCAGGGGCGTCATAAGTTTTCCATCAAAGTTTTCATGATATAAGCTTAAGTATTCAAATTTACAAATTGAGAGAATCTCTTTAAAAAAATAAATAGTAAATTAATTATCAAAAAGTTCAAAAAAAAAATTATAAGAAAGAAATATAACAAGACTTATACATAATATCAAGTCCACCAAAAGGGAAAAGTTAGAGTGATCAGAAAATCAAAGTAAATTCAAAGATTTTCAAGATTTAAAAACATTGTCTTAGATTTTTCTTAGTTTTCTATCAATCAAATAAAGAAATTAAACATAAAATTTGGTACATAAAGATCCAGGAGCTGTTTTCTCCATAGTTTCCGAATAAATTACAACTTTCAGGCAACAATCGGCACAAAATGGTCACAAACGGAGCAATAGGCATTCATGGCCAAGATATTGAATCCCTCTTTAGGCTCACAGAAGAATTGTAGATTGTGCTGACACGAAAGTTCGTGTTGTCTCACAGATTTCAAGATTCCTTCGAAGAACTCTTTTAGGGAAAGAGGATAATATAGTCTAAGATAGAGTAAAGTAATATTGTTAATAGAAAGAACTAACCAAGTAACTAATTTCAAAAACAAAGTCCAAAAAACTTCTCACCTTATTCCACAGCAACAAGAGATGATATTTTCGTTGAGTTTCAGCAAATTTACTTGGCATATGGGACAAAAAACGCCCTCATCTTCCTCTAACTGTTCAATGTGACAATTTTCACTCCTTTCTAAGTCATCCCATAGCCACTGGTCACAATTCTCAACTATTTCCTTGTAAATCAACTCCTGTAGTTCAATGTCTTCTTCCATTTCCGCTAACTCTTCGCGCACTATGCTTTTAATTAATTGCTAAAATTGCCAAACAAAAAAATTGCGCCAATAAGAGAAAGTTTCTAAATTAACCTCACTCACTTTTTTCTGCGTTTCCAAGTTCCGTGAACCAAGAAATGAGTCTGTTCGGGCTTCCTTCATCCGGATACGACATTTCTGGAAGTGAAGATTTGTTTGATACATTCAAAAATGTAGATTAAGAAATTACCTCTCTTAGCAAATCTCGTAGTTGAGGGGATCCGTTTTTAATCAACATAGCAGCGTTCCTAGATTTGATCTTTTGCTGTACACTAGTGCTGAATGTCGTCGGAGACTTAGTAAGATTAATTACTGAAGACATTTTGATTAATATAATTTGCAAACTTTTGGACTATTTATTTATTATTGAGGGGTTGATAATGACTACTTTACTCTTGATGAAAATCTTTATTATTAACCCCTCCGGCACCAAGCTTTACGGCGAATTCAAAACAAATTTTGGGAGCTTTTTCGCTTCCCGCAAATTTTTAAATTTTAATTTGGCGGTATCAAAATGATGTTATGAATTGAAATGCATGATAACTGCAGTTCATATTATAGCATTTTTAGCGATTCTTTTTTTCATAAAATGGACCATAAAAATGTGGTGTAAATTTAAACTTTAAAAGATTTTTTATACAAATAATATGAAATTTTTTGAAATATGCTTCCTGAAATATGCTTCCAAATGGTCTCAAGAAATACTTTGAAATAAGCATTAAAAAGATTAAACAGAAAAATTCACTGAAACTTTCAAAAGAAATGATTTTTAATCCTGGAAATTGAATCAAATGCTTGGATGCGTTTTGTTTTTAGTTGATTAAACATTGAGTTCCTGAAATCTACTAAACTGTAAAAACTATGAAACTATTCGATTTTTGCATTCATACTAAACTTTTATCTGGATTTCATTTAATTTGATTCAATTAAAATAATTGGAGTTAGTTGGAAATACATTTTATTTAAGTACGATACAAATTTAAATTGCATTTTTTAATGGCAAATCTGTTGCAAGCACCTTCTTGAAATTTCAAGTTCCATCTTAGGATACATTCTAGATTGTTCTAGATAAATTTCACTTGAAATAAAATGTCTTTAGTTTTTATTTCACGATTAAACTACTAGTACAGTAAATCTTAGCAAGTTATTTGAGACAACAGAAATGCAAATCAACAGTCATCGATGTAAAAAAGTTCCCACCAGAGCTTTCATCTTTTGTCATGAGTTTACTTAGAATTATGTGATTTTACCAATTATTTTATTACAGCTCTCTGTCTAAGGAAGCAAAAAAGAATAATAACTTTCCTCAAAATACATTTTTATATCAAAAGACTGAAATTTTTTCTTATTGCAGCTTCCAGGGAGTTAAAAATATCTTTCATGTATTTCCGAGTATTTTTAGCATTTTTCATATATTTTCAGTTTGTGCACCAGCATACCATATTTACAAGAATGAGGAAAACACAATAAAAACTGTTGATGCAAAAAAGTTAAACGGTTTGTTTGAGCTTTTTTCCTTGCATTAGAGAATTGAATGGGATTGAGGAAGCTTTTTATTGAATTTATGATGAAAAGTTTTATTTATTTTTTCATTGTTGATCAATAATAAGTGACTCTTTTTAGGTCAAAGAGTTTTTTCATCTTTCCTGGTGAAAATCTTAAATTGTATTCAATATTCTAAAACTAATAAGCATTTACCATGATACCTTCACCTTACCTAATCCCAAATACCTAACAAAGCTAAAAGTCATTGACATGACACCTTTCTACAATTTCACAAAATCAAGAGTGATTGTTGATTCGACAGAATCTAGCACTTGTATTTATTTGAACAGTTCAAAATGTAATTCCGTAACAATCAATTTTCATTCTCAAAATAAATTTACCAAATACATTAAGATCCAAGAAGCCTAAACCTACCAAATCAACTACACAATCAAATAAAATTGATGACTTTTTGAGAGTTTGTGAGACTTGAGTGCCTGGTAAATATTCCTTCAACTCCTAAATATCCCAAAAACACTTGAACATACCATAAACGTTATTTAATATCAGAATTAATTTGATGCCGGTTTTGGTAAATAACTCAATTCAGTGTAGGAATTTAGGAAATATTTGTGTATATTTATTGTATCATAACACTTAATTAATCAAAATCTAATTTAATTTACATAATTTGTTTCCCCATTCACTTGATTATCATACGATTCACTTGTTGCGAGCTGTGTAGTCAGCGGCGTTCAGAAGTGCGGTAAATTCACTAGCAGGGTTCAATTTTAATTCCGCTGGATTGCCGTCCTCAATTATTTTACCATTCTCTAAAATCAGCACTCGATCATAGTCCAGCAAAGAATACAGTCGGTGCTAGATGTCATCGAAGATTGGAAGAAATGAGGAAAAGATTAAGTTGTTTTGGGTGTTTCAAAAATTCTTTAGAAATTTTTCAGAGACTTTTGGGATTTTTTTGATATCAATGAATCCTTTGAAATTTTCAACAATACAATAAATATCAAGGAAAAACATTTTCTCTTTAGTTTCTTACGGCTATTGTGATGATGGTGCGACCTTTGAACGCTTCATTGGCAGCGTTAAAGAGCTTTTTTTCCGTGTATGAGTCGAGAGAGCTAGTAAATTCATCTAGAACTAGACAGATTGAGCCTCGGAGGACTGCTCTGGCTAAGCAAAAGAGTTGTCGTTGGCCGCTGCTGAACATTGAGTCGCCATCAGTGAGGTAGGTATCTTTAAGATAAAAGATAGATTAAGTATTCCCCACGCTCTATAAAATATTAGAAATAGTCCTAACCTAACTTATTCGGTAAAAGAGAGATCGTGTCCTTCATTTGAGCAATTTCTAAACTATTCCAAAGCTCCAAGTCTGAGAAATGCTTAACTGGATCTAAATTATCTCTAACTGTTCCAGAGAACAAAATAACATCTTGAGGAATAACCGACAGCCTTGACCTCAACTCGTCCAGGTGAATTGTCGAGATATCTACATTATCTATCAAAATTCTGCCATTTGTAATACCAACCACTCCAAACAGAGACATAGCTAGCGTTGATTTGCCACTTCCTGCAAATGCATTTTATTAGCATTCCATTATTGTGCCAGTTAATGCTCCTTTAGTTTAACTTACCACTTCTGCCGCAAATTATGATCTGCAAATAGGATTGTGTGAAGAAAATCAAAATTACAAAATTACACAATTTGCATAAAGCGCTTGAATTTGGCATTCAGTGTTCTCTATTGTTTCAGATGGAACATTTATTTGCATAAGAAATTATGCAAATGTTAAACCGATGAAACCTATAGTAGCCATATTAGGGTTAGCAGGTTTTCTGATGGTTTTCTGCTACTGAAGTCGAGAAGTGATTTAAAGGCAAGGTGATTTTGAAAATCACAAATCAATTTATATGATTATGTTTTCGGTTTTCTTGAAAAATTTTAGTTTAGACTTAAAATTACATGGATATCGAAAATCTTTATTAATTATTGATAAAATGTAGAAACTGAAAATGATTATGATTCTTTCAAAAAACAATCACCCATCAAATGTGTGAATCAAATAAAGCTATTTTGCTTTACAAATACGAACTGAAACTTACCCTCTGACCTGTTGGAATATTTAGATTTAAATTGGTGATGACGTTCTCAGTCTGATTTTCATGCTTGAGTGAAACATTTTCAAACACAATGTTTCCATATTGTGGCCAGGAAATCGGAACTGGCTTGCCTAAGTAAACAATAACAAGAAGTAGAGAATGATAACTATTTTTCCCGGCATTTACTTACAAAATTCTATCCTTTCAACACTTTCTCGATGAGTTTCGCTATCAATGTAATACCGAATCCTCTCGACCGCTCCAAAGTACATCTCCAAGTCAGCAAACAGCTTCACCACCCAATTCAGATAAATCGGAATCAAGAGCGTGTAGTTTATAGCCAGGCCGACCAACGACGACTGAACGCTTTCTGGCATAATTTTTGAACTTATCAGCGCCATTAGAATAGCACAAAACACAATAAATGCGCCCAAATAATCCTGCAATTTATGAGCCCAATGGCCAAGATGGAACATAAAAATTAAATTCAATAAATCTTCCATTAAAGCGGCAGCACAGGAAACACGTTAAAGAAGCACATTCAAGTTCGTTTGGGTGGCAATAAAATGATGAGGCACGAGGGAGGGGAAGACGATTAAAGACTTTTTATTTGTTGGATTTATTGCATCAAATTTCATTATTTTGGCATTTGGGTCGAGAATAACCATTTTAAGACTTTCTTATTGAAATAGTTTTAATGTTAGAGGTTTTCAAATCTTTTTAAACTTTTAAAAGAAAATTCCTTAGTGATGAAAAACCTTGCAACTCCCACCCTCTCATAAATCAAATTACGCCGTTTTCACTTGAAATCAGATATTTCTTTAACGGCTGCAATAAAACAGGCACTAAATGTGTTTCCCCAGAGCAAAAAATTTAATTTCAAGAATTTCCTACTAATGCTTTCAAGTTCAAAAATTTGTACCAACATAAAGCCAGATAAACAGAAGAATAACGTAAACTAGGAAAGTTTATAAAGGATTACAGCGATTTAAGAAAAATCGTGCAGCAAATAAATAAATCGAGCTTTAACATACCAAAGCAATGCCCAGCCAACGGTTACTGGAATTTAAAATCACAAATGCAACATTGTTGTCCTCCATTCTTTTGAAAAGAGTCTCCATGAAGCGAGACTCTTGGTTGTAGGCACGAATGGTGGAAAGTCCAGCTATGGTTTCTGAGAAATGAGATATTACCGGGGAGCTGGTGATGCTTTCTATTCTTTGGAGCTCTCTGCAATGAATGAAATTTATATTAATAAATCATTTTTGGTGATTTATCGCACAATTTGAATTTTTTATAGATAAATTTGAAAGTGAAGATTTTGATATTAAATGGCACATTTCACTTTCACATTTTAATTAATCGGTGAAATATTTGAAAAAAACTTTCTCTACAATAAAAAACCAAATAAAACTGAACTCACCTGCAAGAGCACCGATAAAACTTCTGCACCACCCAATATACCCCAAAAATGGGAATGGTTAAGAGCAGAAACCAATACGATATAATTATATTAATTAGTATGGAACATAAACAAAGTAGTACAAATTGCAGGAGTCGTTGAATGGTGGTCGCGATTTTCTATAAAAGGGAAAACAGTAAGAACTATGCTAAAAATAGGTAATAAGGTATAAAGTGTGTAAAAACATAAACATAAAATACACGGAACATTAAATATCAAAGAATGAGCGAAGGAATTAATTGGTGCAAGGTGGTACAGCTTGATGGGCATGTTTAGTGGCTTGTGGGAACAGTTGGTGGTTGAAGCGTTAGAAAATGAATAAAAATTGATTTTTTTAGTAAGAAAATTGATGTGTTTAGCTCAAGGACTGGTAGTATCACATAAAAACCTACCTTATCGATGATTGCAACATCAAAGCTGAATCTGTTCATAATCCTTCCAAATGGTGTTGACGTAAAGAAATTCAGATTATTCTTCATCAAACTGCCGATCAACTGTTCATGCAGCACTTTTCTAGCAAAACTGCCAGCCAATTGTCCACTCAAACTGGACACCAGCGCAGATAAAATGCAAAAAACTGACAACATTGCAAAAATATTGAAGTAGTACTTAACCTAGAAAGTAGAAAAGGCACATGAGAATAAAACATAAAAGAAAATCCTTTAATCTTTGCAGAGAAGATTTCCGGCTTACATCTGATGCATCATTGCTCTCAGTCCAGTCCCTCAGCCATACGTCCGTGTACACTCGAAATGCTTGCCACATCAATGTGCTTGCAAAAAATATACCGAGGGTAGAGAGGCCGCACGACTTGAGATAGGCTACGTAAACATTCGTTGGAATTTTGCCATATTTTCGTTCTTCCGCATATCGAATGGACTGTTCTTCATCTAAGTCTGAGCAGATTAAAGGATAAAGATAAATTTAAGAGCTTTTTAAAAGAATCATAATTTTGAAGAGATTATAGAGCTAAAATTGTGATTTAAAATCATCACGTATTTTCTTCAATTTATGACCAACCTATACTATTCTCATCATCTTGAAATTCTTCACTGAGTTTTGAAGCAGCTGATGCTCCCCTTTTCAATCCCTGCTGTGGTTCGTAATCTTCAGTGATGCTCCTATAGCATTAACAAATTTCAAATTTAAATCCTTCAATAAAACATGCATGCAATGGAAAGCAAGTGATCCTTACCCAATTGACATCCGCTTTTCCCTATAAAGTCCAGGTTTTTCCATACTTGCTCTCGATAGCGTGGGCTTCCTTCGTTTTGAAGACATCCGCCGTAGAAATTGGCGGAAACTTAATCTTCTACCGAAACTGCTGTAAGAGCCATCAGAAATTCTATTTTGCTTGTGCACGTAGTTCAAGGAGGTGGGTGATGAAATGTGTCGAATTACTGGGGATTTTAGTCTATGAGTTGCGTTCACTTGGAGGCTGTTGGCACGCAGAATGTCCTTCTTTTGTTTATTGACTCGCAGTTCTGGGAGTCTTTGGAAGTCTATGTTCTCGTCAAAACACTCATCGATTGGGAGTGGAAGGTCATGGGTAAAGTGTTTGGAGCCAAAGAGGGAAGAATTGCGTTTCAGTGGGGTGAAAAGCGAAGTTGACTGGAAATTTAAGAAAAAGAACAAAAAATGTTTAAAATAGATCAAATAGAGATTATTTTATTAAAGTTTAGGTCCAAAAACCAAGAAATCGATCCACGAAACCTAATTTTTTGAATGTTTGAAGGTACGTGAAAACAAAAAAATCGAAAATTCTGGGGCGGGCAGACAGACGGACAAAAAAAAAACAAACAAAAAACTGCTAAAACCACAACTACTTTAGTATGTTTCAATAACACTCTTGCATTGCATTCCGCTCTATTGCTCTATCGAGCTACCGGGAAACACTTAAAAATACTTAATTGTACAATAAATCACCCGCACCACAAATGAATGAAAAGTTTTCAACAATTTTCTATACTTTTACCCACTTAACTACATAGAAACTACAAAAACAATAGTGAAACTGCAATAAAATATCAATTAATGTACGATTTACCGGAAATGGTGCAAAAAATACTTACCGATGATAAATGGCTTTCCTCGACAAAGTTACGCTGGAGACCAATTCGTGTTATATTTTTAAATAATTTCCACCTTTCTTTGGCAGTTTTCCCAGCACTATAAATTTGAAGGGAAATAAAAGGATAATTTATATTTTTATTAGCGAAAATTTTAGAGCAAAAATTAAAGATGCATAAAAGTGCATAAAGACATAATAAAACGAGTGTTGCTACTTTGCAAGTTTCTTGGGGCAAATGCATTTGAATTTTAAATATGCACTGAAAAAATTTGAATAATTTTGCTTTCAGTTTAAATTTTTTTAAGTGTATAAAGTTTTATAGCTTTCAACACCATTTCAATTGCAACTTTTTATGGCTTAATGCATTTTATTACACTTTCCATTCAAACAATTACCCCAATTGGCTTTCTTGCGCGTTTTCCTTGGCAATCAGCTCATCCCATTCTTTGACAATCAGTGGCTCCCACTCTGTTATATCCTTCATAGTTCCAGCTACACGAATTTTCCCATCTAGCATTGCAACAATCTATTGTGTTTTAAAAACAGTAATTATGATATTGTCATTGTTTTTAATTGTCCATAGTCCTTTGTCAGTCAATTACTCTGAAACTCTCGTAGTAACCCATACAGGATCTAATAATAATGCAACTATAACAAATTTAATGGGAAAACTCTGGCCAGAATGTTTTATGATACAGTTTTGCTTGAAATTTCCCATTTTTCAGAGTTTTCCAGTAAAATTCAGTTTTTCAATTTATATCTAGGTAATTGTTTTTTGTGGGACAAAAACAAATAGAATTTAATTTTATTAGTTATGGTGTAACTTTTGCAATCTCCAGTTTTATGAGTTTTTTAATGTTTTTAGTGTTTTTGGGTAGAGTTGTTAGTCTATCCAATAGTTTTGAATATATTGTGGATCGTTTTATCTCTAGTAAATTCATAATGGGTATTCCAAACTTACATAGTCTGCATTATAAACTAATTGCGTTTTTTGCGTCACCAAAATAGTCGTCCTTTTATATTTCAGCAATATTTTTTTGATACTCTTCTCGAATAACGAGCTGCCCACTTCATTATCTAGTGAGGCAAATGGATCATCCTAGAGCCAGCAAAAAAACAAAAACCGAGCAGCAGGAGATATGAAAAAAGAGCATAATTACATTAACTTAGCACCAGTAGCATTTTTCAGTACGCAGCAGTAATTAAACCTAGCAAATCTAATTTATTTGGAATTTATGGCAGAGTGTCGTTAAATTTACCAGAATCACCACGTTTGCTGATGAGTACAAGGCCCGGGCTATTGAAATTCGCTGTCTCTGTCCACCGGAAAGGTTGAGGCCTCGCTCACCAATTTGTGTCAAGTCCCCTTCGGGCATCAGGTCGAGATCTGGCCGCAATGAGCATGATTCAATCACACGTTCGTAGCGCTTTGGGCGAAAGGATTCACCAAAAAGGATGTTTTCTTTTATGGTGGAGTTTAGCAGGAATGGAGTTTGTGAGGCAAATGCAACTGTTGAATATCTATTAAAGTTTTAATGTATTAACGTCCAATTAGCCAATTAAGTTTTGACAGAGGGAAAAAATTTAGATTAGGTATTTCTTGTTTGTATTGAATTAAGGTAGGTAATTAAGCTAGTTATTTCTGAAAGTTATGTACTTATTCCAATAAATTTCTCCCTCGAGCTTAAGCATCTCTTTGAGCAAGGCGCCGACCATCGAAGACTTTCCTGATCCACTTTGTCCAACAACTACTGTTAGCACCCCTGCAAAACATCATGTACAACAATAAAGTGTGATTAAATCTCTCCAAGCCTAAAATAAATGTGTTTGCTTAACCTTTTGGTATCGACAAGTTGCCAATCTGAAGCGGGTTTTTATCCTCGCCGCTCCACGCAAACAATCCATCTTTTATGCAAACAACCAGCTCATCAGAAATAGTGAATGGTTTTGCTTTCGGCTTGTGCTCAATTTTATGCCCTTCTGAAATGGATTTGTTCCTACAGCGTAAAAACTTCGTGCTCTCGTTTAATTGATTTTGTTTTCTTAATTTGATTTTGTGCTGACTATTATTAGGTTTTTTCTCATCATCCATCTCATTCACGGCCTTTCTATCCAATTTATCAATACAGTCGATAATTGTTTTGCAGTCGTTGGTTGGCACGTTTATTACAATTTGTGGAGGAGTTAGTGCTGGACAGTTATCGGTTGTCATTAACCTTCAGAATAATGTTATTGGTTTTAGAATGTTTAATTGTTACAATAAATTTAAATTTGTAGCATAATTTATATTTACCTTTCAAGTCTTGTATTATTTTTTTCAACATTTTCCATTTGTCCATCTTCACTTTGAGTGTTAATCAACTCTCCCGTCTCAGCTGCATCGTCTGAATACTTTCCATAAAATTTATTCTTGTCCTCAAATAAATCCAGCGAAGCGTCACTTTTACATAAAACCCTTGCCATATTCCTTATCCCTTCAAACTCCTTTTCGATTTCTTTTTGCGACAAAAACTTGTGAATTCTTTTGGTGCTGATACTCGCTGAAATGATAATTGGAATGGTGATAGGAAAGATGAAGAGTGGAACTGTCAGTTGATTGAATAAAGCGAGGGTTGTGAAGACATTGCCTGCTGTAAACTCCACTCCGTCATCGTTGATTAAGGAGTATATTGCAAAGGTTGTGACTGTTATTAGGACAGTAGAGACGTGGGTCAAAAAGGCTAGAATTGAGATGGATAAATAGATAAATTTTTCAATTGATGGAGTTTATGGTAACATCTTTAAAAATAAAACGTGCTTCCACTAATGAAATTAAAATAATTAATGAGCCAATCCAAATCTTTAAAGAATGATAATTAGCAATAAAATTTCAAATTATTCATAAAATCAACCAATTATAATGTAATCCCCCTCAGCATTTGTCACAAATATCCGGCCACTAAAAGCTCCATCCGTTTCACAAATTATCTCACCCCACAAAAGCTTTCGCAATAATTATACTTATAATCCCATTATTTGTACAGTACATCATTTATTTGTTTTCAAGAACAAATTCATTATTCATTCCTCGGAATTCATGGTATCAAACAGAATTAATTATCTCCAATTAAATTAAATTCATTGCGCAAAATTCCCAAAACAAAAGGCAACAAAAAATATGGTGCTTTTGTCCTTTTTGCTCAACACATTGTCTTCATTAATTAATTTGGCACATTCGGATAGTCTGAGGGTGTTGTGCGCAAAGTTTTAGTGTGATTGTGTGTGGATTGGCCAAGAGCGATTAATTAAAATATACTAAAAGACACTAAAGCGGTAAAGCTCACTCATCAAGGTCCAGTACACGGCGTCTAGGTTCAAGTAATGCAGCTCATTCTTCCGACTGTCGGAGATTTTATCTTCGAAGATTTTCTCCCAGGCGTTCAGCTTGATTATTTTGATTCCAAGAAAAACTTCGTTAATTTTTTTTAGGCGCTCGTCGGCACATTTCTAGAAATAAATTAAAATAAGAATTAATAAAAATTATTGAAGGTTGTCATAACAACGAATTCAAATCTCTAACTCATTCAAATTTTCTAAGACAAAGCACACAAAGGAGCTAATTAATTTTATTTACATAAAATATCTTATCGACCAAATCTAAAAATAAGCGCCAGTATAATCCAAATCTGCTCCAAATCCAATACGCACACAATTATCTATAAGATCCATTAATTGTCCTAATTTTGCCAAACAAAACAAACAGCCAACAAATGCTCTGAACAAATTATGAATCTCCCAGAATTGGCAAACGGGCAAAATTAAATTAATCACTTGAGTGAAAGTTTGTACTGAAGCCTTTCTGCTACTGCTGGCCGAGTCTCCCTCTATAGCAACAGCAAAAATAAAGGGCATAAAGAATCGCAAAAGTGATAATTAAAATTAATTGACAGAGATAAAATTGTGTTACTGCAACAGATTGCTTGATTTACATTTTTAATGACTTACAGCGCCTCGCTTCGAGTTGGACGACATCATCTTGCCGACGGCGAATTGCAGGGGAACCATTGTAACAATACAAATCAGTGATCCAATTAGGGAACTGATGCCCAGCTTGAGATACAGACAGTATAACACAATTCCAATCTGAGAAGTCGGAGGAAGAAAAATGGAAGCTGTTAAGGAGTTGACTTATTTGATGTAATTAATTAAAGAATTTTTTTTTTAATTTCTTCAAAATATTCATAAAAAAGCTCACCTTTAATGGAATAGACCAAATATAATGAGCAATCCAGAAAAAGCTCATAACATTAAGTGCATCGTCAGACATCAAATTTGTAATGGTTCCTACATCACAACTATGCTCTTGTTCCTCTTCAGCGCTCTGCCCATTACTATAAAAGCAACTACAGCTTAATGACAAAGTTTTGCGATAAATTAATCCTTGTAATGCGTTTTTAATTTTAATGCCTTCCATGTTGACTAAGTAAGTGGACGACTGGCTGAGTGTGCCTTGTAGTATGAACGCAATGAGAACGATAGTGGACATAATCCAGCCATTAGAGATGAACTCGCCCCAATTAGAATGAAACAGCTCAACATAATTACTAGCATTGTAATTTTGTGGCTCATAATGCTCGTAATGCTGGTAATCTGTGCTGTTGGCGACGGAACCATTTAATATTTGCACATTTATGAAATCAACAATGTATGAAATAGATAATGGTCCCACTAATCCGCATAAATCACCGAAAAGTTTGAATATTCCACCTATTAGAAACATTTTGCAGCAGCTCCTCGCATAGCACGTCCACAAAGACACTTGCTTATTCTGCTTGGAAGAGGAAGAGAAATTGTATCATAATGTGCACGAAAATTGTTATTAAAAATGCAAACATATCATAAACATCTAGATTGTTGGATGAACATTATGTAGAGAGAAAATGCATGATGTGTTGCCAAGGAGTGCTGTCGAGTGGATCGAGGGGTTTGGATTTATTAGAGATTTTCATGTTTTCTTTGGTTAACAGATCTACTGAAAACATTTATAATTTTGGATTTTAAAAAGCTTGTTTTTTGAAAATAAGTAATAAAATCAGTTCAAACAGCCCAAAAAAAAATATATGAAAAATCCTCTTAAAACTTCTAAAACCCTTTCTTCCACTCTACTCCATGAATAAAATATCATGAACTAAACAAATATTTATAATAAAAAATTGCAGAAACTTGCAACTTATCCTTCGTTCCCTAGTTTGGCTGCCACCAAAAGACTTGAATAAAAAATGCAGCCGGCAAAAAAGGTTTAGGAAATGCAACACAAAACTTTCGCCAAACACACCATCCGGCACACAACAATTGCTCAACAATAAATGCCAGTTCCTCTGCCTTTTTGCTGAATGAGCTGCCGCTTTTTTTGGTTGCTGTTCAGGAAAAATGCAAAAATTTGTGTAGATGCATGCACACGCCAAAAAAGACTCTGATTCTTTCCTCTGCCGCATCCTTCACATCCTAGCACATGCAGCCAGCTGTAGTTGCTATGTGTTTATATGTCTATATGGTCGGTTTAAAAAAAACTCTTCTGACAAGATTTCAACCAGCTAACTTTAATATTTAGTGAATTCAGTGTATTTCTAGTGGTGTACTCTATTTCACAGTTTTCTAAGTGCATGAGCCTTTTTGTGCCATCAGGAAGAAAATCTCTTTTTTTGTTTATCACCATTTTTTGATCCGAGGAAGTTTCTGGAAACTTTTGTAAATATTACATGGCATTTTGCTCATAAATTGCAATAAATATGAATATTGTATTTAGTTAGCAAATTTTTACTTCGGCAACAAAAAGTTGTGAAGTCTTGGTTTCATCCAAACTTTTTTTTTTTTTTTTTTTCTTATTTTCGCCTAAAACAAAAAAAATTTTGGTCTAGAACCCGAAATTTTGGGTCCTTGCGAAATGTCAGTCCGTGGTTTTGACTTCTAAACTTCTGTATTCGTAATCTTAGAACCCATCCGACCGATTTATCTCAAACTTTCAGAATAAGCTTTTTTCAACCATAAGCAGCGACGTCACGTTAGTTTTTGAAAATCCGACAGCGCCATCTAGTACCTGTAGTGCAAACTATCATTTTCCCATACAAAATTTTTTTTTTCCTGAAAATATTTTAAAACATCTGAATATGCAAAAACATTGTATTTGTCCCAAAACGATCAATTCCAGAAGATTTTATGGAAATATTGTACCATGACCAAGTTGTCATGCTTACAAAGTTTTGGAAAAAACTTCTGTATTCGTAATCTTTGAACCCATCCGACCGATTGGTCTCAAAATTTCAGAATAAGCTTTTTTTAACCATAAGACGGTCGCGTTTGCTAATTCAAGAAAATCCTACAGCGCCATCTAGTACCTGTAGTGCAAAATACCATTTTACCATACAAATTTTTTTTTTTCCTGAGATTATATTGAAACATCCGAATATGCAAAAACCTTGTATTTGGCCCAAAATGATCGATTCCAGAAGATTTTATGGAAATATTGTACCATGACCAAGTTGTCATGCTTACAAAAATTTTGGAAAAAAAACTTCTGTTTTCGTAATCTCAGAACCCATCTGACCGATTGATCTAAAATTTTCAAAATAAGCTTTTTTTAACCATAAGCAGCGACGTACGAAGAGTTTTTGAAAATAATACAGCGCCATCTAGTACCTGTAGTGCAAAAATTTATATTTTATATATCTTGTGTTTTTTCAAAGAATCTAAAAAACTGTTGGAAAAAATATATATTTTTTTTTTGAATTTTATATGAAAACAAGTTTTACGTGTTTTTCGTTAAGAAACTACCAACTCAAGTCGATCAGAAAGTGGTAAAATTTGATTCAACAGAATTATCAGCAATAATACACAATATTCCCGCTCGGCGCTCTAATCGAATATTTATATTTTGGTTACATATTTTTGAATTTCCTAGAATTTTATTGCTTCATTCAAATGAATTATTCTAATGAAGCATAGGTATTATGTTGCCGAAGTGCCTGCTAAAGCTTCAGCTTTTCCGATTTTTTTACGATGTACATAAAGTGTCCTGAATTGGAATTTCAAGTTTTTTGTTGTTAGGATGTTTTATAAGGACGACAATGATGTTTGTATGATTTGTCAGAGGAACATCATACAATGTTATGTTTTATGGGTTTTTCATTGTTCGACAGAAATGAAGTTATTGTAGAAAACAAGTGCTCTGAGGCTTGAACTATTTTAAAAATAGTTTCAATGTTTTTTTTGTGCTACTTTTAAATATAATTTGATAGTCTCACGTTTACTTTTTCAAAGGTTTTTATAATATTTTTTAATCCCTCCTTTTCTATTTTCTCATATTTTCATTTCATCGAATCATCATTTCATCATTTTGTCTAGTGCATTTGTAATTAAAGTTTTTTTCAAAATACATTATAAATTACTTCCTTAGCATCCCAAATTCCTATTTTGAGCAATTTGTGTTTCCCAACATCCTAGAAAAATAAAGAAATTACGTTCCATTAATAGAACCTCGAACAATTTCCGCTGCAACCCTGCCTCTTCACTTCCTCATAAAATGTAAAACATTTAAAACTAAAAATACATCAACAAAAAGACACAATAAACCCCATAAAGGACTTGTTTAAATCATATATGGAATGCACTACCGCTATTCAATTCGTTTTGTGCCGAGTCTGCATATGATTTATTCCCTTTTTGCGCAAAATTCAAGAACATCGCCACATCCTACATGGAGCATTCCGGCACACTTGGGCACACTTTGATACATTCTCAAATTCCATGTTATTCCCATTTTATTGCTTAATCTTTCAAGGATTTACCAGTTTTACCCAAGTTTCTGCCATTCTCCATTGTCCGTACAAATATATAAATTACATGAAAGTGTATAAATCTGTTTCAATGTTGGCATTATGGCCATAGTTTGTCTCCATTTACCTTGCAGCTCTGGTAGATAAACAGGAATTGATCGTATTGATAGCGACTGGTGTCCTTCTCGTGCAAATTTCCCAAATCATTTAATTCCAATGGTTTGAAAAAGCCTTTCCAGAATAATCCTGTCATCCACCAGAATGTTGTTTTAGATAGGAAAGACGAATAGGGATTCTTGTATGATATATTCTCTTTTGACAGCAAAGTGGGATCACATGATTTGGATGTTATTGAAGATGATTTCTGTAAATGAAATAAATGGAATATATGAAAAATAGTCCCTTTTCGATAAATTGTCAATTTCTTCAATTTTCTAGCACAATTCGAATAAATTTACACATCTTCCAATTCAACAGAATTCTTGGAAAATTTACCAGTGATTTGTTTTGTCATCGTTCTATGTATGCTCCATTTTCTGGTTTATTAATAAAATCAATGAATCATCTCATAAACATGACAATGAAGTTTGTTCTTGTGAAATAATAATGATATCTGAGATTTTTGACATATAAATATTAATGGGGAGTGAATAAATTGTTAGAGATGTCAAGTCTGGAGAGATTTCATTATCGTTGTGTGTTCTCGAAATGATGGACTGAAGGAATTTTTGCTTTTGGGTCTAGTTTTGGCCGGTGATAGTTTATTTCGAAATTTATGTAGGATGGGTTTAAGTGCTTTTTGAAGAGCTTTTAATTTATTAGTATTTTACTGGATGGGGATTTTTATATCTAAAGATTTCTCTCAGTGCCATGAAATGCACAGTTTCATCTTTTATTCCCCAAAATCACATAAATCGGGAAGCGCAACATATTTGAATATTTCGACTTGCATACGAGCTTTCGGGAAATACTTTTGCTGCCAAACTCAAATCGAGTTATAATTCAACAATTTCTACAATTTCTACAATTTCAATGATATTTCAGCAAATCCAAATATCTGTCTGAATATTTCAACAACTACATTTTTAATATTGCAAAAGTTTTTAGTCAGTAACTTAGAAAGAAAATAGAACGAGCTTTTCTCTTTAAAATATTTATTTATGAATTTTAACTTTATCTGGTAAATGAAAATAAGCTTGAAAACTATATAGGAACCGTATTTTGTTAAAAACTTAAAAATTACTTTGATGCTTTGAAGCAGAAATCATCGATGTTTATAAACCCCATAAAAAGCTAGTCGTTCGGAAAAGCGCTACATTTTCCAGAAATTTACGGATTTAAATAACTCATAATGTATACAACGAATTTTCAATTACTATGATGCATTTCCATGCAATTTCATACAATTTCACGAAAATATAATTTTTTTGTAATTTTGTGTACAGAGCGTAATAAATTGTTATTTAATGGATATTGCAAACTTTTCTGCAATTTCATGTATGTAAATCATAAAATGAGGATTCAAAAAGCATATAAACATGTACCTCTAGATATATTGTAACTGCATCCACCGCACTTAATCCAAATATCAGGCAAGTTGTTACCATTTGTATTAATAAATACGGGTTGTTGAGCTCCAAATAGTTTTGCAGATAAACGAATTTCCATAATTTCGTTATGAATTGGGTGGTTTCTAGGATTTGAATGACGCAAAGCCATCCAATTGCTGAAAATAAATTTGTTAGGGAGCATTAGCAGGGATTTGAAGAATAATTTGTTTTGTTGGTAGCAGGTAAATTCAACCTCAGCCATTGCATATATAACCAGTTGCATTATGCCCAGCAAAAATATTAGTGCCACTAAGTTGAAATTTATTACTTTCCTGTTGATTATGCAATCATCCTTAAAACAGGTAAATCTTATGAATGTAACCTTCACCATAATTCTACCTTGTTGAATATAACCTAAATTAAATTCTTTGTGTAAAAAATAGCAACAAAGTACTAAGATCTGGAAAATAAATCACAGCCACTGTAAAATCCACCCAATTTTTCACACCCTCTCTCTTCAGTCTCATCCTTAAACATTCATCCTCATCAATAATTAAATAATCCCAAGCACAATTTATAAATTACCCAATTAAGTGCAAGTTTGTGGAACATTTGCACGTAAATTAACGAATTAATTATAATCACATTACTGTCATCCACAATGCAACTAAACTTCAGCCACTTTATTGTTGATAATGCTTTTATGCTGTACTTGCTTTCTAGTCATTGACACTATGATATTGTGCAAAAGCTCAGCAGTTCATACCTTACAGAAATGAGCGCACAATTTTCACACAATTTCACAAAATCCAATGAATTTAATGTGTTTGCTCGAGTTTGCTGGTTAAATTAATTTATACACAGTAAAAAATATCTCGACGAAAAGTAATCCATTTCGATTAAAATCAAACAGAGAGACTGATGCATCTGGAAACGGCGCGTTCTCTGTTTAAAATTAAACGACTTCAAACTAAATAGATTAAAAATAATCTAAAAAGATGAAAATTTTTTCAAAATAAAAAGTTTAAAATTAATCTAAAGCGTTGATATTTCAACCATTTTGTTGAAAATACTTTTGTTCATATTGGATTAATTTTGAGCTAAAAATTGTAAAATTAAACTGATTCAATTAAATTCAAACAATCGGATTTTTTTAGTTTTTCTACTATTTTTATGTTTATTTGAATGAATTTTCAGATTTTTAGTTTAAATTTTGTGATTTGATACTTATAATAAATGTTGTACATGAAATTTACAAAATATTCTTAACTAACTAAATTACACGGTTACAGTAGATCCTTGGGTGACTTCTTATTTTAACTGCTGGGCTGGGATGTAACTTATTTGAAATTTTGACGAATTACCTGAAAATGAAAAAAGTTATTATTCAAGAAATTTATATAAGAATATGAGTATTTATTACTTTGTGATCTGCATGTAAAATATATTTTGATTGGTTCATCTCTCGCATGTATACTCCACTCTTTGACCATCCAATGTAGCACCAGAATCCTCATTAGCTGTCGTTTTCTCAAAAGTTTCAAACATAGGCTAAAATCAAATAAATCAGAGTTTAAATCGAGTTTTTATCGATCAATATATATTGCTTACCGCTTCTACAAACAAGGAAAATTGTCAGATCAATGGGTATTAATTTTTCGTCAGCATTCACAGATCGTTTCACTTTTTATAAATCTTAATCTTAATATTACTAACTAGATTTTTCCACGTCATTCACAAGTGACAAATGCTGACAAAATAAAATTGCTCGAAATTTAAACTGAATTATTCAATTTAAATCATATTATAAGAATTTTGATCTTTTCAGAAGAATTTTAAACTTTTACAAATAATTTTAATCCAATCAGTTGAATTTTAAACTTTTAAATTAAAATTTTTTTTACATCAAATAGCTTAAAATTAGTCAAAAAAGAAGAATTTTAATCTAATAGGTTAAAATTGTTCCAACTATATTTTTTTTAATCAGAGTCTACGAAAATTGATCTTTAACTAGTAAATATACTTATTTAAACACAAAAATTGAAAATTAATCTAAAACAGGTTAAATTTTAAACAGAGGCTCTGATTAATTTTAAATCGCTCAAAATTTATTTTTTACTGTGTAGAGTCGTTAAGAATTAAAACATCCCCATTAACACACGATGTGGAGAATCGCCCGAATGTATGCAAATATTCGCAAGTTTATTAATATATTCGTGCGATTCTCTGCATCGGTGTTAATCGGGATGGCAATTTTCATTTCATTCGCTCATAAAATTTTCAATTTGTAGTTAGTAGTTCTTTTATTGCTTGTTTACAGAGAGCAAACAGACATGTGAACAGATGATTTTTAATTTTTGCAGCTGAGATTTTTTGGAAATTCAATTTCGATTTGATACTACGGTGTACGAGGTAGAGACAATATTTGGAAATTTCAAAAAATAATCGACGAAACAATTTTTGAACGTATGGATAGAAAAAAAAACTTTTGACCTTTTTAAATTATTTGACTGCTTTGAAAATTTTTGATATTTTGGATTTTCCGAGATCTGGAATATGTCTCCGGATTAATTGTGTGGGTTTGTGGATTTAATGCAATTATTATGCTATTAAATAATTCATCAATTTCTTGAGAAAATATTTTACAAGCTGAATGTTTGTTTGTAATTAATCCGTCTATTAAATTTCTAATAAAGACGCGATGTTTTGAATAATTATTATTGTTTCATTTATGAATAATTTCGAGAAATTGATGAAATCTTTTATTATTTGAATAAATTGGCATTCTAAGGATATTTGAGATTTCATTTCATTTTCTTAGGAAAATTACTGAAAATGTTAATGTCTGAATAATATTAAAATGTCTTGAAATCATTTGCAGCAAATTTATAGAAAATCTAATAGAAATTTTTTTGCTTGATTGAATCTTCTGGCATTGACCTAGAATTGCCATAAACCGAACCTTATTGGAGAAATTATTTCCGTATAAAGAAAGCTTCATTCATAATTCATAATTTACAATGCAACCTTTCGTCAAAAAAGTAAAAACTTTATTAAAACATCCAGAAAAAATCAAAAAGATGATAAATAACCAGCCAGAGCAAAGTAATAAATTCACTGAACCGTAAAGTAATCAATTTTAGCGCGCACATTCAAATTAAAATACAATATCCATCAATTTCAATTTTAGCAATGAAATATTGTGTGCACAACATAAATTATAGACTGCCAGATAACAAACACAACAAACGCAATAGCATAACAAATGACAAATCATAACAACCGCAACATCGACAAAAACAATAAAATTGCACAACTAGTTACACTGGTAAACATTGCAAGTTTTGATAGCATTTTAAAAGAGCTTAAATTGGCTGTAAATACCTCAAAACACGTAGAAATACCTCGAAACATACAAATTGTTCAAAAAGCTTAAACAGCTCAAACAGGCCCATTTGTTATTTATTTACGAGCACAACGTAAACTGTGAAGCGTTCAGTATCACGCAAAAAGTTTGTGTGCGCGGTCCAACAAATCATATCACAATTCAATTATTTGCTTAATACAAAATTGAAATTATTTTGGCACTGTTTATAATTTTGTTGGGAATTTTCAGAATAGTTGAATAATTTTTTTGGAAAAAATACGCTATATGTTCTCACTTTGTCCGTCCGTGCGTTTACAAAATAACTCCCCAAAGGATAGAGTCAGGCCCAAACTTCTGGTACCAAAATGTTCCATATCAACCCTAGTTTAATCACGAAACTTTTGGTGGAGGTGGTTCTGACAGCTGGGGAGATGTGAAAACTTTTCTGGTTTTCTAGAACATGCCCCATACAAAATCAACTTTTGAACGGTACTAGATAGTTAGCGATTTGGTTTCTTCAGTAAAGTTATGTTTAGAATTATTTTTAAAAATTCATAAATAATTCATGAATAATTTTATTTTTTGAACTTTCATTTTTCGACTAAAAATTCTTAAAAAATAAGGTTTCCTGGGTCGAATTTTAGGTTTTTGGGTCCCAACATTCATAAATAAATTTTTCGAAGTATTACTATTCATGAATTTAGGTTCATGGATAATATTATTTTTGGAACTTTCATTTTTTGACTAAAATTTCTTAAAAATTAGGTTTCGTGGGTCGAATTTTTGGTTTTTGGGTCCCAACATTCATAAATTAAATTTTCGAAGTGTTGCTATTCATGAACCTAGGTTCATGGATAATATTATTTTTGGAACTTTCATTTTTTGACTAAAACTTTTTAAAAATTAGGTTTCGTGGGTCAAATTTTTGGTTTTTGGGTCCCAACATTCATAAATTAAATTTTCGAAGTGTTGCTATTCATGAACCTAGGTTCATGGATAATATTATTTTTGGAACTTTCATTTTTTGACTAAAATTTCTTAAAAATTAGGTTTCGTGGGTCGAATTTTTGGTTTTTGGGTCCCAACATTCATAAATTAAATTTTCGAAGTGTTGCTATTCATGAACCTAGGTTCATGGATAATATTATTTTCGGAACTTTCATTTTTTGACTAAAATTTCTTAAAAATTAGGTTTCGTGGGTCGAATTTTAAGTTTTTGGGTCCCAACATTCATAAATTAAATTTTCGAAGTGTTGCTATTCATGAACCTAGGTTCATGGATAATATTATTTTTGGAACTTTCATTTTTTGACTAAAATTTCTAAAAATTAGGTTTCGTGGGTCAAATTTTTGGTTTTTGGGTCCCAACATTCATAAATTAAATTTTCGAAGTGTTGCTATTCATGAACCTAGGTTCATGGATAATATTATTTTTGGAACTTTCATTTTTTGACTAAAATTTCTTAAAAATTAGGTTTCGTGGGTCGAGTTTTGGGTTTTTGGGTCTGAAGAATACCTTAAACTTCATGTTGTGCAAGATGACAAGATGACAATTTGCAGGAATAGTTGCATTAAAAAAAAACAATACGTGTGAAATTCTAAGAATTGTCCTCTTATGTCATTTTTAGTTTATTTAATTTTTTTCTTTAATACAAATCTAAAAATTCACCAAAAAACTTTTTACGGTGCTCTTAACTTTCACGCTCCAAATTTTCCATCCAAATCTCTCGCATAAATCACTTTGGCAATCAGTTTACCTAATTTGCTTTTCCTGGTCTCGATGATTCGCACTGAGGCTGCCACACTGATTGCTGATAGGAAGCACAAGCAAACGCTTTGCAGCGCAAATGGAGACACCTGGACGTACGTCGCTATTAAACTGGATAACCCGATGTCACATAAATTGGCGAAAAACAGCAGAATCAACAGCACCGATCTCAGATTGTGAAAACGCAACAGTTTCCTAAAAATGTGCCCGTGATATTTCGAATAAATTCAAAGTTTATTTGGCGGGTTTACTCAAGAGTGACGTCACAGATAGAACAAATATGTGCATTAGAAGCATTTTCGTAGAGTTTAATGAAATTCAGTGTAATTTAATGGAATAGTCAATGAGACGTGAAAACTAGAGTTAAATATTTGCCGGTTTGTTTAATTTCAAGTTGAATAAATTTCCTGTACGCTTCGTAATAATTTTTGTTTTGTTTTTGGCTTTTTAAATGGTAATGTAAACAAAAATACTGAAAACAATATATTGGCATAGAATATTGGGCTTGCTTTTGGTTCTAAATTATTTTTTACTGGAGTTTTGTGTTGGACCTGAGAAACTGGTTACGTTTTTAGTTTTAATAATATGATTAAATAATTATTACTTTTTAAATAGACTTTTAATGAAAAGTTTACAGATTTTTACAGATTTAAATACATCACTGATATTTTAAATTAGCTTGAAAGCTGCCAATAAATTATTAACAGTTTTCTCCTCAATATTCAATGTAATTTTAATTAAACCGGAAGATCATAAACTTTAATTTTGAACATTTTTAGTCCAAGTTTCCTCTCAATTGTTTTTTAGTAAACAAAACTCCACATAAATTCTTTCTAGAATCCAAAATTCACAAACTATTAACAAATTAAATGTGTTTAACGAGGGCCTGTACACAACATTACAAAACAGCAGCACAACTTTACAGAGCAACTGTTGGCCCCATAAAATATTTACATAGTTTTTAAATTAAATTCTGCTAAATGCTAAATTCAGCGAATTCACTAAATCCAGTAAATTCACTTGAATGTTTTAAATTTTGCACATAGCATCAAAATCAGCTCCATTCTCCCCAACTGCTGATTCTTTTAAGCTGTTTGTTTCCATTGGCGTGAGCTGGGAGCATTTACGAGTTCTGGTAGCGTTGCCAAGCATCGCAAAGCATTTCTAATATTTGTTTTTCCAGCGCTTGCAAAAATAAATTGAATTTCTATGAGTATAATGAATTGAGCAAATTAATTGGGAATGTGATGCGATTAAAAGCAATCATGTTTACACTTTTTTGTTTTTTTTATAGGAACATTTGAAAATTTGCTCAGCAATATTTTCAATTCACGTTCTATTTACGAGGTATGTTTTATAGGAGTAAGCTTGTGGGAGGGAAAATGTTGTCAGATCTGAGTTTGTTTTGAATTGGGTTGACGAAAGAGTAGCTTAATTTTTCGGAAGAACATATCAAGGTTTTTCATCACAGATCACTTTTCATAGAAAATTTTCAGTCCATGAACTAATTTCCATCATATATGATAAATTTTCAATTCATTTGCACTTTCTCATTGAACTGTCGATAATATTCCTTTGAATCTCATAATCTTTCTTTTTAAAGGAAAATTATCTGGAAAATGTGAAATAATTCCACTCTTAAAAACACTCTTACATCCCGATATTTCAAAATCCACTTTTCTACTTTCTTTTTGCATATTTTGTGATTTTCTGTGTTTTCCTCTTGATTTTTAAATTTTTTTTGGCATTTTTTCAAACACAATAATACTGACTTAATTTCACATGGCTTCGTTCTTAATAGAAAACACCAACAAATGCAAGACACTGTGATAACAATGGTGGATATTAATCCAATGTGGAAATCCGCCAGGCACAAATCCCGCAAATCGGCCGATTGCACATTTGCACATAATTCCAGCATATTTTTGCTATAAGCCTTTCCGGCTTTGTTTGCTTGGTGTGCCTTATTTGCTGGTTCTAAAGCTTTTAAAACTTTTATACAAGTTTTCAGAAACTTTTACTATAATTGCTGTCTAAACAGAAAAAAAACAGCAGAATTGCAAATTAAAATTGAAAAAACGATTAAATTTTTGCACTAAAACTACATTGATCCCGATCTGCGTTTCACAAGAAAAAAATTGATGCTGGCGATCTGAGCGGCGAAATAAAACTGAGAATTCACTAAATTCAAATTCACACATGTTTTTTAACAAAAAATTATATTAATACATTAATGCGAGATTCTGATTTTTTTTTGAGTATATTGCTCTCGCTTTGGTCGATATACTAGCAAATACATGAAATGCCTGAATGTTTCAATGTTTGAAGGGGATCGGCGGTGTTGAAATCAATCGACTGATTTTGAATGTAGTTTTGCCGGCCAGCTGAAGTTTTCAATAGTTGCCAATCCCCTCGATCGCGGATTTTAGAGTAAACTTTCAAGGGCGATTTTTGGAGGAATAATCGATTTTTTTGTTATTATTCTATTTCTAGGAAATTTTACAAAAAAATGCAAAGCATTGAAAAATTTAAAATCTGCAGAAACTAAAACATAAATAATTAAATTAAAGAATTCATGATTCATAAAATCTAATCATTAAATAAAGTCCTGATCAATCGCATCATTGACTATCTAAAAATCACCTTGACTGTAAACAAAATGCGTCAAAATCAATTGTGGATTCTTCACGCTCGCCGTGTATACACAATCGACTATCATACTTGAAAAACACATGCATCGTAATTGATGGAATAAATATATATTTTTTTTACAAACACCATGCTTTTTGTTATTACATATAGCTATAATACATGGAACACATGAAATATCAGACATGGATTACAAAGAATATAAAAACCATTACAGTCAGTACAAGATTTTTACAGATAAATACTTGGAATTACAAGAGATACATGAAAATGTTCGAAAAAATACATGAAAAACAAGAAAAGCAGTAAAAAGAGAAAAGTCTGCTCAACTGGCTATAAGCTTTTAACGCACAGAAATCAATCAGTAAGCGAATTACGGTGGTATGTGCTGCATAATGGAGTGTTGAAGGAAATTGGTAAGATGGCTCTATTATAATGGGTGATTATTGCTATAATCCAACATGAGTGACCTCAAACTACTCTGAAGATTTTAATTCAATTAAATAAACAAGCTTTAATCAGTACAGAGAATTGTTTTAGATTTAGACGGAGAATGATTCACAAAGTATTTTCTCTGGAATTTTAAAAATTTATCATAGATGATTTGTTTATCAAACATTTTTCATGATGTGTTCTCTGGTTATCTTGCGCTTGATGATATGTACTCGACGTCACTCACAGTTAAATAATAAAATTGGTTGACGCGGAAACCAATCATCCGGTATTAAATCTTCAAAAGTAAAGTGGATAACAAATTCCCATCTTAAACCACCCCTCCAACCTTTCGAGTAAAATAAGTCAAACAAGTCAAGAAAATCTGTTTTCTTTAATTCTTCTTTTCTTCCAATTTAATCACATTTTCTCGAAATTTTTCAATCTTTGAACCGAATTTGCTGTTTACACATTTTATGCTAATGAAACGAAATGGGAACCAATATTATATTTAAATACGCCTGAAGTGGATTAAAAATAGCACAATTTGAAAATTGAAACATTCAACAAACTGTTGCATTTTCATGGAAATGGAATTATCGAAATCTTTTCGTCGTTCAAAATAGAATTTTGTTGCTTTTTTCTTTGCTCGTAAATTTTTGTTGAGTTTTGTATATTTTTGTACTTTTTTGTGTTCAAACAAAAATAAAGTAAGAGATATGCGTTGCAAGTAAACAGATTGTAAAATAAAAGGGGTGTCTTTTACATTCTTTCGTTCGTCAAGGAGCAATTAAGATTTATTTAATTATTTATTTTTGAAAGAAAAATAGAATATTTGAGATTATATATGCTGTCTAAATTGTGCTTACTTTATGTAAACTTTCTTGGTGGATTGTATTGAACAACTTTCGAATTAATGCCAATCCGCCCGTCCAATAAAACATTCGTTAATTTTCCAACAATTTTCGGCACTTTTAATAGCGGCGCGAATTTAAATTATAATTAATTGCTCAAGTGAGCAATAAAGGCAATTATAAAGTAATAAAGCAAATTTTCGAAACAATCAGAAAATTCAGAAAATGTGTGTCATAATCATTATAAAGCCATATTAGATGTTTGGTAATTGTTTGAAATTACTTGAAGCAGTGCTAGTAATTTGCTGTGAGTTCTAGTTAAATGGAAAATTTACTCAGTGATTCAAAATTTTCAAGAAGCGTAATTATAATCAGAATTCTGAGTAATTGCAGAAGAGGAATCAGTTCAATTATGGAATTTATTTCGTCGGATTTTAAAATGAAATTTGAATTATTTAACAATTTATTATGCAAATACCATAATTTGACTTGAATGTAATTTGAAGCATCATCTGTTCAAAATGAGCATTCAATAGAATTTCTATAGAACACTCTAAATATTGTGAAATGTAAAATACTTCGAACATTTTAAAACTAAAAGCTTTGAATTGTTCTTTCATTATGTAATTAAAATTGCTTTAATGCTTTTTCCTGTTATAACTGCTATTACTGAGCTTCCTGTTATTATTTCTGAGGATTTTGTAATTTCCTGCCCATTAAACTATACAGAGTTACAACATTGAATGCATTACACAAGTATAGCATAGAACTTTCAGAACATTCATTACATTTGTTCAATCATGGTGAAAACAGATAATGCATTTTATTAGTTTCATTGGTTTTTATGTAGTTTTGGCATTTTCTGTAGTTTGATGTGTTTTTATGGAGTTTTCGATGGTTTTATGCATTCCGAGAATTTTAATGTGTAAAGGATTACGATGATCATATTTATATTTCAATAAAATTACATTGTTTGATTTTAAGCTTTTTCAACTTTTTACTTGCTGTTTGCAGTGTTTGGTTAATTTTGGGAGCTTTATTGATGTTCGATGAGCATTACATTTTCATAATGGAGATTTATTTTGGAAAACGTAAAAAGTTTAATCTACATTTTACATTGAACAGAATAAATATTTAATCTATTTTTTTTACAATGTATTTTCATAAAATGCAAACGTTCCATGAAATTCACTGTAGAGAGAAAATTGCTATTAGAACTGTGCAAGTAATTCGGGCCAATTTTAGCACCCTGCAAGAACTAATAGAATTGTCAAAAGTTGGCCAAAATTAATTTAATGACTCTACTGAATTAAAATTACAGTTTTTACTTGAATCAAAAAACACTCTATGATACGTTGTATGAAACAAATATACATTAAAAGCTTTCACAAAATCGCTAAATCACCCATAAATCATTAAATTCATTAATTAATAAAAATTTCATAGAAATAAAGAATGCAATTCAAATAAACCAAAACAAACTCAAATAAAAAATAAATCCGCAATAACATTGACAATGTTTATCAAATCATAAACACTTTTATCATTGCTCATTGCGACAACAATAAAAAGTGAACTCTTTTACAGCCGTTCAAAAGAACATAATCATAATCTTATCAATGAATTTTCGCCCGTTGTTCGTGAATTGTGAAATCTGATAAGACGGCGCACACTTAAGAAACTAGAGTCAATATTTGAGTGTATTTTGCCTTTCCAGTGAAACTTTACAGAATAATGAAAGGCATTGTGGTATATAAATTATTAAAATTCAATTTAGTCTACAATTAGCACTTTAAAAGGAAAAGTGGTCGAAAAAAAGCTCCACAAAAAGAGTTGAATTAAATAAAAAAGTTTTACCAAGATGCTTGGAGATTGTGGATTAATTTAAAACTGTTGAAGTATTTGAAGTAGTTGTGTAATTGGGCTATTCTGAAAAGTTTGAAAAGTTCTAGAATGGCATGCTTCACCAAAGTGTTCAAGAGAGAAAAGAAATCTTATGATTTGCCAGTTCATTCAGTAGTGTCAGAAGATGAACGAACGCCCCAAGAATTCAGTGTAATTATCAATTTGGGTGCACTAGTGGGGTTGCTCGGTCTGAGTGGCGGAAAATTGTTTAAATTTTTATGGAAGATTTTTGTGTTTAATTTTATCATAATTTCATAAGCTCAGTTTTGGAATTAATCTTGATAAATCGAATTTATCATGATTGACCTATTTTTGAAATGATTAATACAATATTATTGAATGGCTTCGTGACGTCACAAATTCTTTTCAGGAGCCGCTGATGAGTCACTTTAATCTAATCTTTGTGTACAAAGATAATTTCATTCAACAGATTTGTATTTTCAGTTGATGACAATAATTTTAATACAAACAACCCTTTTTATATCTATTTTTAACCCAAAAACCTTTTAAAATCTTATCTTAAAATAAAACAAAAAGTCCATAACAAAAATATTACCCACGAAAGTTCATCATCCATTCAATCACAAAATAATCGTAAAATCGTGAAATCGGCGAGTAAAATTGTTCAATAAACGCCAAGCGCTAGTCATAGCATTTGTCATTCCGGTCGTGTTAATTTATAATTTACTGATAATCTTATCAGCTAATTAAACATGATTTAACGACTGTTTACAAAAATATTCTTGCTCCGGTTTTGTTTGAAATATTGTAAAGCACTAAAACGGTGTGTAAACTTCGCCCTGTGAACATCGACGCGTTTGTGATGATATTGCTTTGTGCGGCCAACCGGCGAAAGATCAAACACCGATTCTCGAATAATAAATATTATTATCTTGTTGGATATAACGATGGCGTATTCTCTAATCTTGTAGACCTATCGGCGCTGGAACAGTTTTTTGGATGGACGAACAAGCGAGTCAAACGGAGTTAAAGATCAATCGAAGAATGAGAGGAGTGAGTCGGGATTTGATTCGATTAACGAGCAGGCAATTTTTGAGGCCAGTGAAGCGGCAAATTTGAGGGATAATATTCCAGCAGCCCCTACTCGGACACCGCCTAGAATTCCATTTGAAGGTTTTTTTATTTACGATGCCTTCAACTTTTTTTCTGAAACAACAATTGAGAAGATTAAAAAAATAAAATGCTTTTCAGAATTCTCCCCGCTACATTCTCCAATTCCACTGAGGAAACCTCACGTCACATCAATGCCAGACATTAATTTTATTGAGGCAACCCCATCACCTATTCTGAAAACCTCCCACACTGATTCTGAGGTGAAAATTGATGAACTAAATGTGGCAACGAGACTCTCGCTACACAAAAGAAAAGAGGGTGTCTTATCCGATAAACTAAATCAAAAAGACAACAAGCTCATCGAAATCACCGCATTTTACAAGGATGATGAGTAAGGCGGATTATAATAGCGCGGCGAAAGCTTTGCTCGTTTAAAATTAATTTGACTTTTATTGGTACTTTCAAGATCCATGGAGCTGATCAGAAATGCCATCATAGCTAATGATTTTCTGAACAATATATTAGATTCAGAGACTTTGTCGACAGTTGTTGCGACTATGGAGCCACTGAGTTTTGAAGAAAATAGTATGATCTTAACTGAGGGTAATTCTGGGTCACATTTTTACGTATCAGCCGAGGGAAAGTTCCAAGTCCTGAAAGAGGATAAGGTTATTAAATCTTTTGGACCAGGAGTTGTGTTTGGCGAGCTTGCCATACTTTATAAGGCGAAAAGATTCGCTTCCATTAAGGGTACGATTTTTTGGATTTTGTGATCGATTCAAAGTTAAAACAGTTTTTATTTTATTTCAGCTGTAACGTCAGCAAAAATCTGGAGACTCGAAAGAAAAGTTTTCCGTAGAATAATGGTTCAAAGTGGTCGCAAGATACGAGAAGAAAATGTAAAGTTTCTATCCTCAGTGTCCGTCCTCAAAGATCTTTCTGAAGACGTCCTTTTAAAAATCTCTGACCTCCTCAAGAGGGAGTTTTTCCCAGCAGAAACTATGATTATAAAACAAGGAGATCCAGGAGATAAATTCTATATTATTCGAGGGGGAAGTGTTAATGTGGTAAAACGTGATGCAGTTGGAGAAAGAATCGTTGGAATCTTGAGAAGAGGTGCTTATTTTGGTGAACAGGCTTTATTGCATCAAGACAAAAGGCTGGCTAGTATTATTGCTAATGCGCCTGGCACAGAATGTTTGACCTTGGACACCAAGTAAGTTCTTTATACTTAAAACAAATTCTTAACAATTATGTTAATGTTCCTTTAATTAAAGCTCTTTTGTTAGCCATCTGGGAAGTCTTGAAATGATCAAAAACACTAAAATGATTGACCAGGACCCCGAATCTTTAGTAAGCCCTCCTCAAGAAAATCCCTACAAAACAGAGTTCAGTCACGTTCAACTTGCTGACCTTAAATACATTGGCACCCTTGGTGTTGGTGGATTTGGACGTGTAGAGCTCGTGCAGTACAAAAACGGGCAAACTTTTGCTTTAAAGTGTTTAAAAAAGATTGAAATGTTGCAGCAACAGCAAATTGAGCATGCCTACAGTGAAAAGGAGATAATGTACGCGTGCTGCAGTCCCTTTATTGTTAGGTATGTTTATGATATAAAATTTGCTGTGTAAAAGCTTTAGAAGTAGATTTAAATTTTAATCAAACCGAAAACCCATAAATCCAAAAAAACACGTTGAAAGATGATCCTTTAAGCTTTTTGAGTTTCATTTTACTATCAACGCACAGATTGAATAATAGTTCCGATCTCCCAACTAATTCTTATTACATTCTCTTAGATTATACAACACATATAAAAACTCAACGCACGTGTTTTTTCTGATGGAAGCCTGTCTTTCTGGTGATGTGTGGACAATATTGCAAAAACAAAAAAACTTTGATGAAAAAACTTCAAAATTCATGGCAGCTTGTGTCGTTGAGGCATTGGATTATCTTCACACGAAAGACATGATTTATCGTGACTTGAAGCCTGAAAACCTGATGCTGGACGAGCACGGTTACATTAAGTTGGTAGGAAAATTGGAACAGTTTTGCGAGAAAGCCGATAAATCAAAGTTTTGTTTTGCAGGTTGACTTTGGCTTTGCAAAAATGCTCAAGAAGTCACAGAAAACTTATACATTTGCTGGAACACCAGAGTATGTTAGTCCTGAAATTATTCTCAATAAAGGTGATTTATATTGGATAGAATTGTTGGCCGATGGAGTTCAAGGTTAATGGTTTTTTGCAGGGCACGATAAATCAGTTGACATTTGGGCACTTGGTGTCTTTATCCATGAAATTCTTGTTGGAAAACCTCCGTTCAGAGGAAAGGATCACATGAAGACGTACAATTTGATTCTTAGAGGCATCGACAGCGTCCAGATGCCACCAAAGGTTTGATACTTTAAGACCAGCCCTTTTTGCATCATCTAACAAGAATATTCTTTACAGGTCTCCAAAAAAGCGCAGCTCATAATAAAACGCCTTTGCCGGCAAACCGCATCTGAAAGATTAGGATACCAAAAAAATGGAATCATGGATATTAAAAATCACGCGTGGTTCAACGGGTTCGACTGGAACAAACTTAAATCCAGGAAAATGGTAGCTCCTCTTATCCGCCCTGTAAAAAACAACACAGATCTATCCAACTTTGATGACTATCCATCAGAGCGAGACGAAACACCAGAGGAGACTTCCGGATGGGATGAAGACTTTTAAATGGCTTGAAGCATCCTCGAGAGTCCTCAAATGTCCTTAATTACAGCAGTTTGTACACATTCCTCTTCCTTTGATCTTTAACTTTTCTGTCTAATAAAATTGTGCAAACAATATCTGCGAACAAACTTTAATTATGCTGTTTTGCTACATTGCTCGAATAAACTTTTGTATAGCATTTTTCAAAGCTCCGCTGAGAAATGAGAGCACTCTGCTTGCCATTTACACAGTTTTTAATATTCTTTTGATAGCTGCTTTGCATTTAACCACGCTTTCTGGAGAATTTGCCGGCTGCAAGACTATGAGGATAGCAATTTAGATAATTTGCTTCATTATTCAGCATTTGTTTTTGCCTCTACGTTAAACTATGCAATTATTATATGAATTTTTTTTACCATTGCAAAATTCATTGTGCCATGTATTTTTAAATATTAATTTCTGTTAAGTTTTCCTTGGATGCTCAATTGCATTTTTTGCACTCTCTAAAAGGATAATCATTATTATTAAAGCGTGTTTTCCTTTTTATGGGTAGAAGGTTAAAATAAAATTAAAGTTGAATAGGTTGTTGAACACTTAATTGTTTTCCACATTTTTTTGCTCGGAATTGCAAGTGCCAAGAGTTTTTAGTATGCAAATTTGATCTATCTTTAGAGCTAAGTAATATGATAATGAAAATTTTAATCTATTTACTAAAGAATCTGTTTTTCAAAGCAAATTTGAATCTTGGTTAATTCAAGCTTTGATCGGACAAAGACAAGGACGAACATAACCTTAAAACACTTTACAATCCTTTAGAAAATATTAATCAAGAGTAATGGCGCAGAAAGCAATGATTACACACGTAAAATAATCTGTTACACAGTAGATTATAACAACTCACTTCTCAACTACTTTACAAGTATCCCTGCCCACATCATCATCCTCTACATCAAATTAAGTTACACCAAAAAGTTTGCACAATTGAATGCACAGCTATCTAACGAGAAACTCGCTATCAAAAACTATTCATTAAATTTATACAATTTAGACAATTTTATTCAAGCAAAACTTGTAATCTGGATTGAAAACTTAAACTTCAAAAGTTCGCTTAAACTTGAAATTGCAGCAAAGTTTTTGTTTGTTTTTCATCCAAAAAAACCTTGCAAACAAAAAAATCCATCATTTTCAACTTTCGGTGACTTATTCATGCACTGGCAGAATTGTTGGAGCTTTTTTATCTTTTAATTTAAATTTATTATCTTTTTGTGGCTTTTTTAAGTTTGTGGGTTAAAAAGTTAGTCTGTCCATTTGTCCGTTTGTCACAGAATGGCTCGATATGAAACATCAATTTAATTTATAGCATGTATGTTGCAGCAAAAGAAAAATGTTGTTAAACTAATTTATATTTTATAATCACAGCTAATTAAAATGCCATTTAATGTGACACAATATTTGTAATTTTACGAAATACAAATAAATTTACATTTGAAATTCAGAACAATCCAACTTTCCTCTATTAAAAAACTATTCTGAAAAAGATAAAAGCATTCATTCACTATATTCATTCCCCAGCTATTTTACGCATGTGCCCTCTTCAGCTGCAAGCCCATCAAACATTTTGTAAAGGCATTAACATTTTATAAAGCGAACAATAAATTAAACGATACAATTGTTATTTGAAACTTTCATGGCGCATTTTTTGCGCTCGGCGAGCTTTTGATCATAATTTGCAAAAAGGAATTTCTTTTATGAGCTTTTCGCATTTTTATAGTCGGCCAATGTAGACATATATTACAATTAGCGAGCGCTCGTACAAAATATGCGCTCTGATATGAGCAATGTGAGAAAGAAATGAATTATTCATTGCTTTCGAGCTTTCGCCTCATAAACTTTGGCAAATTGTATACGCTGCACGCCAGTACATCGTTTGAGAATGGCATATGAGTAACAGGATGATGTAAAGCTGTAATGTCGTTAAAGATTGGTTGAGCGCGCATGATCATGGTAGAGATGAGAGGAAGCCTGGATTTTGGAGATTTTATGATCTCTGAACGTTTTATGAAGATTTTGAGGAGAATATGAGTTTTTGGAGGAGAAACTTTAGGTCAATGCTTACCATCTTTTTACAAAATATGAGAAAATGTTCAAAATTCCGAAAATGTTTTCAGTTCTCTCTAAACAACAGTACAGCTAGGAGAAAATTTAACCATTCTTCGAATTGAAAAAAAGCTTTCAGTTTAATATTCTAAGGATACACGCGTGTTCAGGGATACCATTATTTATATTTTTTTGATATTTTATTTGACAGCTGAAATACATTCTTTTGATTGTTTGTTCGAGACGTTTACGAGGATTCACAAGGATCATATCTCTTTTGCCTTGTGTCTATTTCTATTTCTGGGTTTGTGCTGGGTTTTTCTTTTGAATTTTATAAATGGCAACACACATTACATATTATTTATAAAAGTTTTAGGATTTTTTATAGATTGAGGCTATTTAGATGATTATTTAATTGTTTGCCAAATTCACGAACTCGTTCTGAAAAGCTTTTTAAAAGCTCAGAAAGTTTAAAAGATGCTTGATAATCATGATTCTTGTAATTCTTGTAACTTTTCGATATTCATTGAAAGCTGTCGGAACATCATCAGTTATCCTAAATCTTTGAAACTCATTCATAACAATTCATTGAAAATCGTTAAAGTTCATGAGACTATCTTCAGAAAATGATCAAAAAATCGTCAAAACTCACTAGATTAGCCAAAAAAATTGTAAAGCCCAACCAAACAAAAAAATGCTGAATATTTCGAGCCATATCTTAAACATCTCAGCAGAAAGGATAAAGGATGAAATAAAAACTAATCCTCCGCAATAATTTTGCTTGCTTGTGTGTATTTTTTTGCGCAATTCGCTGATCGAGAATAAAATCGCGGCAAATGGCAAGAATTAAATTGATCAACATCCGGCTTGAAACGAATTGATTATCGCTTATTTTCTTATTGTTTTTGCGCCCAGAAATCTTATCATAGAATTTAAATAAATTTGCGCTAAATTATCAAAATACATTCAAATAGATTCTTTTTATGGAAATTTTGAAGCTGACTACAGAAGAGAGCACAGTATGGAAGATGTTCATAAGAAAATGTGAAATTTAAATTCAATGTCATTGCTCGCTTGCTAAGGGAATCAGCAGGAATGAACAAAATACTCAAGTATATCAGCGTACACAAATTTTGAGCAGAATTTTAAGAATTCACAAATTCTACGGAATTTACAAAACAGAATTCACAAATTCAGCCGAATAAGAAGGAGGAAGTAAAATATGAGTCTCTGCTGATTTTATTGTCTCGGATTGTTTTTTGTCTTTGCTGGAACTTTTGAACATTCGGAAAGACTGTTTAGCTGATATTTGGATTACAGTTGAACTCTTAAATTTAAAGTTAGTTTTAGTTGGAAACGATCAGTTATGCTTGGCGGGAAATCCCTTACATTACTTAAATAATTTATTCGGCATTTGAAACTGGTATTTGGGAGAAATTTGGATGTAAGGTCGTTGTGGGTAAGGTTGTAGAGGTTACGACAAGGCTACGATGTTGCAAGATCTGACTTTTAAAATTTTTAGTGATTAGAGGATTTTTAAATTTATGAAAAAGCTTGATATTTTTTTAAAAGCTCGCTCCTAAAAAGCTTCTAAATATTAAATATTATTAAAAAGCAACAAATTATGGGCCTTCGATTTTTTTACTAACATCCTTTGACATTTACTCTAAAAAATCTCCATTTAAAAAGTTCAATGCTTTTGTCTAACATCGTATATGAGTCTTAGTAGTGTATATGACTGTATGATAATAAAACTCTTGAATGCGTGCCACATCTTCAAGATTTATTATGCGAACATTAATTTGCCAGTTTTTTTGCTGCTGAATGAAAAAAATATATAAAAAAATAAATCTGATACGCGCCTTCCTGCATGGAATTTATAATTGCTCGAAATTTTGCTTAACATTTACTATACCAGCATCACACACAAGATGATACAGATACGCGGAGCTGAAGCTCTGTTTGTTATTAAGATAAAAATTAATTTGTATGTAAGATTTTTCTGTTGAAATTTAATTTATGAAAATTTGCGAGGATTTTCTGCCAAGACAAATTAACATTCCAAGAAAATCATAATTTTTGCATGAGAAATGTGCCTGTAAGTCGGTTTGAGTCTAATATGATTAATAAAAGTTACATTTTGCGTGTATTTTTCCATGTAGCCTCAGCAGCTGGAGCACAAGTCAGATGTTCCCACATAAATCTTCACCTACTGATTTAATATGAATTCTTTGCTACACTTTTGTACTTTTCAGAGTTTTTATGCCAGCAAAGCTCCAAAGCGCCTTTGCTATGCTTTTCAGCTCAAAACCAGCTTCACCACTCACCAAGTGCCAATGCTCTTCATTTCTTCCACAAATATGCCGCAGGTTAGATTGTGCCATTGTGAAAACTCACGAAATTAAATCTGATGAATAAAAGCACCACCAGTACTGATGTCTAGAATTTTTACCTATTTTTTCACATGAAATTGAGTTGACTTGATTGTAGAGGGGGATTTTATTTAAATAACATTATAAGATTTTTTAGACCGTTCGTTCTTTTTTTGTGTGATGGTAAATACTCCAACCATTCAAAAATGAAGTTTCTTTTTTCGTATAAAAATGTGTTGTAACCAAACTTCTGAAAATTTTACAAACATAAATTTTTCAAATTTTAACAACTGTTCACGATAAAAATAAAAAAACAAAAATATTTACTTATTCTCTTCTTCTTCTAACCCAACCATCCAAAACCTAATTTTCTTTTTCAATTTCCTTTTTGTTATTCATCTAGTCTCAATTTATCATCAAACATATCGATTTTTCTGCATATCTCAAGACATTTCTCCCAAATTGCCCCTCAATGATTCACAAATGATACCCAAAAAGATTATGTCAAAGGTATTCTTGACTTTTATTCACCCATAATTTGTCTAAGCTGTTTTTCAAAGAAAAATCTCAACTAAAAGTTCTGAGAGTATTTTACAAAATTCTTTAGAACGTTATGTATTAATAGCTGGAAGACACTGTTTAATGGCAAGGCTTCCTTATGAAAATAAATATTGGCGTAAGTTCATAGCCCCAACAGTTCAATTTCAATTTAAGAATTCACTGTAAAACAATTACGCTGACGAAAAGTTTTCCAATTATTTTTCGGGCATGGCAATACGAAAGACGCTACAGAAGTCGCTTTAATCCAGCTATTCAAAAAGACATTGGCTGTTGGCCCTCAAGATTCTTATTATAAACTTAATAAAACTTAATAAAATTTTGTTGTAAATATGAAGAGACTGAATTAAATTTTCATTTTTTAATAATTTGTGGAGAATAGATGAAAAAGCAAACAATTTGAGAATAGATGGAATAATCGGTCACCTTTCTGGAGAGAAGGTGGTTTGTTGTTTTTATTATTGCAAAGGAGGAAATCACAAATTACTATGAAGCAGATTGGCTTAGTTTTAAAATACATTTTAAGGGTTTTAAACATGGAATAATTATTAAAGTAATTCAAAGAGCTTAAAAATTTTATGCATCGTTTCTTTTTAAATCATAGACTTCTTGCTGTCTATAAATATATTTTTCTACATCCCCATGCATTTACCTTGGGCTTATCAAATTCTTCATAATATCATAATATTTTGCTCGAACAATTTTTAACGCCATCCTAATTATATTAGTTCTATAACCTTTTTAACCTAGCTTTTCAATTTCTTATAATTCCCAAGATTCCTCAAAAATGCCTCAAACAAATTAATTTAAAATTCCCCCCAATAAATCAGGAAAAACAACCAAAACTCTCGAAATGAAGAAAAACATCATCAACACCATCCCTGAGCCAAAAATACAATTTTACAGTGACAAACCGAATTAATTAAAATCACAATCTGACTTTGAATTGAAAATTGGAACAACTGAATTAATTATATTTCGTTGAGTTGACTGAAAAAACACCTGAAGCATTTGAAGCTACATCGACAAACATTGCCAACAAATTATCCAGCATTTTACAGTATTTCCTTGATTTTCGTTGGAGTTTTTTTGTTGGCAAAACTCAATAACATAAAATTCAATGACAATTTCTGCTACCAATTTGCTGATTGTGAGATTGTGTGATTGTATGTTTTTGTTTAGGGATTTAACGTGCAGAGAATGAAAGTTAGCTAGCAAACTTGAAATTGGTTTTCTTTAAAAGCTCTTTAAGTTTTTAATTGTTTGAATTTTAAATAATAGGATTTATTCAAATTTTGCCTCAATATGGAGAAATTTGATGTTCCGGATTCCCCAAAAATAATTATCACCTATTATACCTATTACCTTTTAGAAAGCAAGGGTTTGTTAACATAAATGCTAATGAGCACTCCAATACTCAGGTCATAGATATGGGATCAGAATTATGCAAATATATTCAATTTACCGCAAGGTAGACGTGTCGAAGCTCCATTATTTAAGAGAGTGTACCTATCAACTGAAGCAAAGGCGAACAATCAACAGTACAAGAAGTAGCTCTGAATATATTTTGAAAATTTTCCCAATTTCTACGAATTTGTCTGTCGGTGTTCTTGGTTAAAGTTATTTCATGGACAATTTTGAATTTTAATAGGAAATAGAGCTAGATGGAAAGGTTGAGCATTTCGAGTTTTTATCTTATAATTGATCTTAAATCGCTTCAATCAATAAATTTCAATCTTAAATTATTTTATTTGAATTTCTCAAAAAAGTTCCCGGAAGTATTATTGTCTTTAACGACTCAACCACCTTTCCGCACCAGTCCTTATTTTAATCACAAACGAATTCCCTGTTAATGAATTATTATTTCAAAATTGAGAAAATAATTTCTAAAGGATCCAAACAACTTAATATTTATTTATTCATGAAATTTATTATTCCTTAAAATTACTGCCTACCTTAATAAGTTATCTGGAAATTTTCAAATTTTTAACTAATATCCAGATTGGCCAATTTTTCAATTTGCTGAACAAAGCAGAGCTTTAACAAACTTTAACTTTTCAGTTTCCTCATCGAATTAAAAATGTAGGCCAACTGTACGTAGCTGTTGATGTAACTTGGTGTAACTATTGAGAAAATAGCGAATAGTTGTAAATTTAACGAAGCTGCAAAATTACTGAAAACTGTAGAGGAAAACTTTTTTTAGGATGAACAAATGCTTTTTTATTCGTCACAAGTTAAAGTTCGCCAAACTTTCTCCACGCAAAAGCTTTATTTTGATAAAAAGCACAAAAACCTCGTGAAATCTCAGCAAAAACTGGAAAATTGTAAAAATTGTGTAAAAAAACAAATATAATTAAATTAAAGTTCAACACAAAAAAGTTTCACTATAATTTTAGCATGGAGATTGGCCGTTTCAGTCATTTGAGCCGTTTTAACGTTATTTAAGCGATTTTACTTTTTTACGGTGATTGCGGCTAATAAAGAAAAATCTCAGAAAAAATCTTGTATAAAAAGATAAAATATTTTCTCGAGATTTCAAGGGAACGGAAAAAATGACGCAAGAAAATCCAGATTTCAGAATTAATCGAATGCGATAAATTAAAAGGAGACATGTTACTAGGAGACTAGGCAGTCTTTTTTTGGATATGCAGTGTGGAACATGGGCAGGGGTTGGGTAGCCCGACATTTTAAGATGTCTCCTTCATCTTCCTCAGTTTCAATAAAAATCTCATCCCAAGCTCTGCTCTCAATCCAGCCAAAAAAAAAAAGTTGAACATCAAAATATACAACAATCGGCCCTTTTTATGAAATAAATGATTTATCTGTTTTGTTATGTCCGTCTATGACATCAACATTTTTAATAAGGCCGATCACAATATCAAAACATAAATATGTATACAAAAGCAGCAAGAATACGGAATCTAAGATTATATGGGACTAAGTAATAATGGCCATAAAAATGGATACATTTGGCAGAAATGCGGAAAATATAAAAATGGCACATAAATGCTTTATTCTTTGGACTTTGTTTCACTGAATTATGTATAAGAGATTTAGTGAATGCTTCATTAGCGGGTTTAATTTTATATAAGACATAATAAATTATTAATAATATTGTCGACTTTCAGCTTTAAAATTCGTAAACGATACAGAAAAACAAACTTTGACCCACATTAAACGTAAACTTCCATTCAAGCCTTTAACTACCAAAATATCCACAAAGACAAAGCATTGCCGACTCCATTATATACATAATTTGTAAATTTCTACACATAGTGTTTGCCTTCGGTCTTAACTCCAGTACAACACCCATTGTATCAGTGTATTATCCTTTATAGCTACAGGCTTCACAAAATGGCAATTCAATTTTCATGAAAATGCCATTAGCTGTAATTTTCGAGTAATTCGGTGATTTAAATCAATGAGTTTTGTGTAATGCCAGCAAATTGAATCTGGCTGGGAGAATTAGTGGAAATTTTCACTGATTGAAGCTTTTTGTTAAATTTGCATTTGCGAAACTTTTTGGTGCCACTTTAATCTGAGTGCGATGAGTCCACTCAAATCCGGAATTATTCGGGTAGTTTGAAAATTATATAGAAATTTGGAAAATTAGGAAACATCCGGGAAATGTTGGTAGGTGAAAATGTGTGAAGTTTTGTGAAGTTTAGTGATATTTTGGGGAATCGTAAAATAGATTATTTTGTAAAGCAATAAATTCTCTGTTCGAGTTTCACGAGTTTTGTTTAAATGGAAGGAAAATCGATCGTTATCATTATTTGGTGCAGAAAATTTGACATAATCTGGTTTGTCCGCGATAATAATAGCGCATGATGTGCATTAAATATTCGTTATTCTAATAATAATCGCATTTTTGTGAAATATTAGCTGACGATGCGAGTAAATACTCGGAAAATTTATTTATTGAAATTTGAAATACACATTTGGTTTAGGCTTTTTGTCGACTTTTTGTTGTCCAATAATTATAAATATTTTTGGTTGTGTTCAGAAGCGTTGACATTAATTTAAATAATAATGACTCATTTTTGAATGATGATGGTATTTAACATTATTGTTAAAGCTTTTAAACAAATTGCTATTGAAAATACTTGGTTCACGCAAATTTAAGCTGATCGTAAAGGACATTAAAATCTACAATTCCATTGTAAACCATAAATCTTATGAATCTCTCAAAGATTTTAACCCGCTAGAAACAATTTGCACTATAGAACTATCAAAAATCTATTTGGAGTACATTTGAATAAAATGCAATCATCCGTGCAAACGTTCACCTGCAGCTCTAACTCAAGTATATTCAAGCGTATTCAAGCATTTTCAAGCGCCACACTGTAGTTGTATAGAGCTATACATTTTCAGTTTTTACTCTTACAGCTTCGCTGATAGCATTTTGATCTTATAAGTGCCAAGAAAAGTTGGTGGAAATCTGCAAATATTTGCAAATCTTTGACGGAATCTAAATTCGGATTTGATGGAGTTTCGTGAACAAATAATGGAAAATGGTTTATGGGACTTTAATGGAGCAGGAATGTTTGGCAAAAGTAAATAAGTGGAAAAGCAAGGTAATAAATGGAAATTGCAGTTGTTTGAAATACGTTGGGAATGTTCATGAATCAGGATGTTTGTTGATCTGAAATGCTGAAAACCACATCGACAATTTCCACAAAAATTACATAAAACATCACCTTCACTCACAAGTCGCAGCACGATATAACAGAAGTATTTGCATTTTTGAAATACGATATTTTCTATTAACCTCATTTAAATCATCCCTTCAAATTTCACAACATCACAGGAAAACTCGACAAAATTCATCCAAACAATTCATCACCACTCTTATCTCTTCACTTTACAATTGATTCGTTATCACTTTCCGTATTCAATAACGTTTGATAAATATTTCCTCAGCAAAATTGTGCGATGATATTTCTAAAAGCGTATTGCTCATCACATTCCTTCATTTGTTCGCAATTTGAAGCAAATTGTGAAGCTGTCAGGTTATGTTTCATGAGAACAAAAATAAAATGCACATAAAAACACTAAAATAGAGCCTTCACTTCACGATTCAATTACTTTTCATCAGTTTGCATCATAAAATCATACTCAATTAGATTACAGCAAGTGGAGAAAATTGATTGATGGAATCTGGGCAACTCATTTTGCCGAGACAATTAATTGCTCGTCATTCATTCCTTTTTTTTTGTATAATCATCCAACAACATACAAAACTAATTGACTATAGAATATCTGAAAATATCTTTTTGCTCCCTTGGATATTTTATGGTGTGATGGGTGGAAGGTTCTGGAATTTAGTTATTTTTTCTAGGATCTGTACTAAATTCTTCTTCTATAGGCTTATTGTAAAAATATCTCAAAAATCACACATACCTACTCTATGTAAGTATTTCTTGTTGATATAGTTGCATTTGTCTAAAAAAGACATCTCAAATTCCCAAAAAAGAATAACCTGCTAAAAACTTTTGAACTCACTGGCAGCAGTAAAAACACTATGCCTGGCAAAAGGTACACAAATTTACACGCCGTGTCAAGGCGGGGAGAAGCAGCAATATTTAATTGAAAACAACTTAATTTGCCGTAAACTGTGAGGGTGAAAGTTGCCAGGAATGTTCAGTTGTTCAGTGAGTTTACCGAATTTAGTGTCGAGGCAGAACGGTTTTTGTGTAAATGTGAAGCAATAAAATGTTATGTATGGAATGTATTGCTTGCATGTCGGGGGATATTTAGCAAATTTAAGAGAATGTCTACATTGTGTGTTTTGTGAGCTTTTGTATGAGCTGGGGATGTGTGAAAGAGGTTTAGAAGCTGTTGGAAATTGTCAAAACAAATGAAATTAAATTTTCTTGAGCACTCATAAAGAGGTGGTTTCACTTGTGTCAATTTTTGTCTTGCAAATATTTGACGGAGATGAACGAGCTGTACGAGACTAAGAGAATTTAAGTGGCACAGGCACTATACATACAAGTACATGAATGAAGGCAGACATGAGGCTGAAAATAAATCAATTTTGCTAAATTGCTTGAGCTTGGCAAATATTAAAATAAGGGTGATTTTATTTTAAAAGTAAATGTGCGAAAAGGAAGGAAGTCTGCGGAGTAATTTTTTGATTGAAGATTTTATTTTTAATTTATACAGTTTATTGCTAGACATTTTATAATTTTCGTCATTTTTGCTTCTCCTTCAATTCGAGTAAATTAAATTTTGCACAAAATTAGCAATTTTGAAATATTCAGCAAAAACTTCCGATCAAATAAAATTCTTCGTTTTCTTCCTTCTTGAGATGTTTTTATTCAATTTTGCTTTTTTGGTAGAATTATCGAGAATATTCAGAGATTTATTAATAGAAGCAATTAATTTTTTGAACTTGAAAATATAAAATTCTCAAAAAACCAGAAAATCTCCAATAACAATAAACATTTCTGATAATTCATTATAAATTGATCTCAAAGCTCAATTAAATTTAATTCAACTCTCAAGCGTGCTCGATAAAATAACTGAACGCATTAGAACATTAACACGATTCAAAATTAGATCCACTTTAATCCTCCTAATATCATTATTCCATTTTTACCATTACCACATCACCAAAATTCTCATCTAAAAAATCTAAAACATCCAAAGTCGTCAGCACTTCTGTCCCAAAAAGAAACACAAAAATCATTCCATGTTTTTATTGCGTGACGCTGAAAGTCCATTGAGAATTTTCCGATTTGTTGTTGTATATTCGGCGATTACCAGAAGAAAACTGAAGAAAACACTCAGAAGCGACTCAGTAGAAAAACTGCCTCGGTGCTTGTCTTCTGCAGCACAAAAGAGGAATTTAAATGAAAAAGGTCCCATAAATTTGTCATTGTAAACTTCATAAGGCGAGTTAATTTTTTATTAATGTTTCAGTGTCACACTGACTTTTTAACAATTTTCAAGGGCTGCGGGTGGGTAAGGAGGGTCTTATTATAGATTTTTTGGTAATAAATCTTATGGAGAAGAATACTTCATAATAATATTAGTTTTCAAGTTTTAAATGAAAATTGCTATTAAATCCATCCTTAAATCCACACCTCTTGCGGTTTCCCACTTTTGTCCCAGCTTTTGATGGTTTTTCAGACAATACTGTGGATGCTCTGTAACATGCGAATTGCTGGCAGTCAATGGTAGTTCGTAATGCTGTTTGGGTTAATTGTGGAAAGTGATTGTGAATGGTAACATCGTACAGCCGCGCAAATAAATCACACAAAAATATGTCAAAATTGTAATGAATTTTACAACAATGCGATAAATTTGGCAAATTCAAGAATTTGAGTCATTCGGGAATTATTTGCCTTTTTCCAGGGTAAGCAAATGAGAGATTCTGAATGGGCGATATTTGGGATATTTTGGATGTATTGTAGAAATTGTAAAAAAAAAATTCCGTGAAATTGTAGAGGGAATTTCGTAAATGTCATCCCAAATAAGTTACTGCTTTGGATCAAGAGAAATTTATTTTCTTTTTTTTAATGAATGAGGTTTTTGACTTTTTGTTGGAGTTTTGGGGTTTTGGATGATTTGAGTGATTTTTTATAGCAAATTCCATGATACCTGGGACAGCAAAAAAGCACCATGATATTCGGGACACTCGTGATTTTCTTACTTTCCGGAAGGATTTATTGACTTTTGTAAAAGCAGATAGTTAGAGATTAGTATAATGTTTGTTTTCGATTTAGTAGAAATCAAAAAATCCTTCCGGAAAGTAAGAAATTCGTGAGTGTCCCGAATATCATGGTGCTTTTTTTTTGTCCCAGGTATCATGGAATGTGCTAGGAGATTATAATTTAATCAGCAAAAATATGTAGCTTTTTTAAAGAATTACCGTAAATTCGATTCCATGAAAAATCAAGAAATTCTTAGAAACATGCGAGAACGTCAAAAAGAACGAAATATAAGGGAACTCCAATTTTAACAAAAAAAGGAAAATTTCAAGGAAATCTTTGAATTCTGGGAATTATGATAGATTACAAGGATTATTCTAAAAATTCATTCATAATAAGGATCGTCCATTGTCCGAAGTTTGTCTTCGCTATGGATCTTGAAAGTTAGATATAGTGAAGAAATTGCTAAAAACTAGAAAATAAAATTTATGGCACCCAAAAACCCAAAATTCGACCCACGAAACCTAATTTTTTGAGAATTTTGAGTCAAAAAACGAAAGTTCAAAAAATAATATTATCCATGAACCTAGGTTCATGAATAGCAATACTTCGAAAATTTTATTTATGAATGTTGGGACCCAAAAACCAAAAATGCGACCCGCGAAACCTAATATTTGAGAATTTTTGTCAAAAAACGAATGTTCAAAAAATAATATTATCCATGATCCTAGGTTCATGAATAGCATTACTTCGAAAATTTTATTTATGAATGTTGGGACCAAAAAACCCAAAAATGCGACCCGCGAAATCTAATTTTTAAGAATTTTGAGTCAAAAAACGAAAGTACAAAAAAAAATATTATACATGAATAAAATGTATGGATTTTTCTATAAAAACACAAGTCATTGCAGTTCTCCACCCTCTCGCTAAAGAAACTTTAAACTGATGGCACAAATAATAAACATAAACAGTCGTCCATTATAATGATGGTGCTCGTTTTGCATTTTTCCAAACAATAAAACTTTTATGTGATTTTTATTGGAAGCATGTGGAAAGCTTATGAATGTGAGTCAAGAGTTTGTAGCGCAAGCACTTGGAGCAAGTATTTAATGTATTTAGTGTATTTTACGAATGCCATGAATGTCGAGCCGTTTTCGCAAAAGGTCTGCAGAGTTGGTGTGTTAATTTAATTTTTATGCAACACATTTTTTTGTTGCTACTGTTTGTTTCGGTTGCGGAGCCGACATTTTTAATTTTATATTTATGAGGTTTGAACTTTTTAGTGCTTTCGGTATTCGGCCTCAGACCGCAAATTCACAACAAAATTTTCACAAAAGCGTCCCACGATTTATGAGCGAATGAATGAATTAATGAAACATATAAATTACATAAAAATGCCCCAAAATGTATCATAATTTGTCTTGTAGACACTTTTTGGGGGTTTGTTCTTCTTTCTCTGCTTTTTTAAGTAGATTTAATAAAATAGTTGGATAAAAGTCAGGAAAGCTCTGGGGAACTGCAATTTTTTAGGAATTATGGAGAATGTGGTCGCATTCTGCTTTGTTTTAATTTTTTGTTAAAGTTGTTTTATAATTTTTGTTATTTAAGGAGAGTAAATTTTTCCATAGAAAACCCAACAACTTGTCTTTCATTAATTTTTCGGGATTTGCTTGAATGACAAGTCAAACTAACACAAAGTTTACGATATCCAAGTTCAAAGTATTCATTTTATGTTCAATGAATTTACATTCACCTAGACATTTCCACCATTTTCCACATAGTTCCTATGAAGAATTAATTATTTTCTTCCTAAACGAGTTCAAAATTCATAAGCATCAACTATCGCTTTATTTGTTTTACAACTAATTAAATTTTGTGAAAATCATAGTTTGTTATGACAAAATAAAACGAATGTTTAACTATGTTATTTATTTAGCATTTTAGCAGCTCTAATAAGCTCAAACAGAATTATTAAATTATTACGGCATTCAAGCGATAATCGCTCTAATTATAAATCTCGTAAAAACACAATTTTGAGACAATTTCAGTATCATTTTGATAAACTTAATTAGGCTCCGCCAAAATGCCTCATTTTCCTAATTGCATATTTATGGAATTTACGAGATATTTAGGAAATTATGAAATTAATCTTCTATGGAAGCTTCTCATGTCATCCTCAATTTCCTTGCTAAGTGTTCCAAATTTTGCGAGTATTTCACGTTTCCTTGTAAACTCCATAAATCCGCCAGATTCTCTCAAAACTCCAAAAATCCTGCAGCAAACGTTAAAAATTTTTGTTTTTGACAAACAAATTTTTGTTTTAAACATATACTTGACACATTAATGTCTGCGTACATAAATTAACATACTTTAGCCCAAAATGAGATTACGCGACATTTTCCATTAAATTTACATTAAATTTTTATTCGCGAGCATTAATTCTTCGTTACAGGGTTTTGCGTTAATCGTTGTTTATGCGAATTATATTTGGTGCGGTTATGGTGAATGGTTATTAGTTTTTGAAAGAGGCCGGTAAGGAAATTCTATGGGAAATTAATTACTAGAATATTAGTAGTTTGGGAGATGATCAAGTTTTGGGTTCTGATAATTATTTATGATTAGTTCTGACATATTTAGTAATAAATGCAAAAAAATGAGGTATGATTTAATAACCATTAACCAAGGAAGTCTGACCTATTTATTTATTCACTAATATCAAATTCGACTATATTTGAAATGTTAACCTTTAAAATTTGGCTATTCTCTGGAATGTTAGAGCTGGTTAGAAGTTGAATGTCGCCACATTGAAAATATCTTAGAGCCACTAAAAATGTTCTTAAATTTTATTGAAAATGAAATCAAATACAGACGATAAAATTTGTCACACGATAAAACCAAAAATTGTCATTGAATCCTTAAAAACTCCCACGATCTCCTCAAAAACCTCGAAAACACGTTCATCTTTTATTCCAGCATTTTGCTCCATAAAAATAACTCGATATTGACACATGTCATTCAATTCATATTTTCTTGTATGACGACATATTCTCTCGTAGTCTCATGCTGTGTAATTTTTGATTTTAGATTTCAGATATTTTGAAAATGGCACTTTTGTGATATTTGCCAGCAAATTTGTCGAGAAATTTGCTGATAAATTTGTGATTTTTATGGCTCTTGATGTGTTTTTTGTGAAATTTTTATGTATTTTTATGATTCCTGATAAAGAATTCATCAAAAGTGTCTGCCGGAAATTTTTGAGTGTAGCACTGTTTTTCCCGTTACCATAAAGGCGACGAATATTTATTCCTTTTTGCTTTTGATTTTTATCGAGCTGACGTAAAAGGCGAAGGTATAAAAAAAAAGTTGTCGCACATAAAGGAATCTGGATGGTACATCAGTGGGATATTTTATTTTATTGCTCATAAGTGAATACTAAAGATACGACAATTCCCCGCTTAAGTGCTGATAAGCAAGCATGCATTGAATATTGGATGGATTGAATGGATTGCGATGGCAGCAGCAACAAAAATCAAACATTTATGTCGAGCAGACTTTTCAGATATCCGGGAAAATAATTAAATTTAATGGAATTCTTTTTTTTTCTGTCTTTTTGTGCTGAAGAATGTTTGCTTGCTATTCAGCTCTTTTTGAGCTTTCCTAATATTTTCTCGACGTTTCTTAGAAATTTCTTTAACATTTCTAGAAACATTTTTAAGACACTTCCAGCGATTTGATAGAACATAACAGAAATGCTATAAAAAGGACAAATTATACTTTTTGATATTTTTTTTATGGTATTTATGATATTTTTGATTCTTTATGATATTAATAAATGTTGTCGTTTATTAAACTTATTAAAATGTTACGATTGTGTCATTTAATTAGAATGATTGATTTGCCCCAATAAATTTTAACAAATTCAACGCACTCAATCATGTTTTGATGAATTCACTTGATTAAACGTCTAATCAGCTCTTTCATCAATATTTATGCGTCATCAAGTGGTGGAAATTCGATCAAAATCTGTTGGTGGGAAAGTTTTGATGGTTAGAAATATCGAAATATAAAGAAGAATTGTTGGTAATTTTAATTTTTGAAGGAAAAATGCTGACAAAAAATTGTGTAAACTCGATTTATATGATTTTTTGTGATTTTCATTGACTAAATATTATATGCCATCGAAAGCTTTTTCCTTCTTTGATGGAGAAAATTCCAACGTTCAAAGTTCCTCCAATAAAATTTGCATCAATTTTTCATCAAACATTTCCGCATCCAATTAAATATTCCAAATAATTATTCAATATAATTAAATTCTAGACTTCCCTACATAACGAAAAATATATTACCAAGGACATCAATTATATCGATAAAATCATAAAACAACCACCAGAATTAATTACATCAAATATTTACGAGCTATTTATAGTTCAAGATCACAAATCACAACAACAGTCTTCCTGACAGTGTCTATAAAACTCGTCAAAATGAACAAACAACTGATAAGCGACCAAAAAGACTTATGATGTGATGATTTGAATAAATTTGCAATAAGAATCTTTTCTTCATAATTTATTGCATACTTTCTTTTTCATATATTTTCGACATATTTTACAATATATTACAGGTTCACTCAACATATTTTGGGTAATTTGACCCTTTTTATCTGATACTATATTCTGGATGTTCTTTGATACTTCTTTGATACATTTCTGATATATTTTGATAGATTTTAATATTCTTTTGATGCTTTTTGTAAAAGAGAATAAGGTAGCCTTCGATACATATTATACATTTATTTTTGCGAATTTCGATCATAATCAGAATTGATTAAGCAAATGTTTATTCAACCCTAAAGAGCAAAAAGGCTGCAAAATGCTCATTTTAATGGTTTGTAAGTGCCTCGCTTTCAAATGTTTATAAGTGCCTTTAAGTGAAATTAAAATTTAATTATTGGATTGGGAAATTGGGAGGAAATTGAAATGTTAAAATGCTTTGGGGCGCTTGAAAGTTTTATTGGTATTTTAATTTCTGTGATAAAGTTGTGAAGTCTGTGTCGTTTTATTTTTATTGGTTTTAGGGCATTTTTGAGTGAAGCTGAAGTTTTATGATTTAATCTCACTAATTATTTTTATTTGAAATATTTCTCATGGCTCAGGTTTCAATTTTATGTTAAGATATTTTGTGAGTGTGATTTCCATGTAATAAAATAAAAAGCTCACATGAAATATATTCATCAAAAGCTCCCGGAAATCTTTTTGAAGAAAGTTTATTGAATCAACAAAAATTATTTTACCAAAAAAACTTGAAGAAATATTTCCAACCCAAGCTTCTCTCAGAAGGAAACTTACAATTTCTTATACAAAATTTACCTGAAATTTTAGATTTCTGTATTCTTGATATAATTCCATCTTACTCAATATTACTGCAGCACAAAGAAGCAAACAAATAATTTAAAATACTTGAAAAGCAAGAGAAACTTGCAAGAAACTTGTTGGCAAATATTTATACCATGAATCTCAGAAATATATTTTATTACATTTATTTAAAATTCATATTCTGCGATTTAATAAAACTTGACGTTTCTTTGATATCTGTTGAAGCATTCTAGCTGTACGACTTTTTATCACAATTTGCATAAATATGCAGGCAAATTTGTATATATTTGTACTTCTGTGAACACAACATAAAAGAACATTGGTACAACATGAGTATAGATATTTCTTAAAAGTACACTGAGACTTTGAATTCTTGAGTATATGTTGAATAAATTCGAAATTGTAAATTCGGAGATGTGAAATTGTAAAATCAAAAAAATTCACAAATATTTGACGTTAAGTTAGTAAATTTGATACAAAGTTTCCGAAATAAAAGAGCAAAAATATTATTCGAGTGAATGATTGAATACTTTTCATGTTACGAGTTCTTCAGGTGGAAAAAGTGGTTTTATGAACCTTTTTATTAAGTATTATTTTAAACCATTTAATAATACTTTCACAAAAAACATTCCCAAACTAATTCGTCAGACATTCCACAAGAAATTTTTAAACAGTTCATAATTTCTTAATGTAAATGTTGGCAATATCTCCAACTAAGGAAGTTATCTCTGCCAGTGTGTTTGCTTTGAAAATGTCTTCAGAAGTTAAAAATGTCTGTCATAAAAAGTGCTCTTAAAACAAACAGATTTTACTGGAAAATTTACAGGAAAATATCACAATTTCCTCTGCATGTTTCACAGTCTTCAAACTTTTATGTAAAATGTGTAAAATGTAAATGAACATTTTTGTCGGAATCTTATTTTTGTGTCTTGTATTGCTGAATTTCTTGGATTACTTGTATTGTGTAAATACTTTATCATATACTTTTTCGCCTTAACACGAAGCTTTTGCTTTTTTAACATCCGAGAGAAGGATGGAATTTCCCTCCAAGGTGTTGTTAAATTGTGTTGTGCACAGTCTTTTTCACATTTTCACATTCTTGATCTTTTTTACGGAATTGCGGAAAAATTATGAGGAAATCGATGTAATTTTTCAAGCAACCGCCTCTAAGGGAATGCGTGGGTTTTTAATCTTTAATCTTCAATATTGGTTAATGGTGGAAGATGCTTTTTAGGTTTGATAATGTTTAATAATGCGAAGTGAGATCTTCATTCGGGTTTTTTGCATTTCTTCGCTAGAGGTTTTTTTTTTATTTGTGGGTTTTCTGTAAATAGAATTTAGCTTTTGATATTTTCTGCTTCTGAATCCTTTTGAGGGGTTGGGTTGCTTTTTATGAAATTTTTATTTTGGTTTATTGAAATTAGGTACCGTGTCACATTTTTGGCCAAAGTCTTCTTTTAGAACATTTTCATCAAGAAATGTTTTACTCCTTAAAAGATTTAGTAAAGAGCTTTAATAAATATTTAATTTTAAGATTATTATATAAAAGACATTTTAGATGTACGAGCCCGATTTTTGTCCTATAAAGCTTAAGTGATAATGAAAATGAGAGCGGCTTTTTGAGCTTGTCTTAATGTCATCTAATCTTCAAGAAAAGCTCATTTTATAAAAAGAATATTCACCTGAAACAATTTATCAGCTAAAAAGTCGACCATGTTTATATGAAGATCGCTCATTAGGCTATAAAAACCCGGATTATTTAAGTGAATAATTTGGCGTGTCTAGACTGCAGACTTTGCAACAAAAAATGTATACGGTTGTTCTTAGGTTTCTCAAGAAGAAGGTGAAAGTTAGTCATTGCTTATCCCGTGGAATTCAAACAAAACCGTCGCCATAAAAACATTTCACTGTTTTACTGCGTGCATTATGATATATTCCACAAAATCTCAGAATATTGAGCTGCAAGATACATCAAATTTATTATAAATACAAAACACAATATTTTATCTCCTAAACACATTATTTATTCGATTCACAAAGTGTAATAAAAATCATCATTCGAAATACTTACCCCATAAGTTTGATAGTTTTTTTCCACTTTCTTGACTTTCTTGTTTACATTTTGTTTGGTGAATTTTCGAATCATTTCACCCAGACAGCTTTCAACTGATACCACAAAGCCATAAAACCACAAACAATTACACATTATTATTCATCTGAATACAAGAATACAATATTGAATTATAAAAGTTTTGTTATTTTCTCCCTGTTGTGAGCGCTATAACTTGCTACAACTGTGAATTTCGTGAGTGTTGTGAATGTCGGGAACCAGCAGGCAGCAGCCTAATCTCAGTTGAAATATGAGCAAAGTTACAAAGTTGTTTGAGTCGTTTGACATTGCCAAGAAACCAACATGGAGATAATTGATAAAATACGTCAGTTTTGATTAAAGTGCGAGCACAGAATAAATCTCCTATAAATAATGTTTGTCTTCATTCTTCTTGTTCTTGTGTGAAATTAAATTTGAAAAATATTTGACAAAAAAATGATATAATGAAAAAATGGAAAACTTTCATAGTGGGAAGCTTAGATCATGATTTTCAAATGAATTCTCTGAGTAAAGCTCAGAATATCTATGAAAAAAAAAAACTGAAAATGAAGAAAAAACTGAAAATATTTGAAATATGTTCCCAACAAACGAAAAATTTATTTAATTTTTTACAGCCACTCATTTTGGGGCTTTCTGTATTTTTGTCACATAGTTTGAGAAATTAATTTGGTCTCAACTATCGCCAACTCAAACAGTTTCCAAACATTTTCAAGCTTTCAAAACCAAGAAATGAAACCATTGTAAGCAATGAAAAGAATATAACCAGAAAAAATACACAAGTTTGTGATTAAAAGTTAAAAAATATATTTTTATTATTTTTTTGTTTGAGAAAAACTTACAGCCACTTACAAAACTCTACAAAAGACGAGAAGAAAATTGTGTGAGGGAAAATTGCTATAAAATGTTTTGTAACAAATTGTCGGTCGATGATAAGAATTAATAATTTTCTTGCCAAGTTTTGGGGCAGAGATCTTTATTTAGGAATTAATTTTCGTAAAGTAAATAGTTTTGAGAGTTTTTGCGAGATAGAGGAGTGTTTGAAGATATTTTTTGTATAACTGGAGATTTGTGAAGGTTTTTATACTAAAATAGTTTTTCTTGATGTATTGAATTCAAGAAATTCTTTAAAATATTCTGTAAATTAAAAAGCACTTAAATCTCACCAAAGTTAGCTCAGCTCTTAAATCAGTGTAGTATGACAGCACTTCTTGAAACTAATCTCGCTAAATATTCATCGATAGTGTATCAATATTAAATTTTCTTGTATTTACACCGTAAATGTGTTTACACTCCTATATTTCCCAAACATATTGTAAATTGTTGTTCAAACAAGCATCCAAAACAACTCCATTAAAGCTTTCTCCCCCATTTTCCCAAAGAATTTCCCAAAAAATTTTCAAAAGCAAAAATCAATATTTGAATCATCGCTACCCAAAAAGCATTTTACGTGAATTTATAGGGAAGCCATAAAAGATGCTTAATCCCCAGCAAAATCACTAGAATATTGTTTGCTCAAATGTTTACAGGCAGTAAATTCTGCATGATCTCTCATTTATTTGGGTTATGTCAACTTGAACTACTCTTTTGAGATTTCAATTTTATTTATCGAATTCCAGCAATTGCCAGCAGTTGAGCAAAATGCCAGGTAGGCAGTTTGCCAGTGTCGTTCGGGGCCGTGTTTATTGATGCTTTGTGCTTGATGGTTGATAGCCGGATAACTCTGATAGGCTTGATAATTAATTTGTGGGGGAATTGTTAATATTATTTTATGCTTTAAATATCTGAATGGAGTAAATTATTGTTAGAAGCAAATGATTTACTGTACAAAATGGAGATAAATCCATCAAAACTATTAGGTTATTTATTGCTGCAATTCTGATAGTCTCTTAAGATCCCTTTTTCATTAAATGACAGGGATTGTTGTTTTTGAATCAGTATCCAAGAAAATGTCGATTGCTTAACAAACCCTGAATATACCACGTTTCAACTCAAATCTACAAAATCATGCAAATCAACTCAACAATACTTGATTTATGATTTTATTGCATAAATTTGTAAAAATTAAAAAGTTTTCCTAGGAGTTCCATTAATTCTGCTCTATTGACTATTCAAGCATCACCGTCTGTTTAAGTATTTATGTTTATTTATGATAATCTGAAAATGTTTCAAAGCTTTCATAACATAGACAGTATATAGCTCAAAGCGTGTGTACAATCTTTGAGCAGAATTAATTCTTCAGAGGTTTGGAGAAGCATTTACTCTTTTTATGCTTGTTGCTAACTTTTTCCGGTGTGGGAGACACCTTGGAATAATTCAAATATTGTTGTAGCGTTTCCTCTTTTGCGCTGCTTGCAATACAGTTACAAAGGGATGGTTTTCATAGGAGATTATAATTGTTGTGTATTTTGTTAGGGAATTATGTGGTTCTTTTATAATTTATAAATTTTTCTGCTTGCAAACCGGCAAAGTGGAAAATCAACAAGTTATTTGCATAACCAGCCCTAGGGAAATGATTTTAATGCATTTTTGAGAAGGATTCTTTTTTTTTTGTGTGGAGAAATGTAGAGAAAAAGGATTTGAGGGATTTATTCGCGGGATGTATAGGACAATACTGTGGGAAAAATAAATGCGGTTCTATCTTTTCAAGAGCTTGGAAAGAAAGCTTTCGGAATATTTATCGTAGAAAGAGCTATTGTGATAGGTTTGAGGATATTTGCACGTTGTTAATTAGATGATGTGTGCAACTACGTCATATTATAAATCCTGTTGTACACTGAAAGAAAATTTAATTATCTGAGAAATTAAATTAAGTTTCAAATAAAACTGAAAACACTCTCAAAAACCCTTTAAACTTAAAGACCCTTTTATGTTGTCCCTTCCCAAATTTAATTCACATTTTCCCAGTTTCCTATTTACACCATTCTTTCCTCCAATAGTTTTTTTATGGTGTCACGTAAATAATTGAATTGTAGAAGCAACATCCAGAAACCATAAGCTCCATTTCCTCTTTGGGCGAAACATGTAAGTAATATGAGAATGTAAGTCAAATCAATATTGAGCCTTTTTTGCGTTTTCCTCTATTTCTCGGTTTTAGTTTTGGTGGAATCACAAAATTGCACAAAAAGCTGCAAAGAGATTGAAAACTAACTATTAAATAGTAAACTCTGGGAATTCAGGGAAACTCTGGAAAACTCAAGTAAAATCCAGAAAATTAGAATATTCATTCATGCATACATTTTCCATGAATCTCGACAAATACCTTTTTTCTATGCAAATGATATGGTTTCCTTATCTGCAATGCATAATCCAAAGCTTTTCACATTTCAATGGAACTTCAGCTGATCAATTTCTAGTACATGAAACTCTGTAACTCGGTAACTCAGTGAAATGAATTCTAGTGAATTCATTTGTAGTGAAAATTATCCAATCAATCTTGTTTTTATGCTGCTTTTCGCTTCGCATTAAAGTCGGAAATAGACAAATTTGATTATTTTTCCATTCAGCTATCGGAGATGAATAGTCGTAAAAGAGCTTTATGGGCAGCCAATGCGAAGAAATTGTGGCGTAAAAATGGTGCAACGTACTGAGAGATACCGCAGCAACTTGATAAATCATTTTCGCCCAGATTTCCATTATTATATCGTCATGTGCTTATTACAGAAGATGTCAGATTTGGCTGTGGGCTTCGAGTAATATCAGATGTGAAGGAAGGATGTGTAAATAAATGTGGTGAGCATTTTATGAAAGATGATGGAGGCAGCTGACGTCAAATAAACTTTTGGCGCAGAAATTTATGGGAAATTTGGTTTGGATGCAGCTTTTTGAAAATTGAACTAATTAATTCAGAAATAAGGGGCTTTGAGATATATCAAATTTTGATGCCATAATTTATAATTGTTATTAAATGTGCATCAATTTATAAATTAACTCAACATTTTAACATGCAAAACAGTTTATATAATTACTACAGATACTTATTTGAAGCAAAAAAATACATAATTACTTAACAATATATTTTCAAACATTCCTTTTATGTAAAATAAATCAAATTTGATGAAAATTGGATATTACATGTTGACATCAACTAATTATATTAAAATCCTTTTCCATGCACAATTTTTCCATTCATTTTGATGTAAATGTAATAATAAAATGGACAAAGTTCACAAACAAAATATCAGTCAATTCCCATTAAAAATTAAAAATCAGATTGTAATATTAATTTGATAAATTTTGATCCAGCACACAAAAAAAGAACTGGAATTTAATCAATTGTCAGTATCATGTTTTCATCCAGTGACACAGTGTTAGACACGAGTGTTTTTATTGCCACCAATTTGATATCGACAAGCCATTAAATTGAATTTTGCGCAATAAAACGAAATTTGTGCCTCCAGCGCTGTACCATACAAAAGGCATGTATACGACAGTTGGAGTGATAAAAAACAAACCCCCAGTCAGAAGTGAAGTGTTTGCTTCCAGCTTCAAAGCACAAAAGCACCAGAGCATCAACATAACACCTCGTCAAAGCTAAGAGAGAAGTATCTAAGATTTCGGGCAATAAAACAAAATACCTCACTTGAGGATAATCATGTGTAATGTTGCAATATGTTCGTGCAAAGACCAATTGGTACTACTTGGAAGTTCATGGACCATGTAAGGAAATGCCGGTTCGTTCTTGATAGTAAATATCAGTTGAAATATTGGAAACGATGAATTCCAACATTTATTGGAATTGAGATTAAGGATTTCTCATTTTCTCGGTAGTATTATGAAATTCTCAGGGGGAAAAATATTTACCATCCAACATAAATATTTTATTTTTTTTAAACCTAAACTGCATTACTGAAGATAAATTTGTAGCAAAACCAAGAAAACTCAAAAAAATATTTCCAACAGTGCAACAATCAAGAAAACCTTGAAAAGTGTTTACCAACTTGTTCTTGATGGCATCCTTACTTAATTGCCGCAAGCCGCTAAATTATCTTCCATTGGCTAATTTACCAGAACGACCCACAAATTAAGCGTGACATCCGAATCTGCGACTGTTCGGCAAAAAAATCTCGATATCTTTTTTAATGCTACACCGTCCTAAACATGATAACTATTACGTGCCAGCTTTTTGCCCCGCCAAATGAACCGGCCATAAATTAATAATGAACACGAGGTCGGTCGTACCAAAAAGGATGTTGACATTTTCGTCTTTCTTCCCTGGATGTTGGGGAAAAATACAACAAATACGAATTGTAATTGAGAAAATCAATCTTACGAGATTGCTCCAGCAGGCGAAAGTGAATATTTTGCATAATAATAAGCAGGACAAATTGAATTGGTGATTCAGAAGGTGTGGCAGTATTTAATGGAGTTTTTTGGGGAGTGAGGGTGACTGAGTGACTCAAGCTTTATTTTAAATGCATTTACAAAATATTTTATTAAATTTTCGCCATCATTTTGGGATTTTTGTTTTGAGGATCAGATTAATATAGGGCTCCAAAGATAAAATGTCTTTAAATCATTCATAACCTCAAAACACACTTCACTACATCAAAAACCCACAGTTACCCCAATTTTTCCTCCAAAAAGGTTAAAACCTCCATAAATATCCAGAACAACCCGAAATTAATAGTTACAATATTCCATTTGGCAATGCTTCCTTCAATTGTCCTTTTTCATGGCAAGTGTAGAGATTGTTTATGATATCACCATCACAAAAAGTATGAAAAAGTGTGATCCAATTTGTCACGTGCGGTACCAACTTGGTGTGTGCCTTTGTAGAGATATAATTTTGTTTTATTTGTGAGACGCTGATACCAGGCACTTGTATGCAAATTTGTATTCATGATGATTGTGAATCTTAATGTAGTAGAAGTTGCTCCACCTACTAAATGCTAGTTATATCAGTAATTAACTTTAAACTTGGTATTTTCAAATTCTTAGGTAAATATGGTAAAACTATTATATCCACCATATTTACCCACATTTTTCGAACTATTCAAAAAAGAAACTTTCATAGGGCTTTCAACTGTTCTATATTTCCCAAAAATGTTCGTAGATATTAATGGCAAATATTCATATCTACAAAGCATTGAGATGATTTAATTCAATCTTTGCTGTCTCTCTGTTAATGTAATGCTATAGTAAAGAGCTCTTCTACTCCCAATCTAATTTATGCAGCGCAATGTATGACAATTTGACATCATTATCAGCGCTGATGTGTTCATTCATGTCGGATTTTTGCGAATATTTTCTGTAGTTTTTGCACGGTTCTTGAGCAAACAAACCGAGCAATGGCAAAAAGTGGAAAAAATCACAGTTTGAATCATTTTTCAAGAGGGTTTTTGTATTTAAATTTGATTTAACGGGGGAATGTTTTTTGTTGAGCAGTTGAGGGGCTTATGGATGAATAATATTTGCATGGGAATTTATAGTGGAGCTGTGGTGGAATTCAGAGTCGTTGCACTTTCAACTTGTATGGCTCTTCTAATGTAAATGCATTGTTTGTAATCAATCACACTGCACATGAGTTTGGTGCTAAAAATTCACTGAAACTCCAAAAAATCTGTCATTTGACTCGTAAAACCATGCATATCTTCTCCATCTAAATAATTTAAATATAATTTGGATGTGGCTATAAAACAGTCATAAAAAATTCAAAATGATCCCGACCGTCCACCATTTGTATTTAGTATTATGCGAGTTTGTCTGTTTGTAATAGCTTGAGGATTTTGCAGGTTTTTCAGCTCTTAAATTCCTCAGGCTTTCTTCCGATTTTCTAGAGTTTACCAAAATTTCTGCCAAAATTTCCCGTTTTTACGACTAAAGGTTCACCCATAAATCTCTAAAGAATAAATTTTCTAAGTAGTACTTCACATCTTTCAACCTTTTCCCCGAGTTTTTTGGCTTTTTGGTTTTATTTATGAAGTTTATTGAAGCTTTCTTGCGGTTTTCTTAAGGTTTCTTGGCTTACTTTCCTGTAAAATGAGAAAAACTTGAAATTAAAATTGACTAGTTGTGCAGCTTGTGAGCTGAGCAGGACTTCTCCGCTAGCATAGAATGGTGTTTTCAATAAAAATTGTTTCAAAAATATATTGAGTTTTGGAGCTGAGAGAAAGCGGTACCAGGGTGAGATTCTAGGACTTTTCTAAAAAAAATAGTCTGGTACCACCAGATGACTCCCAGCAGGTAGTGGACCATCCCAAGCATTTTTTCTGAATAGACCAAAATGCTATATCTAGTCGTTCTCGAGTTCTGAAGCTGAGAGTAAGCGCTACCAGACTGATAATCCATAAACTTGATTTTTTTTATTTTCTGGACGAATCATAAGATTCTAAGACTTTTACTAAAAAAAATTGTCTGGTACCACCAGATGACCCCCAGATGAATCCCAGCAGGTAGTGGACCAAACATTGATGCAATTCTTGACTCAACTCATCTTCTCAAACATTTTTTATGAAGAGACCAAAGTGCTATCTCTAGTCGTTCTCGAGTTCTGGAGCTGAGAGTAAGCGCTACCAGACTGATACTCCAAAAATTAGATTTTTCTTATTTTCTGGACGAATCATAAAATTCTAAGACTTTTTCAAAAAAAAGTTGTCTGGTACCACCAGATGACCTCCAGATGACTCCCAACAGGTAGTGGACCAAACATCGATGCAATTCTTGACTCAACTCATCATCTCAAACATTTTTTATGAAGAGACCAAAGTGCTATCTCTAGTCGTTCTCGAGTTCTGGAGCTGAGAGTAAGCGCTACCAGACTGATACTCCAAAAATTAGATTTTTCTTATTTTCTGGACGAATCATAAAATTCTAAGACTTTTTCAAAAAAAAGTTGTCTGGTACCACCGGATGACCCCCAGATGACTCCCAGCAGGTAGTGGACCAAACATCGATACATTTCCCGCCTCAACTTATAATCTCAAACATTTTCTGAAAAACACACAGCTCTAGTTTTTCAAAATAAAAGTTTTTTTTTGTATGAAAACCCCGACTTTGCGTCACGGAAGTGGTTCTGGTGACCTAACCGGTGGAGTCATCATCACCAAAAATATCAGGTGCACGATGGGAATAGATTCCAAGTCGATTGGCATCAAAAGATCCGGAATCGGTTCGGTGGGAGGTCAGATCGATCGTTTACAGTAACCCCACCGAACCACCGAACCACCGAACCACCAGGCACACGGCCCTTAGTTTTTCGCATTTCACGGGTCGGAGGCTCAATATTTTCCGGATTTTTTTTTACAGGAATTTTCTTCAACTCAATACGGACAAAAAAAATATGAGATATTTTTGAGATTTGTGTACAGGGAAGTCAGGAAAAATCATATAAGGTTGAAAAACCCTGAAAATGCTGTCACGAAAACAATACTTCTCCATTGCGGAGAAGTAAAAATTGAAATTTTTTGGTATATTTGTGACGTAGTCACATAAACAGGAAGGGTAAATTATTGTTCATGGAATTTGTAGTATTTTAAAATATATAATGGAATTTCTGGTAACCTTGTGCTTTTTTATTAACTTTCAATAGAAATCAAATATATGATGTTGTAAGCTGTTTTTAAGTTCTATTGAAATTTGATTAGCAGACACTTATTACCAATATTTTTCCCCCCACAGCTGGTCTATTATGCAGAAAATAATAAACATGGAAAATATTATCATAAAAATCTACATATATCTTAAATATCCAGCTTTCTAGTCATAACAAAATCAAAACAACGATAAAATATGCAATAATAAATCTCCAGCCATAACATCAAATACACGTTATCCAATTCATTCACTTGAAAAACTGAAAGAAAGGCCAAAAGAGACAAAAGTTCATTGCTACCATATTGTCAAAACTCGTTGCTAATGAAGACACATTAAAACCATTTACAGAATTAAACGAACTAACTGCGGAAAACAGTGAAGACTCGTGTAAGAATGGTGGAAATTGGAGGAAAAGTTTGAAGAAAACCAAAACTTTTGAGCGATAAATAAAAAAGATATAAAAATCATAAATATCATAAATTCCTTTCTGCGCCCTGATAAAGTTTCGCTCAAGTTTCCAGTTATCCACTTGAGTTTTTCGGTTTACTGTGGGCTACAGGATCGTGGCATGATTTTTATTACTCGAGTTTCTTATTATAGTCTACACACAAAAGCACCAAAAAGAGCACAAAAAGGATGAAATTTATTTTTGCCGGCGAAGTTTAATAATTTAATAATTAATTGAGAGTATAAAGTTCACTTATTTTTGATAATTCTTTGCAGTCGTTTACAGTGTTCTCAGTCGCTTTCAAAGTTTTCAGCGCTTTGTGTTTCATGTTTGAAAGCAGTTATGCTGAAGAAAAAGCGTTTATCGCCCTATTTGTAGAGAGATATGGGGGAGTTTAATTGAATGAACGATAATATTGACATTCAAAAGTTAATCTTCTTCTCACCTCTGGTGAATTGATTGCGTGTCTGTTTGGTAAATAGGAAGTGCTATGTTAAGAAAGTGAGCTAATATTATTCTTGAATTCGTAAGGGGTTGATATGATATTATTGTTTGAGCTGTTTAAATATGTTCAAGGAAACTCTCTCATAACTTAATTTTTTGCTAAATAAAAAAGATGTCAGGTAATATTTATTTTAATGCATTTTTTAAGGTTACCATTTTTTTCAAAAAACATCCGTTAAATAACACTAGCATCTCAAAATAGGTTCACTTTTCTCAATAAATGGTTTCATCTCCCTATATTGAAAGATCCATATAAACTTTCTTAATTGCTGTCAACTGTTCAAATTAATTAATTTCACCAAGTTTGTCCCAATTTGAGCAAATATTTGAGGGTTATGATATATAATCAACTTTCTATGGAAATCTGGAGAATATAAACTTTGCTAGAACTTTTACTACCTAAATATTAGAAATTGCCAACTAACCTCATTTCTAAAATATCAATAGCAGCTATCAAAAATATCACCGAGGTGTCAGAAATTCCAACTTATTCTCGGTAATTGACTTTACGACAGACAAGGAAATTATAAATTGTGTCTCTCAGTTTTGCGCTTTGATGTGTGAAATGAGTTTCCATTTACAAGTCACTCCTTAATATTTTACAAGTACTTTGCGACTGTTCCTTAGCTGGTGACATAAGTTCTTAACTGCAAAAGTTTCACCCTTCTCTGCCAAATTGTATGTGTGGGCTCTGCGAGTGGCTGTGATTTTTCTAAGAAGGATTCTGGTATTAAATAAAAATTCAACAGAAAATATATTCTACGTTTTGTCGGGTTTTTCAGTTTACCAGAGTTTTATGATGCTAGGCAAAATATAAGATAAAAAGCTTCACAACTTTATGTACAACACTCTCATAGTCACAAGTTTACAAGCAATTTATTTTTATGTACCTTTTTTGCTGTTTTGTAGGGAGAACACTTAGGATGTGTGTAAATTTTTAGTTTGCGTGTAAGATGAAATACTTTAGATACTTGAGATGCTCGAATTGCTTGAAAAAGCTCGCTTGTAGTGTGCAAGTGTAAAGATTTAATTTAAAAGTAAATTATGGGCTTTTATGGATGTACCAAGAAGAAAATGTCTTATATTTGATGTATCGTTTTCTTTTTGTTTGTCTGCTGTTTGGTTTACATAAATTATGAGTTTGTAAGAAGCTTTCAAGATATTGAGCTTTTCTTAAATTAAATTAAGCTTCCATTTGCGTTATTTCTAGTGAATATCATCATGATCTACAGCATACGTAAACATATCGACATTTCCAGTCTAGAAACCACACAAAATATCGTCCCAGTCACTGCCATATTTTTATTCACCTTTCCACAAATTTCCACATGCCAAGCCAAGCTTTAAAGCCAGTATGTTAAAAATATAACAAATACTTCATTATTCATGTCACATGCATAAAAATATTGTTATAATGAAAATTTGAAAAATGTTCATCATAGATTTTTATGGATTTAGCACAGATTTTACGGATTCTTTGGGTTTTATGAGTTTTACAAGTTTATCACTGCGTACAAAATCCAGATGGAGAATATGAAAGGCTCTGAAAAACATGAAAACAGCAATTTACAGCAAAAGTGGATAAAACTTGCGTGAATTTGTAGTAAAAAGTTATTTTGGGAAAATAGTTGATTGATTGAAAATTCTTCGAACAGACGTTTTTGAACTTTCTCTTTCATAAATGAGCATTTGGGAGCACGAAGAATATTTAGGACAAACTTTACTTTGTGACCTCTCGTAAATAAAATATGTTGTTAATTTGTTGAGCTTGATTTTTCCCAAAAGATCAATTCAGAAAATTCAGAAAACTTATAGAAAAACACAATTTTTCATTTTTAGCCCAAAGTTGCAAAGGTCATTTACGTTATCATCTTTGAAAATTAAATAAATGGCAGAAATAATATTTCTTTTTAATGATTTAAGGGCTTGGAAATTTATTCTGCACTTTATTAAAAATATTCGAATATTATTCTACATTATCTTTTGGTAATTTTCGACAGTTTGTTCACTCTTAAAAACCTTCAGGATACTCAGAATACATTAAAGTATAATGAAAACTTATCGAATAAATTTGGAATAAATTGAATTTACAGTCTGTAACCTACTTTAGTATTTTTCCACAGATATAATCGATGGTTTGTGCCTCAATTCATCTTGCACTACCAACAAGCAAGCACAAAAAATACTATTAAATGTAAATTATCATATTTATGCAGTAAATTCTCAATGCTAGCCATAAACCCGTCACCATAAATTACAGTCACAAGTGATAAAAACTGCCATGCAACTCGCCAAACTCTTGAAACATCTGAAAGGATGCAATGCTCCAGCTGGAACAGCATATCAACTTCAAAAGGAAGATAATTGGGTTAGATTACATATTTTCAGATCTGTCCTTAAAGTTAAAGTAGCTGCCAGATAATCTCCGCAATATTATCTTTAGATTTTCAATAAAACTGAATAAAACCCTTTTTGTCGGTTACTACGGTTGTCGTCTGTAAGATTGATTTTCTGGTAAGGAAATGGAACTGACTATTGAATGTACTTGGTAGAAAATCCTGCCAAGGAAATTTGCAATAAATCTATTTTTATCCTGGATGGAGTAGATTTCTGGTATCTTCAAGGATATCGGTAGAAATCTAGTTAACTGGAATATTATTTACGTCGCATTGCATTTGAAATTATATTTGTAGTCAGTATTTGAATTATTGAGTTTGACTCACCAAAAACTCCTCAAAGTTTGATTACAGAATACTGTTCCATTTCCTTTGAAATGGAATTTTCGAGGAATAATTTACAATCCTAGTAATTTGAATAACTCAAGTAAATCAAGAAATTCATGCTTAGATTACATAAAATCAGTCTTCAAAGAGCTCAAAGTAAATGATTTTAAAATTGCATAGTTTTAGGTACAGTCTGTAGAGATTTGCTCCTTGATTTCCTTAGTTATAATACAACTACAATTCTCTATTTTTAAATAATTGAATATTTCAAAGTACTTCTAGATTGTATTATGGAACGCTTTAGATGAAAATATCAGAACATAATGTATAATGTAAGTTCCTGTAACCATTGTACCTTGGCTACGCTGGTTGCATAACTTATGGTGTTAAAATAATTTACTAGCAATTTGCATACTACAAGGGGCAAGAATCCATTCAATTAAAACCTACCTGTAATATTTTATTAGCCATAAACATTAAAACAATTCATGACTTTATGATACGTTATCCATCACCGTTATCCATCATCTCATGAAAAATGAACAACTTAAAGCTCATCGATTTTTCTCAAGGTCACCAAACTCATAACAATTAATGTTTATACTCTCCACAGTCTACAATGCCCATAAAACAAAAGAAAACCTCTTTGAAAATCTCTCTATGCAACACTTTTCAAGTTTTTTAGTACTGGAAGCCGGCTCGGCGCATGCTCTTTACTTGAGAGGAGTGAGCTCCAAGAATTTTTCACTTTTCCCCAATTCTCTCGCAATGCTTACCCTCTTTTTGGATGCTGTTTATATTTTTGCATCACTTACATGAAACGAGAAGCGAGTGATAATAATTGAAATCCTGCTTAGGTTAGTTCTTAATCGACGGTTGTTGAGAGCGGAAGGGAATTGCCGGAAGATTGCCTAAAGAAGTTTGTTTAACAAAAATTCTTCCAAATTACTTGCTCAAGTACTTTCGGATTATTTTCAAAAAAGGATGTTGAGATGCTTCAGGACAAGAAGTGAATTAAAAATAAATTTAAAAGGATAATTTTCCTGAGCAGCTCCACTCATCCTTTCGTTTAATCTTGTATAATGCCGGAATAATCTGAAATAAAAAGTGAAGGATGAAAATAAGAAAAATACTTGCGGAAGAAATTTATCGCAATTTATGCTTTTTACAGCTCTCGTCTCTTATACTTTTTATGAAGTGAATAAATTCCAATCTTGTAAATATGCTGGGATATTGTCTTGGCAAATTTGTATGGAAATGTTGTGCTGCCAAGCAATGTGAAGGATTTTAAAGATGTTGCAGATGTGGAATTTTGTGTGAAATGTGCGGGAAATTAATTTCACTTTATTGAAGTATCAAAAGCATCTATAAAAAAAGCTCGATTAAAGGGCTGTAAGCTTTATGGTGTAAATTACATTGAATTTTGAGAGAAATTTTAAGTCAAATGTGATTAAGTAAACTCTAAAAAAAATCTAGAAAACATAAAAATATTAAAATATATATCCTTAAAGTGAAGAAAATTCCTTAAAACGATAAAATTAATGCAAAAAGGATACCAAAATTATGGTGCTTTAAATATTCTAGTGTTTTTGGTATCTCGTAATTTGGTAATTTTGGCAATTAAAAAAGGAAATTAAAGGCAGTTCAGGCAAAAAGGATCAAAAATCCATCAGAAGCTGCTTCTGTTTTAAAATCTTAGAAATGTAAGATTTTGTGAAAATTTTAAAGTTAGTGCGTTTTTGATAATATTTTTAATAAAGTTACTCAAATAGTTAAAAATATGAATAATAAGTGTTTCTGAGTAAAAAGTGAATTTAAGGATTAAATTAAATTTCCATGAAAATCTAAGAGTTATACCTGGAGAGGAGAATAAAAGTAGCAAATATTTATATATCTAAAGTTTGCAGCTTTCTGAACAATGTGTAAGTTTACATCATATGCAGTAAGGAAGATTGAAATACTCAACTATTGAAAGAGGAATGATGAAGTTTTCAAAAGTTTATGAAAAAATTTGAATATTCTTGAATAAACTTTAAAATTTTCTTGAGAAGATGAAATTAGATTCTACTATTGATCATTGATATATCAAGAAAACAATTAAAATCCAGCTTTATGGGTTAATAATATCTTGTCGAACAAATTCCATACTTTAAAGAGCACTAAAATCTCCTGAATGTATGCAAAAAAGTAATAGCTTCGTGAATTGAAATACTTTAGAACTCTCCGAGTGGTCAATTTTTGCGAGAAAACAAAATTGTGATTTCCATCAGTGCGCTTCAAAGGTTAATAAAAATATTTTTTGAAATTTAAATAAAATGACAAGGTTAAAAATATTTTCTTCTGAATACATGGAAAATACATGGAAAGCTTAAAATATCTGAAATATCGGTAATAATAAAGAAAATAATAAAATCAATTGAAATTGCGGGCAATTTTCAAATTTTTGAAAACCAAAAGCAATTCGGGAATTCACCAGAAATTAACAAAGATACTCCTCAAAACCAACAAAACAAACGGAGCAAATAATATTTATTGTATTGGAAAATCCAGCCAAGCAATTCCACGAATGCTGCATAAGTTTATTTAAATTATGTTTTTGTTAGAAAAAATGCGTGTATTTTCATTTGGTTGGCCAACATTGTTAAACGAGCAAATATTTGGGAATTTTATTTGATGAACCAAAAAAGAGGAATTTGAACTGGAAAACAGCAAACTGGTACAAATTGAGCAAAAAAAAAAACGAAATAACCGAAATAACTAATATAAAACGAAATATGCTGGTGCTTGTTTGGAAGTAAAATTAAAAATAATGTTGAAGCATTTCGCGCTGTTGAAAAATATGCAAAACATATTCGCATAACAATTTTCTTTAATTTCTTATCGTGCTGTGGAATACCAAAAAGAGAAAATTTATTTATAAGAACACGCAGATTTAACTCTGAGACAAAAGGATCCTTTTATCATGCAAAATGATAACTCGAATGAGGGAATCTGATGAGCTAAATCTATGGGAAGTGCCTCTTTGTGAATTTTCGGATTCTATTGAGTGGAATAATTTTTCTAAAAATATTTTTTGACACACTTTTCGAGAATTCGTGGAGAACCTAAAAACCCCTGAATGTATGCAATAATTAAAAAAACCCCGGAAATTTTTAAATTGTTGGAAACTATTTTGAAAATTGCATCCATTTAAGAGCAATGTAATATTGTTATTAAAGTCTAACAATTTTCTAGCTAGAATCTCGTAAATATGCAGATTATCGTTTAAATTATTACGAACCATAAAATTCCACCTTCAAAAACAAAATCATCAATTAAAAACAGTAAAGAAAGTTTCAAAATTGTTTCAAATTTCACTGGCAACTCCTGCCATAAACTGAAGCTTAAGCTTCATAGGGGATTATGAAGCAAATTTATACTTTCACTTTTTACGCAAAGTCTTTTGAACCATAAAATCTCTGCCAAACAACTTTTTAATCCACAACCACAGTTTTGCACAGTTTTCCTCGACTCTTCCTACCAACTTCCTTGGAACTTCATTCATTCTTCTTTAAGTATTTTCGAACACTTTGAAAGCCACAAAAATTTTTTATTTTTTTTTTTGAATAATATTATGGGAAGAGAACATATTTATTAAAAATATACTACATCAAAAGTTTTTAGAGCTTTTTTGTTGAATGAGGAAAATAATTCTCAGGAACTTCGGGAAAAATTGGATTATTTTGGGTTTCAGGGATTTGGGACCTTTTTATAGCAGATTTGTTTAAAATGTAATTAGATAACTCTAAAAACTCATTATCAATGCAGTTGAACACGTTTTCACAACCAAATCCCGAAAATTCATTCAAAACAAATAATTGAAGTGTTATACTTGAACATGATCCAAAACATAAACTCAATTGGCAATCCAAACAACATTCTAATTCAACCAATTGCATACTCAACTGAGAACTCAATGGTAAATGTAATGCAAATAGCATACTAATAGGAGACTTATCCAAAATGTTTTCCGTACTGCATACATTGCATTTATTCCATTTATTGCAGTACGTCGCATACATCCAGTTTTATGGGCAATTGCATACTTTCAGGATATATTTTAAATGTTGCTTGAGTATTTAAACATCCAAAAGCTTTCGTTATTTGGGATGTTTGTAAATAGAAGATTTTAAATTACAAATACCTTTGGGAGGTTTGAAATGTTTGGTTTTAGATTTACAAAGACTGATTACTGAAAAGTTCTTTGATCCATTTAATTTGTTTATGTTGTGCAATTCCAATAACAAATTGTTTCGATATCATATATTATTGAAATTTGCATACATTTAGGAGATTATTTTGACACTTGTTTGTTTATTTACAAATTGAATATTTTGGAGATTTATTATTTCAACTATTCTTGAATAAGATAATCTTTGTGGAGTTTAAACGACAGCCCTGTCTATAAAAAAAGTTCTTCCAAAGGAATCCAACTTTAAATGTTTATCACAAAGTTTATCAACAAAACTTTTGCCTCAGACTTTTTACTCGTTTGCCCGAGCAAGTTTTGCCTCTTTTGTCGAGGGGAAAACATTTGGGTCTCTTTTGTGTCATAGTTAATCTAAGTGAGATCTGACTCAAGGATTTGTTGTCCAGAAGCCTTACTCACTCTTCTCCCCTCAATTTTTGATAGCTTTTGAATGGTTATTATTTGCAAACGAATAGAAAATAAGAGGAAAATTATTTCTATAGAAGTGTCTTGTATGACAAATGGGAAAATGTTTATTGAATTAAAATGTTTAAGATTCTTCTTTTTACGATTTTGGTAAATGCCGTTTCGGGTGGCCCCAAATTAAATTATTTATTACCGTTTGCTTTTTTTGATGAAGTGCTAAACGTGAAGGTTTCCGGTGTCAAATGTTAAAGGACCGAAATGGGACTTTGCAAAGGGAGAGTTTGGGAGCTTTTGGGACTTTTCGGGGGAGTTTGTAGTAAGCATATTTCATTATTGTGTTGTTGATCAACAACAGCTCGGTTAGCTCGAGTTTTGGAGTGTTTTAGTGGAGAAAGTTTTTTTGCATGTGAAGTGGGCTGGGATATTTATGGATTTTGTTCTAGTTTTTTGAGTGATAGATGGACTTCAGATGAATTATTTATGTATTTGGGGATCGTAAGTGGTGGATAGAAATTATTGAAATTTATGGGATTTAAAATACTTGGAATTTAGAATTTATACATTAGAAATTCTGGAATAAACGGATAATTTAATTTTTTACATATCCATTAAATATTCCTGAAACTATGCAACCTGTAGAATTAATTAAAATACAACAGATTTAACCCCTTCAGCTATGCAATTCCCCAAATTAGTAATAAACCCTCGAATAAACCCCTTTATGTAAATATTCAATTTTTCAGTTGATAAGAAAATTCAATTAAATTAAATTATTTAGGAGCAGATGATTTATCTCAGTAAATTCATTGGAATGATGCTCAATCATTTATATAATCATAATTGAATCAATAATCATCAATATCAATGGAATTTTAGTTGCCTCATCAATAAAAATCAAGTGTTTACTTTGAGTCTATCCCTTTACGCCTTAATGATTGCATAAATGTTGACTAAATTGATTATTCAGTTCAATCGTATCCCTTAAGATCTTTTGATGATTTAATATCTTTGATGTTTCAACTATAAAAATAACTTTTTACTTTTTGGGCTTCGTTAAAATGAATCAACAAATTAATATTAAACCGAAAACTTATTTTGCGCTGACAAAAATTGCTCATAGTAAAAAAGAAAAGCTTTTTCGCATGCAAATTAAATGAAACTGCCAAAATCAATGAAAGTCTCACTGTCGCGCCAAAATCAATACTTTCCCTCACAAATTCAAACTGCCAAACCAACAAAATATACACTAAAGTCTAATAAAGTGAATGCCCCTTGAATTTGTATTCAAATTGTTGGAAAATGCTTCGTTGTGACAAAAAGTTCCTCCAGCTAACGAAACAGTTATTGGCCAACAACAACAGAAAATCCCAAAAAGGCAAAACTAGCTACATTTGCCGGGAGCACTGCAAAAAGTTCAAGTTTGAATGATATTATCGATTTATAATGAAAACATTTCAAACGGATCGACCAGAAAAAAGTTTATCTATGAAGTAAATTGAAATGGAGTATAAAAACCGTACACAAAGACTGCATAGAATACGTGTTTTCTGATATTTGTTCCGGTGTTCCTAAAAGCCTCACAGTCCTGAATACTCAAAATGCTCAGAATGCTGTGTAGTGACGGTTCAATATAGAAAATGTAGAGCAAAAAGCTTCTTTGAGGCAAATAAAAAGGATTTTTGCGTTCAACGTATAAAAATTTAACAATAATTTTGGTTGCTGGTAGTTTGGGAGGTGTGGACCACAAAATACTTTTTTTTTTCAAAGATGACGTTTCGCATGAACTGTCAAAATAGTTTAATGCAAAAAATTATTTTAAATTCATCATTTTAAAATTTTTTTGAAGAATTTTACTGTAAATGAAATTTCAAAATTTCAAAGTTTTCTCTAAAAATATTATCGCCATAAATTAATCAATTGTCCTTGCCCTTTCCATATTTCACAGCATGTGATAATATCAAAATATGGTCCACAATTTTTCTACGCCAGAATTTTATGTGTCACGTAGACAATTGAATAAATAGTAAATATACGAAAGCCCTTTAATACTGTTTTTTACCGTCCATGGCTTGATTCTGTGGAAGCTGCTGATTGCCGTAGTTTTTTTAGTTTTACAGGAAAGGAATTCTGCACTTTTGAACTTACTTACTTTCATCTACGCTTCAGTATGTACAATAACGGGGAGGTTAGCTTTTTGCTCGAAAATATATATTATCTAAAGGAAAAATTCAAAAGCAATGAAGTTTTTCTAGCTTTTCACTCGTTTGCAGGTTTTTCTTGGAAGGTAGTGTAAAAAATTGGAAAATCAATAAGAAGCTTTTTATATATTTCTTGTGCTTTTGTCGAGGTTTTGTTCCTTTATGTCCTTATCTTGGCTAGTTTGAAGCGAAACTTTTGGAGCGAAAACTTTAATTGCTCATGGTCTTCGAGCAACTGGGAGCATTTAAATGAATGCAGTTTTTTTCTTATTATTTGCTATAGGATCACATTTTACATTAGCTCTTTTTTTGGCGGAAACGGGTTTTAATCAACTGATAGATGAATGAGCTTGAATTACATTTGAAAAGATTTTTTTGAGCTGAAAGCACTGAATTTTGTTTGCTAAAGGAAAAAATTCAGTTTAAAATTCATTTCAAGGGTTTTTATGTCTTGAAGGGTTGAAAATATCATTCATGTATCTTTTGAATTTAAAATTAAAGGATTGTTTTTTTTTTTGAATTTTTGTTTCAAGCATAATACTTACATGTAGTCATTAAAATGTTATAATCAACTGAATGCCAACTTTAATCAACGACTCAATTGTTCAAACTTCAACAGATTTTACATACATTTCCATTTCCATTTCAATAGAATACCCTTGAATGTTTGCAATGCTGCAATATAATCAAGAATGAAGGATGATGCTGGTTTTAATGATGACTTGATTTACGTTTTAAGCATCTTTTATAATCTTTTTACTTGGAAAATGCTGGTGTAATCTGTAAACTTGTTAGAATGTTAGATACTCAATAATTTTGATGCGTACGCAATTACAAGTTCTTTCATCTTGACTTGTTAATATGGAGATTTCATACTTCCAGAAACTCAAGTTAAAGTTTATATTAAATTGATTCCATTGGAAGGTAATACTTTGTTCTTAACTCGTAATTTATAGTTATTGAATACTATATTGAGAATATACTTCAATTATTCATAATTAGTAGTATTAATTAAAATATTCCCAGCTAGATTTCTGTGTAAGATAATTATCAGATTGTAAGTTGCTAGACTATCCATCAATTCTAATGAACAGTTTCCAACAAACTTTCCAATTAATCATGCAATCATGTAATCATGAACTGATATATTCTGCACATTAAGTTTCATGTGCTATTAAATTTCATATCTTCTTCAAAAATGATAGTTTCCCTTGCAATTTATCAAATCAAATCATTAAATTCCACTCAGTTTCTACTCAAATTCAACTAAAATGCAAACGTTTCATTACACATGAAATAACCCAAAAGCAACCCAATCTCGAGCATTTTGGTTTTCAAACAACATATTCAAGATATTGCAAGTTTATTCAGTATTAACACATTATTAAACTTTTAGCAGTGTCTAGCAAAAACATTTCCTTTGAGATGTTGCTGTTGTCTAATGACTTAATCTCTTTTTAAAACTTTCTTCTTTAAACAATTTCCATTGTTTCGAATTTGGAAATGCATAAACTGGCTCAAGATGCCTGGATAAAGTTGGCAAAATACAGAACTAATTGGAAATTTCCGCAGATTTATAATTTTTGAGCTTCTTGCTAGCGAAAAGTTTTGACTGTTCGGGGTAGTTGAAAAAATAAATTTTGATACTAAAAAGAACTGCAAACTTTAAACAAACTATGTAGAGCAGTTCAAAGCTCAGATTCCTATCAAATGTTTCTGCGTTTTCCATTTTTTTCTGCGCCTTTGTCTGAATAATTGAAATATCTAAATAAAACTTTTAGTTGAGAATTGTTAAAGAAAAATATAAGTTTATGCTCGTTCTTTGGTTCGTTTATGCGGGACTTTTGGGAAATGTTGGAATTGTTGTTAAATTGGTAGAAATTTCAAATGGCCAACTTTTGTGGGATTTGTTTGAAAAATCGTTAAAATGTTTTCGCAATCAAAAGTTCTTGCAAAGAAAATTCATTCATGGAGTAGTTTTATGAATTGTTTGCTGGATTGCATACTTTTAAGGGATGCTTGGGATTTTATGGAGGTTTAATAAAACTTTTAATGGCAAGTATTTATAATCAGCTTCTTTGAGAAGAGTTGAATGGAAGTTAATCGACTAAAATCTATACATACATTACATCATCCTAATTAAATTGAATTTTTAAGCAACCAGTTTTACTGGCAATTCAGATGGAGGTACCTACTTCAAAAATCCATACAATTTGTATAAGATTTTATTTTGATAAAGATCCAGTAAAATCTTCAACAGTTGCTCCAGAAAATCCCCATTCAATAAAGTACCCAGAATAAAAGATCCATAAAATCTAGAACAAACTCCACTAACAGAAATAAATCCCCAAAACCGAATAAATCCTCTTTCAGGGAAATGCGCCGGTATTAAGCATAGAGTATTAAGTGAAGTAAATCCGACAAAACAATGGACATTTAACACGTCATTTATTACTTTGCTTTAGCTGCTGAAATTATTGTTTGCTTGTGATTTATGCCAGAATATTTATTTGTGTCGCTTTTATGGTTGAGATTTTTATTTGTCAATAAATAAAAGCATAAAATATGAATTTTGGCCATGTTAACAACTGAAATGGGAAGATGCTTGGGAACGAACTAATGGATGCGAGACTTAATGGAAAGGGTGGTCAAAAGTTTTTTAAGTTTATTGAGACTTTGTAGGGTGTTGGTATGGTTTATGTGAAACAAAGATACTTTACTTTAATTAATTAGATACTTTGTAAAATTATTTTTTCAGTAAAACTTTTTTCTTCATACTAAAAGTTTACTTTTAATTTTAAATCGTTTTCTGTATAATTAAAAAGTTTTCTTCAGTCTTTGTGTTTATTTTTTGTTTTTATTTGTTTTCTCGAACTTTAAATTGGTTTTTTCTTCAAAAATATTCGTCACATAAAATATTTTCTTTCTGCAAAGATAAACATCTAGATCAAACTTCTTTCAAGCATCCTTTTCCTTAAGCCTTTTCAATAAAACTACAATCAATAATTTATTCTCAGCCTTTCGCAAGCTCTTTCTTTCTCTTTTATGCCATTGAAATGGGCGAATTTATCGAAATCGCTTACAATCTTACATAGTTTATAATTTATGAGGCTCTGGCTGTTATTTAGTATTTCCTTGGAAGCAATACGATTATTTTCAGCCAGTAACACAGCGCACACACTCCTAGAAAGTCGCTCCAAGTCTCCGGCATCCAGCGAAATAAATTATGTTTGGTGGAATTGCACCAGTTTGTTCCAATTGTACAAATGTTTTTGATCAATAAAACCCTAATTCCGATTTAATTGGGTGAATTCCACAAAATTGTTTTACTATTATTGCTAAGGGAGGATAGAGTTTGTGAGTTTATTGCTGTATTAAGAAGCATCAGCATTATTATGGTGATATGTTATTATGATACGGCAATTCAACCAATTTATAAGTTTCATACATTTTGTTGCTGAATTTTAGAAAATGTTGAAATTGTTGAGTTTGTGCTAAATTCCAGGATTTGGATAATTTATGGAGTTCAACTACGTTCGTCTTTACGGTATTTACAAAACAGACGAGAGGTTTTACAAATTTATGGTATTATTCAAATGTATCATCTTTCATGAGTGATAGCAAACAAATTAACCAAATCTGAATCTAATAATTTTCTAATTTATTATTGTTTGCGGCTTTGTTTTCACAAATTATGGAAATAACCAAATGTACGAAATTTTGAAATTTGTTGTGAATTGATGTGAAGGATTTGGTTTCAAATCCATTGTAATTTTATGAAAACATAATTTTTGCTTAATTTGCTATTATTTAAAGGTTATAAAAGCTTATTTAGCTAATTTATACAGAAAATTCATTTTATTCTTGTTTTTGATTAAAAATCGCATATTTATGTTTTTATGTTATTTTCCAATTATTCTATGAAAGAGAACGTATGAAAACAATCCAATTTATTCATTTTCAAACTACATAACCACACTTGTTCGAAATAGCTCCCATAGAATTGTTTAAATAAGCCAAAAATCATTTACATACAACTAAAACGTTGTAAAACCTTGAAACCTAGTGCTCCCGTAATCCAAGCATGTTACAGATAAGGAGTATCATGCAAATTTATTAATCTATTCCATGTTCAATTTTTGCTGCTCCACATATTCTATCCATTCCATTAAATCGAGAAATTTAATTAAAATTGGAAATTTTCAACCGACCTGACAAGTTTGACGTCAATTTTCCATTATTCGCATTATTCATCTACTACTGCGCTACGTACCTTTCAAAGCCGAAAAACATCGGAAGCAATTTATTATGCGGTGGATGTTTTTTGTTGATTTTATTGTTCAACAGAGGATGAAGGTACTTTTAATTTTTGGTAGAGATGATTTTATGTTTCTTGGAAAATTGTCTTGAATCTTTTTGGATCGGATTTTTGTAAGATTTGGTAAATTCCACCATCTAACACCCCTGGTTGAAAACACTTTGCAAACAACAATACGTTGAAAGTTCCATTAATTCTTCCGGACACTCGTGCACTTATATCTTTCGAAGATCTTTAAAGTTTTTCGCGTGCGGATAATTTTCAATTATTATCGCCAGGAAATTTAATTGCTTTTTGTTTACATTGATAAAGGATTACGGACGACCCATAAATTCAACGAGCAAAAATTATGGTGTTTACAGAGAGGAAAATTGTTTCCTGGATTAATAAATTCTGAAATTGTATCCTTAAGATATGTTTAGTGCCGTCTTTTTATAAGAATTATTATTCCGCGGTAAAATGCTCGCAATTAAAACGCAATTTCCTTCTGCAAATTTATTCTCGCTTTAATTTATGTTCACCATGGTATTCTAGGTATCAAGATGAGCGTATATTATTGAACTTAAGGAAGTACTTTGTGCTTTAACGATTTGTTTTAATTACCTTTTTTATCGTTGTCTGTTTGTCCAATGGTTTTCTAGGAAAGAGATGACCTACATGGAAACATTCTTAATCGAATGTAATCTTTCTAGATAAAGCTTTCGCTACCTTGAGCTTTTACTGGTGAATGTCAGAAATCCAACCAATTACTAGCATTTTTTTGAAGGTGGTATCACTTCTAGTTAAGATCATTTTTTCAATGAGCAAAGTGGAGTCTCAGTTGGTGGTTTCAAATCCTAATCTGCCCAGAAATCCAAAAAGTAAGCTCCCATTTATCACCTGCAGAGCAACCTCAACTTACTTGAAATGTTTCTGTATTTTAGTGTTTCAGTATTTTAATGGAATATATTGTTTTTGTTCTCACCTGCTAAAATTGAAATTAGAAATTTGGAAATTTATTCACGGAAATTAAACACAAATCTACCGAATTTAAGGTGCTCTTGAATTTTCTAGCTAAGGAGAATTCCTCGCATTTGTTAATTAATTTTATTGTGCAAACTATCATGATACTTCTTAGAGAAGAACCCTTGAATTTGTGAGAGCTTCCGTATAGAATTTATAGAAATTAATTAGCATTTAAATTGCCATAGATATATTTCGGTAAGCTAGTAATTTAATATTGGGAACTTGAGAACTTCAGGAGTATGCTCACAATGTTAGTTGATATTACTTACATAAATTAGTTTAAATTACTAAAATTATTTAATATCTTGAGTTAATTAAATATGCAAAAGATATTGCTCTGTTGCTTGACTGGCTTTGCTTGGCTTTTTTATGGTACAGTCACTGTAGTCAAAGTAGTCACTGTACATCCAACTCAGAACAGCGGAAAATTCATTTAACCTAGTTACTTTGTCCCAAGAGGGAATAATAATGTTGATGTTTTTTGTTTGAAGATTTGATACTCGTAGCATTCACAAAGACTGACTGGGAAACGAATAAAAATGCTTGGAAAAACCGAACATAATCATACCACCATTTTTTTGTCTCGAAGTAATTTTATGAGACTTTTTGCTTAATGTAATTGGCTCATCGAATTTATTATTTATGATGGTAAATTATGTTTCTTTGATTCTCTGAATATAAAGGATAAAGATGACTTGCAATTTATAATTTTAATGATAATTTTTAATTTTAATTTGATTTTTTTGTTGAGAAAGACTTAAAACCTGAAAAAGAATGATACAAAATTTATTTTGACGCTTGATTTTTTCTAAATTCTTCAAATTCATGTCATCTAAAAAATTACCCTTGGGGTCTCAAAGACTTTAACAAAGCTTCAACATCATTTCTCGGAAGAATCCTTATTTACTCAGTAACACATTTTTTGATGAGAAGTCATTTCTCCACAAGCGTTCATAAATTACACAAGTAACACAAATAGCATAAATAATTAATTCACTCTCTTGTATGCAAACCAATTAAATTCTTCTTGAGAAACAACATTAAAACCTATAGAAACATTACAGCATTAACATAACACAATAACACACAATTTTCCGCCTCCCATCTCCTCAGCATATAATCAAATCATTGTACTATATAAATACAATGTCTACATATCACTCTACACAATCCTTCAAGCAAAAAAACCTCCGTGAAATGTAATTGAATTTGCTACCATCTCCTTTTTTTTACATGTTTGTGCACACTCTCAGACTCCCAGACAGTTTCTTGTTGTCAAAACATTAAACAACGAAATGAATTTGCTACATACATTCCAAGCAGATGTACAAACAAAAAAAATGTGTAACCAAATATTTGACAAAACCATAATATCATTGCTCATTTCTTCGACATTAAATTTAAATTTGAATTGTCGAGCAAGCACCATAAATTCAAAAGCTCCGGAAAATGTTTTCTAAAAAAATTTCTCCTCTAAAATGCCATGCCCTGAGAAAAAAGCATCGAAATGCTTGTGTTGTTTTGTAGGACTGTTCCTCAGTTATGTTGATATTGTTCCGAATGCCTGTGTAATGCTGTGATGTTTGTAATGCTGTATAATCGAGGCTTAAAGTCATCGAGCGAGGGATAGCATTATTTAGAGAGTTAAACATTCCACGTGCCTTTGTTCGCTAAATTGAACATGATCTTTCGTAATTAATATTCAAATATTTTGTTGGTTTACAGCGTTGATGCGAGGTTTGTAGCGTTTTATCTTTTTGTCTCTTGTATCAAGAGGAACTTGACTATGTAGAATGCGGCAAGATGAGTACTCATAGTTTCTTTATAGTTGTGTTGTCAGCAGGCACTCAATAACTGCTCGAAAACTACAAGAATTTAATATGTATCAGTATCTGGTATCACTTTTCAGTAGTTTTAAATGGAAACAATGTTTCACTGTTCTTGGAGTTTGTGTTTCACATTTTTTGGAGACCTAGATAGCTTTTGAACTACCTGGATTAACCTTTGTTTCGACTTTGAAATTTATTTAACGGAACAATGAGCAGTTTTTCAGTACAATTTCCATTGTGATTCTCTAAATCTGCTGTAAATGCTAAATCTGGCAAAATTTTAGTTTTTTTGAGATTTCAACAATATTTTGGCTTTATTAAGAGGGATTAGGATGCAAGCTTTGAATGAAATATTTGCTTAAAAATTGATAAATTATGAACGATTGTAGGGATTAGTTAAAAGGATTATAGGAAGATTATTAATTTTGGACAGTATTTGATTAGTTGAGGATTATTGGACTTTATGTTCATGAATAATTTATAGAGATGGCCTTAAGTATCGAGCTAAATAATATAATGAACATGAAAAGTAAACATAAAATTTTACACAAACAGTTAAATAAATAATCAGATTTTATTTTAAAGACATTTCAGATAATTATTTAAGTATGTTTCAAAATATTCAAAACGAAAGCTCCAAAAGCTCCAAATTTTTTTTACAAATCTCAAAGACTCAAGATCTCCTATTTTACGACCTATTTATTTTGAAAAATCTTCCACGTCCTTTCATGTCCACATTAAAATAAACTTCCGTCCTTTCAAAAAGCTGATCTCCAATCCAAATAAATCAACCAATTAAAATCTACACTAAAGTTTAATCTGCAGCATTTAATTCATTGAACGTTTATTTGCTGAAAGATGAACCCTTGCTTGATTAAACAGCCTCAGCACGAGCAAATCTGTGAAATCAGGTGTACTTTTGTGCCGAAAAAACTGTAAGAGAAGCAGTAAATTTCCCTTAAACATTTGTTTACTTTCCGTTCATGAATATTAAATGGTTTTTCCTTCTTCCAATTTTTAATGCAATTCAAAAGGTTGTATGGGAGATGCTGTAGATGTTTATCAAACATTAAAATTCATTTTTATTTCTATTCGCAATTCCTCCTCTGAGAGTTGGAAATTGTTTCTGTCTGTATTTGTTCCATGATTCCGAAGCAGTTCTCAGTTTTTACTAAGAAAATTACAAATTTGCAAATTCATAAAAATGTCTTTAAAAACATGTTTGTTGGCTGCTGGAAGTGCTGTGCAATCAATTGAGGCACACTGTCATGCAATCGACAGAAAATAGCGGCCAATATCATGCCTTATAAAATTTAACGAGAGCTGCTTTATACATTTTTGATACATTTTTGATACATATGGACAGGGGCTGGGATATTTCTTGGTTCTTCCTCTCTTTTTGAGTCAATAAAGTTCTTCTGTGTTTTGTAGTGATACATAATAGCACTAGGAACTTTATAGAAGATAAAATGTAAGAGAGCTTTGAAAGCTTTCTAATCAAAATATAAAAGATTGCCGTCTAATTTTGACATTATAATTGCGATATAAACCTTCCCAACTCTGCATTCACCGCCTTGTTACAAAATTCAAGAATAAAATAACAAAAAATAGCGTAATACTTAAGGGGAGTAATGAAATATCTGGAAATGTGTCTATAAAATCAAAAAATAAAAGGGCTTTCCGATTTTATTAACTTTAAGACGTCATTAGATTTAATGGATTCTCTAAGGAAGTACCAGGATATATTATTCTTGAAATGCTGTTTGATATTGTTGTGGGAAAATTGTTTGTTGAGAATGATGAGAAGCTTTGACAAGGTTTAGAATATGTTTAATGGATCAAAGAGAATAAATTTGTCGAAAAACATTCAAGTAGAGCTTTGAATATTCTTTTTCATTTTAAATAACATTTAAAACGAAAAATCATTTTAAACAGCGGAGCAAATAAAGTTATTTTGACATGATTCAAGATATTTTCAAAAATAGTTCAAAATAATTGAGTAATCCCCAATATAATTGCAAAAATTTACAATAAACATTAAACAAGAGTTTTTGATAACAACTCGTCCACAATAAAAAATAAACTTTCTATTGTATCTACACCCTTAACAATCAATCCTCCATCCTGCAATCAAAGCCACATCACCACAAGGTCATTTATAACACAAAACCACAATAAAGCCTCTTACAACACTCTTTTGTCAAAGTTTTGCTGACTTTTGACATTTACGTTAGGTTTCGCTGATAATGGAGAATCCAAATGTGAATGAAAAATTGATAAATCTTGGAAAATTCAGAGTTTTTGCTATTTTTAGATTTGTCGGTGTTTGCGGATTTTTTAGCTTTGCCAGTCTTTCCCGGAATTTTGGTCCGGAAACAGTCAGTTTTAAAATGAAGACACTGAATTTTGGTCCAGCTCAGACTAAATTTTTATAAACTAAAAAAAAAACTTCACCCATCAAATATCAGATTAAAATACAAAAGTATTTCACCCAAGGCCATAGTTACCACAAACAACAAACCTTTAAATATTTCAAAACGTTCTAATAAAACAAATATTTCAAAAAACGTTCTAATAAAGCAAAAACACCGGAGCCAAGAAAGAAAATTTCAAAATGAAGACACTGAAAAATGGCGAATGCATGGACATTTAAAAATTAATGTTCTCTCATATTTCTTAATGTATAGCCTGGCTCAAGGAAAATATATTGTGCTGCCCGCAAAACTTGTTAATAAGATCATATAAATTAAGTTCGGCGTGCAAGCTTGCATACAATTTTATTTTACATTTATTTAACAGTTAATGGTGAATAACTTGATATTATAAATTATAAATTTTTAAAAAATGTATTTTAAATACATAATAATGTATATTAAAATTTATTGGACGTTGTAAAATTCTTTGCGAATGAAAAACGAGTTTCGTTTTTTTGGTTGGCTTTTGGTCGCTTGGTTCAATTTAAATTACTGTAGATTATGGAATATGAAAATTATATGAAACAGAGCATTTTTATCTGCTCTGAAATAAATTATGAGCATTAAAAATCATAGGAAATTTATTATTCTGGGAATAAGGAGATTAATGGTCATTATAATTTTTTTTTGAAATAATTTGGAATGTGCTGGGTTGTTTTGCAGTTTCCTGGTAAATTTCTTAAAGACGAAAATGGTAATTTCTTGGGAATTTCCTTGTAATTCTTTGAATTTTGTGCTTTGAAGTTTAAAGCTCTAAATCTCCAAAGCTGGGCTATAAAATTTATCTTCTACTTTAAACCCACACACACCAGTGACATCCCAATATGTCGTATGATTTTCTAAATACACTGAGAAAGCTGGGAAAACTGAATACATAAAATAAACTGGAGAAATAAGGAAGAATTTGAATAATTTAAAAATTCCCATGTGGGTGGAATCAATTTCATTCAATTTCCTGTGATATCCAGTTTATCCTTATTTCCAAAACAAACTAACAAAGATCAATTTCTAAAGAAACGGGAATTGGTTCAATTTAAGGTTTTATGAGTTTACTAGAGAAAACCTTTTTCCAGTACACACAAGCAATTTATTTTGAGATACCCTGTTCATTAAAAATTATCTCTTGGTTGACATTTCCATGTTAAATGTTATGTAGTGTCATTAGTTATTTTTTAATTAATGGTGGGAACTTGCAAGAACCTTCGCTTTTTCATCACGATCTTTCTTCTTCCGACTTTTCATTTTCATTTTCTTGAAAATAGGAAGAAAATGATAAAATTGCGATAAAATGGTAAAAAACTGCGGAAAAAGGCAAAAATGCGGGAAAGCTACAATGTTCCACAATTTGACATGGTTTACATTAAATGGAATATTAACGTTCATTGGCTTCCTGCGCTCTTTATGGCACCATTTATGTGTAATTCTGTAAGGCTGTAACACAATAATGCTGTTATTGTATAAGACTGATGTAATTCAGTAATGCTGTTGTTTGTTGAAGCTCGCACAAAAGCGCTACCTTGTTATCTTTACAATTTTGTCGAGCTTTATTCTTTTATGTTGGTGCATTCTTATTTCAAGGACTTTCAACGTTTTTTAGGTCTTCCTTGTTTTTCATGCTATAAAGTTATTTATAATTTAATTATGATGTGCTCCATTGTCTTTATACTGAGTTTCTGTTCATTTCTGAGTATTTCTGGTGAGTTGTTGAGGAAAAGTGTATGAAGCTACTTTTAACGCTTTTTATGCTAAAGAGGCTGTTATGTTGTGCTTGAACTGCGTAGGTTTAATAACAGTCTTGGAAAGATGTTCAGTTTTGTTCATCACTTTAAGGGGGTACTTAGTTTTTAGATGCCTTTTGATATTTTCATGTATACGTCAACAAAATTTTTTCTTATAATAAGAGCTTTTTAGTTTTGATACTTTTGACATCATTAAAATAGATTCTATGACTGAAGTTTAATTATTTCTACAAATTTCATTGAATTTATTCCAAAATTTGACTCGTTGAAAGATAATTCCCGTTATAAATCATAAAAAACTTGTACAGCTTAAAATGCTAAGATTATGACTAAACCCCCATAACATTCAAATTGTCCCATAAAAAAAACTTGATCCTTACGTCATAGCCTCATATATTACCAAAAAACTTAATAAAACTACCCACAATTCTTCATGAATTAACAACCAGCTTGAATTCGTATAAAATAACCTAAAAAATCACATTCCTGAAATTCTTTCACTAACATTCAAATAAAAAAAAATAAACTGCCAAATTGATTGCTGAAACCCTCCACTTATCTTCTCCATACCATTGTCAGATTATTACAACGACTTAAAAAATTATGCTTTAACCGTCAAGCAAGAAAAATTGTTCTTTCCGTTGTTGTGTTTATTTATTCATACTGTCCAATCTCATCTACGAAGTTCTTCAAAATTTGTTTTTAAAATCTACATGAACCTTTTCCGCCTCTCAAAAAACTCAAAACATCACAGAAATGTGTAAAAAACACAAGAAATGGCAAGGAAACAGCAAAAAGACAAACAGAATACTTATTTGCTAGAATTCTATGAACGCTTTAGAATTCTTGAATGTGCTCGGATCTACCGGGATTGATACAAAAAATGAGCAATTTTTTATTAAGTTTGTCGGTAAGCACCGATTCCACTTTTGTTGCTTTTTACGCCACTTTTTGAGGACACAAAGATAAGATGAACTGAAATTTTGCTGTACGTCCCTTTTTCAGTTTTTTTTTTGATGTGAGATTTGCGTGGGGGTTGAGATGACAGGACTTTTTTGGATGTAGGGATGAAAATACATTTATGGTCTCAAGTTTATTTGGATTTATTTTTATTTTTATTCATTTTTATATTTGGGAAAATATGGTGCCAAGAAATATGTTACAGAAGCGTTGACAGAACAACAAACTATCTTAAATATTGGTATATGCTTACATAATTTGATTTTTATAACTGACAAACAGTTTGAAAGCTTGGATAATTTTTGAAAATATGAAAATTTGAAAATTTTCGAATTTTTGAATTTTTGTGATTTTGCAATAAATTGTTTAGAAGCAAAAGTCAAAAATTCGACCCATGAAACCTAAATTTTGTAAAGTTTTGTATTTATTTTTAACACTTTAATATAATTTACAGTTCAGCACCGGAAAACCCCCAGACTAATAATAAATTTAAAAGACCATCTGAAGACTGCCAAGAAATTCCATTTTACTTGAAACAATTCACCCCTTTTTACAAAGTTCACATATTTGTTTGTTTCTAAAGTGTTTTCAAAAAATAAATATTTTGCTACCACACTCTGTTCCTGTTTGTCAGTTACCCTAACAAACTGAAGATTACACAGTATGCATTACATATTAGATGGCAACGTTGTCAGTTGCTCCCCGGCTAAGTATATCATGCAGATAGTTACTCATAAATTGTTGCAGAAACTTTCTCTACAGTACATATGAAAAACACCAGAAACATAAAGTATAAAAGCTCGACAAAAGCACAAAACACAAAGCGAGAGATAATTGAGTCTTGAAACAGAGCCAAATTTCACATTTTTGGTTTTTTGTTCTTTGTAACTTTTGTGGAATAAAATATTTCCAAGAAAATTGTAATTTTCGAATAAAATTACATTTTTCGCCTCTTTAATTTGGCGAAAAGCGATTACTCCGAAAATTATCGCAAATGTCTGTAAAATTTTTTTTTTGAACGGCCGGATGATCATTTTTGTTCAACAAAAATATACAGCACAAAGAAATGAAGTAAGAAGCAAATTTGAGCGCGTGTTTCATGATAACTTTAAAAGCTCTTGAAAATTTAATGTAATCAAAAAATTGTTAGCAACAAATCTCCATGACTTCAAATCCATCACGGCTCAGTGGGGCAACCTAATTTATTAATATACTGTTATCCTCGAGTTATCCTTCAAAATGGCTAAAAAGTTGTGGTCTTTTAAGATTATGTTTTTAAGCAGCAAAAACAACAAGAAAACAACAATGTTATGAATAATATGAATAAATTGTCAAAGCACCCTGCAAAAACCTCTGAAAAATGCGTTTATGACACAAACAGAAGCCTCCACATTGTGTCCTCAACAATGATGAAGTCGCCTTTGGGCTTTGTGAAGCCATAATTTATGTGCAGAGCAAACATGAGTGCGGTTATTTGCTCTAAAACTGTCTAAGATTCTCTAAAATGGTTATTCTGGAGAATTGCAATGTTTAAGATGTTGAGAATCTTCAGGATTATGGTTTTGTAGTGACACTTGCGAATTCTCTTTGGTACTGTGGTTAATATTTTGTTGAGACTGGCTGGGGGCTGAACATGTTTGAAAATTGTTTGTGCATTAATTATAATCTAAGATGAAAAGAGCAGTAAGAAATTTTGTTAAGAATCTGCATATTATCTAATCAACTCAATTTTAGCACATAATTTTGAACGTGCAAAAAATATTAACGCAAAAAGCTTTCATGCAACCACATCAACAAAAATTAAATTTGCTCCAGAAAAAAAAATGAAAATAATAAAAGCTCATACAGTTCTCCAAATTAATCCGCAAATTTGCAATTTGCTAGTTTGTCCATTTGGCTTTTTATTGCACTTTGTACTCTAGTTTTTTTAACAGTTTTATATACATTTGTACTGAAATTAACGTTAATTATACCTTTCACCGGGTTTTACGAGCCAACTCGCCATAAAACATCACAACATCAACCGTAAAAGCATTAAAATAGTAGAAAAAGCATAAAACACATAAAAAAGCATCGGTCATTAAATTAAAAAGTGCACAAACATGGAAAATATAGAGAATGAAAGAACAGAATGAAAATCATTTTCAGAAACATCATGCTTGTGATCGTTCTGTGATATGATACAAATTATCAAGGGAATTCTAGCAGCAAAAGAGCTTTCAAGCAAATAAACATGTATAAGTTTTATTAATTTTCCTGTCTAAATTTTTTTTAAATAATTTACTCTGCAATTTGGTCATATTTTAAGCACAATTTGTTTTATTTGAATAAAGTTTTAATACAACTTTTAATACAGTCATAGGAAAAACCAAAATTAATTTATATTGCAACTTTCAATAAAGTTTACAAGTATGACCTAATTTTAAATAATTTAAATTCACGAAGTTTCAATGAAAAACTTTGAATTTCTGTTAATAATTGCAATATTGCATTTAATAAAACCACATAAATTTCAGCAAACATATGACGCATCCATGCTTGAATCCTTAATATCTTACTTGAACAAACGAACTTGGCTTCCAAACAAACGAGATTAATGAGGAAAAAGTTACATTGCATTTGATAACTGTATGCAAAAATAAATCAACATACGCCATCACTTTATTTGAGTTTCTGTGCATGAGTTTGTTTGCTTTGTTTGACAATAATAATATATTTGATTCAAGTAGCGAGTGCGTATTCTTTTTAATAATAATTCTTTTATTTATGTTTTATATTTAAAAAAAATATTTAATTACATTCAGAAGCAGCCAAGCATATTATGCAATAAAATATACAATAATTTTTATATTTTCTCATTTTATTCAGTTCATGGAAATGCTAATGAAATTGTGAATAAGCTCTGATGAATTTGCCGGAACTTGAATTAAGGGCTAGTTGCTACAATGTCGACAAATATTTGGTTTTGTTTGAGCTCTAGTTTATGGAAAATTGAAGTGGTTGTACAAACAGCAAAAAATAACAAGAATAAAAAGATATTATGATAATTCAGTTCTGTTTGATTTTGGACTTAATTACAAGTTTTTTATATTTTCATAGCAAAAGTAAAAAACTTGATCATTAAATTAATCATTAAAGTACTTTAAAAATATTTGCAATGAGTCAAAACAACTTTTGAAAATTACAAAAATATTTGCGATAAAGTCATATCGTGAAATGAAAAAGTTTTTCCCAACTTTCCTCTAATTAAAAATATTAATAAAATTTTACAAACTTACAAAAACAAAACTTGTTGACTTGTTAATAATACTATTTCTCCTCTCTTTCCAAAGGTTTCACCCCAGGATTACGTCAAGCGTCACCAACATACCAATATAATCCAGCAAATCCTACAAATCCAACTTCACCCCAAGTAATGAAGTAATGCAAGCGGAATTAATGCTGCACCATAAAAAACTATCACCTAAATGACATAAAAGTCATAAAACGGATAATGAAATGAATTTGTATAAATTAATTTATTTTATATTGGCCGTAATATTTGCCAAGTGTAAAAGTACCATGAATGTGGTGTCAGCTGAGCCTTCATTGGCGCTGAATGCCAAAAATGAGTACTCAACTTGTGGTGGCTTTTTAACGGCTCAAAACGGTGTGATTCAGACGCCCAATTTCCCACACAAGTTCCAAGTGCCAATTACTTGCACATGGATTATAGACGGCTCCTTGTTTCTCGACCACCCCAATAAATCCATAATCGTGTATTTGACTCAACAGTATGTTACCAGTGGATTGCATTTCAAAGAATACATGTATTACAGTGACGACTACAAAGTACCTAGCGAAGCAGAACTGAATATCAAAGAGGAAAATGTCACCCAAATCACTCATGTTCGTTCTTCTTCTCCATTCCTGGAAATTCAGTTCAGCATGGACTCGCTCTATGGAACGAACTTAAGGGCAATGGATCATCTACTAGACGTATATGGATTTAATATTACATACGAAATTGATACATTGAAGCCGAATCAGTGTAACACAAAAATGTGCAGCTTTCTCGGGAACTGTTTTGCAGAAAAGAGTTTTAAGTGAGTATATTGCAATGTCATGGTATATGATCATTTCAACATCATCCATCTCATCAAATTACATATTTTATTACATAAACAAAAAATTAAAGTTTAAAGGTTGCCTATATGATTAAGACGTATCAATAAACAGTTAAAGCAATGACGCGATAATATTATAATCATAAATTATCTTGTAATGCGTCTTTAACTAAGAAACACATCCATTTATCATTTTCAAGTAACAATAAAGAGATATTAAAGCGTAATCCACTTTTTCCAATCTCTTTAAAAAGCTCCAATTTTCTAAAGTTCACTGGGTAACGGTGGAAAATACTTCACATTGAATCATAAATTGTGTGTTTACCAAAAAACATGGAAAACTGTCGTTGCTTATGAAAATCTTGGAATTTCCCCCACAAAAATACGGAAATTCATAAAAACCAAAAAATCTAAAAAAAATCCAATCCCATTTCCGCGCAAACAAACAGGCCCCACGTCAGTCATAAATAACTCTCCCGAAAATTCATCAACGAAGCACATACAATAAAATTCCCCAATTCTAAAAAACAGCACCAACAAAAAGCTGACACTACAGTACAAAACACCAAAGATCTTCAATAAAATATCTTCTGCAGGAAAAGTCTATTTGACTGAATGAAAAAAATGAAAGCGAAAAATTGAGACGAAAAATCTTCACAAATTGAATAGAAATGTACTTATACTTTTGACATTATCCTTTAAAATAAAGTAAGAGAAATGGCATATTTTACCACTTCTCCGAACAGTGGAGCTACTAAATTATACGATATTAAAAAAGTGTATGAGGATGTGTATCACCATTTTGGGAGTGATGTCTGGAGATGATGTCGGTCCTTGAAAAAACGTTTACAGATCAATACTTTTCCATTAGAGTTTTCATGAGTCAAACACACTGCAATCTATACAATTTAAACTTCAAGTATCTCCAAAACAAAATTCTTCCATACTTCAAGAAAACCCTCTGAACGTAAACGAACGAGCATAAAACACACATAAAATTATTCTTTTTCCTGGCACATTCTACTTTTTTGCTCAGTCTCCGGGAGATGGTTGATGGATTGCGTAATACCTATTGCGGCAGTATATCATACGAGCCACTGTGCTTTGCACACAGCCAAAAGTACACAGATTCCTAATGAAATTTCACCTCTCGTGCTTTGTGCAGGAAGATGGAAAATTAAAATAAATAAAACAGAAACGCGAAAGCGAAAGAAAAATTGCAAAGATTGCGTTTGCCAGCGAGTAACTGGCGAATAAATTCTAATTTTCGTTTTAAATTGCAAATGCTGCCAAAAATCGCAAACTTACCATTCGCAAAGGGAAATTGTTATTTGAGTAGAGAAGCTTCTTTCCCGTTTCTTTTTTTTTGCGTTAAAAAGATAAAGATAAACTTTGAGACAATAAACTAACGAGAAAGTTGGAGGACTGTGTAGCAGTTTGATATTTAAAATACTTTGATTCTTTTTTGTAGTCTCCTCCGTTTCTCACTTTTAAGGATCTATTTCTAAATCTACGAAATTACTTTTTATACAGCTCTTTGCAAGTGATTGCCAAGCTTTTTGGTTGTTCAGTTTCACACAAAACTAGAGAAATTTAAGATATTTCTAGTTACGACATTTTAATCTTCTGATGAAGAGCGAATCAAATTGAAATCGAGTGTTTAAAAAGTGCTTGGAGACTTTTATGGGGTTTTGATTTGTTTTTCTCTTCTTGGAATATGCTTTCTTAATAGTTCTCTAAGATTGAAAATTCAAAAAACTTATGTGAAATTGTAGGCGATTATTCAAAATTAAAAATAAATTGCCGAATGGATCGTTGTTAAATGAAGTTGCCAGAGCAATAAATCTACACAATATTTCCTGCAGAATTTATCTCTATTTAACTGAGTAAATGTGTTTTTGAACACTTGATAAAAATAAATTGTCTTGTACAAGCTTCATCTTCATCATGAGCCCAAAAAACACGCAATGTTTAAGCGAATTTTCATTCCTATTGAGTATCGATCAGAAATCATAAATCATGTTAGCTTGGAGTGTGACTATTTTACCAAAAATGTATATGAGAAAAAAACATGCCATAAGCACGCAGAGACTAGTATGAAGACATATAAGCAACCAACCAACCCCCAAGGTTTCCTAGAATATATCAAAAATATCTCCGAAATCATCTTAAATATTCTTGTCTTTTGCGTTCACAATAATAACTCTAAATATACTTTTCCAACTTTTTCTCAATACTCTTGGATTTCCCCAAATTTTATCGCAACATATTGATCGAAAATAGGAAAAATTATTCTTGATATGCTCCTTTAAATTCCAAGAACCAGAAGAATGTGCTAATTTATGGCTGCCATCACTTGTTTAATGTTGTGTAAACGGAAGCAAAATTCAAAACTTGCTCTTGAATAAAAATATTCTGTGAATCTAGGAAATATATTGGTAGTTATCGAAGTGTTCGAAGTAGAGAATATATTTTTCATGGGATTCTCAGAAAACGAAAATTTTGAACATTATGTCAGGAAAAGTTTTAGAAACCGATATATGAAATGGTTAAGAGTTTTATTGGCATTTAATTGCATCAAATTCTTTACAGTTACTTTAAATTAAGATAGATGAAGTGAATGATTAAGAAAATATTAAGATTTTCATGGAACGAGGAAGAAATATTGTAATTGAATTTATTTATGCAACTTCATCGTTCAAACCATGAGCAGACAAATGATCCAATCACACACAAGATTTACATCAGTTGTTGAGTGATTGATGCATCCATTATTTCATTTGGTATTGAAGGATGAAATATTGAAGAGAATTAGAATTATTTTTCGATTATTTTGGTCTCTATGTTGTAGTTTGTGCTTTTGAAGTAGTTCTTAGTTTTACCCGTTTATTTTTAAACTGGCGCTGTGATTAAAAAGATTTTGTCTAGTTATTATCTTTGATAAAAATATTGAAAGTTCAATAATAAACATTGATCAGAAAGCTCTCCAGTTTGTTCAAAAGCTCTTCAATTTGTTTGAAAATCTACAATTTCCAATTTAAAGCATTAAAGCTAAATATATTTTTGAATCATAATAAATTCTTTAAATAATAAACGAAATAACGAACATAAGTCATTTGACAAGTAAATAAATCATCATTTTCCAGATGAAATAATTCGTGCAGTAAAATAATTGAATTTTCGAATTTTTGAATTTACTTGGAATTTACCAGAATTTACGCTTCGACAGGCCGACATGACTGGCTTAAAGTATTTATGGCATTTTGAATTTTTTTAAGCATTCAAATACATTTTTCAGATATTTTTATTTATTTTGCCTGGATTTTATTTCTGCCTTATCATCTGATTGCATAAAGTTAAAAAACTTTTTTTTGCTTTTATTCATCTCAAATTATATTTAAATTCATGACATTTCAATGAATAACCAGAATTTTAACCTCAAACTTTTAAACTTTTAGTTTAACAGATTTTGTAGAGTTTCCATTTATTTCTGTTTGGTAACAAGTTCTTCTTACAATTACAGATCATACAGTTGCGAATGCTTTCGGGGTTATACAGGTGCAGATTGCGGTTGGGGTCCTTTATGCAACAACTCGACCAGATATTGTGAGAATGATGGTATTTGCAAGTAAGTTTTCGAGATTTTGATGGAGTTTGTTTCAATCAGTTTGTTGTTTGTTTTTGATTTCAAGTAATCATGGAATTAATTTGTGGTTTTGGTTTGTTGTGAAAATTTTAATTTGAATTTTTACATAGAATGAATAAAATTACAATCAATTAAAAATCGTGATTTATTAACGTCGCAATTAAATAAAAAATATAATTCTATAAATTTTCTGTTGAAAAAAAGATTAAATTTATTTAAAATTTGTTGAAAACTCCGAACCACAGTCTGAATTGTTTTATGGTTTAATGATTCAAAAAAATTTAACCACTCAGTTAACCATTGATATTTTATTGCATCATTACAGGCACGTTGGGGACACCAGCGTCACATGTTCCTGCCCAAAAGGATTTAAAGGCAGCAAATGCGAGGTTTTGGATTTTAATGACTCTAATGGTAATATTTCCTTTGATATCATAACTCCCTTGGTTCCTTTGCTTCCCAGTAAACTCTTTTTTGTTTGGGAACTCAAACAAACTTTTAATCTGATCGGGTACAAATGCTTTGTAAACATGATGTAAAGCCTGAGTTGATGAAGATTATCTTACTGGACTAGGGAAATTGTTTTTGTTTTCAATTCTATGAAATATTTTTGATAATTTTTATTTGCTTTTTCAGGAATTTTGTGTTTTTTTCAAATAAACAACGTCATCGCTGTTGAATGTTTAGATTTGATGAAATGTTCTTTTGATCATTCTTAACTGAATTGAAAAATTGTTATTCCAAGCATTAGTCTTCAAAACAACATAATTTAATAAAAAAATAAACAGTGAACTTTGACGTGAACTTAAAGTTATGCAAAATAAAACATTGATTCCTAAATCCAATTTACCAAGAATTCTTTCCAAAAAGACGCGGATCTACTTGTAAATCTTTGATCCCACATGAATATTGCCTTGAAAAATATTATTAATTCATGTTAAAACCCGGAAAAATGAGAAGAGTATCTTTTCCATCAGATCAAATGATAAGGAGATCAGTGATGCAAGTAATACGCTTTTGGAAAAACTCAAATATGAGCAAAAAAAGAACACAAAAGTATCTAAAAAAAAGTTTCTATATATAGCATACAAAACATTGTAAAATCCGCAAAATACATAAAATCATATCGTAAAGCATCAGACAAAAATTCATCCAATATGACTTTATCAAGCAGTAGCTCAAGCATTAAGTATTCGACTTTTTATTCGAAGCCGGAAACAATAAATATTTGCCTTGATTTCGAACACAATGTGTGTTTTTATGACTTGCTCTACAATACATAAAATGTCTAAAACATTCTACAATACAAACAATGTACTAAAAAACCAACAATATAAAATAACACAATGCCCTTCCTCGAAAAAACCTGTAAAATATAAAATAACTGAAGTTAAATAAAATAACAATTTGCGACAGTCTTCCCGTCTACCCTTCCGTGTCTACCTCGAATCTGATCTTGTAATTTTCTACCGAAGAAATTTGTTGTTTGTGTCTCGAACTTCACGAGATACAGTTAAAGCGACTTGGAAAAATTAATGATAAAGTAGATTTCGGTGGCAAAAAATGTTATTTCATTTGTAATACAGAAAAAGTGTGTGATAAATTAATCATGCTTTGTTCCTCATTATCTATTTATCTATTTTGTACAATTTTCTCGGATTTTTTTGGCCCCATTGTTCAGTAACTGGGTGAACCCTTGTGTGTTCACTACTATGTGTTATGATATACTTGCCGTTTCCCAACAATCACTAACAAAGCTGGGACTAAACAATTTTTTCTAGCCACTTTTTTTGGTTTATTTTTTGCTGTGTTTGCTTCGATTGTTCAGTAATTAAAAGGCATTTAATTGGACGCAGAGTCAATTAATCAAGCTTTTTAAGTTGACATTTTAATTATTGTTCTGTTACAAGTGAGAGCTTGTGTGTGGACGAGACTGGAAAAATATAATGAATGTGTACTTGATAATATTGAGATGTTTTCTTTGTGGAAATTAATTTTGCTAGAGAATTGTGGAAAATGCTTTTTTTTCGAGGAAATGCTATGAGTTTTCTCTCTCTGATTTTTATATGAAAACTTGGATTATTATAAAAGTTCTGAATAACAGTAATTAAATCATTTATTAGCTTTTTTAACAAATATATTCATGGTTTGAAAATTAATAACACAGAAAAGTTACCAAAATTTAAATAAAAATTTAAATCTACCATGCGTTTGATAATAACAAGGATGTATGCGAAAACATAAAAGCTCTAATTTGCAATGAAAATATTATTAAAGGAATTTATTCCATAAACTCCATGAAACTTGTTACATTGAAAATACATTGCCGAAGATAATCCCTGTTTTAGATTGCATAATCAGTTTTGTTTGTAAACATTTCCATAATTTAAAGTCAATTATTTTTCAATCTTCTTTCCATAATCCTCAAAGAGGCAAATTTCCGCAAAAACTCTACAAAATTACAGAGTCAACAAAATATTTACAAAATCCACAAAATTCTAAAAACTGTAAAGTTTACAGAAAACATAGCAATGAAAAACAATTTGATAGTAGGAAAAGTTTTCTACTCTAAAGTAGAATTTTGTTACAAGCTAACTCGACTAGCTCGAAAGCACTATGACTTTAGGCAAGATAATCTCCACAAACAGTTGAAAAAACCATGAAAAGTACATACAATGTTACAATGTACATACTTTTATCAGGCGCAAAGTTTAAAGAGTAAACAGCTTTCGCATTCTGGTAGACTGGCAAACATGGCATCTTTCTTTGGCAACACATGTTCGATATGTTTTCATTGTTGAAAAGGGAAAATATTTACAGATTAAGTTCCCCAAGCTGATCTGGTAAAAGGCTTAATCCATGGATATTGTTTCCCCCACAGATTGCAATGTTACCAAATCCGGAACTGAGGAGGATAACGAGGACAATTACTTTGAGTGCTTTCAGCGCTGCAATAGGAATATCAGGAATGAGGACCTTTGCAGGTGCAGTTTGAACAGTCTGAAGAGTAAGTATTTGTTTTGATAAAGTTTGTTGTCAATTTTTTGCTATAAATATATTAAAATGATGTTTTTTTATACATATTGGGAATTTTATTAAAAATTACAATTTTGACAGAATTTTCATGAAAATTTTAAAGTTAATAAATATAATCGCATTTTCCTAAAATTTTCTTGCAAATTCTTGAAATTATCTCAAGTTAACGCAAACGAATGTTCTAATTCAAATTCCTTACATTTGCCCAATTTCTTGGAGCATTCATCTCAATTCAAAATTGACGGTTGCCCGGCTCTTGAAGCAGAAAATGATAAAACCATCGATCCGAGTTATTACTTTTTCATAATGTGCGTCAAATTTTCTTGGGCAAAAACGTTATCGCTGTCATTACTTCCATCGCTGTAATTTTAGCTGCCGTCATTACTAACCAAGGAGAATGAAACAAATAATTTTTATTTGGTTATAAAGACAAAGTTATTTCATTATTGCGCCATTGTCTGTTGTTTTTGTTTTGGTCTGCATTTAGCGATGAAAGTTATTTTGCAAAATCAATTACTTGGGAAGAAGGTTTGGAATATTTCTATATTGGTTTATTTGTTTATTCGGTTACTGGGTTATTCACTTATATTTAATATTTCCTTGTTGTGCCATCAAATGCCATCAAAATTATATTATTCTATTTTATCATCCGGGGAAAATATAATGGGTAAAGTTATTCAGGCTCCATCAAACATCAAATTATTTCCTATTTTTTGCTGAACCATTCGTTGTAGATCAGAAAACTCAAAGCCAGAGAAATTTATTTTTTATTTCTACTCTTTTTGCGTGAGTGTATTGACCGGTTAATAGTTTCCGGGAAATTGTTTGCTTGTTTGGAGCTTTCGATTATGATTCAAGTCATTAATTTCGAACATCAATATTTTTTGTTTTGAATTAGGAGCTTTTAGATGATTTATTTGTTTTAATTTTATTATTGTTTCTCGCGGTTTTTAGTGTAACACATAAAACTTTGGAATCAAGAGAATTCAATCCTTTACAAACCGAAAAACCCTTCGTTTCCCCATATTTCTTTAAAAATAGCTAAATAATACATCGTGCTCGCGTTCCCAGCCAAATTATATATCAGAAACTAGAAAACTTGGAGAAAACTAGAAAACTGAATTACTGAGTAGGTACCGCAAACAATCACATTTTATTATTCATTCTTTCCCAGTAACTTTCACAGAATATCTCAAAATAAAAATGTAGCTCATCCACTTGAATTTCATGAATTGCTTAGAGGATAAAAGATGAATGTTTGAAATTCATGCGGAACGAAAAATGCAACTAGCTTTGTGCTTTTGATGGAGTTTTGGTAGGAGGGCTCTCGACTTGGCTGCATTAAAATATCAAAAAGTTATGTAGCATAAAATTTATAATCAAACGGGAGCATATGAAATAAATTGCGGCTATCAACTGCAGAAACTCTTATCTTGAGAATTTGAGATATTGGGGAATGGAGATGGATTTTTAGGACGTTCGAGATTTTTATGGGATATTATGGCCGTCTTGAAAAATCTTCAATCTGGAATTTTATTGAGTTTTATTGAGTTTCATCGATCTTTATGGCGAATCAGACTAGACTTGACTTTATCAAGTTTTTATTAAATTTATGATTAAGTTCATTGGAAGACTCACCAATGGTCAAAATATCGACCTGTTTTATCTTATTTTTTTATACATGTTTTTAAAGAAGATTGCATATTTATGAACCATACACCAGCGGTTTTTAAAATTAAAACAACGATCCAACAATTTAATTAATATGATGGTTTTTCGATTCTAAAATCACTCCGCATTGCCGCAACTAAACATCCTCTTTAATTTACACATTATTTTAATGCTGATTTAATTTTATGTCAGCATAACCGAAACTACCAACAAATATTTAATTACCTCTAACTCGTAACAGCAGCTTTTGGCCAAACATAAAATTAATTTAAAAGCAAAAATTTTTCTATGAAATGTGTGCAATTTGTGGAAATTGAGTAAAGCTCATGTTTGGTGGCATTAAATTGAAATTCTATGAGAGTTTTGCTGCAAGACTTTAATAAATTTAATTATTGCTGTATTCAGTTTAGTTCTTTAAATTAACTTCCTTGAATAATTGAGGATATGCATTAATTACTCTATTCATTGCTTGAATGCGGCAATAATCCTTTTAATTCTTATTTCCTTACATATATTATTTACTACCATAATATGTATTGCATATATATTAGATATTTTATTGAGATAGGATCTAGAATATACTTACTAATAAAATAGTTTTTGATTGTCAATGATGTTAATAGTTGTGCTGTAAAAGCTTTACCGTCTCAGACAATATAAAAGGGTTTACGATCAAGATTTAGGATTTATGGTAATGTCTCTTTTAAAGAGCTTTCAAATGTTTTCAAGTTAAAATGATGACAGATATTAAGAGAATTATTGTTGTTTGCTGAAATTATTGCTAACAATAAAAAAGCTCTTCAAAAAATTTAATTCAAAATTTATTTTTATTCGTAACTTTAAAAATAATATTTAATATAACCTTGAATGTAATGTGTCAATGCTCAATTATTCAATAATATAATGTTTCTTTTAGCTTGGTTAATAAAACAGATGACAATAGAGCTTAAAAGCATTACCAATAAATATTTATAACTGCAATAACCATTAATAACTCTAAAACTACTACCCCACATTATTTAAACTTAAATAGAAAAATATAGCCGAAAACTTTTATTATCCATGAAGTTTTATAAAAATCTCTGCAAATTCCGATACAGTCAGTACTTTATGTTTCTAAAAAGGCGTTGCATACGAATAGTCTAAAAATCCTACTCTCCTCACACTAAAAGCAAATATGCTGTTATAAAAATAAATGCGAATACCATATAAAATAAATTGATGTTGTGTTTCACATTTTATCATCCAACCCAACCCCAACGAAAATAAATGAAGCTCCGCAGCAAGCAGAGCAAAAAAAAAACAACATTGTGCAGAGCGAACTGTTCTTACAACTTTTCTAATATTTATGTTGCGAGTACAGAGAAAATATTTATACTGTGAAGCATCATTTTCCATACACCATCAGTGGAAATTGGTGGAAAAGTTTCATACAATTTTTCATTTATTCATTGCAGATCGTGGCAGAGAGCGCTTCGAAGCTACCATTCGTCTAGGAAATGCATCATTATTCAATTCATATGAAAATGGTGAAAGGAGAATAAATCAACATTTTGTAATTTTATTCGAGAAACATGTAAGTCAAACTTTTTTCACCATATGAGGACATTTTTCTAGCCTTCTCTAGTTTTTGGGTGAATTTAGGGAATTTTTTGATCTTGGTCAGCAAATTTTTATTACCTGAACTATCAACAGGTTTTTTGAGAAAAATCTAAAAATTTCAAAAAAAAATAATTTTAATTTCACCCAAAAAGAATGAAAGGGTTAATTTACTAACAAAAAAAAGAAAACAAACAAAATAGCAACACTAAAAACTAACGAGAAGAAGAAACGAAGAAATTGCCACAAAACCAGAAGACTTGCCTTTTAATACATATTTAATATGGGGCAACATGAGCTTGTTAATTAATGGAATTAGCTAGAAAAAACTGAAAACCTAAAAAATCTATCTATGTGCTGTTATGTGATTATATTTGCCAGTTGCATTGCAGAAATGAAGCAGTGAGCAAAAAATCTTCGATAAATTATTCAGTGCACATATTCGATATAGTGCAATACACTGAATATGGCAATAAGCTCTTCATTCTATACAAACACTATTGAAATCTAAACTTTTCTCTATTTATAGTTTTTGTGTTTTACTCGGTTCTTGAAGTTTTTATGAAGCTAACAAAATAAAATTGAAAAACTTACCATTAACAAAAAATGTGGCAAAAAAGTTTTAGTTTTTTGGTCGTGACTTTAAATACAGTATATCGAGAGAAAGTTTACAAGGGCATAGGAATTTTATCTAATCTACATGTAATCCAAAAGATTCAACCTGAGTTCGTGTGATAGAAGTTATAATTTCAGATTCCTCAACGAAAAACTCTTATTTTTAACTAAATTTTTATTATCTAAGTCTCAAAATCAAATTAGAATCCTAGAAACTAAAACAAACTTAATTCTTCCGAGTGCTCCTTTTAATTTGCACCACTCACCATTATTAGATTAGCCTGCTCCACTAGCCTTGAATAAAATATGCACATCATACGAGAGAGCTTTACTCAAGTTGCCATACAAATTAAATGAGCATAAAGAATTCGGCTCCAATTTATTAGCAGCCAGTTTGTGAAACTAAAGCGGTTAAACTACACTAAAATAAATACTCCAAAGCTATGCAATATAGGAGCGTCCAGAAGAAAATACAAAGAACTATGAAGCTAAATATATATTTATCGTTCGAATGTTAGAAATAAGGAGCATACTTGAATAGTGGAATACTTGTGAATAATAAAAACTCTTCGACTACAATGTTTGCTGCTTTGAAACAAAAAGCGGCTATTCTTTATTTTCTATAGCAATTTCTGTGCTTTTCAAGCTATTCAGTGCTAAAGTTTCACATGAAGCGTTCATAGTTATGGTTGCAAACTTTGGCTGGACAATATTTTTTACTAAAGATTCGGCAGGGGTAGGGAGAATACGTTCTTTGGATAAATCAAAGAGAAACATGGATATAAACAATTATTGTTTGGTTTTCAACTAGAAAAAATTTCAGATCACGTATCCTTTCAACCAAGGCTGCGATGTATCTTGATCTAAAGATAAAGATCAGATCATTTGATCTTGATCTAAAAAATAAAAAAAAAGATCCAGATCAATTGATCTTGATCTTTCAAAAAAAAAAAAGATAAAGATCAATTGATCTTTATCTAAAAAAAAAAAAAAAGATAAAGATCAATTGATCTTTATCTAAAAAAAAAAAAATCAATTGATCTTGATCTTTTAAAAATCAAGATAATTTTGATCTTGATCTAATTTTATTAAGATAAAAGATCAATAAAATTTTTATAGGTTATTTTTTTAGTTGTCTATTTCCTCTTGTAACTAAATTACCATATGTTTCGCTATTGATAAATTTTATGTGCTACCATATTCTATGATATATGGGACAAAAAGCTTTATTTTTTTGTCCCACATATATCATAGAATTTGTTAAACAAAAATTTAACAATAGCAAACATATGGTTATTAAGTTACAAGATAAAAATAGACAACCTAAGACATAATCTGAAAAAATTTAATTGATCTTTTATCTGAATAAAATTAGATCAAGATCAAATTATTTGATTTTTTTTTTTTAAATACAAATCAATTTATTTTGTTTTTTTTTTTTTTTTAAAGATCAATATAAATTTTTTTTTTTTTTTTTTTTTTTTTTTAGATAAAGATCAATTGATCTTTATCTTTTTTTTTTTTTGAAAGATCAAGATCAATTGATCTTGATCTTTTTTATTTTTTTTAGATACAGATCAAATGATCTGATCTTTATCTGATCTTTATCTAAAGATCAAGATCCATCGCACCCTTGCTTTCAACCCCTGCCCTATTTTCTATTAAAAAACTTTTTTTTGCGGAAGTTTTATAAAGTCACAAAACTATAATTTCTTTTAGAGTTTTAGTTTAATCTAAGATGTTCTTGTTTTCCTCGTCATTGCTTGCATGACTAAATCGTTGTGGAGCATTGGCAATTGAGTTGAGAACTCTTTTAACCCCAGGAAGTTGATCTGACGAAGACCAAGACGTTCTGTTTCCACGATTATATCCACTGCCACTCTCTAAAATTGTCGGCATGGCTGATGAAGTGTTCCCTCTTTTGAATGATCCCAGCCTTAAGGATCTAGCAGAAGACCTCAATCTCTGCAGTGTGGAAGATCCCGAGCCAGAAGGTGAAGAATTCTCTTCCGCTCGCTTGCTCTCCAATAGCGAGTTCACTAATTTATCCAGCAGCACTAAATCAGCAGTTGTGTTGGAATTGCGCTTTGTTAATCCACTTGACCCATTATTGGTTGATGATATTGGCAATACATCAGATAACTGTTAAAGAAAAGAGATAACATAAAATTTATTGACAGCGATGATAGCATATAAAAATGTATCGATGGGAAGAATGGGAGCTACACGTCTTATATATATGACAGATGATATTTTTGTTATAATGGCGTTTGGACATTTTGTCGTTTCAACTATTACTCAAATCTCAATTCATATCGATATTCAATATTAAAAAAAAAAAAATTAGTACGTTCTTAAGAAATCATAAAAAGCTCTGAAAAAGCTCAATTCATACTTCATACCAAAATGAATCATACACTCCCAATTCAGAATAATCCGATGAACCATCCTTTAACAGGCGTATCTCACCACCTATAAATTCATTTACTATGTGTTTAACAATAATAACGACATGAATAAGTATAACACAATGTTATTTTATCGGCCTATAGAAAATATCAACTGTGTGTTTGTTGGTGAAAATTTGTGAAAATTTATACTTCTTGTTTGCATTATCAAATTTGATTGCCAAAGAATTTACGATTGGAGCGCTTTTATCGGAAAATTGTGAAAACAGCCAGCAGAAGCCAGCAAACATTCCAGCAGCAATCAGATAATATATTATAGCAAATACATAATATATTTACTCTCGTGTTTTGTGAGTTTGTGGCAGTAAGCAGAGTGTCTATAAAAAAATCGCTGCGCCTCCCATGTTGTTACACAAATGTTTTGGGCACTGAGAGTAAAATTTTGCACATTATCTTTGAAGGTGCTTGAAAAAAACATTTAACGAATTTTTCTTGAAAGTGCTGAAATTTCAGAACTTCAAAATAACAAAGCTGCTCAAAATCATTTTCCTGCGTGATATTTTGAGATGCTGTAGGGGTAATATATATTTGAATCTGCAATTCAATATGATGGTATCTACAATCTACTTTAGGTACTTATAAGTATCACTTCATGTCGTTGTGTGTGGAAGAAACAATGGAATATTATATTTTTCATAAATATATTAAATAAATGGTTCGATAAATAAGGGAATGTTCGCCTGGTTTTGGTATTTTTAGATACTTTGCGAAGACAACTCAATATTCATAGTACATTGAAACTGATAAGTGATAAGACTATAAGAGTTTGATCATTACTAAAGGATTACGATGATACTTAGGCAATATCATTTACATCCTTTTATAATAATTATTCTAATTTGAGTGTTTAGGAAATTGGAATAATATAATTATGTTGATTACTTTACTGATATAATACGGCTCTCGAGAACTCTTCCTAATGAATATCATTTAAAAGCAATTAAAAGCAAATATCAACATCTTCGATTCATAATGCTGAGTAAACGAGAAGTGATGAAGAATTTTGAATAATAATCATCTCGTTTACTGATCTGGTTAACTGCTTTGAGAAACATTTTAAAACACTTTAAAAGATTGAACAAGGCACTTATAATCGCATTACAACTTCGAAGATCTGAAGATAGCAATGACCTACTTCAACTGGCTTAAAGATTGCTTCCATTTAAGTTAATAAGTTCATTAAAGCATCAGGAAGCTATACTGGAGATATTTTCCAGCAATAATTCCACTATGCAACGAGCAACAAATTTAATAATAGCTTTGCAAAATTTATTACGAGGAAAAGAGAAGCTCCAGTTAATTGTTTTAACTTTAGAATTAATTGAATTCTGATCCAATTTCCAGTATAACATCACAAAAACTGATAAACTGAAAAACTGGAAAACACCATTCTGTTGATTCTTCAGTTTTCTCAATTTTTGCAGTCTTGTTTGAGTTTGCTTCATAAAATAAGATTATAAGCTATATAGTGTGTTTGCTAGAAAAAAGGTGAATGATTTTCAAAAGTTTTTCAGGAGAGTTTTAAAGCGGAACATCTTTGGGGCTTTGTAACAGCTGATAGTACATTTAAAATTATGTGGCAATTTAGAGGGATTTTGAATAAAATATTAGGGATGATCCTCTTCAACAATTGATTTAGGGCTTTTTTGAAATCAATGTTCACTTTAGGAGACTTGATGGGTTTTACTTAGTCAAAGTTTATTTTTTATCTTTTGGAAAAAATTTGAAGGTTGTTTAGTTTGGGGTATTTTCTTTGGATTGACGCCACTCTTTCAAACTGCTGAGACTTTACATTGATTTATTATTCCTGTTAATTGAAAGGATGTTTTTGATTAATTCAAAAGATGCGGGAGGAAAATTAATAATTATAGTAACATAAATTTGGCTACATAAAAACCCCTCAAATTTGGCAATCAAAGAATCTTGAAGCGAATTATGAAAGGATCATAGCATCGCCCCCTATAATTAAGACATAAACAAGATTTTTAATTAGAAAGAGTTTGTAAAATACAATCATTCCGGGTCAAAACGCTTTTGGGCGAAATTTTGAACTTTTGAAATCTTTTACAATTTGTGAGCACATTAAGGGAGAAAACTTCTGCCTCTTTTAAGATGCTTAGAAAACAAAATTCTCAAATAACCAATTATCCAAATTTGTTTAATATTTCAACCTCTTCAATTGCTGAGTTACCTCATTTGTAGAATTTGCTGAGTAGCTGATTCGTTTAATTTTCCTCAAAGTGGCATCGTCTACCGCCTCTGTAAGTGCTCGTTCAAGTGTGTTTTCCAGATTCCGGCCTTTTGGGTTAAGCTTCAATTCTTGGTAGCTGCAAAGATTTCAAAGAATTATTCAAGATTTCTTTTACTGAGTACTGCAATTATTTTGATATTTTATATTATATACGAAATGGTATGTTATCAGAGCAGTAGAGAATTTGAATATTACGAATGAAGAACCGGATAAATGAAAAAATTATTAAAAATTTGTGAAGATGCTTTAAATATTAACTTTACTCCACTTCTTCACTTGGGTTTTCTTTCATCAAGAAAATCAAATTGGAAGATGTAAAGTCGGCAAGTAGAGTGAAATACTAAAAAGATGGCAGAAGTGGTTATATTGAAAGCAAACATTTTATGTTTTTTCCTGAGAGTGACGTGAAAGGTGGAAAATTTGAACTTTGTGCTGATTTATTTTTTAGTTGATGGAAAATATTCTCTTTTCGATTAAGATAGAAATTAGTTTAAGATTTCATACTTTGAGGAGCAATTACGTTACACGATTGCATACTTCAAAGAGAAGTGTTAAAAAATTTTAAATTTCCACCTTCCAGGACCCTCTATTTTCTCTCAAATTGGAATTTCCTCATTCCCTCCATCTTTCTTCATTTTCGATTTTATTTCATTTTATGCTTTAGAATTTTGAATTATTCTATAAATTCAAAGATTCAAACAGATTGAGAAAAGACTCAAAGCTGATGTGCAAGATGTTGAGTGGAGGGAAATTTGATGGCATCATAAGTTAAGATGGTTTTTCTCAAAAGAAGCGACAAAAAGCTTCCTTAGAGAACATCTAAATTGAGACTTTCTCGCGGAAAATTTTCCTTTGATGTTTCATACTTGAAAATATTTTATGATTGTTAAATTTTTGATGTTTTGAGTGTTTGATAATTTACTTACAATTCGTTATTTATTTACAAATTAGACGTTGCGTAACATTTCAAGAATACTTACGATTGCATTGTGTCTTTAATTGTGTTATTCCTGCGAATTGTTGATCGGTTTGTTTTGCGAACTGCACGAATGTCTGTTTCCCAGAACCTGTAAGAAAAAGAAAGTTGTATACTTTTTAAAAATGAAAAATTACATTTTATGTCATTAATGTGATATTTAAGATCGAATTAGTGATAATTTCACCATTAAAAGGTGAATTGGAGCTTTTTTGGTATTAATACTTGACTCATGGACAGACAGTCAAAATCTACAATAATTTCAAATTAAAAATCTAAATGTGATCAAAATTCAGCGAAAAAAATCTTATCAAAACAAAACTCTTAGGAATGTTCATTCACCAAGGGTTTCATTAAAAAGTCCAAAACAATACCACGTTTCTCAAAATTTGAATATAACATTAACATTTCCGGCAAAAATATGAAAGTTGTTCTATGAAATTGTTCTGATTCTCAACTTCCGAAAGTTTTTTTTTGAATATTTCAATTAATTTGAGAATTTTGCCGGCAAATATTTCGAGTTTAAATTTCCAAGAAAGTTTGGAGAATTTTCCAATTGCTGCGTGGCAAATCTCGTACAGCAAATATTTGAAAATTAGGAAGCTACGCAATATTTTGGCAATATCTCTGACGATATTTTGGCAATATGCGAATGCTTATTAAACTTTCACACAATAAGCAGCCAAATTATCATATTCAAATGAAATTTTGTTGTCTTTTTGTTATTTTATTGTTTCTATTATGCCAGCAAATTTGCTTCTAGTTCTTCTAGTTGTTTTAAAACATTTCTCCTATTTCTTAGCAATTTCTTCAATTCTGTTGACTTTTTCTTTCAATGTCTTTGGACAAGACGGCACGTTCCAATTTTCATAAGTTCGACAAAGTTTCATATGTTTTTTATGCATTGTCTCATGGCTAAGCCATAAACAGCATTTGCGGCAAAGTTGCTGCAATATTGTTTTGATAATGAATTTTTGCAGAGTTTTAATTTTCCTTGGAATTTTCTAGGGATTTTATGAGTTTTTGAGAAATTGTTGGAATTTCAAATTTTATTGTTTTGTGACTGAAATTATAAATAGGAAAAGTGAAACAATTTGGAATGTCATAAAAAGAACAATTAAACTTTAAGGAAAGTTTATTTTGGAATACGCTTTTTGACAAATATTTTTGTATTCAACTTGCTGTTCAATGATCATGCAATGGATTTGAAGTCAACAAGACAAATAAAAATAAAGTAATTTTTTCACAAAAATCACCAGATTTATAAAAAGACATGCTCTGCTCCAAAACCATCTCAAAACAAATTCCATCAAAAACTCGAAAAAATCGCATATCTTTTATCAGCAGATTCTAAAATTCATTAAATTTAATTTGCGTAATTTTCAAACAAAATTAGTGGGCTGGTGGCCAACCGCAAAAATTTCTCATAATTATTATTTATTTGGCGAAGACAAATAACAAAAGGCGTTAAGACAACAAAACCAGCACAAAAAAGCCGTTAAAATTCTTGCTAGCAAATCTTTCTGCTTCCCAACATTCCCTCAGTCTCCCAAAATTTCTGGCAAACTCAAAGTATCCATAAAAATATAATCACGCCCAGATTGAGCCGATTCGCCGCCAACAGCGCCAGCCAAAGTACAAATTAGCGAAATAGTATCTAATTTGGACGCCCGAATACTCAAGCATAAAAAATAGAAGCACATAAGAAGGGTTCTGTTGATTCAAAGAATAATAAGTAAAATATTGTTTAATGAAAAAAAGTGCCTAGATTTCATCAAAAAAGATGGAATAGACTTTTTGCCTGGCTCGTAATTTTTGTAATAAATGGCTTTGATATTCATAATTAAGATAAATTTCAGGCGCCTTTCCACTGCCTCGCAATTAAAAGAATTATTATCCACTGGGATGTTTTTTGTGTATAGAACTTGAGAAAGTTTCTGATGAAAGATTTATTTACAATTCTGAAGAGTGAAGAATTGAATACGAAGAACTTCTTGAATGGAGTGTTGCTACGTGATTGTAGAAAACTTGGGTAATTACTCATAATTCAGGTTTTATACAGTTTGAAGACGTGAATGAAGGTAACTTTACTGCAAAACTGCAGGTCAATAAATCATCATGTTTTACCATGTAATTCTTTTGTAAGCTTTTCTTAAAGCTTTTTAATTCTTTCAAAAATCTGAAATTCCGGGAGATCTGGGCAGATTCTGAGCTTTCCATTCAAAATTCAAATTTGCTAGAAAATTTAAAATTTGCCGGAATTTCTCAGAATTTCTAAGAGTTTTGTGGAATTTTTAATTTCCACGACAAACTTCCGCCAGCTCCTCGAAAAAGCTTAAAAGCTCCTAGTCAAAAATTTGTAAGAAACTTTCACGACTTTTCTTTTGTGTTGTCTGCCAGAAATATTCTCAAAATTTATAAAGATATTTAAACATTAAGTGGGATCAAAATTGTAATTCATTTAATTCATTTCGAAAACAAATGAAGAATTCTTAAGCCCAGTTCTCGCAATTGTTCACAAAGTTTTTACAATTATTCTGTGTTTGCACCTTTATCGTATCTGCAACAATTTTTAGGTATTTTCAGGGCTTTTGAAAATTCTGTATTTCTTGAATTGTAAAACTAAGAGAATTATGCAAATTAGATACGAATCCAAATTTCGAAAAGATTCTTTGTTTGTAAAGTCATGAAAGGATTAATACAGGATTATATAAATATTTTGTTTGATGGCTGTTTTTACCGGACGTCTCAATTTTGAAAAAAAATTCAAAACGTCGAGAATTAATTCTTAAAAGTAAAATTCATGACTAAATTCAATTAAGTCAAAATTCAGCAATAAAAATTCAGCTGAATGATTTTCGTTGAAAATCACAGCTAATATTGAATATCATGTGAATTACGAGATAATCTCGACAACTGTAATTTAAATTATGTAAACATTTCTCTGATCTTATTGTGATTGAAACATAAATAACAAAAAAAAAACAATAAAGCTCAAGACAAATCCAAAATGCTGAAATTTATTTTAATTCTGTCTGGAATCACAATTTCTCGGAAAATTTTATTAAACGCTTGAAAAGTCTAAGAAGCCAATTAAATTGTTTGCACAAACAGATTGGTCTGAATAAAATGATGGGATAATGTTCGAAGATTATGACGTCTTTTTTAATTGTTTTGCTTTGTAGCAGATTGTTGCAAAATTGTTGGAAAAATTGTTTTGAAATTGTTCGTACGTGATGTCATTTCATTAATTTTTAGGTATTAACAGAGTATTTACCTTATTCTCTCATTTATTTTCTTGAAATGAAATCTAGACGTTGGAATAAAAATTGTCAAACAAAAATGATTTGTTTACGAATAAAATAGAAAGTTTCTGGAAAATATTTACGTTATTCACGTATTTGAGCTAAGGTATAAATACAAGACAGTCAATATTTTCGAATTGTTTGCGCCAAACTTGATGTTTTGTTGTAGCACATAAATATTCAGATCAAATATCGTACAACCTTGAAAATACTTCAGGCTTGTGTCAAAAAATGAAATCTTATACGTATTTTTATAATTTATTTTTAAATCAAATTTGACTTGGAAAACAATTTTTAAAGTATGTTATTAAAAAATGACAAGAAAAAGAGTTTATAAAATTTAATATTACATTTCCATGGTTTTCTCGCGATTTACTGAAGTGGAGTTTATGATTAAGTTTAAGAGACGTGGAAGGTAGAAGTGATGATTGCTTATTATTCCAAATTATAAAAGTAAAAATAGCACATTTTAATAAAAACCTCCACAAGCATCGTAAATATGAAGGAATTGAATTAATCAGATATCCTGAAGGAGAATTTGTTCATTTCTTCATTTATATGTTCAGTTGATAAACAACATTTTTTCAGGAAGGAATATTCAAAGTATTTTAATTTACAAAGGAAAGTATGTTATCGTTATAAGTACATCATCATAACAGATCATAGACTACTTTAGAATGTTGTACAAAGCACATTTCCACAAGTTTCAACTGAATAACTTAATAAGTTATTGTATGTAGGTCACAGTTCTTCAAGTGATCAAGTACTTCAACCACAAACTTCAAAACTACAAAACTACAAACAACAACAGCAAAAAATATCTTCAAAGGTTTTTCTGTCGCGCTCAACAAAAACACAAAAAGCCTGAAATTCTGAGCAGACTTTGCAGAAGCTCCATCACATTTTGTACTGCACTTCCCACATAAAGTGTTTGTACATGGCTGAAGCTCAAAAACTTTGCTAGAATGATTTTTGCATAATTTAGCAGTATTGTTTGGATGTTCGTTACTTGCTTCAGTTTGCCTGTTTCTAGAGCTTTTTTAGTTGTTAGATGGTTGTAAAATATAAAAAGAGAGACATTAAGTGTAATATCCGATTATTTTATTTGCTTAGTTTTGAAAGCTCTTTGTTTGAATTTTTTTGGATTAGAACTTTAATTCCCTCATGTAACAATAAAGGGATTTTTCAGTAGATGGAATGATCTGACATATACATTTTTGAATGCTTTTAATATCAAATTTTTGTTTTGTCTGTTGTTTTCTACTTTAACTTATTTCGATAAAAATTTCTGTATCGATACATAGAAAATTTATTTCATCAAAGAATTTTATGCCTCCATTATAAAAAAATATTTAAGGTAAAGTACCAAAAATAATCTGAAAAACTCCCCCAACCCACGAACCGTTATAAATTTCCCGGAAAAGAAACTTTCCATAAATTCTCTTGTAAAAGCTATTAGATCTTCCTATTAAAAAGTCTTGTTGCCCTGAACTTTGTTCCAAATGGAATCAAATTGATTGCATGTAAATACTTACGGAACACAAACTTTTCCTCAAACATAAATAAAGCAAGTTCAAGAAAAAAATTTAACGAAAAAATTTGTTGAGAAATTGCTGAGGACAACGTTGGGAAAGCTGCGCTGATAAATGCCTGAGCTTTTGACATTGTCCCAGCTAAGCTTTTAGGGATCGTAATATTATTTTCTTGTACAGCAAGTTTAAAATCAAAAATATTTAAAAATCATTTTCTTGTACTGTGGACATAATTCAAGCAAATTGGGCAAACAACTCACAAGTCTAAAATATATACTTTTTTTTGTTGAAAATTTCAAGAAATAAAAAATACACAAAAGAGAAAAATAAAAGAATTTTTTAATAGATGCCAATGGAATTCGTAGCATTTGTTAAACATTTCATAAAAATGTTGCAGACTTTTTTTTGTGGCATTTTGAGAATTTGCTGTAAAAATGAGGATTACAATTCCAAAGAATTTAAAGGCTGCAGTGAAAATTTCTTTGCTCAGACGTGCTGATAATGTAATGAGTGGTATTTTTTTAATGAACTGCTATATCAGATGCAAGTTTTCGATGAGAGCAAAGTGTGGAAAAGCAGCGGTAAAACTGTTTGTGGAAAACATGTCAAAGAACGTTAAAAAAAGCTTTTGATGAATAGCACATCTAATAGAGTTTTTTCATTGAGCCCACAAAATGTAAAATTGTTTATTGTACAACCAAACCAAAAACTAAAATCATATAATTACTATTATCATTAAAAACCTCAAATCCAGTAAATGTACCAAAATACCAATAATGCTTGGAAAATTAAAAAAACTATGAGTGAACGCCATTTTCATGATTTTACACAAAATGCCAAAATGCCAGCTGAATTTCCGATTTTCGTTTAATGAATTCTAGTCGAAAATACCCAGTAGTATCGAACAGTACATTCTGCCATTGATGCTCAATGAAAAGTGTATTGGCGAAAAATCGCTCAAGCTTATACATAAATATATTTATGAATCGTTCCATTCACTTCATGTCTTCATGTAGACCTGATCATACTCAATAAACCATCCATGTGCCGGCTCGCATTCACGATTTTGTATTTATTTGCCAATATAATTGGAAATTTTTGATATCCGGCTGCCGAAAATAGCAGAAATCAAAGAGAACACATACCTCCTTAAATCTGGACTGGAAGTGTAAGGAGAAGCCACTTCCTTAATTTTGAGCACCAGAATGGCAGTAATAAAGATACAGATCACGTTCACCACAGTTAATAACGCCGACACTATGCCATTAATAAGAAATTCTGTCGGTATGTAGTTTGTGTAGATGAATTGATAGGTAGAGTTGCCATAAAATGGCTCGCCTTTGATGTGCGGGAGTTTGATATCTGCAAAAATAATAATTTATTGATTTTATTCTCAAGAATTGTTTTATTTTAATCCCTTACCATCATAGATCAGCCATATGCAGGCCAATGCCCAAAAAAGTCCCTGAAATTAAATATCAACTGAATTTAGGATTTATTTGTACTTTTGAAATTTAATATTTAAATTTGTAGTCCAGGAATTATTTGATCATTTTGTCATAAATTCCAGGAACGTAACTTCATATAAAACATTGGAAAATTCAGAAAAAAATTTCTCAATGCAATCCAATCTCGCTTTAAACATTCAATACATGCTCCTATTACCATATTTTAGAAAATCAGGTTCTCCAGGAAAAACATCAACGATTTAAATACAAACAAATATATAAAAATGATGAAAAAAAAAAAATGCCAACTTGTAGCAATACATCAAAGAAGTTTATAAAAGCCATTACCTCAATCATACAACTATTATTAACTTTAAAAAGTTCATAAATTCCATTTCCTGAGATTTTATATTGAAAATACATAAACATCGTTAAAATTGGAAGTAACTAGGGAATATTGCAGGTTTATGGAAAAAACACCTATAACATTTATAGAAGAATTTTTTTTTTTATTACTCAATACGATAACTTTTAATGGGAAATCCTTTAAGATAGTGGAAGCTATTAAAGTGTACTCAATTAGGAATCTTGCTAGCGGCTTAAATTGTTTACCTGCTCGATATATCCAATAGACTGAACTACACGGACAGAAATTCTTTCAAAGAATTTTGGAATTATTTATCTTGCTTAAGCTATAACTAGACAATACTGGGAAAATGTTTCCGTCTGCTATAAACTAAATAAAGAGATCTTTAAAATAATAAATAATCAAAAAGGACAAAACATGTTTAAGAGGAAATTTTTCACTTTTTCTTCAGTGTTTTGAAACCTGAAAAATTGCATCATCCATCGAGAAAGAAATGTTTAATCCTTGGTAAATGCAATTCCCCATAAAGCATTTACTTATGCCCTTTGTGAGAAAGATTAAAAGTTATCCGAGCAGGAAATTGGAAAAACAGTTTGAATTGATGTGTTTTTTAGTTGTTGCTTCGGGTTGTTTAGGAATTTGCTCAAATGCTCATTAAATTTCATTTTGATAAATAAATTACAGCAAAAAACGTTTTTGTTTGCTGAACTGCTGAATGAGTTGAAATTGTAGAATAGCTGAATTTAATATTTTCCATTCGCATTATACTCTTTTGAATGCAATTGCAAATAAGGAAAAGGAAAATTCAAATTTTAAATGTTGCTCTGTAGATAATGGATCGCAATTAATATTATTTTTCAGCAGCAGCAAAAAAAGGTGAATAATAGACTTTTATAAGTATCATTAAACAGCTCGTTAAATGTTCTAGCAGCTCAGCTTAAAGCTACTTGAGTTGGGGTGGAGTAGGGCACTTTGCTGGTGGTGCATTGAAAATGTTGCGAAAGCTTCGCCTGAAAGCCGTAAAAATGAATAACTGACGGAAAAATAATGAAACTCGGTTTATCTCTCCAATTCCCTTCAAGAATATTTTAACCACATAAATTCTGTGAAAACTTGGAGTGAACTTGGAGTGAATGGAGAAAAAGTGCTTCCTTGAGTATTTAATGAGAAGGGATTGCGGGTTATGCTCTCAGCCCGAAGAATTTTAATTGTTGATGAAAAATATATTTAGTCCCTAAATCTTTATTTAGAACCTTTTAAAGCATTTTTCTAAAAAAGCTTAAAACCGTATTACAAGTTTTTGAGCTGATAAAATTTTTGACAAAGTCCTCGCAAAAAATTTCGGTCTTAAAATAAATATCTGGCATCTTGAATAAAAATCCATGTATTAAGAAAATATTACTGAAAGAACAAATAATAGGAAAACATTCTGATTGTAAACTGATTGATTTGATTTTATTCCATTTATATCATTCCCATCTTGAATTTGTTGGCAATTTGGCATATTGGATGGAAATTGAAGAAAAATCGATTTCCTTCTGTTTTCTGTGTGAAAAAAAAACTGGGAATTTCTGGAAAAATCCACATTCGAAAGAAAAGCTGAAAAGTTGATAAATTCAATTTTCAAATATTCAAAATACTCGATCAAAGTGAAAATACAATAAAAGGAAGCTTCTGGATATGTTTCAGCCATAAAAACTTGTAGGAAATTTTCCATCCAGAATTTGAGTTCTTTTGTATCTTTGTTTCTGATCTTTTTTATGATTTAATCTAAAGGGTGTTTTTTACAGTTTAGAGTTATATTGTTACTTTTCTACCAATGATTTTGTATTTAACAGTTGAGAAGAAGCAATAGATAAAAAACAGACAAACGAGTGAAATGTTCCGGGAAACTGGGAATAGCAAAAAGCTTAGAAACTGGAAAAGTAATTAAAGGATTGTACATGAGGAATATATATCTTGATACTTGACTTTTTAGGGCGCAATTGATTGAAGACTTTGTTGCGTGCTTTGAATTTTGTTGGATAAGCCGAGGAAAGTGAAGAAGCGGAAAAAGTAGAAAAGCTTTATATTGCTACTTTGTTCCTTAGAGATTAAAGATTAATTCACGAGATAGTTTTTTACAGAGCGATTCTGAGAAAAACATTATCGTTTACAAAAGATTAAGAAATTATAAGGAATCCAAAATGCTTTAATGCTGCAATTAAAAGAGATTTTTTTTTTCAATTACAAAAAAAAAAGTGAAGCCAAAAAAATCTCTTTCTACTAATTGAACCAAAAAATGTAAATCCAATTTATGACATTATCAGATGTGTGTATTTTTTTTGTAAAATCATGGAAAATATTATGAAAAGCGGAATATAAAATTAAACTACAAATTCCATAAACCATGATGAAACCATAAAACCATTTTGAAAACCAACATACAATAATCACCATATTCAAATATAAACCTTCGGTATGAAGAACTGGAAAGAGTTCAATTAAAAAATTGTATTTTAAACCAAAAACGTTTGGAGTGTATGAAAATGTAAAAACTCGATGGGTTTTTTTTGCAATCCTGTACATAACAAAAATGATTGAAGCCTATTTTTTAAAAATGCAAAGCAACCATTCTGTAAGGGACATGAAAACATTTTTAATTTCGCGCCTAAATTAAAAACTCGGTTTGTTTGAAATTTGTTGATCATTAAAAAATGCAGCTTACACAATTCACCACAGGTGGTAGTAGAGAGGCAGAAATTGCAACTCCAATTAGTGGGCCAGCAGAGCCTTGCAGCAGAGCAACTGCCACGCCACTTCCCGATGTTAAAGCCCACAGCACACCCATCCACAAACTCCTCGCGTTACCTCTGCAACAATAATTATGATATTTAAATGTAATGCAAAAATTATTAATTTTATCAAAAAATATTTTTCAAAATTAATATGGAATGCTTTCCAGCTTTCCGGTCAATTTGTATGCAACTGAACTGAAAAGTTCCTTTGTACACGTTTTTTCCAACAATTAGTTGCATTTATTTTAATGGAAACTGGTTTTCATATTTTTCTGCATTTATTATTCAGAAAGCTTTTATCATCATTATTTTTTGTAGCAGGATATGGTTGCTGTTAATTTTTTAAATGTATGAAATTACTCTCACCAGTAAAAAAATATCGAAGTTTAAATTATTCATCTTGTTTATGCATCATTAAATATTATAATTTAAATACAAGTACAAGCTACATATGATTTGGCAAACAGATGCCAAAGTTTACCTTCCTTTCATCTCTTCTGTGGGGAAATCATTGAAACCCCAAGGCTGTGAAGTGGCTCCCAAAATCAGTCCGAAAACAAATCCAAATACGATTGAGATGAATATTCCGAGAGCCAAGGAGATGAAGCCAACTTTCTGCAATTAACAAATTATTATTAAATTGACCTCTTAATGATAAATTGATTAAAATTCGTTTGAATGATGGTATTTTATAATTTTAATGGAATATATCAAAATATCAATTTCAACTAATTATTTATTGTTAAAATTTTTGTTTACTATATGGGAACATTTATTTAATGTAAATGTAATTACCACTCTCAAATAATAAGAGGATGAATAAATTCATTGATGATATTTTGTAATAATTATACTACCATACAATATTTAAATTTGAGCAATTGTTATTTTTAATTTTACATTGTAATAAATGCATGCAATGTCATCAATAAATTAATTTATCCGAAATGCTGTAATTGCAAATTGATAAAGAGTATTGATGGATATATAATGACGTTACTTCTTAAACTCAAATAATTAAATAAATATATGGTCATCACATTATTCATAAAAATTCATTAACAATTATTACAGTTTTTACAATTAACGCAATTAAAATTTTGCAGTCACATATTCATAAAATGATACTAATTAATTTAAATTACCACCAACTCCCTGTCCGAGATGATTGCACCAAAAGTAATTGACATCACTGGTCCCATTAAAGGACTCACCAACATTGCGGCTACAATATTGGATGCATTGTTTTCCACCAAACCTCAACACATTGATAAAATTAACAAAAGACCATAAAACGTATTAAAAATTCAATAATTAACCGCCCAATGGTTTTCTCCACAAAATCCTTAATTTCTATTTTAAAATTAATTCCTTACCCAAAGCAGCCAAGGAGCTGTAAAATGGTCGCAAATTAGAATTTTAAAGTATGAAAATAAAACGCGAATGAGAATTTATGGAAGCAGAAATCCCATTAAGCTTTACTCACTCAGCCGTCACAATCAACAGCAGGTAGTCAAATGTCAGCGACCCGCCAGAGCGGACACCTTAACGACCACACCAAGAAGAGTTATTACAGACATTTAGAATACTATTGTGCACGCTTACCATCCACCACTTGCTTAACAGTCAACTTTGACTTTATGGACTCGACAAAGTTCTCCCATCTCGTGTTTTCTTCATCGTCCCTTTAAATGTGTTCAACAGAAAAGCATTACAACCAACATCAACGACAAAAAAACTTCAATTAGAAGGAATTTTAATTAAACCTGTAAAAATTCACGATCGTCAAGATAGCGATTCTGCGAATTTCATTCGTTTTAATGCCAAAAATTGCTGCAGCTTTTTGCCCAGCTCTTCATAGTTTTTAGTTGAAATACTTTTTGTTTTCAAATTTTCAATGAATATTATTTTTTGTCCACATTTTCGATTTTTTTTCTCTAAATTTTTATGCTTTTCATGTCCTTTTTTGCTGGCCAAATAGTGATTGCGAAAAAATTGGAACTTGGAAAACATAATTGAATATTTTATTAAAATCATAAAATGGGAATGGGCAAAAAGCGAAACTGTCACAAAAATAAAAATATTTAAAAAAAAAGTTTGAAATGTGAATATTTGTACTGCAGAATTCGAATGGATGATGTTATCAGGAAGTTTGATTGGTTTTTGTAGTAATTTCTGTTGGAAATTACTGTTTTTAGCATTTTTGATATGTTTTTCCCAAACAATTGGCTGAAATAGTTTTCGCATAAAAAATGCCTTTGTTTCTATTTCTAAGCTTTATTGAATAAACTTTTATTTGTTATTGTTCAAACTATATAATGAATTGTTGTTATGATTTGGACAATGTGAACTGAAGTTTTCAAAATAAATCATACATTCAGGAGTATCATACTTCTAAATGCATGCAACTATATCACTTTTCACTTTGAAATTCTTCTAAATGTTGCATTGCAAACTTTATTACAATGTAACTCTTCAATAATAATATTGTCCAGGTCTCAAATGACAATAATTCAAATGAATATAAAGTAAAACAACAAAAGTATAATGTTTCATAGCAACTATAACTCACCCTTCTGGGTCATCTTCATTTGAAGTATCATTAGTAGCGTCATAGCAAACACTTGCGGGTAAAACACTATAAAGAGAGAAGTGCCAAAGATCATTATGATGACTTTTAATTCTCTAAAATGAATTTTGAGCAAATCTACAATAAATGTCTATGAATTTTCCGAGAACTTTATGAATTTGTTGCAAAATTGCAATGCACAAAAAATAATTAACTTTTAATTAAGTTTTTAAAGCTCCATTATTACAGAGCGAAGTTGAAAAGAATTTTCTTCTTATATTTCGGATATTCTAGTTGAAATTATTGAAATGTATTCCTGGCAAGTGAAATTTCCTCAGATATGTTTTTTTTTCTTAACAAAAAGCGCAAAAAAATTGTTATAAAATTGAATTCTTTGCTTGGAGAAACTTTTTTCATTTGGGAATCCGAGATTTTAATAATGCTCATCATTTGGCACTATCTCTGCGCTTTTTCTGCAGCTAAATTATATGATAAGCTTTAAATACTTTCACGTATGCCAAAAGCTCACAATAGCTCAAACAAAGCAAAATTGGGCGTAGGAAGCGAGTAGGAAGATTCAGGGAAGTATTTATTAAATTTTAAATTTTAACGAAAAATAAGATTTGAAACTTGTTTCACATTCTCAAGTTTTCCAAACAAAAGTTTGAAGCTTTTGAAGAATTTTGCAGATGGAAGTTTTAAATTTAAATAATTTTCGCTAAAATTATTTGTACAAAGTGGTATCTCCATTTATTAGTTATGCACCGTTCTTCCACCATAAAATTGTAACATTGTTCATATTGCTTTAGTTTCCGGATGCGAACTGTTTCCTTGCTTCATTGTTTTCTACAAAGTTTCCTCCAAGTTCGTTACTTTTATTTATTTCTTATTTTGTATATTTTGTAGTTTTGTAAATTCAGTAGTTTTGTAAATAAATTGCAGAGTTTTGTTATTTTGAGTAAACCGAGTAGAGTTTGTTTTTACTGGCACACAGAAGAAAACAATGAAGTACAAAGTGTAAAAATAAATTTAATTTAAAACAACAAAACTAATTTACAAGTTTGCAAACTTTTTCCATGATTCAAGGTATGGTTTTAGAACCGGAAAAGTTTCCGGCGGTTTTATTAAGAAATTGGAGCCAACTTTGCATCTGTAGAAGTGCACTTGAAGAGAACGTAGAAGTTTTCTTTTGTCTTATCGGAAAGTTTTATCATTTAATCATGGTTAGTAGTAAAGTAAGTGTTTGAAGTTTTGAGGAACAAGGTCATGAGATAACTTTAAGAGTCAAGTGACATTAAAAAAATATTAGAAATTTAGAATCAAAAATAAAGATGTTACATGATTTAACCTAGAAGAGCACTTTTCAAGCCAATTCAATCAAAAGCATTCCCTAAAATCCTTCAGCAACTTCTCAAACTTATCTCGTTTCACTCCTAAACTTATAAACTGATCAAAAACACTTCCATAAAACTCACATCTAACACCCCATTAAAATAAATCCATTGCACAAACTTTCTGTCACAACATTCTCTCAAATTCCCCTTAAAGATTACATTCTTTGCCAGTTTTCCATAGAGTCTTGACAAAAGAGGTGTGATGCAAGATAATAAAATCACTTGAATTCAATAAGTTGAAAGCATCTAGAGCAAGTGCAGCAAGTAAAGCAAGCAAGCACAATGTGGTGTAGCATGAGGAAATTTATAAACTATTGGGAAAAACTGTTTCAAACATACTGGGAAAATTGGGTAAATTGTTGGTGAGGACTAACTTTAAAAATGAAATCTATCCCGGAAACTTTAAACCATACAAACTTTTAAACTTTCTTGGATAAGTAACACGATCAGTGTTTATCAAAGACACATCAAAAAAAAGTTTGCAAATTGTAGCAAGACTGCACTAGCGCACTAAATCATAAAAAACTCTACAAGGTGCATCACTCACCTGACCGAAGAATTCATTTTCTTGCCAATGCCCAATTCTGTTAGACAATGGAGCGTAGTTTCACATGGACCACCAGATGCACAGGGAAAAATAACTTGATAATAATTGCCCAATTTATCGCTGTACCAAACAACATGTTCCATCTCTAATTTTTTCAATAACTCATCCAAAATCTGCGTAATAAAAATTCATATTTAATGTTGTGCATGTTGTGCTTCACAAGGAACACTAAAAGTATCCGGAAAATGAACGATAAAGCTCGAAAAGATGAAATACTGTCATTGTTTTTTCTTAAGATTTTGCTGCCGAAAAATGAAAAATATAATGAAGAAATTTCCAAAATCGTAAGAATCTCCGGAAAAATCATGAAAACGTAAAAAGCACCAAAAAAATCATAATTGTTTTGCGAGAAAGTTTTCCATCTGAACGAGCAAAACTTTGAATAAATATCATTAAAAAGTGGAAAAAACGGAAAAAGTATTTTTATAATATAATTGATTCGGGAAAAGCTGTGCAGTTTGGAGCACTTTATCATTCAAGACGTTGAGAAAAATTGAAATAAAAAGTTTCCAGGAAATTCGGAATAATGGGGAACTTTAAAGGTATTGAGATATATGAGGGAAGGAGCAAATAATTTGTGATTTTTATTACAAGGAATTACAAGGATATTTTTGGGTATGTGTAAAACTGGACTTGTAATCTGTAACAAATTTCCGGTAAAATTTTTTTTCTGTCATTTAAATAGTTAAGTTTTAATTAAAAACTTTTAGAAAGAGTTTCAACACTTGTTAAAGACATTTTCAATTAATTACCAAACTTCGATGGAAACGAATGCTCAAACTATTTTGTTTGGTACCTAATTGAACTTTGTGTTGAAACTTTACAAAACAGTCCCTAGAAATTTAAAATGAACAACAATTTCGCAACGTCTCATAATAATTAAAGAACGATAAAATGCAAACAGCTCTTCTTTACCTTCTCCATGGCAACTTGGGCGTTCTGCACATTCTCTAAATTATTCTCCCTGAAGATCTTGGGTTTATTCTTGGGCTTCTTCACCGGCTGATTTTTGTCTCGCAGCTCCACCTCCAGTCGTAAAATTGCGTTGGGATTTTCGGGTCCATTTATATTCATGTTATGAGCATTAATATTCGTTGATGCAGGAGCCGCCACAATGTTTGACGGTTGAAGTGCAATAAATTCGTTATTACCACCCACATCGCCATATTTAATACCTGCACACCAAAAAAACACACAGAACGATGCAGATTATTTGCGAATAAACTTGAAATGAACTTTTAATTTTACTTAATTAATTGAGCTCGTAAAAGAGGCTTTTAAAGAGTTTTGTTTGCTCGTAAAACAGGAAGGGATCCCTTTGAAAGGGAGCTTGTTTTTATTTGCCAATTATGCGAACATTTTTGCTACCAAATTAATATATGGTTGGGTTAGGTCTGACTCTAATCCAGGACTTATCCTGTTTGTTTTAGATACGTGCAAGTAGTTATTTTATTTCTGTGGTGTTGTTATTGCCATAAAAAGCTGTTTAATGTTTTTGTGTTTTTTTTGGTGAGGATTTAATGTCAACTTCAAGTGTATTTATATTTTACATTCTTCTAACCTGTGTTTAGATTGAACACTGTCTTGAAGATGAACTATCCAAGTGGCACGGAAACTATTGTCAAACCGAAATATTTTCAATTGTGTGGAACTTCAGATTGAAACTTTAGCAAGAATAATTTTGAAAAACCAGAATGAATACCACCTCAATGAATCATCTTTTAAAGAACACTCAAACCAGCTCTGTAACTACGCGTAAAAGCACTAATTCCTTCCTTTATTCTTTAGATAAGGATTTCCTCCGTTTTTTTGCACATAATAACAGCGCAAATTACGAGCAAACTTTTTAATTGTTTTTTGGCGTAGAGCTTTTATCGCAATATTTAACAAAAACACTCACCGGTTCTTAACGATTGCTCATATTTTGCTGTTGGTACACAAACCAAAAATACAACACCCATCGTTGTTTTTTGTAGGATTTCCCTCAATTCAATTTAAAACTGAGTTTAATTGCAATTATGATTTTAATTTCGAATTAATTGCTTTATAGTAAAGCTTTTCTCGAAATAAAAAGCTCTCTCAAAAACCCATTGCCAAATTCGCAGAACAAACAAAATGCCAGATCGTTCCGCTGAAATATTTTTAATTGTACTGAACTGAAAATAATTGTGGAGCAAGTAAATAAAAACGAAACATGAAAGGCACTAAAAAATGTAATTAGCAGAATAATGAGGAATAAGTCAAGCAAATAACGCTAATTAGCAAATAGTTGCTCTAATTTGATGTTTTGCAAAAGCAAGTGACGATTTAAGTTGTTTGCACTTTTTTTGATGACGACAATAACTTTTTCTACGGTTGGTAAGATAATTAAGTCTGTGGTTATTTTGAAGGTTGATGTCTGTTTTAATGCAAAAGTTATATTTAACCAACAGTATAAAAATCTCATACCGTTTTTTATGTCTTTTCTAAATGTGCGTAAATTTTTTTTTGTAAATGGCTTGTGATGAATTAATTATCAGGGCCTTCAAAAAGCTACAGAAAATAGTAACATTCTCATTAATTCTTTAAATAAAATTTTTTCAAAGCATTAAAAATACTCCAAATAAATTTTTCTATAATGTGGTCTGAATAAATTTCTTAAACTAACAAGCAAAAAGCAAAAAACGCTTTTGAAAAGAAAGATCAAAGAATCAAATAATCAAAGAACTGTAAATATACATTTTTATTACAACTCCAGATTAAATGAAAAATCACAGTACACTTCAGTAAATAATCCAGTTGCAAATAAAATCTAGATTAAAATATACAACATTGAGACATTAAGCATTGCATCAAAGAAAAATGCCAACTTTTGCATTTTATATCCTTTCAATATGTCCTGGAAACAATCTTTCAAGTTTCAATCCATATCTTAATCAGATAACAACGTTTTAAAGAGCCAATTCATAAAATTGCTCTCAATTCTCAATTCAAGAAAATGTCGCTTTTATTTATTTATCTGATCTAATTTTATTTAATGTGCCATGATTTTAATTTGCATTGCTTCTAGAAAAAATGCTCTTATTGTCTCTATTGGTTATTCAATGAAAATTTGTTTCATGACTGTTTAGAATTCATTTGGATTAAGTTGCGGCAGGATTAAACGTTTGATCAAAAAATCTATAGATTTTCAATTATTGTTTGCTGATATGCTTTTCCTGAAACTTTGAGTATTGAACGATTTATCTAATGATCATAAGATAAATTCAGACAGTCGGCCATTGTCCACGAAAACATCAAAAAAAATTAAGTTAGACTATTCGTCTCCAAAAGAGCATAAAACACAATTTATATTATATTTATTTTTTTCGACTCGTTTCCCAAAACTGGAATAATTCATCAAACTGCGATGCTGGAGAGTTGAAACGATATACTTGGGAATCCCATAAAGGCATAAAGGAAGACATTAAAAAGTCAAATGCTTTCCAAAATAAATTATTTATAATCAGAGTTGATGGTAAAGGGTGTGATATTTATTCAAGGATGTGAGAAAACTATGTTGTGTTTTAAATTAATTTAAATATTTTATTGATACTATTAGTTGAAGTTGGATATATTAGGTCAAATTGCTATTAAAATGCTTTTCAAAAGTGTTAAATTTCAATTTGTTTATAGTTAGTACAATCATATTTATTTAACCTATAAACTAATAATTTATTGGTACTAAATTATTTTTAACATTTCTGACAAATGACTGAAGTATTCAATGAATTTTGCCATCAAGTATTAAACTGATTGAATTTTAAATAAAATTAACACAATATTTCATTAAATTTCAAAAATGCTTTACATTTTACAATATCGAATATATTATGGAATTCAAAATTATCACAAATCGAGGAAATTTTGTATTAATTTTACATTCACAATTTTACATAATTAATTCTATGAATGCTTTAGTGCAATTGTATTTAAATTAAAATAACATACTCTTAAAATTCCACATAATATTAATTATCAGCATTAAACAATTTTTCAATACATTAATTTCACTTCCATTAACAATCCAACAATTTAATATTAAATAAGTCAACCATAAATATAAGTCACAACTTCCAATATAAAGATTGTCATGAAGCATTTATTACAAAAGTTTATTAGCAAACAAATGATTTTTCCATTTCAATGTTTGCGCCCACATTTTTGCTGACTTTTTGCTGCTATTCTTTTTGCTGTAAGCTTATAAACATGAACACAAATACTACACAGCCAACAAATAAATTGAAACTAAATCGCAGCACAGATTGCTGGAAAATGAGACCATAGCGAAAATGCTGATGCTGATTTAAAGGCAGCATAAATATTAGATTTACAGATTTGTCCCAGAAAATCCTCTTTAATTTGTTTGAGCTAGGATTTTTGTATGCAAATGTTGGTTATTAGTTGAAAGCTTTTTTTTATTACTAATATTACTAATATTCTTACATCAATTGAGAATTAAAATTAAATTCAGATCTTTTTATTTGATTTATTGGTTCGAATATATTTTAAATGCATCATTTGAAAATTATTAATGAAATAAAATGCTCTTGTCATTCATGCATGCGATTAAAGATCTATATAAAATTTAAAACATTATGTAAATAGATCAAATTTTTTCTCACCAACAGAATTTAAGAAAATAATGAGTTCAATTATTATTCATTGGCAAAAGTATACCCCTTTTAATAACTATCTATCGCTTTGAAAATAAAAGTTCAAAGCACTCTCAAATCTCTAAAAGCATGTTTTAAATGCCATAAACTTTAAAAATGATTAACAGCAAGAATCAAACATCACTCACTCAGATATTATCCGCTTAATTGCTTTTGTATTTTGTTGTTCCAACACTTTCATACATTATGAAACAGGAAAACGAATGACTAAAAACACGAGAACATCATGAGAACACCCGTCAACTGACCAAAAGCAAAAATGAACAGGAAAGCAGCAAAAAGCGCTAACAACATGCACCAAGCCACGAACAGCGCTGATGACATTTTTATTCAGCGGTTTGTACATAGAGCAAAGCCTGTTCGGTTTTGCACAAGAATCACTTCACAAAATTGCAAATTGCAATTGGACCTTGTTATTTCATTTTGAACTGAAATTGAAATTGAATTTTGAGAGGTTATATGGTGAAGGCGGAAGAGTTGATGAAATAGAGTTTTGATGTTTGCTGAATGCGTTTGTTGGTTTTGTTAGGTTTTGCGTCAAAGAAAAGCTTTATTGCTGGAATATTGAAAGTACTAAAGAACCTTAAAATTAATCAAATTTATCTGGTAGTTGACACAAAATCAAAACGGGATTTTATTTAAAGGATTAAGTCGCAGGAGTGACAGTCAAATATTTTCATAAATAGAAAAAAGGGCTTTCCTTACTCAAGAATATAAAATTATTTGTTCAACAAATATGGTGCAGCTTTTTTCTGTTTGACATTTTTTATGGATATATCAACAGCATCTATAATATTTATAACAAATTGTGTTGATGATAAAATAAGTCAATCAAAAATTTGAAATATCCAATGCAAAAAAGAATTCATCACTCAATAATTTTGACATGTGTTAAACAAAGGCTTGGAGTGTCACTCAAAAAGCTTCACATAATATTTCCAAATAAAGTCACATCAAAAAAACTCTGTCAGAATTTTCAATTTTCATGAGAAATAACTTGACAAACCCAATAGCTGAATAAAGCTCACAAAGCTCCCAACGATAAAGTTTCAAATTACTAAAAATTAAAACATGAAATCGATCCCAACTATGAAATATTGGAATTGTTTGAAATTATTCAAAATATCTGCAAAATATTGGAAAATATTGGAAAGTTTAAAGCTTTTTAATAAACTGCATTGTTGTCAACAATATAAATCCAATTTACATTTATCTGGCTCGGACGCTCTGATAGCTTTTTCCATAGCTACATCATGAAGCATCGATGAACATCATTGCCAGCATACGATTCATGTGCTGGACAACAAAAAAGTTAGTTGGGATTTAGTCGAGAAATGTAACTAAAAATAGTCTGGTGAACTTTATTTTGGGAATGAACTTTAAAAATGTAAAAATTCGATTTTTGAATTTTCAACGATGATATAATGACATGAAAATTTCAAGATCCTTAAACTCCCACCAACGTTCCAAAAATAAATTCTCATCCATGAAAAAAAGTTTGGACGTGGTAGAGACACTTTTTTATCATTTTAGTTCCACTTTCTATTCGTTCCATTTATTCCATTACGGCATAGTCTCTTCTTCTTCTCAGAAGTAATATTTATTGGAAAATCAGCGACACATGTTCAATTTTCAGTTTATTCATGCATTATTCTCTTTTCTCTCGTTACAGATAAGTAGGTTTTTACGGAATTTCAACATAAGCTTCATTGATTTAGAAATCTTTACCAAAACGTAAGTAGCAAAAACCAGAGACTGTCAAGTATATCGAGCTTTTGGCAATTGTTTGAAATAGAATGAATGAGTGTATTGGAAGAGCAAAGTTTGCTGATATTTCTTGGCAACTTATTGGAGTATCGTGAGATGTCTCAAATAAGTTACAATATCTATTTATTCTATTTTGAACAAATACGGAAGTTTTATAGAGTTTTGCAATATGTTTATTTAGAAATTTGGTATGTGTGTTTTATCATTTCTCTTGATATTGTTTCAAATGCAAAGAGAGATAATTGAAGTTTTGAAGTTAATGATGACATAAATTATAATCAGCAATATCTATATTTACAGTCACATTCCAAATTATACACCAGCCAATCTTCTCATTAAATAATATTCAAAAAAGCTCATAAATGAAATATAGACATTCTTAAAAGTAATTTTAATATTTAACTAATCCAATAGATCATCTGCGAATGATGTAACATTCCATTTCTTCGGTGCCAAGAGTGAATCAAGTAAAGTTCGGGAAGCAATCAATAAAATGGTGGAGAAAGGTCGTATAGGAAATTTCTCTCTTGTACAAACCCATATTTCCATGCATCAAGAGCAAGGACTTCTGTTGCAGGTAAATTGTCTATTTATTAAAAATAACTACTTCAAAATTTTCGTAAGAAAAAGTTTTGTCATATTTTAGATCACGGATTTGTTAGAAAACCAATTTCCTGCATAAATATAAAATATTAAGATATTCAACTACAAACTGCTAATAATGACAGATTAAATAATTATATTTAATATTAATCCTAGCTAAATATAGGAGCTAAAAGATGTGCTGCAATTTTACTTAAAATTCTCTTGTCAAAGTATTCTCAGTATTCTCTATTGAAAACTCGAAAACACAAGGCATCTTATTAATAATGAAGTTTCATTAAAGACTCATATTCTAAGCTCGTTGATTAATTTAGCATCTTAGTGAAAAGTATAGCAAATATTGTATTTTATCAAGTTGTGCTTAGTCATTAGTTTTTAATGAGAATGAGACTTCATTTATTTTATATCATTATAATGGCATATGCAACTAATTATACCATTTATCAGAAAATTGCAATATTTGTTTATTTCTCATTTAATTAAATTTTCAGTCGGTGAGCTCTAGTCAGAAGTCACCTATTAGAGAGGAATCGGAGCTAGTACTGACATGTGCTGCGCAAGGCTCGACAAATATTTCCTTTGCTTGGTTTAAAAATGGAGTGTACATCAACGTTACCAGGTCTAAAAGGTGAGTTTATCATCAGTGCCTTTGACAATTTTACGGTACTAATTTCTCAAAATTCCTTGACACAAGTGAAACAAAATACACTGTGAAATTTTGCAATTAAACAATTAAACAATTGATTAAATTTATCTACAGGAGCATGTGGAGTCGAGTATCACCACCTGAGAGTTCAAAAGATTTTTACAGAGCTACGCTGGGGATTGCAAAAGCCACTCATTTGGATGGAGGAATCTACACTTGCCAGGTAATTTTTATTTCAGTACAATTTTTTCAAAAGAGTTTAAACAAATAATTGAAACGTAATACCATAGAAAAATTTCAATTGTATATTTATGCATCAACCAAGAGTATATAATTCAGTCCTTTCTGTAAATATTTGTGCAAGGATTAACAAACTTTGAACAAGAAATGATTAAAACATTAAACAAAATGGTTTTCCAGACAACTTCAAAGAATTATGTCTGCATAAAACTCATTTATTCTTCAAGTTCAGTCCAATATGCAATGACTTTTAAAATGACTCCTTTAGAAATTACATTGCTTAATAAGTTTCCAGGTTTTCCACGTTTTTGAACTTTTCAAATAAACCACCTTTATGTTTTCTATAGAAAATCTCATTTCGCTCAAATAATTTCAACTGCAATAACTTACCGGCTCCAATTTAAATTAAAACAAAATAAATTTTCCTGACTTCTTTTTCTCATTGCTTCTATAAAAGTAATTCAAAGCATTTCACATTTATTTTCAATACTGCAATTAAAATAACTTCATTCACATCCAGATCAACTTCCATTAGTAGCGTTCAATCGTTATCTGAATTGCATTCCTCGCAAAATCAATTTGCAGAACATTCTCCATTCTCCATTGAAACATTCCATCATCAAACGATCAAACTTTATTATAATTCAAACGCAGCTTCTGGAAAATTATTTGTTATTTTGCTGATTAGAAAAGCAGGAAACTTGTTTGATTTTTTGTGTTCTCGTCAAAAGTTCTGTAATCATAAATTTGAGCAACACAAAACTCACAACCTCGTGCCAAACAAAAAGCTCACAAAAAAGCAAAAAGTTACTCGTTGAGAGCTTTGGGTTGCCGGATGAAATTTGTTCTGTGTAGACTGTAGTGGTTAACGGGAAAGAGTTTGTTGTTGGTTTTAAGTTAATTTTCAGGTTTTGGAAAAATTTCTTTGGAGGAAATTTCTTTAAAAACTTGGCTGTAGTTTCAATTTAATTTATTTTTGTATAAAAATTTAGTTTGTTCTAAAATTGAATAAAAAAATTTTAGACCCGGAATCTTTTTATCAAATAAATATGATAAATTGCTTCAACCCACCACCTCGAATGCAACCAATCATCTTATTCTTTTTAATTATAAATATTTCACCAAAACCAATTTCTCAACCAACACAAATTTCCTACAAGCAACAAAACTTTTCCTTCCACGCTTCCACTTATTACTTGACCACATCTTCTTCCACTGAATATTCAAGTAACTGCTAATGCTTCTGCAACATTCATTCGGTTTTCTGAGTATTTATGATTTTCTTCTTTTCGCAAGGTTTTCATAGAGTTTTAGTAAATCTCGGTGTATATATATTTGTAACTATTTTCAACTATGTACAAGAGTCTTTGCAAGATTCTCTAAGTATTCGAAGAGATGAATGAACGTAGTAATGCAATAAATATGTAGCTGGAATAATAGAACAGTGAAAGTAGAAACTTTTAGAGAAAACCCACAAATCTCTGCAAAAACTCTGGATATCTAAAATATCCACGATATTCGACTTAAACATGTATGTTGTATGAAATTACAAGAAAAGTTGTTCAAGAAGAATTACTTTAGCATTTATTATTTATTAACATTAGTTTGGGGGACATTCACATGTTATGTTAAAATTAGGTGTTTCTTGTCAATAAACATAGAAACACATATCTTAAGCTTGGAAAGCTTTGAAGGCTTTGAATGCTCTTGACACTGAAAAATTACATAATATGTACTGGAACCCCAAAAATCCTCAAAATATTTAAGTGCAAATGATCAAATTAGAGACTTAAACACATTAACTAATTATGAGCTTTAGCTAATGGACTGAGATTTACCGGTGAATACTTTACATTACTCTTTAGCTCTTCACTAAAAGCTCATATATTTACAATCATGTGCAGGCTTCAGAAATCCTTTGAAATAGTAATTTTTAATTAATTTCCAAGTGCGAGTTTTGTAAGCTAGTTAAACTCGTAAACTCGTTAGTTTTCCTGCAATTTATGGCATTCTATTAAAGTTACAAAAGATTCAGTAATTTTTCCTAATGAAAATAAGTTTGATGCAGGAAGTTGCTTTGCTTGCTTTTACAGCTTTTGCAGTTTTTACTAGCTTCTTGTGTTTTTCAGTGTTTACCAAGCTTTTAAAGGAAATTTCATGTTATACAATTTATTCTGCATGTGAAAAATTACTCTAGTATTATATTTTCAATAGAAGTTTTAATGAGCTGTTTAGATGATGGATGAAAGAGCTTGATTCATGGAATTAGGATTTACTCAGGATTTTCCCAGATTATGACAAATTATTAATTAGGGCAATTGCTTGTGGAAAAGCTCTCTGTATACCACAAATATAATTATTTGACTCAACTGCTGATAAACTCGTAAATTTCAATTAAAGTTCTCTAAGCTTTTTGAGTTTTCAAAAGTTTTCTAGCTTTTTCCCATTTTTTCAACTCCACGTTCATCTATTGGATACATGATATCACAAATAATCCAAATCCAAATGTTCATTCACAAATCGCAAAAGATTTCATAGATTTCATTGATACGTGATGAACAACCGACCAAGCATCAAAAATGCTTCCATTCAGATATCGAGCCACAAAGCAGAGAGCAAGTAAAACAGCTCGTTTACAAGGATTAACAGCTTTTTCATCCGAAACGGAAAATTACAGAAATTACGAAATTCACACGGAAAGCTCTTGAATCCTCCACCATAAATTCAACAATATCCATTCTCTATATTTGCAGCTTCACTATTTCCTTTCCTGTGAGTCCTGATGCTTCGGTTAATTCTTCTGTTAATTCGGCATGTATAAATAAAGTTTGCTTTATTTAATGTTGCCCCGTTTGCCGTTCTGCCTCTGTGTTATCTTTTGTGACATTCAACTGCAATATGTACACAATTTTTTTTATTTCAATTGTTTCATATGAGATTAAACATTGTGGGAATGTTCGTTGTTCAGTGCATGATGCCGTGCCGATTACACTTTTTCAGGTTATGGAAAACTTTGCAGGCTTAAAAAAATTATTTAAATCTCTAGAACTTTTTAAAATAAATATTCACAATATTTCTAGAATTTTCAATCATAACAAAAAAAAGTTTATATGAGCTTTTCTATCTACACAACTTAACAACTTGGATACATTTTTTTTGTGCACCATTTGGGAGGATGAGCTAGCTTTTAATTAATCTGACATTTTATGAAAATATCTCTCTGATAAACAAAAGCACAAAAGCTCGAAGAGCTGGCAAAAAACGGATAAAAATTTAGTTTTACAATTAAAAGCGAACTACACGCATTCAGCAATTATTTCTCGGTTCACATAATGTGCAGAGTATTTTTCGAGTTATTTCTGAGTATTACGCTTTAGAGCAAAATGTGGCACGTGAGCTTGTATTAAAATTGTTCAGCTTGTCCAATGAAAAAAAGTGGATTTTCATGGAATTTTCATTGATATGATAAAGCAGATTATAACAAAATCCGATAAAACTTCTAAATAACACTCAAAAAATGATTTCTCTTGCAGGTCACGGATTGGGGCATGAAAGTCTGTAAATCCCTTAACATCGAGATCCTAGAAACTCCTCAAATATTCGTGGACCCTCCCAGTGCGACTTTATTTCGTGGTGGCTCCCTCCAGATCCGCTGCATCGCTGAGAAAATCGACAAATCTTACGGAACTTTAGGTTACAGTTGGACCAAAAATCACGCACTCTTCCAATCAGAGCCAGAACTAGAAATTTGGGAGGATCTCTACCCAGAAGGGAGCATCTTAAGGATCAAAAACATCCACAAATCTGCGATATATTCCTGCACAATTTCATCACCTATCGGGCCAGTTTCCAGGAGCATTCAAATCACTGTTGTGGACGAGGACGCCATCACACTTTGTCCAAAGGAAGTATCTTATGGAATTAAATGGCCGGCGACAACTTCTGGTCCAGCTGTTTTGGCTAAGTGTCCAAACAGTTTTCTTGGGAACGCTCAGAGGATTTGCGAGCAGAGAGACTACAAAATGTCTAGTTGGCTCATGGCTGACTTTTCTGATTGCATCAATCAGGATCTGTTTCGAGTTTCTAATGAGGTTTGTAAATTTTATTATTGGAAATTAAAATATTCTTTGGAATCACCAAAAGTAATTTTTCAACAACAAAACTGCTGTACCATCTATGTTACTATTTTGAACGATTTTGCTAAAATATTTTAATTTCTAAATTTTCTTAAACTTTTAAACTTTAAAGCAGAACTAATATCACTATGTTAACCTCTTTTCACAGTTTAAGGAGCTTACGTACGGTTTCCAGCGTGCCAACACTTCCTCGTTGTTACGAACTTGTCTCGACTACGCAATCAGGCGCAAAAATGAGTTCCTTCCTGGAGAGAATGGCTTCTTCCTCAATTTGCTGCAAGAGGTTAGTTTTTCTCTAATATTTCTACAGGGGTTAATGTTTTGGGTTAAAAGTCCGAATGAATTTTATTTTAAATCTGCAATACCATTTAAAAAATTGTCAATTACAAAATAGTTCTTATCAAATCCAAAAACATTAAAAACAATTGCATACTCAATAACAAGGACATATTCCCCTCATTCTTCAAATATTCATGCAAAGGAATAAAATTTAAGTGATTCTCTGCACTTGGAGCACTTTCAAGCTTCGTATTTTTGTTTTGCTGAGCAAATATAAAAGTGGCAAAGATGTTCGGCTCCAATTTTGCCTGCATATCAACATATTGCTTATACTTACACGGCTCTTGGGCCCCGAATGTGTTTATTAAAATATTTATTCAAATTTCAACTTTTGTCGACTCTGCAGGGCTTTTTGATTAAACAAAAATAATGTATGGAACGGAAACTTGATGGTAAATTTGTTTTATTAATTTTCAGATGTTTTTGTTTGTGTTTCCACACATTTGCAAATATTTTCATGAAAATTGTAGTAAAATTTAATGTATCCGAATAACTGTTATAATCCGTGAACTTTGAATGGTATTGAATTTATTGAAACTTATTTTCCAACCCTGAACTTTCCAGCTTGACTCAACAAATTTCCATCACAGAATCACAAAGGGATGGCCATTATAACAATGTTTGCCTTTAGCTTTTTAAATTATTCAATTTTTATGCAAACATTATCACGACTTTTGAGTGTTTTTGAAATTGTGAGTGTTCAAGTAGATTTCCAGGTCTCTAATGCGTTCTTTAGTTTTTTGAGTGCTTTCCAGTTCACAAAACTACACAGGGATGAATATTTGATCGAGGCTGATGAGCGTTTTCATTTTTCTGCGAACAAAACGTTTAAAATTCTAGAAGTGTTCTGTTATAAATATATTAATTTTAGTCGAGAGACTTTTGAGGATTTGTATTCAGTTTTTTTTTTATATTAAAAATAAATATTTTGTAAACATGTATTCAAATTTAACTAATTATTGTAACAAGTGAAACATGGAATATATTCAAATCATGGCCAGTTTTACCAAAAACCTTACAAAAGTATATCCCTCTCTTAAAAAGTACAAAGCTCAATCAAAACTTTAAATGGTATAATAAGCTTTATAATGACATAATAACTTTACAATGAGTTCACAACATGACAAACTTTACAAACATATTTAAAAATAATCCAAAATACTTATTCTATTACAAAGTAAGTATGTGACAAGCTAATATGTTCTTTTCTTGAAAATCATGACAGTTCTCATGTCATGAACATCACAAGCTTCTTCACCAGCATATCAAAAAGCTTCTTAAACACTGTTAAAATAGTTTAAAAAATTTTTTCGATTCATTTGAATTTTTCAAATATTCGAAATATCTTAGTTTTCTGAAAATAAATTTATTATATAAAACCTTCATGTGGTTGTAAGGCCAAATAAAATCACTTAAAATAAAAAAAATAAATTTATTAAATTTTCAACAGTGAAACATCTCGGAAACATCACTAACCAAAGATAGAATGATGAAATTTCTGTGTTCCCTGACAACGAGTAAAAATAAGCAAAGTTTTAAGTGGTTCAGTAACTTTCCTTCCCTTTTTCTTTCTTTTGTCACAATTAAGACGATTTTATATTTGGAAATTTTTTTCTCTTAACTTGAGGGCTTTCTATTATTCTACGAGTAATATTACGCAATTTAACTGTTGACTGGAATTTATTGATAAAGCTTTTAATAATTGTTTTACTTAAATATAAATAAAATAAATATATATAAATAAATATATAAATACATAAATACTTGTATATCAAACTTAATGTTTTAAATTACGTAAAATAATATTACATTGATAGTCTTTGAAAAATATTTTTGTGCCGCAGTTTTGTGAAAAATTCCGCATTTAAAATTACGTAATCCAAAACGACCACATTTTTGCAACAATTTTGCAACATTATCTCTTGAATCTGTAACTTTAATTTTTTCATATCCTCGAAATGTTTGATGAAAAGTTCTCGTCACTAAAATGTCGGCAAAATGACAAACTTTATCAATTTTAAGTTAATTTGCAATTCAATTTGCTTTTCATTTGCAGATTTACGAATATTCGCAGTTTTACGACTTGGAGCTGGAGAAAGAAATTTCTTCGGATCTGATTTTGAGAATTATTGATATAATTTTGCTGACGGAGACTTCACTCAGCAAGCAATCGGTAAATATGCATTTTATAGTGTTTTCTGCTTTTTACAAATTTTTAAAAGTTTTCCCATAAACTTTCTTGAGAATTTATAATTTTATCAATTTTATAGGAAATTTTGTTAGCTACTTATTGTTTTTATGGTTTATTATGAATTTTTAGTTTGTTGAAGTTTTTATTGACTGTTATAATGTCATTAATTTTCAACACATTTAATCAATTTCACAGCAAATCAACCAACTGCAAGACGTAGTCCAAATGGTTGCCTTAAATCGAGAAGCCACCTCTGTGCTCCCAACATTCTCAACAGCTACAACTTCTTCTATAAGTTCATCTGCTGCTTCTACATCTCCAGCAAGGCAACTAAAAGCTTTGCAAGCTTACAAAAACATTGTCAGAGAACTTCCGTTCACTTTGCAGTTGTTTGGGTGAGTTTTTTTTCAAATTTTAAAAATGAGGAAATTGAATGTTTTGTATTCTTGGAAATCGCATTCAATTGTTGTGATAAAATTATGGTGAAAATCCCCCAATGAACTGGACTGTTATAAAACTTCAAAATCTTTTCTGTTATAACATTTACTATGAAATTAAAAGAATATAATGCTCAATTTGAAAATCAATTTATTAATTTTGAAAAACATCAAAAACATGTATTTGACAAACTATCAAAAAAAAATTTCAATAAACAAACAGTTATCGAATATTCAAAGTGCAACATGAAAATATGGAAAAAAAATTTCCCTTCCAGAACTTAATATTTTTCTGCATTTTCTTGCATCTCAAAAATTTCAAAATTTATAAGTTTTTGCAAATTTGATAGCTCAAACAAGCTTTTTTCTTTAAAAAAAATGTAGAAGGAAGTGCAGTGAAATTTTTCTATAATCAATCTAAAAAATTGCTCCACTGCTCCTCAGCTCTACAGCTGGAAAAGTTCTCTTTGTCTGATCAATATTGACGAGCTGGCAAACAGAAACTGCATAAACAATTTTAAATTGAAGAAGTTTCGGTTATCATTGCTGGAAATGCTGGAAATACTCGAAATCGTTGAAAATCCAACAAAAAATGAAAATTTATTGGGAGATATGATAAAATGCATGTTTTTGAGATTTTTTGATGGAAATTATAGATTAAATTTTGTATTATTTATTGGTCTTTTTTGGGTGAAACACTATTTGTCAATAGATTTGGTATAATTTCGTTGAGACGGATTTTTTTGTATTTTTATTCATCAATCTTATTATACGAGTCACAAAACATATTTTTCGGTTATTACAGTTTTTTCAATATTTGGAATCACTAGCTTTTTTATTTGTTTTTGTACGATTCCTGAAAATAAATTTCATAAAAATTCAAAATGAGATTGCGTTCCCCCAACATCAAAACCATTAAATTTGAAATAAAACAATCAATTGTTTCAACTTTAATTTTAATTAAAACGAACATTTATTCAAATTTAGAATTCTCGTATTCAACTTTTTAAAGAAAAAAAACTTTTTTAATCGAAAATTCTCAATTTTCCACAGAAACCGGAGAAATGTGAGAAATGTCAAGAAATTGCCAAATATTACCAAATACTCCAAGAATTGTCGCTGAATATCTCGATTGCATGTGTGTGTCTTTCATGTAATTGAGATTACTTTTGTTTCTAGAAAATGTCAAGAATTTCATGGAAATTTTGTTAAATAACCTCAAGCTTTTCTTTGGAAAATTGTTGAAGGAGCGTGTAGAAAATTAAAAGCAAATTTGAGCAAATCAAGAGACAATTAATTGTCACAGAAGTTTCATTATTTATACAATTGCGTGAGTTGATCAAAAATATTTAATGAGATGAAACATTCAAGACACGCAGTCATGTTTTGATAAGTTTGAATGAAATTTATATTTTGCGTGAAAACTAATGTTATACAATCTTTAAATAAATGTATCAACAAAACATTCCAATCTGTTATAATTCTATACTGTTTCATATATTTGACATTTAATGTCGATAAAGCAGTTTTCAACAAAAATAAAAACATTTCAAGTCCACCTGAAGGTTACAGTTCTACATTCAATCATGTACGTGCACCTAACAAAAATCAATCAAACTTTGTGTTGACACAATAAGAGGCTGTCAATGATACGTCTCATCATTGTTTATTGTGCTTCAAATACATTTCCAAACTCACCAAATTCAATCGAAAAACGTGCGCATCCAATTTCACTACAATGAATTTATTTCCTCAATTCGTATGAATGATTGGAAAATATCGAAAAAAATAGAGTGACGCTGGAACAATTAGTTCAAATTTTTTTTGGTTTTTTCTTTAACGTTCCATTAATATCATTTGCCATGCAATTTTTTAATTTATAGGAATTTTCGGGAATTTTACAAAAATTTCAATAACATTTTCCTTCATTTTCTTCTTTTTTAGGGATCAGCTGTTCTCCAATCAATTGTACTTGGAGATTGGGGCTATCAGCAGTTTGGCGGAGATGATTGCTAATGGAACCGTTACCTGCAATGTGATTGCTTATAGGAATCTCACGTACTTTCTGCCTAGGATTTATTTTTCGAGGAATAGGTGAGGATTTTTATATTGGTACAACAGTTAAATCACATTGTACCATTTCAAAAATCAGAGCTTTCATTTAAATATTTTGTTGTTGTTTAAGTATGAATTTTGTTAGAATTTCATTAAAATGTTAGATTTATATCAACAGAAACAAACAGTTCGACTCTAACTGAACAAAAAAATTTGATTTAATTAAATTTGTAGTATAACTTTTACAAAATACTTCCACAAAATTTTCGATATAAGTAGAAGTTTCAGTGAAAACACCGCAAAAACCGGCAAAAAACTCAATTCGTTCCTAGAATTGTAAGAACTTGTGTGAATTTAGAAAAATGAGAAAAATTGAAAATTATGAAATATTTCCCAGCAGGAAACATGAAAGGAAAAAATGTTTGCAAAAACCACAAAAATGCACATAAATTATTCTAGTCCCAGACGATTATAAAGCTATGAAAGCACACACGTGCTTTTAGAGCCAGAAAGATGTTTTAATGCACAGGAAGCAAAATTTGTTGATTTAGTTAGTAATTGAGCTAACTAGCATAATTTATGATTTATGACTGAAATTTCCTTTACAAGTTGAGCGTGAACTTAAATTTATCGACTGTTATGGTTATGAAATTTTTTAAATCATTTTTAGGTGTTTTCTAGCAAATTAAAAAGTTTATGGATTGTTATAATTTTTTTATAGGATATCTATAAATTTACTAAAATGCAACCTAAAATATACAATTTTTCTCTCCACAGTTACGGCACTGACATAAACTACATTCCAGCCTCCAAAATAATTTCATCCTGGCTGTTTTACGCGAATGCAAATCAATCACACGACTCGACCAAACCACTGCATTTTCCGCTGAGTTCTGCTCATGTGGAAATAATATTTCAGCACCAAAGCTCCCAAAATAACGAATGGATTCCACTTTGCGGGTGAGCTTTTACAATATTATATTCTCTGTCAAAATATGTATTTCTGTTTATTTGAGCCACAATTTTGGGATGGTTTTGTGCTAAATTTGAGGTTTTTGTCAGGGAGAGAGGTCGGATTTAAAATTTTATACGTGTAAATTCTAGTTTTGAATTATTAAAAAAAAATATAAATCCTACTTATAACTGTTTTTTAACATGAACTCTACCATTCTATTTATATTTTATAAAAGAGTAATCATTGTGCAAAACTTCAGGAGTCGTCCATAAAAATGGTGAAAAAACTAAAAAACACTAGAAATTTTTATTGAACATAAGTTTTTATTGTCCCCTTGATTTGTGGACTGCAGCAAAAATAAATAAATGAGTTTTTCAAATGAATTCTTCTCATTTTATGAGAGTTGTAATGAAATTTAGTTTTAGTGTGTACAATTCTGTTTTAGAGTTTTTTGGAACAATTATTGCAATTATTGCAGTGGAAAGCTTAATTCAACGTATATTTTGTAATTACAGCATTCAGATTTAAATAATTCAGGCAGATAACATAATTATGGCTTTTTAAGTTATACAATTTAGATCCTTCAATTGTTAGAACTTCAATTTGCGGAAAATTCTCCATTTAAATTTATTACTAATAGTTCCAATTATTTATATAAAAAGCTTGACAAAAAGGGACAAAAATTGGACAAAAAATTGGACATTTTAAAATTCTACTTGTAAAGGCGTAAAAAGGACTTTCCTTGATAAATGACCAAAAATAAACCATTTTTAGATTTTCAAACCCTTTTTGATTAAAACGCAATAAAAATTTCTGAAATTTCTTAAAATAATTTTCTATTAAATTATTGTGAATTATACCTGAAAGCAAATAGTAAATTTAAATAAATTATTTTCATTTCGAACCCAAAAATAACTACAGGCAAAACACATCCATTCTAATGGCTTTTTAATTGCATAATTATTTTATGGCTCGTAAATTTAACGATAGTTTATAATTGCCCAAAACTCAATTAAACAATTTCTAATGAGGTTTCATTTATTTGATTTTTTATGGCAGTTAATTTGTTTTGTTACACAAATCTAGGGAACCCTTATGAAGAGTCTCTTTTGTTGTTATTTATTGTTATCATGTGGAACTTGTGATACCAGATGTGTATAATTAATCAAATTGTTAAATATTTATTTCTAGGTACGACTCAAAAGCAACATTTGAGCCAAGCTGGCGGACTGACATCTGCATCACTGAAAATTTAATGGAGAACATCACGAGGTGCATTTGTCCATTATCAGGCACTTTTGCAGTGCTTTTGGTCAAAAAGACTTTTAATGTGAGTAACTTTATAAATTAATAGAAATCTACTTTATCGACTATTTATCGATTTTACAACATATAAATTTTGTTGTAAATAAATGCAAGTTTTCTATTATGGTCAAAATTTGAAGGTCTTTTTATAAGTTGTAAATGTTTGAAAATTCACTCAACTGATGCAATTTTTCATAAAAAGCTCTACAAAACTTTTTTTAAATTTTACTTTGAACCAAATTCCTCGAAATAAAAGATTTAAAACATTTTTTTTAAATCAGAAAATATCCTGAGAAATCCTTCAAAGCTCAAAGCTCACTTGAAAACTCAAACAATTCCAGTTTCATTACAATTCAGAGGAAAAATGAAATTCAAGTTTTTTTCGCTAACAGTTGAATTTAAACAAGTTTTCCATTTGTTTCAGATTGCCGTGACCAAAGTCACTGCACCTCCAATGTTCATCATAATTAGTTGCGGTTGCTGCTTTCTGCAATCAACAATTGCACTTATTGTGCTCTTACCGAACGTTTGTATCCACAAGTGCTATATCAGTTTCCTGAAAATGCAGTTTTGTACGTCAGTGTCAACAACCATGGCGTTTTTCATCATGGGACTGCTGCAGATGCTGCCCAAAGTGAGTTTTTAATTGTTTTAGCTGATAGAGTGATGGAATATTTGTTCATATCTTGTTGTGAATACATTTCATAACTATTTTTTGAGTAAAAAACGATGAATACATATTAAAGTAAAAACACTCCATAACAATAACACAAAATTTTTGTACACAAAAAATGCCACATATAAATTCTCGATTAAATAAAAAACCACATAAATGTTTAATTACATTGAAAGTGTCAATAACATTCAATTTAGTGGTTTTAAAATTCATAATTAATTTTATGTAAATCATCACAGGTTTGATTTTGTAAAGTTTAAATAAACATACCCAGCAATTTTCGGATATTTTTATGAACTTTTTAACAAAATATTGAATGTAGAAATTTTGGTGAATTTTGGGATTCTGTGTATTTTGTTAATTGTTTTGTTATTATCTCTGGAAAGGCTAAAAAAGCTCAAAAGCCAACAAACCCTCGGAAATCTAATTAATTACCTTTTTACATTCATTTAAAATTCGTTGTTCGTTCGGAGCAAAAATATTAATCAGTTTTTGAGTAGATTAAAAATATTTTACGACTAAATAAAAATCGTATTTCAAATTAAATTAAAAAATGAAACTTCAAAAAAAACTTCAAATATAAAGTTTTTCTGATGGAAAATTAAATTTGACGAAATGAAATTTCCAAAATGATGAAAATTGAACTTAAAAGTTCAAAACCAAAAAATATATTACACACACCGTAATAACGTTTGTGTACAAGTGGAGGTATTTGTGCAATTGTTACATTTTTGTGCACATAGATTGGACACAAATTTTTGAACTTTTCAAAACTTTTTAATAAAAATGTAACTTTTGCATTTTTGTGCTTAATTTACATTTTTTTGTCTACTTGGACATTTTGTGTTTGTCAAATTTTGACAGATTGAAATAAAAGCGAAAGCAAGCGTGTGGATATTTTGACTTCTCAATTATTTAACTTAATTAAGTGGTTTAAATCAGTTCATCATTCCTTTAAACTATGTAAGGTGCTTTAAAACATTGGTGGATTATGTAAAACAGTGAAGATTTTAGTGTTTTGATCGATTTGAAGATTATCTTAAGGATTTTGAGTTTCCTCAAGACAAGTGAGTAATTAAACCAGAAAACAGGCGATAAAGTCGTCTAATCTAAAGATCCTAAAAGAAAAGTAATAGAAGCATGGATTGCATATTTGAATTGTTTTCTGACATAGACATCCGCAGATTCCCGCCAAAATTTTTTTCTCCTTAAAAAATGAGTTTAAATGATAACTAACGAGGTATGGGTCATTAGTTCATACATTTCGCCATTCTTCTTGCCAAAATGTCTTGTAAAAACTAAATTCAACAAAATTAAGCAAGATTTGCAATAAAATGGTCCCAGGCAGAGAAATGGTCAATGCGCAACTATATATTTTATCTTTCTTTATGTCAAAACGTTTATGACACTTTGTGAAGTCGATTAAAATAAATAAACAACATCGTTTAAAATCAAAAAAGATTGGTTTTACAGTAATTCACTTACAGGAACAGCTCAACACTTATACGAATAAAGATATCTTAGGTATCCTTCAACGGAGATTCTTTTCGGCTGCTAATATGAAAATTATAGAAGTTTTATGACCTGTAAATTTCTCCACCTAAAAGATTCTCTTAGCCTAAAGTTCTATGGACTAGAAATTATGAATCTCACTCAGTCTGTTGGTAATTTGGTCCAAAGATCAAACTTGCACTGATGAAGGATTATCTTTTTTGATCATGAATGAATCCATTAAAATAAAACTCTGAAATATGTGAATTTTTGCCTTGAAAATTAAAACTGTTATCAGTGGTATAATTTGATTTAAAATATTTAGAAACTGGAAGTTAATAGCATACTATGTATTTAAATATAACTTAGAACTATTGCAATATATAATGAATGTTTTAAATAAATTTCATTAAAACTCATCAAAAGTTCAGTAAAAAACAAAATTTAGATTTCAGATTTTATTCTTTCAATAGAAATTTATTAAATATAAAATTGTCCTGCGAAAAAATTTATATACAGCTAATAAAAATGTCAATTCAACTAAAATATCACATTTAAAGATTTTTAAAACTTTTCCACCAATAACTACAGTAAACATAAATATTTGAAAACATGTAATATCATTACCTCAACCGATTTCTTCGTTCTTTTGGACCTGTAGCCTGCTTCTTTTGTTAGCTCTATTTCTTCCAAAGTGCCGTCCTTCAAATTAAAATCATTATCAAAAATATGCCTTTTACCCTGTAGGTACAAAAGAATAAAATATAATTATTGCAACTTTTAATAAGAACATAATCTATATGCTTAATACTAACGTTGCTATTCAACGATTCAACCTCTTCATTCTCTTGCACGCTAATTTCCGGAGAAAACCTGATGTTCTTTGGGATTAATTCAATTGGATTCTAAAAAACAAAAACAAATTGAGGAAAATAAGGAATATAAACAAATAAAATTTACCTTGGGCAATGCAACTTTGGTAGCATACTTATGATGAGAACCAATAATTTCTTGAGCAGCGAAGTGTTTATTTCATATCTTGCTACTCTTCTTGGGTGTCCATTCGGGAGCTCGTCCACAAACCTCAATCCATACTTCACGCCGAACATCGGTAATTGTAGGAAAACTTACGAAATGGTAATCTGTTCCTGGCGCGTAGCGTCTTTTACAGTGGAGCACGGAACAAGTTGACATAATCTTGCTTTATTAATATCTTTTAATTAAATTTGCTAAAATTGAACTAACTCATCAGCTGTTTTTGTTTACTAATATTTTCATGTCCACCAATTCCCGGGAATTGTTAGTAAAATAAACGAAAAAACCCGGGATATCACAGCCCTTATTGTCCCGAATGACGAAATCCGTTCTAACATATAGAAATTGAAAATATATAGAGAGTATATATAAAATGTCAGTTTGACTCAAACATCCGCAAACTTAACCAAACTTTTTCTGTGCTTCTATTACTTTTCTTCTAGGTGCTTTAGTCTAATCAGCTGTTTATTTATGTAAGGTCATCATAATACCAGTTTTTGAGATCGAGAGTGCAGTTTAACCAAAATTGAGAGCATTTGAAGTAAAAGAAGCCGCTATGGGATTAAATGCAATTTACTTTGAATCTTTTGGAACTTTAAAGATACGCGTACTGATTTACAAGTAAGAAACTGACATTTTGGAACATTAAGTGCTACTTATAATCTCTTTTTACTTTACAGGACTTCCAAACACCAGTTTATGAGATCCAGTCAGATATTTTGAGATCCAGTGAGCATTTTTTGAGATCCAGTGAGAATTTTTGAGAAATTTGAGCAAATAAGTTTAAAGGCTAGGCTTTTAGAGACTATGTTATTCTCTCTACTGTTTTGAAAACTGATTATCGCCAATTTACCGATGTTGTACAGGTAAAACTTTTATTAAAACTATTTAATTCTTTGAGCTTACATTTTTTAACATTTGCAGGAACTGTTTACGGATTTCTTCAATATCATCTCCTAAACAAATAATTCGAAGCTAAGCAATTTGAATGAATTTGGTGCAGGTTAGAGAATAAGATGGAATTGTTGCTAAATAGTTGACACCAAGCCTCAAAAGGTATCTTCGTCCACTGCCTGGGACAAACATTTGAGAAATTCGAGGATACGATGAAGCGACTTTTTGAAGATATTCACGGAGTCTTAAGAAATAAACATACCAATAAGGATTTCATCTAATTTTGACGCTATTGGATTTGCGAGTGAGGAGAATCCACTTCAAAATGCAACAACACTGCTAAGAACAAGGAGGAAGATGGTAAATAAATTTTTAAACCTTTTCTAAATTTTCTAAAGATAAATAAGTTTAATCTTTTTATTTAATTTATTTCAGAAAGCGTCGTAGAATCAAAATATTGAATAAATGGGTACACTAGCAGGCCAAACGACGCTTAAGATGATGCTTCAGACTTCAAGAAATCAAAAAGAGTCAGTAGGAAGTAGGAAAGATAAAATTGCAGAAAAACTTAGCTACATTATATGGTGAGGGTCGGTCGATGTTTTATTAATGTCTTTGATAGGTCAGTTTTGACTTGAATTTAATTAACAAAAATTAAAATCATAATATTTGTTTTTTACAGACTCGTGCAAACTCCAAAATATTTAGAGATGTTCTCAGCTTTTAGCTCTGAAGATATTTCTAGGCCACCTCTTGTTATAAAAATACTGACTTGAGCGAAACGATGACTGAAATCTTCAATAGTTTGGATAAATTGCTGTCAATTGTAAAGGTTCAAAGACTTCCTTTACTTAATTAATATCAGCAACTTTTATAATAATTTAACAGATTCGTTCATATGAATAATTGATTATTGTTTAATGTATAGTTTTAAGTTGAATTTATGTTTGATTTAAGAGATTTTCTAGTTTACAACAATTTTTAATAGTTTACATAATAAAAACAGCATGAAAATTAAAAAAATATTTTTTCTTGAATTTCCCGCTTTTTTAACCAAAATTCCAAAATTTACAAAAATCTGTTCAACCAATGTACACAAAAATGCAACAGTTGCACAAAAACCAAAAAGTTCAAAAGCTTCAAATTTGTGCAACTTTTACATTTTTGTGCACATTGATTGCACACAAAAATGATCACGATTGGTGGCACTTTTTTTGTGTTCAATCATTGTACAATTTTGTGTACAATCAAAGCACACAAAAACACACTTTCGGACACAAACGTTTTAACGGTGCAACACAGAATTGTACAAAAATGTAAAGTGAAGCTTCAAACACAAATTAAAACAGTTAACACAAAAAGGAAGTCAATCTACACTACTTGGTCTGGTTTTTAGAAAATTCATGGATAATCTCTTCCAAAAAATACAATTGAGGTTCATAGTTTTCAAACAACCACACCAGAAAAGTTTTAGAATCCCCTCACTCATTCATTAAATTCACAATGAATGTAACAAAAGCTCGTTTTGCCAGCATTTTTGGTGTTATACTTGGAAATTTCTGTAAATTGAAAAACTGGTTGTATCGGAAAATACTGAAAAAACTCACAAAATCTAGAGAGAAAAACCCGAAATTAAAATGTTCATACAACAATACCAAAGGTAAAAATTTCAATTTTAAAATGATTTTTATTTATGCTATTGAGTTTCAATGGAATTTGTGTAGAATTTAGGTGAAAATTAGAGCAGTATGGAGACTTTGTTCGTATACCTGCATAACCAAGTAATATAGTAAATTAAATTTGTTGTTTTCTCGTTTTTAGTTTTGATAATATTTGCTTAATTACAATTATAATGGAATGTTTTTAATTGGAATAAGAAAAATATGTTAAAGCGCTGCAGGAGATCTACTTTATTGGCATTGTTGTGTAAAATTGGATAACAAATAATATTAAGCTATGATTTTAGCTAACAGAGCTTTTGTTGGAGTCAAAATTATGTTTCTCTGTTTTAATTGTTTTTTTAATGTAAAAAACATAAATTGGAATCAAATTAGTGATATTGAAGCACAAAAGCAACGATAGGAGGTATTTCACCAACTATGTCATGTTAAGGGAGTTAAAACAATCGTTTACAATATGGAAGCTCTTCAAAACTTCCCAAGTATAAGATACATAAAAAACAAATTGAAAGGTAACATGTGAATCACTACTATCTCCAATAACATTTTCAAAACTTGTTTTCAAAAATTTTACTGAAACTACAAACTTTCTAAAACTACAAACAATTTTCTAATAAATTACCATAAATAAACGAAATATCCATTAAATCCCATTTAATTGAGTTGTTATCAAACTTGCAACTTACCAGCACCTTCAAAATGTATTTTCAATTAACCTGTAACTCGACAAAAAGTAGAAACAAGCTCGTGCAGAGAATGAAAACTTTTACCCAGAAATTTATAAAATTTCACAAAAGTATTAAAACATTCTTAGATCAGCAGCTTTGTTGCAATGCTGACAAACTCTAGTGAACTAACAAAAACTTTTATAATTTAGCTATTTTGCTACATTTTCTATAACTTATAAGGACTTTGTAGAGAGGTTGACCAGAGCTAAAAATAATATTAAAAGTAAGAGGTTAATTTTATGATGCCACAAAATGTAAAATTTGACCAATGATATCAATCTGACAGCTCGTGGCCTTCCAAATTCGTTTGAAAAAATAAGTTTAAACATCCTTTGTATCCAGCTTTTAAATAACACTTCATGTAATCGTTGCAAAACGGATAATTACTAAACCAGCAAAACTTTCTAATTTCTTCTCGGTTGTGATAAATTTTCAGTTTTAACACTTTCCATTACAATGTTGCAGAACGATTATTTCAATTTCATATCAATTAAATACTAAAGTTCCCACAATTTATAATTTACTAGCAAAAATTTTTATGTTTGCTCATTTTTGTTAATTTCATTCAATTTTTTGTTTAAAGTTGTTACCGCACTTTTGAAAATGTTTACTATAAACTTCACCTCAATTTAAACTTTGATATGTTGTAATTTTATATATTAATATAATCAAAAGGTAGGCAATTTCAGCAACTTTGTTTAATTATTATGGTGGTCAAAAATCAATAAAAGTATGATTAATTTTTACTTCGGCAACAAAAAGTTGTGAAGTCTTGGTTTCGTCCAAACTTTTTTTTTTTTTTTTTTTCTTATTTTTGCTTAAAACAAAAAAATTTTTGGTCTAGAACCCGAAATTTTGGGTCCTTGTGAAATGTCAGTCCGTGGTTTTGACTCCTAAACTTCTGTATTCGTAATCTTTGAACCCATCCGACCGATTGGTCTCAAAATTTCAAAATAAGCTTTTTTTAGCCATAAGACGGTCGCGTTTGCTAATTCAAGAAAATCCGACAGCACCATCTAGTACCTGTAGTACAAACTACCATTTTCCCATACAAATTTTTTTTTTTCCTGAAAATATTTTAAAACATCTGAATATGCAAAAACCTTGTATTTGTCCCAAAATGATCAATTCTTGAAGGTTTTTTGAAAATTTTGTTCCATGACCAAGTTGTCATGCTTACAAAAATTTCGAAAAAAAACTTCTGTATCCCAAATATCAGACTGCATCGGACCGATTTATCTCAAATTTTCAGAATAAGCTTTTTTCAACCATAAGCAGCGACGTCACATCAATTTTCGAAAATCCGACAGCGCCATCTAGTACCTGTAGTCCAAACCACCATTTTCCCATACAAATTTTTTTTTTTCCTGAAAATATTTTAAAACATCTGAATATGCAAAAACCTTTTATTTGTCCCAAAATGATCAATTCTTGAAGGTTTTTTGAAAATTTTGTTCCATGACCAAGTTGTCATGCTTACAAAAATTTCGGAAAAAAAACTTCTGTATCCGAAATATCAGACTGCATCGGACCGATTTATCTCAAATTTTCAGAATAAGCTTTTTTCAACCACAAGCAGCGACGTCACGTCAGTTTTTGAAAATCCGACAGCGCCATCTAGTACCTGTAGTACAAACTCTCATTTTCCCATACAAAATTTTTTTTTTCCTGAAAATATTTTAAAACATCTGAATATGCAAAAACTTTGTATTTGTCCCAAAACGAACAATTCTTGAAGGTTTTTTGAAAATTTTGTTTCATGACCAAGTTGTCATGCTTACAAAAATTTCGGAAAAAAAACTTCTGTATCCCAAATATCAGACTGCATCGGACCGATTTATCTCAAATTTTCAGAATAAGCTTTTTTCAATCATAAGCAGCGACGTCACGTCAGTTTTTGAAAATCCGACAGCGCCATCTAGTACCTGTAGTGCAAACTATCATTTTCCCATACAAAATTTTTTTTTTCCTGAAAATATTTTAAAACATCTGAATATGCAAAAACTTTGTATTTGTCCCAAAACGAACAATTCTTGAAGGTTTTTTGAAAATTTTGTTCCATGACCAAGTTGTCATGCTTTAAAAAAACAAATTTGTGTTTTTGCAAAAATCTAAAAAATTGTTGGAAAAAATATATACTTTTTTCTTAAATTTTATACGAAATTAAGTTTTACGTGTTTTTCGTTAAGAAACTCCCAACTCAAGTCGATCAGAAAGTGGTAAGATTTGATTCAACAGAATTATCAGCAATAATGCACAATATTCCCGCTCGGCGCTCTGATCGGATATTTATATTTTGGTTACATATTTTTGAATTTCCTAGAATTTTATTGCTTCATTCAAATGAATCATTCTAATGAAACATAGGTATTATGTTGCCGAAGTGCCTGCTAAAGCTTCAGCTTTTCCGATTTTTTAATCAAAACCCCTTAAAACACCCCTTAATATCAGTAAATAGTAAATTGATTTTAATCAGAACACAAAATTGATAATTATTTGTTAAACGAAAATACATTAATTAATTGTTATCAATATATTATTCGGTCAAAAGGTTTCATTCTGCAATTACACAATTTTGCAATAATTTTGGCATTCAACCTGATAAATGTTAAATATTATGAAAACTTTGTACTTACCGAGTAATGGGATATCAATACGAATAAATTCATGAAAAAACAGCAATTTATTGAAATTCACAGAGGTGAAAAACTCAATAATTTTCAAATAAATTAAATACTTTGTCGATATTTGTGAAATATTTTGTGAATTGTGTGAGGGAAATTTAAATTTAAAATCCGAATTAATTGTGCTAATTAATCATAATACCCACTATTGTTTGCGCAACATTTTGTTAACAACTGTGTGTTTTTCCCACGGTATCCTGGCATGATATACAGCACCAAACAATCACAGTATTTTCATGACCTTTTTAGTCCTGATTGCAATTTAAAGGGCTTTCGTTACATATACCAACGGTTTTTTTCCATTAATGAGTGCTCAGTACACACAGAAAATTTTGAATACTTTTATATACTTCATTAACATGTAAGCAATCAACACATCATCATTTCCCCACTGATGAGCTTTTTGTTTCACTTTATGTTTCACTTTTTGTTTAATTTATGCCTCAAACACGTCGTTTATAATTTGAAATTTATGGACAAGCACCTATAATGCTCATGGCAGCCGTATGATTAATTAGAGTTCACTAGGAGTTCGGCGTATGATGTGTGAATTTAATCATAGATGATTTTTTCAAGAACCTAAACAATTTTTTTTAAAGCCAATTTTCCCCAAAATTTGTATTTACCTTATAATCGATAAATTTGTAAAATATTTAAATTAAGAAAACTTTTTAAAACCTATGTTTAATATCGTTTAAACTCGCACTGCTGTCCCAAAATATTTAAACTCATGCATGTTTCGAATCACACACCATATTTATGTTTTTAATTAATAACATTAAAAATTTAATATTTTAATGATCTGCTTCTGAATATTATTCATAAATTCATAAATTCATACATTCATAAATTGTATGAAATGCAGGCTATTTATGATATTTGTATTTAATGTTTTGTTTTTAATTATTTACGTGGTTTAAAAGTTTTGTGAATTATTTAGTTTGGAATGTTTTTGAAAATTGTTTAATGTTTTAGTAAAATTCGATATGGGTCAATGAGTCAAAAATTATTTTCGAATTATTATCAATTTATAAGATTAAAATTATAATAAATCTATATTTGATGTTCATTTCTGCTTTTCATAAATTTTCATAATATTTTAACAGAACTATTCTTTAAACTTTAAAAAATGACAACCCACAAAGTTACAAATTACAACTAAGTTACAACTAGACCGTTACTGTATAAGCAGCAAAGCTTTGACATATTTTACAACAACCACAGACAAAAAGGTTCCAATTTGATATGGTTTATGCTCAAGTCCCTTTATTTTTGTTCCGCTGCGCTTACTATATTTTTCATTGAGAATTTGATAAAATGCGAGATAAAAGTAAGAATGCAAAATTTTAATGTTTTACTAAAAGTCTGGTTTTAATCTTATATATCGGAAATCGATAGAACTCATAGAATTTTACATGGTTTTGTTTTAAAAAAATATTCAAATTTAATATTTCAACATAATTTCTACTGACAAAATGACAGGATCTATTTCAGGATCTTTCTGATAAATTTTAGTATATTTTTTTAAATTAAATTCTCTGCATACTTTTAATTTAGCTTTTTAAACCCAGCATATAAAATTGTATAGTGAGTTTGTAAAATGCATAATAGCAAACTGAAAATGAATAAATTGCCCTGCTGGTCATAAATTTGTGCATAAACAGAATATCCTTTCAAAATTTCCTATTATGCTTTGAAGCAGGGAAAATATTAAACACTATAGCGCCAATCCACATAATGAACACAGCATCGATACATTATGAAATAATTAAAATGTTGATCATATTTTATGGGAAAGTATACAGTTTCAAAGCAAAATAGTGAAAATATATGGTGCAGTAATAATTCATGTATTGGCGTGTATTGGCTATAGAGTGGCAATCAAAAAATGCAAATTTGCTCTAGGTCAGTTGCTCTGTTACTCAATTGTTCAATGGTGCAGTTGCACAGCTGCTCGGAAATATTTGCACGCAAAATTTCTGGATTCCCAAAGGATCACTCTCAAGTTTTCAGTATAGGCTAGTATAGGTTTTGAATTGATTTGAGTTGTATATGCATCAGCTTGGATTTTCTAGTTAAATCAGTTTCAATTGCTTTTGCATTTATTCATGGATGATGATAGACCGAGACTCCAACTTATTTATTTATTTCTACACACAAATCCCTATGCATATCAAAATTTTCTACTCTACATTACATTTTCAAGAAAAACCACCAGTTAATGTGGTTTCAATTAAAATATTCAGGAAACCTTTGAAATTTCTCTAAACATCCAAATGCAGACATTACCAGATTTGTTGTGCACGTTTAAGGTTATTAGAATATATAAGTATATGCAAAATTTTAACATTTATTTAACATAAATCTGTTTCAAAGCTACATTGCTCAGAAGCTTCAAATCAGAAAGCTTCAAAATTCCAACTGTAAAGTATTTCTCATCTCAACTATTTAATCAAAGAGAATTATTTCTCATTTGTGCATTGCTTGTGCAATAGAATGAAATAATTGAAATCATTGAAATGATCATTCTTGTTGAAAATCACAAAACATTGCATTGTGCTCTTCAAAAATTCTTAGAAGTTCAGCTCTAAAATAATTAGAAGATATGGGCGATCAAAAATTTCATCGAATTTTCAATTTCATTGAAAGAGCTGTCTAATTCTAGTTTAATAAAGCTCTTACATAAAATTTCCGAGAAATTTCTCAATATCAAAATGAAATGTTTTAATAATTCAATGCAGCAACTTTAAGAAACTGAAGAATTCCAAGTCAAGGAATTTTTTCATTTTTTAATATTGCAGTAATTTATATTCATTGAGATCTAAATTCTGTCTGGCTTTATTTCAAATTTCATAATTAAAGATTCATGTTCCATAACTTTTTCCAGATATAATTCTACTGCAATTGAGTTAGCAGCTTTTTCCCACGTTCTCAACATTCATCAAATGAATGGGAAAACAAAGCCAAATATTTATAGAACGAGTGTTTTTGTGGATTTAAGTAAGATTCATAAAGCTCGTACTGGAGATATTTTTGAATGTTTGTATTTTTGGTTTTTGCATGATACAGTATTTGGCTCCATTGACTTACATGCATCGTAAATAGACTGCAATCAGCTCTCAAATTCAGTAAACCATTGTAAAATATCAAAAAGCTTCCAGTTGCTGGAATTTTTATATTATTAATCAACATTTACTTTTGAAATTTATATTTTTGAGCTTAACAAAAAATGCGAATGATAACTCACAGCACAAGCAATTTATTATCATTTCCAATATGCTTCCAATTTCGCCAGCTTTTTTTCCAATCAAAATGATTAAATTTGTTAGCGAAAAATCTGTTCTAAAAGCACGGTAAACAGAAAAAGCTTTGAATTTTTAGAGAAAAATAAATAATATTGAATTTTTCTTCTCATTTTTGCTTCATGTTTAACAATTTTTTCGAGAGTTTTCTGCAATTGAAAAGGATGCCAAAAATTCATAAATGAAATTGATTTGATAGTACTCAATCAGAGTGTTGAAGGTTGATTGTTCGAAAACTGAGAGAGTGTACTGTTTGAAGTTCACGGAAGCAATTATTTTGTAGTGCAATTATTACTGAGAGTTCCTGGCTTTTGATGTTTGTAAAATTTTGAAATGATAAAAATGCTTTGAACTTTGAAATCATTTTTAAAGCAAAATATTTCAATTTTCAAGTTTCTATTTTTATTCGAAGGATTTAATTAATTTTGGTTTTTTTTATATGCTACATTTAATTGATTTTCGATAGACTTGAATACCTTTTAGAATATTTGAAACTAATTTTCGAGTCATAAATATTTCTCTCAGAATGTAGATTAACTAATTGTTTATTACTTAAACTTATCCATCAAAACTTTACCTTATTATTCAAAAATTAAAATCAATCTATTCATTTGAATTTGCAACGAAACATTCAATTCAACAAATCTACTGCATAAATTTTCAATGAATATATTTTATCCAATTTGAAAAAAAATCCATAAAATCTCGAACAAACTGCATACATACTTCATAAATATTATAAACCCAATATAAAGTAATCAACCAAACATCATAAAAATCATAAAAACTACATTAATTTATTATTTCCAGTTTGATGCAAAAATCAAAAATCATACTAATAAAATAACTCCAATTCATTCATATTTTTCAATGAATTATTATGCAATCAACCGTAAATTTGCGTAGAATTGGAGTAAATTTGAATAACATCGGCTGAATCAGACTTTGTTTCTACAGTCACTTGTATTTACAATGTTCTGCTATTTAAAATAATAACAGCTTCACCGATTTATTTTTATTTGCTTGCAAGTGATTGCACAAAAAAAATGGAATTTCCCATTCAAATTTTTGATTTGTTTAAAATAAAAAGTATATTTTTTCAGCATAAAAAAAAGTGCAACGCGATATTTTTATTGGAAAATCAAATAAAAATCTGCATCAATACAAACTATTTGTGATTTTGAAATTGTGATTTGTGCTGTGTTTTTTCAATATTGATTGTCAAACTCAAACAGATGCAGCAGAAATAGATTAAGTATTCACTATTGAGTCAACTATTTTTTCAAAAACACATAAAGCCAATAAAGTGCTTGTGATGTAGCAAAGGGATTTTTAAAGGGTTCTTAGTGGAAGGAAAATGTATTATATGTAAAGCTTTAAAGTAGCTATTGCATCGATTAGAAAGCAAACTAGAATATTTACTCGGAAAATTATTCCTTTGTGAATCATAAAACACTTGCAAATTTACATGTTGAGTTTCACTTTATTTGTAAATAAATTTCAGATGCTTTTTGTTCTACATGAGATGGAAAATAATATTCAATGGAATTGTTGGAGATTTACATAAATCTGAAATTGTTTGGAGTGTTGTGAATATTTTTGGCATTTAAAATAATTCCAAGTTGTTATGGATTTTTTGAGCGCAGAATTATGTCAAATTCTTGCAGAATCGGCTTTTTCGTGAAAAATCTGGAAGTTTATGTTGAAAAATATTTATCTGGTGTATATCTGTTGAAATTTGTATGATTTGTGAAATGTTTGGAATACATGAATAGTTTGAAAGGTTTCTGAGTGAATTACAGGAATGTATTTAAAGACCATAGAAGTGATAATTTCATAGAATAGGGTCAGTTTTTATTCGCATTACATTCATGTGTACTTTTGATGGTTAAGCAGATTTTCGGGCAAAAAATGGTTTTTATTGAGGGCTCTTGTTTGTTTGTTTGAGGAAACTTTGTTGGGTACATAATTTTATCGAATATAAAATTGAGCACAATTGCAGAAGGCAAGCAAAAAATGGCAAATTGTACATATATCTGGCTTTTTATAAAGCGAGAACCATCCTAAGGGCTTTGTTTGGCTTATCTGGTACAATGGTGTATATATTGTGAGCATTGAGGCTCAATCAAATAAATTTCCTCCAACAGCTTTTATCTTCTTGTTGCTTCAAATAATTTGTGCCAGTCTTTTGAGTTTGTCACCAAAAAAGCAAGAAATGGTAAAAGTCTCACAAGCGCACAAAGAGCACAATTTGTGTTCCATAAATATGCAAATTTTTCAGAAATTTTGAAATTGGAAACTGCATATACGATTGTGATGCAAAATACCAGAAAATGGGATATCGGGAAATTGGCAATTGTGCAGATGAAAATAAGTTTCAAATCGCAAGATTGTTATAAGTTTTATTGCTGCAATATTGGAATCTATAATTTATTTTTATTTTCACGTACGATTTATCGAACATATGTTTTTTGCGATTTTTGGTAATACATTGATGATAATGCAGTCTCAAAATTATTTACCCATTATAAATATGTTTCGTCGGTTTAACGAAAATTCTCAGAAGAGACAATAAACCCTTCCGAAATAAAAATTTATATCATCGAATTAATCTTTTATTTCGACCTTCATCAACTGAACACCTATATCCATTTTTAATTCGCCAATAATGGCGCAACAAATTATCCTGAAACATCAATAAATTTTAGATTCCGTACCTTTAACCGCACAATCATCAATTAGCAAAGCCAAACACGCTCGATAAATAAATTAATATTTTCAATTAGACCAAAAATATTTGGTTTGCATGCAAATCGAGTAATTCAATTTAGTCGAATACAGTTGTGAGGCTTAACACAATTTATACAAAATCCCAAATAAACCAAAATATGTGTGTGGAACACAAACCAAATTGATGAATTGAATTGAATTAGATCAAAATATATTTATGTAGTTTATTTGATTAAAATTGATGAGCTGATGAAATGGATCGGTTTTGTAGAATAGTTTTTCATAGAAATTGATTGAGTTGGAATGTTTTGATTATTGTTGTGTTTTGTGGGAAATGTTTTCCATTATCTTGGTTATATATTTTACAATTATTATGAAATTAAATTCAACTCATCAGCTCAAATTTATTATCAAATAATATTTGCTCTAACACTCAAACTAATTTTGAACCTAAATTGTGCGTAAATAATGAATATACATCAAGTGAAAGTAAATAAATTGCTCAAATGTAAATTGAAACAATTGAACCCGCAATTATCATAAAATAATCCCAAAATCTCTGTTGTCGAACAAAATCTAAACAGGGCTTTCCCATAAACTTATCAGTTAAAACTTTAATTCCCTAAAATTTACAAGTTTATGCGCAATAATCTAATTATTGTAAATTTCCAGCCATAACAAAATCTATGTTTTCCAACTAATCCACTAAATTCGATTTAATCCCATAATTTCAATGCTTTGCACAGATTCAATAAACTCCCAAACTAACTCAATAAACTCAGTCCAATCTCAATTATCGGAGCTTAAATAAAACATTCTAATGATTCAATTAATGAATTCAATTACGGCTGGCAGTGAAAGAAATTTGCGAGCACACTGAACAATTCAGAGCTTTTTTGGCATTTTCTGAGATTTAGATTCAAATTAAAGCTTTTTATCTATTTCTCTGATAATATTTTGAGTCTAGCTTTTTGGCATTTTGGATTGTTTGAAATTTTCGGAGAGTCTTGAAAATGTTTAAGATTTGTACAGATGATAATTTTGGCGTAAAACTCTTGCGATAAGTGGAAAATGTTAAGAAATGATTTCAAGCTGCGTAGGAAGTAATTGAGAAAGATGTTTAGCAATTTATGGTTTAAGGCTTTATTTGATTTTTTGCGAGTTTTTTGGAAATTTTTATATGACGTCAATATACTCAATAAAGGAAATAATACTTAAAGAGATATTTTATCAAATATTACACTCACAGAAATAAACATAACTTAGTCTAATATTCTAATCCATCATCTTTAACGCCTCAAAAAGCCTCAAACAATTGAAACTGTAGACAACAAAAGCTCCCAATTATGCTTAACATAACGAGCAATACAACAAATATATGAATAATGTGTTTCAGGGACGACTTTACGCCAACTTTTTGCCATAAATAAAGTTATGTCTCGTCTAATTTAAGATCTCAGCAATACATCAACCCGACATCCAGCAATCTACCCAAAAATCTAACAATAAGTCTACATAACTAAATCAACTCTCCAAAAAAGATTCACAAACTCGCTGTTGTGCCTCAACTTATTCATTGCCAAGGTTTATGGCGGTGTTTATGACGTCTTGTTCCAAATTTATCAAGATTCAAGATGTTGTATCCAAACATCTCTCAGTTCCTACCATCTTCCGAGTCTCGTTAACTCAATGCACGATTAAATCGCGATCAAAATGTAATAAAACAAAGGCAGCGCAATCAGACACGCATATATTTATTTTTTATTTGGGGGAGTTTATATGTTTATGTGATTGGAGTGAGTGACAGCTGATGAAGATATCAAGTTGTATTCATAAGTTATGATGGCTTGAAGGACAAATTTGAGACAAATATGATTTTGAAATGAAGTCTTATTTCATATGTATTCATGTGTAATCAAGTGTAATCACCCTAATAATATAAAGCCAACCTCCTAACACTAAAAGCTTTTCTTCCCCAATAAATATTTACATTCTCAAATATTTGAATGGGAGATCTACAAATCTTCACAAATTTAAATGCTAAATGAATAATTCATCTCAATTCTTCATTCATAGCTGCTTCTGATGAAATGAACCCACAACAATATCTTCTCAACACAAAACCGTCCTAATTATATTCCATTTCCACTTGAATGGAAAAATGATCCAACCGCATCCGCAACTTCTTCGAATTCTGCCCGAAGATTAAATCGAGTCAGAAAACAGATTAACAATTGGCATACCCAGATTACTGAAAGGCATAAATTTAGGAAGTTATAAGAGATTATGACAATTTGACAGAGACAAGAAATACAAAATTCTTTTTTTCATCAACACTTATCATCTCTTTGTGATATGGTGAACGAACCCAAATGTTCAAAAGCTGCAAAAATCTCGGGCAAATTTTCGTCAAGAGCCCAAAATTTGTTGAAATGTTTCAAAGAGTTCTGTGCCATTGTCAAATCTACATAATGATACGATGGAAATGGTTGTAATAATGCTCTGACGGAATAAACAAAAAGGATTTGCAAGCGACGATTTTTTAAAAACATGATTTTACCCACAAAAAATATAGGTTGAGTAAAGATTGCAAGGGAAATAAATATTCAGATGTTTTAAGGACAAATGGGGAAAATTTTGTAAACGGTTTAAAATGAAAAAGAAAAATGTGTCATGCAAAGAGGCGTTAAAACAGTTATTAAGGATATGTATCCATATCTATTTTCACATGCACAATAACACTCTAGAAAGCAAAGAAAAATCTAGGACTATACACTACCATTTATAATTCCATAAAATGTCTAATAAAAAGCTTCATAAAGCTCATTATTCCCATTTAATTCAACAACCCTCCTAAAAATCAAACGAACCGATAAATAAGCGAAACTAGCAAAAACTTAACAAATCTCCATAAAATTCTTGAGAAATGTCCCAATTAGTTCCTTGGGCCAGTTTCCTTATGGTTTATAATTTGTCATTCGTTTGCCTTTTTCCTTTTTCAGTTCATTCATTTCAACATAGTTCAGATTCTCTAAACAATTCCGCAGACAGTTTGTCAAATTCAAATCACCACGACAAAATGGTTGAATCCTTCGCTTAATTGATGGGCAATAACGTATGCAGCACACATAAACCATTTACATTTTAATTTTGAAGCCACCCAGCTTTTCTTCACAAAATAAATTGTCTTTAACCAAGAGATCGCTTCACAGATTTTTGATGTGCTTTATTTTGATGCTTCTGTAATGTCTCCAGTCATTCAATTCTATATTGAAAAGAACTATGGAGCATAATGTAGAGCTATGTAGCAAAAGCCAACAGTCCTTTCAAATTGCCTCAAAAGCTGGAACATGATTTCTGGGCCTGTTTAAATATAAATAATCAAATAATGTTGACCGCAAATATAAATGAAAATGACAACCAGGATAAGAAAACCCACAGATTGTTCGATGGGACTGGATTATTGTGGGTTATGGCAGCTTTATGTCACTCTAAACCTTTTATGCTAAAAACAAAATAAAATGAAGTTCATGAGCTTAATGTGTTTGAAAAAGCCGATAAAATGCTCAAAGCCTAAATTCCAAAACATATTCAAAAAATCATGCAAAAAACCATAAGCCATTTTTTCAATAAACCACAAAATATTTATTTTTCCCTTCCCAAACTAAATTCACCGGTAGATTAACCAAATAGTACAAATATATATTCCATTCAAACCATAAAACTCCAAAAAATTCCATAAAACTGTTAAAAAAAGAGTTCAACAAAATTTACTACAAAATTATTTAAAACCTAGCAATAAAACACATAAAACTCCCAATAAAATACAACTTTTGCATATGGAACCGATAAAGCTCCAAAACACACATAAAGCCCTACAAAAAATTATTCCTGGCGGAAGTCCAGCAAAGCACTTTGCCGACGAATTTTGATATTCAAAAAATGATCTCTATAAAATCGAGCTATTAAAGTGACCTTTCTCTACTTTTTCCCCCGAAAATCCATTGAATCTCTTAATAAAGATGTATCAAAAGTACCAAATGCGTATGCTCGAGTAAAGGCCGTACAACTCGTTACTAAAAACATTGTCCCGCAACTAAAGCACATTCTTTTATTCAGATTAGATTGCTTATGCCAACAGTCCAATTGATAATCCAGTGGGGCAGTTATTATCTGTGCCCGATCAAATTGGCTGGTAGTTCTCTTTGCTGGTAATAGTTGGCTTGCACATGGTCACCCAAGGCTACTGAAGTCACACTAGAAAAGGACCACCAAAGCACCGTAATCGCAATCAAATTAAATTATTCACAATATTTTTCATTTGATATTCACAATCTGCCAGGAAATCTGCGAAATGTATGGGAAATGTAGCAAAAAAATATGAAAAACATCAAGAAGCATCAAAAAAATATCAACAGAAAAAATATGAAAAAGTATTAAAGAGCGGTTGGTAGCCGGAATGTGTGGAAAACTGGAAATGTGTGAAATAAAAGTTTTTTTTTTGCTGAAACTTCTTAATGTTCGACTATAAAAAATGGGATTGGGAAGGATTGCGGAATGGGGTAAACTTTGTTGGTGCTGAAAAGTTTTTTTCATTTGGGAAATTTGTTGAACTTGGGTTGAACACATGATTTTTAATCAAAACTTGTATAGAAACTATAAAGAAAATTAATGGCTGAGGCATCTGTATTTGTTTGTAGTCATATTAGGGTGAATTCACTATTTTTTATTATTATAGTTGATTTGAATTTATGGCTTTCAAAATAATTTGTATTCAAGATTGATCGTGTTCACGACATTTTGTTTATGCATGCATTGAATTATTTTTGTTTGAAATCGAAAACAATAAATATTCAAATATATTCACTCAAACTTAATCTGTATTCAAAGCTGTATTCATAATTTTATTAGCAAGAATTTAAAACAATGTTTTTCCAATCATTTAACAATAATAAAAATGTATTCCCACATAATATAAAGTTCCCCTCCTAAAATTCACCAAAAAAGCTTTTGTTTCGCATATGCGAAAAACACATTTTCTTGAATATATCAGAATATTTCACTCTTCACCATAAAAAATCATTCTCCACATCAAAACAAATCTAATCATGCTGCTTTCCATTATTTTCTTGCAGGACTGGTACGGAATAATAAGCTCCTCGTTGGCAGCTGTGTTACTGCTTGGCTCATCTACTCTAGTTGCCATAATTCTCGTCATTCAATCTGAATTGGAGATGCAAACAACGTCTTTGTTGGTGTCGACAGTCGCAGCTCATACCAAGAATCCGCTGCCGTCTGGCTCTAAAAAAATGTCCATCAAAACAACTACAACGGTTGCGTCTTCTTCGGACACATCCCACACAGGCTCAATGACTCCATCCAATTCATCCAACTCGCCATCGAGCGCTTCCAAGAAGCAGAAACTGCGATATCAACATTACAAACAAAGAACCATTAAATTAACGAATTTATCAACGAGTGGCGTGAAAAGTGTCGTCGGCTTGAGCTGGCTCTTGCCCTTACTCTGCGCCATGTGTATACCACTCATTCACAGTATCATGGGATATTGGCCTCCAGACTGGTGGCTTGAAATCCAATCTTTCGATTTTGCTATTTTCATTATCATCGAGGCACTTTTCGTGTTTTTGTTTTTCCTGCTCTTCATTACATTAATGAAGAAATTGCTGTATTACTCCAGGAAATACGAGAAACTCAATAGCTCGCTTAGAAAAAGGTAGGTTGATGATTTGTATTGTGTTTATTTACAACTTTCCATTGAATATCATTTTCAAATTGTTTTATAAAATTAATTTAAATTTCAAAGAATTGAATTTCGACAAAACAGAAACGAAAATGTTGTTTTATTTTTGAAAAGTTTTCTAAGAATTCTTGAATTACAGAGCAGTTGCAGTCGAAAAGCTCTTGAAAGCTTTAAACCCTATTTTCAATCCATTACTATGTAGCTCAGTATTACATTGTCAAAACAGTTCTCCTCATAACTGTCCATATTTTAAAATTAAATTAAATAACTGGAAAAACTCGTTAAAAGTCAAAAAAAAAAAATTATTACAAGCGAGATTACGAGCTTTGTTTTAATTTTTTTGCAACATAAACTTAACGAGCGATTTCAATGATTTATTTGATGTTTCCTCTTGCATTCCATAAAACTCCATAAAAATATCCTGTCTACATACTTTTTATGCATTTCCATACTTTTTGTGCTATGTTTTTTGGTTTTCGGATGATTTTTGGTCGACTTTTTTTGTTTTCAAACAGAATCGTGATTTTTGCGGGATTTCTGCTAAAATAGCAAAAAAGTTTCATCACAGCAGAATTTAATCATCATAATCATAAAAGCTGTTTTTCACTCGTTTTATAGTTTTTAAATAAATAAATGCTAAATTCATAAATTGTATGTAATAGTCGAGGGAGTGGTTTTTGGTGAAAATTGTTGGAAAGTTGGATACTTTTAACCAACATTTTTCAAATATCTCAGTTATGCAAATAAGCTGGAAAATTGATTAATTTTAATTTTTCAGCAATGATGATTAAAAATTCTGATTAATTAAAAAAAACTTAAGTTTGTAAAATATTACAATTTGAAATATTTTTTCCAACCATACCAAGCCACAATCTCCCCGTTTCCTCATTTTTATCTACCAACAAATTGTTGCAACATAAAACGTGCTGTAAAAATGATGCAGCCAAATTTTCATACATAAATTTGTCATTGAGGGGAAATTGCATATTTCACATAACTCTCCATTTATTACAAGACAAACTGCAGCATTTGTGCATTACTCTGTAAACCAGCGACAAATTTACCGAAAATTCAAACAAAATTCAACAATTTTGTAACATTTCCGAATTCATTGGATTTGGTCGGATTTTGTGGAATTGTAAAATCCAAGTGAAATTGTAATTTGTAGTGTTGGTTATAGCAATGAAAGGCAAGCATCACGATTTAAAATTTAATACAGCTTGAAACGGTTCCGCGGGCGCCGACACAATTTTATTGATAAGCTGTCGATTGTTCGCCTTTTCATGCTCTAAAAACCAACAAACCAAAAACGGAATCTCGCGCTGATTGAAATTTATGTTTAATACATTAATCAATGTTCAATTTCTGTATTTACTATTTTATATTCCGCAGAATTGGCCTTTTAAACCGCACAGCCGTGCTGTTCATCTCCAACCTCCTATCGCATATTTTCTACCTAATTTATTTGAATACGAATCAATATGTGTTCTGCTATTTGTTTGGATCGCTGTCAGTTTTATTGGTAAGTATTTTTCTTGCTGCTCGTTGTTTTGGTGGAGCATTTAGCGTTTTTTAAGGTTTTTATCGATGTAAATTGGTGAAGAGGGCAATAAAAAAGTTTTTAGGGTGATTTTGCTTGGAGGATTTTTGTTTATTCGTTAAAGCTGTTAAAGTTGATGTTTTATTGGGGAAAGTTTGAAACATGATGCTTTGAAGCCAATTAACATTATTTTGAGCAAAAAATTACATAAAGTCATTTAATCTGTGTTATTAAAGCTGTAAACTGTATTCTTCTGTATTCAAAGAAAAAAATATTCGCAAGCTTTCTAAAAACCTTAAAGAATTTATACCTCAACCTTAACGTCTCAATTTCACCTTTATCCTTTCTAATCCAATAAGCCTCCAATTGTATTCACTTGATCCATAATTTATCACGCTTAATATATTTAAAAAGCAAAATCTCAAACTCATTTTATTTTTGAATCAATCACCGATCATCGATTAAATCCCTTCCTTACCACCTTTTAACCTTTAGTCAATCATTGTACCTTAACACACATAAGCTCAAAACATATTCTCCAACACATATTCAAAATAAAAATAAGAATAAATTCATCTCACGTGCTAGCAATTCCGTTTACATTTAACTTTTTCTGCCTCGACTAACGATTGTGGGTTTTTTTCGGCCACGTTTTCTCGAGGATTTCTGATATTTTTTTGATGTTTTTGCTATATATTTGATAGTCTGGTATTTTTGACGTTTTCTGACTTTTTGAATATTTTTGAATATTTGTCCAACTCTATGACTTTCTACATGGTAATCATATTTCCTATAGAGAAACTCACAGAAAGCAGATTCATACATTTCCCCAGCTATTAATCCAATTTCATTTATGGTGATTATTTTGGTCATAAATTAAAAGTGATATCGTTTTCACACATGAGTGTCGACTTTGGTTCAATCACAGCTGAATTGGATTGGGATTGTTGAAATTTATGGATTTTGTGTGAGGATTTTGGGAATTGTGTGGGAGTATTTTCGATTTTATGCATTGAAGAGTTCAATTTATTGGTTTTTGATTTGGAATTTGTAGATCACTTTAATGGATGGGTTTGTTTAGAATGTTAATTTTGAGAGACATGTTTCATGTAAATGGCTATTTTGTCCCTTAAATGTAATATGTTGAATATATAAATATTTAAAGCCTATTAGAGAATCAGTTTTATACTTTAAAACTCATAAAGTCTCCACTCAATCAAACTTCAAATAAAATTCATAAAAGTTTTTCTAAAAATTTTCTAATAAAATTACTCCACCAACGTGGCAGCTTTAACCAAATTAAATTCATCTTAAACAAATCTACATCGACCAAATAATTTCTCTTGATATTCCAAATACTCGATAAGCCTTAATAATACCCTCAAAATAATACCCGAAAATAATTTACCGCTTCACCAAACACTAAATAAATTCAATTTAATGCTAAATTTCTCGCTAAATACCCTCAACAATAATCACTAATATTTCTGATTTTCTGCAGGGTTTACTCATCATCTTTTGCTTTGTCGTAAAAGTGGAGGACTATTCAACATCCGAGACCAGCAGCAGCACTAAATCCAGTATCAAAAATAGTATAGACGACTTTTGTACCACCACCATCAATAATCCATTAAATTGTGCGTGAATTAATTTTTGACGCCTCGTTTGAGCAAGGGGGGGGGGGGTTTGTAGGGGCTTTATTTTATTTGCCCTTGAAGAATCTTTTTATAGCTTTAACCCAATCTATTTTTATGTTTCCTTAACATTTTATTGTTTTCATATATGCTTTCTAATGAGTTTCTGAATGTTTTCTTATGTTGTCTCAATGTGTTCTTAATATATTCTTTTGTTTAGAAATATATTTTTCAATAAATTCCCTTATGTATAATGAAAACATGCAAATAGTTGCGAAATAATTACTCAATTTATAATAATGTTTCCTTTTATTTTTCATACTCTCTCGTAGATGTTCTTACTTTTTATTGTTTCCTTTTTCATGTTTTCTTAAATGAAATCATATTTATTTTTGTTCAGCCAACAAACCCCCCGTTTCTACAAAAACTCCCGCTTGATTGCCTTCTAATATCCCATAATTTCCCATTCACAGTTTATACAAATCAGGACGTTGAGCAGGACAATGAATGCTTGCCGATGAAAGTTTACTCAACCACATTGCATTATCCTTCTATTGACACAAAAAGCAATGCCACCACCACTTTGCTACAAGGTGCTCAGCCACGTCACAACAAGAGTGGGATTTGTGATTCTCAAGAGATAATTGATCTAACGAGCAAGCCATTAGCTAAATCCTTAGACTTGAATAATGCAAATAATTCATGCAATCTTAATGCAAAGACGCGAACTTATGAGCTTACAAATATAAATAGCAATATGATGACTATTTACGATGGATGTGGCAATGGCCTAGTCGCCACCACATCAGGGAATTACTACGTGAATGAGCATCGCAGCACTGATAGCCGTGTCGTTAATGGATTAGATATATTACATGGGATTTCAAAAGGTACGGAGTGAAGACAGTGGTTCTTATTTTTGGGGTTTAGATTGTGCGTAAAAAAGTTTATGGAGCTTTCTCCTTTATTTTAAAAGGGAATTGAGATTTCTCTCAAGATTTGTCTTTTTAATGGGTTTGAAAATGGAGAGGTTGGTTTAAATAAGATTAAATTTGTTAACTTGCAATTTTTAGGTATTTTTGATGATTTTTGTGATCATCTTTTTTTTAAACTGTCATACCAACTGTTGATAAATTCCAGGAGCAAAAATAATTAAAATTTTTTCTTAAAGAAAATATAAAATAATTGAACCAATTTTCCTTTAACAACGATAAATCTTTGCAATTCAAAGTGAATCTCCAATTTTCAATTATCCTCCATTGTCTATTCCTCTATTCTATCCAATTTAAATATTCTTCTTGCAAATTCCAGATAGCATCATTGGCATCCGAGACAACAACTTAGAGAGCAAAAAGCTGGAGACATTTGCTTCACCGGAAACGCCCAAGATCGTGCTGACCAACACCGACAACTGTGATAGCTTAGTGATAGATAGCGCAAAAGCCGACCCTACTGGGATGCTCAATCTGATATCCAATGACTTGGACTACCTGCTGAATCGAACGCATGAGGTACCTGTCCTCCCTGTTCAGTATCAATTGCCTCCGGCGCCTCCACCTCCAGCCAGCTTCTCGCAGGGCGCCAAATCAAATAACCTATCAAATAGTCTGCATCAACAAGTCATTATGGAAGAATCTGAATGCGAGCTAGATAGTTAATTAAATGTTTACAGAGTGATCATTATGCTTCGAGCAATTATTTCGAAATTAATTATATTTCCACATTTAGTTTACATGCAAATTTGAATTATTGGAAATTAATTTGAATTGTGATTTCATTTGTGGAATTGTGAATGTGCTAAATTAGAATGAACTGCTGTTGTACTCAATTACAAGCATTTCTGTTTGAATATTAGTTTTTATTGATATTTTGATATCTACCTCATGATATAGTAAATCAAATGGAACTGTAAATTGTGAAGTATTGACAGAAAGCTCTATTTATTTCTACCAATAGTCTAATATTGAAAATGTTATTGAAATTTTTATTTTGTAGATGAATGGCGTAATTTCCAGGAAACGCATGAAAACTAATTGAATTTAATTGTCAAGCCGGCAATAATTATGGATCAAATTCAATTTGTTTCATTATGTTTTATTGATAGAACTGTTGAAAACTAGACAAAGAAGGGTGACTCGTTTCAATTAGTAAAATTGAGCTTTGACTGATAATTGTTCCGAATTGATAACTGAAATTTGAATCCTAAAAAATTGAACTTTGAGTTGAATTACTAAAACAAAATTCAAATTAATTTTATATAATTACAACCAATCAAACTCCTACAGCTCTGTAATATGTAAATGAATGCCGTTAGCCATCGATTTTAAAAATTTGACTTTTTTAAATAGAAACTCAATTAACTTGATACCAAATTGATTCATATTTTTCCATTCGTTGCAAAAGTTGTGCCATCTAAGAATTTCCAAATTGAATGTTAATTAAAATCATAAAACATTGAAACAAATTTGGAAAAAAATAAAACAATCAAAATTCAGAATGCTGAAAACAAGACGAAACAATACAATCTCGAAGGAACTGGAACAGAAATGTTTGTCAACTCCCACAAGGCGCATAACACAAATACTATAGCGACCAAGAGTCTTTCAATTAATTTTTTTTATTAGAGGTTCTTTAATAATTATACTGGGTAATTAATTAATTAATTGAATGAAAGGAAAGTTTTCCAAGCAACTTGAACAAAAGAAGAATAAACCACCAAAACTTTGTTGCAGTTTTAATTTCAGCGCAGTTTTCTGATAAAAAGCTTTCTCCAGCTTTTAGTTTATTTTATTAAGGTTGTGTTACACTTTTGTTAATTTTCATTTAAAAAAATTTTAGAATATCTATGGAATCTTCTGTTTTTAAAACACACTAAAAATTTTGTAAATTCTATTCAGTTCGTCTTGAATTCAACTTATATTATATTCTGCTCAGTTTATGTTCACTTTAAAATAATGAGAAAAATTTGCAACAAAGTGCAGAAAAAGTAACAAAAAATTGCCATCCACTGTTTTAAAAAAGTTTTAAGTTCAATTTAAAACAAAGAAAAAAACCCATCTTCTTTGAATAAAACTCAGATAATTTAATGGAAATGAGGCAAAGAAGAAAATGAAGAAAATGCAGAAAAGTTGAAAGTCCATTAAAATAATTACTAATCCAAAAACTCAAGACAATTTCTGAAATTAAAGATTTGCTATAACATTGCAGAAAAATCTATATAAATAGGAAATCTACGAGGAAACTTGGAAACTAAACATTGATGACTTGTGGAGTCAATTGGAAACTCAAATTTCAAATCAAATTATATTAACGTTTTTTATGGCGAATCAGAAATATATTTTTAATTGGTGATTTTGTTAAGAATTATAGTTGAAAAGAAGATATTATGAGAAAGTTTGAAGAAATGTACATAAAAGGAAATAAATGAATTATCTTTAAAAGACTAAAATCAAATGAATGTTGATGTTTACTTACTTTTTGTTTTGAATTCATCCAATGAAATGAATTTGTTTTTTTTTTAGGAAATTGAATACCCAATTAGGACAAGATCTTCCAAGAGTTCATCGCAATAAAAGGTGGGTAGGTAATTTAAAATTGAGATGAATTTTTAATATAAGGCAACTTCCTACATTGCAAATTAGTGCAATTAATAGGTCAAGAATCTATTTTTGGAATTAAAATCCTTGTTGAGTGCTTTTTGCGCGCTAACAATTACAAAATCTTCACCAACACAAAAATTATTGCATTTAAATTTTGATAGCAAAAGTATTTTTGCAATGCTCTACATCATAAGCGATCCATCAACCACCTTCAACAAGTTCATAAAAAACGCCAACCAACATTTTATGCTTTTCAAATAAACTCAATTTTAATATACAAAAAGGTGTCTGAAGTTTGATTGAATTACAGCAGAATTACATAGTTTATGTTTTTTCGCGGTATATTATTTTTTTCTGTCAAAAGCTTAAAAAGCTCAAAAGCTCTTCGAGTACGCCGAAATAAACAAGCAGCAGTTTTTCAAATATTTTTTTTCTTTCTGGTTTACCATTATAAAGCTTTTTATTTTAATTAATAAAGTACATTAAAATCCCATGATTTTACGTTAGAATTTAATATAATAATGACTTTTTTATGTATTGCAAGTAATTTTAAGGAGGGTAGGATAATTTTCGGAATTGAAATTAAAAAGATTTCAGAAAACTTGTATGTAATATTGTATGTAATATTGTATGGAAAACTTGGATGAAAAACTTGAATGAAAAAATTTGATGATTATAATATGAATTTTACAGATTTCCAACCCAAACCCTCCTTTACGCATTTATTTTATAAAGTTCTTACTCTTATTAAGCTACAGATAATTTATCTGAAAAATTACGTTATCTTTTTTTTATAACAAAACAAAAACGTCCAACTTTCAGGATCAATAAGTAATAATAACATTTATAATTAGTTAATTAGTCAATTAGTTATAATTTAGCAATAATAATAATTTATTAATGTTAAGTTGCTGAATAGTATTGTAGATGGCGCTAGTGAATAAAAATTATCTTGAGCTGATCGTTTTGATAGATTGTGTGGAATTTCCATCTTCATTCAAATTTTTGTTAGAACTAGCACTAGAGCGTCGAGGCTTCTGAATACTCGTGCTGGTACTATTGCAATCGAAGAATTTTTCCACCTCAACGTCATTTTGACGATTATAATTGAGGCGATCATTAGACAAACGATCATTTGAGTTAGAGTCTGCTGAACCACAAGAAATACTGTCTTTCGAGTTGTTAGACGACGTGGACGTGGGCTGCATTGGTGACATTTGACCCACTGGGCTGTTACTAATGGTTGGATAACGCTTTGAACATACTTGCGCTTGAATATGTTCACATATTCGCCGGAAACGACGAATGTTACCTAAAAATAAATTCAAGAGCTATAGTATCTGTAATTTTTTAGAGGAAAAAGCGTTTTGAACACCAAAACTGGTGAAATTCTTACCCGACAAAAGCGTGAAAGTGATGGCAAATAGTAAATCTGCAACATCTCCTTGCTTACAAATTGGATTAATATCCACTTGGATGCGAACGTAGCGCTGGAACATAGTCGGTCCAGTACCTCCTCTCTTATACTCTAACCTAAAGGACATTGGTGAGATCACACTGTGCGATAGCTCTGTCATCTAAAATTATTTAATTATTAGTTTAAAGTTCAAATGTAAAACTTGCAGAAAAACTCACAGATAGGAAAGCGTGGATCAGATGAGCTTTTACATTGGAGAGAGGTTTTCCCTTAACTAAAATTGTAAATGTTTCGTCTTTCTCAGTAGCCATCAAATTTCCAAACCAAGACTTTTTTGTTAGCTCAGGTGAGGATTCTGGTGTAAGGTGAACTTCTTCGGTTGAAACTAGACACGAAAAGGAATTTTAAAATGATATATTACTCATGAACGAATTTTAAAACTCACTTTGCATTTTCCTCCTATGGAACCTCGGGCTGCCCAAGAAGCTATTTTTAATATTAGTCAACCTCGTTTTCCACAATTGACTTCCCGTTGAGGCACCATTATTGTTCGATGCCTGCGATGAAGCGCTCAAATGCGGAATAATTGGCTGTGGAATAATTGCCGATTGAGTCATTGGATCCGGCTCTCCAAATAAGTTTGTTATAACAGTAGGACCAGAGTTAGCGCGATGATGAACTGGTGAGGAACAAGAAGATGATGATGTTGTGGTGGTAATCGAATTGCCAGTATTATGAGAGGATGGAGAGTTCGTTGAGTGTTCTGTGATTTGTGTTTTAGGACGACTATAAGAAGAGTGTCTGGATGGGGACGAGGTCGATGAAGCTGGTGATGTTGGGCGTAAAATTGCTGGAATTTCAAAATATTAATTTATTTATTTTAAAATTAAAATGTAATTCTTGACTCACTTAAAGCCTGTGTGGCATTGATGGACACGCCTCCTCTCGTTGGACTCTGATATGAGGTGGACCTTGAAGTAGGAGCTGATGAAGGTGACCTCCGATTGTAACTCTTCCCGTTGCTGTTGAGAATGGTATAAAGTTGCCTACTTGAATTTAATTAGAATCTATAAAAAGTTGATCTTACTTGAACGTCGAGCGACGCGGCGTGAGTGGAGATCCTTCACTTATCTGACCAAATGAGTAACCACCTTGACCATTAATACGACAAACGTCTAACCGTTTACGTGGTGGATCCATTACATCAATGATGTCATTCTTAGTAGTGCTCCGTTGAGCTTCTTCCTCATCTTCAACTGCTGGGCGACGTCGTTTACGGTCCAACAGTAAGAAATAAATAACCTTTTCGGTGTTGTGACTAAAAATAAATGAAATATGTGTCAAAATCTCACAATATTTAAGTTTGGTCTCAAAATCCTCACGCTGGACTCAATAACTCCGAAATCAGCTTCTCGCGATCCTTAAAACAACCCAACGAACAAATTGAATTCAAAATGTCCGTATCCACAACCGTAATGGATGGAATCACGTGAGTCTGCACCACTTCCATCATCGGCAGCTCCAGCTCTAATTCTCCTTTGCCGCCCGCAGTTACCCACTAAATAATTCGTCAAAGGATAAAACAGATTAAATTATTCAATGAACAATAAATAAATTCAAGTATTCTGGAGAAATAATTTGAATAAAACAATAATTAATTCTTAATAGTGTTGAAGCTTTCAAAAATCCCTTTCCACATTTTGGATGGAAAATCACCCAAATATTGTTATTGATACAGAATATTTTGAAAGTGTATACATTTTTGAACATCATAATATTCCCAAACTGGCACAGAAAGTAAGAAGTGTTGAAAGTCCATGAGAGAATAATTTTTGGCAATTTGCCAAAAACAATTTTGACAAAGAACTTAAATTTTATCGAGTATGTAATTTTTGGAATATTATGCAAATTTAAAGATTATGGAAATGAGACATCTAATAAAAGTTAAATATCTGGCAGAAAATTGAAACATTTTGGCAAGAAAATAATTTTACCGGATGTCGATTGATTTCGGTGAGCTAAAATTATTGAAAATAATTAGTTTTTTGATCATTCAATAAGTAAAATTGCATCTTACCGTCAGCCTCTTTTCAGGATTCACCTCAATCATTCCTCTCAGAAGATTCTGACAATCGGGCGGCACAAAATGTGGTATGTGAAAAACTCCTCGTTTCACTTTCTCCAACAGTTGCCTCAAATTATCGTCGTCAAAAGGCAGAGCGCCCACTAATAAGGCATACAAGATCACACCACAAGACCACACATCCGCTCTTCGCCCATCATATTTTTCGCCTCGAATGACTTCTGGACAAGCATAGTGCGGTGAACCGCAGGAAGTCTCCAACATAAAGCCTTGCGGCTGCAACGAAGCCATGCCAAAGTCCGCAATTTTTATATTATTTTTGTCATCGAGCAGCAAATTTTCTGGCTTCAAATCGCGATGGCATATAGAGTGTGAATGGCAAAAGTCTAGAGCGGAAATGATTTGGCGAAAAAAGCGACGAGCTTCTTTAGGCGTTAATCGACCTTTCTTCACTAGGTAGTCGAAGAGTTCACCCCCGGATACGTGCTCCAAGACCAGATAACTAAAAGCAAAGAATAATTCCAATAAAAGTTATTTGTTTAAATGCCTCTCTTTGAAGTTGAAGGTGATCAAATATGAAAACAATTATTATTGATGATAATTTAAATCAATTAAAATCAAACTCGGTTATTGTTGACTTACTGAACCATAAAATATGCATTATTAATAACATGACGTATCTATAAAATACTCACAGGTACTTTTTGTTTTCATAAACATCAGACAGGCCCAACACATGAGGATGATCGATCAGTTTCATGATGGCAATCTCTCGTTCCACCTAGAATAATTGAAAAAGTTTATAAATCCATTTGTGCCATTAATAATTGTTATAGTTTGTCATTTTATCGCCTTACTTTGATCAGGACAGACTCGCTTAGCTTCTCCCTGTTGATGATTTTAATGGCCACTTTCTTTCCGAGTACGCAGTGGACACCGAGCTTTACAAGGCCTAGAATAGAGAATTGTGATTGTTTAAGTATTATGCTTACGCTGACATAACATTTATGAAAACTAAACTATTTTATAGCTCTTTTAATTTTTCATCAAAAACCGCCTACAAAAATATTCCATTTCAACACGTGATTGGATTTAAAATATAGGGATTTTCTATCAAAGCTAACGCAAGCTTGCCTGGAAAATATTATATAATCATTAATCTCCTATATCTCAAAGCATCGTATTATAATATGATTATAAATAATAAATATCTGATGATATCATTTACTAGGAACTATTTTTAAATGCCACCGTTCTCATAAAATACACCCTTCTTTCTAATTTGTAATTCACCGGCAACGTGAACCAATTTTGTCATCACAATGAAATCGTTAACATATTGTTCAAATTACGTAGTTTTCCAAGCTTCTTCCGCGATCGTCAAAATGAAATAAAAAATGCCCACACAAATTCGCAAGAAAGATATGAAAAAAAAATCAAAAACATCAAAAAAATATGAAAAATAGAGGAGTAATGTACTTGAACAGTAATTTTTTTATGACAATTGCTTTGCGAAAAAAAAATCGATCTTGTCAGTATAACGAAATTGATTGAGCTTAGGGTACTTTTTCAAGTTGGGCTCAAGTTGCTGGGGTAAAAATCAAATATTAATCGAGGTCATCAGTTCCATTATTATCAGTTGTTTTTCCTGTTGTCATTATTTGCTCGGTGAATTATGTCCTTTATGTGTTTTTCGCCGCTTTTGTCATTTTTTTAGTAGATAGTTCTTTTTTTGTTTCTACAGCAAATAATCCAAAGTGGAATCAATAAAATATTATTAAGTATAAATCGGCGTATAAATATAAAACCGTCTATTTTTTTTTCAATTCAGAATTTCATCAATAATTGCCGCTGTTTTGAAGCGAGCTTCTGAGGCCTTTTGTGTGGATTTGTGTGCTTTTATGAGCCAGCAGATTTTTTCGGCGATGTGGATGGCAGACAGGCTGTGGATAAGCAAGGAGAGCTTTCATTGATTCACTTCATTGATGAATGGCTTTGCAATTTTTTTTCGCCGTACTGCTTGTCTTGCAGAATCGATTGGTTTAATGAATTAGACGGGCAAATGTACGAAGTGATTTAAATGAATTGTGGCAGTTTTTACAGAATGAGGCCAAGGCTTATTGGGGATTAAGGATGGATGGGAAATGGTGCATTAAATGAATTTCCGGAAAAAACATCTTTTTAGACAGTTTTGATGGATTGTACCAATTCGAATATAAATGATGTATAGAAAGCTTTATAACCTCAATTTAAATCCATTATTTAGCATTATTTAGACATTTATCAATGATGCTTCAATATCAGTTTAATAAAATATGATCATGGAATAAAATCTCATTATAAAGATCAATATCCTCTAAGTTTCTCATAGAAAAACTTTGGTATCCTTCTCTCAACCTCCATCCAAATCTTGAACATAAAATGCACTTCTCACTACTCCTTAAAAGTTCACTCAATATCTCTCTGACATGAATTTATCGTACGAGTTCAAGCATCACCCTACTTAAAAATTTTGTTCATTGACTTGTGCCATAACTTTGCAAAAAAAGCTAACTATAACTTGTACCGTCGACAAACAGAAAACATCGAGAAATAGAATATCTCATTTAAAATTCACCAAACTACTTTTGTATTTTTCATGCAATTGCATAAGTTATAAGTTAGAACGTTAAATGCTACATGCAAATTAGCTGGCTAATAATGTATTAATAAGACTTTATGTTATTTATGTTAGGCATGTTAGTTATGTTAGTCGCTGTTGCTTGACGCGAGAATCGATTTGCATTTATTTGTGCCTGTTTTTACCAGCTTTGCTTGTGTTCGCTGTCGGGGGTGCTTTTGCATAAACCGCAGAAATCGTTTATATGCAAAATTGGGAAAATCGCGGCGAGAGCACTTTTTGCAAGAATCTTAAGCTGGTGACACGCTTACGGTTTTTCAATATTATTTTAAGCGGTTTATGAGCTTGTAAACTTTTTATTGTATAAAAAATGGCTTCAGCAGAGCATAATTAAACGTTATGACTTTGAACCTTCTGGCACTTTTTATGGCTTCAAATAAATTTAGATTTTTGTTCGATTTTTCGTTATCTTTTTAATTACACTGAGAAAATCAGTTTTACAATTATTTAAAAAATTTAAAATACAGTTTTGTGTTGTTGAATAAAAATTTTAAAATGAAGAATAAAAGTTTTTCTCAGCTCAATCATACGGGATGATTGATTTACTGATGTTCAGGTTTGTATACCAAACTGATTCAATCTGATTCATGTCATAGTGTTATAATATTGTTTTATTCATCGATAAAGCAGTTTGCCCAGCAAATAAAAAAAACTTTTTGAGAACAAAACAACCATTTCAGAGGCGCCAAAAATGTAAATCAGAGATAGAAATCATTATTTGTGCGTCGAAAAACAATCCACATAATTCCCTCATTGAAAACTTTCAAGGTTATATCCAAGCTGTGCCTGTTTCAAAACCGTCGCCACCGCAAAGTAGACTCAAATTTCTTCTTGCCAACATATTTCAAACAGATCCCAATATTTTAAATCAACAAACATATCCTTTTTCACATACATTTTGCAAACGATTCTCCTTTTGTAAACTAAAAACCAATTTAAAAGCCATTGATGAACTGCTGCAAGCATTTTGCTCACAAGGCAAGAAAAGTAGAATTTATTCGAGGAAAGCTAAAACTGGCGAAAATCAATAATAAATGCCTCATTCCCCGTTCAAAGGCAATGTACATATTAAATTTCAGCTTTAAATACAACCATTGAGTAATTCGCTATTGCTTTATATTTGTATTATTTTTTAATCAAAGAGGCAAAACAACAACCGATCGATAATTGGGAATTGGCGAGCGGAGGGCACACAGCACGACTTGCAAGTTTAAATTAATTAAAATTGAAGGCTATTGATTTATTACCTGTTTGGCCTTTGCCCAGTGTCTTTTCTAAGCGATATGGCCCCACGTACTGATACGTTTCAGATGGCACTTTATTTTCTTTCTGCATTCTGGATCTGCTGTGTTATTACTCTGTCCGGCGTTAATTGTTAGTAGTAGATTATTTTGTTTGATTAATTATCTTTTAAGCGGAATCCTTAATAAGCTTTGCTTTAGTTTATTGCATAGCAAATACCTAAAAGAGATTAAAATCTAACGTCAGGATGTTATTTTTATGGGTTATTTGGTTAATAGGGAAGTGGCTAATTAGTTTTGATGATTGGCTCGGCTGTTGTTGGAGTTTATGGATCTTTTTAGTAGTTTTATGGATTGTTGCAATTTTTATAGTAGTATCAGATTTATGTTCAAGTGATTATCTGCTTATAAAATCTTAAGTTTATTTTAAAGGACATACGTAGTCCAAGAAAATTTTCGCGAAATAAATTTCCTGTGTTCAACTGCTGATAAAATATAAAACAGACATATTTCAGAAAATAATACATAGTGTAGCATGTGGCACTCAATAAACTTAAATCTTGCAGAAACGACAATATTTTTGAGATAACAATAATCCGTTTAAATGCTAAGTTGACAAAAGATCTAGTCTTTATAGTTGAGGTTTTTCATAGAAGAAAATTCCATAAGTACAACGTCCTTGAACCTTGATAGATGATAATCTATGTATAATTGTATAGTATAGATATCGCTCAAGTAATAATCCAATCAGTTCTCCTTTTATATAATTACAATTTAATTTGCACAACAAACACAATCCTACTGCCAACAATCCACTAAATATGATGCAATTACAAAATTTTCAAGATCAATTTCCTTGTTTGCCAAGTTTTGTTTCAATTGACACCCAATGGCCTCGAAAATCAATCCAAACTATTTATATAGAGAAAATTTATCCACAATACGTTTTTTTCACTTTTTCTACAACATTGGAGCCAACCATCTTCCACTTTACATATATTCTGAGTCCAATTTCTGTCTAGAGTTTTTACTACTTTTAAATATTTTAAACAAAGAAAAATCGCTGAAACGTGCTTGAATCACTTTGCAGTTCCACATAGCAAAAAAAAATTGGTCACAAAAACTCCTGAAAATTCACAATGGAGTGCTTTAAAATTTAGCCCAGCAGATATTTTCAGCAATTTTTCGCCCCAAAAGCTCAAAGTTGTGCCCAATTTCGGTAAATTTACCACTGTTTGTCGGAAAAATCGATAATAACATGTTTTAGTGCATGACAGAGGTACAAATTTGCCTCAATTCAGGCAAAGAAACAGAAAATTGCTTGTCTTGCACTCAAATTTTCATTTTTTCTTCCTTCCTTGACAATTTTTTCCACTTTCCCGATTTACTTTTTTGCTATTTGCTTTAATTTAACTACTATATACACACTTAATTAGTCACTGACCAACCTGGGCCACTCGATTATGTCATAATGCACTGGTTATTATGTAATTGAAAGTCTTTTTGCCCACCGAACGAGTCCAAAGAAAAATTTGGTGCCATTTGTTGGCAAAAAATGGCTCTTGTCTCCTGTGGAAAAATGGAAATTCCTCTTCCTATTTGCTATTCGACCATTTATTTGACAATATGAGATTGTGAGGAAATTTCACTGTGATGTGGAAAACTCGTCGAATTATTTCCTGGCAAAATATAGGAAGTGGAAGCATCGAAGGGTTGGTAGTTAATGATTTGAATGATAAATTCATGTTCAAAATTAAGGAGTGGAATATTTGCCACAGTAAAGTGGAAACGCGCAAATTATGTTGAGGGAGAAATTAGACGATTCGGAACAATTTTACACACCCTTATATTTTCGGAACGCGGTTGCGCAATAAACCATTCTAAACAATTTATTTTTTGAATTAAGGACTTTTGGAAAATTTTGGCGGATTTTCAACTGAAAGTATTTTTAAAACATAATTTTATAAAATATCAGGGGAGATAAAAAAATCCAAGCAAGTTGAAGGATCATTTATTTGTATTCATATATAATGTTATCAAATCACAATTAAATCTTGAATTAATCTTCCAGTTCTATTTTCTTAGTCTTGCAGGACTCAAACGGATTTCCTTGAGTTCCTTTCGGGCAGATGCAGATTGGACTGTGATTTATGCCATAACATTCAGCTATTTTCAAACAGTCTGGGTTTGGGCATGCACTTACACATTTTTTATCTACGCATGTTTTCTCAGTATCGCAATCAGAAATTAATTCACATTTTGGATGAGCTGATTGAAAAGGAAAAATGTTTAATCAAGTGATTTAAAAACAAAAAAAATATTACTTTTTTCTGTGACTTTTTCCTCGGTTTGGACCTTTTGAGTTGTCTCCTTAATTTCTTCTTCAATTTTGACCTCCACAGTTGTCGCCTTGATTTCATCTTCAATTTGAACTTTTTCAGTTACTTCCTTGATTTCTCCTATCATCTGCATTAAGTCAACTTTATCCTTAACTTCTTCGTCACCTTGCACAAAATGACAACATATTTGCATCAAGCAAATACACAATAAAACAGATACCGTAAAATTCATTCTAGATTTATTCAAATTTTGTTTGAAACCACAACCAAAGCACACAAGAATCAAATTCAAACTGAGAAGAAACTGAAAAGCCAAAACTGACCTCAAACTTGTCTAAATCTGCTAAATTTTGCAAAGAAAAGAAATCTAACTTGAAATTTGTTCCTATTAATATTCGGTAAAGCGAGCAGATCATTTCGAAGTTGCATATTGAAACTTGTTTCAAGCATATTATGACGCATCGTTCAATAACAATAATCTTGATATTCGCAAAAAATATTTGAAGTGATTGGCTAACTCATTAGTGAAAGCAGAAGGATAATAAAGATCTGATGAAGAAAAGAATATTATTGGTTTTTTCAACTTTTGATTAATCTATTTTTAGTGTTCTATTGACCTAAACCGATGAATATTCTGCAAACAAATAAAACTCCTACATTTTTATATTACGATCAACTTGAATTGATTTTTAGTGAGTTTTATTGAGTTCTTCATGGTTTCACATCAATTTTTTACACTATAAAAGAACATTAAAATCTCGATCAAGATGAGATTTAAAATGGTTTACAAATTTCGGCAGGATCTCCTTTAGTTCCTTCAGGACAAACGCACATTGCATTATGATTTGCGACCTCACACTCTGCAGTCTTGGCACATTCACCTGGGCATGCATCAAAGCATTGTCTTTCTTTACATCTTTGATCTGAGGGACATTGACTATGCAAAACGCATTTTTGACGAACTGGTTCGAGGAAAAACATAACAGTTTAGTGTCTAAAACTATAATTTAACTAATTTACCTTCATCCGGGTCACCTTCTGGTTTAGTTTCTTCATCATTGTCGTCTTTAGATCCCTTAGTCTCTTTTGCTTCGTCTCTATTATCTTTACTTTTGTCAGATTTTTCAGATGGATTGAATTCCAAACTCAAATGAAGCATACAAATGCACACCAAAATAAATAACGTCCACTTCATTGTAAATAGTAAATGCTTCCAAAGATCGGAAGAAGTGAAATAAAACTGAGAAGAAAACACAAAAATCATCGTCTTATATATTTTAAAGACACAATTTGACCTTTAAATTTAAGCATAATATGATAATATCAAATCTAGATTGGAATAGCATATTTTGATGAAATTAGCAAAATACCGTATCTAGAAATGTAAAATGCATAAAACTCGTTTCGCTTGGAAGTTTCTGGTCATGATTTTGACGTATTTTTGAATTCGCTTGGAATAGTTTCCGCAACAATCTTATTTTTTAGATTTTGGAAATGAGGAACTATGGAAGTAAGTACTTAGAATACTCTCGGTTTAAATACTTTTCTTTTATTGTTTTTAGTACGAATCATCCTTTAAATACATTAAAGTTTAGATCTAGTTCAAATTAATTTTATTCCCTAATCCTTGTAAAAATCCAACCACTGATCTAAAGATGAAAATTTAAAAATCTCTTAATATCCTTAAACTTGAAATAACTCACCAAAATTAATCTGGCTTAGTAACATTTTGAAGTGCAGAACATTTCAAAAACGGATTTCCTTCGAATCCATAATCACAGGTACATATTGGATCATGGTTTTCAACTCTACAGAATGCATTTTCACCGCAGATGTCTTGACATGGATCCACACATTCTTGAGCAAGGCAGGATGTTTTATCTGAACAGTCTTTATTTAGTTCACATGTTTGTATAATTTCTTGAAACATTGATAAATAAAATAATATATTTGTAAGTTTAATTAATTTTTAATTCTGGAAATTACCCTCATCAACTTCCGCCCCGTAATTAGCGGATACAAAATGAAAACTCACGACTAGCAATAGAATGCCAGCCAACACTAATAGTTTGAACATTATGTTGAGCAAATTAATAAATAGAAACGACTCAGTCAGCAAACTGAATCAAACTGAATGAATTTAAATATCTTAAATGATAAGATTCAAATTTTTTTAACTGGTCCATATATATGTGCAACTAGAAAAACAAGTTATTTTCTCGTGAATTCAAAAATTATTAACAAAAACATTGGATAGTATTCATGAAAACGTAAATAAAGTATTTTCTGCAAACGACTTGATCTGAAAATTAAGAAAATAAGATTTCATGCAGAATTCCTAAAAGTTTACACCGCTAGAAAATATAATTGGGATCCAAAAACGAAATATTTTACCCGAGAAAAACCTAATTAAAAAAAAAAAATTTAGTCAAAAAACGAAAGTGCAAAAAAAAATATTATCCATGAACCTAGTTTCATGAATAGCAATACTTCGAAAATTTAATTTATGAATGTTGGGACTCAAAAACCGAATATGCGACCCACGAAACCTAATTTTTTGAGAATTTTTAGTCAAAAAACGAAAGTTCAAAAAAAAATATTATCCATGAACCTAGGTTCATGAATAGCAATACTTCGAAAATTTAATTTATGAATGTTGGGACCCAAAAACCAAAAATGCGACCCACGAAACCTAATTTTTTGAGAATTTTTAGTCAAAAAACGAAAGTTCAAAAAAAAATATTATCCATGAACCTAGGTTCATGAATAGCAATACTTCGAAAATTTAATTTATGAATGTTGGGACCCAAAAACCAAAAATGCGACCCACGAAACCTAATTTTTTAAGAATTTTTAGTCAAAAAACGAAAGTTCAAAAAAAATATTATCCATGAACCTAGGTTCATGAATAGCAATACTTCGAAAATTTAATTTATGAATGTTGGGACCCAAAAACCGAAAATGCGACCCATGAAACCTAATTTTTTGAGAATTTTTAGTCAAAAAACGAAAGTTCCAAAAAAAATATTATCCATGAACCTAGGTTCATGAATAGCAATACTTCGAAAATTTAATTTATGAATGTTGGGACCCAAAAACCGAAAATGCGACCCATGAAACCTAATTTTTTGAGAATTTTTAGTCAAAAAACGAAAGTTCCAAAAAAAATATTATCCATGAACCTAGGTTCATGAATAGCAATACTTCGAAAATTTGATTTATGAATGTTGGGACCCAAAAACCGAAAATGCGACCCATGAAACCTAATTTTTTGAGAATTTTTAGTCAAAAAACCAAAGTTCCAAAAAAATATTATCCATGAACCTAGGTTCATGAATAGCAATACTTCGAAAATTTAATTTATGAATGTTGGGACCCAAAAACCGAAAATGCGACCCACGAAACCTAATTTTTTAAGAATTTTTAGTCAAAAAACGAAAGTTCAAAAAATTTTATAATATCCATCAGTAGAGATATTTATAATTAACAGTGTGATTTTAATGTTTACTCGGGTCATGTGGAATATCTACTAACAATCCATGAATACGTAAACTAATCTTTACTTATATTTGCAACATACCGATATTATTTCTGAAAAAAAAAACTCAACCGTTTTTTAACGCAGCTAACTTCACATAGCATATTATATTTCACTGGGAAAATATTTTAGGCGCCCAGGGAACCATAGAGATTTACAGCGAAGACTTTCAATTTAAAATCGTTGAGTCGTTTCAGAAATTCAAATTTTGCGAAAACGCTCAGTCAATTGCAAATATTGTGTTAATTCTCAGATTTCTTGCGCAAACCACCAGCTAAAGTAGTAATTCCTAATCTTTGTGAAGTGCTTGACCAGTGAATCATCAAGTATACAGCCGAATGTAAGTGGTTTCCCTTCTTTTCAGTTAATTCTGCGTTATTCTTTGTATAGCGTGCTTGCCTGTCAATAAAATTGATCTAACTCTTTGTACTTTATCTTAGAATGTCTGAAAACGCTAACCAACAAGCATCCCGCCTCGCTGCCTACAAGAACACAGGAAAAAACAGCACTGAAATGCGTCAGAGAAGACATGAGGTCACTGTGGAACTTAGGAAGAACAAAAAGGATGATCAGATGCTGAAAAGACGCAACATAGAAGCCGAAGAACTCGGATCACCTTTGCAAGACGTCAATGGCCAGTCTCCAATACAAGCTCTCTCGCTGGATGACATCGTTAAGTTTATTTCTAGTGGAAATCCTAAAGAGGTATTTATGGCTGTTCAAGCTATTAGAAAAATGCTCAGTCGTGAGCGTAATCCACCCATTGACACCGTGATAGGTTTGGATCTCGTTCCACTGCTCATCAAGTTTCTGGATGATTTCAATGAGTAAGTATAAATTATTTGTGTCTATGATGTTAGCTCCTGGATCTTTGTTTTTATTATTATGCCCGTAGTTCAATAACTAAATTTAGTTATTCAGCCTTGTGACACCTTCTAAATGAAAATACTAAATAAAAAACTTTTCTCGATATCAGTTCCGCATTTTCCGAGCATTCAAGTCTATTTTCTATTTCATAACAATGTGCATTTATTCAGCTCCTGGATCTTTTATTTCATAATTTAAAATTATTATTCTGACAACTACTCAATTTTTTAGCACACCACTTCAATTTGAAGCAGCTTGGGCTTTAACCAACATTGCATCTGGAACTTCAGATCAAACCAGGGCCGTCATTAATGCTGGTGCCGTCCCCAAATTTGTTAAATTATTGGGCGCTCAGGTAGCTAACGTGTCTGAGCAAGCAGTGTGGGCTCTTGGAAATATTGCTGGAGATGGCGCGGATGCTAGAGATATTGTCCTAAACTTCAATGTTGTTGACTATTTGTTGGAATTGATAGAGAATCCTGCAACTGAGGTTAGTATTTTGATGATAACTCCAAGAATTTTGAACAACTAATCTTTTTTTCTTAAATTTAAGATCTCATTCTTGCGAAACATTGTTTGGCTAATCTCCAACTTGTGCCGAAACAAAAACCCAACGCCATCATTTGATAAAATCCGCCAAATGCTTCCTGCTCTTTCCGCTTTACTGAACCATACTGATAGCTTAGTCTTGTGTTAGTATTTTATATTTTGCTTCATCCAGTTTTATTATATTAAATCAAATATATTTTTTAAACAGCCGATGTTTGCTGGGCTCTCTCCTACGTAACTGATGACACTCCGGCTAAGATACAGGCTGTTGTTGACAGTAACTGTGTTCCTAAATTGGTCAACTTGTTGGCTATTGATAACGTCTCAATTGTGACTCCTGCTCTACGTTCTGTTGGTAACATTGTGACTGGAGATGATCGTCAAACTGACGCTGCTTTGGCCGCTAATGTTTTACCCAATTTGGTTAATTTGCTGCATCACAAGAAACCCAATATTGTTAAGGTGAGTTTAAGATTTAGTAAAAAAGAAAATTGATAAATTCTAGTCTTTTTTTTTCTGTAGGAAGCTGCCTGGACTGTTTCAAACATCACAGCTGGTAATCAGCAACAAATTCAACAAGTGCTGGAACATGGTGTCGTGATGTCATTAGTTGAAGTTCTGAAGAGCGGTGATTTCAAAGCTCAACGTGAAGCAGTTTGGGCTATCACTAACATAACAAGTGGTGGCTCTACTGAACAAATTGTTGAGCTTATCGAAAAATATCCCGTCATACAGCCATTCTGTGATTTGTTGACCTCAAAGGACACCAGAACCTTGTCAGTTATTTTGAGTGGATTGCAAGCATTGTTCAAAACTGCTGAGACTATTAATGGAGTTAACAATTTGTGCGAGCTGCTGGAACAAATTGGAGGACTGGATCGACTGGAAGCTTTGCAAAATCACGAGAATGAGGAGATTTATGAGAAGGCCTACTTGCTGATTGACACCTATTTCTCGGAAAATGTGAGAATTACTTCAGTGTTGAAGTTTTGAATGATTTTTATTTAATTCTCTTTAATTTTTTTTTTTAATTCTTGTAACAAAAACTTTGATCTCCAAATCTCTTTAAATAAAACCTTTTGTTTTCTTCGCTTCACCAATTGAAAATCAAAGTCTTAAAACAGTTTCTTGAATTTCGACACTTTTTCAATGATTAAGAAGTATTTTAATAAGTTTTTGTAATTTGACAGGCCGATGAGGAGAAAGTTACTGCCCCAATTGAGAACAACGGAGCTCTTGAGTTTAATCCACAAAATGGAAATGGCCAGTACAACTTTTAATTGTCATCATATCCGGAAACATTCAGCTAAATCTAAATTATCTGTGAACGTCGACTTAAAAGTAATTACTGCTCAAAATGTTCGACATACTCTTTTAGACACAAATTCCAAGGTATCCCCAGTAAAACTCTACAGTGCTCGCGTCTTGGGAGCTCATTATCGAATTATTTTTATTTTAAGTATTTTTATATAACACAATTTCATGGAATAATTTCAAAATAAAAATGGTTGATATTGTATGATCTTAAAAACATCTGCTTTTTTCTTGAATTTTTCGCTCTTTCGTCGTTTTTGCACATGTTATTTAGTTTTAACGGGTTGAATGAATAAAATTTGGGATCGAGTGAATTCTTATTGGAATTTTCAGTTAATAATTAACAGGTAGGAAAAGGTAGGAAAAGTAAAAAGGTTTTGATTTTTCATTTCCACTATATAAACGAAAAACATTCAGATCTCATTATCATTCGAAGTCAAAAATTTGAAGCATCTGTTGAAGTCGATTATTTAAAGTTCAAATAAAATCGTAAAAAGATGGCAACCCAATTTATTGAGTCAGTTCAAGAATCTATGGATGATGAACTGGAGTTTTTACGAGATGATGAGGAGTATTTACAAATGACAAAAAATTTCTTTGAGAATCAAGCAAAATTATTTTGTAAATTAATCTACAATCAAGAAGTGAAAGATAAAGAAATCTTGAAGGAAGAACAAGATATCGCTGTCGAGACTCTTGAACGTAAAAAAATGAAAATGAAGCTTATGAACAAGCTCAAAACTTTGAAAAATCAAACTAAAGTGGCAGTTGGAAATGACGATAAACTAGTCAGGATAGACGGTTTCGTCCATTGCTTTGAATGTACATTCAAATCAAAAAGGAAAGATACTGTTCAGACACATATAATAGGAGTTCATAGAAAAATCAAACCATTTAAATGTTCTGATTGTAGCAAAGGTAACACTTTATCTATTAATAATTGTATAAATTTTCTTAACTTTTTTAATTTATTTTTATAGCGTTTCTAACAAAATGGTGTTTAAAAAATCATCAACAGAACATGCACACCAAGAAAAATTTGGTCTGTGATTTTTGTGGATCTCGATTTGCAAACAAGCATTATATGCAAAATCACATACAAATTCATTCAAGTCCAGCGTTTACTTGTTCAAAATGTTCTAGAAAGTTTAAACAACCTAATACCTTGAAGAATCATTTGAAGCTCCATGAAAATATACCTACGGAAATATGCAAGCACTGCAACAAAGGATTTCCTACTAAATCTGGGCTCAGTAGCCATATCATTTATCAACATTTCACAAAATTGCATTGTGAATTCCCTAAATGTTCGACAAAATTTGGCTTGAAATCATACAAAATAATTCATTTGAAAAGAAAGCACAGGAAAGAAAACCCAATTTTGATTCATAAACTGCTGGAAAAACTTGAGAAATTGAAACCAGATTATAATAAGATGAAATATGTCATTCAACAATAATATCTAACAAATTATAAGTATCTTATAAATTATAAGAAGTCCAACTTAAAATATGTTAATAAAAAATAATTTTGAATAAATTTACCTTTTTTAATTTTCAATTTTGGATTCCAAAACCAAAAAATTTCGCCAATAAAAAATTTTTGTTTTAGTAAAAAATGTTTGTGTAATTAATCATTATTTAACAGAATTGTCTCAAATTTATTTATGGATTGTTAGCATTCTGAAGCTTTCAATGTCACTATCAAATATTCTGTGGAACTCTGGAAAGTACTAAAAAAGCTTATTCTCCTCTCTTCCACCTCCACTTTTAGGTTGCTATTCCCACTATGATTATTTATGCTTACCATCATTTCTACATTCTCCCAAAAAAGTCTCTCACAAATCTCCTGAATTTCTCTTACAAAACATACTGACCTTTTTATTTTCATCATTTTTTTATTTTCATATTTTTCATGCTGTTCCTAAATTGCGCAAACAAATATATGTTAAAGTAGCAACAAACTAGTAACAAAGCAAATGTTTAATGTGATTTTTATGTCACAGAAATGGTTGCAAAAATATGAGCAAGAACTTTTTTTTCAAAGGTTCAAGGACATACAAATTGTAAACTAAAAAGGTTTACAACATTTCACGATACAAAGGCAAAACTCTGCATTTGTCAAAACGTTATGAAAAGAGATTATCCTTTATGAAAGGGAATTCTTATAACTAGTGGTCTTGTAATTATTTAAGAAAAAACAAAACAAACTATTTATAAGTACTTTAGGGTAAAACACATTTATTAAACAAACTTATTCAATACTAACAATTTTAGATTAAAGAAGCATATTACACAACATATTTCCCCAGGCTTTTTAAAGTATAGCGAATCCCAAGCGACATATAGTTTACTAAAACAAAAGCACTTGTCTTTGACATGTTTTATTCCGAACAAGCAAAACATTTTCCAAATGTTTTCTAATTTTATTTTTCCAAAAGCTGCTGCAAGCACAATAAGTAAATATTTATACTATGCGATGAAACCATAATTCCTGTAGAGATATTCAAAAAGTTCACAAAGTTGGTGCATATTATATTTAAGGAACATTCTATCTTATCAAAAGTAAATTAATTAAAACAAATAGTTCCACATTTGCGCTCAAGTGCATGAAAAGAGCGTGTTGTGGTTTTAAGGGTTGTTCGAGTAATATGTCATAGAAAATTTGTTAAAGGTGAAAAAGTGCCTTTAAGTCCATTTTTCATTATCTAACTGATATTTTAACTAATTTGTATTATAAGTTCAAGTTACAATTCGCTGCCCTCCAAATTAAAATTTCTAGAGCAGAAATATAATATCAATTCAATTATTTGCACATCCCACTTTCAAGACTGTTCCTTCATTAAAAACCACAAACACAGACACTTGCAGAAAGTGGCAACAAAAATTTCACATAAATTTGCTAGATAAATTGTTGATGAATGTAAATTCCGTAAATATGGAAAATTTTGCAAATTTATGGATCGAGCGTGTGAAGTTTGAAGTTGGTGTAGCAAAGTTAGAAGGAAATTTAAAGCAGAAAGTTAGCAGTGCGAATGCTGTCACTTCAACCTGGCTGCAGACAAATTTGCAATAATTAATTACTAAATCAAAAGCAACTTTGAGAAGATACACTGTTAAAGAGATTTAGACATTAGAGTGAAAATAATGAACATTTTGTTCATTTACTGATTTAATTAAGGTTTTGTTTGTTACGAAACTTTAAGATGAAAATACTGAAAATAGTTCCATCTAAACTCCAACAGTGCCCGCTTCACTAATAATTCATCACACTGTGTGATTCTCTTGGCAATCATAAACCATCTATGATACAGCAAGCAGCAAGTTAAGCAGCACATGTAAAACACTTTGTGCATGCAAAGAACACTTGATGCTAATAGGAGCATTTCTAGAGTATCCAACATTATCTATATAGTGAAAAGTAACAAAGTTGCATTACAACAATGAAAACTGACAAAATAGACAAAACACTTGAAAGCACTTGAAACAGCAAGGAACATTAATATTGGCTCTACCTAGCCAGAAAGTTGAAGCAGGTTAGGCGACATTGTGACAAAGATGAATACTTCAATTTCATAATTTATTCCGCAAACCGGGAACACGTTCAGAATTTTGAAATTGCAGTGAAAATTGTGGAGCTGGTGAATTTGCTGGGAAATTGGAAAACAGAAAATCATTTTTCATCTTTCACTGCAAATGCACGCAAAGTCACTGTTTGAATGAAAAATTGGCTGATTTAAGTAGCATTTGTTGGTTTTACCATTTCTCATGCTTTGTGCTCTGAAAAAGTTCCGTCAAATTAACACGCAGTCATCGTCATAATATTCTAGACGAACAATTCGTTATTATTTGTTTAGGAAATTGAAAAATTGTTTTTAATGAATTTAAAGTGAATGTTTCCTGGAAATTTTTAAGGAGCTTAAAGAAAAGTTCTGATTAAATTTGTAAAGATGCATGGAAATCCCAAATATTCCCAACAAAAAAATAAATGGATTTCCGTCTCGCCTCGAAAAGGAAAATTAAATATAAATCAATGAACGTTTGTTGTCCTTTACTCCAATTTTCTTCCTTCTTATTCTTCAATTTCACCTCAATAAATATAGATTTCCTTATTGTATTTTTATGGCAGTTTCTTAAAGAAACTGATTGTTTTATTTTCTCTTCTATTTTTAGACAAACATCTTGATTTTCTTGAGGGTTTTCTCATTTTTTCTGTTGAGTACATAAATATATTTCTACTTTCTTGATAGTTTCTTCTGCTAGGCACCTAGTGTGACGCAAAACAAATGGAATGTATTAAATGTAATAGAGAAATTGTTTTATATTGATTCTTAATCTATAAAAGATAGGTTAGGATTAGTATCTCTGTTTGTTCCTTAATTTAGTGAATAGTTTTGGGTGAAATTGAAGTTGATCGAAATTGAAGCTTTTCGGGATATCCTGTTAGATATTTTTCGGAGGATGCTGAAGATATGACAATAATCTTTTTTATACCAATAAAAACCAGATTAGACTAAAATTAATTAAATTTGCACAAAACAATCAGACTCGATCCATTTCAGAAAATAAAAGCATTAATTAAATTCACAAAGCGATTGCAAACAATCAAATTGTAATGAAATTTTAAAAATTCTATTTAATCTGCCAGTAAAAAATTCTCCAAATACTTGAATTCACTTGAATCTGAAATGCAACCGAGACACCTGCCTTCTAAGAAATTCTCAGCAAATCTGTTTAAATACAAGATATTCTCATTTACCGAGATTTTAAATATTCATGATATCTAACCGAAGCACCGTTCTACAAAATACACACGAAAGTGCTTCAAATCCTTAAAATTCGGAAATCATATCCTATAAAATGTTAAATATGCAATTTGCAGGCGATTGCTCGGAATCTTCTTGTGGGTATTTTAGAGAATTTTTTAGAATTTTATGTTTTCGAAGCTTTTCTTCTGAAATTCTTTGAATATTTATTATTATTAAAGGATTAAACGCAATGTGCCAGGATCTTGAAAAATTTTCATTAAAAAATATAAAGTCACTAAAACTACACTATCTCAAAGGCAGAAATTTCAAAAGAAACTTCATCAACTTGCTCCATTCATTCCTCTACCTCTTTTTTGTCACCAAACAACCAAACAAATCATTTTAATAAAATTAAATCATCCTGTCAGTGAATTGAAATTATACTGAATATATTCCATATGCAAATACACTCTTAAATTTATATCTTTCTGTCATATGTTCGTTGAACAAATTCACTTGTGTGTTGAATTCAGAGAAAATTCCATTGTATCTATCAAAAAAAATAAAAATATACGGAAAACAATTTTCGCTCTGAAATTCATTTTTATTTTATTTGCTGCGGCAGCATAAATAGTTTTTTGGGCAGAATGTAGATATTTATGTTTTTGACACAATGAAAAAATATTTTAGACGATGTTTGTAGTAATTTGGGATTTAGATAGTTAAAGTAATTTTTAATGGATTAAAATTTACTAAAAAAATTGTTTGTAACAAAATAGAATTAATGATATCAGTATTATAATAAACCAAACATTTCAAGATACATTTCCTAAAATACATATACAATTTTTGGAATAAATAATATTTCCACTTCTCTCTGCCATTTTCTACAATAAAAAGACCGAAAACTCGCAAAAAAGGTGAAAATTCTGCGAAGTTCGCAAGTTATGACTGGAAATTTGATTTTAATTTATGTTGAAGCTGCTTACTGGTGATCATAAATTTCAATCATAAGATTTTTCAAACTGAATTTATTATGCATTATGTGTTGACCTTTGAAAAGAAAAAAAAAGGACATAATGAAGTAGTTTGAGCTACACTTTCAATCATGAGGTTTTAGAACTTTTCAGCTCCATTGTCCTAACAGGTCTTATGTCAACTGCTTTTAAGAGAATAATAAGTTCACAACAAATTCTTTACAAAGCTTTTAAACACTCTTTAACTCGGCTTTAACCACACAAATGGCAGCGACACAAGCTTTGCACTTAAAACTTTCCAACTTTCCGACTAAAAATTATAATTGTGATAACAAACTGCAAGAAAAGTTCAAGAATGGTTCAAGTAGATGCTGAGCTGCTGTGCCTTTGAGAATTCTTCACAAAAACTTGTTATCAACTTTGTGCTGCACCAAACTCGAACAGGAAGCTATTAAACTCTACATTTTGTGATGCAAACTGTTTTTGCACAACTGTTGAAGCAGAACTTTATAGTACGAAGCTGCATTTTCAATTTTAAGCCATTTTAATTGAAATTTGATGCTTACACTTTGATACAGAGCAATTTTGCAAAATGTTCAATCAAAATCTATTGTGCTTGTGCTTCTCATTATTAATTTAAATCTAATTATAATCAATTTTGAGTAGCTTTCATTAAACTAATTCTTGTAGAAGTATTCAATAACATTGTTAAGTTAATGAAAATATAGAATGCAAGTAACCAGAAGAGTGAAAATATGATAGCTCAGAGCCCATTAAAATTTTGCAAATTGAAACAATACTAAACCTCTTAATAGTTGTTCGCAATTTTAAACAGTCTATAATTATGCAATGTGTTGCAGCAGCAGGAGTTTATAATAGATCAGTATATTGTTACTGAGTAATACCAGCAGTATCTGAAAATAATTTTATGAAAGTCAAGTACGTAGTAACCATAATATATAGACTTTATACATACAGTAAAATGCATTGTTTGCATGCGAGCTTCGTAAAATGTACAGTTGCGGTTATTAAGAAGGATATGATTTACATCCTATCGACAACAATGTAGTAAATTGGTTGGTGCTTCAGGGAAATTTTATTATATCCTTAGTTTGAGGTACCGTGATTGTTTAATTAAAAATTATTGCGATCTCATAATCTTTTATGAATAAACTACAAGCATTGACTATTAGAATTGTAATTTATTTGTGTTGATGAAAATATGATGCAACTTGCAAAGTCTTTAGAAAAACATTTTACAAAGTTTACAATAAATATTAAGAGAACAAAATTCAAAAGTAGTAATTTTCTGAAGTACCAAATAAATACACTGAAATACTCAATCCATAGTCGAATGATAAACATTTACTCAAGTACGACTTCAAGTCCATAAATTGATATTTTTTCCTCTACAAAACACTAAAGCAACATTATAACAAAGCTTTTGGATTTTCCAGTTTTCTCCTTTTGTTTCAATTTCAGCAAACCCAGGAAGTTTATTTTTTATGTATCTATGCGATAAAGTGTGTCTCAAGAAAATTCCACACTTTTATCAGTTTTATGTTTGGTTATAGCTTATATATTTAAATAAGAGTGGATGGGTTATTTATAGGATGTCTCCTAAGTGTTTTATTGATTGTGAAGAAAAGTCCCGAGGAAAGCGGATCGAGCAGAAATTTATTTGATTCAAGTATCGCAATATTTTAACTGAAATACTATATTGATATTAGTTACAATTATTTAATTGTAAAACATAATTTAGCGAGAAAATTGTGGCTCCACACTTAATATTATTTAATTGCTCACTTTATAAATAAACCTTTCTCTTTATATTAACACACTAGCAGCAATTTTAGAATAGAAAACATGCTAAAAAGCAATAAACTTTTAATTTATCTTCCATTAAAGTGCAATAAACATGTAACAATGTAACATTGAACCAACTAGCAAAATTACATAAAGTAAATATATTTTGGCTCGCATTTATCTATAGTTATGCAATTGTGCAGTTTTGCAGTTTTTCATTTAAAAAAAGCAAAACTATTTAAATGCAATTTCAGAAATGTGTAAGATAGTGAAATAATAAAAAATATTTTATCACCAAAATTCGCATGCAAATGGCCCACAATCCCAAAATGTTTGTAACTTGCTGTAACTTCATATTATTATAATAATAAAATTCATAAAATTAAAATTCTGCACCACAGTTTCCGCCAGTTCCACAAATGCCACAAATTCCACAATTTTCAAAACTTAAACAACTTATAGTTTTTGTTCCTGAAATTTGTCCTATTTTGTAAAAAAGCCACAATACCGCAGTCTTTGACCATAACTTATTGTTTGTTCTAAAGTTACGATAAAAAATTGTAAAGATAACGATTAGACTATAAATGGGATGGCAGTAAATTTACTGTTCACTACAATTGAGAATTCTCTATAGTTACATCAAAATATTAACTTCGTCTATAGCTGCGATTTTATCCATGTTTTTAACATAACTCCCTGCAATCCAACCTTTCAACCCCTGATATTCCAACATTCATATTTTATTTCCAATTCTTCTCTATTCTAGTCCTCAACTCCATAAACCATAAAAGCATAAAGCAAAATTGATTCTCGAGATGGAATATTAATAAAAGTAATAATGTTGAACGACCTCAAGTTGGGAAAAATTGTGCAAAATTGTGATAATTTATAATACTGTCACAATGAGAGCTGGGCAAAAAGCTGCATGATAAATTGTAAAACTTAATTGTAGCAAAACTAGCTTTTATCTGCACAAATTCGAATAAAATAATGTACTTATGTACAGTCAGATAAAACACGATTACATGGCAAATAAATTTGCAGTATTTAAGCTTCTCCAGAAAGTTGTAGAGCTGTAGAGTTTTAGATCATACAGCTGTGAAAATGATTATTTGAAATGTTTCAAAGTATTATGAGTATTTTATTAGCAAGTATTTGGTTAGTTAACATTTACATGGCTCAGTATTTGTTCAAAACTAAATGAAATTTAAATCAAAACGTTACTTGAGAATTTATTCAAATGTTCAAGTAGCTTCCGGAACTACTATGCAAAAATCTTTTTACTTGCATGTAACAATGTATTTAATAATGAAATGTGATAGAATTCGTTTTATGAACATGATATTCAAATTAAAATTTGTCTTGTTTTTCTGCTTTCAATTTAATTATCTAAATGCATTATTTGTATTTTTAATCATGATGAAAAATGTTTGCATAAAAATTAAGATGCTTAATGCTTGAAGCAATTTCTTCGTAACTAACAACATAACTAACTCTAAATAAGCTATCATAATTTTCACTAGGACGAAATAGTTTGTCCCTGAAATATTTTATCTCTAAAATGCTGAAAAATGTCCCAACAGCATAAAGTGACATTTTGGTTAATGACATTGCATATTTTACATTTTCGTAAGTATTTTAAAGATAATTTTCTAGATATTTTCATATTTTTAAATAAATGATGGAGTTTGTTGATAATAACACAATTAAAATTTATAGCATTTATGTCAATAATATTTTGTCACTTCCAGTAACTTTTTCAAGCTTTTGCATGAAATTGCGAGCAAAGATTAATTTATAAACTAAGATCAAAACTGCCAAAACGAGCAAAATGATAAAATGATAAAAAGAATTTGCAGGAAAGTTTTCTTGGTAGATGTTTGCATGTTTCTGAAAGTGCAAAATCATTGGAGTTTACTTTTTGCACTGCTGGTATGTGTTGTGCCAAATTTACGGTTAGTCATTTAAAAATTGAGGTTTATCTTATATATAATTACGGTTTTTAAGAAACTAAAAAAATTTCAACAGTGAAGAAACAAAACAAACTTTGTTCCAAAACACAAGCTCCCAACATAAACTTTTATCATCAGGTGATGCGTCAAACCAAAAAACTTCTCTCGAAATCTTTGCAAATAATAATCTCCGGCATTAAAAATTGTTTACTCAACAAAAAGCATATTTTCTATATTTTTATGTTTTTCCATAAATGTGATGCCTTTTACGACTTTTTATGATTTTCATGGAATTTTTATTAATTTCATGAATTTTATGGAATTTTATGATCAACCGTTAAATATGTTTGAACAAGAACCTTGCCATTAAATGCGCAAAGCTTTTATGTAAATTAAATTGTCATAGCAAATCTGTCTCACAACATCGGATGTTTATACACATTTTTTATAGGATTATGCCAAAAATTCTGGGAATTAGAAAAAAGTTGTAATTTTGTTAATATACTTGTATACTTAATACTTAATGATAAACTTTAAAAAAATTTCATGGCTTCGATACAACAATTTTTGTTCCATTAAATGGAAGAATAGAATAAAGTTGCCTTCCATGGTTGCAGGCTATAATTAAGTTGAGAGAAAAGTTTGACGATTAGGGAAAATTCAATTTGGTTTTACAAGTGCCGTTTTATGTTTGCTATTTTATGCCATCGATTATTGCGGATTTTACTTCAAATTAGCTGAACTTATATTCGAGTTTGTGGTAAAATGAATTTTTAATTGGATATAATGGATTTAATGGATTGATGGTAATCAGTTTATTTTAAATGGACATTTATAATTCGATTAAAAGTTAAATTGTCAGTTTTTTCCTGTTTTGCTTTTAGTGGCACGTTTTTACAGGTAATTAGGTGGTACTAGGAAATTTTCTGATAAGTATGCTATTTTAACGTTTGATCTGGTTGAGTTCGCTGTAGAATCAAATGATGAAAACTGAGATAAAAATTGTATGATATTTTCAAACAATCTTCATGTTGTTTATTATTAATGAAGGTTATATCATCATTCCCAAAGGCATATCAATCAAAAACGTCATTAAATTACACACTGTGCATCATGACAAAATTCAATTAAACAAATCCAATTCATCATTTTACGCTTTCATAAAATTATCTCCAATTGAGTTGACATCTCATTACAATCTCAGCAAATCTCTAATTAACTTTGCAGCTACTTTGCAGGTTGAAGATGATTTTCGTCAAATTTGCATCTACGGCTGTTCCATAAATTACCTCGGAATGCTATAAAATGATTTAAAATGAATTAAAATAAATTTTAATGGCAAAAACAGCAATCACAGGTAAATTATCGTCATCTGAGCAGCTGAAAAGCTTTGAAAGCTGAAATTTATTTAATTGGATTGCTACATTTGCGCTGAAGCAATTTATTTTTTTGTTGTTGCAAATTGACTACGAGATGCAGATTTCTGGATGTTCTTATAAAAGCTTGGACTCGTAAAATCTTAGCATACTTCAAAAGGCATAAACTCAATTACAATTGTAAATGTTCGTCACAGAATTGAAAGAAAAGTTCTTTTTGCATATTTTTGTGCCATCAAATCAACTGCAGAAAACCTATTTGCACCCTTACATCCATAAAAAAGGTTACGAAAAATGTTTGGTGGCGAAATATCTGTGAAAACTGGTGAAAACTCTGGAAAAACTCCAGTAAAAACCATTAAAATGTCTGAGCTGCCGGAAAATTATAATTCTTATAATTCGTATAATTCGGGATATATTCCACCACCAGCACTATACACATTTTTGTCACATAGTTTGAAAAAGTAAAATTCTCGCGCAAACATTTTTCTTCATTTTCATTAAAGCTTTCACAGGCAAAAGCTTACAGTGCCATACCATACGACCATTTTTTTGATTAAAACTTAAGAATAGCATTAAATAACTAGAAAAACTGAAAATCGGGAAATGCAGGATATAAAATGAAAAACTGCAGAAAAAAATCTTGAGGACAAAATTTATGTTAAAAAGAAATAAAGGATTTCAGTGAGACTTGAGGAAGTTGTTAATGAAATGTTGAGAAATGCGAAGAATTATTAATTTATGAAGTGCACTCTTTGTAGTTTTTCTTAAAACTGTGAGCACAATCATAAGAATGTCTTCGTCAGATCTTTTTATTGCCTGACCTTTCAAGAACATTCTTACTTTAAGAAATTCTTGCTGGAAAATTGCAAATACTCTTATTATGATAATGGCATTGGGGAAATTTTGCAATAATGTAAATTTTTATTGAAATTGGAAATTTGTGAAGATTTTTTCAGATGAATACATTGTTTTACAAGATTGCAACTTACTGATGTAAACATGCTTGTTTGCAAGAAATTTGGAATTTTCCCCATACTTTTTCAATATCTATTCAAACAACCATTGCTTAAAATAATAAATAATGCACAAGATATTGAACAAATCTAACGAAATTGTAATCCTTCTTCCAGACTTTTCCAATAAAACTGCTGTTAAAGCAATAAACAAGAAAATATTATCCAATCTTCCTTATAAACAGTTTGATCGAAAGCAATATCAGTAAGTCATAATAAATAACGGAGCTACAACTGCTCAATGCTCAGTCAGAGTTTTCCCTAAAGATTTGTAAAACTTCTGCTAGAAAACAAAATCAGTTTCATCAGATTCTCCCACATAGCACAATTCATAGAATTCAGCATTCAATGCAGAGATATGCTGACAAAAGGATTAAAAATAGTTCATGGTTTCGACAAGAGAGATTCTTTATGATTATTGAAAAATGGACAAATAAGCTTACAGTGTAACCAAAATTGCAGAATTCAGCAAAATTGTCATGTTCTGAAAATACGAGCTTCCCGAAACGCTGCAAATATGTTACCAAAAATCACGAAAATATTCAAAATAATTTGTAAGAATGCAGCAGAAATTTTGAAAGATTCCATTGCAAATAAATCAGAGGAAATTTCTATTTAGAACCACTTGTGAGAATGGATTGTATAAACTTCATAATGAACGTATGCATTTCATGGAAAATGGAAATGCTTGTAACTTCGAGGTTTATTGGAATATTGCAATGATTTTATGGATATTGCTGGAAATTGTAGGAAATTATTAGAAATTGATTTTGTTGAGTTTTGATACAAATCGTTCTGAGATATTGTGAGCGAACGAGGAAAACAGAATAAATTCAAAGTACACTCAAAAATACTTGTTAAATAAAATACGCCTAGTTTTCTACTTAATCGATGCTGCAAAGTTATGCTTTTAGGCTGCAAATGTTTCAAACTTGGTAATCGGTTGGCAGAGCTTTAGCTGAATTTCTTTTAAATACTTTATCGCTTCTATAGTGCGAATCAAAAAAATTTCAATCAGACCAAAACCCTGCCACAAACCCAACAAACAGCATCGAACATTATAACTTTTGGCTGCCTTCCAAAAAACCGAAAAGAATTGGAACACAAAGTATTTAAAATTAAGACAATCCGAGATAGTTCCCAATTGAATTTACATTTAAAACGTTTAAAACATTGAAAACTATTGATAAAATGGCTTAATCGACCAAACCCAAATGGAATATTTATGCAATGAAAGCTCGTCGGTTAGATTTATCGATCTTTCAATTGTTTCCCCAACAAACTTGCAAAATGCTGAACTTGTCGAAAATCCAAACATTTACGGATATCGACGAGAAAAGTCTTTTTTATGCTTTCCCAACATGAATGAAAACCATGAAGGATCAAAATGGAAACCAACAATGTTGTGTGAAAAGTTTGTTTGCCAGGAAAAAGCTGCAAAATTTAGAAAAAAGAGATGGAAAAAATATTGTATGGAAATAAATAATCCACTAAAACTTTTACATGCTTTCACTTTGAGCTGGAGCTGCCTTTGAGGATGCGGGATCCTTTGGTGGTGATTTTTATTTTGAACTTTTTTTAGGCAAAAGTTTTAAGCCTTTTGTCAGTTCTATTAAATCTTCTGGGAGATGATTTTACGCATTATAAATTGATGCTTTGGAAAGTTGAATGGGGGCCGTTTAATACAATCGCTTGGCATAAAGTGGTTTTGAAGGTATTTTTGGAGTATGCTGATCTCTTTTGACTTTGTTGGTTTTATTTTTGAGAAAATTTTGGAGTGAGGGCACGTTTTTATTAAGTTGAAAGGTAGACTATTTGAATTTAAATTAGGACTTTAGATCACACAAAATATTGTACATACAAATTTAATCAATAATTCTGGATTTATTGACAAGATTTTGAGATTTCGTTTAAATTTAAAAGCATAGAATCTTTAAAATTCAACCATTTTATTCAGTCATTATGTCAAATATTTTGGAATATTCTGTACTACAAAATATAATCTGAAAATCAATTTTCTCAGCTTCCGAAAGACATCCATTAAAAACTTCAACTAAAAATAGTTTTACCTCGTTTTCAAAGACGTTCAGTTGCAGCATTAACTATTCAATATTCCAAAATTCACCTAAAAGTATCTGAAAGGTAGTTAAGAAGCTTTCACATCAAAAACTTTACAAAATCTCTTGAAGAATCTTTTCTTGTAAATTATAAAGTTGCTATCAAAATGTGTCGATATTTATGATCGAATACACAATATTCCATAATTTACATTGAAAACTCTTGGCAAACAATTCGAAAATAACTTAAAACCAACTTAATACCAACTTAAAAGCTCAAAAGTTGCCGGGGTAAAGTTTTTCCAGGAACTTTGGAGTAACCTTTCTAATCATTTCAATTCTCTTCAAAAACATTTTACCAAAAAACCAAAAAATCATTTTCGAAGGATCATATTGAACAAAAAAGCTCAAACCACATATTAATACGAGCAACATACCGAAAAATTTGCTGGTAAGTTGCTCTGAAGTTCAGAGTTAAACCAAAAACTGCTGCCAAACACATAAACACATAAATATATACTAAACATTTATGCAGGATGGGCTGACTTTGGTGGTGCGGTTCCTTTCTAAAACCCATAATTTATTAACGTACAATCACTTTTGGCTTCCAACAAAAATACGCTCAACAAATATGAACCTTTTTCAAATATCCTTCAGCTCGATTGATTTCAACGTTATTTTCGCATGAAATATAAATACTGGTTAGTATCTAAATATGTTATCTTTAGTCCACACCATATCACAATATTAACATAATATTTGATGATTTGTCAGTAATAGCTGGCTACACCTGCAGGCAGCACAGATTTTAAGATTAAATTGAGCAAAAACAATGTAAACACTTTTTTGTGTCAAGATAGTTGACAAAGCTTAGATCTTGTAATATCTATTCACATGGATGAGACAGTTCAGCTTCTTATTCAGGAATGTTTCTTTATTATTTGGTGCTCAATCTTATTGTGTTGATAGAGGTTAAGAATTTGGCCTACAGCCTTTGATTGTTTTGATTTCTGAATAGTTGATTTCTTCTTTGTTGTTTCTTGGACTCATGTTTGGAATATATAAAATTTGTTACCGTCTATCTTTATGAGTTTGCTTCAGTCTGATGCAGAAAAGTTAAGGTAAATACCAGATTTGAGCTATAAAGAGTAAAGTACCAATATTTATTTAAACATGTATTTATATACAAAAGTCTACAAGTTGAACCAGTAAAAAATGATTTCATCGCTATTAATATTAATTTTGGTCAGCGAGAGGTCACCGCTCCCTTAATAATAATAAACACTTACAATAACTTCACATTTATTTTTTGTACATTAGCAGCGCCAATTAATTTTCTGATGGGCTTCAAGAGCACTCCAAACCAATGATGATTCTTTTTTGAATGATTATAATTGTGTGCTTTGAGCAAACAGCTTTTCGCCTCCAAATAATAGCTGATGCCTTGTTGTTTGGTAAGCCGGAAAGCAAATGTGGTTATATTTTCTAAAATGTTGATGTTTCTACTGTTAGCTTTTGGGTGATTCTGGGAAAACACTAACAAATCAGGCTCTTTTAATTTCAAATTTATGAGACGAAAAGGATGTTAGAGCCAAGTGAACAACATTCAAAATTCATAAAGTTTATTCCGGGAGTTTGCTTTCTACATGTGTGGCGTATGGAGCATTCTGAATATATTATCTAATGTTCTTGTTAGAAATTTTTATTTTCTACAAATTTTGCGAAATTTGAACAAAATGTTAGAATTCAGAAAAGTTGAAAGCATGAAAATGATTTAGAATGAATATTATTTGGTTTTCTAGAGTTTATTTTTTCTAGCAGATTCTCTAGCATATTCATAAAAAAAGATATGAGAAGATTTTATTTGAGTGGGTAGGAAAGGAAAACTTAAACTTTCAAGACAGGAAATTTTTTAATTTAGATTTATGAGCCGTATTTCGTAGAAATGTTTCTTTTCAATTTTACTTGGATCATAAAAGCAATATCTACCTACATGCGAAATCAAGTTCTTAAGAATCCTCAATGAAATTTATTTTTAAAATGATGATTTATTATTAAATCAAATTCTGACAAATTTTATAATTTCAAGAAGCTGGAATGTAATATGTTTAAAAGTTTTTGCATATCATACACAATTTCTCTTAACCAACTCATCTAATTTGTCTAAATATCATTAAACTAGTCAAATATAAATCAAACGAGATTGCAGAGTTTAAAAGTTAACTTTGTATCTATTTTGTGAGCAAAACTTAATATTTTATCAAACTAAAGCTCACTTGGAAGCTCTGCCTTGTTCATATCAGCATAAAACATATTTATATTAAATCTCATTAGAAAAACCCTAAAACACATGTTTCTGCCAAATTTAATATTCATCGTGAGGCCGCAAAAACGTTTTAGAGCAGATTTACAGCTGGTTATGTTATGTGAAATTCTGGGGAATTGTAAAGTTAACCTTAATCATGGGGATATCACTAGAGACTATTTAATTTAACAAAAAATTAAAAATACTTTCTGCAGAATATTTCGGTGCTGTTCATTGTGGCTCAAGGCGTGTAGTGGATAATAACATTGTACATCGCACTCTATTCAAAAGCTTCCCAAAATTGTAGTTTTAAATTTGTGTTTTATAGACTGGGAGAATATTCATACATGATAATTTTGCATAAAACTTTGGTTTTGGTTCGGGTGTGCTTTGTTATTATGCCGAGCATAAGTTCAGTGTGCATGACGTCTCTTTTAATTTCTCACAGTTATTACTACGAAGAATAGTCACATTTCCATAGTTTTTGAGCAACATATTTAATAATTTCCTTGTAGTTTCACTCGTGTTAAGGGTATTAAAGGACTTCTAACTTAATTTCAACATCTGGAATTTCCTAATTTTTTTATAAATTTTTTAATTTTAACATACTTTTAAAATACCCTTGAAAATTATCACAATATACCTGTTCTGAATAAAACATTTTATTTTTGCTGAAAATTTGAAAAATTCATTTTATGACCAGAAACATGTGTTAATACTTGTTTTTATTTGTTTTAACTCTTCCGTCCGGTGCAAAAGCGAAAAAAGGTTGCTCCAAATTAAATTAAAAATATCATACCGGCTCAAACTTTTGGGGTTCAAATTCATCACTTTTGGTGAAAGGCAACTTTTAAACGCAAAGATAAACATTAATTTAATTTACGATTTTTGACCATTTTTTGGGTTCACAAAAATCGAAAAGCAAGCACAAAGCGAGCAGACTTTTCGACCAAATACCCCTTTCATGAGCTCCGTGGCTTCAAGTGTATGGTTAAAGCTACGCCACTCACTCGACAGAGTTCTGAGGATTTTTGCTCGCAAAATCCAATTTCGACAAAAATATACATTTTGCATGGAAAATCCAGAAATGTTTAGAGCTCAAATACTGGAAATACAATAATGCTAAAACACTGAAGTATTGAGTATTTTGATTGTGCACAGTCGATAGCACGCAAAGCAATAAATAAAATATTGATGCCAGGAGACAATATATCAATGTATCACCCGAAACCTGTCTACTTCATTTTCAATACGAAACCATATAATTTATGTTGATACACAATTGATACTGCAGTTGGCACGGGAGGAAGCCTGTTGAATTATTATTGTTTTCTGTGTTTTGTTGGTGGGAAAATGGTTGGAAGCGATTACATTTTTTTTGTGGATTTATTTTTATACAGAACTGTTGAAGCTTTTTTGCTTTGGTAATTGATGAAAGCTTTTAAGATCATACTTGTTTCATGACTCAAGTGATTTTACACCAACTTACTTTAGAGCTTAAAATAAAATATTCTTCTCAAATTGTAAAATCACAATTTTTCTGTAATGAATCGACCTTCTCACCATTATAAAATAGCAAAAATGCTCATCGCCACGTGTCCCGCAATTTTCTTCTTTTTTTGCATAATATATTTGAATTTATGTCAGTGCAACTATCCCTTCGAGATTTATTTGTTTCTCAACCACATAAATTATATCCCTGGTTAGTACTGCTTGATCCTGCTTGTCTCATTAAAATTTCTGCATACAACTTAATCAAATCTACACAGTAGAGTCAGAGGATTCAAAGCTTTAAAATTTCAAGTTTGGTCAAGTCATCATTCATGATGAAATTTGTAGGACTTCTTGTTTTCTTAATGTTTTTTGTGTTTTTCATTGATTCAATGACAACATTATCTTACCTTTTTCATCCCAGCGTTTACCTAAAATCAGATAAAACACTTTTTGTTTCGATTATAATTTGCATAAAAAATCAATTCACATTAAACCGAGCATTAAACGTAAAAGAGCACATAAAAAACGAAAAAAGGCCGCTTTAACATAAATCAGAAATAGAAGCTGTCTTTAATTTTTGGCTCACCTGAATCACTGAGACCAGCAAAATCCCCTAAATTACCCGAATTACCGAAACAGCTCGGAATTCCCAGACAAGAAATTATCATGCTGTTATCACTAATTTAAATTCAATTTTGTGGGCTTTCATGTCTGATAAAACTCACCGCAATACCCAATGTGTACTGTAATGCGATGTAATACGATACCACTGTGTACTCTCTACAAAAAAAAAGGTAAAGCGACGCTCATAAATAATTCGCATTTCACGTTGTCTCTAATATTTTATTAATAAAAGCCTGTTGAAAAGCATAATTTTTATCTAAATTTTATAAACTCTCACTTTTAATGATTCAGAGCACATTAAAAAAGTATATTAAAAGTGGCAACTGAATTATAATATGATTTTATGTCCCTTACCGAACGTGCTGAGATTTTTGGCATTTTCGGGTAGAAATTATTAAAATATTTCTGAATGGGCTATGAAAAGCTCTTATCGGTATGTGCAAATATTTTAAAACTTGAAATTTCAATTAAAAATTGATCACGCGCATATTTGAGGGTATTGCAAAGGTGGGGAGTGGGTGGTGGAAAGTTCTTTGGGTGGATAATAATTTTTGATGGATTTTGTTCCATTTAGTTAGTTTTACAAGCCAAATGGACAGTTTAATGTTCAAAATTAAATTTTTAACGCTTGTTTAGTCTTCAAAAATTCCTTAAAGCAATAATATCATAAAGAACCCAATATTAAAGCAGCAACATTAAAAATCACACCAACTTCTGCCCTACTTTCAATTTTATCATTTAAATGTAATTCAAGTTCATTGTAGTCTAAACACCATAAACTCACTTGGCAAAATTTGAACGCAGTAAAAAGAAGAAAATTCCTGATTTATTTGGCAAGTGGAGTGCTTTATTTGATTTTCTGATATGCCATTGTGTACGGGAATTGTCGATTTAAATTCTAAGTAAATTCGAATTGATTTTTTTGTTGCGTTTTTCCAGTCAATTTACGCGGTGTGAATACAATTTGTGAGATGTTTGATTTTGTTGCTGCGTGATTACGTTTTCTGCGTTTTATTCATCGATCAAAAACAACTTTTCTTAGAAATTCTTTTGGAGCTTTCTTATAATTTTGTTTGAATTTACGTCAGAAATATATTATAATTGTATTAATAAAGGACCAAATAAATATCTAGCAGTGAATACTTAAAGCCATTATGTACTGAAATAAAAAAAAGTATGTGAGATTTTACTAAATGGTTTTACAAAACAACAAAACAATTCATGTATTAAAAAACAGCCATTAACATACCTTGAAAAAACTTTGAAAGGATTTATAAATTCTCGTGAAAGTTAAGTTTTTCAGTTAAAAATCAAATCTAAATTACAAAAGAACAATTAAGTCGAATTAATTACAAAAGGATGTGAATTAAATGGTTTTTGTAAATCGTTTTAATGAGTTTTCAGGTAATTAAAATAGTGAGTGCCCTTTCATGCATTAATTAATTGTTGATTTAGATTTCAAAATTAAAAACCTTTTTTATACATCAGGTACACGTACTATAAATAGCCGAGTAATCCTTTCACAATCATCAAATCAATATTAGCAGTCTGAAGTAGAGTCGTATTTTTGATTTAAATAAAATAGAAGCAAATTATTTAACCAAGTGAAGATGACAATGAAGCAACAAATTGAAGCTCTCAAGCAAGCTGAGAGGATGATGGATTCTTGCGAGTGGAAGAAAATTACAGAAAATGGAAATTCTCAATTTTATAATAAAATTAGCTTGGAGACCACCAACACCCCTGATCCAGAGTTCTTGAAACTTGAAGCTAATTTGGAAGCTGCCAGGAATGTTGTTAAAGAATCAGAAAGAGATTTTCTTAAGAGTTTTCTTGTAAAGCGTAAGGAGCAAACTAAACTCAATAAAGCCAAGGAAACTTTTGAAGAACATCTGATGAATGGTCAGAGGTTCAACTCGGATAGCAAGTTTACTGAATGTGAAGAGCTATTTGGTCACTACGACTTATATCAGCTGATTTCTGAGCCAGATCGTTTCGAAATCTTCACAAAATGCATTCAGAATCTCGTTGAGATTAAGATTGAGGAGAATGGAATCGAAAGAAAAAGAAGGAACTTAAGAGTTCTCCGTCGTGCTTTCAGAGTAATGGATATTACTCACCAAACAACCTGGGAAGAGGCTCAAAAGATGCTTCAAAACTGTCCAAAGGTCCAAAGAGACAAGAAACTCGTTAAGATGGACAAGAATGATATGCTCTTTGTGTTTTCGGAATACATTGAAGAACTGGAGGCTCAAGAGTCTGCCTTTCAGATTAGTTTTCAAGCAAAAGTTGAGCGCAGAGAAAGGAGGAATCGTGGAAGATTCCAATATTTGTTGGAACGATTGCATGAAAATGGTCTTATTGACGCTTCAACGCTTTGGATGGAAACTGTTCCATTTTTCTCTGAAAGAGTTGAGTTCAAAGCTATGCTCAGACAATCAGGGTCAACTTGTTTGGATCTTTTTAAACTTTACATTCAGAGTTTGAAGAGTGTGGAGCTGAAGATCAAAGTTGAGGAAGTTGAGGAAGTTGAGCCGTTATTAAAAAAACCCAAGGCTCCAAAAAGTTATTACAAAAAGAAACCCAAAATACTGAGCTCTTGGAACCGAATCTCTCTGGGTACCATAAAGGAGGAAAATATCTCGGAGGATGAAGAAAATGAGAAACCAAAGGAAGAAACCACAAATGCTCATTTGTTCGAGTGTCCTGATTGTTTCTACAAAGCAAATAGACGCGACCACATAAAAAGACACTACATGACCATTCACCTCAAGCAAAAACGATTCAAATGTGACGAATGTCAAAAAGGTAATTCTACTGTTTTAAGCTTTCAAATAATTTTTCAGTTTTTCTTATTTATTTATTTATTATTTAAAATTATTATTAGCTGTTTACTAACTAGAAATATTTTTCTATTTTCAGTATTCTCAATGAAAGCTCACTTGAAACGGCATTGTGAAAAATTACACTCAGAAAAAAATGCTTGGATTTGCGATTACTGCGGAAGTCGATATGGTTCCATGAAATTATTGAGTTTCCACATCAGAACCCATACATCGACTCGTTTTGAGTGTTTGCAATGCAAAAAAAGTTTCCAACGTTCAACTAACTTGAAAAATCACATGAGACTCCACGAAGGAATTAAACACGAGAAATGTATTCACTGCAAAGAAGGGTTTGCCACTAAAAATCAATTGAAACAACACTTGGTAGCTAACCACTTCACAAATAAAATGCAATGTGAGTTTTGCAGCTCCCAGTTTATCAGAAAACATCATAATTTGAGACATTTGACCACAGTTCACAAGCAACTGGAAGATAAAGTGATGACGGATGCAATCAAGAAACTTGAAAATACTATTGTTGATTACAAAAAGTTGCAATTTATTATCGCTTAAATATTTACTTTGAGATTTATTAACTTTAAATAAATAAAAAAATTACAAATTCAAATATAAAGTCTTCATATTATATTTTTTTTTTCAGAGCAATAGATAATTCTTCTAGAACAATTTACAGCTTTAAACAAAGTTATGCAATTTAAAATCTTCAAAAAATACATTAAGTATGTAAAGCTCCATTGCTACTCCTCCCAAGATATTCGATACTTTTATCCGAAAAGCTCAATGCATGCATTAATTTCCCTTGCAAATGAAGAGAAATTGCGAATAAGTCGTTCCACAGTCGATTTCCCTAGCATAAACTGGGTGAAATTGGTATATAGTGAAGATGTTTACATGATAAGAGATACCAAAGCTTTTCTACTTCCTCCCGGCAAAATTAAATAAAGTTACGAAAATTGATTGCATATATTACATATATTACCGAATAAATATTGATAGGATTAAGATTTATGGCCTCCGCTTGCCAGCAAAATTGCTCCTCTGCCGTTCATGTTCACATGCATACATTGTATTTTGGGTTGCGCATCAAATAAAAAATCAATTCTAATTTGAAAAGTTTAAATTAAATTCAGCAAAAAGTTTCATTGCAACGATCTCACACATCCAATATTCACGTTTTATTTGTTATCATGTTTAATGCTTTAATCTGAGCCTGAAATGAATATCGAGTTGCTGCATATAAATACACTTTTATTGGTAATCAACAAACGAAGCGTCTTGATGAATTTGTAGGAACATTCCAAATCAATCAGGCTCCTTCTCGAAAGGTTTAAGTAGAATTTAAATAGAACGTTAAAGAAAAATCTTGTGGGAGATAAATTTTTAAAGTAGATTTTGAGCTTTAAAGTGTAGGTTTTAGTGTTGAATGCAGGTAGCAAAGGTTTTCTGCATCCATCAGTAATCATTTTTAGAATACAAATTTAGGTTGAGCTCCTGCACTAGCTAAATTTGTTTTTAGTGGATATTTTAGCTGCCCTGTCTACTATAATTTAAAATACAACGGAACTCTCCTCCAAGCCCGTCATCAAAACAATAAAATTATCCGAGCATATTGAAATGCCAAAGGTCACCCATCTCAATAATCTGCATATCAACTATATAATTGGATGAGTCCACGAGCAACAAACCGGTTGCTCCAACACATAAATTATAGACTTCGTGAGCTCCACAAACGCACACTGGCCAATCTCCAAGCCAATATCCACACAAAGCTAAACCAAAACTTTCAATTTCAATATCAATATCATTTAAAAGAGATAGTTGTTTGCCGAGCACGAACAACCAAAAACTGTATTGGAAAAAAAGTTGCACAAACAAAAGAAATATATGGTTTAACTGTTTGGCTCGAAGACGGTGAGTTCAGTAACTTGCTGGCGTTGATCATGGCAAAAAGTGTTTCTCGAGTGGTGCTCAAGCTTTTAGTGATAAGTTTAGTGGTTGGTGAGTCTTAGCGCGATTGTTAAATACTCGACACTGCTACAGATAATAAGGAATAAAATAGACTCAAATAGAATGTGTGGCACATGCTTGGAAGCTGCATCACAGTATTATTATGTGGCAAATGGCAGATGTGGTGCCAAAATCTTGGAAAATCATGCTCCAGTCAAATGGCATGCAAATATTAAGTGGTTTCTGTGTTATAAAACGATTTTCCATAAAAAGAGAAAGTGATTTTATTTTTATTTGTGTGCAATAAAGATTTATTTTCCGACTCAATAAAACACAATCAACAGTCAAGACAGTATTATGTGTTTCAAGTAATGGGGTGCATGATTTGGTCTAAATACCTCTTGTATCCTCTCTTTGTAACAGTTTTACGAGCAAATTGCATTAATGGACAATTTGAAGCTATGAAACGATGTAAAGTCACCTTCAGCAACTCTGTGGCAACCCCAAAAAATTATATAAGCGCAAAGTGCATTTCAAATTGAACAATCAACACGCTGAATATGGAATATAATATTTAAATGCTGTGAATGTTATATTTTAAAGGTCAACATGTTTTATGTGAAAACTCCTGTTTGAAGCCGACAGCGAGCTGAATAATTGAGTGGAATGAAATAAAATGTATTTTATAAGCGTTGCAATATGTGATGATGCTTAAAAGTTATCCATTGATGTTGGATTTTATTAATATTATCGAATAATTAACAATTGCGAAAATAGTTCATCAATCAAATTTGTTTTGATTGTTCCCTTTCGGCGACTTTTCGGTGTAATATATTGAATGATTCCAAATTAATGCAATGAGTTTTGCAACGTTATCATGTGCCAAAATTTCAATGACAAAAATGTTTCAACTTTCAGCCATTTTAAACAAGAAATGTTAAATATTTAAACAAACAACTGAATAACCACAGATCCACTACATAATATTCATTTTGAATTGTAAACTATTGTAGACCATTGCGGAAGATCCTATTAAATGTCCTAGCAACTACAAATCCTTCGAACCATGAACACTAAACACAACATCAGTAGCATTTAAATCCAGTTGCAATGATATCTTGTCGAATTTCCACCCATCACATTCTCGTATGCCACATTTTACAAAATTTTACATTTTACTGGAATTTGTTTCAATGTTCAAATAGCTTCAAAAAGCTTAAATTGCTCGAGCAGTGTGAATTTAGCAAACAAGTGCATAGTGTGGTTAATATAATTCCGAAATATTCGACAGATTGCTCATTTAACCAAAACCTTAGCAATTAAATTCGGTTTCTTTGCATAGTTACGGGTGCTTGTTGATGGTCGGTTGATAAGAGCATTTTAGCGAACAAGTTATTCAAGTTTCTTGGTAATTTTTGTAGGTATTCATTATTCATCTCAAGGTTGGTGGATTTCAAATATTTACGCTTCGCAGTTTAGAAGCAAAGAGTAAACACTTTAAATGTTCTATTATTGGCGTTTAATGATGATTCATGTTCTAGACTTCTAGGAAGGGGTGGTTTCTATTTTGAATACAAATCTATTACAGTTCAGAGGTTACAGCAATCGTGTGTTTCATAATGCAATACACTTTTTTAATGATGTATTTGATATCAATATTAATATTGAAGTAAAGGATATATCATAAGTCACCTTCAAGCCTTTTCCTTCGTAACATACACAATCTGTTCTCAAACAATTATCACTGCAAGATTGACTTGTCAATGAGTTTGCCTTTAATTCAACTTGTATACAGAAACACAGAACAGCCAATTTCAGAACGTTAAACCACATTTATGCAATGTCGATATATAATGTTAATGCAAGCAAATATTGCAAGGTTGTTGACTATATTATGTTCACTTGATGACTTACATGAACTTCATCGAGATTAAGTGTGTTTCCTCTTATGATATCATTAAATCATACATATTGCAATATTGTCTCAATTTGCTAATAATGTCAATTCTTTGATTGTAGGTTGTACTTTAGCACAGAGAGGAAATGGAGGAGGTCCTCGTAAGAAGGAAGAAGTGAAACCAGTGAGGAAAGAGGTTAAAAAGGAACAAAATGACGATGAAACTGATAGTTGCCCAGAGCCTAACGGACACTTTGCTGATGCCGGGCAGTGCGACAAATATTATTCTTGTACAGATGTAAGAATAACAGCCACCATTATGATTTATGATAAGGTGTAAAATTATTTTAACTATATTTTAGGATGTTATTGAAGAGAAACTTTGTCCAGACGGCATGGTTTTCAACGATTACTCACCAGATCAGGAGAAATGTGATTTACCCAACAATCTCGATTGTTCCCAGCGGCCAAAACTTCGTAAGCCACTTCATCCTTTACATCAATCTCAAATATTGATATTAAACTAATTTTAGAGACTCCAAAACCAACTAAGAATTGCCCGAGGTTAAACGGATACTTTGCTCATGAGGATGTTACAAATTGTGACACTTTCTTTTATTGCGTACGTTACAATAAATATTTTGAGATCACATAAAAGATTTTAACATAAATTTTTAAAGGTTGATGGACAATTTAATATGATCACATGTCCAGCTGGCTTGGTGTTCAATCAAAAGACTGGCATTTGCACATGGCCGGATGAGGCTCACAAAGCAAATTGTGGATCAAAAGGTAATTACACTATTAGTTTTTTGAGAAAAATATCATAACAACATTTTATTTGTAGACCTGTTCCAATTCAGCTGCCCAACAGTGGACGATCAAGTAGCTGCTACTCATCCTCGTTATGCTGATCCAGACGATTGCCAATTCTTCTATGTTTGCATCAATGGTCAAGTTCCTCGCCGAAATGGTTGCAAACTCGGACAAGTCTTCGATGCTGCTACCAAATTTTGCAAATGGCCAAGAGAAGTCGCTGAGTGGTTAGTATTTTTGAATTTTCTTATGCACAATGATCGAGCAACAAAAATTTCAGCATTGATTGGTATGACGGAAGACTAACAGCAAAAGAACTGATGGACTTGGAGAATCCTCCACCAAAACCAAAGCCAGCCAAGTCAACGTTCGTATCACAAAGGCGTCGCCCTTCGAGGCCGTCAAAAAAACCAGTTGTAGTTGAAGAGGAAGATGACGAGTAGATTACGAATAAAACCAGCCTAACTGATTTGTATTAAGAAATTTTTTTCTTTCGAAAATAAACTTTTTGAAAATTTATATTTATGAGTTTTAATGTATAAAATATATTATAGTTTAAAAACACGCATAGAGCTTTAACGAGCTTTTGAATTGCATAATTGGCAAGAAATCACTGAATAATTTATAGGTTTCTGATTTATTACCCACTAATTATGTTTTCCTGCTTTGTGGAAATATTATGCATGCCAATAAAATAATTAAATGCACGTAATTTTCACATTACTATATAAACCCAATAATCAAATTTGTCATAACTTGTAAAAGCTTCAATCAGTAAAAACCTAAAAATGGAGATTAAATCCTGTTTTCGTAGTGTCAGCAAGTTTTTCCATCAATTTATCACTCAAAGTGGAATTCATGGTCTAAAATACATTGGCAGTCATATTCTACATATTTTGGAAAAGTATTTCTTTAAAATTCACATTACAATTTTGATAAATATGATTTATTGTGTTTTAACTTGATAGATTGATCTGGGCAATTTCGATCGTTGGTTGCATCTATTTTTGCGTCACCTTTAGTTTGGAGTCTTACGATCGATATTTGTATAAAAGTACTGTTGTATCCATTGAAAGGGATCATTACTACTGGAACACTTCTTTACCTAGCATTACCATTTGTCCGTTGTCCGAAAGACTTAACGTCAAATTGTTTGATGCTTATTGCGAGTATATTTTACATTTTGATATTTGAGTATAAATTACAAAATTATCTTCTGTTCAAAGGAAACATCGCATAACCAAGCAGGATAAAGAGGAATTTTTCATATTTTTGGAATCTTTGGCTAACAGTACATATATCAATTTTCAAAACATCACAGACTTTCCTTCTACTGAACCATTGCTCAACAGACTAAGAATCAAACCTGAAAATTATATGTCTCTCATTTACAATTTAACGGAAGATCTGACCTTGCGTAATAGTTCAGAAATGAAGGTTCGAAACGTCAACAATTTGGAATACATCAATTGCGTTCAAATACTAACGGAAAACGGAATTTGCTATATGACCAACAACTTTCTGGCTTTAGATCTGTCTACCAGGTTATTTGCAAAATATTTTAAAATCTTTTTTGCAACAAGATAAAACTATTTCAGTCTGTACTTCAAGAACAAACTTCCCGCAGTCGACCCTTTCTATAAAAATCATAAGTTTCATGACGTCAGGTTCTGCAGCTTTTTTGATGGAGATATGACGTACTCGTTCATAGGTTTCGATATGGGAAAATATCTGAAAATATAAAAATTAATCCAAAAATCGTAAATTTTTCAGGTTTCGACATGGCTATCGAAATGTATCTGTAAGTTTCCTTTGTTATTTTCATTTTAATTTGTGAAGATTTTTACTTTAATTTATACCAGTCACTCACCTTATGATACTATGAATATTGCTAGAGGCTTGGGATATTCAACAGAGGTAGGTTATTAAGTCTAGTAAGTAACAGAATTAAATAAATGACGTCAAATCGATTATATCTAAGCTAGATTAAGGAAATGTCAGTGACAATAGATTTTTCATTCAATAATAAATATCAACATAGGCCTACGAAATTGAGGCATACTCCATCGAGATTGTAACAACTGATCAATTTAAAATGGATACAACAGTTTCCCAGAGAGGGTGTCGTTTCCAAACAGAAAGTAATTTGACTCACTTCGATACGTATTCCAAAGGAATTTGCCTGCAAGAATGTAGATTGAACCTAGCTTTCAAGTATTGTGGATGTATACCACACTTCTACCCACAAAAACATAGTAAGCAATTTTATTTAAATATTAAAAAATATGAAAAAATGTGTCTTTCTTTAGCAACAAAAAGAGTTTGCGGTTTTCGTGATTTACAGAATTGTTTTCCTGTGAGTTTATTTAAAATGTTGAACGCATCATAATTATAAAATTGGTTTTCAGGATTTACAAGATGTATTTTTGGAGTTCATTTCACCTGAGACAAATGAACTTATCCACTGTCCGTGTCTACAAAATTGTCTTGATTCAAACGTCATCGTTGAGAAAATGCAGGTTATCACTTAACGATTTTTGAATTTTAACTATCATATTAATTTTATTTTAATTTTGTAGATTTTAGAAGGAACCAAAGCATTGCTTGGCAGTATCGGCGGTTTGATCATGTATTAAATATTTTTTAATAAGGGTGTTGAAAGCAATCTTATTTTAAATTTATAAATTTTATAGTATGAAAAAGTATCCATTGATTCGTTATCAAAGAGAGGTTTTATTCACACTGACAGATTTGTTTGTGTCAATTGGTGGAACAACAGGTACATTTAAATTTAATGATAAATTTTCCGCACTAACATTTTTTTTTGAAGGTGGAATCATCGGAACCAGCGTCTTAACACTAATTGAGATCCTTTATTTCTTCTCATTACGTCTCGTTTGGTATGGGTTTGGATATGGAAGAAACTAAATATAATAGAGTGTTTTAAGAGAAACGTTGGCAAAACATCGGTAAAGCAGATTTTAAAACGAGTTCTACTACATTTTTGAGCTTTTTAGATGTTACATGCTTTTTATTGGATTACAAAAATGTGTGTTTTGAGAATTTTATGAAAATATGATACAACAATACCATTTGTCAACACGATATGACAAATTCCTAGAGAGATTTAATCATTAATAAAAAATAAAGCACGTGTGTAATTATTTGCATTTAATGCACACGATTGGAACTACAAATTGAAATTACTAATGGATGGGGTTTCGTGTGATGTATTGTTGACTAGGTAATGAAGTGATAAGAAATCAATTAAAATCAAATAAATTAACTACTTAATCATCAATTTATTCGACTATTTTATTTGTTCATTCTTTTATTAAATTTAAGGTGAAATACAAGCATTTTATAAACCCAATAAACTCCCACACTCAACGCACCGCACATTTATCCAAGAAATAAATCCAAATTCTAGCAATTCCCACTACACGGCACTCTAACCACGCCTCTCTAAGCACGTAGTAAAATTGCTAAACACTCAATGAAATTGTCGCAATGAATGAATGACTGTAAAAAACAGACAACACACTGCACACGATAAATGTGAAATTTAATTGATTTAAATAGCAATTTCTGAAAGTCATTTGTTTAAATGTCGATACAGACGAAGCAGCTTTTAGTGAATGAATATTAAATAAATATGTAAATTTTTTTTTAAATTATGAATCCGATGCAATTTGCAGGAAATTGTAATTTAATTATTTAATTATGAGGATACAAATCATTTATCATTTATCATTGTTTGTCGTAGTTTATATTTTCGGGAATTGACATTGAAATATATGATAGTGCTTGGATAAAGGGATGGTGATTAATTTATATGGAAACATAAATATCTTAAATGGAAAATATTCAGTTCTCAACATAATTTATTTTTACTTCAACAAAAAAAGTTGTTGAAGTCCTGGATTCATCAAAAAAAAAAAAAAAAAAAAAACTCTGGAAATTCGCTTAAAATGACTAAAAATTGGTTTTTGACTCAAAAATCTAAAAAAAAATGATTTTTGAAAAAAATTCAAAAAGTGTCCGACTCGGTAAAATTCGCCGTATTCTGTCGATTCCACCTTCCAGGGCCCAAACCACTTGACCGATCTTGATGAAACTCCGGCCTTGAGAGTTAAAATACCTTCTAACTATGCACTTTTTTTTTTGTTGTGTTTCATCAGCGCCATCTAGTAGCTCTAGTACAAATGATCAGTTTTTCATACAAAATTTTTTGATGAACCGAGAAACTTTTAGAACATCTGTTAATGCAAAAACATTGTATTTGTTTTAAGACAATCAATTCCAAAAAATTTTCCGAAAATATTCAACCATGACCAAGTGGTCAAGCTTCAAAAAGTACAAAATGTCAAATTTGTGTGTTCGCTCCAGGCAACTGTGTAATTCCGATTTAGCTCAAATTTTCAGAATAAGGTTTTTTTGATCATACGCAGAGCGGAAAGGCTGGTTTTTACGATCGGGCTGGTCCTTCGAGTACCTGTCATACAAAAGTTTTGATATTTTGTACTTTTTAGCAATAACATTTGTTTCATTAAGGCAAAGATCATAAAAATATGTAGTTAGGCTGTAGTTGATGCTAAAGATTGTGATCCAGTAGTGATAAAACCTGATTGTCAGTCAGAGCGCTTCAATTATTAGAAATGTTGCACATTATTCCCGCGCGGCGCTGTGATCGGATATTTAAATTTGGGTTACATATTTTCGAATTTCCTAGAGTTTTATCGCTCAAAACAAATTCTAATGGACATAAGTTATGATTTTGTTGAAGTGCCTGCTAAAGCCCCAAGCTTTTCCGATTTTTTTAAATCATAATCAAAATTATATTTTCTATTTGAATCAAATCACCCTTCAAAAGGATGCACTTGCTCGCAGACAATATTTACGCCAAATTGATTAAATTAGGCTCCCTCATAGGATATTCTTCATGGCTACTCTTTACCATTTATCATGATTATCCCAAAAGCATCAACAAAACTCTGACATAAACTGAACCAAACTGTATTTATTGAATGTTTGCTGCCTCGGCTACTGCAAAAAATCCAAAAAATCAGCAAACCAATAAATGACGGTCGTAAACTTCATATAGAAACGCGAATATATGAGGACCGGCGATATAATCCATTCAATCCATCTCTCATCTATTCCTGCTCTTATCTTCCGCTGAACAATCTATACCCGGGTTTAATAGTGGTTGTGATCCTATCTGGATATATTTCTGAAATCTGATGCAGATCATAAACCGTACGTTTGCTTACTTTAATCACACATTTCACCTATATAAAACGTGCGGCGATCAAAAATGAGAATGGATAATTTGGTCGTGAAAATTTTCACGGTGCTCAAAAAAAAAAAAAATGCTTCGTAATTTTGCTTCAACATGTTGTTATTAGAATTCAAATTGGAAAAATTCGATTTTTTTTATTTTTGTTTGATCTATCTTTAATTTAAAAATATGTGTGCGGGAATGTTTTGCATTTTTTCGTTGAAAATCCACAACTTAGCCAAATGATTGCTGACAAAGCTCTATATGTCTCCATGTCATCAATTTTCCCATGTAGTTCGAAGTACAAGGTCATTAGCAATGTAAAAAGAAAGTGTGGAGGTGGCAGAAATATTACGTCTATAAGGTACGAAGCCGAAAAGTTGTGAGCGCCATCAGCGGGAATTCATGTCTTTCACTGCGAGTATTGACTGGTAAAGTCAGAATCTCTGACAAAACAATTCGAACATTAAACTTAAAACATAGTTCAAAGTCTAATTAAAAGTAAAATATCCCAATACGAGAAGAAAAAAAATCTACGACAGCGTTTAGACGCTCGAGAATCCTTTACTCTTTGCTTTCCCTTGAAAAACATTGATGTATGGTTATGGATGATTAAACCTACTTCCAAGCCAATTTTTTGAAATATTACATGGAAATGATCTATGCAAGAATTGTTTGTTAAAGTGTCAGCTTTAAATTAAAAACGATAAAAATGAAAAAATTCCTGAAAAATACCATGTTTTGCAAGCAATTTGCTAATATGGCCGTCAAAGAGCTTCATTTTTGACTATCGCCACTTGAGACCGTGATTTGTACATATAATTATGTCTATAGTAAAGAATGCATACATTCATTTGATTACACACGTGTTAGGTTCAATTTTAGCCAGATTTTGTTGAGCATCATTGTTCGAATAAGAAATTGTATTGGTATCAAGATCATGGTGTCCATATTGTGAAAAACTAAGCAATCTGCCAAACTACCCTGAGCTTAAGCCAAATGAACAATACTAAAGGATTATTAAAGAAAAATTTCAAAAAGCCTCCAGACAACCCAAGAATATGCATAATTTCATAATTTGTGGATTTTGAAGAACCAAGAAGGTCAGCGATAGTTTTGGCAAAGGTTGGTTTTTAAGGTTCAACTCAAAATTTAACAGTTTTCATGCCAGCACAAAAATGTTTAACTTTCATGCTTTTATAATATCAAGTAAGTTTCAAAGAAAAAATTAAAAAATAAAAAAGTTAAAAATATCTTAAATGTTAGTTTTTATAGCCATAAACACCATTCTCATTTTCGATCGCCGCACGTTTTAGGTGCACATTTCATATTATAACGTAATATGTGCTCCCAGCTTCACGTTTTATTTAATTGTATTATATTTTATTACGTTTTTGACGATTATTTGAAAATTCTCTGTGTTGGCGCTTTGTCCTACTTGATTTTTTTTTTAAATTCAGGATTATGTTTATTATGTTTTTTATGTTTACACAGAAAATTGTATAAATTTATTACTACATTTTGAGTCAAATTTACTTGATCTGTTGTTCCAGATCTTTTTTTCGATGATCATGACTCTAAATATATCAAAGATCTCAATGAGAACCCACAAAACCAATAAAATTCATGAAACCTAATGCCTTGCAACACATCCACAACATTCTTTTCCTTGCTTCATTAAAACGCCGTATAGACCCGTGTAGTGTGTTTGGTTGGCACTGTTATGATGTGGTGGTTTGCGAGCCAAAGACCAATCTCTGTTTGTATTGTGTTGTGTATATTTTTTTTTTCTTAAACTTTTTCCCATTCAATTTTCAGTTTACTTTAGACTATCCGAGAATTAAGTTGTCCGTTGCCGGAGCGCTTTTTTTGGTGAATGATGTGTGTTTAAAGTGATTTTTTATTGAATGACCGACCAAGGAACTATTCGGTGTTGATAGCTTTGATAGCTTAAGTTTGCGGCTAAATAGCTGAAAAATAGTTTAAAGAGTGATTTACTGTTTTTCTGAAAGCTTTAAATGGAATTAGTGAATTTACAAAATATGCAAAACATGCAAAAAATATGAGAAATACAAGAAATATAAAAATACAAAAGGAATCCGAAAATAGAAAAAATATATGTTAAAAGAGGATTTAGATAAAAGTGAGTTATTAAAGGTGCCGAGTTCATTTCTAATCAAATATATGGAATATGTTATTTGCATACAAAATATTGTCAATTTTCTTTGGCGTGTTGCTGGATTTTTTTAGCGGGGTTTTCAGGTCTTTGAGTCTTTTGAAACTATTGAATTTTTGCGTGCAGAAAAAATTTGACTTTTTAGAGTTCGGGTTGTCCATTTAGTTTATTAGTTTTTTTCAAGTTTTTGTATAATTTTAAATTTATTGAAAATGTCTGAAATTCAATATTTTAGATAGTCAAAACGACTTCTCAGAGGAGGGTCTGCTTTCCTTGCAGGCAATTATTGAATTTATTTAAGATGGAGATTAAATTGGCTTTATGTTGTAATTTTTAATTCAATTTGATGTGGATGTTTTGTGCTTCAGTGTGGATAAAGCAGATTTTATGGCAAACTAAGTAAAGTGACACTTTAATATTTTTGTGCTTTATTTTTGGTAGGAATTGGAGAATGTTTGAAAAGTTATTGCATTTTAATTCATTTAAATTAGTTTTGCTTTCAAGCTTTAATTCGATTTAAAATATTTTTAAGTGCAATGAAAGTTTTCCATATTTAAATGAAATCACTTGGAAAAAATTATTATTTGATTAATTCAAATAAATGGAGACTCAATTCATCAACAAGTGATCTTACCGGCTAAATTTTTGCCGTATAAATTAAATCTCCAAAAAATCTAACAAACATCAAACAAATTAATAAATCATCCAAAAAAAGAGAGAAACAGTCACTTTACAAACAAACGTCCACAAAACTCTTGACAAAACTTGCCAAAACTTGATAAAAATTCAATCTAACCTCCTCAATAAAAAATCACTGCAAAAAATGAAGTTTCTTATTGATTCTTTCTCATCATTCAATTCTTCTGATTTCATCTTCTTAATCATTTTCAGCATTTATTTCAGTATTTTCGGTATTTATGCTTATTTTAATATTTTTTTTTTACATCATCAAACCACTAAACTCATTTTATTCTTCATTCATTTTCATGTTATACATTTTATTTCTGCTGTTTCTTTTGTTTATTATACAAAAACGACTAAAAACTTTTTAACTCAGTTTTTAGTTTTTTTAATTTTGTTTGGATAAATGGAATGTTAGTTAAGTGGCCTGTTCGACAGGTATATTATTATAACAAAATTAATTTTTGTTTTGTTATATCATTATGTTCTCATGTCGAGTTTGTTATTGGGGAGCTAAGGATGGAGTAAATTAATTAGGAATAAAAGTTATTAATTTTTGGGGAATTAAATGTGAATAAAATTATATTTTTATTATGTTCGCTGGATAAAGTCAAAATTTAACACAAAATTCTTTTCAGAGTTTTTGAAGGAGATTTTATGCATTTTCAAAAATTTTGACAAAAAATTGATGACTAAGAAATTCAGAAAAGCTAAACCAAAAAACCTAAAGAAAAATCCAGCAACCGTAAAAGTATAATTAAAACCTGAGTGTTTTCCTTATCGCAGCCAATTAACATAAATGTGATTAAAAATGGTATCATAAGAGTGCTGTAAAACTGTAACCAAAAACCTCAAATAAGCATTGAAATATAGCCATTAAGTGTATAAGTGATCCAAATACACCATAAAAGTGTTAATAAGTCAATAAGATAAAAGAAAAAATGCTTCAAAACACAAGAAAGGCAGCAAAAAGTCGTGAAATGCAAATAATGAAATAAAAATATTAATGAAGACTTTCAGCTGCTTACAGTGCGATAAGAATGAAGTTAAAATAATGAAAATAATGTTTCAAAAATGTTCAAGAAAAGATTTGAAATTGTGGCTGCCATACTCATTTTATGCAATTTAAGGTGAGTTTTAATATTTTGTTTTTCGTAACGCTTGATTGGACCTCACGCTGATTGAATTATTTACTTGAATGAAAATATTTGAGATATTCTGTGGAGTTATTTGTTAGAAATTGGAAAATTTGCTTTTTAATTAGTATTTATTCATCTTTTACATAGGAATGCAGATTAATTCGGATTTGATCAGAAGCAATTGCAAAATAGTCACATTGTTGAAAAACTGCATTGTCAATTTTCTGATAGAGCTTTCACGATATTTAAAAACTGAATTGCAAATCATGCAAATACGTCGATAAAGCAGAATAACTATAAAAGCAAATAAACATCAATATTGAAAGTAAAAATCCATCAAACACACTCACCTTAAAAAGAATCTAATTAAACTCTGCAACCACACAATAAATTTCCACTTCAATTCCCTGAATATGCATTTAACTAATTTGTTCCGTAAGCGCACAGTTTGCCTGCTTTTTAGCTACATGTGAGCTAATTGCCTCATGTGCATGTTAAAATCAGTAACGTGGAAAATAGTCACAACAACTTAGTTTCAATCTAATCTTAATTGCTATTGAAAAGTCTACTTAAAAGTAATTCCATCGTTTTATTCGAGAGAACTGTAATTTTGCAAAATATAACCACAATTTGCAGCTTGAACTTTTCAGTTAATAACAACCAAGATATTGGCAGGTACGAAAGGCTATTAATGCGAAAATAATGGGCTGACACGAGGTATTTTTATCACTTTGTTGCAATTATTATTAATTCTTATTATCGGAAACTTCAGCATCAATTTAAAGTTGAGCGTTAATTTAGCAGCAAAGTGTCCAAAATCTGAAAACACAAAAAAAAAATCTCGTAAAAATCACTTTTTGCCATTGAGTATCAAATTTCACAAACAACAAAAAAGTTACATGTAAAATATTGTATATGCTAGAATGGAAATTTACAAAAAAATATTAAAGACAAGTGGGATAGGGTTGCTTAGCATTTTAATTTGAAATTGGATTGAGATGATCACACCGAGATGGTCAAAATCACAAATTTATAATTTTTAAAAATATTCAGAAAAACTCAAAAACCTCGCAAAACTAAAACATTTTGCTAAAAATGTGTGCTTATAAATTGTTGACCAATTTATAGCAAAATTTATTTCTTCATGATTCATGGAATGAGGTTTCTTCTCACATCCACTTGATTACTTGATTCAAAGATATATGCGAACATTAAAAATTCGTTTAAGCGCAAAATTAAATGAGCTTTTTCGCTACATCAAAATATAGAAACATAAAACCAAACGAACCGTTTTATACCATTTGAATTATTTATATTATTGCACCTATATGAACTCAAAGCAAACCATTCCAAAATTAATTAATTTATATGATTTCGCTTTAATGTTTTAAAACAATTTTAATGTTTGTACTTTGTAGCATCATTTAAAATACTGAAAAACACTGATGCTTCATTATTGGAAAACACAAACGATATCAAATAAATTCACTGTGAAGTTATGGCTTGAACATGTTTCCAATATTAATTAATTTATATTACATCGTTGACATTTATAAATTTATTATTATTGATCATATAAATCAGTTAAGTTTGCGAATTAAATGGGGATTAAAACGGGGCTCCAATATGTTTGCAGAAAATTAACCATAATTGACAAAAAGAGGTTCTTGGAGATGTGAAACACTTTTATGGCTTGTTTATGACATTAAAATTAAGCCATAAACCGAAAAATATTCCCAAAATACCACAGCACATGTTCTCGAATGCTCAAAAAAGCTGCAAAATGTATTTAAATGTTTTTTAAAAATATTCTCGGCTGTTTTTTTGTTGCCGTATTAAATCATTAACGAGCAAACACCTCAACGTTTTGGCACAAACTCGTTTTTTACCATGAATATAAACGAGAATTGGTGGTCATCAATCTTGCAGCAATAAACATATAATTAACCAAAAATCGTTTCTCTTATCAAATGATTGTCAATATTTTGATGCTGCAGTAAATTATTCAGTGTAAGGATTTGGACGTTTTACTTGGTGATGATGCTCGAGAACCTGTTTTTTATGCATGGATTTTTTTATTTGCTGATTGATCTTGGAGTTTCACAGATTTAATTTTACATAATCAAAAACTAATTTTAACTATGCAACTTTTATTAGTGCTGAAAACTTACAATAATGTAATTAGGAAATCTTTTTTTCTGTTTTTAAAATATTGCTCAAATATTCAGAAGGAACTTGTTACCAATTAATGCTCAAGTTTGTCAAATAAAGTCTGTAATATCAATTTTTGAGTAAAACAATTAAAAGTTATGATTTATAATGTCTTCGCAAATTTTTAAGCGAATGTTAAATAATACAAAAACGAACATGCTGTAATTAAATGAAAATCAGTTCATCAAATTTTCTTTTGCGGAAAAATTATATTTATTTGAGGTTGATTAAGGTCTCAAAATTCTCATAGTCAATAGTGCCAAATCAATATAATCAATTAAGACATTCGTCGTAAAATAATATTTATACTCACTTTTCAGCTCTTCACTCCATTCAAATTTATGATAATCTGAATTAATCCGTATTTAATGTTTGAATTAATTTATTATTTGGAATAAAGAATAACAAAACTGCCCAAATTCATTTGCATCCCAATTATTGGATTATTTTGACATAAAATAATGAAAATTAATTACAGGTAATTAAAATATTTGAAAAAACCGCTACAACAAGTAATTTTGTGGATTTTGTAAGGTTTTTGTTTTTAACGCAAGCTGATAATATTTTTGAAATAAATTGGTTAAATAAATGGTTGGTCGCAGTTGTTAGAAGTTTTTATAATTTTAAAATGTTTCAAAATAGTGTACCATTGGATGGAAAGAACTTTGCGCTAATATAATTTTTATGAATGAATCAAATGAAAATTTAAATTTTCACCTATTGGGATCCCATTGTCAAATGTTATAAGATATTACAAAAATATTTAAATGTTTTAAAAGAATTACTAAATGATTTTAAATATTAAAATGTTTTTTTGAGCAAAAAAAAGTTTTTGGGCTTTTGACTAATTTTCAAATTAATTTAATTATATCGAACGTGTGGACTAAAATGAAATTCCAATTTTAGTGTTTTCAGATTAGCAAAACATTTGAGATACTTTGTTGTCATTATAGGCTTTCAGTTTGAATGTTCATCACAAAACAACGAAATAAAATAATTATTACAGAAGCACAATATTGAGGATTTTGCATTTTTAAGTGTCTACAAATGAGGGTTTTCTGAATATTAATGATATTCAAATTGAATTGGATGGATATTGGTGATTTTTCAGGATTCTGTATCATTTTTGTTTGTTATACGATTAATTTCTTGAAGGCTAAATGAAAAGGTTGCCTTATCTTTGAAAAATGTGATTTATTGATCAAATTAGTCGGATTAAATTAAATATTGTTTGTTTTGATTGAGAGAGAGCTTTAACTCTGAATTCAGTGATTTATGATCTATTTGTCCATTTACATCTTAAGGCTAAAGCTGCCTTAATTTTATTGGTTTTTCAATACATTTTTTCAGAATAAGGTTCTAAATTTTAATTTAAAATTAATTCTAAAATCTTTCTAAACAATACCATCAATAAATATTATGCATTGTTCTAAATTTTTATTAAGTAGTCTTTATAATTCTCGAAACAATACATCATCTATAACCACTTATCGCGCTGAATCTCTCCACCGGATCGCCCCTTTAATTGCTATCGTTCGATACAAATAATACAATTTATAAAGTAAAGTGCATACTCGTTTGCTCAATGATTCGTGAGATCATTTTTAATAATGCGAGACATAATTATTGCATTTTATAGCATTTATAACATACATTTTTCAGCTGGCTGTTTTTATTAATAACATGTTTGCTCACCAGCGCTTGCTACAAGGAGTGGCTAAAATCACTAATGTGCAACATAATCATACAATTTTGCAGCAGAGGCTTACAAGTACGGGGCAAATATATTAGTTTCGTGGCTGGAATTGGTTATGGTTGATTTATGGTTTGGCGGAAAGGATAATTTGGCACTTTATCGAGTATATTGAAGTCTGTTGATTGGATTTTTGATCGAGGCAAAATTATAATGAAACTTTCCGAATAAATGAGCAAAGAAATTATGATGAATCATTTTTGATCTATTTTTGCTAAAAATTGCTCTGAAAAAATAATTGGCAATATTTTTAATTAAACAATCAAATAAAAAATTAATAAAATCCCATTAAAATTTATTCACATTCTTCAATCAATAAAAAAATCTTCTACCAAGAATCGCTTAAAAAGCCATAACCAATAATTTTATATAAATCCATAAAATCAAATAAACTGGCATAACCATCCAAACATTCTAATATCTCTGGTCAACGATGCAAAGAAGACATAAATCTAAATATTATTGATATTTATGATAGTTTAACCGTTTTGAATTTATCAAACTTTGAGTCTCTCAGCTTAGAAAACTTGAAGATTTCTGTAATTCTATGAAATTAATAAAACATAAAAATAAATTAAAGAAGTTTTACCTTTATGGCACAATAATCAAACCAACAAGCCAACGAAAAACAATAAATTGGATGTATTAATCATCCGCTCAAAGACAGCAATAATTTTCTCAATAAAGTCAATACACAATAAACCAATCTGAAATCCATATGTGAACAAATAAATTAAATTCGGGAAAGATGTTTTTTTAATAATTCAACTTCACTGCTCGAGAAGCATGTAAGAAAATCAAATATTTATATTCCCATATAATTGAGTCATTTTGTGTGCCATGGCGAGTGTTGAACAGCAGGGAAGCGACCGTACTTAAATATAGAAACAGCCAGAAAACACGCGCTGCAACTTTGGATGAGGCATTTTGTAATGAAGGGTTGCCGAGGAATTACTTCTTTCAATGTTTTATTTTAATTTTATAATATTAAAACGATTTGCCATGGAATCAATTATAATATTAAAAACTGCTTTACCATCTAACATTCCAACAAAAATCAATATTACTTACGTGAATTAACAAATCACTAAGATGTAAATAATAATTTAATCTTTTCTACACAAGACATCCGACCATAATTTATGTACGCCCCCGATCTACTGCTGCAGCCACACGGCAATGGCGTTAAGTCGACGCTTTCATGCACATTATAAATTCTGCGATTACTTGCAAACACAAATTTCTTTGCAATTCATTCAATTCAAACGCTTAATTGAAATGCAATTTTTCCACAAACTTAACAAATTTAATTAAAAATCGATAAAATAAAATGTTGTGTGCAGATTTGCCAGCTTTTTGGTTTGCATGCGTGAGCTCAACATAAATTGTTATTCATATCTTTGAATAATTCTTCTTATTAATTTCATGCAGTCAGCAAAAGTTTCTAGCGGATGCTTTTGTTGGAATTCTTGGGAAACTTTTCTCATATTTATTTAATATTTTCTTATATTTTGAACATTTCTACTTAAGTCAAATGAATATTTATTGGATAAACTTGATATTAATTATATTGACTTCTACTTCGTGCCACCAGAAACTTTGTTTGATAATTTATTGGACTAGAATCTGATGATGAATGTTTATGGGAAGGTTTTTAATTGAATTTTGCGTCTATTGCTTTACTGTTGCTCTTTGATTTTTAAAGAAAAGTTGAGATAATAGAATTTTTTTTATAAATCAGATCTTTGTCAGTAAATTTTGTAAGAAATTTGTTTTTAAGAGCTGGTTAAATATGATACAAAAATGTGCAGCACGGCTTTTCTAGTATTTCCTACAAACAATCCCACAAACCTCATTAAAACAAAAAATATATTCTTTCAACTAAAAACCAAACATCATTATATTGTTAATTTGAATGTTATTTCCTTGCAACCCAATTCATTCGATTCATTCACTCTAAAATTCAACAATTTTACAATCTTCATAGTTTATTCCAATTTTTGTATTTTATGTAATTGAATATCCTCTTTCATTTCTTTTATCAGTTTATTAGGTTCGTCGCCTTCCACCACAAATCTTTTGTATGAAGCAAAAAAAACTTGAAACACCTTTTAGACAGCAAAAAACACAGGAAAAAACATCCTTTTGTAGTTTTGTAGGCTCGTTAATGTCTACATAAATCCCATTAAATTTGATACCTTTAATTTCCGAGATGAACGCTGATGATAAGCTGAAGTCTACTGAGGTGTTGTTGTACTTTAGCTCTGTTAGTGGTTTTTATGTTGTCTTTGTAAAGGTTGTTTTTTGAAGAAGTGCTAAGGAACTAGAATTTATTTATTTTCTTGTTCGGCTCATAAACTTTTTTGATTGCTGGGGAAATAAAGACGGTGGTGATGTTTTGTGCTATAATTAACACATTTCACGCTTTTAGCTTTATTGGTGATTTCTTTGAAGGTTTGTGGGTTTAGGGTTTTAAAATGAATTAGTTCTACTTTTGATAAGATTGTTTTAATTGAATTTTGAGTTTTGGATCCCAACATTCATAAATTAAATTTTTGAAGTATTGCTATTCATGAACCTAGGTTCAAGGACAATTAAATTTTTTGAACTTGCTTAAAAAATTCTTCAAAAATTGAAATTGTGTATTCAGTTGACGGAATTTACTCAAATAATTCTTTAAAGTTTTTTTGATTGTGTTTTAGAGAATGAAAAGAAAATAAAAGTCTCAATTAAATTGGTCCATGAAATGATTAGCAAGCAAAAATCTTATATTAAAAATATATATTTATACATAAATTAAATTTTTCCAGACTCATCACCACATTCTCTTCATCAGTGCTCTGCAACCGCATCCCCGGGCTTTCTCAAATGCAGAAACAGTTGTGCATCGAGTCACCGGACGCGGTAGCAGCTCTAGGGGCGGGCCATCAATTGGGCGCTCAAGAATGTCAGCATCAATTCAAAGGTATTTTTATATTCAAACACATAATTTGAGAATGAAATAGAAAAATCGAATATTATTCAAGATTAACCAAAAATTATAATATTTGTCCAATAACTGTCTAAAGTTTAATATCACGAGTAAAATGCTCTGACCAAGATGATTTTATGTTGGAATCTTGTTTATAACACTTTTTCACGTAGGCTGATGTACAGAAAGTTGATAAAATATTTCCATAAAGTGTCGTATCAAGGTCGTCACAAAGATTGAATCAAACTGTCTAAAGTCATATCACTAGTGTTAATATTTGTCCAATAACTCTTAATATAGTTTGCTTGTTTTGCTTTTGTATTGTAGGCCACAGATGGAACTGCACCGTGTTTAAAAAAGACGTCTTTGGCCACGTTATAGCAGTTGGTGAGATGACAAATTGAATTAATTTCCATGTCTCGGTTGATACTTACTATAATGCTGATTAATTGCTGCTAATTAATTTTCGTATTCCTACACGAAATGGTCACGGAAAAAAAGTGCTTGTTCGCAGTTGTTACTGATCGACACAAAGCGCTCACGTCGTTTCTGCAACTGAAAGTGTTAATTCAATTTATTTTCATTTTATTTAATTGCTCTTTGCAGCTCGATCAGTTGAATGTAAAAACACAGTTAATTGGTGGTTGCCGAGCTTCTCAGGAAGCAAACTGAAAAAGAATTACAGAAATCAGGATCAACGGGTTAACGATCTCGGTCAATAAAACCCACGGCTCTTTTTAAGTGATTCTGATCAGTCACCAACTCGACTTATAACATTTTTTAATTGCGCGAGCTTTAAAAAGTTGAAAACAATTTAAAGGGAAAATTTTAGAGGCTGCATTGCAAAACAAAGAAATAAGAAATTAGACCAATTAAAAAGTTTGCATCATGATAAATGCTCAGCCAGGTTTTCAGGTTTTCATTCAATTTGGGATTGCTGGTGGTTGGGAAAAGTTTATATGCTTTTTATGTTTCGAGGCATGATAATGATGATTATTGATTAAACACGCACATGCTTTTGAGTTCATGTATTCAGTTAAAAACAATTTTGTAAGAAAAATTCGAGGAAATGAATTGAATTTTTAATTTTAATCAGATTTCTGATAATTAATTTTTTTTTGAAGAAAGTTGCGAAAACTTAAATTTAACAATCACTACGAAAATTCTAAGAAACTGCTTTACCATATATACTCTCAGAATTAACAAACAGAAATTACAAAACTCGAATAAAAATCTCAATTCCTTTTACTTTCACAATCTTATCGCATTTGTCTAGATCAAAACTAGGACATTAACCGATCCCAACAAAAATTCCCCAAACTCAAAATAATCGAAAATCTTATAACAGAAAAAATAATCTCTAGCAACACACAGAGCGTGGGTTTGTAAGCGGGAAAACATATTTATCATAAAATGTATGCTTGTAGAAACTTTTTTATGAAACTCACAAGAATATAAATAATTGTTCAATGTTGTGTCCAACAGTAGCCAATGAATTTGTAAATATATGAAATGTTTGTACCATGTTGTACGTTATGTAAAAAATGATAATTTATTTATTGTCTTTCTGCTTATTTGTTTTAAATTGCATTTATATTGCTTATTGGTATTTTAGTATGCCAGTGTTTTTATGGGAGCTCTATTTATGGAAGACAATTCACTATGGGAATTTTTATGGATGCTGTACAAAGTTTTATTGGAAGCGATTTTTTAAGGAGTTAGAATGTACATTGGATTTTCTAGGTTTTTTAATATATTTTAAAAGGATTTTAAGTATTTACTATCGATTAGTGGTGATTTTAAGGGTTACAATTATTGAGAAATATTATCGGTCGTTAATTTTATAGCATTCAAATTAAAATTTATATCTTTATGAAATTTATTTAATTTACTTTAAAAGTTCATGTTTATCGCTTCTATTCGCATAAAGTTTTATTCTTCGTTTATTTCACAATAAAAATTAGTTTCATATGAAAATTTTTATTGGATTTTTTGCGAGGTCAATAATTTATGACAACCCTCATAAAACTTTTTACTCATAAATAAACAATGAAAAGGCCATAAAAATTGAACAAACAATTTTGATACACTTAAAACATTCAATAAACAGGAACTTCCCAGGAGGTTCGATTAATTCTGCGTTGGCCGGGAAAGGTGTCTACCCAAAAAGCTACAAAATGCTATGACAAAACTTCACAAAACTCCACAAAGACCCAATAAATTCAATATTTTGAACATTTCCAAGCATTAATGCATTCTCTTTGCCACTCAAAACCAGAATAAATAATATAAACAAGCATTTTTTGTGATAAAAAGAACATTCGTGATTAAACACACAAAATCAATTAGTTTGTTGATGCCCACATTTTGCCTGTTAATCCGTTAATCGCAAATTTGTGTGTTAATACCGTCAGAGATTCGTGTCCCCGAATTAGAATTTGCCAGTCTCCACGTACATTCCTCGCATTTGTGCGATTGCCTGGCTTTTATCTTGTAAGTACAAAGAGCCAAACATTGGAACATTCGCGTTTGACTTTGCAGTTTCTCAGTTTTTCAAGTTTTTTGCACTTTTTTGCTGGCCAATTCTCATGGATTTTTGTTCATATTTAAAATGCTGCATTTTTGTGTTATGCAAATTGGGAGATTGAAACATGAACGCAAATTTTATGGATATATGCAGTTTATGCACAGTTTTGTAGTTTTATTGTAGTAATATTGAAGTGATTCGCATAAAAAGCTTCAGGTGGGACAAATTGGAATTCATGCAATAAAAGGAATGAAGAAATTAATTTATGCGTCCTTGGGAAAGTGATGTGGAACATGTAGTGGTTTATGGGTTGATGTGATATATTAGCTACTAATTTTTGTTGAAGTTTGATTTCTATCTCGAGTCGGTAAAGTAGGTTAAATTAAAGGCAAGTTTCTAGTATTCCACGAACTCTTGCAATTTTTGCAATGTTTAAATTTTGGTTTGATTCAAAGTTCTATCAGATTAACAATATATTTGTAATCGCAATCTTATTCAACCACACATGCCTTCAAGCAACTCTTTGGTCAGCTTTTTGGGCATGAGTTCGTAGTACGTTTCAAAATCAGGATATTGGAAGATTTCAGGGGTGCATCTAATGAGAAAATTTACATTATTCTGGAAATATTCAAAATTATAAACAGTTTACTTCTTGAAGAGTTTCATTGCAGTCTTCTTCACTTCTTCCAGCCCATGAATATCTGCGAGATAAATGGTCTTTGTTGCATTCTCGGGTGACAAAATTTGTATCATAACTTCTCCACATTCTTCCTTCAAGTCGGGCATCAAGTACTACAATGAACCAACGTTTAACAATAAAACTTCAAATGTAAAATGAAATCACTCACCATTTCAGCAATAGCAAGTATACTATAGATCAGTTCATTCGTAGTTGAAAGCCTTCCAGTGTAAATATAAAACAGAAATTGCTTAAATGCAGTGTAATCCATCTCATTGATTTTGACGACATTGCTGGTGCTCTCAATCATTGAGCTCCTAAACATAGCAGCAAAAACCTCGCTACGAGCTGACAAAATACATTTATGTGCTTTCAGCTCATAGAGAACGTTGAATGGATCAAGGATCGAGAAAGTAACGTCTGATAGTTCAAAACTGTTGAAAAGCTGTTCAAAGTCTTCTTGGAATTTCTTATGTGTTTTCTCGGTGTAAAATGGATCGATAGAAACTGTTACCTTTAAGATTAAAGTGTTAATAAAAATGTATTGATCTACTGTTGTAAACCTTTACCTGAGGTAATATTATCAACTCATCAATATTTTCTGTGTCAAATACTTTATATTCAACAAATCCACAATTCCAGTTCCAATCCAATTCTTCCATCGGAATACTGTCGACATTACTAATGATTTCAAATTCAGTTTCAACATCAGATACTTTAGGATGTTGGTAGACTTTTCTTATATTTCCAGATACATAAAGATTTCCACTTGGAGAAACTTTCATGAACAGGAAGAATTTGCTATAAAAAAATTAGTTCAGAATGCATTGTATAACTCAAAAGTCGGATAACCTAAAAGTACCATCTGAAAACTTCCAAGGTTCCATCCATAACATTGTAGACTTGAGAAAAAAGTGGTGACTGGAGATTAGAAGATTCGATATTATGGAGCAAAAATGATTGGAAATTGGGAATTGTCCAATGGAACCTGATAGAGCATATGCGAGTTTCCTGTGGTTAAAGAGTTGTTGAAAAAAAATTTAAATCCATGACATTTCTACAAATCTTACTGTCTTTTCAGCCATTGTTTTGGAGAATTTTGATGACTGTTGAATAGTAATTTTCTTTTTTGATTACATTTTTTGATGGGATTCCAAGGACTCCTTGATTTTTGTGACAAATTTATTTGCTTTTCTGTCATCTTGAAAATTAGTTCAATAGCTCAAAAGACCAAAAGTTTTTCAATCATTAAGTGCAACATAATTATTAATTAGTCATAAATCCAACAAAAACTTTATCCAATTCAATTTTCTCGTTCTTGAAAAAAAAATCTCTACTGACTTCAACATATTAATTACAAAAACTCATTAATTCATTAATATATATTTATGATGTCTGGCAGTGGGAGGTGTGTATTTATCAATTTATTACTTGTACTTGTAGCTTACATAAAGGACAGTAATAAGTAGAACTCAACATTAAATTTTATGAAGTTTCCCTTTTAAAAATCTCTTTAATATTTTCAATAAATGAATATTTTCTCTTTAGAGCTGCGATTGATGTTGTAATTTGAACCATTTAAGAAATCTTGGTGGCGTCAAAATTCTTCTTGCTCCTCCAATTACATTCAGAAAAATACAAGAATTACCAAATTGCCGGTAAGAGACGTGTTATTACCCTAATTATTTTGGCCTGCACTTATTTCACGATAAAGACTTTGAGAAAATAAAGATACAAGTTTGAAGTCTTTGAGAAAGGCTCAGAAATAAAAAAAAACATATAAAATGAAGTAAAATGAAGTAGCACTCGCTGAAACAAATAACAAGCAATGTTAAAATGTTGTTTAAATATTGCGATTGCAGTACAGCACAAAAATATGTTAAATTGTTGCTCGGCTGCTCGCCATAAAAGCTAGCAATAAATGCTTGCAATAAAATCAAAATCGCAAATTGATTCTGCACGAAAACGGAATTCATCATATATTTTACTTTTAATTCTGCAGAATTATTTTATTTTAAATTTTATATCTGAACATGATATTCACATTTGCGATTAAAGTAAGGCTTAAAGATGATGGAAAACAAAAATGTGTAATGAAAAGGAGGTGAGTCTGTTGAATGATTTTTAATTTATAATGTTGAACGTCTAAAAAAATATTACTTCAGTGAAATCAGAAATATCGATAAAGCAGCTCAAAAATTGTATTCTTCATGGTTTTTTGTCTAACTCAAGATTCCTGTGCATTTTATCACCAAATCCATAACAATAAAACAATAAAGACGCACTTAAAAAAGTAGTGATGAATGTTTATTGATATGTCCACTAATATGAGTGTAAACGTCAAGTAATTTTATTTTAATTTGTTTTCCCTTTAATCCGCTTGGTTGCTGTTGAAAGATTATTCCCTCGTAGGTTGTGAACATATTAATAAATTTATAATAAAATGTTAATGACTTTGTTCAAATCAACCCATTATGGCATCGTTAAAAACTTTTAATTTAAAAAGCATCTTCTAGTTTATGACGATAGTTTGTTGATTGTTCAGCCCCGCTGGTTTATTTGTTTTCTAGAAATTTAATTCACAAAAAAATTTAATTAAAATTAACTTTAAACTTACCAGTTTTTGACAATTATACCACTAAAAAATGTCTCTCAACATTCGATTTATTCAAAATATATTGCGTAAAATAGAAGGAATGGATTTATTCTTGCTCATCTCCAAAGAACACTAGAATCTCTGCTATAATCTTCAAAAATACCAGAAGAAATCAAATAGAACTAAAAAAACAACTAAAAGTAGATAAAACATAATGAGCCATCAAGGCAGACGCCTTTCGAAGTTTTTATAGCATTATCGAGCATTACTAGATATTTTGATAATCTTGACATGGATATTCATTTTAAATTAAAGAAGAACTAGAATAATGTCAAACAAAACAAATAAAAAGCATTTAAAAGATTTTACGGTTACGATGTGCATAATTATCATCAAAGTCTCAATTTTAGAATTTCATACTTTATTTCATATTTTTATGGCTCATCGCATCATTATACCTAATCTAAGTCAAAAACGGAATGATTTAAAACATTAAAATGGCTTTCAAGCCTATAAAGCTCTGACCGTCCACAATTTATGGATTGCAAGAAAAAAAAACTCTTTTATTTCTCTTATTAATTGTTTCGGCCAGAGAGACCGCAAAAAACACAAAATATATGGAAAAATGCTGCATGAGAACATTCTCATTTCTTTCATTTTCATTTTATGTTCCATGTAATTACATATATTATGCGGGTTCGTTCTCTATAAGATGAATTTTCAAGAACCTATTAATAATCACAATTTTTGCAAAAATATTTGGGAAATTACTCGAAAAATACATTTAGAATAACATTCGAGTAACGAAACAATTTTTGGAAGTTTTGGAAATTAAAGAAAATTGGGGCTTCTGGGGCTCCAAATTAAAGTGATTCTTCCCGTATTATTATAATGTTGTATGCTATATTATACATTATACATAAAAATAAAAGAATACAGAACTTTAAAAAATTAAATTGACCTTATGATTTTTTTGTTTGTAAAAAGTTTTAATACAATCAAGAAGAAGAAGAGAAAAGTTTATACTAGAATAGATTTCATTGAAATTGACTTTTATTTATTTTCCCTGAAGCTATTTATTTTATTTGAAACCACAAATGAAGTTGTTCTCAGTTGTTGAGCTCCAAGTCAAATTCAATCATATAAATGCATTTAAATTTTTTTTATTCGAGGGAATAAAATCAAGGACGAAAAAAATATAGCAGATAAACAGACAGAATAACCCTAATACATTAAACACAAATTCTACAAGATAATAAACAATTTCATCATTTTGTTTGAATTTGTAAGTAAATTGCATAAAAAGTTCAAACACAATTGCCCAGATTAAAACCACAAATTGATTAAAAATTGATCTCCAATCCGCAAGTTCCAGGCAATTGTTGTGCAGCTTTGTAAAAATTCTGCACCTTACATTATATTATTAAAGTATTAAAGCATTTTAAGTAATACAAGCATTATAAACATTAAAAGCATTATACTGCCAGCATAAATCTGATTTTATTCAAACGTCTCGAGATATTTATACTTTTTGCTGTATTTTATGGTTCGCTCCGTTCCATTTATCAACTTTTTTATACGATTCACGGATCTCTCTCCGTTTTATATTTCATTTTTAGTTTATTGTCTCAAGTTCAGGTTAAGCTGGCCAGTTTTGCCTGGTGCGTTAATGTGACCACCTTCTGAGCAATTATAGATTTCTTAAATGCGAACATAACTGTCTCAATAAAAAATTCAGGGGTTTTGGTTTATTTCGTATATTGATAAAATAATATTTCTTGGAAAATCATTTGTGAAATTTCTAATTTATTTCATCGATCAATTGAAAGTTAAATTTTTTGATCAAGGGTTAGATAATTAACTCAAAAAAGATCCTAGCAAAAACCCTGCCCAATCGCACAGTTGGATCAATTCCTAGTTAACCCATAAGAAAAGTTCAATTTACTTTGAAAGCTGACAACAACAAAGCCCAACCAAAAACTGACCATTAATCTCCACAACTTTTATTATTTGTTTCTGCGTTGAACATTACAACGCTCTAACATAATAATTATGATTGAAAATATGCAAATATTCGCTGATATGGACCACCCGGCTAAAAACTAAAGAAAGAAACCACTTCGGGGAACGAGATGTAATCGGTCTGTGGCGATGAAGTTTTCAACTCTTTGCTTTTCACCATTATTTTTTTCGTGGTTCTTTTCCTTGAGCTCATAAATCAAACCAAAGCCTCAATTTAAATTTCTCAAATATGATAAGAAACATTTTAATTTGATTTTTTGATGAAAACATCATTTGGTCGGGGCGATTGAGTGCAATTTGGCTGCGTTATGCATTTTAAATTTTTGCATCTTGAACAGGAGTGTAGTAATACCGCAATCATTCATTAAATACCATAAAAGTATTATTAAATATGCGGCTGATGGGATGGAAGCTTGATATAAAGGTTGAAATATTTTTTTACTTAATATAGACATTTGAAGTGGGCTCTTGTGCTCGTGCTGAGTTATGCGAAAATTTTGCAACATTTTGCAGCTTTTGAACATCTCTGTAAAATTCACATTTGCCTTCATTTTTTGCTGAGTGAATTGTACTTGGGGCTATTTTATTTTATTTGATGATAAAGTCATCATTACATGAAAAATTAAAAAAATCAGCAAAATTTCAAGTTTACCTGAATATTCCTGAATACTTCAGAATACTTAATTATTTTTTGATGCATCAAACATTTATGCAAATCTTTTTTGTAGATTGTCATAATATTGCATCTGATGCATTTCGTGTATGGAATTTGCATGCAATATAAATCAATTGATTATCGGGACAAGTTTTTAATTTTCATGATTTAAATTGGAGATTACTTACACAAGATTGATGCATTATTAAGCTGTTATTTCAGGTTATTTAAATAATCTTCCAAGAATGTTTAAATTTTAAATCATTGACAATTTGAATGCATTTTAATGAGAAAAGTGATCGTTGTTTGTTTTGAATAATATATTGATGCAATAAAATAAATAGTTGAAAATATTTCATTTTGAAAGTTCGATAAAATCTTGGGCTCATCAGCTAAAAAATTTAATTCTCCTTCACAATTTTCTGAAATAAATTCTTCATAAAGTATACAGCCGAGAATTTCGCTACAAACTTTCAAAAATTTAAACTCAAACCTTTTTAATTCCAGGTTCACGGGAAGCCGCCCTTATCTACTCCCTTTCCAGTGCCGGAGTAGTACATGCCCTCACTGCAGCCTGCGCCCGAGGAAATATTTCCATTTGTGGTTGCGATCAAGTGCATCGCACTACAAATGCCTATGATAGTCAAGTGGGTTAGCAATTTAGCAAAATTATTGTTCTTTGAACTAACTGAAAAATACTTTTTTGCAGGCGTGGAAATGGGGAGGCTGCTCAGTTGATATTAACTTTGGAATGAAATTTGCTAGAAAGTTTTTGGATGTACGGGAGGTAGAAGGTGATGCGAGGAGTTTGATGAACCTGCATAATAATCGAGCAGGGAGGAAGGTGAGTTGTTATCAACAATTAGAAAAACTGCAAAAAAATCCCATAAAAAACATAAAAATACATTTTCGTCATTTCATGCGAACAAAAACTGCAAAACCGACCATTATGAGCTTCTTTAACCAGAAACAAAACAGATCATAATTAATGCTTATCACGTAAAGTTGACGCCATCTTAAATTCCATGACAAAAAAATATTTTTAAAAACTGTTAACTGTAAAAAATTATTTTATTGGAAACCGGCTAAAATTATGCACAAACTATCCACATCATCTGCATCGGCAAAATGGTGTTCTAATTAAGTTTTCACTTTTCAACTTACTTTATTTTTAATTAATACCTTTTATATTGTTTTCTTATTTTCTTATATATTTTTTATTATTATTTTATTCGTCTCTCGTTCTGCGATTGGTATCTTTTGATTTGAAAAATTTCCTTGCCACCTGATGGTACGTTTGGTTGGAGCTGGAATAAATGGTATCGCGATGCACTGTTAATGAGTCACGCGCATTCGCAAATGCAGGCAAATTATTTCACAAGACCTTTAAGTTCAAGTACATGCAAGAGAAGTTCAATAATGTGTGATACTAAAGGTTTTAATGGTTGTTCACTACTTTGGATGGTACTGGAGGACTGTGAATTTTTTTGGCTTTCAATTTTTTTTTCTTTTTTTTGAAAAATAAAGTATTCATCAGCTCAAAATTTCAAATAAGTAAATTTTCCCACTCTACTCACAAATTTATCTAAAATGCCTCTCCTCTTCTCATTCTCGACCAGCAGTCTTAAAATTCTAACTATCATGCCTCAAGGCCCTTATTATATATCAATTTTCTTTATCTGACACATTTTATCTATTTGTGTGTCAACACCGACAGCGATATTAGTGATATTGTAATTGAGATACTCCACATGATCAACAAACCAGCAGCCAAGTTTTCAAGCTTTTTCAAGTATCCAACAGACTCTTTCTTCATATAAACATGTTTATTCATATTTTATTATGATTTGATTTTTATCTGCTAAATATGTACGAACAATTTTAACAGATACATATTTTTTATTTTTGATGTGGGGGCGGTGGGGAATTATGTCTTGAAATATATTTACATTGTTCACTAGAACGATTAAAATTATTATAATCAGATTTTTTAATTCAATGTATTTTGATGATCGGTAATGCAGACTATATTCATCCTTAATTAATAATTATGCTCACAAGACATAATTACCAAATATCCCCTTCCATTATCTCAAAGGTGTTAATTTATCTCCACTCTGTTCTCTACTATTCAATATATATTTTGTTTCACTTCCAAGAAAGTCTCGAGATATCTTTATCTTCATTACAAGAAACTTCATGAAATCTTTAAGAAAAAAAAACTCCAAGAAAGCGTAATTTGTTGTATTTTAATATTTAAAGTTTTGACACCTTTTATGAATTTTATGATACTGTAAATTACCCATAAAATCAGTTGTAGTTGCTTTTAATGTTTTTAATACTTTTAATGCTTTTAATGCTAGTAAAACTGGCAGTGCAGGTAATTGCAAAAATTGACAGGAACTTAAATCTGAGCAAAAGCAACTTAATTTATTTTTAATGTTTATTTAAGTTTCGTTTTTTACAATTAAACATCAACTCAACCAATTGACTGCAATTTCAATTTATATTTTTATTTTACAATCTTGTAGATATCTCGCGAAGTTGTCTGATCCGGTGGATGGAGATCTCTTTAACATTTATTCTAATCTTTATTTTTTAAGGAACATTTTCAAGTATCTTTGGAGATAAATTTTCCATCTCTAGAGACCCTCTCAAATGATCCTCTTTCAGCCCAACATTCGCTTAATTCCTCGAAGTTTCTCCAATATTTTAGTTTCACAAATTAGTAGGTGGTTTCAACACCATTTACAAGCAATTCCCGCCAATTAATTGCAGACCGCAGTTTGCAATTTATCTGCAAAATCTTCTTGATCAAACTGCAAAGGTTATTGCGGTGTGAAAATCATTGGAAAAAGATTGAATTGGAAATTGATTTGAACTTTCAACTGCAATTATTTAAAGAATCAAAGATAAATGTCGAAATCGATAGAATTTAGTTTGTGCATCGTTTATGGAGTGTTTTGGTGTTTTACCAAGCGTTTTGTGTATTTTCATGTGGCAGTCGATAAACACGGAGCTAAAGCTAGATAATGGTAGTTCAGTCAAGTTGATTTGATGTGTTGTACATGCAGTAATGCTTGCAATGTTCGTAATGTTTAAAATGATAGTATAATGTTTTACTCTCTGTGCGAGCTTGTATTTTATGTATTTTATGTTTTTGGCTTGTAGATAAATCTTATGGGATGGCTCTTGAGAATTTATGGATAAATGAAGTTGCTCAGTGATTTATGATTGATTTTTATTTTTGATGATTTATGCGGGAGGGCAATCGATTTAATCGTTATTTTTAATTAATAATTATAGATTACTAAGATTTTTTGTATTCATGTGTCCATTGTATTCATGTATTTATAGTTTCATAATCCCCATAAAATCTTCATAAATCAAACAAATATCCAAAACACCAACAATCCCAACTAAACCGCAAAACAAATTTCCCATTTCAGATCGTCAAAAACCTTTTACAAGTGAACTGCTTGTGCCACGGAGTAAGTGGCAGCTGTGCCATCAAAACCTGCTGGAAAACTTTGCGAGACTTCCGAGTGATTGGAGACACTCTCATGAAGAAATATAACAAAGCGAAGCTGGTGACCGCTGAGCAAACCAAGAATGGATTAGTTTTAAATTTAAAGAGGTAAGATTGGAGTATTAGGATTATTAGGGAACGCAGGTGTGATTTTGGATTTTTTAACAAAATTATCCGAGAATTTGAATCTTTTTGAGACAATAAATAATTTTAATAGGGGATAATGCAGTTTTTGACAATAAATTCTCAATTCATGTTCAATGTTTTGATTCAAAATTGGGACTCATATCCAACTGTATGCTAAATTTAACAGCAAGTTTTGTTGAATAAAATCATTTTTAACTATTTTTTAACTTAAAACACCCCCAAATCCTTCACTGGTTGTGAATTCTGATGATCTCCTCAAAAACTGCCCGGATACTTTTCAATTCATTAATCAAAAACCGTCCGCTTTCCATAAAGAGTAAATTAATCGCTTGAAACTCACACGAAAAGTTTTACGGGGCCGTTCATGCATTATTTCTAGTATAAATTTGAATTTCTAGACAAAGCTTCACTATAATTAATATTTAAATATTAAACATAAGAAAACAATTGAAGACGTCATATGTGACCATTCTCCATTTTTCTTCCAGAAAAAATAAATTAATCACTACAACAAAAAAATCAATGAAGCCAAAGAGTATGGAGTTAGTGTATATTCAGCAATCCCCAAATTACTGTGAAAGGAATCTTGAACTGGGTTCATTAGGTGAGAGCCTGGAATTTTTATCTTTCTTCACATTTTTTAATATTTTGTGTGTTTTAAAGAAATAAAAAAAATCCATGATTGAACGATTTTTCTGGTAATTAATGCATTTTTTGTTTATTTAGGAACTGTGGGGAGATTTTGTAATAGGACGGCTAGGCATAATGAAGGATGCGATTTGCTGTGCTGTGGGAGAGGTAATTTATTTGTTTATGTTCTTTATACGTTAAATTAGGTCAAAATAATTCTCGAGTAAATAAAAAAAAACTGTTATAATAACCCTAAATTTTCCCCAGGCTATAACACTCATCAAATTAGCCGAACATGGCAATGTAGATGTAAATTCCAATGGTGTTGTGCAGTAAAATGTGAAGTCTGTAACGAAAAATATGAAGAATATACCTGTAAATAGTTTAAAACTAGAAAACTAATTTAAATAAGACTTTTTGACAAATTTGTACAGATTATAATTTTACATAATAGTTTAAGACCTTTCGGTAATTTATTTTCATTATTTTCCGAGTTTTTCGAATTTTTAGACATTTTTGAATTTCAAGGAAATTGAATCTTTTTTAAGCTGCTTTATCGATAAATTAGAATTAAGTTGACTTTAGACGTAGATTTGTGTACCTATCTAGAAATAAAATTGTTTTTGATAGAAAACTTTGCTTTGTTTCATTAAATTTTTTTTCAGCTCATATTTTTACAAATTTTCAGAGTAAACATTTCATTCAGATTTTTAAATGTTTAGAAATTCCAATCCACAACTTTATTTTTTCTTAAAAAGAGGATTACTCTGCATTACCATAAATGAATGCTTTCTTCAAAAGCTTTCCTGTAGTACTAGTTTTATAACAGATGAAGCTTGATTTTCAAAAAGTAACGGTTCTTATAACAGTTTTTCATATCGATTATTTTTCATCTTCATAATTTACCGAAATCGTTAGAATTTTTAAAAATTTTATTTTTTAATAATTTATTGTGGTCCTATAAACTGAATTGAGATGTTCAACTGTTTCTAATGGAAAATTAAACCAAAAACCTCAAACTGCCTCCACTATCATATTTCACCCCAAACTATGCCATAAAAACCCAATAAATCCCCAAAACCTCATAAATTAACGTTTCAAGACCATAAAGTAATCAAAACAGCATCGGGGGAGCTAACCAATTCCACAAACAGCTAACCATTCTCAATAAAATATAACTCAATTCTTAATGTGATCCTTCTACTCCTTAAACGAGGAGCAAGGAATATACATTTCAATTTTCAGAATCACTCAGCTCGTTGAATGAATGAAATTTCTTTTTAGTTTTGTTTTCTTTCTTCAAGATAAAATGGGGCCGTCCTGAAATTACATTTCTTTATTATTTGTGGTTTAAATAAAATTTTCTATAAAAATTGCCATAAAAAGTGACAAATTTTTCAAACTAAATTTTTTTTTTTGAAATAATTAATGGGCAGCCCCAGCACCATCTATAAGGAAATGGGGAAAAAGCACCGTCCTTATCAGTTGTCCTTGTAGTTTTCCAGCAGGCATTGCCGATTTGAAAATGTGAATGAAATTATGGCAAGTTCTTTTGTTATTTTTTGCCTTAAGGACTTTTTTGTCATGTAAGTTGTGAATTGTGATAAATGATTTTTTTCTTGTAATTTATGTTTAATTGACGACTAAATAAATTATTTTTCTAATCGATTGGAAATAAAAATTCGTTTTATTACTATTATACCAGTTTTATTAGTTTTATGATTTTTATAGCTTCCTTGTTTTTAATTTTTATAGGAAACAGCTAAAATTCTAAACAGGTTATTTTACGGATTAAAAAATATCCTCAAATATTATTTTTCAGTAAAACTGAGTAAAACGAGTGAAAAAGTAAAATCCCAACATAAAAGGGGAGACACTGGAAAATGCCCAAGGCGCTTGCGTTAAGTTTTGAAAATTTTCCGCTTTTCATTGATTGCTTGAGCTTATAGTGAATAAAAGTTTTCCTCACGTAAGAGCTCTTGGTGGAGCCAAAAATAGCTCGCCATAAGTCGCCAATTAAGGCTGCCAAGTGCAGTGGAATGGAGTCAGTTTTGAGGCCCTGCATAGGCCCGTAAAGAAGCTGGTGAGAAAAGGCTCCAAAAGTGTCACATTCTGTGAGAAAATGAGTGCTCAAGAAGTTCGGGGCTCCAGCAAAAAATTTATTGCTGAATAGGAGACATTTTATCGATTTAGTGAATCGGAAAAATGTATGGCTTTTGTGCTAGAAAGCTCGAAAAGAGCCACAAAATCAAGAAAAGTGGCTGTAAAATAAGTGTTGAATGCTTTTGAGCCCAGTTTTAGTGATCCCGGGTGGAAAAACTGAGGAAAATTTCGAGAAAACTAAAAAATTGAGAAGTTAAAAAAAAATGGAATGTTGAAGAAAATTTTCACATAGCGTGAAAAAGCTCAAAAAGCTTGATATACAATAAAAACTCGAAAAACGTCGGATTTATTAAAAAATTGCTTGAATTAACCAAAAATTACCCTGAAAAAACTCCGAAATATAAAATAACCTAAAAACCTAATTATCATTCCAAAAATCCAGGAAAAACCCAAAATCCTCAATTATTTCAATTATTCAGATATTCTGGGTAAATTTGAGATTATACGATATAATTTAATTATTGGAACTAATTGATAAATCAATGATCTGAATAATTGACGAAAAATGGGCGAATAAGGATTTAAAGCTTGGCCGACCAACGAGAATGCTAAACTGAGAGTTTTCATCAAATTTTCTTCATTGCATTGGAAAAATTTTAAGGAAAATCTAGAAAATAAATTTAGATCCCTAAAATGCTTCATTCTTTAAAAATCTATAAAATGTGCTCTGAAAGACATTACCACGAAAAACAAGAACTCTTCTTGAACAAATTCCGCACAAATCCTTGAAAAATTTCGGAAAAAAAATATTTCCATCAAATCAATCCTCAAAAGCTTTAAAATTCTTATAACAATAAATAACCCTCAGAATAAGCCATAAAACATTAAAATAAGCGATAATTATAACAGCGGATTATAGCAAGCTTTATTTTGAGCTAAAAATAGAAAACCGAATTATTGATTTGTCTTATATTTTCTTCTTAATGCTTGTATGTTTGCTTGAAAAAGAAACCACTGGGTGGCGCTAGTAGTCTATGAAAATCCAGCAATTGTGGCAAAATGTGGAATTTGTTATATTTTGATATTGTACATGAAACCCACAAGGAAATTGAAGAAAACTGAGGAATTATGGAAATTACAGAGAATTATACAAAAACAGTCAAGAAAATCGAAAGTTGAGCTTTACGTGCAATATAATCCTAATAATTAAATTCATTAAAATTTATGAAAAAAAAATAACCAAAACGATGGAAATTTGACTGGAAGTTACTGTTTAACTCATATAACCATTTTATTACTATAGGGAGCTACAAACGTGATCCGAGGGATTTTTCATCATGCGCGATTTGTTTGATGGTGTGTGTGAGCAATTTCTTTTGATGGAATAACTAGGACTCGGTTGAGCTTTTAATTTTGTTTTAATTGATGCAGTGGAAACTTTTCTATTTTATCCATACATTTTTTAGATTTTACATTTTTTTTAATTTTTTAGATTTATTCCATTGTTATAAAATTACCCAGAAAAGCCATAAAACCCTTAATCGAATATTTTTATAGGATGTTTCTATTTTGTAATACAAGTAGCATAAATTAAGGATAAAAGAGTCACAAGAAGATATTTAATTTTAAACTTGAAATTTAATTAAAAAACCCATAAATCTCATTTTCCAAGAATTCAAGAAATCATCAAAAACAGAATCCGTTAAAATTCTCTTCACCAGTTTTCCAACTCAAAAATCATATTTCCTGTTTGCTTTGCATCAATTTCCCGAAAATTTCTTTTCCGTTCCACCTACACATTCAAATGACCAAATTACACACAAAAAAGAAGCACGGAGGAAACCTGTAGTAAAATTTCCCAGCTCCTTCCATTTTCCAAATTCCAACAGACGAAATTTTATTCATGAAGTTTTTTTGCTGCTCGATTATTTGCGAATGTCGTAAATCAATTTTTGTGAGAATTTTGCGATAAAATTGATTCGGGTTCTGAGAGTTATTATCAATTTTGTTGATAAGAACGGTTTATTTTCCGGAAAAAATGGAAATTAACTATTAATATATTTTTATGGGTTGTTAATTATAGTATTTATTGATCCTATCTAAGTTTACTGAGCAACATTATATGATTCGCTCATTAATTTGAAAAGCCATGAACTGTTATAAAATTTATATGTTTTCAACTAAAATGGACATCTTGCAGACGACAAAAATTTTAATTTACCAGAATAGATTAAAATTGAAAAATTTCATAGATCTCTCAAAACTAGCCATTAATTACGAAAATTAAAAGCTATAAAATTGATTAAAATAAACTTTGCGGGTTGCGTTTTATACCATAAATCAGAAAAACCCCCACAAAACATTTTCATATAAAAACCCTCGAATCTAACTTATTGGTCGGCCAAGCTCTAACAAAACTCCAATTTGTGAATGAATTTGCAGCAACATGTGGATGATTTAAGGATTGCAAGCAAAAATTGCAAAACTGCAACCAAAAAAAAAACTGCAAAAAAAATTCGAAATAAAAATTGCAGACTAAACTAAAATTAAATAAAGAAATAAAGAAAGTTGTGCAACACCGAAGGATAAACTACTTGCCATAAAATTGAAATAAAAAGGAAAACTAAACAAATAAGACAAAATATTGGGTAAGTAATCCAAGCCAAATTGTGTTTTTTGTATATTCTTGCAAACTTTTGACTTTTTTGTTTGTTTTGATTGTGGCATTTGGAATTGTTTGGAATTGTTGGAATCATTCGAAATCTTTATTTTGGCAACTTTGGCGAGTTTTGGCGAGTTTAAAGGTTATGAAGGTTGTTTCATGTTCAGGCCTGGAGGCTTTTTCATTTCACGAATGAGGAAATGTTCAGTGGCAATTGTTTGCTCAGAATAAATTCATAAATTGTTGAATTTTTAGAGCAATTTTTTATGTTTTACTTCAAATTTCTGTAAGACAAGAGAGATTGCATATATTTCAAGGGAATATTTAAATTATCACATAATTTTACTGTTAAAAATTGATATCTTTTGTTCAACATTTTAAAATAATTAAAATAATTAGTTATATCCGAAAAGCATGAAAAAAGTGGGATTTCAATTAGTGGTTTGATTTTTTGATCAATTAATAAATTTCAATACGATTAGACTGCATTTTCTTTCCTGAATGACTTAGAAATTTGAAAAAATAGTCAAAAATCGTAAAATAATTAGTTATATCCGAAAAGCATGAAAAAAGTGGGGTTTCAATTAGTGGTTTGATTTTTTGATCAATTAATAAATTTCAATACGATTAGATTGCAAGAAAATAAATAAATAAATAAATAAAACATTTTACAGTATGATTTGCATACTTCCAGGAGAAATAAAATTTACTAAATATTATCAAGCCATTGCATACATCAAAGCGTACTAAAAAGTATTCATAATTCCCAAGGTTTATTACCTTTTCTACAATATTTAAGCATTAAAAGCCTCAATTATTGCGGTTTTTGAACAACCATAACTATTCTCTATTATTAAATATATTATTAAACACCATTAATACCTGACATTAAAAATTTACAACCAACTTTCCTAGAAAAAATCACGTAAAATCCCCGATGTTTTTTCAGTCGATTACGTCATTGATATTCCGGGAATTTTTTCAGCTAATTGAAAATGAAAAGTTTTTGATTGTTCAATTTAGAAAAGTTTGAGAGAGTTTGAAGGAAATTAGTAGTCAGAAATCAGTAATTTGAAAATTAAAGAAAATTTTAAAGAGGAAAACGAATAAAAATCAGAAAATCGCCTCAATCTATGCAAAGACGTCATTCAACCCAACGTAATCAAAAAAGCATACATCAAGGGTAATTATTATCACAAGGCATTAAAGCAAAAAGCATTGCGAGTTGCATCCATCTCAATTTTGTTTTTGCTGTCTAAAAGTTTCCAGTTTAAAGCAAAAAAAACTTGAATAAATAAATATTTAATCTGAGAAAACCGAAATCATCTCTCATTCCCCGAATAAATAAAGAAATAATTTTAATCTAAAATACGAATCTCTTTATGCAATCATCTGATTGAAAAATTTGGAAAAAACGTCTCCAGGCCCCAAAAAACGAAAAAAAACGAAAAACCGAAAAACCGTAGTAGCCGAAACTTCTAAATATTCATGAAAATACATGAAAAGTCAAAATCTCTCATCCCAAATTGGAAAGAACATTTTTTTTCTGCTCGAAAGATTAGAATCTTTGCATTTTTTTCCTCATTTTATTCGCTTTGTACGAAAATGCCACAATTCCGCAATTCCACAAATCCACATTCTTCGTAATCCAAGAAAGCTCGAAAAGCACACATTCTTCTAAGAGAAACATTCTTTGGACTTGTTGGCCTTTATTTTGGATCTCTGCGATTTTTATTAACTCTTCTTTGTATATTTTTATATTCTTTTTTTCCTTTTGTACTATAAAAGCTTTTTTGTTTGTTTGGATAACTATAGGAAATGGTTTTTTAGGTCAAATTGTATAGGAATGATTTTTTCACTTAATAATCATGGAAATTTTCTTAGTTGAAGACGTTTTTTATATTACCCAGGATTGATTACAGAAACTGTTATAATTATTATAGAAAACTCTTAAATACTAAAAATTATCTTTGAAAGTCCTTTAAAGTTATCCAAGAATGTTTGTAACGATCTTTTTGAGTATTTTTAAGTAATTTTATTTTAAATATTATTTGGAACGATTTTCTTTTTCGTATTTTTTGATCAATATTGACCAAGCGGGTAAAAGTTCATCGGGTGGAATTTTTATTTCAAATATCCTGAAATTGTCAAATGATGAAGGAAGAACTCTTTAAAAATGAATAAGATTCCACCTGATGACATTTAAACTTGACACAGCTCTTTCGAAACCAACTGGAACTCACCTACAACTTCGAAAACTTAGAACTGACTGAAGAATACTGTTAAATTTGTACAAAAGTAGACAAAGCGCTTTTTGATGAATTTTTAGTGAATGAATAAAACTTTATGCGTAATTTTGCTCCATCGTGTTTTTTTTTTGATACTGAATCCTCGATCTTAAAACAACTAAAAATCAACAACAAAGCCCAATTCTATGACCACCCTTGAATCTTTTACATAGGAAATCTAGTACTACAGTGCAATCTAGTCTAATCACGTTCGACAGTGGTTCGGATGTCTCAAAACTACGCCTATAATTCACTACCAGCTATAAATAATTCAGGATCTCGCAGTCCAGGCAATAGAACGTCATCCCGTCGGCTTACTGAGCTCCCCACAGTGGACAGATCTCCTTCTAGAGATTATACCAGAGGAAGTCCACTAGGTAAAGAATGAGGAAAAATCCCCCAATTATGAATGATTTGAAAATTCCTGGAAACTCCTGTAGAATATTTTAAAACAGATAAATTACCCCCATCGAAAAATACCCTTAACTGTTATAAAATGCTATAAAAAGCTTAGAACAGGGTTCAATTTTTTTTAAATAGAAATTTTTGTAATAAATATCAAGTTCAATTTATTGAGGGTAAAGGAGATTTTGTAAGAATTAAAAAAAATGTATAAGCTAAAGGAGTAGTTTAAAATACCAATTGCATAAATTTAGGAGTAATTAAAACATTTTTACACAAAATTGCGTAAACTCAGGGATAATTATAATAAGTCGTCTAAACACCATTTTAGGATCTTCTTAAAGTGACTGATTTAGGTCCCTGACCCCAAAAATTAAATAATTTCGACCAATTTATAAATTACCCTAATTTTACTGTTACAAATAATTTTATCGGGATTTATTTTAATTATTATATAATTAAAATTTATTTAATTTACAAAACTAAAACCACAATAACAAAACAAGCAGCGACATCGGAATAATTTTGTTAATTTTATGCTTTTTCTCATGGACATTCATAGGACAGTTTCGCAACACAAGATCCTCAAGCCATACCCTTCATTACGCCCAACCACATTTCTCATCCAATTATCATCAATCTCACCATAATTCTCTTGCAGCGATGGGGAGTCCATATTACAGGGACATGGAGGATCCTTGCATCTCTCCGGGGGTAGGACATCACCGCAGTCGAAGCGCCAGTAGACCACCAGTCTCCCATAACATGGATTATTCAAGTAAGGACCATGGGAAAGCTTTTTGAAATTTATTTTGAGCTTTTTTATTCTTTTTGTTTTGCTTTTGATGTTAAAAAAATTTAATTAATGGGGAAAAATAAAAAATTTAAATATGTTGCATATAATTGACAATCACTCCCTTGACTCTTAAGGTGGCACAAAATTATTCTTTCGTACTGAAAATTTGTAAATAATTGAAAAATAGTTGATAACACTGCACTATCGACGAGTATCTAAAAAAATTCTAAAAAAATAAATTCTACTTAACGATTTTTCCTGAAAAAGGCAATAACTCTTCATTTACCCAAAATTGAAGGTATTTACGAGCTTTTTACTGCAAAATATAGAGAATTAAATATTTTAATCATTTTCCAAGCTTTATAGGTTTTTCATGCACGTTTTTATAGCTTATTTTTTAATTAACATACTAAAAAGTCTTAAAATGTAATTGAAAAGAACCCTCTTAACGTCTCTAAATGACAATGATTAACCCTTCAGGACGCTACCAGTCGCTAGATCGTGGAGGCATGGTCGATCCGCATGACCGGGAGTTTGTGCCGATCCGAGAGCCAAGGGAGCGAAGTCGCGACAGATCTTTGGAGCGCGGCCTTTACTTAGAGGAGGAGCTTTATGGCAGATCCAACCGACAAAGTCCGAACCACATGAGTAAACCTTCCTACCAATTAGGGGCCATTCATATGTTGTGTCACTATTTCTTTAGCAAAAGCACCACTTTCCTTCATTTCCCTCAATTTTTCATTAAAAAGCTCAGAAAAAGCACAAAAAAAGCTTTTTCATCAGATATTTCTACTAAAGCTCTATCGTTAAGCTCCATCCTCAAAATTCTCATCATTGCCCCGCCCCTTTCCCTTCTATCTTAGTCTAGAGTGACAAAACATGTGCATGACCCCTTAGGGACCGGAATGTCTCAATTTGCTGACAAATCTTTAATAAATTTTCAGTGGGTCCGGATCGAGGATACTTAGGTGACCTCCAGTTCCAAAACAATGATCTTGCCCGGGAGCTGGGCAACCTCAAGAAGGAACTGGAGTTGACAAATCAAAAATTGGGTAGCTCCATGCACAGCATCAAAACTTTCTGGTCGCCCGAGTTGAAGAAAGAACGAGCGCTTAGGAAGGAGGAAAGTGCTAAATACAGCTTGATCAACGATCAGTTGAAACTGCTGAGCAATGAAAATCAAAAGCAAGGGATGCTTGTCAGACAGTTGGAGGAAGAGCTCAGGATGAGAATGCGACAACCCAATATTGAGCTTCAGCAGCAGATCGAGACCTTGTATTCGGAAAATGAGCATTTAACGAGGGAAATTGCTATCCTGAGGGATACTATTAAGGTTAGTAAAATTAAAAATATTTTTAAAGGTTGTGTATAAAATGGATTATATTTCACAAAATGAGTTTCAAGAATATTTAAAAGTTTTATCCTCGAATCTCGAAATTTTAAACAGAAATCTCAAGTTTTTATTGGAAAAGCTTTTTCAGCGGCTTCGACTGACTTTCCTCTGAAAATAATTAAATTTATGCTATTCAGAATCATAATAATTGTATAATAAAATTGCCTTATCAAAAAATACCAAGAAAAACTAATTATCATAGTTTTTATCTTAAATGGAGCTTAAAAGCATTTTCTCCTATCTTTCAGTTGCCCAAAAATAACATTTCGCCTTGGAAAAACTGAGGAAAAGCACATTTTATGTTTCTTTCAATTATTAGATAAGTTTTTCTGTCCAATAACTAGAAAACTATAATGTATAACTAAGTATAGCATTATGAAGTTTGGGAGCTTTTAGAAACTTATTAAATCAGATTATATCAAATACAATATTCAGACATTGCCAAAATATGTTTTTTTCTGTCATTTTGTTGTTTTTCATGTTTTATGAATAAAAACGAGGAAATAGAACATAATGTATAGGTTTTTTGCTTTGACGCTTCATTGCTTCATTGCTTCATTGCTCGTATTAGATTTAAAGCTTATTTTGCTGTTTTGATGATGTATATCGATATTACATTTGATATTTTTTCTATTGGAGTTCACCATGTTACAATGATACATGTAAGCGAAAATAAAACATATAGGACATTCACTCGCAAGCTGAAAGCTCGAAGTTCGCGTGCGTGATGAATGAATTTTAATTATTTATCACTTGGTAATTTTCTGAACAATTTCCGCCGAATTTGTCCATGAGAATTATCCATTATGATGTTTAAAAACCAATTAGGAATGGTTATGATGTAATGCTTGAAATGCTTGAAATGTTCGAAATGCTCCAAAAGCTTCAAATGCCGTACTCAAAAGACACGAGCTGGAATAACTCGGAATTACATTCATGATGTAATGGTCAGTTACATGAAAAATTTAGATTCATATTTAGGGTGTTTTTATGAGCTTTGAAGGGTGATTTATGAAGTTTGGGAAATTGAAAAAGCTTTGACAAATTCGAGTTCTTTTTGTGATTCTTTTTTATTTGACAAATTTATGGACTTAATGCTTTTGGGAGTATCATGGACTTAACTGAATTTGATTATTTTTTATGGATGAAATTAATTAACGTTGGAATAAATACGCTACGCTTATCAATAAATCTATATTAGAACAATTTGAAAAGCCCCAATTGATATCTAAACGAATTATACAATCAATTGCAAGAATTATCAAGAATTATAGGGTATAACAGCGAACATTAACCGTGTAAATTGATCATTTATTCTCCATCATTTGATGATAATTGCTGAAGTTCTATGTAATTTTATACAGTAATTTTCCGGTATCTAATTAAAAAAATACATTTCTCCTTAACCAACTCAATTTACATTATAGCTAATTACTAATCGATTTCATTATGGAGTTGTGAGAATAAAAAATATAACTGGAAAGCAATCCAAACCCATCATTGAATAAATAGAAGCTTTTTTCTATCAAATTCACAGAAGCTCCAATTTACAATCAAAAAAAATCTGCAAACTACAAATTAACCCCAACTTTAAATGCATTCCAAAGTACTTTCTATGAATATCTAAATCCTCTCCTCCAGCAAATAAATATGCAAATTTATAAATGATTCTAAATCCAATTAATTAAATGAACTAAAATGTTTGCATCTAATTTCATTTTCTTTAGGAGCTGGAATTGCGTTTGGAAACTCAAAAGCAAACATTGCAAGCTCGAGATGATAGCATCAAAAAATTGTTGGAGATGTTGCAGAATAAAGGAATGGGTAAGTTCTTCTGGAAGTTTTTAGTATTTTTGAACTTCTTTGAGCTTCATTTGTTTTTAATAAATTTTGTTTGCGATGAAATTTTAATGAAAAGCCTGAACAATTTTTTGTTGCTGATAAATTTTGCAAGAAGCTTATAACTCTGCAGGACCTTATAAAAAAGCTTAAAATTTGTTTTAATTAGCGAAAACATGAACAAACAACCTTAACCTCTACCATTTCCTTTTCCAACTCAATTGTAGGCAAAGAGGAAGAACGAGCAATGTTCCAACAGATGCAAGCTTTGGCTCAGAAGCAGGTAAAGCCCCCTTTTTTCATTACTTGGCAAAGCTCTTATAAATTTATTAAACTCATTAAATCAATTGAAATCAAACTAAAAAACCTCCTAAATTAAATTTTCGATCAAATATTCAAAAATCTACTTTTGAAATCAAAGAGAAATAAATTCTAATTAGTAATTAGAACGTGATTGAATGTGAATTTAGTTTTGTAGATATATTTACCTTCTTATGGTTGAAATTATTCTTTTTGTGGCATGTGAGCACCTAAACCCCGTATCAGCACTTGAGGTTCTAGCAAAGTTATTGATTTATTTATCGTATTTTGGTTCGTTAGTTCTTTAGTTGTAAGTTTAGACGGTTTTCTTATATTATTTATGTTATATTGTTTCAGTTCAGTTTTAGTTTTGCCAATTAAAGTTTCTGAATTGACAAATTGGAAACTGTTTTGGTCTTGCCAATCGATAAATTGTATCATTGAACCGTCTCTTGCGATGCAAAATGCATGGGAGTTTGCGGAATTGAAAGGGAGGCCTCGGTCCGGAATGGAATTCAAGTGGGAGAATTGTTTGGGGCTGTTTTATTGGGATCTTAATTGGGTTGAAAAGTTTTCAAGGCAACGTTGTTTGCAGATTCTTGAAGCTTTTGAGACTAGAAATATATTAAAGATTCATTTTGATGATAAGACACCTTTCAAATGAATTTATTGGTAATTTCAAATTAAAATGTCAACATAAGTTACTGTCGGTAATGCAAGTATAATTTAAATTATAATTTTATTGAGTAGATTGACATCGTTATTGCAATCTTATCGATGTAACATTCGACAAAATAGTCGAAACATCGTTTTAAAGGATTTTCAGTAAATTTCCTCAAACTACTTATAAACGATAAAAATTATGCAATTTATAAAATTTTCTTAAATATGAAAAAATTACAATTTTTTATCAATTCTATAAATATTGTAAATAAATCACCAAAAATCTAAGCAAAAATTTCGCACCGGGGCCCCAACTTTATCTCACATGCAAATCTTATCCATAATCATAACTAAAATATAAAACAAAAATGCTTTGCTATGATTTGTAACTAAAAACCTATTCTTTAATCAAAACACCAGCAAAAACCCAAAAAATTTAATTCATTATACTTTTCATATAATTTCAGTTATTTTTAATTTCAAATTCAATTTACATAATGATTTCTGATTTGCATGCTCTCATAATTTCTCGACGAACAACTGAACAAACAAAAAAACTGCGAAAAACAAAAAACTACAACATTGAACATCGTCGGCAAAACAGCGGAAGTTTAAATATTGAAAAACTGTTTAATAAAAAAAATGTTTTCCCAATTATAATTTTTCGTTTTGGAATTTATTGGAAATTTACCCAAAAAGCTCATCAAAAGCTGCAACAAAATATATACGACCAACCGTCAACCGGGTGCAAAAAATGTTTACATAAAAACTGCAAAAAAAATGCGAGCAACGAGAAATCGGGAAATGAGAGCAAAAACTAGAAATAAACTAGTGAAAATCAAATAACTGTTATGTCAAGTTATGTGTGTTAGGACAGGGTTTCCGGTTTTCTTGACAGCTAAAAAGCTGACAACGTCAAGTGTGGCTTCAATTAAAAATAAATTTGAACTTTCTGAAGACCGACGACCACCCATAGCCAGCCACAATTAATTTAATGGCAATAAATATTTATGGCAACGTGCACATGAAAGCTCATAAGAGACTTGCTAGTTTAAAATCATATAGTTTATTATTTTACTCGAACAATCAATTTGTGCTAGAGGAGCATTTTATAAAAATGGAGGGGATTAGAGCTTTTTGGATTTTTTGCCTTTTCCTAGATTTTTAAATTTCTATTTTAACAATCTCTCAGTCCATTGAAAATTATTTTTAATTCGCTTTAAACATTTATCCGTACATATTTAAATTTAATCTTTAAATATTTAATTAGCGAATTGATCTTTTATGCAAATTACATTTAAATGGATTAAAAAGCTTCAAAAGCTTAATTTAAAATTAATCTGTAAAACAGATTGCTTCAGGTTCTTAAATAGGATGAAAAGTAAAGCAGATAGCACATTTTTAGCAACTACTTTAATATTTATTACTTAAATTGCATTTCCTTCGGTATTTTGCTAAGGACAGGATTAAAATATTAATTATCTAACATAATAATTATATTCCAAGATTTATCTTCCAAAAGATTTAAAAACTGAAGCAAAACCTTTTTAATTGGTCCTTAATCTGCCAAAGTTCCTGAAAAGACTTTAAGTCACTAATATTACAAAACGCTAAGAAAGTCTCCTAAATCCCACCAATCTTACGAAAATCTTTAAAAAATTCACGAGCCATCAATAAAAATAATATCAATAAAAATAATTGCAAAATAAACCAATAAAGTTTCGTTCAGACAAACAAGGAATTATTTATAAACGATGCCAAAAAAACTTTGGGGTACCGAAGAAATCCTTTTATATAAACCGTTTTATGTCAAAAATTTATTGTGTGTGCCTTTATTGCCAAACAAATTGCCCAATTAGACGAATTTTAATTAAAAACATTAAATTTATGAAAATTTATATAAATACGTTAGAGGCTTCAAGATTCTCGAAAATAATTTTACACAAAAAACATTGAAAAGCCTGACTAAACTTTTGCAGCCACTTTGCTATTCTTCTACAAAATTTTCTATCTGTGATGTAACCAAACAAATAATATACGTCTACAACTACAAAAACTACAATTCAACAAAAAATTTATATCACGATCGTTTCGTTGAGTTTTTTTACATTTTCCTTATTCGTTTCCCAGTTTTGCTCTCTCGAATATAATTTTCTATAGTTTTCCTTCTTATTGTTTTCCGTTTTTCTTTGGCATTTTTCTTTTTGCATAAATGGTGTTGAATGTTAAAATACAATTGATAATAGATTACCATTAAAAACTTAATTGAAGAATTTAATTTTGGAACAATCATCTTTATGGGTTTTTCGATTGGAATTCCTCTTTCTATCTCGAAACTTTTATTGGATTTGATGGAGTGGGCTCGTCAGGTGATTATGTCGGGGGTTTTAAAGCAGCTATTTGGTGTGTAATATTTCATCACTAATGTGCTTATATAGATTTTGCCTACCTTGAGGAGTATTTAATATTTCAATGCAATATGGATTGCATAATCTTAGGAAAACTTAAGTACGAATGAAACTAACATAATAATCATACTTGGAGGTTGTAGTTTAGATTTAAAATTATAATATCATGGCATATTGCATAATTAATCTTTGTTATAAGTTGAAAGCTACACTAGCGAGCACTGTCTAAAACTATTGTTTTATATTGTATATAATATTGCATAAAATAATCCGACAGAATACTTGAAAACTATCTGACATTCAACCAAATATGCTAACAAACTCTTAAACTATGCAAACAAAATATAATTCCCCTTAAACTAGACTGTAATATAGATTGCATAATTTAACGGGATGAACAATATTGCAAATTCCAGGGAAACTGATTTCAAATGTTTGCAAACTAAATAGAATAACCAAAATAGTGTAAAATATGTAAATTGTAAATGACATTGTAAAGCGACATAATCCCGGACGAGCCCTCTCTTGAATTCAATGTTCGTTCAGCAAAATAAATTATCTCATTAGAACAAGTTGACGCTCTCATCTCTATCTAGTCGATATTTGCTTTACTATATTAGTTTTTTTAATAATAATTTTTTGGTTCGTGAATGCAAATTACTATTGAAGAACAGAAATAAAAAAGTCGTTTTAAAAGTTCCTCCTAATTTCTTCATTTGGCTCTGAGACTAACCCAGAAAGTATTTCTTTATGTTTTTGCTATATTTTCAAAATTTTAAAGTTTGTTGAGTTGGCGAAAGAATTATTATTAAAAAAATAAGATATTTTACACACATACACACACACACACAGTTTGACATCCCGAACAACACTCACATATTTAATTAAAGAAAAGTCTAAAAAAGTCTTTTGTTTTAGTTTCTCCTTCAAGTTTTCTCATTCAAATTAAAATCCTTTATATTTTAGTTTGGCAAAGAATTCTCTAACCAATTTATTTTCACTATCCCAAACTTGCGTTATTTCTGTTTCATTTTCTATTTTCCTCATGATTTTCATACCAGAACTTTTAATTTCCAAAAATATGGGCACACAAAATAAATTTTCCATTCGCAAGAAAAAAAAGAAACTAAAAAACTTTTGATTTTCCTCCGGAAACTGAAAATCGATCGAGCGAAGAACAAACATTATTTAAAAGACGAAAAACTTTAAAATACTTAAAAAGAAAATTTGTTGCGGAAACTTCAAATGAAAAAAAAAATGTGAAATAATTCTTTCGTCAAAATGATTGATGATTTTTGACGAAGCTTATCGGCTAAAGTGGGCTCCACAAATTTATTCTCTTATTGCATATTGGATTATTTTTGAATATATTTGAATTTGGACATGATTGTTTGTTTATATTGTATATTGAGGGGCCTTTTATCCGTTTAAGTTGTCGCGAAAAATCTGAACCAAACTTACTTTAGGTGTGCTTTTTATGATTCTAAAGTTAAAATTTAATTGAAATTAAAGAACTAACAAAAGAAACTTTGTAAAGAAAATGGGTAGCAGGGAATGGAAGGAAGACAATAACTCTACTATTCCTAAACTTTTCAAATTTCCCGCATTTTTCTGAAATGTCCCTTGATGCACAGTCACCCCCCTTTTGCAACTTAAAAAGAACTTTTACATAACTACACGTTTTTCTCTAAAGACTTCAAAATAGCGACAAAGACATTAACTTCCCTTAAAAGTCACTCCTTCCACTCCCTGCGTCTCCGTAACCAAAACTCATGCAACCTCACCAGCCGCAAATATTTGAAAGATCATCTACCAAAACCAAAATTGTGCTTTTGAACACAAATTCCAGATGTTCAATTACCGAATGAGTAACTCACCAGACGCTTATCGAAATATATTCGCAACGCAGCCGGCCATCACGGGCGGCTCAAGTAGCTTATTTAAGCCTCTGCCCTCTACTGCCACTAGTGCGCTCACTACATCACTTTTGGGAGCGAGTCGAACGTCGCCACTGCCCAAACGCAGATATAGTATAGGCGGCCTACCCACATCCACTTCAGTGGCCGACTATCTCAATTTACCCATACAGGAGACTGCCGCCAATGCAAACCTCTCGAACTTGCTCAGCGAAACCTATAAGTCCATCTCGCGCTCATCCAATATTCTGAATCGTCGACTGTCCTACGAAATGGCGCTCGACAACGCGAACCTCACGAATATAATTGACGATAATATCAATAGTGATATTATCAAATATGATTTAATTAATAACCTCACGACAACCGCCACACTGACACCCACTAAATACTCAAACTACTATTCACAGCCAGCGATCGGTGCAGAGCACTTGCTCGGTGCCTCCGCTACGCCACTTGCGCCAACTTCATTTTATACAAACGCGTACCAGCCGCGTAACACTAGCCTAAACTTGTATCCGAGTAATAGATTGATGAGTGATGACTATCTGCTGTCCAAACCGATATTCAGTAAAAACTACGACACTTTGCCATTGGCATCGTCTTATTTGACTGACGACTGTTATACACGCCCTTTTAACGCACTTTCCACTCACACAAGCCGCCTACTGACCCAGACCCACTCCTCCAATCCCTGCCTATCTCAGACCCAGTTCAATCCTTACTCCACGGCGCTCAACCGCTCCACATACTATCCGCTACCCACCAGACAGCCGTCGTCATCCTCATTGAATCGATATACATACAATGCACCGTCATATTATCATCGTCCATCATCTAGATTAGATTTAGATACTAACAAGTCCAACGACATTAAGAGACAAGTAAGTTTTAAATTTGATGTTGACGAAATGTCCTTTGATCCTTAAGTGCAGTAATGCAATATTTTATTTGCATTCGCCCGAGTTCATTAGCGCGCGATACAAATTCACTAAAAAGGGCGTTGCGGGATTGTCGTTGGAAAGTTGTGGATGAGCTTCAAGTAGATTTTTTATTAAAATTTGTACATTATCTTTATCATTTGCCATCAAACATGTTTGTAATCAATGAAAGTTGGTTCATTGTAGACAGTTGACGCTTTTATATTGATGATTAACATTATTATTTTGTTTAACTCTCTACTAAGTGAGCAATCAGTGAAGCAAAGCAGCTTGGAAGCTTTTTATAAGGTCGTTGTATGAAAAGCTTTCCTGATAGCGCACATTGTACTATACCGATTGCCAGCTTTTAAGAGCTTTTTCAAATCTTGATGTGATTTATGATAGATAGAATTTCATCTTAAAATTGACATTTTGAAATTTAGCTAAGAAATAGTTAAATATAAATAAATAAACTAATCAGATATTAAACAGAAATCTAATTGGGAAGTCTTCTAAGGTATTTTTATTTATATCTGATAAATGAACACTGCCAAACTCAATAACAAAGAATTTTTGCAAAATATTCTGTGGTCTAACATGTAAATATTTTTGTGTCATAAAATGTTATTTAGTAAATTAGATTATTCTTATATTTTCCATAAAACTCGAGCTAGAACCAGTTAAAGCAGTTGCACCCACAATTTTCCAACATAAACTTTGTATAAAATCGAATTATACATTTCACAATCCCAGAGTCCTGCATATTTCTCCTTCTTAATGTTTAAACCAACGAGTAATACAGTAGAGCTATAACTATATCAGAAAAGAATATTTCAATAAGTGTATACCGGATTTTTTTGCCCCGCGAAATCACAAAAATAAAACCGTTTAATCAAAAATAAAACTGGTAGAGCAAAATTTAACGATTATGACAAAGAATTCTAGAATTTATCCGAGCAAAAGCAAAAAAACGAATTATTTATTGCCAGTGCCAAAAAAAGGTTATGAATTTTTAACAACAGCAAAAATTTGAAGAAAAAACTGTTGTTTCAAATATTTTTGTAGAAGTTGTATTTATACACAAACCCTTCATTACACAGAACTCCCCACACACTATGAACTAGTTGAAGCCGTTATAAGTAAAGTATAAGAAAAAAAAAATTAATCACCCAAAAAATAGGTTGTATCTAGTAATTAAACGAAAAAAGAAAATACCAAATTCAAGTAAGAAAATTTGTAGTTTAACAATTCACTTAAAAATTCAGCCTCATTAGATCGCATAATCACACCTCATTCACATCCTTAAAAAATACATCTTATGTAAGCATTATTAACTAAATTATGGAATTTGTCAATTATATTACAAAATTACCAGAGCAGAAAATTTAAAGCAAGTTATTAGAGCATTTTACGATTTTCAAAATTATATATTAGTGTTAAAGCATCTCCGATGGTGCATCAATTCCTTCACTTAATGTTGTTCAATTCGTCGATAAGATCGAGGAAGCAAAAGTTTTTTAAAAACAAAATGAGAATAAAGAAAGTTATTAGAGTTTTTCCGCACAATAATCTTTTTTTGTTGAATTGATTTTGTTTTTGGGTTTTTGAGAGGGCTGAGAAGGAGGTGAAGGGAACTTTTGGTCCACACAAAATTTATTCTTTTGATTATTGAGAAACTTTGTAAATTACTTATGATAGAGCCAAAAGATAGGCCTAGTGTGCATAGAAAATAATAAAAATCAAAAATGAGCACTTAAAGCTCACAAAGAGCTAAAGTACAAAACATGAACAATATTTGGCCCAAATCTTAGATAGACCAAAACTGCACATATCCAAGAAAAAACTTAAATACATAACATTTTGTCTGGACTAAAAATAGTTTCGCTATCACTTACAGCCCCAAAACTTTATTTTTTACTTATTTCTTTTTTTTTCTTTTTGATTTTTCTCCAAACATGAACAGAGACAAGATTATAGTTTTTTTGAGTTCCAATATGTATATTTTTTCAATTATTATATGTGATATTGCATGTATAACAATAAAATACTTTTTGTTGGCAAACAGATACACTTTTGTAAAAAATATATTTTGAACATGAGACCTTTTTCCATTTTTTGGTTGTTAATTTTTCCAATCTTTTTGCTGTCTTCCTTTTTTGGTTTAAACTTTAACGACACTGGGAACGTCCTGATTCGGTGCTTAAAGGCTATACTTTTTTATAGTTTCCAGTTTAGTTCCCATACATATTTTTTCGGTTTTTATATATGAAAACAAAACAAAAATCTATTAAAAGCTATAAAAAAGATATTTTAATTGAAAAAAAAAATCAAAAAAAAAACAGAGACAGAGAAAACAAAAATTTAAGCATGAAATAACTTTAAATGTAAAAGAAAAATTATTAAAAATATGAAATGAAACAAAAATTTGCTGAGAGAAAACTAATAAAAAATGGAAAAATTTAAAACTAAAATGGTTGTTTCTCTGATAATAAGGAACGCATGAGACAAAAGCATAATCTTTTATTTTGCAAACTATAAGAGCATAAGCATCATAAATTTTCATATTTTTTATGAGTTTTGTCCTCACCCAACCAATAATAATTGCCATAAATTTCTTAAAGTTGGATGATTTCCGTCTTGAAATCCAAAGAAGAGATCAAGAGATCATGAGTATGGCAGCCAAAATGAAGACACTTGAAGAACAGCATCAGGTTTGTTGTCTCCAATTCGATAATAGACTTCTAAACATTTATTTTCTCTCTCTCAGGATTATCAAAGACATATTGCCGTGCTGAAGGAGTCTTTGTGCGCCAAGGAAGATCATTACAACATGCTGCAGGCTGACGTGAGTGTTTTTTCTTATTGCATTCAACAAGAAATGTGTTAAGAAGTCACGTATTCCAAGACACTTTAATTGAGTTTGTTTGCAAAAGAAAAAGGATTTTTACTAGATTTCTAGTTTTCAAACTAAGAATTGAATTTTCTGATTCAAAACTTTCTCTATTTAAATTCTTTCGTTAAGGTCGAAGAACTCCGTCAACGCCTGGAAGAGAAGAACAGGATGATTGAGAAGAAAACTCAAGGAGCATTAATGTCACAACAAGAACGCAATCGAGCTGCTCAAGAACTCAGTGAGATGAAGGAACACACAGACATTAAAGACAGGAAGATAAACGTTCTGCAGCGTAAAATTGAAAATCTCGAGGATTTGCTTAAGGAAAAGGACAATCAAGTCGATATGGCGCGTGCTCGTTTGACTGCCATGCAAGCCCACAACTACAGCTCTGAAGGTGCATTGACCAGCTTGGAAGATCAGCTGGGAGATAAGGACAAGCAGATGCTGCAGTTGAGGGACCAGCGAGACCGCGCCGAAGGCGAGAAAGTTGAAGAGCGTGAGCTCCATGAACGAGAACTCGCTGAATACAAAATGAAGATCCATTCGCTGGAAAGTGAAGTTGATAAACTTACATCGCGTTTGCATCGAGCTTTATCAGAGAAAGATCGTTTGGAAAATAAATTGGAAAGCTCCCAAAATGAGCTCGGAAAATCCAAGGCCGAGCTTGACAAAGCAGCAACAGATATCGGTAGAATTGGTAACTGGGAAACCACCAACCAAAAGATTCAACGCCTCGAAATTGAAAACGAACGGTTGCGTAAAGACTTAGAACGATCAGAGGTAGGATATGGAGTAAGTTGATAGTTGCACCATAGTTGCTTTACAGAAAGAAATTTAAACCTATTTTTCAGACTACTTTCGGACGTAATACCATGTCCACATCACAAGAGCTTGACCGAGTGCAAGAGCGAGCTGATAAAACATCCGCTGAACTGCGACGAACTCAAGCAGAGCTGCGAGTTACTCAAGTAATTATACTTTTATTCAATTAAATGACCATTCATGCTCATATCCTAAAGAAAACAATGTACCAAGTGAAACCACAAACTCTCAATCGATGAACTAGTTACAAGTTTTAGAGCATTAGTTAGAATGTAATTAGTTCAAAGTACTTTTTGATTTGAGTTTTCGTTTCAATTTACACCATTTTCCACACCAAAAACCCTCCAAACCAGCAAACACATAAAAAACACATTAGAAGCCATTTTGTCATTTCCTTTAAGGGAGATATTTGAGCTGCCATTGCTGGTTTTTGTGGAGCTTTTACAATAAAGTTTTGTTGAATATTCTCCGCATGGCTGGACTTTTTATTGAATCAAGATATATAATGAAATTTCTGGTACTTTGCAAGCTATTTTCCATCTCTACTGACAAAATGCTCCACAAAAGTTTGCAAAGCTCAAATCTCACTCAATTATAAAAATCAATTTGTTGCAAAGAAATATTCTGACACGATTACATGATGACCCCTTTTTTCTAGGAAGAAATAGCAAACTTACAAAATTTTGTGAGTAATCCAAACTCCAAAGTTTTGAATGCTGATTTACCTTCTTTACTAATTCTTTTGATCCAAAATAATTGAAAGAGATACATGAATTTTCTTATTTTATACAATAGACACATTTTCTTCTTATTCTATATTACTTTTTGATACTTTTAATTTTTAAGGAAAAAATCTATAATCCGACATAATAAATTGAGAAAGCTTTGCACCTGAATGGCTTTAGAGTTTTTTTTTTCAAGGAAATTTTACAGACAGAAAATAATTGAAAAGCCGAAGAGTTACAGTTACCAAAAGTTTTGTTAATATTTTTTCGATTATAGTTCAGCTAATGGCAAATAGACGAGGCAATTTATTTCTGTAATTTATAACCATTATAGACTGATGCAGAACGATCTCGAGCTGAAGCAGCAGCACTGCAGGAGAAACTTGAGAAAGGCCAGGGTGAGGTTTATCGGTTGAAGGCTAAGTTGGAAAACGCACAACAAGAACAAGAGAGCTTGAAGCAAGAGATGGAGAGGAATCAAGGCAGTGTGCAAAGGATGTACAATGAAAGGGATAAGGTGAGTTTTATTGGAGGTTCTTTATCTTTGAAAAAATATAAAATGATTTAATCTTTTCAGGCCATTGGCGAGTTGGAGAAGTTGAAAGAAGAAATTGAAAGAACACAATCCACCCTAGGAAAATCTCAACTGAACCAAGAAAAACTCCAAAACTCTTTAGATAAGGCACAGAATGAGGTTGATCATTTGCAAGAGAAACTCGAAAAAGCAACAGGAGAGACTCGACGAGTAAGATATTTGAAATATTTAACTGAATTTCTTGAGTTAACCAAAAAAATTAAACTTTTAGATCACTTTGGAGAAAGAGAAACATCTGTTTGATTTCGAGAACATGCAAACTCAACTGGACAAAGCCTTGGGTCAGGCAGCAAGAATACAGAAGGAGCGTGAAACTGTTCAGCTGGATACTGAACGTTACAAAGATAAATGCGAGAAGATGCAGAGCTCGATGATGAGACTTCAGAAAGAGCGTGATATACTGTTTGAAGAGTTGGAGAAGATTAAGGAGAAGGCAGAATCTACCCAGAGCATGAGCATGAAGGCAGTAAGGGAAAAAGAAGCCATGCAAACTGAGCTGGAAGTGTTCAAAGAACGTTGGGAGAAAACACACTCTATTCATCAGAAACTTCAAATGGAACGTGACGATTCTATGACGGAGATCACAAATTTGAAAGAAAAGCTTGACAAATCTTTGTATGCTAGTCAGAAGTTAATTGACGAGAAAGACAATTCCAACAAAGAATTCGAAAAAGTGCTTGAAAAGTATGATCGTTGCCAGAATGAAATCTACAGACTTCAATCAAGAGTTGATACTGCTGAAGCTGATCGTAACCGTTTGGAAGTGGAAGCTGAAAGATCTACACTATCTGCAACTAAAGCCAGAGATGATTTGCGTAAACTTCAAGAAGAAACATCTAGATTACAAGAAGCTTGCGATAGAGCCGCCTTGCAGCTGGGCAGAAGTAAAGAGCTGGAAGACAAAGCCAAAGAAGAAGTTGACCTTTATAGAGAGCGAATGGACAAATATGGAGCAGATGTCAGGAAGCTGCAAGCTGAAAAAGAACATCTGGTGGCTGAAATTGAGCGCCTCACTTACGAAGTTGAACGCAGTCATAATGCCCAAACTAAGAGTACTGCAGCCATCGAAAGTGCGCACGAGGAGGCAGCACGATTCAACCTTGAGTTGGAGAAGATGCGAGACCGTTACGAGAAGAGTCAAGCTGAGTTGCGTCATCTGCAAGAAAACGAGCAGTATTCGCAGCAAGCTCGTCAGTATAAGCAAGAGAACGAAAGATTACGAGAACGCCTTGACAAGACTGTTATGGAGTTGGAACAGATACGAGGCAAATCTCAGTACGAGCAAGAAGCGTACGAGAAGTTTAAGGAGAAGTTGGGTCACAAAGAAAACGAAACACAAGCTCTCGAAGCTAAACTCCATGAAACCACTTTGCAGTTTGAGTTGGCCCGCAATGATTTGGCCAAATATGTGGCCAATCAAGATAAACAGCGACATGAGTTTGAAAAAGCACATATTGAATACGAAAAGGTTAAAGACAAGTACGAGAAACTGTTAAGAGAAACTGATAGATTGAAGCAAGCATCTAGCACCACAATTAACAGTATTAGTCCGAGTCCCTCAATGATGAATCAATCCGCAAACCCCTCAGATAGAGCTGAAATTGAAAGATTGCGTGAGCGATTGGAGAAAACGTTACAGGTATGATTTTTTGTGTTTAATAATTGATTCAACAGACTTTTAATCAATTCCATTTGTAGCAACGTGACGCCACTGAACTAGAAGCAGGCAGACTGGCCAAGGAACTAGAAAAGGCACAAATTCACATGACACAGCAGCAAGGTGCCTATGAAGCTACTCGTATCGAGTTTGAACGTATGGGTGCTGAACTCAGTCGAGTGTTGGAGAAATTAGAGAAATCGGAAGCCGAAAAGGAATCCTTGCGAGCTAATTCTAACATGAATGACAAGAGGAACGTCCACGTTAATCAACAAAATTTGATGAAACTGGAAGCAGATGCCAAGCAAATGATTGTTGAAAGAGATCAACTGGTATTACAGTTGGAGAAGAGCCAAGAAATACTCATGAACTTCCAAAAGGAACTAAATGCAGCCGAAGGAGAAGTTCAGCGATTGCGACAAGAGAATCAGAGGTAATTCATTAATTGAACTCAATTGGAATCATAATCTAATATTTTCTTAATTTAATTAGGATAAGACAAGGTCAACCACCTCAACAACAGCAACAGCAAGGAGGAAATCCACAAGAGATTCAAGCCATGCGTAATGAAATCAACAGACTGAACCAAATGCTTCAAGAGCACAGTCAGCGAGGTGACAATGAACTGGAGCAATGGCGTAAGGTCGTCGAACAAGAAAAGGTTCGAGCTGACCAAGCGGAAGCTGCAGCTACCGAATTCCAGAAACGTGTTCAAATGGCCGATAAGCAATTACAGCAACAAGTTCAGCAAATTCAAAATCTTCAAAAACAAACTCAACTACCCCAACAACCCCAAAATAATGCGCAAGTCAATAAAGAGTTGGACACACTCAAGAAAGAACTGCAAGCTGCCAATGTGGAACGAGAGAGATTCCAGGCGCAGTTAGAAATGTTGGTACAAGAGCTTGAAAGGAGTCAGATAGACTTACTAGAAGCCAATAAGAAACTTCAATCTATTGGTCAGCAAAATAATGGTGCCAAGCCAATGGACGAGCAGCAGAAGCGACAGCTTGAAGCACAAATCAAACAAATTGAGGATGCCAAGAAGCAATTGGAGGGTGAAAGGAGCAAGTTTGATGATCAAAGGTATGTAACATTAACTAGCTAATTTCATTAAAGTCTCTAAATCAATTTTTTATGATATAGAAAATCCGTTGAAACCAAACGAAAGGATGTTGAAGAAAAGGAGAAGAAACTGGCGGAATTCAATCAGCAACTCAACAAACGTAAGGAACAGATGGATCAGCTAGAAAAATCCTTACAAAAGGCTGGAGGCACTGCGGCTGCCGCCGGAGAGCTTAACAAAAAGCTAACGGAGACTCAACGACAGTTGGATGGGTAATTTTTCTTTTAAATAGTCGATAAAGCAGAATAATTAAACTAATTTTATTAATAGTACTCTGAAAAACCTGGAAGAAGCCAAGGAAGAAGCTAAACGAGCTGCCACTGAAACTGAACGACTATTGCAGTTGGTTCAAATGTCACAGGAAGAACAGAACTCCAAAGAAAAGACCATTATGGATCTTCAACAGTAATATATTTATTTTATTACCTATTTCATTTATCTGATGTTATTTTTATTTTACAGAGCCCTCAAAAATGCTCAAGCCAAACTCAAAGCAAATGCACAGCAGCAAGCACAAGCAGATGTAATACAAATCAATATTTTATCCATTAAACAGTTGATTTATCAATAAAATGTATTTTCAGGCTGGTCCCGCCGGATTCCTCAAAAGCTTCTTCTAAAAAGCTTACCATATCTCTATTCCATTAACGTTCTCATTACTTAAGGATTTAAGGATAACACCGAAAACTGAAACGACCCTCAGTGACATTTTATTAAGTTTAGGTAGCAGATGTGACACTCAATTTCCAGGAGTCTGGAACACTTGGAAGAATTGTAAACATTGGAAAACTGGAATAACTTAATAACAGGCGACAGCACAACACGAAAATATTTTGGAACAATCATCTAAATAATCTATTTTCACAATGTAAGTGGGTGCCGAATTGTGTATTTGCACGTAGGCTAACATTTCCTTTGCTTTCAGATTTTACCAGTAGAAATTTGTTATATTTACCTTAACAAAGAATTTAATTATTTTCTCGACGATGAGCCGTTCTACGTGGGTTAATTAACAGAATTAATAATTTTAAGTAGATTTCGACATCGTAATATTTTAATTTTAGACTAAAATCTTGTAAGATGGTTTATACGTACGTACTTAGGAAACTCATTTTATCAGAAGAAAAAAAAAACTAGAAATTCACTTAAATGGTACAAACAAGAATAAATTAAAGCATTATTTACTTGAAATAAAACTTTGAATCACGGAATACATGATAGACGAATATATAGATGAATTGTGTATGTTTTTATTCACGAAACTCGTTTCTGTTTGACAAATTCTATTTACGCGATGAAAATTAACTATTCATTAACCATATCAATTCCAGTTCTATGAATTATATAATATCAGTATGATTTTTGGCCTCGTAAAAACTATTGCAAATATATTCTATAAAACATGATATACAATTGGGAAAAGTAATAACAGTATTATTAAAATATTAATATATTAATCAGTAATTCTAGACAAGGTGAAAAAAAAATCATAGATTAAAATACGCGATGGTTGCAATTGTACTTTACTTTTAATTGACTATAATTTGCTGCTATACATTTGCTGTGTTCTTGCCCCCGGTCTTACAACAAAGTAGATATTTATTTCTTGTATATTTTGTATATATGTTTCATGTACTTATCTTGTACCTATGCTAATGAAAAAAAGCAAATTAATATATGCAAACAAGATTCCACAGTTTCCATATAGTTTTTTGTTGTTTGCGCGAAAACGCTGAGAAGGTCACAATTCTACAGCAGAGTTACTAGTGTACATTGTTAATTTCCATTGTAAATTATAATAGACAATAACGGTTCATAACTAGCATATGTAAAAACAAGATTAAAGTCATACAGAATCCAATTAGGGGCATGCAAATCCACCATAACCTACTTTACCATTTTAGCTGATTATTTACATAAATTATTCCATTTTCATCTACGCTTCAAGCAATGTGCAAGTTTTATTAAAAAACATGAAAATTCCAGCACACTTTTCTTTCATAAATCTTCTGAATGTCTACAACAACAAAAAAACGTTTAAATTAATAAATTTCTTGCCACGTATCATTGGATACTAACACGTCCTTCGCTATCAATTCCTTGTATTATCAAATCTATATGAATGTCAGTTGCGCGTAAGAGTTATATTAAAATATATGAGGCTACATGTAAATTCTAATACAAAGACTTCTAAATGTAAAATCACTATAAAGTTGTTTAGTTTTTAATTTAAAGGGAAGTTTGGAGGGTTGGGTTTTAAAAAGGTTTTTAATTCTAATATTATCAATTTATAAGATTTGTTTTACTGTTTTTATAAGAATCGTATTTTTAAGTCTACAAGTTATATATATATTACTAAAGCATACATTTTGTCAATTTTAAATTATATTAAATTTAGTTTTAATTATTCCAATAATGTATACTACTATGTATTTAAAAGCTCCACCCACCCAAAACTGTACCCACTAGTTCTTGTACAAACCTTTGAATGTTTATTTAAATCCTTAAGCTTTCGAATGCGTTACACCAGAAACCATTAACTATCTTCTATAAGTACCTATATTGTATCAATAAAATTACAAGTCCCATGTAATTGACCAAACGCGATATCAAATGCCCAGCCCGAAAGCAATGGAGGACATGGAAGTCATGAAACACGAACAAAGCAAAGCCACTTAATCGATTATAAATATTTAAAACACTATCATACAACAAAACACATTAAAAACATTATGGGTAAAATGCAAAATGCTGATGTATATAAAAATTATAATGATATTGTATTGAACATAATTATATTTACTTACATGTTGTCGTTCAGAAATTGGAATATTCAACAGAATAAATAATATAAATTGATACTGCCTAAAAGTTAAAGAAATGAGAGTATTTTACACGAACATGCGCCACCCACCAGCAATAAAATTTCGTGATTGATGTTTTTGGACAATTTTTTTGTTGCGTTTTTTATTTTAAAACTTTTCTAGCCAAGTACTTTAAATTTTTTGCACAATAGAAACTTTTAAATCTTTTCCAATTCTTTCCATATTTAGTTGAGTTGTTTGAATATGACAAATCTTATAAGGCATTTTAAAGGTATCGTTGATAGCAGGCTCCTCTGCTAATTAAATGTCCTTGAAAAAATTCCACAAAATTTACAATTTGACAACTAATTCTCCAATAAATTATAATTATAGAGAAATATGTGATGTGGGAGGTGATTGATTATGAAATTCAACAGAAAGTTTACATTGCGAGAAAAAATAGTTCTAAAATCTTTTTTTCGCGTGAAACTTCCGTCATCTCTAATAATTCAATTGAAAATGAAATACTGGAGGTGATGAGCTAACTAAGACAATCTGTACCATTTCAAAGCCAAACATTTCCCACATTGATAATATTATGTGTTCAAAGTATATTTAAAGTATAGACAGCAAAACAATTAAATTGGAATATTTACAAAGTATAAATACATAAATTCAATGTTTTAGGAACACAGATAGAACTAAATTAAACAATTAAAACATATAAATATGCACACTGTATAAAAAGACACTTGAAAGAACTTTCTAAAGAATGCTATAGGTAATATTATTCATTAATCAGTCATTGTACTTCTGAAAAGAACTTTCGAACAAAAAAACTTATTTAAAACTCAATTACTTGTAGCAACTAATCATCTGCCGTTTTTGCCATTATTTTTGATATCTTCAATTACTTAAAGAAAATTAAATTAAATTAAAGAAAAAAATAATATTGTAAATTATAAAATTTAACAATGGACCATATTTCAATCTATTTGATATTAAAAACCAAGAAAAGATTAAAAAGGAATATTTGTAATTTTCATAAAAAAGCGTCATGAAAAACAACAAAAAATACAATAAAATTCATCAAAAACACACAAATATTCATGCAAAAAATTCTGCGAACTTTAAATTTAACTAAATGTAGAGCATTAATCCAAAACATCTTTAAACAAACTTCTTGTAATCCACATATCTCCAAAAAAAAAACATTCAAACAATTCCCAGAAAAGCCAGAAATTCTTGTTTACACATTTTGAAGGATATTTTGATTTTTTAAATGATTTGAAGTTTTTTGGGTTGGAATTTACTAGGAAATATAAATTACTAAACATTCCACCTAAGATCCTTCAATCTTCACTTTTGTGATAAAAAATCAATCAAAATTCAAAATCCAGCAAATGACTCGAAAATTTTATCGAATTTTTTATTTTTTATTTTTTGGATGTAAAATTAGCCATGATTGGAAAGTCGTAAAATGTAAAAGTAATCTTTGCAGTCCTATAGAATAGAAGTATTCTAGAGATAATCAATTTTCCAAAATCTCTCTTAAAAACTCTATAGAAACAATTTTTTTAGTTTTTTATTAATTTTAAAAGTTTTTCACCTCCCCCCCGAATACCTAACAGATTTTATTAATTAAACATGTAATGTGTTTTTTGCTAAATTTTAGATAACGTCCTAACTAAATTTATAAGGAATCTCGTTTACCCAGAACATATTAAAAGGAACTATCATTGATTGTTAATGTTTAATTGAGCAAAACAAATTATTATTGTAATACAAAGTATAGAAATTATAAATAAATTGACATTATTAAGAATAAAAGCAAAAATTACAAAAAACCAACTCTGAAACTTATACAAAACGCATGTATTACAAATTAAATGAATAAAATGATTAAATGGTCATGTTTAAAGAAAAACAATTGAAATCAAGTCTAAACAAAATTTATTATACCTATTAAAATTATGGGAAGGAAGTAAATATAAAAACTAATCTTTAAGCTCGCTAAAAATATATTGTGTGCAACATAAACGAAAAATAAATAAAATGTTATATTATTGAAAAATTAATGAAGTTTCTATTTGTACCTTTGAACTTACTGAAATTGTTAAGGGTTTTCAAAGTCTCTCGAGGTTTTATGATATAAATTGATATTTCTTCTTTCTTCGCTATTGCTTGATAGATGGCGCTCATTCAGGATGAAATAGGGTGTTTGGTTGGTTTCAAGGAAAAGCAATTTTTAGATAACATTTAATTCAATTTTTTTCAATAATTTTGCAGTTTAATGTTTTTAAATTATCTAAAATACAATTTATAAAAACAATTTGATTTAAATGAATTTTTTATTTATAAAACATTCCTAAAAAAACATCACAAATTATGAAAAACTAAAAATGTGTAAAATACAACTCGAACATGTTTTTATTAAAAAAATCCAATCGTATTGCTCAAAAAACCCAATTATCCATTTTATTATACAATCTCAAAAAATCTCTTAACATCGTATACACTTTTTTGTGACCAATAAAACAAAAATATCTAAATAGATCCATAAAAGCCGCTTTTTTCCCTTTCAACTGCTTTTAAATGCATTCAAAGTATATTTTCAAAGCATTTCAAAAAATATTTTCAAGCATACAAAAGTATTCAAAGCATCCCAAACAGCCATATAGCAACAAGCAACGAAAGTGTAAATATTTATGACAACTTTTACAACCTTTCGTTTTCGTATTTGAATTTTTTATTTGGAGTAACAAACTTTTGAAAAATGTTTTCCCTTTTTATCCCTAAAACTGCTTTTAGCATTTTTAATCGTTTCTTTCAGATATTTTCCTTCTTTTATTGATGAAACAGTTTATTATGTTTTTATTACGGGACATTTTGCATCATTTTTTGAAATTTTTGCCATCTTTTATTGTTTTATGGTTTTGCATTTTTATTGTTCTCATACAAATTACTATATGTTGTTGTACATTTTGTTTAGTTTTGTGTAGTTTTTATATAATTTTGTTTAGTTTTATACTTTAAGAATACGACTAGTTAATGTTCTCTGTAGGATTTTCTTTTCAGTTCTGCCTTTCTTCTACCTTCAATAAAACAATTGAAAGAGAAATTGATAATAAACGTATTTTTATTTATTTGCGATTTATTTGTTTATTATTCTTTCTTTTTTACAATTTTTACAATCAACATATTTTTTTCTAGATGCATTTTTTAAATTTGGGTGATTTTTGGTTTTGGCTGACTGTCTTATTGTTTCCTGTTTCCTTTTAGGCCGATAAATATAAAAAAAAAACACTTTTTTTGAAAAAAATGTCGAATACTTTAAGGAAAACTAAAATCTTAGTAAATAAATAAAACTTGCTCAGCGATCCCAACCTCACCTGTACTCAGCTTAACTATCTTCATCCAGCATTCGTTACGTTTTTTATTTGAGCCAGCCGATAAACAATTGGTATCCAGCATAAAATTTATATGGCGAGTGAGATTTATTCTGTTTTCTTCCACTTTATGTATTTATTGTCTTTTCTTTAACCATTTTTAGCATACAACATTTTACGAACAGTTTTACAACTTTTGCTTTTATTTTTGCGCATTGTTGCACTTTTTTGCCATTTTTCAATAAACAAATAAGCCAATAAACAAATGAAGCATCTGCCATTATCGGCGAGTTGCATTATTCCAGTAACAGTTTATGGTCTTGCATTGACAATTTGCATACTTTTCAGTTTTCCGTCGACTTTTTTGCAGCTTCAATTTTTTATGTCGCGGTACACAAAATTTTGCGCAAGCAAAAAAAAAACTCTGACAAAACTCGCTACAAAATAATTCAGCAGAAATATTCAGTAACTCGGCAAAACTGCAAAACATCGAGGAAACCAAACCAAATTGGTTTCCCACAACTTTTCCTCTTATTTTTTCAACTAAATGTGCAACAGTTGAAACAGTTGACTTGGGTTTCGTGATATTATGTGTAGGATTGCGAAAAAATCCTTAAAAGTGTCCCTTGTTGACACTGTTGGAAGTTTTTTAGAGAGAATTGATTTTGTTTAGAAGTTTTTGGCAAATGAAGAGTTTTTCAAGATTTTTCAAAATTTCTATTCAAAAATATGTAAACTATCTATTCCCTTGTTAATTTAGAACTTTTTTAAAGATAAATTTTAATTAATGTTTTAAAACAATCTTATCGAAAAAAAAGTCTCAAATTTCACAACCAAAAAAAAATAGCCAAAAAACTGTCTTTTTAACAGTCCCCAGTCCCTTTTTCTAAAAACACATCATTGCAGTCATTCTAGATGTTGAGGCTTTGTTTGCGAGCATGAATCAATCGTGGGACGAAAAAAGTCTAGGCAAAAGGCACAGCCAAATTCCAAGAACAAAAAGTTTCATAGAAAAAGTCAATTCACTTGTTTAGCAGTTTTTCCTACTAAAAAGGCTAAAAGTTGAGAAATCTTAAAAACACCGAAAATGTGAAATCAAATGCGAGAGAATGGGAGTAAGAAGAACACAAAAAAATTGACCCTCGTCAAGAACCGAAATTGTGATATATTTCAACTATTATTATATAAATTATTATTTTAGAAGAATTCGAGAGAAGCTCTTAGAAATTGTTTTTTAAAGAAAATAATGAATTGCTTCAAGACTTGGAGGAGGTAGTTTTTTAAAGATGGAAAAGGTTTTTTCTTGAGAATTGAAGGCCCGGGAAACATTGAGTCGATTTATTGAAGTTTTGGTTTAAGTTTTATTCACTAATATTCACATAAATTCAACCAAAACTTATAAACTAAAGACTAAATAGCAAAAAACTAAGAATCTGCATATCAAACATAAAATTTGTGCTCCTCGGGCTTGCCAAGCAAACAAACTCCAGAAAACTTCTTTGAAGTCTTTTCTCAAAAAGTTCGTTATAATTTTGAGCATTTAAACTATTTTAATTTATATCGTTTTAGAAAGTTCATAAAACAAGCACACAAACTTCTTGAGAAAGTCAGAAAACTTAAGACTAAGAACTTTTGAAGTTTTCCCAGAAGTTTCCGAATATTTAGAGTTTCCACTTGCCGATTCCCAAGTGCTAATTTTCAAATAAGAAAATTATAAAATTTCCGAAATTCTAGAAATTTGTAATTTCACCATTTCTTAGCAATTTCATTGCTTGGCAAATTATCGTCCTCTGAATAATTTTCATTGAATTTATTGCTTCCGCTCTCGAAATTTTCACATTCTTCCTAATTCCATTTTGCCATTTTCATTTAGCAGCGAAATATTTCGCAAGAATCTATTTCATCCAACAGTTCTCAACTGAAAAACTTTAATTACTTTTTAATATCAAAAGCGGAAATTTTATCATTTGCAGCGATGGAACATTTGCTTGATTAAAAGCGGAGAATATCTACTTTTCCCAGGGAAATTCTCATTATTTGCTGCTGCTGGTATTTTCTTTTTTTCTGATACTTTTCCTAATCAAAAAAGGAGGAAAATTGTGCCTTGAAAGTGCTTCAAGCCGCTTGTTCGAAAATAGACGACATTTGAAGACTTCAGTCTTGAAAATTTCTTGAACATTCTTGTGATCGAAGAATGTGTTCGAATCAGCGGTCCATATTTCTCAAGCCTCCACATCCTCTCCGGTACATAATGGTAGCTTGAGGCATTCCTTGTGCTTGGGCCTACGCTTCCAAAATGCTTTTGTAGGATCGTCGAGCAAAAAAGGAGAAATCTCCCCATACATTCTGAAAGCTATTGGGAATGTGTTTTACGAGGGTTGGTTTTGAGTTTTGTCTCGGGATTAAATTTTCATCTAAAAAAAATAAAGTTTTTAGTTCATTTCGGAAATACAAAAAAAATATGAGACGAAATTTTCTAAAATTCCTTAAACCCATTCCCCATAAAATGATCACAGCCCCTGCACGCGTATAGCAAGACAGAAAGTATTTTCTAATATATAACAAAAGTGTATGTACGTATAAATTTTCTACACAGCATTCTGCACAGCATATAGCATCTATGTTCGCTCAAGAAAATTTGCAAATGTTAGAGGAGCCAAGGAGCTGGGAAATCCTGATTCATATTGGCGCGAACCGCCCAAGAATGAATTCAATTCTTGAGGGAAATTTTCCTGAAAATTATTTTTTTTGTTTGAAAAATTGTAACTTTAATGTTTTTTATAATATTCAGTTGAAATTTTGGATTCCAGATTCTTGAAGTAATTTCTCAGTGTGGTTCAAATTTCGAAACAATCCTTTGGCTAGGTCTCGAGAAATCACTAATTTTCCCTCCAACGACTTTTCCAAGCTGGTGGTATTTTCAATGTACTTTTTTCTGTGCCAGCAAAATTCTCTTCCATAAAGTATACAATTTTCATAAAATAAAAATGCCATTCGATAAATACGAAATATTCTTGTACGACAAACTTATGTATACTTCGCTCCAGCAGCACATACCATTTTAAATATTTGTGAATTTTCCTCCAAATTTTTCGTTCCATTAAAGTGCGATAGACTGATTGTTGCCCGCACTCCCCCATCGCAGTTTTCTCAAAAAAAAGTGTATGAATTGCTATACGAAACGGTTTTGAATACTTTTCAATGCTCTCAATGGCTATGAAGACTATACAAGGACTCGCACGCGAATAAATTTGCGCTGGAATGGATTTTTAAATTTTTAGACGCTCTAAATAACTTTAGCATTATTTGCCGATATATTTTTTGGCTGCGAAACATAAAATAATTTGTACGGGAATTATGAAGATGGCAAATTGAAGGATTTATATTATGGAGCGCTTTTGAAGGGCTCTTGGAATTATGGGATGCGTAAATTATGGGTTTTTATAGTAGTTTGGTGGGAAATTGTTTTGAATTAGACAAATTGTTTTTTTAAAGGTATGCAATGTTTGCTGTTCTTTGATGTTTAATAATTAGTTTTTTGACAATATTCTTTGAAATAAAGCATTAAACTAATTTATAATTTTTTTTTTTTTGATAATTCATTAATTGTGTTTTCGTTCGAAATAATATTTCATTTCTATAAACATAATTTAGCAAATTTCTAGCTCGGCCAACCAATCCAATTTCTATTTTAATTTAGAATCATCCTAATATGATTGCAAAATATGTAACAAAATTCCATACGTAAGATTTATCATCAAGAATCAGCAAATTTCTTGGAAAATTTGAAAAGATCACATTCCGAACATTCCGAAATTTTCAAACTTTTTTGAACAATCAACGTTTTTATTTTAGCTTCACGGAAATACCATACAAATTTTTATAACAATCTCACTCTCAAAGCAATCTTCAGTCTCTTCAAAGTAGGGGCTCTCTGATATTTTCTACTGTACATGCAGTAAACACCGTATTCCTATAAAAGCATTCTTCAACAGTATTTGTGTTCACTGCCAACTGATTGTTGTGTTCAGAGTCACTGAAAAATTTATTTCATTTGAAATTTGGTGATTTCCAAAGATGGCTGTCTTCTAAATAAAGTACTAGTGATTGAGATATTGTGCCGAATAGAGTATGGATAAGAAGTCGCCTCTTCGGAGACCAAAGCGTCAAGCAAAAGCAATAGAAAGTAGCTACTGGTCGTGTAGTTTGTGTACTGTAAGTAATTTTCCATTATCGTTGATCAATGTTTGAAGTTTAGTTAGTAATGAGCACTTATAAGAGCTTTTAGTAATAATATTGCAATACTAACAGTGTCTTTCTTACTATTTTAGTATCAGAATTCAGCGGAAGCATTCAAATGTCTCATGTGTGATGTAAGAAAAGGTAAGTCACTACAAAATGGATTTCAGTGACTACGAGATAGTCCCAAGATACCGACAAACTATTTTAGAACCTTTTAATTGACTTAAAAATAGAGAAAACATGAAAAGTCTGAAGTGCAATTTTTCCGCGAAATTGACGTTTCATCATTTGAGATGGTGTGGGTGGATCAATAATACATGGCTGCCCCTTGTTGATGTTTTGTCTGGCACTATGTTGCACCGGATTCCATTGATTTCTGGGAATTTCCGGAATAGTGTCTCTAGATCTGTTTGCTATGGATTTAAAGGAAATGATCTTGAAAGTTTCTTTTGTTATGAAATCCTTACTTTTTGTTGCATTCATTTAATTCAAGTATTCTTGAAAATTTTATTTGAATTTTCTTTTAATGTTCTTAAGAATATCCCTAACTCTCTCTAATTTTAGGAACGTCAACGCGCAAACCGCGTATGAACTCTGCATTAGTGGCTCAGCAAAATGCCACCCAATCCTTCCCAGGCAACAGCTCAGGCACCCTACCTAATAAAGTCAAACTGCCACGCAAAAACAAGCGCAAGTACTACAAACTTAAAAACATTGACCGCACCACTGGACAGTCACGTGAAATCACTGTCAACTCGGTCACCATAACAATCACTGAATACAAGCCCAAAGCTGTGAGTGCTGACTTCAAAGCCAAGTCGCAGCGGGACTCCAGCGAAAGTTTTAGTGAGAGCAATGATTCAATAAAAATTTAAAATAAATATATTTTAGACACAAATTTACTTTCTGATAGATTTTAAGGACTTTTACTGCCTCAACTAAATGCAGGCAGTTGAGCATTTTCTAATAATTTTTTATTATAGTTAAGACGAATGCGGATTAATGCGAGAATGAATATTTTGTATACAAATTAGCGAGAAAGAGTTGAGCGAGCACACGCACAAACGATTGATTTTGCAAGGACGTGACTAAGAGTCAAACTTTGTGTTGTTTTTTTTTTGTTATATCAGATGGATGTGGAGATATGTTGTAGAGAATGTTTGTTAGTAATTTTAAATAGAGGTATGGAAGACTAAAATAGTAACAATAACATCTGAACACCTAACTGCCAGTGTGGTTTTTCATGATAAGCTTAATCCTCGACTTCTCATTACTATTTACTTGATAATTAATGTATATTACTGACATCATCCAGATATTAATGTGCACTATTTAATCTTTGATTTTACAAACCATCAAATACCCAACATACGTTAATATTAAATAAATGTTAATTTTTAATATTGGTGTTGAAATGTAATGAGATCATTGAAAAACCAATGTACTATCATTTACCTTATTTTACCTTTAAAACCAAAAATGTTCCCTTCCTTGAGTAGCCAAGACAACTCAAAACATAGGAACATGTGAAGTAAAATGATTAAGACTACAATATAAAACGAACTACTCTAATATATTCCAATGAGTCAAATACCACACTCTCAAAACATATTAAAATGACTTGAAAACCTCAACAATCAACGTCACTTGACTTTAAATAGGAGCTTTCAGTATAACAACACTACAAGCCTCACCATCATTTTTATCATAATTTGTGCAAAGATTTGAAGATTCGAATTTAAATAAAGTTTAATAATTATGAAGTACCAAGTAACTTGATATTTAAATTGAAAAAGAATGAATGATGAAATATTTCTAAAAGTTTGCTGATTTAATTTCTAAATAAAGATGGCTTAAAAGAATTATTGAAATCGAAACTTCCTTAAAAATTATTTCCATGGAAACTTTACCAAGGAATTTTAATTGAATATATTTTCGAAATATAATGTACATTTTGTTTTGAGTTTTGCCACCCAAAATTTAGTTGAATTTTTATGTACTTTAATTATTTGTTTTTATCATCTTATGTCAAAAATATTGCAAATATAGATAATAACTGAATAGAAATAGCAGAATTTTTTAGAGCAATTTTTATCGCGAGAATAATAACTGCCATAAAAATGTTAAGTGACAATTAATGTAAGTTCTTAATCTTAGAAGGCATGATTCAGAGAGAATATCATACAAGGTGAAGGATTTTTCAGATGGTGATATTTTGATGCTTTTTCTAAGAAAATTTTTTAAATTAGAAAAAAACACACAAATTTGAAGTGTTTTCTTAGAAAAAGCATACATTTGACACCAAAAAAATAACCCACACCTTCAAAATATAATCTCAAAATAATCTTGAAACGAGTAACACAGTTTTTATCACATAATGATAATGTTTCGAAACAAACGACAATTTTTTTCACTATAATTAATAGTTCAATATAATTATTGATTAATAATAGCCCAGAGTGTTTATCAATTTTTGGTTTTTAAATTATTTATTAAGAACTTAAAAAACTAAAAACCTTAAAGTACCATTAAAATATTTTCAACAAAGACCAGCTAACAATTTTCCAACGATGATCCAACAACTCTCCAACAAAATCTCATAAAAGTCAGACTTATAACAAGAAAGTACCATAAAATAAAATATAAATGAGACCAAAAAGTTTCACTGGAAAACTTGAAGTACTCTAGAGTCTCAATCAACAATTACGAAATTCCCAAGAAAAACTGAAAACACAAAAAATCCTCCAAAAAAACTGAAAAGAAACTCGTGAAGTAAATTTCAAGAAACCTTCTAAATATGGCTGAACAAAAAATTCTTCTTAGTTGTTCGTTCAAAGACTGACGTTTTTAGGATGAAATGTAAGAAATTGTATGGCAACGAAAAATATTATGAACGTAAAAATATATAACACAAAATAACACACAAAACGCAAAAGAACAGAAAATTCGAAGAATGTTTTTTGAATTAAAGTTTAAGAATGAAGAAAAATATTACGACTGAAATCATACATAAAGAAAAATTCGCAAAAAATGTTTGAAATTCACGAGAAATTTGGTACCCAAGGAAAAAGGGTTTTAAGGATGTTTTAAATTTCGGTAGTTTAATTGATTTTAAAAATATGATTTTGTTTTGTCCATAGAATCAAATTTATGGAAAAATTAAATCGAATGGATAAATTAACGGACTAGAATTTTATTTGAAAATAAATTTGACTAAGTATAAAATTATTTAATGATTACAAATTAAATTGGACCAACTATCCTTCGTATTAAAAACCCTTGGCACCAAAAAGAAAAGAAAAACTGGCGATTTTCCTGGCAAGTGAAATGTATGGAATTTTTACTACAAATAGTTTTTAAAAATACAAGAAAACTATTTTTTGGCAAGTATAATTAAAGAATTTAAAGAAATTACAGAAATGCATGAAAGCTATTTAAAAGATTTACGAAAATTACAAAAATCTATAAAATCTAATAATTATGAGTTATTGAGAAATTTATTCAATGTGTTCCGGACCTTTTGAGTATTCAAGAAATATTTTAGCAAATGTTACGAATTTTTCGTGGGAAGGTGAAACAAATCTTCAAAATTTATTGTCTTTCAGAAAAAAAGAAAATTTCAAAGGATTTGCACGGAACCTAATAAATAAAACCGCTAATTTATAGACTTCTTTAATGATTTTCACTGTTTTAATTTTAATTAAATAATTTTTTGTTTGACTTCTCAAAAGAATAATTGTTTAAGCATCATATAAGTTATACAATATTAATTAAAAATATTTAAAAGAATTTTCAAATAAAAGAAAGAAAAATAGACGGAAATAATTCAAAGCGAGGAATATTTGTATTATGTGAAATTGTGAAATCTTTTTATTTAATTCTAAATTATGTAAATAAAAAAGTAAAAATTTAAAAAAGGATTCAGATCTTTTCATTCAATCGTGATTCCATCAAAGCCGCGCCATGGATGACTGGTAAAACAGCAGAGGCATCCTTCAAGTGTTAAGTGTTTGAGCATTAAATGCATTCACTCTGCATTCATGATAATTAATACTTGACTACACTTGAACCATTTTTTTGCTGTTTGAATATATTACTATAGGCAGCATAGAAAAAAAGAGTCCTTTGGCGTAGATCAGACACATGGTAATTTGTTGTCGTTGACATTCTATTTCATAAATTTTATTCACATTTCTCGTTGAGTTCATCATGCAGATACACTTATATAGAGGAGCAAGCAATGTTGGGACATATAAGTGGAGGAAGGTTTGTATAACAGAAAACTAACGCAATAGCTAAAATTCACCGTCAAATCAATTAAACTTAGGAGTGATGAAGATCCAATATTGCAGCATGTTCTTCCATTGGAGGTACCCTTTAATATTCATAACAGAATTTTTAAATCATCCAAATTCTAAGAAAAATATTCAAATCGAAACAAAAAAGGCTTAAAAATAAACAAAACTGACTAAAAATAAAAATGATTACAAAAACCCATAAAAGTCCCAAAAATCAAAAGATCAACACGAAAACCAACTTTCAACCTTTATCCATCTGTTGACTCCTCCACATAAGTCTGAAAGTCCAGAATCATACACCTCGCTCATAATATATCCGATAAATATATGACAGCAGAATAGCATAAAAGGATAAAAGAAACGCAAAGAGAAAAGCTCTCGAAATATACAGTTACAGTTTTGTTTGCTGCTTATGGAATGAAAAAAAAAGAATCCACTTTTCCGTAAAACATGCAATCCTATATTTCTTCGAACCTCTTCAACCAGCGAGATGATTATGTACATTAAAGTTTCAACATTTTTCCCTGCTTTAAAGATTTCTGCCTCGTGGGCTCTGGGAAAATTACACAAAAGTGAACCCTTCCAGCGAGGTTGATGTTTCTTTTCTGTACCTGCTTAAATTGCTTTTCGAATAGAGTTGGTCACGCAACTAGCTCGAAACTTGATCGGGCAACACGGTGTGAATAAATTTGGGTGTTGTGCCTTGCACTGTTTTTTATTAAGCAGTGGGGACTTGGAGGGAATCAAGTTGACCGAATAACTATTTCAAAGGGTTCATTTTTTTATTGAGGTTATGATAACTGCCAACCTTTGAGTTATTTAAAATTTAGAAGTAAAGGTAAATTTTACATTACATTCAATATTGCGATTTAAAGTCTGACGGTGAAATTTTTAAATAGTTAGCAAATATGTATTTATGGTTTGTGTAACCTATTTTATTCTGATAGTTTCGATAGTTCAATAAAATAGAGCAAATCCTTCAAAAATCGAGCAAAAACATTTACCATCATCAAAATATCGCAAACCACCGCTCCAAAAATAATGATTTCTCATTTCTGCCATAAAGAATTCCCCCGTCTAAAATGAAAATAAAAAACTGTTTTTCCTATCAAAATCTTCTATTCACTGAGGCTCCTAGTACCGTTATGTTATCTCTATGTTCTCAGTGAACCTGTTTCGACTTCAAAAACGCACACATAAAACGCATAAACAGCACAAGAGACGGCTTATGGATGGATGTCTGGCTTGGAGGACTCTGTCTTTCCGTCTATGCGCCTTTGTCAGCTTTGTCAGCACTTTGCGAGCTTCGTAAGTTGCTCGGGTCCTTTAAGAGCCCCATCATGTTCATTCTGGCTAAAGTTTCCAGATACACATCTTAGAGAAATTCCATGATTTCCACTTTTTTGTACAATCAGTTTTTGGGAACATTCTCTCCTTTGTAGAACTTCAACTGTGGAACTCAACATTTTTTACAGCAACAACAACACAAAAAGTCCGTGTATATGTACGAATATATATGCGAGCACACTACGGAGCCTTATACCATTCTATATGCTGAATATAACGTACACTCGACAAATGAATTTATCGAAATTCGTTGGAAACTTCTCGCAGTGGCGCATTCTCACTACAAATTTATCGAATATACTCAGGTCGCCACATCAAGTTTTTGAATTGTGATAGCGACCATGCAATGCTAGCAAAAGCGCTGCTTTCTTGTTGCAATCGTATTCCTGTTTCAAAAGCGCAGAAAGTATTGAATTCATGCAACATTCGTTGGATAGCTTAAATTTTACAATTTCTTCTATGACATCGCCCAAGAAAGTATGGAAATTTCCCGCCATTGTGACATATACACAACAAATCCACTATTTCATGGGTTTATTTCGTGCCATCAAAAATCTGAATTTTTGCACCATCTCTGTGCATGTTAAAGATTTACCTACTTTCTTGGTTTCCTGCCCAATACAAAATCGAGTAATTCGTGAATGTTGAGCTATTGTCTCACAATTCAATTCTTGATGGAGCGACTCTGTGAGCTAAAATTTCTAAGGCAACTTCGACTTGTCATTTAGTATGTGTTGGTGTATTTTTGTTTTATATAAAAAATAAGCATTGGAGCTGGGGAGTGAGCTGAAGCTTCCTGCTTGGTTGAAGAAGAATTTTTGGAGAAGCTTTAAAGTGCTTTAAAGGGGTTTTTCGTATGGATTGATTTTTTTAACTGAATTTTTATATTAATTTGCAGTTGTAGCAACTTTTAGAATTTTTTGTCGTAATTTTTGATAAGTCTTGGACTTAAAAATAATTTTAGGTTTTAAAACATAAAAACTAAAAATTAAAAAACAGCACTCTGAAATGACCGTAATCTAAAATTTCACGTTAAATTTATAGACCCTAAATACCAACATAACAAAAATTTAAGAAAAGTGCATCATAAATACCAACTTAAAACAATTTATTTTTAAAAAACTATTTAATTCCAAGGATTCTTAAGCAACAAGCCCAAAAAACTTTTAACAACCGATCCAGCTCTCCTTCCCACCACGGCCCTATGCACACACATGTTTTCAAGATATCGCAGAGCTAGTGTAGGTATGTGCACATAAGAAGGCAACAAAACATACAGACACACATTCCCATCCATATAAATTAAAGTTGCGTCGTTGTTGTAAATTTTCGTTTATATATAGAATAAATTAAAACATGCACTGTTCCATCCATCGCATTGAAAAAACTTTAAATTTTATAAAAAAAATGCTTATTTCAATTTTTACTCAATAAAAAAAATATTTTCATACTTCTACGTTATTTTTCATTATGAGGCAGAAACACAGCAGAAAAAAGACTTGAAGGCAGCTAAAGAAGCACATTTTGTATTCGCCAAGTACATTTCTTGAATAATATTTTTGCGTAATTTTATTAGGCAAACTTTCGGCGGCAGTTATTTGTTTTCTATTGTTTTACGGGCCTTTATTCCGATTTTGCTTGCGTTTTAAAGAGACGGCTACAAATGCTATAGTGTAGCACTATAGTGCTGTTGAAGATACGGGCAGAACTCTAGCTGGAATTTTCGGCAAAGCAACGCAAAAATATCCTTTTCCTCATTTTCTTCTGTTCATGTTTTTAACGAAGAGATTGTAGATTGTCTGCAGGCACTGTTGAAGTTTTTATGGGAAATTGTTGGGAAAATATTTATTTTTGGTCATAAAAAAATTCAACCATCCAAATTGTGAGGAATTTTGGGGAATTTATTGTTATCTTTTGAAGATGAGGTACACCCCTGTGAAAATTTGTTTTTATTTTTCACTAAAACTCATAAAATGTAGGTTATTAATAAAATAAACTCCCACTTCTAAAAACCTATAAAAATTTAGCACAGTGCACTTTTGCTTTGTGTATGGCGCAAAATTTCACTGGCTTCACATACCCAGCTATTTCTTTTTTGTTATCAGAATTTTTCAGATATTTTCTTCCTTTTGCTTTTTGTAAAGCAGCGCAAAAACATAAAATAACACACATCTAAGTAGGGTTGCCACATTAAAGTTCCTGCACTGCTTCTGGCTGCGCAGGAATTTCCTCAGTGGTCCACTCACAAAGCAAGAGCATCCAAAGCATTCAAAGCAAAAATATATATATTTTCTTCGATAAAAAAGTGTATTGTATGTTTCACATTAAAAATCTTGAATATATCATACAGCTTTTTTCTTATAAAAAGCATCGTATTTTATTTCTTTCGCTTTAAAATAAGCAAAATGGATAAAAAGCAAGGATGACAAGAAATACCCAGAATTCTCTGGTATGCTCCTTTTGACAGATAATGATAAGTTCTCAGAAAGAAAATCATCTACAATTCTGAAATTCTACAATCTCAAAATTGAGAAAGTTACGGAATAGTCTTTTGGCTGAAATCAAAAGGGACATCAAAGCGCAATTTCCTTGAGTAAAAAAGCACTAAGGAAGAAACATTGCAACTCTTAAAAATGTAAAAAAAAATACTTTTTAGTGTTATTACTTTTGAATGTACTTTTTACTTCACTAGTACTTGCCTGTTGGTGCTTGTTCTTTTGTTGTTTGGTAGGATATTGATTTTTTTAATGTATGTAATATACGGTAAAACGACGTATATATGGGCATAATGTGTATCGCAACAATATACATATCCTAAAAGTAAAAACACCATTGAAGGCACTCAGGGAAAAGTTGCCTAAATTCTTGGAGTGGAGGCTTAATTTATGGTTCTAACCCTTTTCCATAAAACATACGTAGAGTTCATTTAAGTATTCATTTGATTATTTATTGGAGCTATTCTTTGAGATTTTAAATTAGCAAGTCCATTAGAAAATTATCATGGAGCATACTTGGCTCATTCTTGATTTTCAGTCTAAAATCTAAATAAGGTGAAAAATTTCTTGGACTCTTTAAGAAAACATAAAATTTGCAAATTTATAAACCGCATCATTTCTCTCAGTGTTGACTACGATTTTCCATCTACATTACCGAAAAGCCCCAACAACATCCCACCCTGTATGCACAGAATACAGCCGGATTTTTGTTTTGTTTCAGTTTAAAATTATGGGAACCTTTCTCTGCTCCGGCAAAAAAGTACTGAACAGCACAAAAAAAATATTTAACTTTTTTTTAGTTTTGTTCCTTGCTTGTTTGTGGGGATCGTACGAAGAAAGAAGCTTTAGGCAGTTTGTTCTTTTTCTTTGGCAAGCAAGCAAATGTTGTGTATGGGTAAAGAATTGTTCTCTTCGTCTTCACATAATGGACAATTTCTCGTTCAGCACAAATGTTCAGCTGATAAGAAATATTCAGCCCGATCTCAGATATGCCTGGTAAATGCGATGAAAACACACAAAACCGAGCACAAGTTGTGGGGGGAAGGAAAATAGAAAATGTAATATTTTACCAAGCCAAAGAGTTTTCTCTACGTATCGAAGACGCACTCAATCGAAGCAGAATGTGCAGAATTATCGCCGTTTTTACAAAGCACATCTGTTGGGCATGAAAATGAATTAAATTCAAATTTCACACTTTAATTTTTTTACACATTTTCTTGTAATTTTTGAGTATTTAAAGGCAATTTTTCAGTCTATGCAATAAATCAATTGACATGCACATTCCACTTTTTGGTGTTTTTTTGAAGCAGGAAGAGCACAATTATCGCCCGGCTCCACATATATAATTATCAAATTATTTGCATATACTACATAAATGCTTGGATTTTTTTTTCATGGTCTTTATACCTTTTCGTACTCCTAGTGTTTTTCATTTGATGCAATTTTAAATTTTCAGGCAGCATATTGAATATTGAGAAAAAGACTTTCGGACGAGCACCAGGGAAAAAATTAAGCCAGACTTGTGAATATACCTCTGCTTAAAATTCGCATGAAACAAAAGGCATCGTCTGTGAAGAGGGCATATAATTGGGGTGTATTGTTAGAAAGGTTATGTCTCATTCTTTTTCAATAGAATTCAAGGATTTTTTTACGAAAAAAATTTTCTCATTCATAATGTGTTGAAGGGTGTTTTTGAAGAAACTTTGGAATTTAAATAATGGGCTTTTCTTTTGGAGTTTCTTTTTAAAAAGGTTTAAGGTCAAATGACGTTTTACACACTATTTCAAGATAAATTTAATGACTCAATCCAATGTGCCTTTAAAATACTCGAAAGTGGAACATTTTACAACAATTTAATGCCTCCTCCCCCATATAACTCCATCCAATAAATGATCTAACGTATATATTTGCACCAAAGCGCAAAAAGCAGAATGGAAACATGAATTTGATGAATCGAACAGTTTTTTTTGCAGCAGAAGATACGAAAAACCTGTCTTCTTTTTTATATAATTATTTACGTTATTTTTTTTAGTTTGCCATCGAATAATACAGCAAAAAAAATGCCAAAAAACAAAAACTCCGAAACTCAAAAATGCTTAAAAACGTTCAGGCTTGAAAGATGAAGGAGCGAGTAGAAGAAGATATTGAATTAAATTTTTGTGATGGAAGGAAAAAGTTCTTTCGTTAATTTCACTCCTTGCGAATAAAATGTGTTTTGTACTTTGTCGTAGGGGTTGGCAATTTCATTATTTTTCAGCAATGAAGCAAAGAAGCACGAGAAAGGAATATTTTCTGATATTTTTGGAAAATTCACAATTTGAGAAAGGGTGATTTTTATATTTCCTATATTTCCTTTATACTTTTAATGTTTTTAATGAGACGAGAGAATTGTAGTTTTTATTTGTTTCACGAGCTGAATTTGAAGCAATGAGGCGACAGCAGGAATGCGAGCTTCACGTGGGTCTTGAGACAAGTGCTCGACTGTTTTCGAGCTCAGCAAATATCCATCATTCCATCACATTAATTATTTCCATGTAAAGCAATATCGAAAACTATATCCTGCAGCTCCCAACTGAGCTGAAACAGAAAATACATGCAAAGTACGGCATCTTTAATTTTAAAACATTTTCCTCTTGCTTTACACAATCGCTCTTTATATTTCCATATCCTGTGTTTTGTGAGGTTTTTTAAGTTTTGCTGAAGTGAAATAGTTTTTTGAAATATTCTTTAATGGTGTAATGTGTTCGCTGCACTCGCAAAATGAACGAATAGACGATGGTGTGTAAAAAAGTAAGTTATTGTATAATGCAAGTAAAAGGATCTTCAGATTTCTAAAGGAAAAATGTTGAATGTAAGATGAAATTTGTTGAAATAGAAATGCTCCATAATAAGCAGAAAATGGATATAAAATATTATTTTATGAGAAATGTGGCAGTAAAGCAGTGTTTTCAAGATTTCAGCTTGTTTGTCTATTTCTCAATCTTTTTTGGATTTCAAAGGTTCTAAAGATTTTGATGGTTCTTGAGTGTGAGTGAAGGAACACTTTTTTAATTTTTTTATGTGAAATTAATTTATTCTTTTCTAGTTTATTGGGTTCTCGTGAAATATGATGGAAGTGGCATTATACAAAATTAAAAATCCTTTAATCCACACAGTTTTCAAGGATTTACCTATTTTCATTCAAATTATATAAAAGCTCGTTTGCTGATAATATCAATTTCATATAAATTATAGTTTTCACCATCTCATTCACTAGAAAAAATTGTTTGCAATGCTTCCCATATATGTTGCCATAAATTTATTATAAATTATATTTTATATTGAAAATTTATGAAACACATTAATCTTTATATTTCGTATGATTTCTACGAAACGAAAAAGTTGCGTGAAATGATTTATGAAACTTTTTGCAACAAATTTGGATTTTATTGAATTTTTTTTAAAGAGAAAAATTTGCTAGAATTTAAGCTAAATAATCTTATCAGTTTTTTTACTTAAACTTTTTTTAAATGAACTTACTGGAAAATTTTTCATGGAAAATTATAGATTTTGAATATTATAAGGAGTTGAGAAGTCGCCACATAAAATAAATTTGAGACTGTTGTAGAAATGCTGAAACTGTATTTTTAATGTAAACTTGCATATTTTTGAATAAATAATGAATTTAAATAGTCAGGAACCATCCATTCATTTCGTAGAATGATAAAAATTGTTTTTAAAATTAATGTAAATTTTAAATTTCTTATAAAACTTTTGCTCTACCCGAAAAAATGACGTAATTGAAGAACAATCCCTGAAAAATTGCTGCAGTCTCGAAATTTTCACAACAATTTCACTTCTCGGGAAAAAACGTCCATCCACGCAAAAAAGCATCCAACTAAAAAAGTAAGAAGCCGAAAAGATCGAATTTGGTAATTCGAGCCACCTCCAGCAGCATTTGACTAGTAGAAGCTTCTCTGGCGCAAAACCAGTTTAGGATGTCTATCACATGTGTTCAAAAAGTTGCCTGTTTTTCATGTTGCTAGTATTGGTCTTGTTACCGAAAATTATAGGGTCTTAAGATTTCAGATTTTTTTTTTCATTTTTTCCATTTCTCGATTTCTCGGTTTCTGAGTTTCTGAATTTCTGAATTTCATGAATTTCTTGAATTTCATGATTTTTCTTTCGGCCTGTAATAATTTTATTAAAATAAAATATTTTACTCGAGACTTGAGTGTGTTGTTTATTTTAAAATTTAATATTTATAAAAAAGTTGAAGTTGTTGCTGGTTCAGTTTTTAACTTTTATTCATTTTATTCAGCTTTACTGTATTTTTCGGGTGATTTTGCTCAAGTGTTGGTAGTTTTTGGGATTTTTGAATTTTGTTGTGTAAACTTTAACATAAATAAATATTTTAAACAGTTTTGAGACTATTCACTATGGCCGAGATCTTTTTTCGAGTTTTTTTGTGAAGAGCACAAAGAATATTTTGATATTCATTATTTCGGCCATCCCAAAATAAAGGCATCTAGAAATTATTATCAAAAATATAACAATGTTTTTGAAATCTTGGAGAGATCGGGGAATCATGTTAGGGGTCGTCCAATAATTACATTCTTTAAAAAAAATGCTTTTGTACACTTTAGATTTAACTTTCGGTTGTAAAAGAATCTTCATGAACGACTCCTGGAAACTTATTTAATGAATATTTATCGGGCACCGGTGTAACTCCTTCCTCGGCTATAGACTATCTACCAGCATCTACGTGCTGTTGTCAGATTGTCAGTGATTTTGTATAAAATGTATTTTATACTCGACATCATATATATATTCTCTATTTTATCCGCTTAAGATGGAAAGGAAACGGAAATATCGTATTTGAAGTATTTGAGTCATATCTTTATTGCCAGCTTGGAGGCTGCTGCAGCAACAGCATATAATTAGATTGGATTCGTGAGTATCTGCATGGAATTTGTTAACAGAAGCAGAGAAGCAAAGCAAAAGTGAATTTTCTTGCAAGAATATTGTTGATTGAGGGGTTTTTGTGCAAAATGTAAATGGAGGAATTAGATTAACTGTCTTGAAATTATGCAATTTTATTGCTGGGATTTATGTAATCGGGTTTGATCTTATGGTTTTTGAGATTATGTGGAATTAATCTGTCGTAGCTTCGAAATTATAGATATTTTGTTTTAGATCTTATGGAAAGATTGTACATCAATTGAGGCTATAAAGAACTGGATGGTAAAGTAGATTATTTGATTGGAACTTCATTAAAAATAAATTAGTCACTATTCTGCCTTACCATTTATTTAAAATAATAATTATTGCGGAGAAAACCTGCTTTACCTTTTATTTCATAAAATTTTGTGAAAAATATCAAAAGAAAATTGTTTAAGGTTTTTGCTAAAAATTCCACTTTACTGTCCAATTCCTTCTAAGTTCCTAATGCCAAAATTCAAAAAGATGCTAAAATAATCTACAAACAACAATATGTATCAACTTACGTATTCCAAACACTCAAAATGTATAATAAAGCCATAAAACAAATATTTAGATCAATTCCTCGTCCACTTCCAAAAAACCTAAATCTACTCTATTCTCCTTGACTCCTTCTTCAGACCGACCAACGACTCCAATCTAACTCATAAAGGTACAATTTCTTCAGTATCTTGTAATCTTGAATATCTTTAATTTCTCAAAAATGCTCGAAAAGGCAGCAAAGGCCCTTTATCTGAAAAAGAAAATACGAAAAGACGAAAAAACATACACAAAAAAAACACAAACCCAACGAGAAACTTCATAAATATTGAAAAAACTGTATTTTTATGTTCCTCCAACAACTCGCATTTGTATGCGTTTACAGGCGAGCAGGTAGATTTCTCAGTTGCTCTATAGATGGGTTGCTTCACTGCTTAGTTAGTTCTTCGGTTCAAGCAACCAACAAAAAATGTGTGTAAAGAATAATATCCACTGGATTAACTTAAGGTGAATATGTATTTACGAAAAAAAACTCCATTTCTATATAACATAATAAAAATAAAAATTAATGGGTGTATTGGAGGATTCGGTGTAGGTATGATTTTATTCCGAAAAAACTTACTTAATATTCAGTTGAGTAATATCGTAATGCTCACAATATAGAAAATATAAAAATATAGCATATATGAAAATTATATTAAAGTGAAGTTTTTGTTATTTTTTTAAAAACAAGAAAAAAATGATTTCATTATTTTCTTCATAATTTTTATTTTTGTTTTTGTTATTTATCTTTTTCATTATAAAACTTACAAAAGCGGAATAATTATGACGTCACATATTTAGTCATCCACAGAATTCAGAAAATTAAAATAACTTGCTGGTAGAGAATTAGCATACTCACCAGAGATATCAAGAATGTCCGTTCAAACCAGCTCAGCTTGCCAGTTAGATTGTTGCTTTAAAATGTAATACCATAAAAAATTGTTATCAGCTCTCCAATAAATAAAAAGAAAATTCTGAAAAAAATACGAATGCTCGAATATGCTGAAATCACTGGATAATATTTAAATTCTGAATAACCAGAAAGTCGGGCAACACCGCACCAAAAAAGCATTAATATGTAATTTTATGTTGTACAATATACATTAAAAACGCAACGTGAAACATACCATTTTATCAGTTTCACAGTTGATATGGAAGAAAAACAGAATTTTGCCAGCCAAACGGGAAAATTATCGAAACCCATTTTCACGCACCGAATGCTGCTTCAAAAGCCTCTAGAATGTTTGTGGTACAACGTTGCCACTCTTGCTGTGGTTAATATTACGATGTTTAGATATCGAAAACCGAGATTATTGGAAAACCTCATTAACTGCAACTCTATGCAAAAATATAATCGAAAATTCCTAGAAAACTGGCATAGACGCCATTCGACGAATTTCAACCCAGGTACAGAATTATCAGCAATAATCAGCAAAAATTATGTGCATTTTAAATTTTAATATTTTCAACAATATTTTCAATGTTCTCTTTCGACGCCTTGATCAATAAAACAATCATTTTAAAATTTTCATACTTTATTCATTTTTCAATTGTTTTTATTTTTGCTGTTTTTTAAATATATTTAATTGTTTCTTTTCAGTTAAGAAATAATAATTCTAGCTAAGAGTAGTTTCTTCAATGATTTTTTCAAGATCGCGATTTTTACAAATTTTTGTTTGCAAATTTTATAATTTCATGTTCTATGGAATTTTATAAATTGGTAAGTTTTTTACGCACTATTCAGCTGCCTAATTGGTTCTTTAAAATAAAAACATAGACTTTGAATTTGTAGTTCATTTGATTCTATTATTTTAACACATTTTGTAACAATTCTGTACAACTTTTTAGATACATACATTGTTTATTTTACATTACAGGGAACTGTTTGAATTTCATTGGCGGAAATTCGCGGAAATTGTTTGGTTTAAATATCATAGAAGTGGAAAAGTTGGTGAGTGGGTTCTGTTTTGTGTTTAATTAATAATCGTTTTGAGAATTAATTTGACCATTCTTTAAACAAAATTTCTTTGAAAGAGTTTTTTTTTGAAGATTCGTCGATTTATTTCTAAATTTCGCTGCAACATTTGAAAGAAATAAACCGAAGATCTTTCTTTAATGTTCAAAATATATAACCAAATGAAAATCTACCTTAAAACAATAACAATAAGGTAGAGTTACCTTCAATCACCTTTATGTATCAAAACAGCACAAACCCACCAACCATTTTAAAATATTCACAATTTTAACAAAATTCCAAGCGCAAAATTTTTAAATTTTTAAAATCCATATTTGTACGCAACAACCGAAAAATATTTTAATGCATGCATTTTCCGAAAATCGGAAAATCGAAAAACAAAAAAACTGGAAAAGTCCATACTCATCAGAACTTGAAAACAACGTTGCTTCACAGAAACTGTTGAAAACTGTAAAATTGCATCCATAACATATGCAATGGTGAAAATTTTGAAATTGCTTGCATTTCTAGCTCAGAACTCTTTGAGCATGTTAATGGGGCTTGTGTGCAATTCCAACGAAAAAAATTTCAACCAAACTCAAGCATAAATTCAAGCAAATTGAAGAAAATTCAGCAAGCTCAGCTGAGTGAAAACAATTGCACAAGCGCAAAAATATTTCGTGAAGACTTTGTTGTTTTGAGCATGGGGGATTCGTCGGATAATGAATTAGAGCAAGCATAAGTGTACGCGGCTTGCGTTATTGCAACGTGAACGTGTGTTTGCTTGTACTTCTTTCTTAGCTGAAATTTTTTTGTAATACATTTTCGTGTTTGTTGATAAGATAACCGAATTAACTGAATATGCTACGTTGAAAATAATATTATTGTGGAACAAGTAGAACAACTGCAGTTTTTAATTTAATAATTTAGCTGATGGTGAAATATTTCGGAAAAATAAATTTTCCGGTTCCTGTGTACAGAAGTTGTGTCGAACAATAGCAAAAATTTGCGAAAACTGTCCAAACAAATACGTCCAAAAAATTATGAAATTATATGCAACTCTTTTTTTTATTTTTTGATCCACATTCGCGCAATTTTTATTGCATTTATTGTGCATTTGTTAATAACAGGGCAAAAAACATATAACAAAAATTGGCTGAATTATACAACAGTTTTTCGAGTATTTGCGGGGCTTTTCTATGATATTTAAATTTTTAACCGAATTTGATATTTCGTCTATTTTTAATTAAATAATAATTAATTAACAAAAATATATTCAACGGCTTCCACAATAAATTTCATTTTTTTGCGCCAACAAATTGGAAAAATTCTAATTTTTTTGATTTAATATTTATTTGTACATTGAACAATATTTTTTCGGTGTTTTCTGTATGTTTTTGAATATTATATTCTTCTCAAAACAAAATAGCGAAAAAAGGCGAGTTAATTTAATTTTTAAATCATACAAAATATGCAAACAAAAATTCAATAATCATATTTCAGTATTTCATTGCGAGTCAAATTCAATACAAGTTTCAATTTCATAGTTGCCAGACGCGCTTCAAACTATTAGTTTTATTAATTTTAAATTGTTTAGAAATGGCACAAATACGATTTGGTTTCTTTCCTTATTCTTACAGTATGTGATATTGTGGCCGTTTGCCCAGCTGAACTTCAATGAAACTAACAATAATAATGTAAAGTTGCTGGACAAACGCCAGAATGCTTTTTGTTCAAGTCTTGCTCAAAAACACAAATAAAAAATATTTAATTAATTGGAAAATTTGTTCATAAAGTTCCTAAAAACTTAAAATATAACAACTTAAGCATTACGAGTATCTGCCTACCAACTCAACTAAAATTTTCAACAAAATAAATCACAAATCTTTTGTAATAATTTTCCAGGGAAAAAACTTTTATGGCCTTTTCACACAACAGAGCTCAAAATTCAGTTTGTCAAATAAAATTTTTCTAAAGCATAAAAAACCTAAATAAAGATTCTTGTAAGGCATTTCCTCTCAATTTTCAGAAAACATCAATTTTTTAAATTTTCATATTTTATCACATACTTTAAAAAAAATATTTTTAGAAAAATACGTCTTTCTTCATTGTTATTCTTTCATTTCAAATCCAAGCTTTGTGTGCTCTTGGTTTGCTTTCTTATCTCTTATCTATAGCAAAGTTTGTTTAATTTCTAGTATTTTAATGGAAAATATTATTTCAATAATGTTAAAGTATATTTTACTTAGGAATTCTTTGTGAGCCTGGATTCGGCAAGTGTCTGCAGATGGGTTTGAATTCAGTCCAGAGTTGTAGTCTACTGCACACATCATCTCACGAGCCAGAGCCCAAGATTTACGGACTTTAGTTTTGGTAACTTCATAATAATGTCGATGCCTTTGGAAGTTATTTTGGTGCATCCATACAGATCGATTGATTGCAGATTGTGCAGCTCCTTGGCCAGAATTTCTAACCCTTTGTCGGTGATGCGGCTACATTGTCCTACATTGAGAACCTCCAAGTCTGGGATTTTGGCCAGTTTTTCAAGACCTTCATCGCCAATTTGGCAAGAACTTAAGCTTAAATGCTTCAAATGAAAGAGACCTTGAGACAAGTGTTGTAACGCCTGGTCACCAATTTTTTCGCAAAAGCTCACGTCGAGGGCAGATAGTCCACAGTTGCCTTCTTCAGCCAGATAAGCCATTCCAATGTCAGAAATGTTATCACATGCACGCAAATTCAGTTCATCTAACTTTGGCATTTTAGATAGGTACTTCAGTCCACTGTCCGTTACGGAGATGCAAAAACTCAAGTTAATTATCTTGAGGGAGATCAGTCCTTGGGCAATGTGTTTCAGTGACTCATCAGAGAGACGTTGGCAGTCTTGCAGACCCAAATATTCAAGTTGAAGGTTGCCTTCGGCAGTCTCCTTACTCAAACCAGATAAGTGGCCAATGCCTTGATCAGAGATGTGCCAGCATGAACGCAAATTCAAGCGTTTCAGCTTCTTTAATCCCCATGCAATCAGGAGCAAACCAGTATTTGTAATATTACTACAACCTCCCAATTCCAAAGTTTCTAAATTCTTGAGATGCTGGGCAATTCTTCCTAAGCTAGAATCAGTGACTTGTTTGCAAAGAGACAGATCCAAGTATTTTAAATTTGGCAGGTCTTGCGAGAAAGCATGTCCAAGCCCCACATCAGTGACGTTATAGCAGCCACTGAGATTCAGGGATTCGAGATTACTCACACCAATGACAACATCTTTTAGTGTTCGCCTTAACGACAAAATTTGAACCTTACGTATACCTCGTCTAACTAATGATGTAAAGAGAGTTGGGGATGATCGTCTTAAATGTAATTTGGCTTCAATTCCCTTCCATACGCTCTTAGCGTAGCTTGCATCTCTCCATTCAGTGCATACCTGTGCTGCACTTCCACGATCCTTTGTATTCAATTTTGAAAAAATCATCGTTAAAATTTCAGGATACAGGTTGCCAACGTGAGTTCCCTCTATTATTGGTGCTGGTGATACAGTTTTTGGTCGCAACATGGACACATGATTTGATATTGGCTGGAGTCGAGCTGGATTGCACTCATAAAATATAGCAGCTGGCTGTGGATTTAAATGAGGTTGATGGAGATGGTAAGGTGCATAGCGATGGTATGTATGAGCCCGGTGATGAATATATTGTGACGGGTAGCTATTGAACTGATGATGATGCTGGAGCAAGCCAGGAATTTCTGTTAGCATTAAATGGGCTTCATCCATTGCACAACTTTTCAAGTTTTCAATGGAACTTTATTTTTAAACTATTCACTATTTCTGTTAATTTTTCAAATATTCTTTCTGAACAATAACTTTCAATTGCATTTATTTGTGCTATGCATTTTTGTTGTATTTTTTTGCGCTATTATTCTCCACTACTTCACAAGCATTAAGAAATAAACTCAATTCTGTTTTGTTATTATTTGAAATTTGAATTTGTTGTTTTCTTCTGTTTATTTCAAATTACACAATTTATTTATAATATATTTTTTTTGATATTTTGAAATCCGACAAAACTTTGTTGTTTATACACGCACAAAAAATTGATAAAACTTTATAAGCAAAAATTGTCTATTTTTTGAAAGTTGTTAGTTGAATGTTAATTTTTGAATTTTTTTCAACACTTTTATTTATTTTGTGATACGAATTTTTTTGATTCACCCGGAACTTGAAAACACGTCTTGCTCGGAAGACTTTAAATTCTTTTCTGAATTGATGTTATACTTGAAAGTAGAGACTACCACACAACAGTTATTATAACAGTTTTTGTGTTTACTCTCTCAAATGATAGTGTTTGAAAAGAGAGTAATTGTATAGTCTGAAGGTATTTTTGTAGTCTTTCGACATGATTTTTATTTTCGTAGTCAGAACATTAATATTAGTTTTAAAATATTAAGATATTTTAAAAAATTGGCTAATGAAAGTGTTGTTAAATATTAAAATTTGAATATTTTTAGATTAATCCCTCTCTTTGTGATTTTTAGTAAGTGTGGGAGAGCTAATACTTTCAAGAAAACTATAATTGTGTGAGTTATTGAAGTTTATCTGACATATTTTGTGGAGCCTTGAAGTTAGTAGCATTTTTTAAAGCCACCTACTGTAAAATATTGTAAGTATTTGTTCAAAATGCCATCTTCAGAAAATTTTATTTAAGTCTTCAAATTATTTCCATTAAATTCTTTAAAAATTTCAACACACAAATTTCATAATTGAACAAATTGAAGTTTAATTATTTTATAGTCCTCTATAATTAATTGCTAATTGGTGCCATAAAGTTGAGAAATCTATATGTTTAAATTTAAAAAAAAAACTTTATGGAGTTATTATTGCGCGAGTTCATTAACAACCAATCAATTTTAACATATGAATGGCCATTTACTTTTGCGTTGAAAGCTCGCTTGTGACTCTTCTTGAGTTATATCGAATTGTTTTCCCGCAATTCCAGAAAGCCAACCAAAGAGCTGAAGAAATGATCAAAGGCAAGAAAGCCAGCTTAATTTATTAATGCATCTTATATATGTATGGAGCGAAAATATGATAAACTATTCAATTTCATCCAACTGCATCGAAAAAGTCTATACCAGACCTACCAGAAGAACTCAATTGTGTGGAGAATTTATTACAGTCAATGCATAAATAATTTTTTCCCATTTTCGTTTTCAAATAATTTTCGCTATATAATATATTTGGAAAAAAATATCATTTGAAGCACACATTTGTATGTTGTAGTTTATAAATGAGCCAAACACATTTCTTACCTGTTGAATTTCTTTCTTTCCTTCTTCTTTCACCAACCACTGTATGGCTCAGCTCGATATGCTTGATCTTCAAATGCAAAGACCGACAATTTATTTATTCTCGTCGGAATATACGCTTGAAATGTTGGAATCGTTTTTTGTTATTATTCAAGTATTGGCAAAGGATAGGTCCATTCCAATTTCTTAATTTCAATTCTCGCTTCAATTTATGCGTTTCTACAAGAAGTTACCAAAAAACTGCCAAAAAACCTTTAAAAACTTCAAAACCGCTTCAAAGTCAAAGAGTGGCCAATATTCGTGCAAATATCGAATCATTAGCTGGAGAACCAAATTCAGGTTGTGCAGAGAGAATATAATCCAAGATCGAAAGATGATTTAGAAAAACAGGCAATAACGTTAATATTCGAGAATAAATCAAATATTATACACGCGAAAACGTCTTTTGTCTTCTTTTTAACATTTTCTACATTTTTGCTGCATGAATTTGGTTTTTATGAGGTTTTTACAGATTTTTAAGATTTTTTGATTTTTTTATAGGAATTAACTTTTTGTAACATATAGGAAAACATTTTAATGACCTTGTATATAATTTTTAAACGTTTTGTTTTGTTTTGCAAGCAATCTAGAGTAAATTTTTATTTTCAGCTAGCAGGGAGATTCAATTATTTTTTCTTCTTTTGTTAAGGCTGGAGGGAATGAAGACCCAAGCTCAACTTTTTGTTAAAAACTAATTTTCTATCTAAAATCCTTAGATCTGCCATAAAATCAATAAAATTGTGCTTGGACTTTCAATACTTTGGCTAAAATTGACTCATTGGACTGGAAATTATTTCTACAAGACATTTTAGCTGAAATTCTTGCATTCTTTTTGAGATGATTGCACAATGAAAATTTCTTGAGGGTCTGAAGTATGTCTAAAGGCTTTGCAGAATGAAGTTGTAAGTTTGTGTATCTGTAATTTGATTCTGAGTTCAAGAACGTGAAGTTTTTTACCCATTTCTAATGGGCTATTCTAAACTTATTTTAAAGCATTCAGGCATTATTACAGTGTCTGATGATGTAACATATTTTATGTTATTTTATATTTTTAAATCGAATATCAAAACTAAATAATAATGATGAGGTTTGAAAAAAAGTAAACTGAAAATATTTTTCATCGAGCTCGAGGAGATGTGAATAATAATATTACAACTTTAAAAACATACAAGAGACTATAATTTATATGCGTAACAAATTAACAAAAATTAATACAACAATGATTTTCTGAATATATCATTAATTTTCATTAATTTAAATTACATTCTGCAGACATTTTACGTTCATTTCCATAAAAAACATAAATCCATATTCAGTGAAAATTTTAAGGTTTATCGCTTTTCCTTAATTTTTCAGTGCATTAAAGTCATAAAAGTTTTGACTTGACCGTTTTGAATAAATTTTCAATAAATTTTCCTGAAAATCTGAAAAATCCAAGTAAAATCTGTAAAAATAGAGATAAGCATACATCATTTATTAATTTATTCACATAATCACATTTTACAAGTCGAATTCAATTTGCTCGAGCATAAATTTAAATTATCTGCTGAAGAAGCGAAGAATTCATAATTTTAAATAATTTATCGATACGTTGCTCTCTCAATTTTTTAAGAAATTTAAAATATCTAGCATTAGAGTCAGGTGAGTCACATACATTCTTCAATTTTGGTAATCAGTCAATTTGTTGATCAAATATCACATAAACCAAATAAATTCAAATGGATGTTAAATAGATCCAATACCAATTAATATCGTCGCTATCTCGTGTTGGTCAAGTTGTACAATTCTAAAGAGTCTCGTTGGATGAATTTCGATGAATACTTTGAAGTATTCTTCAAGAAACCCAATTTCCTTTTGTTCTTCCATTCGATTCTTCCAATCTCTTCGATTCTTTGATTCTTCCAATGCTTTCAATTCAATGCTTATCGGCAACTTTCCTTTATACTTTTTTTTACCAAGTTTATAAATAAAACACAACAAATCTGGAATAAATGTACACATGAAATAAATGGATCTTAAATACAGGTTTTTATACAATTTACTAATACATCATGATTTTGTGCGAGATATGTGGATGGCAACTAGGGATTCTGTTGGTTATTTATGTTGTCATTAGTGTTTTGTAGTTTGCTAAAATATGAGGATATTAATATTTTTTTAATCATGGTCAAACCTTTAGAACTAAATGGAGGGAATCTATTAAGTGATAATTTTAAAAGCTTTCTGCCATTAATTTAATTTGTTCGTACGTTTCAAAATCTTAGTCCTAATACGTAAATTTTATTTATCAAAAAAGTTTTTTTTTGAATTTTTAAGATACCATAATTTAAATCAAGTCAATAAAATAAAAACTATATAAAAAAGATTAAATCCCTAAACAAGTTTCAAAAGCTCATCTCATTAAAACACACTAAAACGCTCATTCCTCCTTATCAGCTGACACAAACTCAAAAAACACTAAAAGCCTCCACAAATTCATTTCTCCTAATTAATATTCCGAGTGCATCTTCAGATTTATTAACAAGAATTAAGTGTATTAAGAGTTTTCCTGTTATCTCGTCACTCCTAAACAATTTCAAGTGATTCTAACCCTTTCAACCTAATCAAACCTCATTAATCTTTAGCTGCCTTTAATAACAACTAAGAGCATCTTCAAGTTCGGTACGTAAGACAAATATTTTAATGGATATTTTTCTTTGTGTCTTACATATCAAGCATATTAAACTCATTCCGAAAAATTCCAGGTGTAAACACAATTAGAATAAATTGAAAGCACGGCAATTAAAAGTCATGCAAACACATCTCCTTAGCAATCAAAAGCTTCAAACTCTAGAATTTTACACATTCTTCCAACATTTTCAAGAATTTACCATTTTTACTCGCATTTTACGTACAAAAATACAAGTCAGGCGTCTTAACCAACAAAGATTCAGAATAATTGCGTTCCAGCTCTTTTTTTCTTCTCTTCTTCAAACTCCTCCCATGTCTTACACAGCCGAGGAAATATTTTATTTTTTCTGTTGTGAAATGTGCTTTTTGATATTTTGCCGCCGAATGTTTTCCATAAATGTTTTTCTATTTGTATTTTGTGTGTCAAAAATCAAGTAATAGAAGAGCCAATGTTGCAAGTGTTTAGCACGTCTGACAATGGACTTGAGTCAATATTCTGAGGCCTGATGCAAAAAGGTTAATTAATTTTATTGTAATGAGTGTCGGGTTTGGTTGTAAACTGACAATATTTGTAAGACATTGTTTGAGTTGATGTTTGAGACACCGGCGAAGCTTTAGAAAGTCTACAAAGAATGAGATGGTATAATTAGTTGATTGCGTGATAACTTTGAGGTTTTTCTAGCTTTGTAGTGAGAAATCATGAAACTAAGAAGTGTAATTTATTTTTTTAAAGATGATCTAGACAATTTAATAAATTAGTTCGCATGACACGTCTCAAGTTGAAATCAAGAAAAAAGATTTCTTATGATCTTAAAAATCTTTTTATAAAGTTTGAACAATAAAAATATGTTTCTCTTTTTATCAAGCCAGTTTTGAAATTATTAAACAATAAAGGAAAAATCTTGAAACCAATTCAAAACCTTTTTCTATCAAACCTTCTTCACAAAACTCCATAAAAAGTCTGGATGAAGCTATTTTAACGCCACATTTCACCGTCTTCTTTAATCTTCCTTGATCTTTTTAATTAAATCACGGTTTAAAAATTTAAATGGTCTCATAAATAAATGACTTGATCGCAGTGACCATTCCAATTTAAATGTTCTATAACTTGTCAGTCATCCAGTTTAAAAATAAAAGAATTTTTATTCCAATTCAATTCGTGTGAAGATCGCCGGGAACCTTTCTCAGAAATGTCTCAATCAAACAAATTTACTGCCGACGACTTAATTGGGATGAATGAAGTCCTGCAGCAATCATACGAGAAGAAGTTAAAGGAAGTACAGGATCTCGATAAGAAACCAGGTGGAGTTTTCACTACCTTTTGGAATACCTTCAAGAATATGATTGATCCTAAGGCGAACAGTGAGAATTGCGTGAATCTAGAACGGAAGCTTTTTGAAGAGTATATTGACTCTTTGAAGATTGTTAATGAAAGGCTGTTTGAATATTTAAAAATAGAGGATGAGGAGATGGGTAATGATGAAAAATTAAAAGAATTCGAAGAGGATTTGGGAGATATTCGAAAGCAAGTCATTAAGCTGGAACTGCAAATTCAAGATGGATTGTTGAACTAAATTTTAATACGGGAAATTCTTGAAATATATTTTTTGTATCAAAAATAAATTATTATAAAATTTTCCTTGAAAGAATTTTTTTTTTGAATTAATTAATATAACATTAAGAACAACTGAAAATAATTATTTCCTAAAGAACAAAATATCCTTCATTCCCTTTTTACATTGCTGCATTTCTTGTAGAGAAAACATCACACGAATCTCTCCAATGTTTTCCACCAATGCTATGCCAGCAACATTCGCTGTTCATTCATAAAACTTCATTCGTAATTTTGAGCTCGAGGAGGAAAGTCGGTTGAAATATTTTATGGAAATTTTGTAAAATAAAACACAAATGAAATTCGGTACAATTTTGAATTGTAAAAATAAATAAAGTTGTGTAATAAATTTTACAAAAAAAGGATTGATTGGTTGATCGTTCTTTCACTATTTCTTTGTGCATAATAAAATCTGCTACAAATGTGAAAAGTCAGTGTTGATTAAGCAAATTGCCATTGAATTTAGTTCATTCATTTCATCCCAGTTGATGGTAAATTGGAAACGGCAACAATGTTGATTAGTTTAAAACCATACGTGTGCAACAACTAAATTGCTGCAAAATTGCATTAGTTAATTGATTGCCAATTGCAATTGCATTGCAAATTGCTCTGCCAAAGTGCCAGTGGATAAAAGATTGTGCACAGGCAAAAAGTTTGTAAAAATTCATAAAAATTGCATTAAAAATTCGTTTCGTGGAGTTCGTGGAGATAAAAAGTGGAGAATAAATTGGAAAATAGCTGAAAAAGCAGCAATCAAGTGGAATAATTTTCTTTGAATAGTTTGAATAGTGTATCGAGTGTATCGAAGTGCTGAAAGGAATACAATTTCTGCTCCAATCTCTGTATATCTTGTGGCTTTCTTGGCAGCTCGGAAATTATTGTGCTTGTGAAAGTTTTGTGGAAGAATTTTGAATTTTTATCGAGTTTTAACGAATTTTATCGAATTCTTGAAGTATTTTTAAAAGTATTGCCAAAGTATTGTGCAGAAAATAGATCACAGATCGAAGAAAAGTTGAGAAACTAATGGAGCAAGGAGACAACTTGAAAGTTTCTCTGAACTTGCAGTGTCTGTGAACTTTCTGGCCTCAAATCTCTGAAATCTACAAAAACTCATAAAAAGAGTTATTTATTGGAAAACTGTGGAAAATTCATAATTTTGAGGAAAATTAAGGAAAAACAGAAAATTTAAAGGAAAACTTGATAAGTGCAAAAATTGTGCAAAACAATAACTAATCATTTGGATGCAACTTCAAAGAACCGAGACTCCAGCCACAGCAAAATGTTGAGCAGCAAGCCGAATTTTTCGCTCTTTTGGATTACACTTTGTACATTATTCTGGTTCATTGGCAACGGAAATGGATTACAGGGAGTGGATACTTGGATGTAATTATTACACACTTTTTTATTATTATTTATTTTTTTATAAAATATGTTACGAAAATAATGGGAAAAGAACGATGTGAAAACTAAATGCAAAACGATTCCAACACACAATTTAGCGGAATTCACAACCGAATTTTATTTGGAACAAAATTCAAAGCGAATAAGAAGTGCAATGTCAAGAGGCAAAGTAATGAGCGATAATTTGAGCAGCAGCATCAATAAAGAGTTTAATCAAATTAAATTATGTTCACACTTTGCATAATAATGAGATTGTGAGTTTGTTCAATGGAACATGTTTTACAATGCATCGTAAAATAAAAAAATAAAAAAACAAACTGTGGATGCAACTTGGGGACTTTTTTGCTTTGAAGGAAAAAGTTGTAAAGCTACTATTAACTGGGCCGTAAAGTCTGATTGCTCGCCATTTTGATTGTTCAACTAGATCTTGTGGGGTATTTTGAATTAATTGATGCAGAAATCTTTGTAGAAATATAAATATAGTGTTAACGGGAAATGATGTATTTTATTAATGTTATGTAAAAATTTATAATGATCGAGATCATCAAGATTTTATTTAAATTACTTTTATTTGAAATATAATTGAGATGTTTGTAATTTAAAGAATGTATGTAACTGGAAATGTTATCACTGATTTACATGCTTGGCAATTAATTCTTGGAAACAATGAATTGAAACCGTTTTGAAGCATAATTTTGAAATGGTATGCTGAAAAAGTTTCCAGTAAGACGATCATACCAAAAACGATCACAAAATCAAAAAGATTGGGAAAAATAATCTTTCTTATATGATTTACAGTTTGTTACATCAAAATTATTAAATCAATAAATTATAATTTAAACACAAATATATGTAAAGCCTCCGAAATGCATAAATCCTCTCATAATCCCTGCATACATTGCTACAATACATTTTAATCAGCTATCAAAACCCCAAACATATAATATCCAACTCAATTACAATTTAATTAATTAAATTATGTTCCAATAAATTCCACAATTCCCCTCCAAACTAATTATAATCACATTTTGATTGGCTTGATTGGAGCAAAAACTCTTCGACTGCAAGGCGAACTTTCTCGTGAGACCAAAAAATTGAAGTTTCAAGAAGTTGAAAGGTTTTCAAGTTTTTGAAGTTTTGAAGTTCAGCCTGGAAACTGTTAATCCTATACAAATTATGGAAATAATTAATAAATTTATGCACCATCCAACCAATTTCTTAAGTTTTTGAAGTTTCTTGATCGAGGTTTCTCTGAAAGTTTCCCTACCAAAGTTGGTTAGATAACATTTTGATAGAATTGCGGATGTTTTGCAGTTTCGAGTTTTTGACAGAAATTTACCGTCTTGAAACTTTTTAATCCCGTGAAGATTTACAGCGATTCAAATACAATAATTTTAATAACTTAATATTTTGATTTTAACGGAATTTGTAAGAAATTGACTGAAATTTGTATGGATTAGCATTTTTACTAATTAATTATGGTAAATTAGGTGAATTAGTTAAAATTTTGAAATAGTTATATCAAAGTTTAGTTTTTCTATTAAAAATTTATATTTTTGTTGTCGTCTAGCAAAATAGAGAAGCCGAAATGTCGAGCAAAAAATTATGCAGATTGATATAGTTTTTTAATTGAAAAAAATATAAATTAGATAAATTACTAAAAATCGAAGAAAATTAGCTCAAAAAAATCGTTAAAAAAATTAGAATGCAAATGTATCAAGTTTCAAGAAAATAATAATCAAAAGCCAATAAAAATCTTCAAGTTCAAAGTATCTTTTTATTGCTAACAACTCAATTTGATTTAAATAAAAGCAATAAAACATTCACACACAAAATGCTTAAATGTTTTTATGCTTTTATATTAATAAGAAATATATTTAAAACAACTTCAAAGTTATTTTAAGATATTTAAGTGTATCGATACTATAAAACTATTTTACTACAGAAAAGTTACAACATCTCAAACATATCAATAAGATTATTTCAATTTAGATTATTTCGAGCATAAATTGTGTCTTTAACCTATTGTCTGCTTTTTGAAATTCTGTAAGACAAGAAATTATGCAAAAGACAATGACACGATTTTTGGATTTTGTTTTCAAAATGTTTCAAACATTTAACAAAATATTGAAAAATACTCTCAATAATCTAAATTTGGTTGATACTTTCGATTAAATGTAAATTGCCTGACATGTCTCTGGATAGTTTTATGAACACTGTTGGAAATTACAAAATTAAATGCAGTTATCGATCAATAAAAATAAAATGTTATTGGACTCTTTTTTTGGATTCTAGAATTGTCTTTTGAGATGGTTTTGAAGTATTTTCGCCTTCTTAAAAATAAATTGCTATTGAAGTGAGATCTTCTTGATAAAGTAATTTATTTGTCTTTAAAGATTAAGATTAAGACAATTTTGTAGTAAATGATGAATTTATTGTAAATTTTACTGATTTGGAGTTTCTTCATCAAGTAAATTATTTTGGTAAATGAAATATTCAAAATTACCATTTTTGGCAAGGATTAGTGTCAATTTTTGAGTAAATCGAGGTGACAAATTAATGTTATGATGGTTAAGCTGACATCTTACATCAAACATTGATTTTTGTTAAATTCTTGAGAACACTTAGGAGTTGCAACAATGTTTTAAATCCCTCAAAAGTAATAAATTGTAATAAACTATTGCATCATAAAAAATATTAATATAATTCTACCTAGAAGACCCAGGAAGTAATCTTAGCCTAACTGCTCTGATAAAAATATTTCCAAGAGTGCATACTTGAATATTAATAAATTCTACAATACAATGTTAACTATGCGAAGCATCCAACCATTCCCTAATCGTAAAATGATGTTTGGGTAACAAATGTTGCATTGGCTTACAGAAACAAGTTAACCCGAAAAACTCCACAAAATCCAGAAAAAATTCCACAAAATTCCCAAAACATTGTCGGGGAATAATAAATTCACAAAAGTCACGGAAATCTGTTTTTAATTTGGCGCAATTTGAGAAATTTCGAGCAAAACTTTGGTCGGGGATTTTATTGTGCGATGTGTTGCACATATAAACCATTTTTAAGTTCTTTAACATGATGTTGAAGCTGTTTGAAGTTTTCCTGCAGAAACTTTTATTAATGGATCTGCAGAAAACGGTGAAGAAAAGTTGCTTGGAAACTTAAATTTATAGTGTTTCCTTCCCAAATATATATAAAATACTGAGAACAGTGAAACATACCAGTGATATTTAAAATACTCCAAAAACTTTTTAGCATGTTCATAAAAATTGAAAGCCATTAATGTTATACTTGCAATTATGATTTTATTGCTCACTTTTTATTGCTTTGTACAATACCTTTGGGTTGCTTGCATAATTTATGTGTTATCGATAGTTTCTTTTGTTTATTTTTTGAGAAAGAATAAATTTTATGCTTTCTACATGTTTTTTAAGGTGCAGAACTATTTAGGTAGTTTGTTTCTAGAGGGAAGATCGAATGGTTTTTTAATGGATGTTAACAATAAAAATCATGCATTTCCGACCATTAAAAAATATTAGGTTTCTAGAAAATTCAAGCAATTAATATTTAATTGAATATTTAAAAAATACCACAATTATGATTTATGTCATAAATTACCTTTTCGTTGCATAATTTATATTTTCCAGAAAAGATATTAATCAAAAACATTTTTTTACTTTTATTGAATTATTTAAGAATTACTTTTTAAATATCTAATAAAAGCCTTTTAAATTTTTTACACAACAAAAAAGACTTTTATAATTTTTTGCATCATTAGCAAAAACAGAGTCAATTAATAATTTAAATTTAGAAATATTAAAGCCCCATAAAAACTACATAAAAATCTTTTCAAAATTCAACAAAAAATTCAAACCCATAAAACCATTTTCCCAGCAAAAACACAAACCAAAACAACTCAAAACTCAAACTCAAACAGGGAAAAAGATCAACACAATTTCGAAGCATTATCTGCTTCTGTTAGTTTTGCTCTTGAAAAACCAAAATACTCTTGTAACTTAAAATTTTCTAAAAAACATGAAAAATATGAAAAAATATAAAAAATAGATAAACAGTCTTTTCGAACAAAATATGAGAGCAAGTAAAGTAGACGAAAGGGAGCTAATTTCACATTGTTCAAATATTCAAGGGATTTAGTTCAAGAAGCGTATTAAGCTACTTACAAAATACTTACGGATTAAAATTCCCGAAATCTTTGAAAATACCATGGCAACTGTAAACTATGCATTTCAGAGTATTCAGTACTCGAGCAGCCCCTCTCAATTTATTACATCAACAAGCACCTCAGAAAAGGATTAATCTTGCACCTATTCAAACCACTCAAGCCATTCAATCTGCAATCTCTTGACCGTACATCGTCGGCATCCAACAAAGAGATTTTTACTGTGTTAATGTTAAATGAATAGTTGCACGTTCATCTCCACAGTGGTAATTACCAGTGGTAACAGTTTGCCATAATTATGGGAAAGAATGTACGGTAGAAGCCAGCCAAGCTCGATTCGTCAGAAATCACTCTTTTGTCGCTGTAAAGTTCAATTGTTTCCCCAAACCGCAGATATTCATTGCAATTCTTTGGTTTGGAGTGAGGAAGGGCAGGGGTTGAGAAGCTCATTAAAATATTTACTTTGTTACATAAGTTTGTTACGAAAATTTGTGACATTAGTGATTTTCATGATTTTGTGAATTGTCATCATTTTCATCAAAAAATTCAACATAAAACCTACCAAACCCTTCACCAAATATCATTACAAAGTAATTGCCTTTTTCTCCAATTCCATTTTTCATCTGGATTCCATCTCTCTGCCAAAACTCGTAAAAACTTTCAAAATTGAATATCACCATTTTTATGAGCCTTCCAGCTCTGACGTTATTTTTTGTCTTTTTATGTTCGGCCAGTATTTATTGTAAATTTAATCTCTTTCTTAAGATGCACTTGAGATGAAGTTCTTTTTAAAGATTTTTCTTCTTTTATTTCGTGTTTGCAGCCAAAGCGTTAAAGATTGTAATTTGTATGAATGAATATATTTGGGCTCACGATGAGTTAATGAAATCATTAAATAAAATGCAGTTGTCCAATAAACCTTCAGATTTCTTATGAGCTTTTTTAATATTTTTGTAAATGCAGTTTTCTCAGTTTGTGTTATATTTTTTATGGCTTGCACGTAATTAAGTAAAATTCATTTAAAATTCATTTAAATTATATTGAAAAGTTGAATAAATGTGAATAAACGATATATTTATGATAAATGTAACGAGTAACCGTATTTTTCTCGCATTTTCTGTAATTTTATATGTTGAAAAACTGACACAAAAAATATTGTGATGAGGATGGATTGTCAATGTTTTTCTTAATAAATGATTTATTGGACAGGTTTATCAGTTTCCTTGTCAGCTTTGCTTTGCAAATCCAGTCACCAGCCTGTTTCAATCATGTTTTGTTTTTTAAACAGAGTGCAGGGCTTGAAGCCATAAACACTTAAAATATTACTGTTTAATTAAAACGTCTGAAAGAAAGAGTGAGTTCCAAAAATACAATTCCAAACTCGAAAATTTTCTTCGCCTGATGCACTTTCAGCAAATCAAACTTGAATCAAAAGTTATCAAAGAATTCCATTATTCAAATCAATTTATACAAAATAATGTGTATAACTAATTGACAAGCTACTGAAACAAATTAAAAGTCAAATTGATGAAACAATCAATGCATTTCGTTATTCCATAAAAAACATTCAATAAATCTGATTTAATTTCCTCCATAAATAGTCAAATCAATTACATGCAAACATTACAAAAATAATAAACTACCGCTGTTAGCCAGTTAATTGACAATTGACCTCCCAAACCCTGTCATAAATTCAATTATTATTCGAAAAGCTTGATAAAAATTTTTCTGCTCCACGCAACTGAACAACTGAACAACTGAGCAACTGAGCATCGCCAGCAAATTAATTAAAATGCAATTTTAGTACTAAAATCCACTAAATCTAGTAAAACGCACATGTAAGCAGAAATCGACTTAATCGCTGCTTAATTGAAATTTATTCAATTGATTGTCTGAACGAAAATGAATAAGCGGAAATTATTTCAAATCAAGTGAAAAGTTTTTCGCTATATTTTATGCAGTTTTTAGCAATTTTGTATTTTCGTATCACACAAAAATCTGAATTTATTGCTAGTCTTGCAGCGATTTAATGCGAAAATTAATTCCCACTGTGATTGCTCGTTAAACTATTATTAATTGTGTTGTAGAGAAATAACAGAAGCTTAAGGCTTCTTAGAAAAAAATAATTTTATTGACTCGCAGTTGCGTGGGTGTCTTATGGAGATGAAATATTTTAAGATGATTAAAAAATTTAAGTATGATCCAAAAGCCCAAAAAAAATAATTTAAAATCAAATAACCTAGAAAAAAAATTCCACCCACCAGCACTCTCCTACCGTAGAAAATAATCACCTTATAAACCCGATTTCTCATGGAAGCCACCAGCTTCGTTTAAACAGTCTCATCAGAAACTCGACTCCTCCAACGGTGCATATAGAAAATAGCATCAACCTCTCAATTTGCTTCTAAAGTCTTCTCACCGAAATTCGAAAAAAGTATCAAAGATCCAAAGATATCACAGAAAAGAGATAAAAAATAATAAAAATGATATTCATAATTACAAAAGCCCATAAACTATTTTGCTTCCCAAACGTAACTCGATATTGTTGTTGAAATCTTCAACGAATGACCGTTTTTTGCTTTTTACGATTTAACGACCAAATTAGATGCAAATACATAAATAAGCTAATTATTGTAATTTATACGCATTTAAAATATTAATTTGAAAAGCTCGCGCTTGATTCAGATATTAACAGAAAATGAAATTTTTATGAAAAACAATTAAAAAAGTTTTTATGTCAAAATTTAAATTTGAAATATATTTTTATCGAGCAGTACAACCTGCTTTGAGTGCTTTGCGACAGTAAAAATGGCAAATATGGAAGATAAGGCAGATATTTCTATATGGAGAAATGGCATATTGCACATTCCATTGGCTGCTGTAACAATAAACACGTTCTGCTGGTGGACCTCACAGGGCGATCGCCATTAGAAAGTTAATTTCATGTTTTTATTAGTTATTGCATAGAAAATTTATTTCACATGGAAAATTTTATTTCATTAATTAATATTTTTGATGGCTTTTGTGGTCTCCAGAAATTTAATTTAAATGCTTTGATAATTTTGCACACATTTAATTTAATTTGGTTTGAAATTATTTGAGGTTCCACACAATTATCCTGGTAAATTAACAGAGAATTGCGTGTTGCCCTTTTTACTATAAATTCATGTTTTCAAAGTTTTTTGTAATTCCATAGAAAATTTATAAATTAAGGCTTGTCCTAACATTGTAGACCAATTAACGCTTTTAAGGGTCAATTAGTCTCATATAAATCATAAATATTTATGAAAAAAATTTTAAAACTATCGATTTATTTATATTTTTGGTCATAAAATCAATATCTACAAATCAATTTATTTTAAGAAATTCAGTCTTAAATCAAAATTCGATACATAAAATATTTTATGACAGTTAAAATTTATAACAAAATAATTTAAATAGTGAAACTCGATGAAATTTCTTAATTAAAAAAATTAATTTGGGGAATTAGTCAAGAAACTCATGAATTGGTAATTAAAATGGAAAACATCATAAATCACAGTATCCGTCGTTTTTGCTGAACAACCTCCCTAGTGGATAAAACATCTGACCATAAACAGTACATTTTGCGTGTGTCAGTTGTTTTCCATTCAAATCGAATTCGATAATGTTGATTTTTTAATTAATTTATTTTATATCATTTAATTAAACAACCAATTAATGTTTTAATGTTTTAAATGTTTTACTCGATGGATTATAACATGAAACTACAAATAAAATGCAATAAAATGCAGTAAATAAAATATAATTTCATGAAAAATTACATTCATGCGAACATACTTTTGATAGCATTAAGTACGATCAAGTACCAAGCACAGCAGCAGATGTAGAATTATGTATCACAGTATGTAGAAAAACTCCTCTCGATGGTAATCTGCTGAATTGTAAAAAGTTGTTAAATTGCCAAGATTGCGAAAAATTGTTGAATTGCCTCGTTTTCCAGTTAATAAAGTTGAATAGAAAATTGCTTTTGACTTAAACTTCGAAGACTTATTATAAATATTATAAATAAGAAGTTTATTAAAATACTTGACAGTATTTATGACATTAAAACATTAACATGTATGAAAATCCATTAAATCAATCTCGAGGTAATCATGCTAAAACGCTTATAATAATGCTCTTTTACTCGTAAATCCCATATTTAATCAGATATTAGACTCTGGGAGTTACCACCTCCCAAATCCTCCATTCAAATATAATTAAAAGCAGGCAATCTCCTCGGTAATGTCTGCACAAAAAATATCAAATGAGTACAAAAATCAAATAATGAGAAAAAACTATCTGCTTATAAATCTTATCGTTTTCAATTGATTCCTTTATTGCCTCGCTATAGTCGTATATTGTTTGCCATAGCCAAGCAATTCAACATTAATTGCAAAATAATGTTATTTCCAATTCGATTATGTTCGAATGTTTAATGCAATAAAAATTAATTCTTTAAATGCTTTTCAATACTTTGCCATCTTTTATGAAAAAATTAAATTTATAAAAAATTTATAACAATCGGCGAATTGTACGATTGTGATCTTACTGAGGAATCTTCAGCATTTTTCAATGTTTCCGAGGTTTCAGAGGTTTCAGTCTTTTGTCCGTGCTGGCTGATTTATTGGGAAAAATTTAGCACACTTAAGTGGACGATTTTTCTTTATTTTAAATCGATTAATTAGAATTAAAATAACTGTTTTGAATTAAAAACCAATTCGTTCAAAAGTGAAAATTAAATATAATTAATCTTTTTGACCACACTATTTTATCCAATGATTTAATTCAATAAGCAAAATATATGAATACTATGTATCGACAACTGATTAATCAAAATAATAGAAAATAATCGGTCCCTCTAATACTCTGTAAATTAAGAAAAATTGGTATTCTTAAGCAGAACATCTAATATAATAGTTTCTTTAACGAGAATAATTTACAATTTGCTTGAATTTGCTACTTTGAAATGAATTTCTAATGAGAATTCGCAACTGTAAATGATGTGAGTGGTTTTTTGCGACTTTTATGTTGGGTGGAAGCTGTTTCTAATAAACCAAATTGTCAGTTTTAATCGAGAATCATATCAAGTGCATTAAACTTGACAAAGTAGAGAAAAAAGTTTTATGTAATAAACTGCTGCGGTTTGAGATGTTGGTGGGTTTCTGTAACGGATTCGAGAATTGCATTGGAATATTTGGGAAAGAGTTTTATGGTTAAAACTTGAAATGTAGGAAATTGTAGAAATTGTAGAAAACATAAATGCGTCATATTAGAGAATTTGTGAGACAAAAATCTGGAAACCACAACACCCCAGCTTGACAATTTAATTAAATACTTAAATGTTCTTCTAGATTGCTTCTTTATACGTATCACTAGATATATTCCTTCTGAAATAGGATATGTTCTCCAACTTTTTTACCATTCCATGGCATATTATGCTTAAATGCAGTTAAATATAATTATTGTGTATAACGTACTTTTATGAAGTTTTATGCTGGTTGTCACATGAAATCTTAATTAAAACTTATAATATTATTATTGGAAAAGCCATAAAAATACTGATTAACACATAAAATATTTTTTAAGACTAATTTGAAAAGAGCATAATAAAGATCGGGAACAAGTTTTGTGTTGAGTCACTGATTCTTTTTTATTGAAACTGATTTTATCGATTTTTTACTAGGGGACTGTCTATGTTTAACGGATGAAATTTTTTAAGCACAGAAAAACATTTTTTTTATTACAATTATTATATAATATACAAATTGTGGAGATTAAATTCTTAGTTATGATATAAAAACCTTCTTCGTGATGTATCAAAACATCAAAAAATCTGTCAATGACGAATCTACCAAATTAATATCTCCAGGTATTTTCCACTCGCACATTTATTAATACTTTGTATTAAAAATCTCTACAGAAAGACTTAAAAGATATTTTATTAAAATCTTCAAATACTACAGAAAACTTGGCTGAATACTGAGTATAATTTAAATCTGTAAAAAACCAAAACAGCAACCAAAAATACTTAACCAAAGAAAATAATCTCAACAACATGCATAAAAGAGCCAAAGACAAGCAAAGCATCCAAATGAACCAAAACAAATCAGCACAAAAACACTGAGAAAGATTCTTTAAATCTTTTTAATAAATATTTATTTGTGTAAAAATAAGCAAACCAGATTATATTCTACAAAAGAAAGGAATTAAAAAGAAATATCAGGCAAATGAATGCTGAAATTACTGAAATCCACTGAAATGCTCCAAGACACACAGTCAGATACTCAGCTGAAAGAATTTTTATTTGCTCACAAGCCACGGAAACTCGTTTCAATTCTTCACTCACTTTAGCCTATACAGTTCTCGCACAAAAGCCGAGCACACCACAGCTTAAAATATTATTAATACATATAATTTTAATAAGTTTTTCCATAATATTTAAAAGTTAATTTTAATGTGATACATTTTACAAATATAATACACTCAAAAGGTTGGGAATAATAACTTTTATTGAATCAAAAACTTTAATAAGTCGTTGAGAGTTGCAAGATAAGATTTTAGTTGGTTACAGTTTGTTGAATTTGTGGTTTTAAAAATTTCAAACATTGGATTTAATTTTAATGAGTCAACCTGAGCTTGGCCCCAATCCTTAGCTTATGGACAGTCAGACAAAAATCAGAAATTCCTCAAAAACCGTTCAAAACTGTATGAATTGGTATAAATGCGATATAAATGTGTAAAGTTCCTTTCAAATATTCAAATATTTTGTCATCTTTAAATATTTCTTTTCAGCTTTTCAACTTTTACATGAGAGCTGGAAAGAGAAATATCAAAGAACAATTTATGAAAGGCACTCAAAGCAATCTGACGACATTTTCACTAATGAATCTTCTGGGCTTATGAATTTATTTATTTATCGCAGTTGACTGCAAAGCAAAATGAAGAAATTAATAAGGATTTGTGGGAGATTTTCTCTCAAAGTCTCAAAGCAGAGATGAAATTTCAAAGCAATTTCAAAGGTTTTTCATGGTAAAGTGAGCACAAAATGATCATTATTAAAAAAAATTTATAAAAAACTTACAGATTTTTCTTTCTTAGTTGCTTTGGAGTTTATTTGAATCATATTTGAATAAATTAACACATTTTCTTCGGTTTTGTCGACTTTTGTTTTATTTCTGTAATATTTTTGTTTAATGTTATAATACTTTAATGTTTTAATGTCTCAGAGATTTAATGTTCGAGATCTGGCTAAAGTGAATTGCATTAACATTTTAGCGACTTACTATATGTTTTATAAAACCAAAGAGATATGCCATTAAATTGCTTTTATTATTATTTGAACAAACAAATAAATGCAAAACATTTTTAATTTTTATATTTTGAAAGAGGAGATTGCAGGGCATTTATGAGCTTAAATATTTTTTTATGTTAAAAACTTTAATTGGAATAAGAGGAAAAAGTTACATTAAAATGTTTTCTGGTTCATTTGGTTTCGGGCTTTTTTTTGAAAAGTTGGCCAAGTTCTTTAATTTATAAAAGTATGTTAGCATTTTACAGCGGATCTTATTAAAAATATTACAGTTTTTCAAAAATAAATAGACAACCAGCCAAAAATCCACCATAAAACCCTAAAAAAGCAAAAACAATCCATCAGACAAAATAAAATAAACAAAACTTAATAAAAGCAAATGTGACAAAGATTAAAATAATTTGCATTTTGCTGTTCGAATAGATGAATTTACAGAGCAAAAAACCTGCAAAAATGAAAAACTCTAGAACTGCAAATTTCTGATAAATAAATGAATGTCTTAACCAACACAATCTCAATCATCTGGAATGCAAAGTATCAAGAAAAAGATCAAGAAATTCACCTTAAGCTCGACTTAGCTCGCCTTAAGCACAATTAAGCAAAAATTTGCAAAATACAGAAATAAATTAAAAAGTTTTTAGCGACAATAACTGAATAACTGGCCCCGATTTTGTAGCTCAGATATGCCAGCAATTTTGGTGAATGTGAGACAGGTTGACGCTGTTTTCTTATATTCTTGGTTTCTGGTGTTTTGGTGCGAAGGTTTGTGGGAAACTTCCAAACTGTTATCTGCATTTTCAAATCAGTTGATATTGAAATTAATTATGAATTAATGGACTTGAATGATCGATGATCTTCTGTTGGGTTTTATTCGATTTATGTTGTTGAATTATTTTATTGGTTTTCTTGAAACGAAAGGTTCGATTAATTCGAATCAATATTTGTTTATGTGAAAGTTGACATGTTTTACTGGCAAGATCATTAAAAGTCTATAAATCAAGAGATTTGTAGAGATTTATGAGTTAAATATGAATTTTTGCTGATTAATGCAATTTATTTGATAATTTTTATAGCAAAATTATACAGAGGTGAATGGTATTAAGCAAAAACTATAGCTGCTGCATAGCTGACGCGTGTTAGTTATCAGTGAAGCTCTAAAATTTCACTGATTACTTCATTTATATTCCAAGATTTAAAAGAATCATCAGATTTATCGAAAAAGGAGCTACAAAACAGTAAATAATTAACATATCTCTCATTAAAATCCTCAGCTGCCGCACAGCCGACGCGTGCCATAATTTTAATCAACCGTTATAATAATACATGATGTAAACCCGTCATGTCAATTTGTAATTCACTTGTTTCCACGCTAAACCTGCCAAGATACCGTCCATCAATTCAAATATCTCAAATGAGAAGAATTTGCATTCACGCCTTTACGTTTTGTTTACCTCTTCATCCACAATTTGAATAAAGTGCATTATAATCAACAATTTACAAACAAATAGCAAATGCATGCAGTTTCTCAGTTTCTTTATTTATCTGCACAAGCTGCAAAAACTGCCTCAATACACAAGCTGGGAAGCTGAGGAATTGTGATTATTCATTCGGACTTTTGCATTCCTTTGAAGATACGCAGATGAAGATCTCTCGCTTCGTGTATACTGTACCATACAATTAGTAATTAATGAAAAATGCTTAAAAGAGCTATGGTGAATGGCAGAGGATTATTTCATTTTATCATTTATCTCCACTTGAGCCCGACTTGAGCCAACTCGAGTGAATTTGAAATGCAAAGAAAATCCCATTTGGCAAATTAAAAAGCTGCAAAAATAGAAAGAAGAACTCTCGAGTGACGAATCTTTGTCGGTTTTACGGACTGACCGACCTTAATTCAAGTGGAAGGCAATTCATTTATTTTTACAATTTATTGCTTGTCGTTAAAATGTTTTTTTAAAAACAAATTGGGGAAAATCGATTGGATACGTTAATAGAGCTTGTTACACTTAATAATAATTAGCACAAAAGTTTAACGAGTAACATTATTCAAATATTTAATTTATTTAATTGATTCCAATTAAAGCAAACTCTAATATAATTTCAGCTCAAGCATTTTGGAATATATAAATCATTTTGAATTTGTTTCACCTGTTTTCGATTTTTTTTTACTTTTTTGCATCAAACATTTTACTACATTCGTCAAATTAATTATTTTTACACCTGTTATGTTGCTTCGAATTAACATAAATTCAACATTTTCTCAGAAAAAAACCGATTACTGTATAAAAGTTTACTTTATCACAATAATGTCGCAATAAAGCTAAATTTCCACCTAAAACCAAAAATAAACATTTCTAAACACCTTCATGCTTTGTTTTGAGTTGAAGAATTTATTCACTTTTCTAAGAAACAGAAATCTCTTCAATTTGCTTCGAAGATTAAGATTTTTCACAACATCTTGTTAGAAAAATTAGTCACATTCATGCAAATCATAAAATAGCTAATCCCACTTTGCTCCAGAAATTCCCAAATGAAATTTTTAATGCCCACAATATTCAAAGCATTCGAAATATTTTAAAGTAAAACTGAAGAATCAAAAAGTCAACTCTTTTTTTATCACCGCCCCATACCAAATATTCACAATTTATCGCTTGCAACAGATGCTCCAATACTTCGTCTTATGAAAATTATTCAAGTCTTTCGAGGAAAATCCTCAGCAAATTAGCTTTGGAAATAATTTCATTGAGCAAAAAAACCCAGAATAGCTAACAAACGAGACAAATGACTTGTTTAGTCGAGGAAAATTCAATAAATTATGAAATTAATATTTCCGGAGATTATTTCCAATCCAACAAATTTTCGGTCTGTGAAATTTTTCGGTGAATCTGTGACACTTTAATCCTTTCTCGTTTATCGTCCATCTAGCGATATTAAGCGATAAATTTGGATACTTTATGGTTCAGTTTTAATAGCAAACAGTAGCGCGAAATATTTGGAAAATAAATATGATAAAAAACTATGTTAACAAAATCATGGAAATGTGTTCATTTCGATCATTTTGTTCATTTTGTTCGTTTTAATTTTCAATTTCATAGTTGCTGGTTCGTTATTTGTCTCTCGTCTGGTTGATTGATGGTGTCAACAGCAGCATCATACGCTTGGCAAGTTTTCAGGGTGTTTTCACTAATTTTTTGATATTGTTATGAATTTTTGGGGATGTGAGGGATTGATGAAATTCAGGGGACCGGGAAGAAACAAAATTTGTGGGAATCAAAAAACTATTTTAGTATCTAATGTTTTTTGTGTATTCACGTCATAGAGTTCAATAAAAACATGAAAATAATCAATTTATCTTATAATTATTTTATTAATATTTTTGCATGGTTTTTTCATTTGTTGAATAAATCAGATTTCTCACACAAAATTCAACTTTCTATCTGAAAAATCGGCGAACTCAAAATCCAATAAAACATTTATTTTTGCACAAAAAAAAATCCCGAGATCCTCCATCACCTCAATCCCATGCAGAAAAAAAAACATCGAACAATGAATGCAACAAGTTAATTTATTCCAGCAAAGAATCGCTCAAAATTTTATTCTGACATGTTGCGTTGCTGTGAAATATTTTCGTTCTGTTCATATTTTTTGCCCATAATCGTGTACAACATTTTTAAATGCTTTTAAAATGTTTTTTGATCGCGTTTCTCGTTAACAGCACAATATGAACAATATACTTGGTTTACTCGGCATACTATACAGAAGAGCAAAAACTGACATCGGATAATAATGAAAAATTGGTGGAAAAAAGTTTGAAAAATCAAAATTTCGTTCGTATGATTTTTGAACAATCAACTTGAACAACTTGAGCAACTCGAACAACTTAACAACAAAGTACCGCGCTTTTAACATTTTTTCCACATTTTTTTTTTTATTTTACCTTTTTAACATTTTAAAACATTTATTTTTTTGTGAATTTCATTTTTCTTGTATTTATGTCATATATTTATGAAGAAAAAAAGAGCGTTCATAATGGAAATTTATAATCGGTCGTCGGTGCGTTTTCCTCTTTTCCGTGAAATGCTTATCAAATTATTATTTTGTATTTAAGTTTGATAAAAACAAACAAACAATTATAATTTTAAATGAGTGTCTTGATTTCACTGGAAAAAGGAGGATTTACTGTTACGGGTATCTTTATTACTTTGTGGAGAAAGAATAATTTTTTTTGAAAGGTTTTTTATGGATTTTGTAATTTAGATAGAGATGCTTGTAATTGATTTTCTGACAGTTCTCTAGAAAAGTCATAAATCCAGTTTTTAACATAATTCTTCTCGGTTTTTTTAAATTTCAGCAGATAAATCCGTAAAAGGCCGAGATTTAGAGATAACAAATAATTCCTTTTAAAATACTAAAAACCCATATAAAAATCAAAGATAAAAAATTTTAAGGGCCCCAGTAAACCTGCAGCAGAAAAAAGCATTAAAAGCTTGTACTCCACTAGGTATGTTTGATGTGGAATCTCTCTCCCAACTCAAGTTGATAATTGAAGAAATTGAAAAATCATAATAAAAACGTATATCTAATGGAACCGCACCTCACCAATAAAGATTTCAATTTACACATTGTTCACCAGCCGAAGAAATGGGAATAAAAATGAACACATTATGTGCACATTTCGTGTAAGTGTGGGCTTTGATACGGCTTTTATTGTCAGCTAAAATAAAAGCCTTTGAGTTTTCGGAGTATTTTTGAGATTCCCTCAATTCATAACAATTCCTCCATAATTCTAAAATATTTTAAAGCCTATAACTCAAATAAAAGTAATTTAAACAGACAAACAAAAGGCAACATTGATAAGAATTGATGTTTATTGAAGAATAATCAAAACAAAATGTAAACCTTGTAAATATGTTTGAGGCATTACCTAAATTTATTGTTTTGATTATTGCCATGTTTTTTGATGCGTTAATTCTTATTTTATGATTGAGGAAAAGTGTTAGGTTAATGGAGAAAATATGCTTTAATGCATTTTTTGGATGCAACATAAAATTATGTTTGATTGTTAAATTAGATTTAAACATTTTATTATCAATAGAACAAACTTCATAAATACTGAATAGTCCAACGATCTAATAATTACGGCTCTACAGTATCGTAACATAATCGAATAATCGATAAATAAATTGTATTGGCGTCAAACAAGTCCAAAAAATACTTTAATAGTCGCTTTGGCTATAATCTTTGGAGCTTTAGAGCTTCAAACCATTCCAGAATCAATAAACTGTTTTCGATTTGTGTTCTTTTTTCCGAGCCATTCGAGTTTTTCAGTGTTTTTCAATATTTGTTTCCACTTTTCAGGCAGTTCAGAAAAAACTGAAAAACAATGTTACATTTTTAACAATTTATTATGCATATTTCCTTATAAATTCTATACGAATACCATTTTGCTGTTATTCTGTTATCCATTAAATGCAATCATTGGCAATTGATTGTTCGTTGTTTTTAGCCGTTTTATTTTTGGTGTCACTTGCGAGAATTATAGCACAGCGAAAAATTATAGTTTTACTTGTTTTGTACAAAAAATGGCTTTAATGACAGCGCGGAACATTCAGGAAAATATTATTCAAGGAAAAGTCTTTAATATATTATAGTTTAAGGAGTTTTGAATCAAAATTGAATAATCTATAAGAGCAGGTGAATTTTTGAACCATTTTTAATTGAATATATATAAACCATTTTTATTTTTAATGGTCCGGACCACTTTTATAGAAAATTTAGGTCTATGTAACAGCCCTCTAGTCCTCATTTCAATTCCATACAACAAAAGCGAATTAACCAAACAATATAATGAACTAATTTTCACAAACAAACAGGCCAGCGAAAAAAAAACACATCGAATGAATGAAATGAAATTGAAAAGAATTATTCGCTGTACTTATGTTAAGTTGCACAATTATCAGTTCATTTATCAATGTCGACCAGGCGAATGTGTTAGCGTCTTAGCTTTGAATGCTAGGCTATGCCAAACTCATTAATCGTCACGATAAAACCATTACAGTCATTACAGCCATTACAAACCATTAGAAAATCCATGGTTCATGCTCCAACGACAATTTTCCTAACATTTCGGAATGTTTTGCGAGATTTCTTGAGATTTGCTGTGAGTTTAGGAATTCGAGCAACTCCTCTTGCAATTTATTTACATGGCAAACGGGAGATTTGTGCAGAAAATCCGTAGAGAAAAATGAGCTCACATTAAATGCAGCATTTTTCTGGATTTTAGTGCCCAGCCCGAGATTATTTTTAACCCACATATTTGGAACAGAATGAGAAATTGTAAGACTTAGAGAGATTTGAGATCAAATGGAGTTGGAATTGAGACATAAAGGTTTGATTTGAATTTAAAAAAAAAAAACAGAACAGAAGATGGAGTTTGAGACAATAATATCGGGATTAGAACCCACAATTTTAAATATTGATACTCAACAGAATTTAGAAAACTCTTTTCCTATAAAATTAAAAGAACAAGTGAAACAAAATATTTTAAGAAATCATAAAATTTAATTTTAGTTAGGTTTCAAATCCATAAAGACAACAATCAAACCATAAGAAGCTCCAATTAACCATAATTTCCAATCCCTCGCAAATCGATCACGCCTGAAAAGTGGAATTATCCACAAGAAAATTGCACTAGCAAAAAAAACACTCCTTAAAAGCAAGTTAAAGAATACTTAAAGCAGTTAAAAGCATTTGTATAATCAGTTCAAAACATTAACTGTGCAAAAACATTGTGCAAAACTCTGGGAAAACATTTCAGAACTTTCTTAACGCGACTTATAAAAAATTGCTCCAGCAATAACAAATAAAATTTGCTAAAAAAGGAAATTCCAGGAAAAGTTGAAGACCTTTTTGATTTATTGACATTTTTATATTTTGAAGCTAATTTTGAGGGTTTTTGTGGCTTTGCGGGTGAGATTAGAAAGTTTAATTTGGTTTTAATTCTTGTTTGTTTTTACTTTTAAACTTTTAGTCTTTTTGTCATTAATGGACGTTCTGACGTGAAAATGAAACTGAAAACATTTTCAAATATCAAACAAAATTGTAAAAAAACAGTAAAAATATCTTTACAAGCAGACCAAGAAATATTCAAGCGGAAACTTGCTGGGAATTGGCAGAGACGTTGAAATTGCTCAAAAGTTTCACTTGGATGCATCTAATTTCATCTTAAAATCATAAATTGTGAACTCGCGACATTTTATCACTAAAAATACAATTTTGCAAATTTAACAAATTTAACAAATTTATAAATTTTCAAGTTTCTTGCGAAAAAACACAAAGAAATTAATATGTCTTAATTTTTTAATGAGTTTTTTATCTTAAATCTTTCGCTCGAGATTGTTGAGAATAAGAATGTGTTGCTTTTAATGATTTTTGAAGCTGGGAATGTTCTCTTTAATGTTTGCTTTGAGCAGTACTACAAATTTTGAAAATGATGAGATGAGAATTCTTGACTTAAAACGTTATGGTTTAATGGCTTATAAAGTTGAAAAGTGTGATGGGTTGGCATCTATAGGATTGCTCATTAATATTTTAATATTTTAAAATTTTAATAAAAGATCTAAGATCTAAATTAAAAAATGAATTATTAAGGGGAAATTTATTCATTTCCTCAATAAACTGAAGAAACCCAATGAACGGAATAATCTCAAGAAACCGAAGAAATCTCAAGACAAAAGCGATATTGGTTATAAATATAAACTAGAAATTTTGTAATCATCTTTCACCATGAGCAAAGCACATAAATTATTCCTCCTATTAAATTGTTGATGAGCGAGCAAAACGGCTCATTATGAAAAATAATCGAAATATAAGTTTTACACACAAAAAATAATAATTATTACTTTTCCGACACATTAAACTTAATCATTAAATCTATAAAGCTTTAAAATCCCTCAAATGTAAAAACTCATCGTAAATCATCCATCTCAGCATTTAGTATCGTCGCACTCGAGCAGCTCCAGCCATATAAAGCAACTCAAACGTGCTTCATTAAAACACTTGAACAAGAAAATCTGTTGCAGAAAAATATTTAATCACTTTTCCCAGAAATCTGCCATTAAAAAAACTTGACTTGGAATCTCAACTTGACTCACTTGTCTGAGCCTCGAAACAGTAATGAAGCATGTGTGAATGAGGGAATGCTGGAAAGTGGAAAATCCTTGCACTTTTGCACTTTCTGAATAGGTACTTGGGACTTGGAAGCGTGTACTTATTCATTCTTTGGAGTGATAAAGAATTCAAAAGCTTGGCAAAGAAGGGTTAAAATTTACACTGTACAAATGGAATTGGTATGAAAGAAACCTTTGTTCACATATTTTGATTTTATGAAAGAAAGACTCTACAAAAAAAAAATTATTTACAACAGTGTCCCTCTACATTGCTACATGAATAATTAAATAGAACAACGATCACATCCTTGTTTAGACATCATTCATAATTTCTACAATCAACACTTTGTTACCTCATTTAACATACAAAACATTCAAGTCTGATTCAAACACCACACAAAAGTCTCGCAAAATACCATGGAAAATAACAAAACTCCAAAAAACTGGTAACAAACCAAAAAGCTCAATTCATTATTTAAACACCAAAATCACTGAGCGAGTGAATGACACAATAAAACACAAAATACAGGCATTTGAGCTGTAAATGAAACAATGTCGACAAATTCCACATACATACCATATTAACACGGACAAAGTGTGAAAACATTAACAACATTAATAACAAACAAAAAGCTTTTGCCTCTAATTACAATATAAATTAATTGTATTGTTAATGTAATTGATATGGAAACATGACTGGGCAAAGTTGGCCGGATAAGATACGGCGGGTGAAAATCAGAAAATCAATAGCTTTATTAATTTACTTTGTGAAAATGGTTGTTATCGGCGTGTTGAGTCACCTGCACTTAGGCCGATGAGGTTTTCGAGGAAATTGTTAATACATACAATTTGTGGTGGGTGTTAACTGACAGATTATAGATAGTGGACTATTTTTATATAATAGGAGAAGGGATTTAGGTAGCTTCTTGACCTTAGAGAATTTTCTTTGTGTTAACATGAATATGATGAACTCACGTAAACAAAGGAAAGCTTTATATTTAATACTGATCATAATTTTTAATCTTTTCAGGTGCCTGGGGATTAAATCACCCTTCATAGAATTCCGGTCAGAGTTCGAGATCCTTTCCAACACAAGTATATCTCTGAATATTAGCCAAGATGAAAGTAGCATCAAGCACCGTAAAGGATTGCAGAGCCTGGGAAGTTTCATAAACCCAATTAACAATAACGGCAATAGTGTCGATAAAAACTTCCAAGGCATTAACAACACTACTTTTAGCATACAAAGTGATATCTTGAACGAGAAAGACTCTAGGAAACAGCAAGAAAGGCAACTTTTCCAACTCCAGCAGACTCAGATTCAAGAGCTGCAACAAACCCACAAACTGAATCAATCTACAACCAAAAAAATAATGATGGACATTATTAAGCCAATTTCAAATGATATCAATGAACCATCAACCATCCAAATTATCGCAAACAGCCAAATAGCCAGCGATACTGGTACAAATAATTACCAGTACGATGAATCGAAAGATCGTAAATATATTATCCCATTAGCACTCAAAACCACTTCACAAGAAAAAGAAAACATTCCTCCACCAGTTCAACTTCAAAGTCCTGCCTCCAATATCGATGATCTTAAACGTCACATTTTGATGCTCCAAAATTTCACCAAAAACGATAAAAACTTCCAAAGCAAATTCGTGGTCTTCCCGAAACTCCAAAGAAACACAACTGAAGTACCAACAACAACGAGCACTGCAAGGCCAATTCGAACTACTTCCATGCCATTCCCAGTCACGATGTACCGAACCAAGCCCACCATTAATATGGCAAGAGACATTCACTTACATAACTCACAGATCCTACGTGATGTATCTTATCCATACAATAGAAATGTCGAACGAGTCACAGTCGCGCCACAAGTGTTTTTACAGAATGATCAGACTCCAGAATCTACACCCGAGGAAATGGAAGAAAATGCTAAAGAAATGAGACAGAAAAAGAAAGACAAAAAAGACCGGAAGCGGAAGAATAATTTAGAGAGAAAAGAAAGGAGAAATAAGAAGAATCAGAGCACTACCCAAAGCACGACCACTACTAGCACGACTCAAGCAGCTCCAGCTAGAAAATCACTTAAGAGGAATCAGAATAAAAAGAAGAACAAGGATGAAAAGATTCCGTTGAGGTATGATAGGCAGCAAAGTATAACTGGAGGTTAGTTTTAATTTTTATAAAAATTATTAACATAAATTAATCATAAAATTTTAATTATAGCTGCAATAATTGCCAGCACCTCTCAAAAGCCATATGTCATCAACCTAGCTGATAACCACTTTTCCAACAACACCAAGAAACTCTCGAGAAACGCTCGCAGTCATTCATCATCCAACAACAAGCGCCGCAATCTTAACAAGATGCAGCGTGATATTCTGATGCCGATGCCTTCAGCGGATGTCAAAAATGACACAGTGGAAAAGATCGATTTGAATCCGAAGCACTGTTACGAGGTGGGTGGTCTGAGCCGCGGACAACAGAAGTTGTGCGAACAGTACACAAGCATTATGCCATCCATCAGTCGAGGCGCTAGGGCTGCCATTCAGGTGAGTCTTTGATGTGATTTAAATATAAATTCCATTGTTAATTTGCTTGCTGCGAGTTACGGATCAATTGAGGTTTATGGGTTTTGTAAGAACTCAAAGTAAATCCCTCAAATCCTCTTTTTGTGCGAATAATTCCTGTTCGTTAGCGAGGAACGTTTTATTTTAAATTTAATAACAACAAACAAATCTGTACAACGCTAGAATGTAAAAGAGTAAACGAGTGTGAAATGGAACCATGGCAACTGAAGTTTTTTTACTAGAACACGTGTGAAGGCAGATTTAACCTCAATTTAAATTGTACTTCACATTTATCGAGAAAAAATATAAATTTTACATTTTTTTTCTCTCAATAACATCAGACAGAAATGCTTATTCAACTCTGTTACGATAAAATAAAACTTTATCAAGCAGATATCAGTATTCAGCACGTATGAAAAAATAATGATCATATAAAGCGGTATTATATTTGCATCGTGTAATAATAACGTGAACAAATATAACTTGAAACAGAAAAGTTTAAGCTTTTGTCGTTCAAGAACATTACCACATCGCCACATTTTATAAAGCTTTTGCTATATTTGTGCACCATCAAAGCACAACATAGTCACAATTTAAAACATGCTACACTGCTACAACAGCAGCCTCATAGTCAATGTTCGAAAGCAAAACATACTTTTATCGCTTCGGGATAATAAACTTATGAATTTTCGATGTGATGATGTTTTTTCTAGTGCAAGCTCTTGAATTTGTAAAGGAATCTGTATCGGAAAATGTTGAAATGTGCGCTGCAAAACATAAAACAGTTGAGTTTATGTTGAAAACTCCAATAAAATTCTTTACTGGAATTTGAGTCAGGAACGTCAGAGCATGTAGAATAATAAAGATTTTCAGAGTAATTTCTTAGCATAACATTTAATGAATGTTAAAATGCAGAAGTCTTTATTTTATCGTTGAGAGAGCTTTCGGCAAGGCATTAACATTTTGAGGTTGCGTTAGATCATCTTTATTTTGATTTAACCTTTAAATAACAACCTTGACTCACATAACAAATTATCATTAAATCATGCAAGTAAGTCCTTTCAAAACATTTTTCTAGAATAATCTTTTGTACAAACGATATAAAGCATTTTTAATGATGAACATATAATATCAGAGAATTTATGACACAAGCAATTTTTATGTCTCTATAAATTTTATGCTTTAGCAATTTGCTGAGCGATAGCGAAAACGATAAACCTAAACACAACTCAAGAAAGCTTACAGTAGCTCAAATAGCAGATCAAGGCACCTAAAGCACTAAAACTAAACCTGTAAAGCATACCTCAAAGACATCAATTCCAGACAAACGATGTAAAAACAGAAATAAAATACTCGAGAATGTCAGAAAAGCTTTGAAACATCATAAAGCTCGTGTCTCAAAAAATTTAACGATGTGTTGTTTTAAGGGTCGTCAAAGCTCAATTAAAACTTAAGGTCATCTTCTTTCTTTTGTAATTTTGGTTTCATTTGAATTAAATTAAATTGTCATTAAAAGTAGCTATGAATAATAATTAAAATTTTATTTGCTTGAACTTCCTTCAAATCACAATATCCTTGATTTGTGAATCCACGCTTAATAGCACCTAAAAATAACGATAAAATCTTGGTGCAAACTTTTTCCATCAAGCAATTAAACATATAACATAATTTTAATTCCGGAAAATATTATAATTAGAATCAGGTTCACATTTTGTAATTTAATTTGAATTAATTTAAAATTAATTTAAACAAATTACAGATATTACAAAAATTACACCGTTCTACTGAACTCTGCTAAATTCCGCGATACTCCACAAATTGTTTGAGATAAAAGTGTGTTATCGCATATTAAAATCAGTTTGCCTGGCATTTGCTCTGATTCTGTGATCACCAAGTTTAACCATATTTAACCCTCGCTAGCTTGGCGGCATATCAAATTAAAATACAGGCTCGGGTGCACGTGAAATTTGAATAGTTCGAGAAAATACTGAAAGCTGACTACACAGTGGATAATTGAGGTGACAGGCGTGTATTGTGTAAGAGCAAGCCAGAGCAATGCTGAAGGGGTTAATTATTCATGTAGCTATCCATACTAATGATGTGGATTGTTTTATGTGGCAAAAAATGCTTTCCTAATAAAATGTGTGTGTATTTTTTGCCCGTCAGATAGCAATGTTGTTTCGCCATTATACCAAATATTTAGATTTAATTAAATGGGGAAATTGTTCAGTACAAGAGTACAACAAGCATTTACATACAATTTCATGTTTCACCGTTCTTTATGAGATTTTTTGTTTGGATTCAGGCAAAAAATGAAAAACTGAATAACAACATAACCTCGCAATTGCTAGATAGAGAGCTTTTTGGAATAAATTCTGCACAAAGCATATTTTTACTGGTTTTTGTTATATTTTTGCCGTTTTTTGCTGCTTTTATTCTTTACAGTTGGATAATGATAAAATAAAAGTCAGAAAATTGTTTGCAAGTGGATACTTTTGGCAAATTGGAATTTCTAGTAATTACGATTTAATTGCTGTTTGGGTTGTGTGGAAACAGGGCTGGATCTTATATTTTACTTTGTTTAAGATTGCCTGTTGTTGTGCTTTTAAAATAAATTCAACATATCCCTGGTAGCTTAGCAATGACTTGCATAAACCCATGAACTGCATCTATTCATTTGAATTTTCCAATCAAAATACCAAAATAGCTGGAATGTTCCAATCGAAATATTCTCTACAAGAAACTAAATGCTTTGGCTGTATTGCAGCAACAATGCCATCATAAACCAAAAATACCAGCAATTTCAGGCAATACGAGCAATTAATGTAAAGGATATTGTTGAATTTGTTGAAAGGACTTTTAATTAGTTCTCATTCAGCAAATTAACCCGATTATGTCGTGAATCCTTCCGAGATTCAAATTAATAATTCATTACAAAATTACAATTACAAATCAACTATGATGATGGTATGAAAGAAGTATAAAGCACAGTCATAAGTACAAAAGATGATAAATGAATAATTTATTCGTTTCGCTGGATTTATCAAGAATCTTATGAATTTCTCAGAGTTTATTCTTCTTTTTACTGGATTTCACTTAATTTTCTTTTGTAATTTTCTTAATTCTTATTTCTTTCCTTGCAGGAATGCAAGCATCAATTCGAGAACCGACGATGGAACTGCCTGACTCTCGAAGACGATAATACCGTGTTCGGTCCAATAAGCAGCATTGGTAAGTGACTTTGTAATTTAAAATCTCTTTGCTGAGAATGTCAGGGATTGTGAGATTCTTCAGATTTTTTTCCAAAGTAGAAAAATACTGCGATTGTAACATTCAGTATAATAATAATTCATTACTAGAAATTCGATTCCCTATCCCTGCACTTACAAATTCTCTTTACCATTTCGTTATTAATTCCACGATAAAAAGGTAATTTTTCATCCCGTGATTTTCGTCGTTCCGATGAAAACTGAAGAAAAGAAATTAAAATAGACTTTTATTAAAGTCTCTGCCTTTCCAAGTTATCCCAGTTCTCGAAGCAATACAAGAGCTGCTGGCATTGTTTCCAAATGATAATAAATTCTATGTGATGGACTGAGATGCTCATATTTTATAATCTTCTTATAAATGATAGAGAAAAAATGGCAGAAAAAGCATTGAAAATATTTAAATACTCTTAAATATTTAAAATTTGCGATTTTATGACGTTGCACAATTTTCTACCCTCAAGCTTTTATTGTTTTCATTTGGTCTTCACGGTGACACGCAAGAGCACACTCCCTTACCAGGTACTTACCTAATCATAAAAGTTTGATGAGAAAGACTGGGTGGACGACTGGGCAATTATTTTTGATTTGCATAGAATAAAATCTGTTTTTTCATGCAAGAATCTCTACAAAAGCAATGCCCTTGTTCATCATCCACTCCAACCTCACAATATTACGTCTACCTCAAAAAACATCAACAAGAGGCAACAACAACACAAATCATTATATATTTAATATATTTATTAAAGGCAGAAGAGCACTTGAGAATTGTTTTTTGCTGCCAGCGCGTTTTCCGACAACTTTCTGCCTCCATGAATGATTTATGACTTTTTAATTAACTATATAATCCAAAGTATAATATGTTTAGGCAAAAAAAAAAGCCATAATGTATTACAAGTACGGAGCAGCAGAAAATATAAATATTAAAAATTTGTGTTTGACGAAATGACGTATTAAGACATGCTTTGTTCTTGGTACTGAACATTGAGCAGGGAAATCTGTTGCGAGACCCTTCGACATCAGCATATTTTTCATATTTTGTTGCCTGAATGTGAGGCTTCAGATTTATGTAATTCGGTAATACATTCTTCAGTTATTGTTCAGGCTGGTTGTTAGTCAAGAGTAAAAAATCAAATTAGTATTGTAAAGTTGCCCTTCATCATACTTATTGGCCATAAAATTACAACAACTGAGAAAAGGAGCGCTTCAAGCGATGGAAGGGAAGGATTGTGAAAGGGTTTTTGGAATTTTTAAGGATCCGAGAAGTCCTAGAAGTCTGTTAATCTCTTGAGAGCTTATAAAATTAAACAGAGCTGCTGCATCACTTACGCTAAGTTAGTTAATTCACTTAATTCACTTAAGAAGATAAGCCAAGAAGTTCAAAAATGACGTTTTCAGTTGAAATTAAGCTAATCATCATTTCTATTCAAAATGAAACCACCCCTGACTCCCAACGCAAAAGTTATTGTTACTTTTTCCAATGAAATCACAAAAATAAATTTCAAACAATAGAAACAATTCAGTTAAATCATAATTGCGCTAAAGCATAAAAATTAGGACTGAAACAAATCAGAAATCATTTGCTTGCGATTTCTATTAGAGGGTTGCTTGTTGTCGTATTAAAAAAATCAAATATCGCCAAGCATGTCGTAAAACATCAGCAAAATATCCAAAAACATCAAAAAATATATATTGGAAATGTGCACAAAATTATTAATATTGAACCATTTCTATACCCAGTTTTACGATAATGTTCGCGTTTGCTTTGCTGATTTGATATTTTAGCTGAAAAGGCTGTTAGGCAGATAGAACTCGATATTTTCTAGGGATCGTTCATATTTTTATAGATATTACAAAAATTATTTAGTTTAATAAATGTATTGCAAAGTGATTGAAATCCATTCTAACTCAAGTAATTTATGGAAATCTCCCATGGTAATTGAAACATGGCATGTCAGCTGGTTTTGGCGCGCGGCCCTGGCACAATTGAATCAAATTTTTGCTGGTGGCTCAAAATGTGATATGCCAATCAGCCGTCAGTTACCATGTCATATACTCTAAAAATATCCTTCCGCTTCCTTTTTAGTTTTTCGCAGTTTCTTCAGCCGTTTTTATATTTTTCCATTTTTTTTTTTGTTTAAATGGTTCGATGTTCGTTTTTCTTTGGCAAACAGTAAAATTATATATAAAATAAAGAATATTGTCGGAATATTGTGTAAGGATCAAAAAAATTGGCCGTACGTCTTTTAGCATGGAAAATTTATTTATTTATGGTTTTATGGACGGTTCATAAAACAAAGAGAATTTCTGGAAGCATTATCAAATAACCATTATTTTGTGGGTCCTCGTCTTGAGACTGGAGATGTGGAAAGGGTGATTTGTTTGTTTTAAATCGTAATTTTGAGGTTGATCAGATATCTAAGTTATTCAAATAATTTTTTGTATATTTTTTGAATTTTAAAGATTTAAAAATTGTTTTTGAGTAAAATTAGATGGTCATTGGTTAGCAAACTTATTAGTTAATTTTCTAATTAATCAGAATTATCCTAAAATACCCCATAGTCCAAGATTTAAATATTAACACATAAAGAATGAAAAAGCTCTAAATTTTCCCCAACAAATCACAAGTCCCAAATTAATCAATCAAATGCCTGCAAAATCACCTTCAACTGTCCCATAATAGTCGATAAGAAATCACGACAATCTTTCTTTTGCGTAATTTTTATGGATTGTTTGTGTTCGTTTAAAAATGGTATTCTTCCACAAGGGTTGCTTTTAAAAATGAATAAAAATCAAAAAACATTATAAAAAGGCAAAAACCAAAACACAAGTTTTGCGGTTGGATTCGAAGTCATTGAAGACGCAATGTGGAGGAAGAAATCACTTGAAAGCCATCTGCACAAGCAAATTGTCTCTGGCTTTGCATAAAGTTTCAAATAATAAGCAACATTTTCGGAGCAAGGATGAGTCCGACATATATTTTTCAAATTTGTTCCGGAACGTATGGCAAACGGTAATATGGAAAAAATATAAAATTCTAAAATGATTATAAATTGGGGTTGTAAATAACATACATTACATGGAGGAAGAAAAATATTTTTTACCGCCTTTTGTTCTGTTTTTACAATTTTTACCATTCTTTTTTTGTTGTTTTTGATTCATCATATAATTCAAATTGCACGATGAAACGTAGACAATGAATGAAATATAGATTTGCTACGTTTGTGCTAATTCTCGGTCTAATTTGCGTACGGAAAATAGGAAAATAGGATAAATGGAAACAGCTGAACAATAGAATAATTTATGGAATGTTTTTTTCATAATTTTTTTTTCAACTTGATTTTAGTTACATGTATGGAAAATGGAAAATTGAATTGAATATATTTATTTATTAAATTTAGATTGGTTTTTGATCCATCTTTTTTATTATAGATAATTTCTAATTTCCCAATAAATTTTAATCAAGTTGATTAGAAAATCTTAAAAACGTCAAAATTTTTAATTCTTTAAGAATTCTCCATACAAACCATAACTTCAATAAATTTCACCTCAAATTTCAAGCACCATAACCTCCAAATATCCATGAAATTAGATGAATCCTCTCTACACTTTCTTCAGTCATCACAAATAACTTTCTATTCAAAAATTTACTAAAATTTTCCATAAAATATTCTTTCAAATTTTTCATCATCAAATTTTTAATATTTCCAGAGATATCCAAGAAATATCAAAAAATATGGGAAATGTTTCAAAGTATCAAAAGCTTGAGAAAACAGAAAATACCAAAAAACTTCTGAAAATATTACCAAAAACATAACCACAAACACTTTTAACAACATTCTAAGCTAAATTGTTAATAAATCAAGTTATGCTTTTATGCTTTTATGAAATTGTTATTTTATGATTTTGTTTCCATATATTTTCCATATTTTCCATGAAATCTCGAGAATATTGCGCTATTTCTTCGTTCGTTTGCGATTCTTTTGGTTTCTTTGAAATATTCATGAAAAATTTCCCAAATAAATGAAAATTCTAAATTTTCTTAACATGCAACATTTACCAAGTGGATTTCATCTGAGATCAAGTGTTTTTCTGGGTTTTATGGGATTTTAGAGTATGTAAGATTTTATGGACAAGCAGTTAAAAGAAACAATGTTCTTAAGGGTTTAGTTCAAAGTTTAAGTTCAAATTTCGTTTATTGATATTAAAAACTATTAATTTTTTTTATTTTATAATTTTCATAAAAATGTGATGGAATTTTTCCATCGATAAACAGAAATTGATTAGAAAAATTTGATATTCCTTAATGATCCAACGGCTATTTAAGAAAAAATCCATCTTCAACTCTTTCTATTCATTTCTCTTTTTTCTTCAGGAAAATTTCCAACAATCTACTAAAAAAGTTGAAACCTCGAAAAGTTTTTGTGGAATTTGCTTTGATTTGCTGCTGGCAAATTTTAGGATAAGCTTAAAGTCGTTTATTGTGCAATAAACAAGCAAAATACTGTCTCGAAGCTTCACAATTTCACAGCAAAATTAATGCAAAGACATAAGTTTTTGTGGGGTTCTATGAAGAGGTTTCTGGGAGGTGAAAAAATTTCACAATTTTTATAAGAAACTTTAGTTGGATGAACAATTAAGATCATAAAAAAAAATTAAAAAAAGTCGAAACAAACAAATTACAAAATAAATTTTCCTTGAAGAAAAAAATCCATACTCATTGGTAACTCTCTCAATATAGAAAAACAAAAGTTCTAGGAATGTTCGCCCAAAAATTCCGAAATATTTTCAGAATTCTTGAAACTTTAAACATATTTAAATGTTCCAAACAATTCGGAGAGTGTCTTGAATGTTTTTAAAAACTGTTTTTAATGTTGCGGAACAACAAACGGATGTGAATTAAATTGAATTAAAGGTTTAACAAATGCTCGGTTGTTCGTTAAAATTCGGGAAGTTATAAAATTACAGTCATCAGTAAATTATTTGTTGGTTGCGTGAAAGTATCAAAGTCTTAAAAGGCCTGAAATTATTCAAAAGGAGTTCCTGAAACATCTTCAAGGTCTATATTTATTTAAAATTAGAATACTTTCGAAAATGTTGTTTATTTAACATACAAATTACCATGAATTAGATAAATTAGGAGACGCCAAAAAAAATAAATCACCGTGAATGATAGAGAATGAAGTGAATTATTAAAATTATTAAAATTTTTAAAATGTTGGGAATGCTTTGCTCTTTTTATAAATCACTCCAAATACTTTGAAACATCACCGAGTCTCTAATTATTATTATTTCCCTATACAAATATCCGAAACTCCCAAATTAGTCTCAGAAAATAAATTTCCATAAAAGATTTATTTTTGTTGGTTCCACAGACATACAATTATTTCTCGATTTGTTGGATGGGTTCAAAATTCAATATAATTTTGATGGATATTTTTTTGATATTGTGCAATATAAATGTGGGCACAATAAGGGTCTATAGAAAATATTATTTTAAGTGTAAGTCCCTATGAATTTTTAAAATATTTTGAATCTTAAAGTTATGAAAGATCCTTTCTATGGCAATTTAATTTAATTTATTCCATGTTTTTAGATACCACACAATTTTTCTTGAAACGTAAAAATTAAACCAACACTTTTATGCTACCAGACACAGAATTTAGATGCCTTCAATAATTTTCCATTCAAACAAATTGCATAACAAAAACTTTATCATACTCCAAGATATTTAGGCTAGTGCGTTGAAAAATTAGTTTGATTGAAAAATAGGGTGTATTCAGTATATTGTAACGCCAATAAAAATTAAGTGAATTAGTTTTATTACGTTGGCATGATGTGCGGGATCTTCATTCTAAGCCAGCCAATTTTATTTAACTTCAAATACATGTACCCAGATTTTGAGATATTTTAAGTATCCAAAACTATGTTACATACTTGAAAAAATTGAAACAAACTTTGAAGGGTTTTACTGGATTTTCAAGACTTTCAAGTTTAATGGACCAATTGCTGATTTTACTATAGTCTATAATTCACTTTTATGACCGTGGAAAATTTGGAATTAATCACCCTGTGTCTAATTTGGTCCATTTTGTTTCTATTTCTGGTACGCAGTCACATAATGCGATAGATTTCATAAAGTTATAACTAAAACCAGAAAACGTAACGCATAATCCTTCTATTCTCCTTTTCAAATGTATCAATGTAACTATTGAAAGTCGACCAAGCATGGATAATTTTCTAATATCTTTGTATCTTTGAACAATGGGTTGCAACTTGAATATCAGTTTTCTCTCAATTTTCTAAATTCTAAATAATGTTTAAAACTTGAGTTGTAGGAAATATTAAAAGCAGGGTTGAGTTTTGAAGGCTTTATAGATTTAGGGAAGATTTGAGTTCTGCTCTTAATTGAAGAATGCATTTTTATCCAAGAAGATCGAATTTTGAAGGATGTTCCGATAAAAAATTATGAAATTACCCAACGTCAAATGATTCAAAATTGAAAATTTCTATTTTCTCACATTGATTTAATTAATCCACTAGAAAATATGAGTAGTCATACTCGACGCACTTCAAAATTCATCAATCATCCCTCAAAAATCCTTGTCCCAAAAACCACCCTATCCTGGGTTCAAATTACAATCAAGCTAAGTAATGAGATAAATCAGGAATTGTTTCCACTCCCAGACACATCAACTCGTTAAATAAATGCAAGGGTTGCACTGCAGCTACTTTGCATCTGAAAGCGACTTTTTTCAATTGTATGCTAATTTACTGATAATTTCATTTTGGTCTAGTTCTGTAGACTTTTCTTTAAATTGAATGTTTTTGTAGACTTTTTCCTGCATTAAATTTATTTTAATCAATCTCTTCCTTTCACTTTGCAGGCTCTCCGGAAATGGCGTTTGTTCACGCTTTGGCAGCTGCAACAACGGCCAGTTTTATTGCACGTGCTTGTCGCGACGGACAGTTGGCATCATGTGGCTGCTCCAGGTCTTCGCGTCCAAAACAATTACATGAAGACTGGACTTGGGGTGGATGTGGAGATGATTTGGAGTTTGGTTACAAGTGAGTATACTGAATATTGTTTGCTCTAATATCTAATAAAAGAAACCCAAAATACTTTAAAGACTGTAATAAAAGGTAATCAAAAGACTCATCTGTAAATATTGATCTTTGGGCAGCCTTTTCATGAATTTCCAGCTTCAAATATCTTTAAGCATTCTGCTAGAGCTGTAGACTGTAAAAAAAATTATATTTGAATATTCACTTTCCCGCAAGACACAATGAATAACATTTGGGTGAAAATCTGTTTATTTTGCGATAAATCTCAAATAAATCTCCCTTTATATTCGAATAATTCAAAATATGCAAAAAAAAACTCTCAAAACTCTCAAATAATCCACAAAAAACATTCAAAGCTAGCCCGAAGAATGAATTCAAATAAAAAACTATACACCGCATAACTGGCATAACTTTGGCTTTAATCCTTAATCCCTAATCTAAACAGCAAATTTGTCGACAGAGACTGAAATATTTGATTATAAAATTCCTGACTTTGCAGGGCTCGTTCTTATTTGCTATTTTATAGCTTCCGCATTTCAAATACACAAAAATTAATATAAGCCATCCAAAATATGCTTCTGAAGTAATAAAACGCAAAAGGATGAAAGTCCATAAACCCCTCAAAATGACATAAATTTCATAAATTCCAATCCCTCTGAAATTTGCCAAAATTTTGTTTGCATAACTTCGAACTCGATACTTGCTCGATACTTGCAATTTATTGTTAAAGTAATCGTATCAAGAATGTTTCCCAAATCTCTGCAAATTAAATGTATTAAATGTATTAAATGAATATACATCATAATATAAATGTTTATGGGAAAAACGAGGATATTTGTCAAGTGCAGTCAAAATATAAAAATAAATAAACATTATCTACATCATTTGGTCATATAAGTAATTTCAGGTATATCGGATGTATTGGTCTTTATTAATTTAAAGTTTTATTGGGAAAAATGAAGATCAGGTCACTTTTTATTAACAAAAATTGATTATTCCATCAAACTACGATCTAAACAAAAATCACTTATATACTACAAACTATATGAGCCCTCCATAATTCATGTATTCTTTCGCTGTTTCCCGTATTGTTTTTGAGGGTACATAAATTAAATTACAAGCGATATTCTTTCCTGCGATGCTGTGATTCTCCTGAGCAATATCCTTGAGAAAATCACCCCGCAACCTTCCTGACAATCATTTAAATCATTTGCCAGTTTACAGCAAGATCTCCGAAACAATTTGTTACGCTGGAAATCTTTTATCTGCTTTTGATTTACCAAAAAAAAGAGATTTAACAAGAATCTTATTGCTGGGACAGAAAGCTGACTGCCAAATAACAAAACAACAAAACAAATAAATTATTATTTTATATTAATTTGGCGTGTTAAATTAAATATATGTGCATGCCAAATAAAAGTGGCGTTGCTCTGTAGAAGAAACACTGAGAAACAATAATACAAAAGCGAGACGTAATAAAAATATCGCTTATCACATAAAGATGGTCTTGCGAATAGCGAGCACAAAGATAAATTTATGACATAAATATATTTCCTGATAGCTCCACTTTAATTCAATTACACACAACACAAATAAAAATAAATTGGGGGAAGCACACTTGAGCAGGAACACTTGACGAGTCTCGGCAGATAGTCGAAAAGATCAAAAGACGGCAAGCTTGAGGCTCGGTTCGGAGTTAAAATGCACTTTATATTTTTTTTGTAGTTTTTTTAATTTTCACGCCAAAACCAACATTTTATTTTCAACATAACCTGAAAAACTTTGGACTAACCCTAAATTTTTATTATTCCTACAGATTCTCGCAAACCTTCATCGACATCAGAGAGAAGGAACGCAAGCGAGGCGCTCGAGGATTAGTTTCGGTGCCAAAAAGCAACTCCAAGCTGGAACAGAAGCTCTTGACTGCTGAACTGACGAACGAGACATCTTCAACTAATGAGAGCCAGACCTTGAGTGGCAATCAACAACAGCCAAATGCCGAGGAGCAGTCAAAGACAGACGATTTGATTAAATTACAGCAGAAAATTACAAAGGAGATTTTGAGCTCCAGTCTGCAAGAGAATGAAATGAATGCACTTCAGGTGAGCTTAATTGGTTTTATAGGCTGGTTAATTAATTAAGTGGTGCAATAATTGGAGATTGTAACTCTTAATTGTATTTAAATTGCAGGAAAAGATAAACAAAGAAATCTTAAACTCAAAACTGTTTAACACAATGGATGAAAGTATGAGTCGCAAGCAGAAATTTGGTGGTGCCCGATTCAAGAGTGGTGCTTCGATTAAAGCCAGGTCACTGATGAATTTGCATAATAATGAAGCTGGTAGAAGGGTGAGTAGTTATTTATATTTTTAAATACTGAATCCGTTGTTAATTTTATTCATTCATCTCCAGGCCATGATCAAAAAATCCAGAATCACTTGTAAATGTCACGGTGTCTCTGGTTCTTGCAGTTTGATCACCTGTTGGCAACAACTAACCTCAATCCGTGAAGTAGGCGATTATCTCCGTGAAAAGTACGACGAAGCTACTCAAGTAAAAGTAAGTTTAAGACAAAATTACCCAATAAAGGTTTATATATAACTCTGAATAAATATTTATTGCAGATGAACAAGCGAGGAAGACTCCAAGTCAAGGATTCACGCTATAAAGTGCCCACTGCACTGGATCTGGTGTATTTAGATGAAAGTCCGGACTGGTGTCGTCAAAACAAGCAACTGCAATGGCAAGGTACGTGCCTTATCTCTTTTCAGAGATTTTTCGAGAGTTCACACATTTTACAAAATGATAATTGATTTTGAAAGAGACGAATGTTGGAGGTTTTTGTGGTTGGATATTTTTTACAGTGAAACTCAAAGTGAACGTTTAAAAAGCTATTTAGTTTAGATTTAATTTCCAACTATAAAACCTCCTTGGTTAAACATGTATTATAATTTCCCCTCATCTCTATTTGTTTAGGCACTCACGGTCGCAAGTGTAATAAAACCAGCTCGGGTCTGGACGGCTGTTCGATCCTGTGCTGTGGCCGTGGCTATAACACCAAGAAGATAGTGATACGTGAGCGCTGCAACTGCAAATTCCAATGGTGTTGTCATGTCCGATGTGACACGTGTACAAAGATTGTCGAGGAATTCACGTGTAAATAAGCTCCGCAATGCTTTTAGAGAGTGTTAGAAAGATAAATGGCCAGTAATCATTTTCACCAAATTTTAAAGAATGAAGGTTGAATGTGTTGAAAAATCTTGTATTGAGACGTTTAAGGATAATCGAGTAATTTATTTGATGATGCATTCCATGGGTTAAATAGTTAAGGATACGATTTTTTGGAAAATGTCCTTTATGGGGTTAATTTGGAGGCTTTGAAGGAATTTTGAAGATTGGGCTAAATTTTATAGAAATGGTCGGTTTTCTACTGAGCTGATATATCTCACATTTTTCTTGATCTGTCAAATCCTTCGTGAAATTGACTTTCAATAAATTAAACATCCAAATCTCCTTCAAAACCCTCAATATCACCCCAGCCCTCCTTTTCTATCTATAAATTTTATCAAAAAAACCTTTACAATGTAGAACTAGAAATTATCCCACAAAAGTTGTATAAATATGTTACTTAATTAATTTCATGAATTTTTCAATTCAAGCTTAATCTTAAGTCTCTCATTTTAAGCATTTTAAGATTTCTTAAAAGTTGTGCTCTTACACCAATTTAGTAGTTTTGAGGAAAAAGAGCTCAACTCCACAGATTCATGTCTTTGTTTGTAAATATTGTAATTTTGTTCCCAAAAACTAATTAATTAACTAATAAATTAAAAAACATTTATTAAGATTCATTAAGATTTATTAAATGTAAAAGAGACAAAAACCAGTATTAAGTAAATGTAAATTATTTAAAAATGGAAAAGATGTTAACTTAAGTAGATGTAATTTTGAAGAATCACTGAAAATAATTGCAAGAATGAAAGGAAACGAATAAGTTATAAATTATAAAACTCTCTTTTTATTTAATTTTAATGAAAATAATGAATTAAAGCTAATTAAAGAATTATGAAAATAGAGCCCAATGAGTTAGAGGAAAACAAACAACATATTTAATAAATTTATCAAATTTATGGCTATACAATTTTTTGATCCAATAAAGAAAAAAGTTTTAATGAATTTTTAACTGTCCACAGAAATTTGTGTGTTTAATTCCATGTTTACATCATTATAGCAAGTCCCTCTCCTTCGGGTTCCTTTTCTTCATCCTCAAACTGCAGTAGTTGCCTGGACTTGATCACTTGAGCTTTTAATATCACACTGCCAATTGGAGGATCAAATCCTGGATCTTCAGCGTCAAATACGATGTAACCTCGAACAACCGTAGCACAAACTTTCCCTTTGACTTCTTTGCCAATATAAGGAGAGATCTTGTTCTTAAAGAGAATGTCTTCTTTTGTGATTGTCACTGTTGCATCTGGATCCCAAACACAGAAATCAGCATCAAATCCCACTTGAATCTTTCCTTTATTTTTGTCCATTCCGCATAACTTGGCAGGATTTTTACTTAAAATATTGTTGACATCAAAAACTGACAAACCACTTTTCTCGGCATTTGTCCAAAAAACAGGCAAACCAAACTGTAGAGAAGATATTCCAGGCTCAGCTTCAAGAAAATTTCCTCTATTTTTCCCGTAAATCAAGCATTTTTTTCGTAAGCTCAAAGGTTGGTGATTTGAAGAAACTAAGCTGATATCGTAGTTTTTGATCCCCATCCAAAGTTTATTTCTGTTGATGGCATTGCGTATGGGTGGATAGCATTTGAACTCAGTCTTACCATCTTCAACTTCTTCAGAAAAGCAGGAGAGGTAATGATGATTTGTTTCTACCTGTAAGTTTTTGTTGGATTGAAGCAACTTATGGATGATTGGGAGACATTCAGCTGAACTTAAGCTGGATATTATTACTTTTGATCTAAAATGTAATTCATCATTAAAATTATTGAGCTGAAGGTATTTTTTCATTACTTGTATTTTTTGATAAGATCAGAAACAATCTCCAGCAAGTTTGTTTCCATAGTAGCTGGTCTTGTAGCCAAGAAAGTTTCATACTTCTTAAGGTTGGCTAGAAACAATATTCTTTAGTGAAACTTCGGTGATCTTCTGAGACTTTCTTAATATGCTCACCATCAACCTTAAAAGTCATCTCTTGCTTCAAAGGCATTTCTGAGTGAATCTGCAAAACTAGTAAATATACTCCCAACATTCATAAATAAAATTTTCAAAGTATTGCTATTCATGAACCTAGATAATATTATTTTTTGAACTTTCGTTTTTTGACAAAAAATTCTCAAAAAATAAGGTTTCGTGGGTCGAATTTTAGGTTTTTGGGTCCTAACATTCATAAATAAAATTTTCGAAGTACTGCTATTCATGAACCTAGGTTCATGGATAATATTATTTTTTGAACTTTCGTTTTTTGACCAAAAATTTCGAATTTTAGGTATTTGGGTTTCAAAATATACATTTTACTTAAGATCCTTACACTCAAAGGACTATTTGTTTCCTCTAAAATCTCCAGCACTTCTTCCAGCTTTTTTTTGCTGATCTCTGACAAATTTGTTTTGAATCCAACGACTCCAAAATGCGACATCTTCAGAATTTCATCTAAATTGTTTTCTGTAACTCTTCCCCAAACTCCCAAATCTACATAAAGTTGCTCGTTTGCAGCTTCCACTAATTCTATTAACTTTTTTTCACTTGTTGCTTTTTCGCTATTTTCGATGATCGTAGAAAAACCTCCTGCTGCAGCTGATTTAGTTAGTGAATTGTAATCTTCAATGTCATTATTGTTGCCGATTGAGACGTTGGTATCGATCAAGCCTGACATAATTATCTTGTTCCCATAATCGTACGCCTAAAATGTGGAAATAAGTGAAAATAAGAAAATTAATATTTTGATCAATAAAAATATTACTTAACTCAATACTGTGATCTTCATACATTACAGAATTCACTTCTGCTTGATTGTACAGAATCTGTTTGATCTTCCCATCTAAATTTCTAACTAAAATGCCACCAGATATAATCTTCTTTTCATTCTGATTATTCAACAGAATTCTGGAGCTTGTAAATAGAATATTTTGATGAGGATCCATTTTTAATTAATATTTTTCAAAAAAAACAATCTGGTTTCAGTGAATTTTTAAGAAAACTGCGACTTTGTGAGATATCAGAGGAAAACAGAGAAAATGTTATTTTTGGAATGTGATGTTCGTGATGTCTCGCAACTGATTTTGTGAATGTAAACAAGTAGCACGAATAGTCATTTAAAAATGTATATTTAAGATCATAAAGAAAGAAAGAAAAATTTTTGACATCATCTCTGAATAGCCCCATTGAGATCGTGGAAATGTTCTCAAATGCTCTCAAATTTCTAACAGATGGTTTCAGTTTTTATTTTTTCATCTCACAAAAAACTGCCATTTTTGCGTCTTGACTAAATTTGAAAACTGCGTCCAAAACGCACTTAAGATTTTAGTTTGCTGGGATTCTAAAAATATACGAAATAATAAATAGTTGTCTGGGATTTTACATTTCATTAATTAGTGGATTTAAATTGTTATTTGAGCTTTAAAATGGTGAGTACTTTCTCAAACTACTTAACAATACTTAGTACACAATTTCTGATAGTTGATTACTTGTAAATGACTCTACTTCTCTTTTAAATTCGATTGTTTTGATCGCTAACCTTACAAAATTTTGCTCGTCATTCTAAAAAATAACAATCATCTCTCCATCCTCAGTTCCGTAATCAATACGACAGTGATGTGACCGTATGGAGCCCTCAAGGCCGAATCCACCAAGTGGAATACGCAATGGAAGCTGTAAAATTGGGATCGGCCACTGTTGCTTTAAAGAGCAAAGATTTCGCTGTTCTGATTGCTCTCAAGCGAGCCACTTCTGAGTTGTCGGCTCATCAGCAAAAGATTTTGAGAGTTGACGAGCATTTGGGCATCTCCATGGCTGGAATTACAGCTGATGCTAGAATTTTGTGGTAAGATTTTTCGTACTGTTTCTGGATTTTGGTTTTAAATAGTTTCCTTGTTATTTTAGCCGCTACATGCGTCAAGAGTGTGCTAACTATAAGTACATGTACGGTTCCAACTATCCTACCAATCGTTTAATCAATTTGCTGGGCCTGAAGATGCAAGTTTGCACTCAAAGATACGATAGACGTCCTTATGGAGTCGGTTTGTTGGTCGCTGGTTATGATGTGAGTTTTTCCTAAACTTCACCGATTTCCAGTCAATATTTATAAACAATTTATTTTAGGATCAAGGACCTCATGTCTATCAAACCTGCCCAAGTGCTAATTTCTTCGATTGTAAGGCAATGGCCATCGGTTCTCGCTCTCAGAGCGCCAGAACTTATCTTGAGAAGCATTTGACCTTATTCTATGATTGCGATTTGTACGAGCTCATCAACCACGGAATTAAGGCTCTTGCTGGCACTTTGCCCAACGAAGTTACTTTGAATAATAAGGTGAGTTTTTTTTTTATGAAAAATATTTAATATTAAATTAATAAATGTCCATCCCTAGAACCTCTCAATCGGAGTTGTTGGCAAAGACTTGCCATTCCGTTGCTTTAGCGAAGAAGAAACTGAAGGTTATGTTGATCACGAGAAGACTCAACGTCCATCAAGCGGCCCAGGCGGTGATGATGACGCACCAGGACCAGGATCATCTTTAAGAAATGTTCCAGAGACCCCAAACTTCCCGGAACCCGTTCCTCAAGTAGCTACGATGGTGATGGAGCAGTAAATCTATTGAAGAACTCTGATAAATCTGCCGCTGCTTTTGGGATGGGAATTGGTGATTGAGGGGTGGGAAATGATTTTTCCCCGTTTCCCACCCCTCGAAATCCAGAAAACTGTTTATTTCATGTAATTTTTGTACTTGATCCTCATTCACTTCCTGAACGATCGAAAATTATTTAAAAATCAATGAAAAATCACTTTATTTGTGTAAAATTAACTCTGGGTTTTTATTTCCATAATTTTTATATTTTTCTTACATTTTTACAGACAAACTTTTTTTTTCAGATAAAAATATAAATTTTTAAGATTTAACAAATTTTTAAAAGTTTTTAACTTTTTTTAATAGATTTGATTATTTTTTTATTGTAATCAAAAGAATTTTCAAATAAGGTTAAGTTGCTAATTTCCTGTTTTGCTAAAATATTTGCAGGTTGACTTTTTCATTAAATTGACATATTTTTGGATAATCTGATGAATTTGACAAGTTTTTGTTCTAATTAGGCAATTAATGGTGAGTATGATAAATGGTAAAATATAGTGGTGATATTTGAAAGTATCTCTACTTAATTAAGAAGTCAATTTAAAGGAAGTCAACCCGCTCACAAAAAATCTTTTATTTAATAACTAACAATAAACTAAAAAAAATCTCTGAATTTTATTTGAGTGAGAGACCATGAATCATTTCCTGGATATCTATCTCTTAAAACAGTGTTGCAAGTGTGAAAGTAATAATTCTTGTTTAAAGATGAATTTTCAAGCTAAACGGAAGTAACAAGTGGGGCAATAATATAGCTTTTGGATCAAAAATCATAATTGTGTTATAACATAGCTAATAAGTTTTTTTTTCGTGGTCAAGGAGATTGGAAATTAGAGGAAAAACGAAAATCAGGATTTTTTCGGGTTTTACTCCAGTAACTCCGCTTTTAGGCCGTTTTTCACTAAATCATCAAAACCAAAAAAAATTCAATAGATCAGCATTATTACTGATTACGTTATAAATCAGCATATTCATTGAATAATTTATACCAATGATCACAATATTAATTAAGTTTCACTGAAATCATCAGCAATCCCAAATGATTTTTTTTTCATTAACTTATAACGTCACATTTACTCTATTAGTTGAGATTATGACATCACACTCTTTTTGAATATATTTTTAGACCAATACATCATGTATTTTTTCTGTCAATAGGCGTCAAGATTTTTTTTTATTTCTAAGGAAATATCGATAATTGGATGACATCATTTCCTAACAGAATTTAAATCAAATTCGATCCTTAACTTTCCACACTCCTTGACTTACTCCACAAATTCCACGCAAATAACTTTTAAGGAATAAATTTTCTTGTGTTATAAAAATTGATTATGTACAAAATTCTGTCATCAGACTCCTAATTTCTAGAGGATCACGAGTCGTCATCAAAGTCTCCTTCTGGTGTAACTACGAAGAAATTCTCTGTGGCCACAATTGAGGCCCTACATAATGGACAACGTTCTAAGTGTTGCACACATTCACCACAGTAACCAGAGTGTTGGCAAGGGATCAGTCGCTTAGACGCTTTCAGGTCAAAGCACAGAGTGCAAGAATCTTTAGATATCGACATTTTACGGAGCGCTGCTAGGTAGAGATGGCGGGGCAGCACAATCTACAAAAAAATTACAATATTCAAATTATATGATCGAGTCATCATTGAAATAATCTTTAAAATTGACTCATAAGTTAGATTTCAGAGAAATTGATCAAGTCATCAATGAAAAAAAAAACAATGAATTGTTTACCTTATCTTGCTCCTTTAATACTGCATTTTTATTGAAGGTGTTGAAGCTACGAGTAGGTGGAAATTTAAACTCTTCACTGCCAAAATTAAAGCGACATTGTTGAAACGACATAAAAGAAGCAGCAGCGAAGAATCCGTCCCTGGAAATTTATTTTAAAGTAAATATTTAGTCAAAATATAAATGAGCTGTTAATTTCATCTATTTCTCCGAAAATCAATTATATAGTAGATCACTTACTTGGAATTCCCAAAAACTTGTTTCATGACGGCACTTTCGACGCCATCTAAGCTAAAAATAACTTCTTTCGCATCCAAATCCAGCAAACATCCCACTATCGAGCCTCCTTTCCAAGCATGTAAATTAATTGGCATTGACTTTGCGTTATGCCAGATAAGTCTTCTACATCCATCAAAAGAGATTGAGTAAGAATCATCTCCAATTCCATATCCATCATTACTGAGGAAGTGCGAGGCTTTTGTTGCCCAACCGATCTGCATTACACCAGGAGTTATTATTTGGACCTCATAGTACCAAGCACCTTCGAAGACTTGGAAAGTGCAACGAACACTCTCGAAAGAATAACTGTCACAACGAGCTTCTAAACCATCAGCAGATATTTTAAGGTACTCGGACACATCTTTTGTGTTTAACATGACGTTTATCAGAGAGGTGTCTACTGTTTCATAGGAGTAGGGGCGATTTTCGATTAAGACTAGAAAATTTAAAGAAACATTAATTTTTGACTAATTTCGATTCAAAAGATTGAACTCACAATAATTATCTAAACTCCACTTTGCACAGAATCCAACCTGTCTAAGCGTGAAATCTGCACTATCTGTATATTTTTCCAAGTTTTGCAATGGATTTTCTGGACACAAGGCAAGTTTCCTCTTAATTGTCGCTTTATTCTCGCTAGTCTGCGCAAATTTCTCCAAAGCAATTAAAGAAAACAACATGACGTCTTTTGGCGTATCGTCATTAAGATTGTTTATAAGGTAGGTGAGGGTTGTGTCGGATAGCACAGCAATGCTGCTGGGCCCGGCTAGTTTTTCAGCTAAACAACCTAAAATAACGCAAAGATTCCGTTCACAAGGCGTTGATTGGCTGGCTGCTATTTGTGTAATCATCTCAGCTACTTCTATGACTGAATCTTTGCTAGGTAGAGGACTGTCATCAAGCAAAAGAGTTATTACACTCGGTCCCATTGGATGCTCTACAAAATTAAATAATTGTAAATAAATTGAAAAATTACACAAAGAATTTTAATTTAACCTTGAGGAACCACTTTAATGAGTGATTTAACCAGTTGGATCCATCCTGTGGCAATTCCTGTGATATCATGCAGTAATGTCATAGAGTTTGGTGGTTCTGGATCATCGTCAACTATCGAGGCTATTACATCTAGCGTTTCTTTTACTAATGCATCCACTCGTTCAGATAAAGAATGTTTACTCTCTGGCCTGTATTCATCATCCACGCTGTTGTCAGTCGGGTAACCATCTTCTACTTTGTCTTTGCAAAGGCAAACTCCCATTGCTTTTATTAACGCGAGATTAGAGAAGTGCTTTAAATCCACTCATCTGGAAACTTTGCTCAAAGAAAACTTAAAATATTTTGGAAAATTATTGCGAAATATTAAAGAATTTGCATTTTTAATTTGCTTAGCGCTTAATCAAACACTTAGCGAGAATGCTAGTTATCAGCAGTGTTTACTTCCTCAGAACTTGGGAGCAATATTTCACTCAAATGACTGAAAAGATAACACAAACTTCTTTTTTTCTTGATAAATAATTTTCACTTGCAGTTAAATACACTCAATTCATGCACTTGAAGATAGATTTGTAGATTACAACAGAACTTCAAAGCTCCTAGACATGGAGAGATATTTGTTACGTCCAATTTGTAGCTGGAAAACTACTAAAATTCACTTTAAACTAAATTTCAAAATTAAGAAAAATCGACAATATTGACATATGAAATGCCCTAAATTATGTCTCGGTTTTTAAAATGATGAGATCATTCAAATATTTGAAGAATTTTCAACAAATTTATGAAAATATCCACATCACTTAAATTCCTGGAGACTTTCTTGTAATGAAATAATTAATGATTGTACTAATTTAAAACTTCACAGACAACCCTTCTCTGCGTCAGTGATGCAGATTAAAAATGCGGGAAATTCAAATAATCTTTTACATTTAAATTGAATTATTTTATTCGGTAAATAAAGTTTTGCACAAAAAACCTTAATATTATTTCTTCGCTGCACCAAGTCTTGATGGATCTTGACTCGCATAATGAATTATTGGAGCTCCTGATGTTCCGGAAGTGGTCGGTTGTGGAGCAAATGAAGTAGGAATTCCAACACCAGAAGGAATTAAGTGAGTTGGAATTTGATGGAGTTTCATTCCAGCTGGCAATACATTCATTTCGCTAGCCTGAAGGTTGAAGTAATCGTTGGGATTGGGTGGAGGCAGTGGTAAAGAAGCTGGCAAGCCTGGAACGGGATCGAAAGCTCTGTTTTGCTTAGGAGCAGCATTTGCTTGCTTGGCTTGAGAGTAAGCCCAACGAATACTTATTCGTTTACCACCAAGGACCTAAAATTCAGTAAATTAGTATATTTTACAGTAGAATAATTGATTTTAAACTCACCAGCTTATTAAAAGTTTTCTCTGCTGCCAATTCACAAGCAGATCTCTTAGTGAACTGAATGAAAGCGCACTGTTGCTTGGGAACCAGAGTAACAATACGAATCTCACCGTACTGATAGAAATTATCCCTCACATCATTTTCTGTTATCATCTCTCCGATATTTCCCAGATACAAAGTTGTTATTGTTTTATCTGATGGAGGTTCTAATGTAGGCATCGTTGCTGCTCTCTTCAACAGCTTATCTGCAACAGGGTCATTTACTCCGTAGTAACGATCACGGATGTTTTGGTCCGAGAGAGGATCGTCAGGTTCATTTGGTTTGTCGTGACGGTAAGGACATTCTTCACCTCTTTTACACTCTCCTTTCACCCAGAACGAACAAATATGAGGTAAATTACGCTTGTAGTATGGAGTCGTCCTCGCTAGCTTAGCAAGAATATCACTAGCTGCAGTTGATTTTCCGGGACCAGTAGAAAGTTGTCCATCGTTCAATTTCAGCTGAATATCCATGTTTTGCACAAAATACTCTTTGTTAACGTCACTTTGAGGAATCTCTTCTTGAGCCTTGAGGGCGGCGTCACGAACTTGAGTGGGAAGTCCATATTCAAGATCCAGAAGACAAGTTTGACAAACGTTTTTAAGTTTTGAGCAGGTTTGACAAACTTCCGTCTTCTTGAAACGCATCCGACTACCAGGGCACCATCTACGATTAAATAAAGGTTTAAATATGATCCAGAAGGAAAATATGAAGGATTTACCTAAAGATTGTGAATGGTCTGTTACAGATTTTGCATTCTTTTCCGTGACGCTCTTTAATCTGAAATTTGATATGATTAGTGTTATTTCTAAAAAGAGATGTATATGCTTACCATCCGAACATATGGGTTATCTCCTAAACAGGTCTGGCAAAGGATTGGAAATTCCTGAAAATCAAAAAATGCTTCGTCAAAACAAAATATATTTAAAGTCGTTTTAGAGTCTCACCGAGTCCTCCCAGTTTTGCCTGTTGTAGGTGTTTGTACTCTTTGACATCGCCATGATGCAGCCGCAATTTTTTGTGTTCTTTAAAAGTTTTAAAAAGCACTGAAACTGAAAACACAAAATAATTTTTGCAATTGAAATAGATCTGTCAAAAATCTGTCAAAAAAATGTGTACCAGCCAGCAAAAATATCGGGGGAAAAAATCCCAATTGGAAATATGACTTGTTTCGGAAGCGCTGTCTGCATTTATGTGCAACTTAAACCAAGTAGGACCTTTTCTTTGCACGTTGTGTTTCGGAAGATAATCTGAGTTTCTTTTTCCGTGATTTGCTCTTCGATCTTGCTGCCCAATTAGCATAACTCCATCACATTCGCGTCAGTGACAGTAAGTGGTCACCCACTCAGTGAAAGATTGACCGTAATTACTGTAATTACAACTTTTTTTAAGGATCAAAAATCAAAAAAATGGAAGAAGGAAATAAGATTGAAGGAAAACCCCGTGAAGGAGGTGGACCCGGAAGTGGAGGACGAATGTCCAGTAACCAATGCTACAAATGCAACCGATTTGGACACTTTGCTCGTGAATGGTAAGTCAGGAAAATTTTATTTGCGAAATTTATTTGTGAGGAAAAAAATGCCTCAATGGACGGAAAGCATTTTAAGATTTAGCAACAATTATTAAACTTAAGTGTGTCTAAGGCTAATGACATTACAATCAGCTGTCTTTACATTGTGATGGTAAACAATTCAAATTGTGCAAACATAAATTTTTTGGAAAAATTCCAACAAAAATTAATAATTAAATTTTTTAAATATCGCCACCTGTTTTGAGAATATTAGCACGGCAGCTGGTCCTGGAAGTGTTTTAATCTTAATTGAATGACCTTTTATTGTTGCACGCCAAAATTGATTGCAGTCGTTCAATGATTATTTCGATTTTTCCAAAGTCGTTATAGGTTAATGTCCACAAATCGTTCATTTTGAATATATCATATCATAAATTAATTGAGAAATGTCCAGTAATGATGACACATCATTGTTTACAGTTTAATTATAAGAATCATGTCGAAATAGCATAAAAAATTAATAAATGTAAATAATATTTTCAGCCGGTCAAACCGAGAAGGAGATGATAGGCCGCCCCGTGGAGATCGAGGTGATCGAGGTGATCGTGGTGACCGCCCAGAACGTTCTGAGCGTGGAGATCGTGGAGATCGATCAGATAGAGGAGAACGGGGTGAACGAGGAGAAGGGCGAGGAGGACGTGGGGGCGGAGACTATGGTGGCCGAAAGGAGAAGTGTTTTAAATGCAACCAAACTGGTATGCAAAAAAAAATTTGTTCAAAGTTCGACGCAAATATTCTATAATCTGTTTTCTTCTTCGTTATCAAACTAGGCCACTTTGCAAAGAATTGCAAGGAGGAATCTGAGCGCTGCTATCGCTGCAATGGTGAGTTATTATTGTTTTCGTATAATATTGCTGGAATTGTTACTTAATTGTGGTTTAATTAGTTAAATTCTGTTTTTCACAAAAAAAATTTCAACTGTTTACGTCATTATGTAAAGCTTTTTATATGGCCATAATAATGAAGATAATGATTAAAAAACGAGAAACAAAAATTATAAATTTTATTTTCAACGTTTTGATATATTTATAAGTTCATGTAACAAAGTTCAATTTTGTCATTAAATCAAATTGTTTCGACATGCATTGTGGTTCCTAGAAAAAATTATATTTTAGTGTTTCAGGTCAAATACTGAAATTATCATAAAAATTTCATCACATTTCCATAAAACTTTTTTTCCCTTGAATGCTCGTTCCTTAATAAACTTTTCTATTTTTAACGAAATTATGACCTATTTTATAGGTGTTTGTTGTAAAAACGTTCAATTTACCAATAAAATGATTAAAGTGTTAGGAATTGAAAAGTGTTGGCTCATTAATAATATTTTTCTCTTGATAATAGTTTGTTCAAGGAGTTTGTTAACATGAAAAGTTTAATTAAGTTGTCGAATTTTGATCCACCTTAGAAATTTATAATTCTTCTTGTTTTAGTGAAAAAAAGTCTAATCTCATGTTATTTGAATTTGTTTTAGACACTGGTCATCAGGCTAGAGACTGCGAGGCATCGGCTGATCAGATCTCCTGCTATAACTGCAAAGAGACTGGACATTTGGTGCGAAATTGCCCACAAAAATCCGACGATCGCTCTTCAACTTGTTACAACTGCAACAAAACGGGCCACATATCGCGAAACGTAAGTTTTTTTTTTAAATCATAATAAAATATTTTATCCTAATCACAATACTTTTATTTTTTAGTGCACGGAGACGTCCAAATCCTGCTACAATTGCGGCAAGACGGGCCACATTTCTCGCGAGTGCACTGAAAACAAAGGGCGCGACTAATTTCCTAATTAGCACTGCCAGCCGCCTAAATTAACGAATTATCATTTTTTTGGTAAAAGCATCCGCAACAGCAGCATAACTACGGGATGAGCAAGAGAATTAACAACACGTATTCGTTAAACATAAAATGTTAATTTAATAAAAATTAAAAATATTAAAAATATTCAACACAACATAAAAATATATTTTCGGTGTTTTAATATTTTTTATCAAGTTTGGCTTTTTCTAAGGATTACAATTTTGTCGATTCAAAAAACGTTTTTTTGAGAACCTCTGCGATCTCTCGATTTATTTTGAACTTCTCGCCTTTCACGAAAATGTAGATCATCTAGAATAATAATAAAGTCACGGTCAACCTAAACTTGAAAAATCTACAAGAACTTACACAAACATTATCAGTTTCAAAACAAAACACAGTTAAAAATTGAAATTGAAAATCAGTAACATTACACAGATTTTTATATTAAATTCACATTTAATATCTTTGTGAATTTCCGATGCAAATGCGTTTTTACAAATTTAAAGTAATTATACGAATTTTTTGCAATTTTCCAAGTATTTTTACTAAGGGTTATGAAATTTTAAAATTTTTTTCAGTAACTTTCTCACAAAGCAGTAAAATTAAAAATTATTAGGATTTTTACAATTTATGGTAAAACTTTTTTTGTTTGGAAAACAAGCGTGCATTTTGATAGCTAGTCAAATATTTCGTTTTATATAGTTTGAACAGTACGTATATCGATAAAAAGTGGCTTGACCTAAGCTAAGCTGGCATCTCAACTCTTTTAACCTGAAGTAAGTACCATAATCTGTTTCTTTTTTGATATTTATGTCAAATAAAATTCCAAACTAAAATCATATTTTTTAGACTCTCTAACAAAATTCCTTGTGCTTCCTTCCAAAGACTGCTGATAATTTCTATAGACTGGGATTGTGGCTTAAACTCGTAGATAGAGAAGAGGTAAGTGAATTTTCTTTATCTTTTTTGTGATATAATTTTAAACAATAATTTTAACTTTTAGATGGTTTTCGTTCCCGATTTAATCAAAACTTTAGGATGATGAGCCCTAAAAGAGCTAGTATTGGTACGTTATTATATTTATAACATCAAAGTTAACTATTAACATATTGATACTTTCTAGATTCCAAACGAAATAGGACTCACTTAGCTGATATTCGCCCAAAAATCGAGTTTTGCTAGATTGCCGAAGGACCTGGTGAAAGTGTCAATATGAACGCTATGGTGAGTAAATTTTTTATTTATTTGAGTGTTAAATTCCAACAGTAATATTTTTAGGGCTAGTTTCAGGTAACTTTTTTGGAAGCTTCAAAGATTCGACAAATGCTGGTATTCTACATCATTTAATTTGTTAATTTGTATCTACTTTGGTAATTTTGATTATATTACTTATTAATTTCTATATGAAATCTGTAACATAATTTATTTCATCAAAAAACATAAATAAACCACTTTAAGAAAAAGAAAACATCAAAAATGCATTTTTTTATTGAAAATTACAAAACAACTCGAAAACAACTGAAATTTACAAAAATAATTCGTAATTTTACTGCTTTAAATTTTTACAAAATATTAGTAAATCACATTTACAAAGGATCCGTAAATTTACAAATCATTCGTAAATTCACGTACATTCTGAATTTTACATAGATAATAGAAGGCAACAAAATTACCTTCGATAATCTACGTAATTTTACGGAAAAATTTATTACTGTGAAAGAAACAAATTAATCTTACGTATGTAAAAATAACTTTACTAAAATCTTATGGTAGCGACAAATTACATGAAAGTTCTAAAAATACTCATAAAAGATCCTTACTTGTTAACTTTTTTACAGAGTACAACCTTATGAAACTACATTTTAGTGGACTGTAAAACATTATCCTGAGATTTTTCAACTTCTGCGGTCACCTCATTTGCTTTGAATTTCTTGCTTTTCACGAAAATGTAGATCAATCTGGAAATTAAATGAAGTTGTGATCAACTGCTCCAAATCATAGTTCAAAATTAAGGAAAACTTACACAAACATTACCAGCGTCAAGACGAAGAAAAACTCACTGAATAAGAAAATGGCACCCGGAAATGTCGAGTTGGTACGCGAGTAAACAATACTGTAAAGAGCTGGGAATATAAAAGAGTCTATGGAATCAATGATCCCGAGAACAGAATACATTCTAGCCAGTTCATCGTCAGGCACACATTTTGAAATCAAACTTTTGATAGCGATCGCTTTTGCGGAAATAAAAAGATCGATGGTTGTTCCAACATAATACATTGGAGTTGTGGTAGCGAACGCCTGAAATTTTAATTTTAAAAGGATTCTATGAAAGAAAATGTTTGAAGTAACTTACATAAATGGGTCGACAAATAAGAGTGCAAATTGTGCTGATAATACCAATCATTGCATCAGAAACACCTAAAATTTTGCTGAAGATTCCAACAATGAGTAGAGTTCCTACTAGTGCCATAACCGTAGAATATGTCAAATGTAAACTGTAGTCTGTTCCTTCCCAATTCAACTTTAATCTGAAAAATAAAAAAAAGCACGTTAAACCACGTCCCTATTTAGGGTTATAATTGAGGTACCTTGTGAACAAATAAATGAAATCATTTTCTCCCAGAGATGCATAGAAGGTGAAATAACAAGCAATAAGGAGATACAACACCAATCTTTTGTTATTTTCCCTCTTTTTGAGGAAAACTTTGAAAAGATCAATTGCAAGAGTTAGATCAAAGAACTCTGCACAAATATTTTGTTTGGGGGCTGGTTCTTCGATGACTTGCATAACATTTGAAGTGTTCGAAGTGTTTGAAGTGCTATTGATATTAGTATCTGCATCACTTGTAAAAGCTGGGTTATCTTTTCCATTTGAGCTGTGCCCATTTAAGCTGTTTCCATTTGTAATGGCTTCCTTTTTGGCGACTTTTACTTCTTTGAGAATGAAAATTATGTAGAATATTCCAAGAAGGTAAACAGCTATGGATACGCCAAATAGATCTAAAGAGTTAAATTATTAAAACTATATCCTTGATCTAAAGTTTGTTCTCCACTTACTGACATAACCAAGATGATTATATAAAGTTCCACTCCATGGCAAAAATGTTATAGGTATCAGGGTGAAAAATACGGTAAAACAACCAAATCTAAAAGTTCTGTTCTCTTCTGTTGTAACGCCTGTCAGATAACTGTAGATTCCCATTAGCATCAAAGTTTGACCACCACAAAGTGAAGGAATGATTCTTTCTGCATATACTGGGATCTCCATAGGAATATTTTCAAATATGGCTGACAATAAAAGACAAACACAACCAATCAATTCACCTATCAACGGTAAGAGCATGCAGGGTTTTCTAAAATTATGCAAAGGTTACTGTTGAAGTTCAATTAATAAACCATGTCATAAATTACCTGAGTCCTCTTTTATCACTCCAACCACCAGCAAACAAAATAATGATCAACGGAAATATGGCAGCTATTGGTCCTCTGATTCCATAAGCGACTGCCAATAAAGCTTGCGAGTCTTCTTCAGCTTTACAAACTTGCGAGGTTAATGTTTTAATATACTCTGATTGTTCGTTGATGGTTTCCGATAAGTTTGCTAAGATATTGGACCCATTGGTGATGGATTCTGGAACAGGAGTTTCTGCAGCGCAATTTATATCGTTTATAGTTTTGTTTAACATATTTAGGCAGACTTCATTGCTCAATCCTAAGTTTACTCTGCAACCCTATTTTAATATGAGACATTGGTGTTAAAAATTATTATCGTTAATTTTTACGCATTATGCTACTAGGATAAATATTTACGGTTAATAGATTATTATTCGTTAAGTAGTCATTTAATACAACTCCACAATATTTATTAAATATTTATAATAATTATTAGTTTGATTATCCTACCAAAACCATAAAAGATAACTAAATACTGACCTTTTCCAAGTTCAAATTCTCCGTGGCAATAATTAAAATGCAAGCTGGAATAATCCAAGCAGCAACTACTGGCTCCACTGTTATGTAGTTCTTGAAATTAATCAATCTCTGCTTAACAGAGACTTTCACTGTCTCCACCTGTTGCTCAGCCATTTTTGTTTAATTTTCTAGACGCACAGGTTCAAAGTTTCATTGTTTATTGAAAACAATCAAGTCGAGCTTGTGTTTCAAATTAATGGTGTGTCTTTCTGCTGGAAAAAATCAGACATGAAGTTGCCAGAAATTCAAAAATCTCAAAAACATTTTATTGAACTGCAAACAGGTTCTTATCACAAAGAAGTTATGTTTATGCAAATTTATAACAAAGTTTCACAGAAATAACCGAAAATCTCAGCCAAATCAAAATACAGATAGTCTCGCTTGGAGTTCGAGATGCGACTAATATCTAAGATGAAGATCGAGAGGATTGGCGAAGACCTTATAGCCACTTTTTGTTGGATAGTTTATGAATTTTAATAAAAAAGTAATAACAAACATCTTGAGTATAGAATGAGAATCAAAAAAGAATATAAATAAAAACCGGTGAAGAACAGAATCTTATTTAAATGCTTTTTAATTGAAGTTTATTAAGTGTCCGGTTGACCTGTGATCACCTTTTTGCATGATATTAAAGTTCTATCATGTATAAGGTAAAATTAGCAGGAAATTCCATAGATCACAAGCAATAGCGCCAATTAGTTGAAATAATTGTTGTAATCCAAAAATTCTTCAAAAAGCTCTCTGATCATTTCCCAAAAAAAATGAGAATCTCACTCCAGCAATACTAACCACTAACCAGTTATTTACCATAATTTTATTGAATTTTAAAAATAGAATATCACAACTTATAAAAGATAAGTCAATTAAAAGTCTAAAAAAATGGTCAACAAATATGCGAGGAATGCCATAAATATCTTAAGAATAAAAAATACACGCAAGACCTTTTCGAGATTCAATTAAAGAAACGATGTTTAATTAGAGGGGAGCGTGTTTTGGGTGCCTTACAGTTGATTTGTTGTAATTTAGGATATTTTTATAGGACGAGGAAATTGTTTCACTGTTTAATATCTACTCTTTCAAATAATAGTGATAAGGTCAAATCTACTTTTTTTTTTGATCAATTTTTTTTTTTTAATTTTATATCAAGTGAACAGTAAGTTTAAATACATTTTTACAATCAAACAACTTTTTTTGCATTTTTTGCAAATTTGTGAATTGGAATTTTTGCTTCTTCAAAAAACACTCAATCGTGAAGCATCTTCAAACATGAGTGTTAGTAAAAGAACCATTAAAAAACATCTCAAAAACCAGTCAACAAGTGGTTAATCAGATAATCTGTAAAATCTGTGCAACAAGAATATTTATTTTTGAAGAGAATGAAGCATCAGCTGCTTAAGATACAAAAAAGAACACTGTTTGAAGTATTACTTGAGTGTCATCACTACTTTGGGCTTTTTGGGAATAATTTCAGAATGTGCAAAATCATATCCTTGTTGCAAAGTTATTTAAGTTATTCTGCTCTTCTTTCAAGATATTTTAAATAACAGAGCTTTAATCCGGTTTTTGAAGGCATTAAATTGCAATAACTAGAATCAAGTAAATTCTGCAATAAAAGACTGCAAAATATTTTAAACATTCCCTTCACATCGATGCCAAAAATTTTATAATGCTATACTGCAAGTATTTATTAAACTTAATCAGTTTCAGACAACTCAACAAATTAAATTTTGTAAAAAAAAATTGCTGTTAATGTACTGCAAACAATCAGAAAAGCGAAAGGAAAGATTATTGTGATTCGGTTTCAAATCAGGTTTCTCACTGGGCACCTTTAGACGGCATAAACCGGCTTTAAAACTTCTAAAAAAATCATTGTTTGTAGATTTTGAGCAATCCATCTCATTCATAAAGTTTAATCGTTAATAAAAAAATGTTTGATAACAATAATATTTAAACTTAAAGTAATTAAAATAAAATGTAGACTTGCAAACATTTTGAGTTTTTTCCTGTCATGTTTTTTTGGTGCGTTCTAAATAATTTTTTCTTGTAAATTAGAAACCCTGAAATAAAAATTACCATCATGCTAATTATTTATTTAAAGTTTTTAACAATGTCTTGTTAAATTAGCTAAAATGTTAGAAGACAACAAGTTGCATTTAATTTAATTAAGATATTAATTAATTAGGAAGTTAAAGAATTACTTGGAACTAGTTGATGTCACTTGGGTACTAAAATAGCTTGGATTTCTTTGATTTGAGATTGAGTAAGTGAATAATGTGATTATAAACAAAAATAATGAGACTGAGTACGAAGAATACAATGTGGCGCCTGTATATATAAAATGAAATGAAAGACTGGTCTTCAAGAAAACGTTGATTACATTGAAAGAATCATCAAAAAGAACCAACACATGTTTTTATTATAAAATAGAATTTATTTATTTAATTAAAATTTTCAATTTCAATCATAAAATGTGTTGAAATACTCCTCAATAATAACCTTATACTTTTTCGTGTAATTTACAATGTTTGGTCGTTGGTTGAGTGCTTTCCTAGTCTAAAATTTTATTCTGATCAATTTCTTTGAATAAAGTCATTAAATGAATTTTTCTGCTTACTTTCCAATAAATTTACGAAATTTAAATCTTTTTGGATAAATTTCTTTAGAAAGCACTGAACCAACGACTTGAGATTAAAATCTAAAAACAAACGTAATCAATTCTAGACTTAAAATTAAACTTTCCATTTTAATAAAAAAATAGTTTTAATTTATCAGAAGTCCTGCGCAATTTAAACTTAAAAAACTCTTGTCGATTCAACGCAAACTTTGTTTTAGGGTTGGAGTCAAAGGTCTGAATTTTCATATATACTATAACGACCTCTGTTCTTTCGTAACTAAATCAGATAAATGAGAAATTCCCCGAATATCTCCTAAATCAGTTTGTCTAGCAAAAAAGTCAACTAATCACCAGATAATGGAGCGATAATGCCGCAAATCTTCTCTGGCGGTAATTATCTAACGTTAGTTCTTTTAAAAATGTCTATAGAAAAAGTGCTTAGTGGTCCGGTAGATTTTTAAATATTGGTAAAAATTTGAAACATCATTCAAGTAGTAAAAATTTTATAAGTTTTTTTAATTGTTTAAGCGGAGATTGATGACTTAAAGCCTGTAATGTTGTTTCGAGTGATATTTTCGAGATGGTCGCAAGTGAAGATGATTTTGCGATTCTTGGAGACTATTTAAGAATTCGCGGCAATTAAGACGAAGGGGATGTCTTGGAATTTTGTCTTATTACATTTTTTTGGATTATCACTTTCATAAAAAGATTTTTGCGAATATTTCTTGATGATTTAAAATCTTCTTGACAATTAAAAATTTTTAAGACAAATTTCTCAGACAGCCCTTCAAAAATTCCTAAGGATGAAAACAAATAGCCTCCAAAGAATCTCATTTGACACAGTTTTTGCGAATGTTGTGATTTCTTATATTTTTTAGTGGATTTACTTAATCTTTTTTGATTTTACATTAATTGCAGCCTTTAATTGCTGTTCAAGATTGATGCTGATAAATGATTGATTCTCTGAGCTCAGGCGTGTTCTACTTCTTGAAATGTTTTTTTGGTGTTCAGGAATAATAATTGTGGATGATTTAACGAATTCTTAGGTGTTTTGTATTTTTGGGAACGTTTATATTGAGATATTCAAGTTCTTTGCATGAAACTTTCAAGAAAATTTTATTTTCCCGCCATTTCTTCATAATTTCATTTCTAATTCAAACCACAATTAAAATCCAATAAGAAAATACTCCAAAGATTGCATATATGAAAACTAGTGGGGAGAGATGTTGAGATGTTGGCTTATAGTTCAAAGGAGTGCAATTAAAAGATTATTACCTTCCACTAAGTAAAAGTTGAAAAATTTACAAAAAACTTCTAAAAATTTCTACACTTTGTAATTTGTATAAAATCTAACAAAACGTTTATTTTTTTATAATTTCTTGCAGTTTCTTCAGTTCACTTTCCACTTTTTTTAAAAAGTCCACTAGTCCATCTTTTAGCTAAATTTTACATAAATTCTCTTACAATTTTTTGCACGCACTTTTTTGTAGTTTTTTTGTTTGTTTGATTTCCTTTAATTCAGGTTTTTTATCGCGAAAACCACTTATAAGACTTTTTCGAATTCACTCGGATTTACATTCTTTTATTGCGTAATCAAACTCAATTTGCTCGCTTTTTACTCCAATCTGTTGCAGTTTTCCAGTTTATAACAAGTCAATTCACAATTTTTGTAATTCTTTGTGAGATTTAATATTTTTTACGCAGTTCCTTCTTGATTCAAAAGATAAAAAGCTGAAGTTGAACTGTTCTCCCGGCTGGTTTGAAACGGACTGTTAAAATATTAAAATATTACATTCTCGACTCTTGACTATTTTATTATTGCAACAGGCAGAGTAGACTTCGAGTTGTTTTTTGTTTTTTAATTTACTTGTTTTAGATGAAAGAAGAAGGCTGCGGGATGGAAATGTTGAGGCGGATTCACATGTTTTTGTTGTTGAAAGCGTTCGGAAGTTTTTCGATTAATTCTCTAAGATCGATGAATTGTTTAGTATTGAATTTATAAATCTCTTTTCATTTATTCAGCAAAAATATGTGTAAGCGCGCATTTTATTTCTTCCCGCAGCTCCAACTATCAAAAGTGTCCAAATCACCAATTTCCCGACAGTTCTTTCGAATTTCCCAATAATTTTCCAAACAATAAATGATAACTCCAAAGCCGAATCAAAACCATTTATATATTTGTTTGCATTTCACCGCATTTTTACTCTTTTTTTAAAATTGTGTAACAAATTATTGTTTGCGCCGATAATTTCTGATTAAAAAATGATCGTGGTTCAATTAAAAATAATATTGTTTTTAAAATTAGAAAATTAATTTATAAGTTTTGCTTGTTTAATTTATAAAAAATATGCTTCACGTATATGTTCTGCGGGCCTTTACTTTTCTGCCTCGGGTTTCAAGTCGGCGTCTCCGTAGAATTTGGGCTGGAAGGAAAATTTAAAAATAAGTCGATTTTGTTAAGAAATTATTGGAGATAGATGCAAAATAAAATGGATTCAAATGCGAAATGTAAACGAAAAAAATATCCAAGAAAATCGAGCACTTCATTAACAAATTCAAAGAAAAACATGCAAAAAGTCGACAAATTGCCTAGAAATGAATAATGTTGCTACTGATTAATACAATTAAGAATTGATTCATTCCTTGATTGCTTTGATGTGATTTACTGAGATATATCGGAGATATATCAATACTTTAGTCCGTACCGATTTAAAAATAAAAATGAATGATTTAAAAAATAATATTTGCCGAACACTGACCTACACCAACAACAGCGATAAAAGAATTAATAAAAATATCAATATTATCAACAAAACTCAAAATAAGTTGATAATTCAAAAAATACTCCTCCAATAAATTAAATACAAAAATGAAAAATTGCATGCTCTCAAACAAACAAATCGAAATAAAACTCCCAATCAACTCAATCGTCGACTTACGAATAAGTTGCTCAGAATATCGTTCACACTTCACAGTTTCTTTTTCTTTTTATATCACGCACAAACCGTTGGATTGCAATGGCTTCGAAAACTCTGCTATATGATCGAGGTAGAATTCCACGATCAAGTGCAAGAGTAAGAAGCGATCGAGGAGGAAAGCAAGAAGGAAGAAAAATAGAAAAGTGGAGAGAAAATGTTTGGTTAATTTGGAAAAATATGTTTTTACTGAAAAGTCCTTGACGGTAAAAAGTTGGATTTTGGTGTGACCAAATTTTCATACAAAGGACTTTCAGAGATAAATTAACCTTACTTCATCATGGGTCTTATTTTGTTGGTCCTCATCGTCGTCCGAGTCCTCGGAACTACCCGCTGAATTATGAACTCTTTCTGGCTGCTCAGGGTTTGCCTTGTTCTACAAGAAAACGGAAGTTGTTATCAATTATGTTAAGTTGTTGAAATGCTTATCATAATTGCAAAAATTGTAATCTAGATTAATTTTTAATTATGTTTTTAAAACACATTGTGGTTTTGTATTGAACTTGAACTTTGACCAAAATCTCAACAAAAAAATGTTTTTATATAATTGCAATAGTTTTTTTCGTGTTATTATTTAAGCAAAACTTTTCTATTGAATTTTTAATGTGAATGACCCATTAAGTGACGTCATTCAACAAAATGACCAAATGTCTAAATTCTCACGATTTTAAGTGTAATATCAAAGTTTGTACTAAAATAGCTTTTATCAATTATTACTGACGTCGCTTCTATTTGTTTTTAACTGATTACTCACCGGTCTCAGCTTCTCGGAGCTTAATAGGTCATAGCAAACTAAGCACACTCGCTGAGGCTTTGAACCGGACGGCAGCATATACTTTTTGGGCGAACAGGGTCCGCACACCACTCCTCCACAATTTCTAGAAATTCAAAAATGATTTTTAGACATTTTCCTCCAAAAATTTATTTCTAACAAACCGGCAGTGATGTCTTCTTAAAAGGATTGTAAACTGCGTTTTTTTGCAGCACATGCAAATATTTGCTTCGGTATCTGGTACCCAAACTGCTGCATGATCTGTGGGAGCTTTTTTCCCGCCTAAAAATAAATTAAAACAATTATTATCTTTTTCAGATTTTCGTCGCGTCAAATGACCTTAAATGTCTAGTGATAAGAATTTACAAGCGAGCAATAAAATTTAAAATGAACAAGGCAATTAGCGAGACAATGAACGATTTTTACGGACAATAAAATCAGATTTTGAATAAATTTATGCGACAATTCTGAAAATATTCTTCAGGAACTTAATTATAGAATTTTTATCACAAATTGAAATGAATCTTAAAATCTAAGAAACATTTAAGAAAATAATTTTAAACTTACTCTTGCGCAACAAATCTTCCACACATTTATTTATGTGAGCCATCCATTCTTGTTTCTCTGTTGAAGTGGCAGCATAGACGGCGAACGATTTGCTAGTGGTTCGGATCAACCATCCATTTCGAGATTCTAAAAACAAAAACAAACAATTTAGATGAAAATTTGGTTGTGAATTTATTTAAATCCGGAAATTTTCTAGAATTTTAATTTTTAAATAAATGACAATGATGCAGAAATATATTCTCGAATAAAAAAAAATTAATATATCTAAAAAAGACAATCTTCGACTTTAAATCCAAAAAATCAACTCACGTCCTGCATCTTCGAGCCCCTCGAGCTGAACCTCCTCCAGTGGAATGATGTGCTGCTTGTTGTACTTTTTCTTGCCAATGACAATATTACCATAGACCAGAATGTCATTAAAAAGGAAGAACTGGCGGGGCTTAGGACGTTTACGGCACATTTTGGTGAGGACTCCTTCTCCGACAAGCACACGGCCTGGTACTGAAAGTGGCAGACCTGAGCTGCCAAAACAACTTTCCACCATCGCTATTCGCCGACTGTTGGCTTCGCTGTTTACTGAAAAGATGAATTGAAATTAGAATATAATCTTAAGATCTTTCATCAAACACCCAAGATATCAAAAAACTCTCAAGATCTCGAATAACTACCAATCATCACATCTCTGAACAAATATAGCGACAATACAGTGCCAATCTAGAGCAAAATTCACTTTCTCTTGGACATTACTGTTGATTTTTAAAGTCTCGAGCGCAATCAAAAAAAAAACATAACTTTTTGCTGTTTTAAAAGTATAGAAAAGTCTCGAGAAAAGTATAATATGTTATTATATTAAAGAAAATGCAAAATAGCGAAAATTTGTGTCACAAAGGCAGTAAAGCTCTAATAAAGGCAGCTAAACACACAGTCAAGTTAACGAAAAGCAACGAAATATGAATTTAAAATCGCAAATCAAAGAAATTCAAAGCAGAATGTGACACTAAGTAGCTAATTGAGCTGCAAATTCGTTCGCCAATTGATCTGAATTATGAATCACAGCTTTCTGACAAATCCCTAATCAATGTTAGTGCCCTCTGCTCGAATATAAAACATATCTTGCAAACTATTTGTGCGATTATAATTATTTTGCTTGGTATTGTTTATGATTTGCGACTGATGATTCATCGAGACCTTGATAAAAAGCTTCTCAGTGGAAGTTCCGATGAGGAAGTTAGATGTATCATTTTATCAAATCACAGGCTGTTTGACCACTTGCGATTTGTAATAATTAATTTAATTCTTATCACATTAGAGTTTCTTTTGGGTTTTTTTGATTCACTTTTGAAATGTCACAACTTTTTGAGGTTTACGTAGTAAATAGTTGCACAATAGAGAACTGACCACATGAATCACTTTGTCACTTGGCAGAAAAATATTGCAATTTTACTTAATTGCCTAATTAGTGTCTTAGTTGGTCTTAGGGGATAATGCAGTGTGTCACCAAAATATTGATATTTATCCATTATTTCATTACTTATCATCATAGTTAAGAATTATTGACACTTTAAAAGTTATAATATACACTTAGTTACAATCCAAATATAAATTCCAGGTCACAATTTATTTGAACTTATGGATGGACCCCAAAAATAACTATAGTTCACTATTTAAACACTTTCCAGCTTCTGAAACCATCTGCCTACAAGAGTATCAACTTTGATCATTACCTAGTCTATCCACCATCTTTTTGTGGCTCCTTTATTTGTCTTCGAAAGCTTCTAAATTGATTTAATTAATGAATTGTTGAATTACTCTTTGAGTTTCAATTGAATTCCGCTGAGCTCACTGAGGGCGCCACTTGTTGCCGTATTCTCGATATATATATTCCTCGAAGTACCCAGTGAGCCAAATATTATCAAAATATTGTGAATCACCCAGTGACGAAGATCGGATCGGATTTTTTAAACGTCAAAAAAAAAATCCGATCCGCTGAGTTTAAAAAAAACGATCCGATCCGCGATCCGATCCGCAGATTCTTAAAAAAAAAATCCGATCCGCGAATCGAACCGCAGATTCTAAAAAAAAAAATTCGATCCGCAATTCGATCCGCAGATTTTCAAAAAAAAAATTCGATCCGCAAATCGATCCGCAATCTTCGAAAAAAAAAATCCGAACCACTAATTAAAAAAAAAAGTCGCCAAAAATCCGCCAACGATAGAAAAATATTTTCAGCCTGAAATTCAAACTAGAATAGAATTGAAATATGTATCGGTACTTAAAGAAACGAGGTATTTTAACATTTTCAACAGTTTTAATTAGTATAATTAATTTGATTTTAGTATAATTCATAGTTACATCCATTGAATCGAATTCAAATCATACAAAAATGTTGTTGCTTTTAATGTAGGTTATAGACCTTTAACGTATTGAACGAATTTTAATGACATTTATTACACAATAAATTGATATTTACTTCTCCGCTAAACGGAGAAGTATTGTTTGGAGTATTGTTCCCAGCATTTTCAGAGTTTCTCGACCTTATTTGATTTTTCCTGATTTTTCCCCGTAAACAAATCTAAAAAATATCCAATATTTTTTTGTCGGCATTAAGTTGAAAAAAAAGTTCTGTGAATGCAAATTCTGAAATTTTTGAACCCCTGACTCGTGCCATGCGAAAAACTAAGGGCCGTGTGTCCTGTGGATCCGTGGATTACTGTAAACGCTCGATATGACCTCCAACCCAACCGATTTCGGATTTTTGATGCCAGTCGACTTGTTATCTCTTCCCATCGTGCACCTGATATTTTTTGATGATGATGACTCCACTGGTTAGGTCACCAGAACCACTTCCGTGTCGAAAAGTTGGATTTTTCATACAATAAAAATCTTTTTTTTTTTTAAACTAGAGATACAGCTTCGTTCTCTTCATGAGTCAAAAAATGTATCGATGATTGGTTCACTACCTGTTAGGAGTCATCTGGGGGTCATCTGGTGGTACCAGACAACTTTTTTTTGTTGCAAAGGTTTTAGAATCTCATGATACGTCCAGAAAAAAAGGGGTTTCGTGATTTAAACCAACATTAAAACACAATTCCACGGAGCGGAGAAGTTCTGATCAGCTCACAAGCTGCACAACTTGTTCTTATTAATTTGAGCAGATAAAATCTGATCCACAAATCGATCCGTAATAAAAAATTAAATCCGATCCGCAGAAAAATTCGATCCACAAAAAATGCGGATTAAAAAAAAAAAATCGATCCGATCCGCAAAAGTTGCGGATTTTTATAAAAAATCCGATCCGATCCGCAAAATTTGCGGATCTTAAAAAAAAATCCGATCCGATCCGCAAAATTTGCGGATCTTAAAAAAAAATCCGATCCGATCCGCAAAATTTGCGGATCTTAAAAAAAAATCCGATCCGATCCGCAAAAATTTGCGGATTTTTCAAAAAAATCCGAATCGATCCGATCCGATCTTTGTCACTGGAATCACCTAATTAATTCATTAATATTTAAATAAACGTTCAAAACGGCTTCATTACCAATTGAAAAACTTGTGTTAGCTTTAGGAACAGCAAAGCAAAAGATAAGAAGAGCTATGACTACCGAGGGAATCGTAAATGAGCGCTGGAAGAGGGTAAATAAAGAATTATTTGTTGTTGCGCAAATTTTACACAACCTTTGTTATCAATATTATCAATATTTCTTGGTACCATATTAAATACTAGCTATCAAAAAGTTTCAACCTATTAACCTTTACAGTTCAATTTTTTGTTTCTTAATTTCTTCTAATTTACTTTCCAGGCCGTAATTGCACTACCTCCAGACTTTCTCCGACTTACTACTCCAAGAGATATACAAGTTAATGTGGACATGCAAGCAGCATATGCGTTACAACAGCAACAGCAGATGGTTGCATCGCCTTACGCTCAGAATATTTGCGGTCGTTTATCTTTAACAGTAGCGCAAGCAAAATTGTTCAAAAACTATGGACTCTTAACAATGGACCCATACGTCAGAGTTAGAATTGGTCACTTTGTCTATGAGACACAGACTGATAACAATGGAGGCAAGAATCCACGATGGAATAGAGTGTTCCATACACAATTACCGAAAGGAGTTGGATGTAAGTTGTTAACGATTTCTGTAAGTGAAATTAAAAACAAATAAATATGTTTATTACAGCCATTTACCTTGAAATATTCGATGAGTGTAACTTCACGATGGACGAACTTATTGCTTGGACAGAGATTCGCATCCCAGACGTCGTCCTTGCTGGAGAAACACACGAAGATTGGTAAGTTTGATAATTCTGCAAAAATTACCAAAAAATTGCAGTTTCAGTATCATAAATTGCATCTGTACTAATTACCAGGTACCAGCTTTCCGGAAAATTAGGTGAGGGTAAAGAAGGTATGATTGACATTGTCCTCAGCTTTTCTCCTCAAACGGCTGCTCAAATGACTCAAATGTACCAAGCTCCTATTCAAAATGCGATGGTGCCAAATGTTTCTGGAAGAGCTCTACCTGTTTTCATTACACCTCAGCATCAGCAACCGATACAAATTATTCAACAGCAAATTCCTCAGCAACAACAAATGCCGTTGCAGCCAGAACAACCAGCTCCTCAGTTGACAGAAACTGATTTAATTCAGGTTGGTTTCATGAAATTTCTAAATTAAAATTTTTAATCAAAATTTGCTCATTTTAGATTCAAGAAATGTTCCCTAATTGCGATTTAGAAGTCATAAAAAGCATCGCTGAGATCAACCGAGGCAGCAAAGAAGCTACTATCAATTCTTTGCTTCAAATGGCCGTTTAAGTTCTAAAAATATACTTGAAATCTTCAATGGAAAACATATTTTATTCTCTTATACTAATTATATATATTGAAATTATACATGTTTCTTAAACTGCTTTTCTAACAAATTTATTATGATAATCTTTTTGTGTAATTGGAAACTGCTAATATGAATGTAATTAATATACCAAACTACTAAAAGTATATTTTAATAAATAATAATTGCATATAATATATCTGAATTAAGTATTATTAACATTTTTACTGTATGAATTATTTCAGAGAACGTTATTTTGGTTAATTAAGTATATATCTTAACTTACCATAAAAACATTTTACCACCAAAATTCAAAAACAATTTTGGACGCACTGCATTCAAAACAAATCAAAAGTTTTATCGATAGAGAAGTCTAGTGGGTAAAAAAAATCATAACAAAAGTGGTAAAAGTTGAAAATCCCTGCTAAAATGCAGAATTTACGCAAGATGGAAGAGTTTAAGTCTAAATTCTTAAACATTATCAACAAAGTAAGTATCTGCATTATTGATCCAGCTGAAATTCTATATGAATATCCTTCTTCATTATCAGAAAAACCACTCAGATCAACAAATTCCAAAGATGGGATTCAGTTCTGCGTTGAAAGATTTATCAATAACTCCTGAAACATACGCTTCTATTCGATGTAAAGATGAAGCAGATAAGGCTGAAAAGGAAAGTCCAAGTCTTTCGGACCAAGAAATTCTCGAGGGTACTGAGGCAATTTACTTTGCTCCTTCTAGTGAGACTGGAAATTATGAAATGAGCGTAAGTCTGACCTTAATAAACCTTTGCAATATTCCTTAACTAGGTCATATGGCTTGGCAATATAATAAGCAGTTTTCGTTTAAAGTTGAATGATCGTTATCATGGAAACTGCGCTTATTATTTATAAATCATAATTAATTATTCATGTAAATAATTTACATAACAACTTATCAACTACTTTTTTAGAAATTGCAAGAAGCTGATGACTTCAGCGTTGAAAATATTGAGAAATCCATGAATATTCTTAAGCAACAACAAAAAGTTATATCAAAAAAAGTTTTGCAACTGATTCTTGATCAAAGATCTTCTTGCAATGAAGAATTTCAACGAATACAAGAAACTGAGATGGTGCTACAAGACTCTGTGATGGTTTGTAAACAAGCAAGAACATACCTAGGATCAGCCAAAAAGCATTTGACGACCACTAGTTTAGAAATATTAGCGACATATAAAAAACGGGAAGTGCTACTGGATCTTCTGGCAACCTTAAACACTCTGAAAAATATAAAATCTAACGAGCACCAAAAAATGCTGGATGCTGGGAACTATGAGATTGCAATATCAATTTTAATTGAAAAAAAGAATCAATGCGAAAAATATTCTCAATACAAATGCATCGAATCTCTGACTTTAAAGCTCCAGGACACTTTAATCCTCACTGAAGTTCAGCTGGACAACGTACTTAATGAAATCCCTCAAAGCTTCAACCAAAAAAAATATGGAGAGCTTTTAAAAGCTTATCAACTGCTCGGAAAAATATATTTGGCCATGGATCAACTCCATATGAATTTTATATCAGCCATTCATACTTCAGCCTTTAACGTACTCAAACAGAATTTGGATCAAAATAATGTTGATAATCAAAAGCTGTTGTTTGAGCAAATGTGTGAGGTAAATACACTAGATACACTCTCGGCTTTGATTAAAAGTTTTATCGAGAGATTGTTGAATTATTGATTTTCTATAACTTTTTTGCATTGCAGAACGTGCCAATGGATAAATATATTTTGTGTTTGACGTCACTATGCAAATCTTTTTGGAATATTCTTGTTTGCTATTATCAGGTGAGATTTTTATTTGTTAACCTTTTGTCAAGAATTATTTGAATTTAAGGATAAACTCTTTCTTTTATTTAATTTCTTGGAATTCAAGGAGAGAATTAAAATTGAACTTTTTCCAAAACTTTTCAATTTTCAGGTCAAAATTTGGCATCAAAACTACAAACTCACAAGCAACAGCCCAGAAACTACTAACACCTCCGCAAAAGCAATCGACGAGCTATCAAACGACGAATACATCAACGAAAAACTTAAAAAAGGTCTTCATCGTATTTGGAATGATATTCAATCTAAAATCTGTATTTTCATCGCAAGTGCCAAAAATCTTCACAAACTAAAATATGAGCACTTCATTCAGATATTGTCGATTGTTCAAAGGCTCAAAAAAGTTGGACTTGAATTTTGCGACGAACCCTCAGAAAAACTTATGGAGTGTATGAAAAAGCAGTGTATTGAATTTTTCAAGCAATATCATTTAAATTGCTTGGAAGAAGTCAACTTATTTTTGGATCATGAGATTTGGATTCAAGTCAGCTCTTTCAGCAGTATTCTTCAGCTCCAGGAGTATCGAAATGTTAAGCGGGCTTTGCATCGTCACGCTATTATTGATGGAATGAAAGGGACTCCAGCAATTCTTCCTGTTAATACGCCAAGCAAAAAAATGAACGATAATGATTCTTCGGTTAATTCGCAGGTATTTAGAATGTTTGTCATTTTAACAGAAATTTCACTTAAATAAATTTTTAAAGTTTTTATTCGAAAATATCCAACATTCCTCAAAATCTTAAAATTCTCAATAATTTTAGGACGAAAGTTCAATCTACGGTTCTTGTGGCTACTTCATTCGATTCTCCGAAAAAAGCTCTCCTTTTGACGGTGGCTTCGACCAATCTATGCTTGAAGAAGATATTTTATCTGGTGTTGCCGACGAAACCTCCTGCTATTATTCTGAAGAAGAAAATGACGATTTTGAGTCCAACAACAACAACCAGCAACAGGTGGATCCTGAAAAGAATGGAAATGGAGGAAGTTTGATTGTGAATAACACTACGTTGAATGTTTTGAGATGCATAGGCAGATATTTGCAAATGTGCAGGTTGTTCCAGTCGATAGCTCCTCATATAATTCTTAGCATGACAGAATTGATAGATTTTTATATATTTGCCGTTTATGATGTGTTTGGAAAGGATTTGCCGGTTCCAGGTTTGTTTTTCAAATATTTTTCTAAAACTGCTCAATTTTATTACTCAAATTTATTTTCAGGCGACAACCTCTACTCTGAAATACTATCAACAAACCTCAAAAGAATCCAAGAAAATGTAATTCCAAGGATAAGAAAGTGGCCACCAACCTATCAAATGCTAGAAATGGATTTGAAAGATCCTGAGCAACTTTATGGACTCGCCAAAAGAATAAATGGTGTAGAAAGCTGCATCGCTTTAATTCAACAATTTAATTTGATGCATGGATATCTTGAATATTTGATCCTTTCTACAAAATCTGATAAGTCAAACGAACTAGACGAACGAGAAATCCTTAAAAAGTTCTTTGAATCTACTCAGAAATATGTTTACGACTTAAGAAAACCTGTCTACCTGTGCGTTACTGGAAGAATTGATATTCAGGGAATTTTGTTAGCAATGGGAAAAATTAAATGGGATTTAAATCACGTTACAGTCGAGCACAGTGGATATATTGATGTGATTAATCGACACATTCAGCTTTTTGCAGTGAGGATGGAAGCAATTGTAGCGACACAAGTCCCCAAAACAGTAATGTGGGACAGTTTGGCTCACGTTATTACACATTTGTTGGTAGAAGGATTTGCTAACGCTAAAAAGTGTCAGACTGGAGGGAGGGCGTTGATGCAGGTTAGTTTTAGTGTTTTTAATCATCAAAAAATATAAGTGTAATAAAAATTATAATTACAGCTCGACTACACCCACTGCATCTCTGTTCTTGAACTCCTCTCAGGAATGAAGCATCCAGTGCACCAGCAATACGTAGAACAGTATGTAAAGGCGTATTACTTACCCAAGGACTTACTAGAGATTTGGATCAGTGAGCAGAAGAATTTAGCGACTTATTCTATCAAACACTTAAGTGGACTTATTCAGTGTTCGTGCTCTAATGATAAAAAACTTAGGCAAAGATTATTGGCTATGGTAGAGAATCATGGTGAGAAGATTTAGAGTATTATTTAGGACATCTTAATTTCAATTAAAAGTTGTAGTCTGTATTATGAAAATACTCCATTTATGTTATATTTGAGAAGAATTTTTTATTTTCAATTAGTTCAAGTATTCTCCAAAATATCCAATTATTTTAGTTTATAGTTTCTCAAACTCTTGGATTAAACATTCCTTCCAATAAAACCTCTAGAATAAAGTAAGAAAATATTTCTCATGTTCAAATAATTGTGAACACTTTGGATTCCATTTAAGACTTAAAAGAATTTTCCTTAAACTTAAACATTTTCTCGAAATTTCAGCCAAAATTATAAAAATCTCGAACTTCACTTCACTTAATTTACTAAAAACATTGATTATTTGTAAAAATTAACAAAATGCCTAATTTATCTAAAAAACTAAAAACATGACTAGAATTTTGTATCTCTTAAAATTTTTTTGTGATCTTACAAAACCAACAAAAAATAATCTCTTTTGTTTTTAAGTAATTTTATAAATTATCTAACTTTACTGTAAGATGTGCAATATATTTTTAGCATATCCAGGACTTTAAATTAAAATTTTTTAATTTCTTTTTAAAGTCCGATAATCTCTTTGATATCAAAAAATATGGAAATATCATTTAATTTTAATGCTAGAAAATATTTTATCGTAACCATATGACGTTATCCTTGTTTTTAATTATTTTATAAAATATATTGTATTGTGAAGAGTGATGGAAAAAATTTTAAAAGAAATCCTGAAGTTAAAACTTAATTTTTTATTAAAAATTTTTTCCATAACAAAATATTTTAACCCTGAATGTTGTGAATAACAAACTAACTCGAAGTTACAGAAATCTCGTCTAATTTGTTAAAAAATATCAAAAGTACTAAGGAAGGTTGAATCTTATTCAAATAAATTACAAAGAAATGACAAAGATTGTAGAAATTATTAATTTGTACATAAAACATTCCATTTTGATGAAAAAGTATATTTAGAATAAGCAAAAGGTACTTAAAAAAGCTGAAAAAAAATTCTGTTAAAAAATCACTGAAAAAATGCTTCAAATTGGCAAAATCATTTCAAATCATTTCAAATATATTTTCTGAGATAAAACCAATAAAAGTGTCTATTAGCAAGCAAATGACAAAAAAATGATGTTTTATTTGAACCTTCTACAAATAAATTAAATTTCATCTAAAATTAACTCACAAATCATCGAACCAATGAAATCAATCAAACCATTGAAAAGGTATGTACACCTGGAAATTCAATAAGCGCTCAGTGGAGCTCACTGGTGGAAAATCAGCAGGTACGAAAACGTGATTGGTTTTATGGCTCGAGGCTCAGCAGATTCATTAGCATAAAATAGCAACAAAATCCAACTTGATGGGAAATTTAAGCAAATAGCATATTTATTGCTCGGACACCGGACTACAGAACTTTGAAGTGAAATTTGATAAGGTTTTTTTTGATTAAATAGGTTTTTTGAGAGAGGGATGACTTTCCATTGATTGATCTTCCAATAGTAATGATGAAGCACTTTGATTTACTATTTTTTATTTTTATTCGATTTTTTTGTACACATTTCTTTCAATTTATTTATCACATCGCCTAAATTTTACATATTTTTGATAAAACTCTCAGAAATCATTTAATCCCCATAATAGATTCAATGGAAAAGGATATTTTCGGCTTTGTGGTGATATTTTCATTCTTCTCAATTTTCACTTGATATTCATTTTTAATTCCATAAACATTTTGCGCCCCAAACAATCCAAATTCAAATAAATTATGTGAGTTTGCTGGAAAATTTGAAATCGTTGGAAGATGTGACTTGAGCTGAACAATCGGCAAACTATACCCAAGAAAGGAAGAGGCGACAGTTGAGTCCATCAAGTCTTGGTCAGCAAACGCCTTTCGTTTCCGTATTCTGTCGTTCATAGGAGACTGCATGAAATATGGATTGCTGCGATATCCTGTAGAAAATAAAATATGGGATTTAGTTTTCAGAAAATTTACAAAAAATAAATCCTCAAAGTTTCCTTAAAGGATCAAAAAACTATTAAAGTTAATCTTTTCTAGGATTTTTCTTGAAATGTTTCAAGATTTTAGAGGATTTATCATTTTTCAGAAGCAAAACTTCTTCAACATTTAATTGGAAATTTCCTTTTAAAACAAATTTTCTAGAAGCGAAGCTGAAAAATCTGAAGAGCTCCTTGTAAAGGCGTAAAAACTCGATGAACTGACAACGATGCATGGTAAGGACATGTGGTTCAAATTGTTGAGGAATTTTGTAGTAAATTTGTAAAGCAACTTGAGCTCAAATTACAATGCTTCAGTCAAGGCGATGCCAACATGTCTGGCAGAAACCAAAATTAAGTATTTCAGCAGTAAAAATCCCGACTAAGCGTAAAATCAGTCAAATATCCAACAAATATCCAATAATGAATTTTTGGTTGGATTCTTTTAATTTTTCTACATATTTCGTTTGAAAAAACAAATTTTGTGTCTTGTGTATTTTTCCTATTTTTCTCAAATTCTTCTCATATTTTTTGTGAAATTTCAATAAATTTTGTAATATTGAGATTTTTGTATTTTTAGTAATTTAAGGAAAAGAAACAATAATGAAGCATTCCCTAAATCCGCATGGGTCGTTCTCGTAATTTGATCTCCCATTTGACTACAAAAATTAATTTAAACTTCTCAAACCATTTTCCAGCCCATTATTTTGTATCTTTTCAAGGCAGTTAATGTCAACTATTTTATTATTAAAGGACTGCCGGCTATAAGTTCTGGTAAATAATTTTCCTTCTAAGAGTTTCATGGAAGTTTCTTTTTTGAATTTTGATTCTGTACTCAAAACTCTGAGGATATCTCAACTGGTGTTATTTCAAATTTTGTGAGTGCTACTCGACCCAAAAACAAAATGCTTCTTTTCAACAAATTAAGAAGAATTAATTGCCAGTTAGGAGTTTCCAAACAATTTCGTACATTTCAATAATTTCAAATGATTTCACAGGAAATTATACCCAGAAATCAACTAATAATATTAAAATAGCTCAAACAATTAAAATTTGTAGAATTGGAACTTTGCATTAATTATCCTTTTATAAATTTGGGCATAGCTATTTATTTTGTGCCAAGACATTTGACCTGCCACAGTGCCACTCTGACACATGTTGTATGTTGTAACTTTAGGTTTCCTCTACTTTTCCAGTTTTGCCAGTTTTGTTCACAAATTTAGGACAAAATTAGGAGACATTATGTCTGAGACTTTTTGTTTGTTGAGAAATGAGAAGGAAGAAATTTTTGGTGAAATTGTGTTGACCGAGATTTTTGCTTTTTGTGAGTAGAGAAAAGAATAAACTGAAAATATTGAAAGGGAAAGTCTGTAGTTGATAGTTTGTTGCGGAAATAATGATCATCTTGCTTTCTTGCGGACTTTTATAGAATTCCGGCTTTTTGCCGAGCAGATTTGGAACATAATTGAGGAAATTTCTTTCACAAATCTTTTGAGTTTCCGGAGGCTTTGCTTCAGAAAATTTTTTTGACCGGAAGAGGAATATTTCACGTATTGGATTTCTTTCAAGGTTCAGCAATTTTTGGTTTTGCTGATTCTTCAGATTTATTGAGGCAATTTGGAAAAATGCTTTGGAATCTCTTCAAAATTCTTGAAATATTTCAGTCGTTAAAAGTATTTTTGTGTTTTCTTTCGAGTGTTACTTGAAGTTATTTAAGATGCAAATTGTAATTTTTTGATTTTATTTCGACATTTTTTGTAGCAAAAATTTGAATGCATTCTTGGCATCAAAAGAAATGCTAATTGATGTTTTTTGTTTACAGACAGGGATTCTGTAGATTTTTATGATTTTTAATGAGTTTCAAAATATCCAATAACTAGATATAACTGCACGCTTTTCCATCAAAAATTTAAATAATTCTAAAGACGATCCATATGCTTGCAAGCTCTCTTATGAATAAAAAACATTTATCTCAAAAATTACAAAATTAATACAAAAATTACTGAAACCTACCAAAAATTAACAGAAAAAACAAAAAACAATTAACTGTATAAACAAATAAACACTTTAAAAATTTAATTACAGATCATTTTTATGAATTTTTTCTAACACTTTCGTTGATTTGCTTCTGACAGCGACAATATGTTTTATTTTCTTTTACAAATGAAGCTGAACAAATTTGCTACTTCATTTAGTTATTTCTCGGTTTTTCACGATTTTCTCGTTTTTAATTTAAAAATTTGATGAATTTTCCCGCTCATTTATAAAATTGAATGGATTTCGTTGTACATGGTGTAATGTTTGGAAAATGTTTCTTATTGTGCAAAGAACAAGATTAAGTGTCTTTTTGGCTGAGTTTGAGAGAAATGTGTGGAGAATTTTTTGAGTTGAATTGGATTGAAATGGAACACATTGAATTTTTTTAACAAAAAATATGATTTCTCTTATGGTGGAAGTTTTTAAAGCATGAACTCATAAAAATCATAAATATGACAATTGAAAGGATCCAACTCAGTTAATTAATACAAGATTTGTTATGTTTCACATTTTTAAATGTAGTTTTATGAGTTTTGTGTTCTTTTTAAACAAATACACATTTTAAAACATTTTTAGGAGTCATTTACAAACTGTTTGGAGTGTTTATAGATTTCTTTCTTAAGTCAAATTTAAGTTGTTTCAGACACTTTGCGTGTTTATTTATTCTTGAGTTGTTTTTATTTGGTTTTCTAAATTGAAATGATTTTTTTCTTTCGTTTGGTTTTTTAATGGAAAGTCTCGTTGGAAAATGTGAAAATTAATATATGAAGTATTTAGGACAGTTCTCTCTGAATCGAGGTTTTAAAATTTTTTTCATGAGAAATTTAATATTTCATTACAGAACTATCAAAAAAATAAAAAAGTCGGAGATTTTTGGAAGTTGAGATACAGAAGATTAACCCATGTAATTAAATATTGAAAATGGATGATAATTTTATCTTATTTCAATCTTCTGCAATAATTGAAAGACCACCCTGCAAAAACTATCTTAAAATAATCTCACCTTTCTCAAAAATCTGCCTCGAGACATTCGATTGCTGTAAACTTTTCAAGTGCTTCTGGTATTGTCTTTTTTGCACAATTAATTGCTCGATACTGTGCATTTTTTCGACGTATTCCATGTTATTTATTTGTGCTTGCTGAGTTGGATCTGAAGAGCAATTGTGCAAGGTTTGTTGGCGTCTTAAAGCGACCTGGACAAAATCATTATATCAATATTAAAACTTTTATTTTTTAATTCCAAAAGCATTATTATCTTACCTGAGCCGCCATAACTCTCTGCCTCTCAACAACCAACTGGCAATTAGCACAAACACATTCTCTCCAACGGCAAAGCTTTTTATGTCCTTTTAAACAAGAAATCACTCCATGATTCCTACATCTAGCACATTTAGGGGTCCTTAATAACCTTCTATCATTAGATGGTGAGGATGCCTTTGAATTTGGGAGGTCTGGTGAGGACATTGGTTGATCTTGGTGATCACACAATTTTGTATCCATTTTTTATTTTTTAATACTCTCAGGATTCCTTAATATTTTTCAAGTCTTAACAAAGTTTTTCTTGGTCGTTGATTACAAATTTTTCTCTGTAAGCCACTATTCAAATTTCTCGTAAATCTCCAATAATCCTGAATAATTCTGTCTTATCAGAATTTTAAATAAATTACTCTGAAGATTTGTGTGAACAACTTAATTACACTGTAATCCTATTAATTCATTTATTCCCCAATCAACAAACTTATTTTCTCACTAACCAAACAACAATCCAATCCAATTAATTAATTATGCAATTTTAAGCTCTAGTCGGAAGATCCACTTGGCGAAGCACTTAGACCGGAATTAACATAATAAATGAGAATAAATGAGAAGTCAAATTGTTCGGGGCTCTTCTACACATAATTTATTCAAAACGATAGACAGATGAACAGAAGTAATGAAGAAAAGTAGTGGGAGAAACATTTGAGGAATTAACGCATGCAAATGATTTTTTCTGAAGATTCTTTGTTGTTTTATTGGTTGAGGAACTTGATCAGTACAATTTGGGGAGGAGTTTATGGCTTTGTTTTTCAAAGATTATCTAGAATTAATATTGCATTATGAGATTGATCGTAAAAATTGATACATTTGAGGAATGTTTGTGGCAACAAATCTACAGAAATAAATGGAAAATTTTATTGCCAAATAAAATTTTGTTATTTTTGGTTAATAATTTAGTTACGGCCAATTAAATTTGATGATTTCGGGGAAATTGATATATATTTGGCGGTTAAATTTTGAAATCTTATTTTTTGTTCATGATAAGTTTGATTTTCTATCTTAAATTTTTTAATTAATTGGATATGATGCAAAAGAGTGTAATTTAATGCGATGCTATTATTCTGGTCGTATATTATTGAGTAATGCGAGCTATTAATAATTCTTCAGATCTTAAGAAATCATCATGATCAACCAATTAAAAACCAAAATTTATCTGAAAAAGAAATAAATCTCCTGAAAGTTGAGGAATATTCCAAGTGAAATTAAAAGAACAATTTTCAATCAATAAAATCATACATTTATTCCATCTTATTATGTTGGTTAAATATATTTCTTGACAATTTTAACAGTTTAATAATCATCAAAACAAAAATATTTCTTAATGACTTGGCTCAATTAATTTTAACTTGACTCACTTAAGCAACATTTTAGTCTTCAGAGAGCTGTTGCTTTAGTTTATTGTTATATCATTTTATTTTATAACGATTCATTCATTGAGTCACCAAAGAACCATCAAGTCTAACAAAAGAGCAACATGTACAAACACGAACTGAATAATAAATTACACAGTTTTCTTTAGTTCGCTTTTCTATATCGATAAAAGTTTGATCATACAGCTGGAACGTCATAAAAAATCTAAGTGTAAATTTATGCTGATGCGTTACATCTGATAATATGTCGATAGATAACGCTAAAAACGTCATAAAGAAGATAAATGGTAGATTTTTTGCTCGCAATTTCAATAGAAAGATATAGAAATACTGTAAATACATAAGATAAATATTTATGGGAAATTTATAAAATTTTATGAAATTTATGCATTTACGATCGAAAGTCTTTATAGAAAAAGTATCTTGTTAAATGTTTAATCAGTTAATGGAGAATTTTATAAAATCTACGAAATTCGATTAAATTAGAAATAGTTAAAGTTAAGGTTAATTAATCTAATTAATGTTGATAGTTTGTTAAATTATGCTTTGAGCTTTGATTACTTTGAGTAAATTATTAATAATATCCGATAATATCCAATAATATAAATATTTTGATTTATGGTCTATTTGTTATGGTTAATTAAAGTTTTGTAACACATTTTTGTTTACATTAAGGTTTATTGCATGTTAAAGTGTGGAAATTTGTGTTTTTGGAAGGAAAAAGATTTTTGAAGTATTTATGTCTATCTAGATTTTTATTTCAATAGAAAATTACAAATTGTAAAAAAAGTAATGACCAAACAACTTTCATAAATTATGCAAAAAAGTTATTAAAATTGTAAAAGAACATGAATAATAATATTTTCCCTCTCAAAGTCTCATTTGTGTCGTTCCGCAATGTAACATGCAATAAACCCTTCACATTACTTGATATTATTCTTAAGTAGAAAACTTTCTTACTCTGCAAAATCTCTTCCTTGTAAAGATTGTCATGAATGTACGTTCAATCTAGTTTAATGTTTGCTTCATTTTCCACCCGTTTCCATTATTTCCTCGATTATTTCTGTCATTTTCAAATATTATCCACATTTTCACATTTCCATAATATGTAAAATGTATTTTTGCTTGCCATTAAACTTTGTGACTTGACTTTTTTTAGCTTTTAAGGATTAAATATGTAAAAATTTTATATTGAGAAAATATTACCGAATTGATTTTATTGACTTAATAGAGATCTTTGGATGAAAGTTGGATGCAAAGCTTTCCGGGGATTTCTTGTTTATAGGTCAGGATTCTAGAAAGGATCGATTATTTTATGTGCCGAAAATAGTCCTGATAATAATGGCAGCTGTTTCTTCGCTTCAACACATCAATGTTTTAGATATGTATCGTTTTGAATGGATTTTGTTCGTAGAACTAGATTTAAAGCTTATGAAAAAATAAAAATGGTAAAACTGGAAAACTTCACATCCATCTAGGAAACAGATGGCAAACTTTTATGGTTATTCTCGTAGCAAATATATATATAATTTAATATCTTAAATTTGTCAATTTTTCAATATTATTTTTGGTAACATATTTCAAGAATTTTGATCTTTGAGGCTTCATACCACAGTTTCTACAGTTTTGAATGCAAATTACTATTTTATTGTCTTCTAGAATTTAAGTTTTGAATTTTTACTTCTTTTATTTAATTTATTGTGTTTTGAAGTGATAAAATGTAAAGGAATCTTTATCACACATTTAGAAAGCTACATTTTCTTAAGCTGCTACTTGAAATGAAGGTTCTTGAACGTACTACATGAATTTAGACATTTTATGGAGAAACATGTTTAATTTCTTACCCAGCAATGAAATAATATTGAAAGTTACGACAACAAATTTCAAAATAGATCTTTTGTTGGTCCTTGATTTGTCTTGAATCTAAGATTATTACATAATTCTTGGATATTTCTAGGCTCATGGGAATTAATTACAATATTACAGATACACTTCAATATTTTAATATTTTAATAATATTTTAATATTTACGTACAAACACAAGTTAAGGTTAAATGGTTACACCATAACATTAATAAGAACTTCAGAATACGCAGATGGTTTGTAATTTTAAGTAAATTTATACCTGGAGGTTGATATTTCATGCAAACTATAACAATTTACACAGATTTACATTTTTCAATTAACTTGCCATTTTCTATGTTTTTTCAGTGTTCTCCTTGCATATTTGAAGGAAAATGGAATATAGCAAAGTTCCTATCTACACAATAACGTCCCACTATCGTTACAAAACACTTATTTGGTTAAATATATTTTCCCTATTTGCAGAATTTACACAATTTTCACAATTTTTGATACCAATTTACATGTTTTCTTCTTATCAAAAGTCTACAAAGGGTGTGCTCAGAAATTGCACAAAGTGTAGAAAACATGAAATATAGAAGTGAACAACTTGGTTCAATAACATTATTTTGTATTTTGCCAGTAACATCATCATTATTTTTAATATATATTTTTTGCAACATCTGAACATCAAACGGATACAACTAAGTTACATTTTATATCAAAATAAGTCTTAAATACTCGTCCTGGAGGACGCTTCGTGGGTAGGATTTTTACAAAACGAGTTTTCATGAAGTTAAGAGGTAATTTAAGAAGATTTAGATTAGTCAACGAGAATCTCTTATGTTGCCTTCAGATATGATCTATGAACAAATCCATGAAAATATATTTTCCAACATCTTCCCTCTCAAAAGTAGTTCAGAAAAATTAAACCAAAATCACGTAAATCTCAAACAGTTCTTGGAGTAGATAAATCAATTTTACTTGTTACACGTCCTCCTCAGTGGATGAAACATGGCAATTGGTTTCCTTATTGTAGTCAACATTTGATGAAAATGCAGCAATCCTTTACCATCAGTTCCACTTCCAACAATGACATGTCCTATTGGCCTCATCTTAACCTCTTTACTGCAATTTCCAAGCGAGTCAGCAACAGACGTTGCGCTGCTTGTCATATTCACCACAGTCAATCGCACTTGAATTGAATTGAGCATGTAAGGAGGCACACTGAAGATCATGGCCTCGTTGTAAACTGGGCTGCGTTCTCCACGTTTTGTGGTGGTTTTTTTCTTGGAGACTTTTTTATCGTTACGGAGTAAGTAAACCTGGGGAAGACAGACAGAATCATCAACTTGAATAAAGATGTGTTTTTATATATATGTTTGGTGTTAATACGGACTTTTTGTATGAAAAGGGTGAAACTAACGCTTTAGAAGTTTAATAACTTTTTTGCTATTAGAGCTAGGATCTTGATTTTTTTACATGATACTTATAATCTTACTCCGTACCCATTTTTTTGGTTTTCAGGTTGGTATATTGACCAGCTGGTGTCCAGGAATTTTTTTCACGAAATTCCATTTTTTCAAAAACATAAAAAAAACGTTCACCATGTGATGAAACTTTTTATGGCTCTAAAAATTGAAAATTTTTTCCTTGGAACATATATAACAGTACAAGACACAACTTTTGAGCTGAGTGTGGGATTTTTACCATGCACCGCTGATCCTCACACATCCAGAAACCACGCAAAATCGTGAATTTTTCATGTTCCCTGTGTAAAATTTGTTCATTAATTGGAATATTTTGATTTTTTTTGCTCAATAATGTTTATCCATATTTTTTACACAATATCTGAAGGAATTCACGAATTTTTAGTCACGCGTCTGTGTCATATGAAAAAATTGCTAGAATTTTGAATGATTTCTGCTATCTCTATTATGATTCAATTTTATGTTTCTATTCTCAAGTGTGTCATCTACCCCTCATTTTTGAGGGGATTTATGCTACTAGTAATCAATAAAGACTTGTTAAGATTTTCGCTTCTTAAAGCATTAATTCATGTAAAAATAGCAAAAAATTGATGATTAAGCTTTAAAAATATTCTTGTTTTTACTCATTAAACGAAATATGAGAATATCTCGTTCTGTTTGAATTATTGTGCAAAGTAGATAAAAATTTACATTTGAAGATTATGGCGTTGTAGTCGCAATAATAAAACCACTAATATTAATTAAAGTCCTTACGTTTCGCTTTATTTAAAAGCTTCATCAGAGGGAAATAGTTTTTTTGTGGGTTAAGTCATTGATTATTCGCAAATTAAGCTTGATGGGTATACACATACTGCTTGCACACATCATTTGAATTGAGTAAGAAAATTCAACCAAAAATTAAAATTATTCTTAATGAAACGTTTCATTAAGAATAATTTTAATTTTTGGTTGAATTTTCTTACTCAATTCAAATGATGTGTGCAAGCAGTATGTGTATACCCATCAAGCTTAATTTGCGAATAATCAATGACGTAACCCACAAAAAAACTATTTCCCTCTGATGAAGCTTTTAAATAAAGCGAAACGTAAGGACTTTAATTAATATTAGTGGTTTTATTATTGCGACTACAACGCCATAATCTTCAAATTTAAACAACAACATAGTCGACTCCCAACTTAATTAACTATAAGAAAAATTTACAAAAAAAAACAGTTTTATACAGCAAATCACCTCAGAAAATTTTCAGGCATGTAAAAAACATGGTTCGTATAATTTGCGTTTATTGATGATTTTTGTCATTGCATGCTGATGCATACTAGAGCGATAAACATGAACCTTTTATGTGAGTTAGCTGATTACATTATTAAAAAATTATTTCTGAAGCTCCTTGAATATTTTTTCGCATCTGCGGTTAATATTATTGTGAACATTATTTTCCCGCATATTTTATATCGAGTGAGACTTAAATACAATGTTACAAATTTTACACTGTAGATCATTTTGTTATTGATAGTTGTGCCATGTGCACACAACTACAAAGATAAAATAGTATGTTTGAGTTGTTTTACATGTTTTTTGATTTGTGAAAGTTAACAAAATGTTTAAAAAATGAATGAAAAAGTTTTGCAGCAAAATTTGATTTTTTAAAATAAATTTCAATAAAAATACTAATTCATCAATTAAAGTAAAGTCAATTAATGAAATTGATAATTCAAAACGATGAACTTCATTACTGCAGGGCACACTACAATAACTAAACAACACAAGCAAAGCTCATATAGAGAGAAAACTAAAAATTGTTTTTTGCAGCAAATCGTTGGACTGTCTTTTGGCAAGCCAATATCAAGCGGCTCAATGGTCTAGCGGTATGATTCCTGCTTTGGGTGCAGGAGGTCCCGGGTTCAAGTCCCGGTTGAGCCCAATTTTTTTTAATTAGTGCAATTTTTTTGTTGACTTTTTTGCATCTTAGAGATTTTTAGATAGAATTTTGATTTAAAAATCAAGAATTTGGCTACAGTTTTACATGTCAGCTTGATCGTCAGTTACGTGTTCACATGATCCGCTTTTGCGGCAAAGTGATCTCCACCTCTAAGAAGATTATGTTACTTCAACAAAGTTTGGGCCGAGGTAATCACCATTGCCAGAAAAATTACGCGCCGAACAAACAGATTACTTTTTTCTGCAATCATGAAAATTGTTAAGCCGTATTAGCTGACCGCAGTCAATTGCACAAACATCAAAGAATAGTGCACAAGATTAAAAAACTTCTGCAACTATCCGAAGACCGAATTGTGAAGCTGGAATTTATCGGCAAAGTAGAATTGCGAAAGCATCTTCAGTTTGACCATTCTGGAGAAATCTCCTCTAAATTTAACGGAGATTTTGTAATAGTCAGGATGGCGTGGTAGTCTTGGGTGATAACTATCAATATTAAAGAGGCTTCAGGGAGCTCTGAAAACTGAAAATTTCAAGTATTTGCCTGCAAAATATGTAATCATTCGTGCAACACAGAGGATGCGCTGAAAAATCATATGGAAACGTATTAAGATCTTTTGTTTTTTTTTGTTGAAATCTCAATTATTAAATTTCTATTTGTAGTTTCCATGGCGAAAAAAGATATGTTTGTGATTATCCTGGATGTGACAAAGCATACCCGAAATCCTCAAGCTTGAATAAACACAAACAGAAGCAAAGAGAACTAAACGCCAATCAATGTGATTACTGTTTATTTGCATGCCAGTCTGATAGCCAATTAAGAGCTAACATGATCGTTAAGCATCACCAAAAGAGTAAAAGAGATCTCACGTGCTTCTGCCGCAAAATCATCTTTACATCAAAGAAAATTATGATTCTCCAACCAGGTTTGGGACGCAGTCATTATAATTGCCAGCAAAAATATGCACCGAATGTACAGAGCACTTTCTTTTGTCAACATGAAACCTGCGCAGCCCGATTAACAGATCTCAATCAACTACGCAAACATCAGAGAATGGTTCATAAAATAAAAAAATTTTGTAACTATGTAAATTGCGGAGCAGGATTCATCGGAAAAGTGGATTTGAGAAAACATATGCAGTATAACCATTTTGGAGAAATCTCCTCTAAATTTAACGAGAATTTTTAAAAGTCGGGGATGGCGTGATAGTCTCGGGTGATAATTATCAATATTATAGACGCTTCAGGGAACCATGGCGATTTTTAATATCCTCTAATATTTGCCTGCAATATCTGTGACCATTCATGTAATACAGAAGGTGCACTGAAGAATCATATGGAAAAATATTAAGATCTTTTGTTTTTTTGTTGTTGAAATCTCAATTATTAAATTTCTATTTGTATTTTCCATGGCGAAAAAAGATATGTTTGTGAATATCCTGGATGTGACAAAGCACACCCGAAATCCTCAGGCTTGAATAAACACAAACAGAACCATAGAGCGCTAAACGCCAATCAATGTGACTATTGTTTATTTACATGCCAGTTTGATCGTCAATTACGAGCTCACATGATCGTTAAGCATCACCAACAGAGAAAAAGAGATCTCACGTGTTTCTGCCGCAAAATCATCTTTACATCAAAGAAAAATATGATTCTCCAACAAAGTTTGGGACGCAGCCATTATAATTGTGAGCAAAAATATGCACCGAATGTACAGAGCACTTTTTTTTGTCAACGTGAAAACTGTTGTCTGTTGTCTGTTTAGCAAGACTCTCGTCAAGAAATCTCATCTCAATATAACGAGGAGCTCTTTCCAATCAAATTAAAAATTATCTTCTTTTGACATCTACGCAAAATTCGGAGAAGTATTGTTTTCGCCCCAGCATTTCTAGGATTTTTAACTTTATAGTTTATTTGATTTTTACTGACTTCCCTGTACACAAATCTCAAAAATATTACAGTGTTTTTTGGTAGCATATTTAAATGAAAAAAATTCCTGTAAAAAAAAATCTGAAAAATATTGGCTCCCTGACCTGTGCAATGCGAAAAACTAAGGGCCGTGTGCCTGGTGGTTCGGTGGGTGTTTTACTGTAAACGATCGATCTGACCTCCCACCGAACCGACTCGTGCACCTGATATTTTTGGTGATGGTGACTCCAAAGTCGGGTTTTCCATACATGAAAAACTAGAGATATAGCTGTGGTTTCTAATTTTTTTTAAAGTTTGGCTGCCTTGAGTGAATCTTACAAGGGGGTGGATATTCAAGTGGTGAGTTCTGATCTTCCAGGGATTTTTTCATTGAAAATATTTTAATGATGTGGTGGCACTGTTGAAAGAATTTTTGAATTTTTGGCGCCAATTTCAAAAAGATTTTAATTTCACCGCCAATTTTATGGATTTTGATTAAATTAAATTTTATTTGTATCTTTTATAATATTACATACTTGGTTATAAAATTGAGGGATAATTCTGGTATCAACTTAAGCGTCTACCACTTATTTAAAAATATTTTGAATATTAATAATTTGTTTAAATAAGTTTTCATTGATAAGGTCATGACCCTTTAAGGTAGATTAGAGGTAATTCAGGTGTGAACGCCAATTGTTTCATTTGCTTTAATTTTTTTGTTGTTCAGCCAATTTTTTCGCTTCCTTGATTTCCAACTCATCAGGAGACAATATGTATGAACAAGTTCCATTAATTGCTCTTTCAACTTCTGAAACTTTTTTATTCGCTTGGACGAACTTTTGATTTATGCAGTTTTTATTGCCAGTCAGATCCAAAATGTTCAGCTTTGTGATGAAGGAGAAGGTTGATGGATGCAAGAATCTGATTTTGTTGTCATCAAGATAAACTCTTTCAAGTTTTGTGAGACCGTTGAATGCCAATTTGTGTATGGATTCAATCTGGTTCCTTTGAAAGTTGATATGCTCCAAATTCAACGCTTTCTCGAATAAATTTGGTCCAAGAGTTTTCACATCATTGTGATAGAATTTTAAGTTTTTCAATGTGTTAGCGTTTTGAAAAAAATCTGGTTTAAGTATTTCTAATTTGTTTTTGAAATTTATGAATAAATATTCCAAGTTGATGAAAGTGGTGAATAAAGAGTTTGGGATGAATGTAATTATGTTGTTTGAATAGTACCGAACCATTGTCACAGCATCATTAGATCTTTGATTGTCGTTGTTACAATCTCACTATTGTCCGTTAGATTAGCATTATCAATTCCACATTCGTAATATGTCTTCACATTTCCGTCATACGTATTTACGTGATATATAACATTTCCAAATTCTGCACAGTTTTGTTCAACACAATCCACATTCATCACCATAAAAAGGCCAAAAACCATCAAAAATCTACAAAAAATTGAATTAATTCACTAAATCACAACAAAAAAATCATAATTGAAAAAATCATACTAACAAAAGTTTCATCTTGAGCACCATTTACAACAACTCCACACAAAACTTCAAACTGAACTGAATTTTATTCGCGAATTACAGTGGTTATAAGCAAAAATACTGGCTAATGGAATGCTTAGTTTACGCATATTTCGCGCTAGAAAAGGGCAAAAGTCAAGAATAATTTTAAAAACCCCAAACCATGATTATTTTGAGAGCGCCGGTTTTTGTTGATAAGGACAATCTGTAATTTCATATTATTCATAAATACATGCTCATTTTAATATTTAAAAAAACAAAATGCCAAAAATGAATAAACTGTGATATTTTTCTTATCAATTTTTATTTTAGAATTCTATTTCATGTTTAAATTTTATTACTTCTCAGCAAAACGGTGAAGTTCAAGAACCTAAATAGGGAAGTAAAAGAAGCATGGATTGCATATTTGAATTGATTTCTGACCTATTCATACGCAGTTTCCCGCCAAAATAAATTAACAGAGTACTTTTTTCTGCAAAATTGTATGATCGCAAACATCAAAGAATGGCCCAAGATAAAAAAATCGGAAAAGCTGAAGCTTTAGCAGGCACTTCGGCAACATAATACCTATGCTTCATTAGAATGATTCATTTGAATGAAGCAATTAAATTCTAGGAAATTCAAAAATATGTAACCAAAATAGAAATATCTGATCAGAGCCGAGCAAAATAAATTAACATTATTGCTTTAATTCTGTTGAATCAAAAAAATCTTCAACTTTCTGATCGACTTGAAATTGGTAGATTCTTAACAAAAAACGTAAAACTTTGCATTTATATAAAATTCCAAAAAAAATAAAAATTTTTTTCAAAATCAATTTTTTAGAATTTTTAGTCAAAAATCGAAAGTTCAAAAAAATAATTATCAAAACCTAGGTTTTTGAATAAATACTTCGAAGATTTAATTTATGAATGTTGGGAACCAAAACCAAAAATTCGACCCAAACCTTTTTTAATTGAATTTTTAGTCAAAAAAAGGAAAAGCTGCATATTCAGATGTTTCAATATATTCTTCATTAAAAAAATTTTTGTATGAAGCAATTAATTTAGGAAATTCAAAACATGTACTGTAAATGGCGCCGAGCGGATTTTTTTTAAAATTCTGTTGAATCAAATTTTACCGACATTCGATCGACTTATTGGTAAAAAAAAACACGTATTCTTGAAATTTTGAAAATTTCCAAAAACAAATATATATATGGGTTCAAAATTTTTTACGAATTTTACAAAAAGGTTAAAAACAAAAAATTTTTTTAAATCATGACAACTTGGTCATGGAACAAAATTTTCCAAAAATCTTTAGGAAATGATCATTTTGGGTCAAATACAAGGTTTTTGCATATTCAGATGTTTCAATATATTCTCAGGAAAAAAAAGATTTTGTATGGGAAAATGGTAGTTTGCACTACAGGTACTAGATGGCGCTGTCGGATTTTCTTGAATTAGCAAACGCGACCGTCTTATGGCTAAAAAAAGCTTATTCTGAAATTTTGAGACCAATCGGTCGGATGGGTTCAAAGATTACGAATACAGAAGGTTAAAAACAAAAAAACTTTATAAGCATGACAACTTGGTCATGGAACAAAATTTTCCAAAAACCTTTAGGAATAGATCATTTTGGATCAAATACAAGGTTTTTGCATATTCAGATGTTTAAATATATTCTCAGGAAAAAAAAGATTTTGTATGGGAAAATGGTAGTTTGCACTACAGGTACTAGATGGCGCTGTCGGATTTTCTTGAATTAGCAAACGCGACCGTCTCATGGCTTAAAAAAGCTTATTCTGAAATTTTGAGACCAATCGGTCGGATGGGTTCAAAGATTACGAATACAGAAGGTTAAAAACAAAAAAACTTTATAAGCATGACAACTTGGTCATGGAACAAAATTTTCCAAAAATCTTTAGGAATTGATCATTTTGGGTCAAATACAAGGTTTTTGCATATTCAGATGTTTCAATATATTCTCAGGAAAAAAAAGATTTTGTATGGGAAAATGGTAGTTTGCACTACAGGTACTAGATGGCGCTGTCGGATTTTCTTGAATTAGCAAACGCGACCGTCTTATGGCTAAAAAAAGCTTATTCTGAAATTTTGAGACCAATCGGTCGGATGGGTTCAAAGATTACGAATACAGAAGGTTAAAAACAAAAAAACTTTATAAGCATGACAACTTGGTCATGGAACAAAATTTTCCAAAAACCTTTAGGAATTGATCATTTTGGGTCAAATACAAGGTTTTTGCATATTCAGATGTTTCAATATATTCTCAGGAAAAAAAAGATTTTGTATGGGAAAATGGTAGTTTGCACTACAGGTACTAGATGGCGCTGTCGGATTTTCTTGAATTAGCAAACGCGACCGTCTCATGGCTTAAAAAAGCTTATTCTGAAATTTTGAGACCAATCGGTCGGATGGGTTCAAAGATTACGAATACAGAAGGTTAAAAACAAAAAAACTTTATAAGCATGACAACTTGGTCATGGAACAAAATTTTCCAAAAATCTTTAGGATTTGATCATTTTGGGTCAAATACAAGGTTTTTGCATATTCAGATGTTTCAATATATTCTCAGGAAAAAAAAGATTTTGTATGGGAAAATGGTAGTTTGCACTACAGGTACTAGATGGCGCTGTCGGATTTTCTTGAATTAGCAAACGCGACCGTCTTATGGCTAAAAAAAGCTTATTCTGAAATTTTGAGACCAATCGGTCGGATGGGTTCAAAGATTACGAATACAGAAGGTAAAAACAAAAAATTTTTATAAGCATGACAACTTGGTCATGGAACAAAATTTTCCAAAAACCTTTAGGATTTGATCATTTTGGGTCAAATACAAGGTTTTTGCATATTCAGATGTTTCTATATATTCTCAGGAAAAAAAAGATTTTGTATGGGAAAATGGTAGTTTGCACTACAGGTACTAGATGGCGCTGTTGGATTTTCTTGAATTAGCAAACGCGACCGTCTCATGGTTAAAAAAAGCTTATTCTGAAATTTTGAGACCAATCGGTCGGATGGGTTCAAAGATTACGAATACAGAAGGTTAAAAAAAAAGTCTGGATGAAACCAAGACTTCACAACTTTTTGTTGCCGAAGTAAAAATATTGCAACTACATCCTTATTGTCGAAATTATTATTTATTTATTAATCAAATATCTAATGCGAACCACGAAATCTAATTTTCTTAGAATTTTTAATCCAAAGAGAAAGTTCAAAAAATATTATTATCCATGAACAACTAGGTTCATGAAAAGCAATACTTCAAAAACTTAAATTATGAATGTTGGGACCCAAAAACCAAAAATGCGACCCGCGAAACCTAGTTTTTTAAGAATTTTTGGTCAAAAAACTAAAATTAAAAAAAAAATTATTATCCATGAAACCCAGGTTCATGAAAAGCAATATTTCGAAAATTTAATTTATGAATGTTGGGACCCAAAAACCAAAAATTCGACCCGCGAAAACTTTTTTTTAAGAATTTTTGGTCAAAAATCGAAAGTTCAAAAAATAATATTATCCATGAACCTAGGTTCATGAATAGCAATACTTCGAAAATTTAATTTATGACTGTTGGGACCCAAAAACTAAAAATGCGACCCGCGAAACTTAGTTTTTTAAGAATTTTTGGTCAATAAACGAAAATTCAAATATAAATTTATTATCCATGAACCAATCAGCGGAAAAGATGAACTGCGAAAACATATGCAGTATAACCATTTTGGAGAAATCTCCTCTAAATTTAACGAGAATTTTTAAAAGTCGGGGATGGCGTGATAGTCTTGGGTGATAATTATCAATATTATAGACGCTTCAGGGAACCATGGCGATTTTTAATATCCTCTAATATTTGCATGCAATATCTGTGACCATTCAAGTAATACAGAAGGTGCGCTGAAGAATCATATGGAAAAGTATTAAGATCTTTTGTTTTTTTTTGTTGAAATCTCAATTATTAAAGTTCTATTTGTAGTTTCCATGGCGAAAAAAGATAAGTTTGTGAATATCCTGGATGTGACAAAGCATACCCGAAATCCTCAGGCTTGAATAAACACAAACAGAAGCATAGAGCATAGAGCTAGACGCAAATCATTGTGATTACTGTTTATTTACATGCCAGTCTGATCGTCAGTTACGAGCTCACGTGCTTCTGCCGCAAAATCATCTTTACATCAAAGAAAATTATGATTCTCCAACAAAGTTTGGGACGCAGCCATTATAATTGTGAGCAAAAATATGCACCGAATGTACAGAGCACTTTCTTCTGTCAACATGAAAACTGCGCAGCCCGATTAACAGATCTCAATCAACTACGCAAACATCAGAGAATGGTTCATAAAATAAAAATTTTTTGTCGCTAAGTAAATTGTGGAGCTGTATTTATCGGCAAAGTAGAATTGAGAAATCATTTGAAGTTGACCACCCTATTTTGCCTCACCGTTTTTGCCATTAAAGTGATTATGTAAACTTCACCTTCAGGTTCTGATTTAAAATTCAATTATTAATGATGAATTTATTTTAAGTTCTACTGATTTTTAACCCTGAACATCACAAAACAAACAAAATAATCGTGTCATATATTTCATTCTATGATCCCAAACTCAATTATACTCCGTACGCATAGCCACGTCCTCAAAATCCTGCCAATTAATTCTCCTCACCTTAACATACACGTTCTGAATGTCATAATTTTGGTCTGCGGCCTTTTGCATGTTATCCTCATCGTTAGTGGCTTTAAGATTGCGAGCTTTGACCACAACAACTGTCAATCGTTCAGCAGTTGGCAGATAGCTCAGAGAAAACATTAATTCACCCCAGTTAAAGCTGTTGTTGCGGGAATCAGATAATTGGAGCCACGTTGTGACGGGTTTTCGATAGTCTGTCAGTTTCATTTCGCATTCGCCTGCAAAAATTGGTGAATTTTTAATTATTCAAGGATTGTTGAAATTTAAGGATGTTTAAAATAATTTTTAAACCTACCAACTAAAGTGTGTGCTTTGGAACTCGTATGATATAAATGAAACCAAAGTGATCTCTTGACATTTTTCTTAGTAATCCAGAAGCCAAACGTCTCTTGATAGCTCGGATGAGTGGAATTCTTGAAAAGCTTCGTCTGTGATGCTTCCGTTTTGTCTGGCAGTAGATAAATTCGTACAAAAGTGTCTACTCGTTCGGCGTCTGACGGGGTAATTAAATCTCTTGCTTCAAGCACGGTCACTAAAAGCTCGCAACCGTCTTCTGTGTTGCTGTTTCTGAAAAAAGGAAGAAAACGACGCGAAATTTAATTACATTTAATGGCAAAAGTTTGTGGAGTGAAAAATTATTGTAAACTGATTTTTATTCCTCGTGATAGTTGAGATAACTTGTAATTATGTCTCAAGTATCTTGAATTAATTGAAAATGCTGCGAAAAGATTTTTATCTGAATCAGAGGTTTTCTTATCGAATTTCTTGAACATTAATTGAATTATTTTCTTCTTGCTATTAAATCTTTTTTGCATTATATTCCTTTCCGATTAATCAAAAGCATACATTTATTTTATTGAATCCATCCAATATTAGCTCAGACTTTATTTACTTCCACTTCAATCGCTTAATTAAATTATTCACATGTTTTCCGGAGCTTAATTGAAAATAATGTAATTCGGATTTACACCATAAACTCGACCAAACTCGACCCAAAACCAATAAAGTTCGTGCTCGGCTTGGCCAGGAAAGCTTTTTACAACACCAAATTAGCCATAAAGTTCCATTAACATGGAAAATAAAAACAGCAGAACAGCAACATGACCATAAAATTTCATTCAGCAAAAAAAAAACGTCATCATGGTTTTCTAGCAAAACAAGCTTTCGTGCAACTAGTGGTGGCACATTAAAGCTTAAAATGCTGTTTATTGCATGCCCAAGCCTACTAAATAATGCAATAGGAATTTCCATGAATTCACAGCGAGACTGGAGTGAATCATAAATATTAAATGCGTGAACGGATGACATTTATGATTTTGCGTTAAAGCTGTTTTGCTGAAGAATCAAGGAGCGTTTGACTTTGAATCTAAAAATAGAATGAATTTGAATTTGTGGTAGATTTTCAGGTTTTCTGTCTAAATTTGGAAGTCCCCAAAGGTCCACTGTTAAATAATTGATGGATACAATTTTTCACTGCATAATTTTCGTAAATTATAGTCTAAATGTAACTAATTTTAAATCAATATAATTTTCCACTCAAAAAATAAAACCCACAAAAACCAAAATTGAATTTGAACCACTTGATATAATTTCGTCAATTCTGAGTGTGTCGACCGCAGGTTAATTGAATACAAATTGCCTAATCATTAATGCTGCAAATATTTTTCGAGGCTCATTATAATAATTAGAGTGATTATCACTCCACTTGTTAATACTTGCCAAACCATACTAACATTTGCTAATTTTGCGAGTTCACCGGAATTTGTAAATTCGGTTAAATATTGTTAAACAAGCTTGTGGAAATGAAATTCAGAAAATTTTCAATTAGAAGATGTTTTGCGAATTATTTTTGGCTTGTTTCAGGTTTTATTAATGATATTCGTTATTGCTACTCAACGAATAAATGAGTAAAAGCAAAACGTTGAGTAAATTAGTAAATTAGTGTCGAAATTGATGCGAAGCGCAAACCTAATCAAATATTAAATACAACATTATTCATTAATTACTGAATTTTAGGGGTAAAGCAGGTTTATAGAAAGTTTTAATTCTCGGGACTTACGTAAAATAATTATATTCAAGGATTCTAGTTTAATTGTCTAAGTTTTGAGTAGATTTGTCAAAATAGCTTAAATATGCTTTAAAATTGAAAATATTTATTTTAATGTGAATTGAAGCCAATTTTTCCGGGAAAATTCCACAAAACCCTGAAACTGTTCCCTCTCAGCGCTCTTTGTTCGCTGTTCACTGTTCACAAACATTTGCACAAGTAAGCAAGCGGAAACAATGTTACCAGATTTAATTAAGCATTTTATTGCTTTTGCCCAGCTTTTATTTTCATTCCACAGCATTTAAAGCTTTTCCATAGCTCTAATTGCTTTTACAAAGCAAAAAAGCAGAAAAAATGTGGAATCTTAAGTGCTTCTTTTTGGCTGTTGAACGTAGAGCACAAGCCCATCTAAAAAAGGATTATTTTTCATTATTTAATTATGATTTTGCTTTCCTGCTTTCCACGCTTTTCTATTCGCAGCTGGTCTTCTATATATTACATGTTATGGCATGTCTATTAATGGGAAAATTAAACTGCTTGGAGCTCGGCAACCAGCAAAAAACGCAAAAAAAGGTAAAGTGGAGAATTATACAGGTTATATGCCGTGATTTTATGGGGCAGGATATTTTTTTTGCTAGCTGAAAATCTATAACATGAACCTTGAGACCCGGATACCTTGAAAATGGCTGGACGTGAGGGAATAATTGAATTTATCGTAATTTTATTTTCAAATTGGGAAACTTGAAAGTTTTCACGTTACTGGAATTAAAGGTCGGGTTGATGAAAACATTAAGCATTGCTCAATGAACTTTCAATAAAATTCTTTTTTTGAGTACCTGAAAACCCCTCAACAAATTAATATAAGAGCCCACCAATTTTCTGCTCAAATGAACAAAATATCTTTTCCATTTTCCGGACATTGCGCAATTTGATTATTTGTCCGTTAACATTGTTAAATGTTAATTATTTCCCGATTATTTCCTAATTAAATACACAAAAAAAAAGTTGAGTAGAAAAGTAATAAAAATCACTCACTTGTCATACTGTAATCCCACGCAAAGATTACCAGTCACAGGTGGCACGTATTGCTCCAAATCGGAGATGATCACAGAAGATTGCGAGCTAACAGACTCGCAAGACATGGCTCTTTTAATGTTTTGAGTTTCCGGTGTGGCGTCTATGGAGTTTTGAGATCCCAGCGATTTATTGAAAGAAAGATGTCTTGAGAGGGAATTTTTGTTATTAGTTATTACAGTGGAAGATATGGAGGTTGTCTTATTGAGCTTCATCATGGAGTATTGCTCTAGATACGTTTCTGATGCAGTTTTGTGCAACCGTTTTTGATTGAAGGGGTTAGTGCTGTTGGCATTAGGAGTCACAGGGGAGTTTATTGACATGGATGTCATTGACAGTGGACTGGATTCTTCTTGGTCCATGTAGTCATTAGGGGTGCTGTTAATAGTAGAGGACAAGGTAATGGGTTAGTTTCAAACAAGCAAGAATCACGAGAATTTTTAACAAAGAATTAAAGAAAATAAACTAAAACTTACTCTTGATCTGAAAAATATCTAGTCTCATTCTCTGAAAAACTCCTATTCCTCATGTTCGAGAAACCCTGTGCAATATTATCCAAAGCATCTGTGATAGATGTGTCCACAATCTTATCAATCTTGTTAGCATTGGCCTTGTCGTCTTTTCTATCTATGCTATTGTGGCTACTTTGGCTACTGTAAAATTGATTGATATGATTCAGTTTTGTGGTTGTTTCAGGCACTTCTACTTTTTTAGGGCTTTGACTACTAATCGCCCCAGACGCCTCCAATTTGTTGATTCTAGCTTCCAACTGTTTCAAAGGGTCCTCCTCATGGCCTTCATCATTGTCTCCTTCATAGCCGTCATCATTTCCTTCTTCCAAGATAGATTTGATAGTTTTTGGGTTAAAATCAAAAACGTTCTCATCAATCTGCGTCTCAGTGAAAGGATTATTGGCGGGAAAAGCACTTTGACTTTTTCTTTCGTCAACTACCTTGAACTCTGGCTCTCCAATTATTGTTGTGGAGAACAAAGAATTTTTAATGGAGTCAAACTTTAAGAGTCCGTTGAGAAAAGGATTTGTGCTAGCTTTGATTTCCTTAACGAACTTTTGAATACTATCTGGTGGACTTATGCTGGGAATAGAGCAGTTAGCAGGTGCTGACAGTTGTTTCCTTGGAACAGGGCGTGGTACCGATTTTATTGTGGTTGAAGCTGGAGCGGAGGATAGGGATTTTGGCTCAAAGCTGTTGAAAAGAAATTTATCAAAATTACTCATTTAATAGAATTTATATTTAAAAGTATACCTTTGCTGCTTCATGACGTGTTGATGCCTGACTGAGCTAGGCCTCGACTTACTCGTTGGAGAAGGTGCTGGCCTTAAAGGTTGTGGAGGAATATTCTCAACTTGCCACGGTGGTGGTGTTGGAATTGTTGCTTGACCAAACTGAGGTTGTTGTGGTGGTTCACGATCAACAGATTCAAATCTTTTAAAGCTTCCAGTAGAACCAAGTAAGATTTCTGAACCAGAATGAACCTGAAATTGATCCGCAAACTAAATTTTGAATAATCTTCCCTGCCTCTTCAGCAGCTTACCAAATACCCATTCGCGTTAAACAGTTTATCTTTTGATAATCCAATCTTCTCCTCGCGATTTGACCTTAAAAATGCGTGCGCTTTTGGACCGAGAAAGTAACTCATGAGATAGAGAACTAGTAAAACAATGGCAAAAACTGAGATAGCGGTTATCATTGCCTCCACTAGATCCATTATTCACAGAACTCGTGCTGCATCATACGACAAATGAGCAACTGCCTTTGTTAACGTTGATGATGCCCAGGAATTTCACTTGTTGTCATTAGTTGAGATTTATCTGTAAATGGAGGTAAAAGCTGGAATTAATGATGTGGTTTGGAATCTTGGTGTATAAAATAGTATAAGCTCGGATTTATGTAGAAAATATGGAATGATATCATTAAAGATTAAGAGCAACGTTATAAGCTCGTTTTTTATTCTCATTGTAAAGTGAGCTTGATGTTAGCTTTCAAGTTTTTATTATGCTTTTAGTTGATTTATTAACAACGAAAGCTTTTAACGAGCTTAATAAATGGTTTTAGCTTTCAATTAAATTGTTTGGAGTGTTTTCTAAAATCTTTAATGTCCTTAATAGTCCAAACCAACAATTTTCACTCAAGTTGCCCAAAAGCATATTAAATCACTAAAAAGAAATTTCAAACGAAAATATTTGTCTAAAACAATCAGCCATTTTTAATTAAAAAGCTCGTTAGCAATTTTTTGATCTCATTCCAATGTGCCATTAAAAATGAACCAATCTCATTAAAAATTAATGTGATGCAAATCAAAATTAAACATAAACAAAAAAGCAAACAAATCGTTTTTATATAATTTGGCACAAAGATCCTGAAGAATAATAAAATCTCAAAGCTCGCATTAAACAATTCCTCAAAGAAAATTCAAAGAAAACTAAAAGAAACCTACCAAGAAATGAAATACCCAATGGGGAAAGCAAATTAATATAAATCATTGTGATATTTATCAAATTAACATAAATTGCTTTACAAAAATAAACTCTTGGTTTTCCGTTCATTGTCAAAGATTTTTTGGGTGCTTTAGGTATTTATCATCGGCAATGAAATTTCCATACTCTTAATATATAAACAGAACATTCCTAAGATCTCTCGGAAATTATTAAGAATGCAAAAGGAAAATGTTTATTGTGGAAATTCTTTGAAACTCCTGGAAATTGGTTAGAAGAAGGAAAAGATACAAAAGCTGCTTGACAAAGCATTATTGTTTGGTTCTATGTATGAAACGAGGTCGTAGAAACCTTTGAGTGATAACAGATGGGAAACCAAAATAGTGCTTAATTTTTAACTGTTTAAGCTTCGATATTGAACGGAGAGAAGCTTTAAGGAAGGATGGATTTTAAATTGTCCGAACTGTATTTAACTTTCCACTATGAATAAACCTTTTTATCCGATGAAATCCTCTGCTTTTAAAATTAATTTAATTGCTTGTGGATTATTTTCTTTTGCCTTATCCATAGGGGTTTTATCGAGCTTTAGGAAAATCTGAACCAAATCGTTGCTGATGTAATTAAAAATCACTTTGTTGGAGCTTTCAAAGTGATTAGCATATTTACTGCTCATATTTCCTCCATAACAATGGAAAAAATTCAATTTTTGGAATTCATTAAATTTACAAACGTATAGAATTACGGTAGAATTCATCGAGTTTACGAAACACCTAAAATTTACATTTAAATTCCAAAAATTCTGAAATTACGTATTCATTTGATTTTATGTAACTGCTTTACAATTTGTCACAGCTTAATGCATGATAATTATTTTCACATGAAAATTGATCAATTTAAATGTTCTCTTTATGCACCGTTGGATACTGTTGTTATTTTGCCTTTAAGCGGATTTATTCAGGTTTTATCGAAAGCTCGCAAACAATTCCAGGATTAATTGATTTTGTGAATATACAAAGAACTTTCCTCCATAATTTATCAATTTTTCATTTTCTCAATTTATATAATATTTACAATGTTTACAAATTTCAACAATTTTCATTTAAAAAATCTGACAATTTAAATAGCAGAGCTTATATGGGAAATATTAACAATCAAAGTGATTGAAAGCTTTTATCTCTAGAGTTTCATCTCTCCATTCATGTCATTAATTTAATTTTGTTTTAAAGGACAAACGAGGGAAAATTGAAAATATAATTAATTGAAAATTCAATTTTATGATCCAACATGAATACAAAAATACGTGAATACTATCTTGGCTACTTGAATACTTCCATGAATAAATTTCCAACTAAAAACCGTATTTCACATTCAAAAGCTTTTCCTTTTGTCTGCCCAGCTATTTTTCTGATATCATTGAAAAATGTAAGCTAAAGTTGAATAGATATAAGTTTCTATAGAACAATGAAAGCAACAAGTCTCGTTCAAGTTTGCTGGAAGTGAAATTGAATATCACTATGATAATGCCATACAACTAGATATAACTTTAATTTAGTTTACGTGATTTTATTTCGACATTTCGAGAAAAATGCTTTTTTATTGGTGACTAGTTTTTATGAGGTTGCATGGAACATTTTTGTGGTAGAATTTTCCAGGAAAAAATATTTTTCAGATGTTTTCAAAGATTATGAAGTGTCTAGACTTTTTAATTTATTTTTTAAAGAAAGCTTTTTAAGTTCTCTAGAGTTTTGAGATTTTGCCCAGTTTCAAGAAGAACCAGGTATCAAGCAATTATTTGTTAAAAAAGAAAATTCCCGCATATAAATCGATCTCATCAAAAATTCTAAAAACTCCAACAACTTCAAATAATGGCGAAGAACAAAAGCAAAATAAATAAAATCTGATTTACATAATATACCTCGCAGCATATACTTTTCAATATATTTTTCTATTGAGTATTAAGTGCCCTCGGAGCTTACAAGCACGCTTCAAATAAGTGTGTGCACCATGATTCTCCCTCGACAATATAAAAATATGAAATTGTGTGATACTGCCATGTAACAAAGAATTTGAAACTCGTCCCATAAACCAAAAAAAAAAAGTTCCATAAAAGTCTGCAAAAACAAGGCAAATCAACAAACTCAACAAGAACACCGTTTTTTAATATATTTACAATGCCTACACCATTTGCTCTTAATAACGCAAATAACGCATGAATAATAAATAGAACCATCCATCACCGTAAAATGGTGATGTGACAGCACATTGAACTTATCCAAACAATTTGGCATACTTTTGGCTTCTGGGGTTTTGGGGCAACGATTGTTTTCCTCTGCCTTGTTAATGATGAAACACTTACAGTTAGAGCGACAAGAACGTGGCAGCCGCAACAAAAAGTTTATTAAAATATAAGTAAAGTAAGGAAGGGATCGTAATCATTTGAATTTTGAGTGCGTTTGACTTTTATGTTAATAATTTCAATTATTATAAGACAAAGAAAACAGACGAACAGCCACAAAAATTAAAACCAACACCACAAAAACATTCATAATAAAAAATGCATAAGAAAACACTTCACTCAGCTGCAAAAATTTCACTTGCTCTGCTGTAAATGTTTTTGCATTCACTTTTCGGTACGTCGTGCTTTTCATGTTATTACTCCTAAAATACTGAAAATGATAAAAACCTGAAAAGTTGAGTGAACACCTAAAAAACAAAATTATGAGAAAGTCTGCGAGCAAAAACGAATTCGTTATGAACTTATGCAGAACATGTTTAATTTTATTTAATTTTTCATCCAAATTACGAAATTATATATTTGAATGGTTTTTTCGTGATGTTATGTATCTACAGCAGAGCTTTTTAATTTGCTTTCGACTGTACAAATGTTGATATGCTCCAGGGACAGTTTTGTCAAGCTTTTTTGTGCGCTTTTGAAGGATTTCATTTTTTATGGTTATGGAGAGAAATGGAATTTTAAAGATTGGATTTTTTCTGGAGGATCTGTTCTTGAAAATTTGCTTAATTATGAATAAGTTGAATTAATAAAAGTGCTTTAGAGCTTTTTTTTAATACAATTAGGGATGCGAAGAGCTTATGTATGTATTCCCAATGTTTGAAAATCGACCTTTTTGAGAAGTTGTTTTTCTTGAATCAAGATTGAAAGAATTTTGTTGCATAAATAGCGAAAGAGATTCCAAGATAAGGATGAGATAAAATAACCCTTGATACTCAACAACATCCTAGCCGCTATTTTAGATCTAGATAAAAATCTTTCTAGTTATACAAACAATCCTTTCGCCATAAACTAGCGATAAAATCTCTGTTTTATTTTCAATAAAGTTTTCCTTCGACAGCGAATGTGAGGAGTATAAGGAAACACAAAGCTTTACCTGCTGGATTATCACAAAGAATCTTTATTTGCAATAATATTTCTGCTGTCGTTTCACAAATTTACCCACACGTTCAGTTAAAGAGCTTACAAAAGGATTACAGATTATCTCTGCTTTATATTAGGATATTCAATATTTGCATTGGAAGCGGGTTAGAGTTATGGATCCAGGATTTATGAATATCGGGACAACGAAATTGTTGGGAAAGCACATCGTTAAACTTTTATTCTTTTTATGTTCAATATAAAACCTTTTACTCAAGATTGAGCTTTTCTTCATTTCATGTATTTTAGTTAAATTTGTACCTTAATAAACTCGTTTCAACCTAAAACTCAAGTTCCTACTAAAAACTATAATTGTTCCGTCAAAAAACTACAAAAAAGTTTCCACAATTGAACCCCCATTCAACTATATAATACATCGGAAACGAGTATAGTCATGTGTATTGATTTTAGACAATTGTTGCCGCTTGTTTAGTTGTTATGGCTGTTTAGCATGACTGAAGAATGGGTAGGAAAAGGTATGAAAATCATTACAGCACAGAAATAATATTGAATGTGAATGTGATCCATCTCCATAATAAAATACTCTTTGTATGCCTCAATTTAGGCAATTTAGGCAATTTGAGCAATTTAAGGTAATATCAGGCAATTTTTGGCAGTATCATAGAGTTTCAAGTATTTCAGGTGCTTTTCATATAAGTTATTTGAGGAAATTACGGGATCTTAGAAAATTAAGTGTTATGTCGTTGTAAAGCATGCAATGTACTTTCAAGAGAAAATAAATTTGCTCACATTTATGATATAGTGTGGAGAAATGATTCTGTTATTTCTGTATGGTCTTCTAATAATCCAATATTTTATTAAACTTGTAAGTGCCTTTTCTTATCACCAATCTTATATACTGATAACATCTAAATTGCTCGTGAATTTATAAATCAAAAGGAAAGATAATAAAAGGTTCAAGTTACAAAACAAATTTACTGCGCAATCAATTTCAATCATATCGTGTGTTAAAGCAGATTGCGTATTAAAATTTAATTTATTTGATAATAATGAACGATATCAATTACTGATTGACGATAATGGTTTGGGACTAATTATTAAGGTGTTTCCAAATATATTTTGGAAAAGTAATATTGGACAATATTTTTTGTCTAGCATTGTAAATAAATCACAAGCCTTAAAGAAATTTTTTATATTAAATATGACAAATCTAATTCTAACGAAAGTGACGTGACAAATGTATAGCCATTATAATTTCCTAGCCTTCACGAAGCACTAATCCATAGAAATAATGTGAACAAGCATATTATTACATTTTCATCATAATTATCCAAATACTAAATACACAATTAATTAAAATCATTACTGTATTATCAGGTGTTAAATAATTATTTCAATCCATCAATTGCTGCTAATATAATTTAATTACATAGATTAATTCTCGGTTCAAATGATATTTGCACAACATATCAAATATACTGGTCGATTATTAATTATTTACTTAATAACTTTATGTGAGTTGAATTTATAGTTATTTTTGATATCCAAAATTATATTCAAATAAATTGAGGGTTATAAATTATAATATACTTTTAATCATCATTAATTTCTCTAGCAATTACCACGCATTCTATTACAATTTCAAAACAATATCACTTAATCTTCCCCACCGGATTCCGAAAAATATTTGCAAAGCTGCAATCTTCCTTAATTACCCTCCAATGCATTCTATAATAAAAGTTTATGCTATTTAATTAAAACTAAGTGAAAATAATTGAAATTAGATGCAATTAAACAATATAAATCTTTGAGAGCTTACAGTAAGAGTCAGATCTACGATGGAGACTCCTGCAAATGCTTTTAAATTTGCAATTGTACATTTTTCAGCGTTCAATTAAGTAAACTTTTGTTGGCAAGTTTTGTAACTTGCAAACTCACATTTTACTTTATAAAATCGTTAATGGTTGAAATTTTATTACTTGAATTGTGAGGCATTCTCTAACTAAATAAAAGCTTGAGAATTCTTTCAAACTTTTCTTCTACATTTGAAAGGAAGCTTTTTGCTTTAATTTTCCTGCCTCGGATTTTTTACAGTCAGACTTTTGCTAAGAAGAATAAAAACTTCGAGTACAGCTTCAACGATTGTTGAAACTTCCACAAAAAAGTTTAATTCTCTTTGCTAAAAGCCTTTCAGAAGTTTTCTGTTGTTCAGAGTTTGTTGGATGGAACAATATTTGCAATTCCTTTTGTGATTTATTCAATTCTCTGCGTTTGAATTTGTGCTTTTTGTTTGTTTTCCAAATCGGATTGTGTTTGCGAAAGCTTGGGGTATAAGCTGATTTTGTTTTTAATTTGAAATTGAATATGCGTTCATGCTTTCTCAATTGGAACTGAATTAGCTTTAATTTTTAAAATAATAAGTAAAATAAATCTCTTTAAAATCTTTAATAATCGTTTTCATTCAATCATTTACAATGTTTACGGAAAATCCTTCTATAAACAATTTTAAACATAAAATAATCCTTGGATAATCCACATTACTCGGAATCATCTAAATCCCTTAAAAAGTATTAGTCTAAAGGTTACACTCCGATTTCCTACCAGATCCTTTAAAACTTAAATACCCAAAAAACCCGACAAAGATTTAGCAACACAATCTAGCAACAAAGGGAGAGAATTAACCTTCCTTGGTTATTTCTGCCCATTAAAACAACCAACAATTTTCAAAAACAATTTTCATCCGCAAGAACATAAATAAAAAAGCTCGGAAAATGTTAGACCCATTTGTAAACACATTTATTTACTCGTAAAACTCAAAGAAGACATTGAAACATCGGATATCGTTGAATTTCTTGAATATCTCTCGAATATCCCGAAATAACTTGAATAACTTGTAAAACGGCTTAAAACCAAAGCACATTGCTTGGGAAAAACTGGGTAACATGGAGAAATGGGCCAATGGAGGCAAATTTTTATGGTTCGTGTAGCTTTAAGGTAATGCTGTAATACTATAATTCTGTAATGCTATTATGCAGACGTTCCACAATTTGTGCCATGTAATGCGTTGTAACTTAAACATGGTTTTACTTTTTTGTAGGCTCATTAAAAACATGTTTGTCTGAAATACTTGGAAATGCTTGAATATGCTTCAAAATGCTTGTTTGTACTTTTGTACAGTTTAGTAGATTGAACAACATAATAAGAAGCTTTTAATATACCAAAGCTTTTTGAGCATAGCTTTGAGTGTTCTCATTTAAGTTTACAAACAATTTTATTTGTTGTGCTATAAAAAAACTTTGGAGAGCATGGAAAACGAGATGTTTTTCCCTTCCTTGAAATCTAGTACTTACTTGTATCTCAATAAATCTATTAAAACTTCCAAGTGTCCTGCAAACTTTGATAAAGAATGAAATATACTGAGGGTAAAAAAATATATGTCGCACATTACTGTCTAAAACTTTAAAGGAAAAAATTAGAAAAGCACTTTGGTAAGTCACAGGACAATTTAATTATCCATAAATCCACCAGTTTTTCCTCCTTCTTTGAAATAAACAAGACTGATTTAATACACAACAAATTAGATGTGGCAAAGTATTTTTCGTAAATATTGTGAAGTCTCAACCAGAAACTCACCATAAACCGCCATAAACTGAAGCAACATTAAAAATGTAGGAAAGCCCACAATATATTTGCAAAATAATTCCAGACAAAAAGAGCATGCAAAATTTAAAATTACATCCAGACGAAGTTCAGAGAAACTTGAATTGCTGAACGATGCATACATTTTCTCTACGTGCTTCACATTTTCAAATAAATTTCAAAGCCAGTCAAGCACAAAAAAAAATCAGAAACTGGCTGATGTATAAGCAAAAGTTTTCCTTGCATTTTCCATGCAATTTCTTAAATTAAAATCAAGGAACTGAGAAAAAGTTCGAAACCTGAGAGCTGAAGCTTCTTTGAAGAAATCCATTCTAATCGAATTATTTTCATGCTAGTTTTTTGGAATTTTCTTGCCTTGAGACATTCGTAAGAGCAACAAGTTTGTGGAGAAATGTATATGGGGTAAAGTTTGTGCTCAATCGATTTTCTGGAGTTTTCCTTGCTTTATGTGTATTTATAAATGTTTTTAGTCGAGTAGAAAACATTTTGTTCAAACTCTTGAGAAACTTTGTTGGAAAACTATTTTTGGAAAAGGGTTGGTATCTGGGGATATCTGGGGATATCACTCTTTTTTTCATTTTCTCAGTTCTCTCAACTTTTATCCATAATTTGTGAGCATCCCTCTAATTTATTGACACAGTAATTTAAATGAATATTTAATTGCATTTAGCATTGCCAATAAATTAAATGAACTTGTACACTTGTACAGCTAATAAAATAATTCTATAAATTAAATGATAAAGCAGATTCATTGAATTTTCTTTTAGAATTGAAAACCTTGAGACTACTTGAAAATTACAAAGAAAATGATATTCAAATATAATCCAAATCAACAAATTTCATTGCTTGTCTTTGCTGTTGAACCAATCTCAAAAAGGTTGAAGATCGAGAAATTAAAATTTCCCTTAAAAAATGATAAACCAGCTCGTATCCCACTCGACCAATAAAACTCATCCTTCATTAAATTGGTTATGCATCCCAAAACTCCTCTTCATCCATTATACATCCAATAATGCAAATTCCAACCCATCTAACAAAATAACAAAATAATTCAGCAGAAGAAAAAAAACGAGACGCTTGGACAAAGGCAACCTTTTATAATACTTTTCTTCATTATTTTTCATCATTATTTTTCATTTACTTTCATGGAAATTGATATTTTTTTACGGTATCCTTTTTATGATCCATTTACGAGTTTCCAACATGAAACCAATAACTCAAAAGAAGCGCAAAACGACAAAAGTTTACGAAAAAGTCAGTGAAAAAAAGTTTTAGCGAAGAATCTATTCATCCATCAAATCGTTGAACCTGTTTGAATTAAGTATGTCTGATATTCGAATTATTTTTGGTTTTTGGGTCCCAACATACACAAATTAAATTTTCGAAGTATTGCTTTTCATGAACCTAGGTTCATGGATAATATTATTTTTTGAACTTTCATTTTTTGACTAAAAATTCTTTAAAAATTAGGTTTCGTGGGTCGAATTTTAGGTTTTTGGGTCCCAACATTCATAAATAAAATTTTCGAAGCATTGCTTTTCATGAACATAGATTCATGGATAATATTATTTTTTGAACTTTCGTTCCTTGACTAAAAATTCTCATAAAACTAAGTTTCGCTGTTCACATTTTTGAGATTTGGGTCCCATAGGAGAAATATATATTTTTATTGGAAATTACAGTCGTGCGTAAGACAAGACTTTAAACTTGCAAATGTTATAGATTTGGTTTCTTCCGGAATTTTCACCTCTCTCTTAGAAACTTGACATCCCGGTAAGAATTCTTTTATTTTTAACTTTCCAAAATATATTCCACCCACAGCGTCTCCTCAGAAAAGTTTCTTCAGCTCCTCGAATAAATTTATACAAAGCTACAATAAGAATAATAGTTGAAAAGTTCATAAGTTTTCCATTCTTTGAATGATCCCAGATCCTTTTTCTGATGTACTACAACCAACCTACAAGACCTTAAAAAAGACCTGATAGAAATACGAGAACTAAAAGAACTATAAAGACAAGGCTCAGTCGGTCAGATCATTATTCTCAGATGTTCGCCTTGCATAATTTATTGGGACTTGGAGCTTTTCTCAAAGTTTTTTGGATTTATCGAAGTTTTTTGTCTTTTTCGGCGGACTATTATCAAGAGAATGATAAAATAAATGAGTTTTGTTTGCAAACTGATTTGTAGTTTTTATTTCATTAAGAAAAACTTTATGTGTCTTTTAAACTTAATTAGGGATTTTCGGAAAGAATGGAGAAAATCTCAGCTGAGGAAACTTCATAATGAGAGGATTTAAATTGCAACAGTTGCAGAATTGTTAATGAAAACTCTTTTGAATGCATACAAGCATTTTGGAAATTTCTTTGGAAAAACTCATCAAACTTTTTATTTGTGCTCTTAAAAAAGAATCGACTGATTGCACAAACAATTTCTCATTATAAAGTCCAATGAAAGCTCCAGCAATTTTCAATTTCCTCACAAATGGTTGCACCATCAAAGCCAAACTAAAAGTAGAACAAAAGATTACATGAAATATGCAGCTTTCAACGATTAATAAGGGAAAAAATAAACATTTTATAAAACAAGGAGAATGAGGTTTCGAAGAAGCGGTCATGTTTGTGAAGCGAGCATAATTTTTGCGGGCTGACAGAAGGTCATACAGACAATCAAACAAAAAAACCTCCAGGGAAAAAAATTTAAAAATTGTAAACAAACAAATATTTTATCATAGAGTGAACATCACCAGCTTTACAAGCTCACAACGTCAAAATATCAAACTTTTCATTAAATGGTACATTGTTTTCGCAAATATTTGTGTGTACGAATGTTTTTGTGCTTTTTTGCAGCCAGAGGGCAACATAATGCTTGTACAATGTACTTTCTTTTTAATGAAAAACATCATGATTCCAAGAAAAACCAACAAAAAAATACGGCAGAGCAATCTTTTAAATTTTACGAACGGAAAACAATTTTTTCTTTCAGAAAACTCGCAGAAAACCACATATTTTAATGTTTTTTAAAGAAGGCAAAAACCCTCAAATAAAAAATTTTATTTAAAAATTTTGAAACCCTTTAACAATGTTTTCAATATTCCCTTTAACAAATAAGTTTGAAAATCAGGATGAAAAATAAAATATTCGACCCACGAAAGTTGAAGTCAAATAACCAAAATTCAAAAAAAATCCAGAATCTATAGCAAATAACAAAAAAACGATAAAAATTCCTGGTTTAATGCAAATTCACCTATCATCTTGTAAATTCCACCGAAACAAAAATTTAAATTTGTAAGATAATTTCATTATTCAGTAGAAAGTTTTTGCAAGGTAATGCAAATTACTGTGATGACAAATTCGTTCCAATTCCGCCTCACAGTACGTTAAAATGTTAAAATAAATTTGCAGTATGTTGAAGTAGGTTGAGATTTATTGCTTCCATGTAGAACATATTTTAAGGACATTAAAGCTGAGAAATTCCCAGAGATTTGAGATTTTTTATCGCATTTGATTTACAATTTCAGTCGTCCTCGGAAGTGCTGAAGTGTCTTTGAGACTTTCGAATTGTTCTTGAGAATTTTGGTAGCAGTTTTACATTTTCTTGAGATTTCAGGAAAATCTGCATACATTATTGTGAGCAATGTCAAAAGGAGAGAAAGGATTTGAATTATTTGAGATGGAAGGCAGTAAGAACATAAAAAGGTTGATATGTTTGAATAAATTTTCGCTTTTTGGAGAATTCGGAATTTTACAAATATTCTGATTTTTTGCTTAAGCTGACAGTTGACAGGTGTAGTTACCGTAAAAAGATTGTTTCAGTGAGGGCTTTACAGCAGCTCAAGTTTTGTCAATTTGTCTTATTTTACCGATTTTTTAAGTATTTGTTGAATTTCAAGTTAAAATTTTTGGTTAATAGTATTTAATGCGATTTAATCATTTTATTTCGAAAAAAAATCAAAAAAGTGACAAAAGAAGACACATTTCATCGTTGCCCCCTCCCTCTTACATTTCCAAAAAACCTGCAATACAAATACTCTAGAAGGAATTTTAGATCAAACGAGAAATAAATTGCTTTTGATTTGAAAAAGAATTCATTAACATAATTTGTTGTTCAAGCAGCAATATGGAAAATAAACTTGAAATATTCGAAAATACACTCTAAAATATAGCAAGGATACATGCTAAGCAGGAATTTATTTGAAAATGAATGGAAATAGCGTTTGGTCGTGAATATTAAAGGATATTAAGGAATGCTTAAGCAAACATTATGAATTCCACCAAAAATTCAAGGTTTTAGCGCTTTGTGAATATTTGAGCAGGCAAAGTTGAAACTGCGGAAGGAATTTTAATTTTAAAACTTTCTGTTGTGTGCTTGAGTTAATGCTTTGTTAGGGAAAAATAGTTTTGTGGTAGCGTAGGAGATTAAATTGAAGGTTGTGATGTATAAAAAAAAACTCATCTAAATTGAATTTTTATTTTTAAAATTTTAAACTTTTTTTTCTAATTTGTTAATGGAAATGCAACAGTGACAAATATTGTAAACAACAAAACTATTGGACCAAGAATTTCCATTTCCAAGAAAAATTAAGAAAACTCAACAGGCCCCAAGTAGAACAGCGATCAAAACTAAATCCATTATCGCATCGCCACAACAATTTCTATGAATTCCCAATTCCCTGAAAACTCCACTAAACACCACAAAACAAAAAATCGATAATTTACCACTTTTCAAGGATTCATCCTTGAACCCTTGATTTCGCTTGAATTCTCATAGAATGTTCGCTTCTTCAATCTTCACAGCTTAATAGCAACACATCATGAAAAACAGAAAACAAAAAATTGGAAAAACTGCGGGAAAAATGCTGTGAGCAAATACTTCTCAAAGTTTGCCAGATGGATTTCAAAAAAAAAGTTGCATGAGAGATGGAAACGCAGGGGTATAGAAGAACTTTTTTTAATTTAATTTGAAAAAGATCAACGAAATACTTAATTGATTTTTAAAAAGCTAAAAAAAAGCTTGATATGTTTTCCCAATATGTAATCTAAAAAATTATAAAATATCTATTTTTACCTAACTCTGCATTAAATCCTGTAATTTCTGATATATATTTAACGTTTTTCCAAAATCCTTTGTGATCGAAGATCATAAAAGACAATTTAATACGCCATTAAAGTCAAATAAGAATTTTTCTGGCCATAAATCCTTTCTCAACCCTGAAAAAGCTCACAAACTTCTAGAATTTGTAAAAAATAAAATTCGCGGGTAGAAAGGAAAATCTGAATACACTGAATACATTATTATTACATTCACCGACAAAAATTGGCAAAATTGAATTTATAACTTTTTGTTATTCTTGTGAATATAAATCGTTATTAATTTAAATAGAAATACTTATATTCAATGCTCCGCACGTTTATTTGGGATAAATAATGTTTAATATTTTTTTAGACTGTTTTTGATCATTGCAAGAAGATATTTGCAAATTTATGTAAAATGGAAGGAAGTTTATTTAATTTTTTCTGCTTGAATTTAGTGCTTTAGCTCGTTTTTTGGGTAGAGCTTACTTAAATAGACTTTGTTCGAGAAATAAAATTATTCTTTAGATTTTTCAAGGGAAAAAAATCTTATGAAATATTACTTCAGTCAAAATATAACATTTTTAATAAGGAAAGAAGGTATATCCTAATAAATTCATAAAATACCTGCACTAATTAATAATTTCCTTATTTATTAAACAAATAACTCTCTAATTTCCAAACAAATTACCAAAAATGTTTCCTACATATTTTAGTTATAATTTTATTACTTTTATGATGAAACAAATTTGCATAAAATTCATTCGTAATTGAAACAGATGATCAAAAGCGAAAACAAAGTGTGGTTTCATTACTTTCATTACTGTTATTTCTGTATTATGCCAGTGCTGATGCTTTACATTTTTTGCAGATAAAAATGATCATAATAATGGAAATGATAAGCGACGTTAGATTAATTTGTTACGGAATAATTTAAAATGTGTCAACCGTGTAAAAAAACTTTTTTCGGATCGTTCAGAATTTTAATGACTTTGGATGAAATTAAACGAAGTTTTATGACTTTTAATGACTTTTAATGGAATTTAATGGAGTTTAATGGAATTTTATGTTTTAAAATCAAATTATAAAGAATTCCATGGAATTAATTTCATTACGAGGGAGAGGCGGATAAGGCTCATTAAAAATTTATAATACAATGTATACATGGAAGAAATGCAAGGCAAGCTTTCATATATTTTTATTGTAATTTAATGTGTTGAGATGTGAAGGATTATCCCACGTTATAAAACTTTTATCATTTGGTTGAAAGATTATGTGTGTGACGGAGAAACATATTTCATGCACTTTGAGTTGGTTTATTTGAAAAGTAGATAAAAACTGACCCAGTTTCTCAACTCCAATTTACCACTCACAAAGTCCTAAAACAACCAATCTGCACTGAAGCAACAAATTTCATGGTAATTTCCCATGAAAGCTTGAAAGCTCATTCAAAAAGCAATCTAAAAGCTCCCCAGACTATTTTGTATTTTGCATATTAATTGCTTAAATGCTTCGAAAAGTCGGAACTGCAATAACAGTGGAATAATATAAAGCATCATAACATTCTCATTTAAATTCTCGTTGTTTATATTGTAGCGAGTTGAGATAACTCAGAAGGTAAAATCCCGGGGGAGAATTAGTATTTGATGGAGATTGGGCCGATTATGTCTATTTCATAAATCATTCAAGGATGTAGCACATTTTCAAATGAACACAGCAGATGTGAGCTTTTTCCTCTCTTTGCTACCTTCCTAATCCGCAAACCTGCTAAGAAAAAGCTCTGAATGTTCTTAATGTTCTGCATTTGTATAAGTTTGCATAAATTTTCATTTTTCACCGTTTTCCACCTAACCAACTCCACTCCTGATTTTATGGCAAAACCAGAGTCTAAAGAAAAACCAGGAAAAACTGTATGAATTCACAATTGTGTTGTGCATAATGAGATTCCCATTGAGTTCCATTAGTTGAATTGAAATGGAAGATTATAGAGAACACTCCATTTATAACGTACATGAGGAATTGATGTCTGCGTTAACTATGCATGACTAGGGACTAGAAGGAGAGGATGAGGATGGGAATTTTAATCAGTCTGTCAGCTTTGATACACCAGGCTCCTCTCCACACAGCCCTTTATAGTCTGTTTATTTTGGAGTCTGTGCAAATAAATTCCGATAACTGAAAGGCAATGAAAGCAAAGTGAATGGAGGATAAAATTCTAAGCTTTATGGGTTTTACATAAAAGAGGTAAATCTGCCAACGTGCTGGAACTTCCATAAACTTCATAAATTCCATAAATTCCATAGAATTTCACAAAGAATAATATTTTTTCTATTTTCAATATTTCCAATATCTATCATAAATTCTAAAGGGTGCGCCAGAGTTTTTGCTTTATATTCCTTTCATGACTGAAAAAACCAGGAAAATATATTTATGAAATGTAATCCCATATGGAGATCTAGACAATGCAAGCAGATAGATAATTGTGAGCCCATAAAGTGAGCAACTAAAGCAGACAACTGCTTCTGGGGATGGAACATACTGTATTTTGAATGAGTGTTTATGTGTAAAAATGCTACTGTAATGATGAAGAAAATTTTTCTTGTAAAAAAGCTTGAAAAAGACCAACAGCACCCCTGCTGATGGCTGCTCCCATTTAACAAGGAAAAATAACTTTTAACCATAAAGCTCACTTTGTCTACCTTTCCACTTTTATCTCTTTAACTCAGTGTTTCTACTTCTTTGTCAATTCCCCTCTAACCAGAGAACAATGAGCTGATTAACCCGATAATTTTATTGATTTTCCTTGTATTTTATCGCTTTTATTCGTATTTTATGTTATTATATGTGTTTGGTGTATTCGGGAAGCCAGACACAATTGTTGCTCCTTCATCCATTTTTGTTGCTTTTGTCCATTGTTGCGGAGAGAACAAATTTTTAGAAATCATTTTATTATTGAAAAGACAAGAAAAATACGAAGAAATACATAAAAACACATAAAAAGGTATATCAATTCCGGTTGGAAAGTATGGAAAGCTCAAGGGTAGAGCAAAAGAATGCAATTTACCATGACGATCAGCAATTTAAATTAATGAGCTGTTTGTTTGGGATATTTGAGGTAATATAAGCATGAAGAAAATTGTTATAGGTGGCGACATATAAATTTGTTCGAATCCTATTTTGGTTTGGCATGGAAATTATGTTATAAGTTAGATGGGATCTTCCGTTTCACCTTGTTCCAACTAGTTTCAGAAGTTGCATATTGCGTAAGACGGGAAACTTTATGGGGTGTCTGGTAATAAATAACAGCATAAATCATCATAATAGAATAGATTCGATCAAGAAAGAAAACAAGGTGGAGTTGGAATGAGAAAAGTTAAAAAGAAATATTTTCGACGAAACTTTTAAATAGAACATTATGATTTATTGAGAAATATACAATTTCTACTTTTATTTAAATTTGTTTGAAATTCTTCATAACATTTCATTCATTTGTTATTGTGAATCGGAGAACGATAAAACTATCTTTCTTTTTCCAAGAATATAATTTCCGATCGACACCCTTCATACCCAACCTTAATATATCTCCCTCATTAAATTAAATGAACCTTCAACAATGAATTTCCACCATCAGTTTCCAACAAGATAATAATTCATCAATTTATTAATTTATGGATAGCGTTAATTAAATCGATGAAACTGTGCAAACTGGGCGTATAAATTATGCTAATTCTTGTTGGTTTTCTGATATAATTAAATCGCGGAGCTCATAAAATGTCGATACTAATGGATGGCGAGCCAAAATCGGGAAATGTGGTTTAGTTCGGGCCAATATTTTTAAATGCTTTTCTATGTTGCCATTTATTTCGAGAGAATTTATTGTGAAAAATATCGATGATTCAGACTAGCAGGATTTTATGAAGTTTCAATCCATTTGGGTGACTTTAATCGCTATAATGAAATTCTTTATTGTTTTCCAGCAAAATTGCTTAATAAACTGCCATATATGCCATCAAATGTCAATATTCATTACATTATTAATGATCCTTTCAACAGATATCCCATTCTCCCATTTATACCCCGGTTTTCTCATCCCCATAGACATGAAAAGTTTTAATCGATTTTCAATGTTTGGTTCCCGGGGCTGTTGATTATCTAGATTCCGTTCAATTTTTGATTCTCTTGATTTCCTTAAATCTACTTAATTTGCCTTAATTTTCTTGATTTTTTGGAGGCACTCATTACCATAAATCTTCGGAGCTCTTTCTTAATACCAGTATTAATGGATCTACAATCAACTGATTTCTCTCTAACAGGGATCGGAATAGAATCGATTTTCGATTCCAAAAAAAATCGATTCCGATTCCTAAGTTTTTTTCAAATCGATTCCGATTCCGATTCTGATTCCTTAAAAGAATCGCAAACCAATTCCGATTCCGATTCTCAAATATTTGAGAATCGATTCCAAATTCCGGAATCGATTCCCAATTTTCAAACAAAAAATTTCGATTCCGATTCCAATTCTTAAAATATGGTCGATTCTAATCGATTCCTGATATAAATTTGGTTATTGAGCTTTCAGATTTGCATTAGAATTTCGAAATTTTCAGATTTAGATTTCCAATTATTACTGAGGCTTTCTTTGTTTGATAATATTTTTAAAGGTTCTGATCAAGATTTAATATATCTAGCATAGTTCAATTTATCTTGAAATATGGTTTCGTAAGAGCAGTATTTTAAATGGAAATTAAAGGACTTTGATGTTCAGAAAAATCTACAAGTTTATAACGATTTCGATTTTGGTTCGTTAAAAAATTAGAGAATCGATTCCGATTCCGATTCTCAAAGTTTGAGAATCGATTCAGATTCTCATTAAAAAATGGATCTTCTCAAAAATGATCAAATCAATTCTGATTTTCCAAACCCTCTCTAAGCTTTTTTTGAAATTTTTTGCTTTCGTGCTTTGCGGGTTTTGTGGAAAGTATTGCAGAATATATTGATATCAGCCGCCGCAAATGAACATGCTAGTTTATTTATTCATCAAAGGAAATGATATAGAGAGAAAGGGATGTAGTTTTAGAATAAGATAAGATGTTGAGGTGGTTGAGCAGTTACGTAAATCTTTAGTGATTAATCAGGTTATGATTTTTTGTATTAAAAACCTGAAGCATTCATAAAACCTTTATAAAAATAATCGATTGACCTTCCAAAAATCAACTCCTGTTCTAGAATTCTTGATCCATCACAAAACATTTTCCACTCGAACAGCCCAATATTAATAAGATGCCTTTCTCAGTAGCTACTATCACGCATCCTTGTTTACATGGTGCAAATACTTCAATCAACATATTTTCCCTTCATTACTCGTCATTGATTTGCTTTTATGTAGTGAACGTGTAAGAAAGGAGAAGGCCTCACGAAGGATCTTTTGCACATTTACTGCTTATAAGTGGATTCAGCATAGGTTCAATAGATTTGGTGATGATGCTAGCATACAAGATAAACATGAGCTAGTCGTGTGTGATTTTGCCGCTACTTTGCTACTTTACTCAAGGTATCCTGCTTTAGCTTTTGATTCGCTTCTCTTACACTCTGTTTCTCCCATATGTTTGCAAACTTGAGATGTTTTAAAGATGAATAATACCGTGAAGCTTGTTAAGGAAGCTGCAGGGATTATTTAACTGTTGGTATAGGAATAGACGGGGTGCTCAAAAGTGTGTCTGAAGTTTTATTTATGCATCAAGAAATCGGATTCAGAAGAGAGATCAAGGGCTTGAAGTGAATATTCAGGGAATTAGAGAGTAAAGATGATGAAAGGATATTTGTTCTGTGTAGACATCTGGCAGGATTGGTTTTGACTGTTTATTTATTAGATTGGTGAAAAGTTAAATATCTCTTTGAAATTGATAAAATCTACCGAATTTTCTTGTCATCTCATTTGTGATGGTTGCTTTTAAATTATTTCAGTTAAAGTATAAATTCAGTGCCATGAACTTATGAAGGCTTTCTAAGCTTCTAATAATTCCATGATATTGAGCTTTTAGAGAAATATGATGACGTAACAAATAATCTACAAAAAACAAACCCCAAATATAATATCAACAAATTTATTGTTCCCACACAATGAGACCAATTTGTATTTTGTCGAAGCTCATGAAAGTCATTGCCAATTGTTCATGCGGTCAAGGTTTCATTGGAGTATTGTACATTAATTAATAATGGTCATACTTGTACAAATAATGATGATTTGTTATGCTCACTAATTAAAACATGGTGGAGAGTTTATGTGATACTGTCACGCAACTGCTTGTGTTTTTGGCGGGAACGCGTTGATATCTGGGATTATCGCTAGGGAATCGTTTAAACCTGTTTTTTTAAAGGGATTTGGAAGAAAGTTGAAGAACTCTTACAAAAAACTCGATAAATTCCTTCTAATCATATAAACATAGATATTATTCGCAAAAAATTAAATTAGTTTTAGTCTAAAATCAACAAAAAGTATCAAAATCTTATCAAACAAATAAATTTTCTAAAGAAAACTCATAAGTCACCAACTAATCTCGACTCAATTGTTCTCTTATCTCCATATTCCCACAATTCGTCACAAATGTATTTAATACTTTTTTAAGGATCCATAAAACACCCCAAAAGATTAATTAACCGAGATTATAATGAGCTAGTGAAAACCTAACATGCTTCTCTAATTGCTTTTGCTCCTAAATTTCCATTAATTTCCATTTATTTCCACAAATTTCAGCAAATTTTGCTCGTTAAATGAATAGTCGACCGGGGACTACAATTAAAATGTCCTTGCAGCATTCGCGCAGTCAATTCAGCAGTTTTTGCTAGATATAGATCCAATTACTTTTCTGTCAAGCTTCAAGTAGCTTCAATCCTGAAAATCAATCAATTTTCGATTTATTTGCATGTTTTTGCAGCTAATTCCAAAGGAAACCGCTTCGAGGACCCATTTCTGATCCAAACACTTAAAAGGGCTGATAAAAACATCAACAACTTTTTTGCTTACCTTCTTCAAGTTACTCCACCCCAAGATTGTTATCCTTTATGTTTGCTCGTACGCTCGTTCGTTCATGCTCCATTAAAAAACTGCGGAGAACTTGCTCTAGTTTCGTTTTTTCGTCGCACAAAATTCAAAATACCAAAAATGTTTTGTGTATTTAAAATTCACAAATGGAATATTTTCGCCGAATTTTGCACAATCTACATGTTTGGGTGTTTATGCAGACAAACGTAACAGCAAAACAGCAGTCAGTTGAAATTTTTGCTTTTTTTTGAGTAAAATGTTTTGCGATTTCCAATTATGCTGAAATTATGCTGATGCACACTGAATAAGTTGAATTGTATACAAAATTGTTTAGTTTCTGGTGGGTTAAGGGAGGTCCCTATGGTGTAAATTTTTTTTTGCTGCAAATTATAAAATTTTTTATTTTTTTCGAAATTAAGTAAAATTTATTTAGTAATTATTTCATCGTAAATTTTAATTTCTACATAAAATCATTAGAACAGTTAATTGAGATAATCCGTCTTTGAATCAGTTTCAAAAATAAAACGTAACTATTGCCCATTCCACTCTTAAAAAAGCTCAAACCGCCAGACCCCCGCCCAATTCAAACAAATTTTTGTATCTAATTGCCACAACTTGTGAAACTTGTGCCTTTTGGCGTGTCTGCCATAAATTAATCCAAAATAATCCTCAAGCTTCATAAACAATCCGAATAAACTTGCTGAAAACCTCAGCCGGCAAAAGCACTTATAAATTTTATATCCAGATCATCAATTATGCAGCCACGGGAACTTTATTTAACTTTGTTTGACTTTACTTTACTTTACTTTAAACAACTTTACATAATTGTTATTAGTATATCAAACAGAACTGTCAGTTTAACAATTTTTTGTAATGTTAGTAATTTTCTGTCACTTTAAGAACAAAGGCAATTTGTCTTCCAGTTAATTAAAAAGGCAGGAAAAGGTTTCGTAGACTTTTTTTGGTTACGGTTATAAAGGATCTTATTGATTGGCAGAATATTGTTCGGATGAATGATTAATATTTCGAGGAATTAGCCAGAGAATTTAATTATGATTATTCTGGTAGTGAAGATTTTTGATCTTTATATTTTTTTAGACAGCTGTCAGTCTATCACAAGACCAAGCCTCCAATCAATTTCTGTCCAAATTTTTTTCATAGCTTGCAATCAATTCGCAAAATCTGAGACCCTTGAAAAAACACTAAAACCTCTGTAACCCTTCCAATTTATCCCATTTTTAATCAAATTTCCGCAGATTTTCACCCAAAAGGCATAAAGCGAAAGAGCCAACTCAACAAGGCTAACTGATTCTAATACGCTTCCGGGGCCGAACTGTATCAAATTTATGAGTAAATTGTACATGTCGCACTTTTATGTGTTTTACAAGTTTTACCCCGGTATTAGCTCGTGTAAGAAATTCTCACAATTTAGACGTTTTCTCGAACAATTTTCAAGAATAGAAAGGGAATAGCAAAAATAGGAAAAAGCGCAAAAAGCTTCACGATAAACTTTTGCCAAAGGGAAATCGCCGCTGAAATTTCGAGGGAAATAGAAAATCCCACAAAAAGGACACAAAAAGTATAAATTACGGAGCTTGTTTATTTTCTAGTAAAATTCAAGCAAAAGTTGATTGAGTAAAAGTTAAACAAAAATTGAGATAAAGCAAAAAGGGCAAAAATAGAGCTTTTATGGCTCATGTGCTTGTTAGACTGTTTTTCTATCGAAAGCAGCTAAAAGGTGTGTTTTATATGCCACGAGGGATTTTAAATAAATTTAGGGAGAAAGTATTTCTGGTATTTTTGGCATTTTCTCGTGTCTTTTTTTGTATTTTTACATTTTAGGGCACTGATTCTCTTCGGTAAGCAATAAACCGTTTGGCGGGCTTTTGCCCTCAAATAACATTAAACTCATTAAATTGCTTAGTGATCAAATTATCTGCTCTTTTCGGTTATTTTGATAATTTCACACAAATTACTTTTATTTGATTTATTCCACTTTTATTGTAGCAGAGCTGCACAACCAGATAATCCTTTGCCACTTTTTACGAGACACTTCAACTGAAAGCACTTTTCTCACCCCACTTGCCGCTATACAGACTTTTAAGCTCGCTAGTTGACATTCATCAAAAATGTTATGACAGTCATCACTTTAAATGTCGACAATTTAGTTCAAATCACTTCACCACTGGGCGATAAACAAAAGGCAAATTATTTCTTAATTGCAACTTAGTGGAGGAGCACATGTCTTGACGCGATGGAACTTGAAACTAAACTGAAGGAGCAGAGGAGAGAACTTGTTGTTGCCTTGAAAAAATGCTTTAGGGCAATGCGCAGGACTCAGGAGTGGTGAAGCTTTTCCGGAGCTTTTTTTAGATTTGTTGATTTTTAACGGTTTTCTTAATTTTATGACGGGAAATCCAGTAAAAGCTTTAAATATCTGAAATTTATTAAAAATAATAAAAATCTCAAATTTTTATACAAATAATTTATTTACAGAATTTTGCGAATTTCTTGTGAAAATAATGTTGTTTACTGTTTTTTTTCGTTTCAACCAAACCATGAACGACACCTATAACGTCCTCGCACCAACAAAAGATTCTAATCAAAATCACTCGATAAAATGTTTCAACAAAAGATCAAATCAACAAAATGGACGAATTTGCGGGATCAAGACACAAAGAAGGTTGATTTTCTTAAATAAATAAAATAGAGAGCTTAAAGATACGGTGGTAAAAAGTGGTCGACATGTGAGATTCTTAAGCTTCGACTGCTGGAGCTTCTGCTGGTGCTTCTGCTGGAGCTTCGGCTGGTACTTCGGCGGCGGCTTCGGCAGGCTAAAATTATTATTAAAGAGCAATCAGTTGAGAATCTTCCATTTTTTAAGGGTTTGGACTGTATTTTGTAGTATTTTGGAGTTGATGATGGAAATTCCCACATGGAAGTTCGATGTGTATCTTTTTTAGTGTTTTAGTAACAACATTAAAAGACACTATATAACCAGCAGCTTTTGTTATTTAAATATTTTATTTATTCAATATTCCGTGTTTTTAAGTTAAAATAACATGTAATTGATAAAATTTTAAAATTGTATTTTTTTTAATATAAAAAGATGTTGTGTGTACATTTTTGTTGTTGTTTAGATGAAAAATTTGACAAATCTTTATTTCATAGAGCAAATTACGAAAAAAAAACATAAAGGTTGTGTTACATACAAAAAATAAATAAATTGAAAAATATTCTTCTGTGTGTGTTATTTGTTGATGTTCGAGTGTGCAGATTTAATTTTAGGTTTTTTGTTTGTATAAATTTAGGGATTTACTCGGCAACCTCAACCTCTTCCTTTACCTTAGAATCCTTGGCTTTGGACCAGTCTGGTTTTTTCTGAAATAATGAGAATAATAAAATTAAAAATAGATAATAAAAAATACAAAATTCATTTCAAGTAATAAAGCAGAAAATTCAGGAATTGTGTGGAAATTTAAGCCAAAATGGCGTTTTGCAATCTCCAAAATGAACAGAATGAACAGCAAACGATGGTGAATGATGAAATCAGGATAATCAGGATAATGCTGGTGCTTGATTTATCTGCAAACCAACAAATACGTGGAAATCGGTGGAATAAAACTGAAACTTAACAAAATTACAGGGAACGATTTTTTTTGTAGGAGAGATTGCTTGCTATAAAAAGTAAAAAAGTATACAAAATATATACCCCAAGTATACTACCCCAAGTGCAAGTAATCTTTCAAAACAAATTCATATATTAATATTTGATTAAAACTTATTCTAAATTAAAATTAAAATGTTCATTCATAGTGATTCAAGATTGATACGTTCAACACAAAAAAGCAGCGTGCAAAAGTTTTTTTTTTCTATATTTCAATTTGAACTGAAGAAAGGATTGATTTGGTTCATAAAAGGAAGTTTGTGTATGTGTGTGTATAAGAGTCTACTCAAGATACTCTAAAAAATCCAACCACTACGTCAGAGAGATGTTTTACCTTGTTTTCTTTAACCTATACGTTTAATTTGAGAAGAATTTGAAAATAATTAAGAAAATTTAATAAGTTGGAAAGGTCTCATATGAAGAAGGTTGTGGCTAGATCATGAATTTCAAGGATAGGAAAACGGAAGTTGAACGGAGTCTTGGAATGATTTTTTTCAGTGAAATTGACTGTGGTCGTATTTGAATATAGAAGCCGTTAACGAAATCAAAAAAAATATTTGTTGTTGGTTGTTGGCATAAAATTCTCACCTCGCACTATTCTTTGGCTATAAGTACTACTCTAGGTATTCCACAATTTAGTACTTAACAAAAAATTATAAATACAAAAACCTCCCAAAAACATACAAAAGAATTAAAAATAATCAAAATAATTGCAAAATGAGAAGAAGTTTATCTATAAGTTAAATTGTGTCTATTTTTTCTGCCAATCAGCCTTTTCGAGTTTCTTTGCCTGTAGGAAATTTGTAAAATGGGTTTCATAACTTGTATAATATACATAGTTTCATATTGGGTATGATAAATGAGAATTTACAAAGAAGTTTGAGGTTATACAGTTTTTTTTAAAAGCATCTTTGCCAAAATGTTGTTCTATATAACCTCAAAAAATAAATTTCAATAATATGGAATAAATTTTTACCTCCTTATCCTCTTCTTCCAAGGTGAACTCCTTCTTCTTGACCACTTTAAGTTGGTTACGGAAATTGAACTCAGCGGCCTTCTTCTGCAGTTTGGCGAATTTGTTTTCATATTTGGATACCTTCTTCAAAGTAGGCTTAACGCTAAAATATAAAATAAAGATTAGAATGTTTACTTGGTTCAATTTCAGCATTCACTTACAATTTTCCGCGGAGGTCATTGACTTGGGCGTTAAGATCAGAAATCTGTTGATTAGAAGCAAGTTCGAGAACAAAAGGAAATATTTTAGAATTTGGGTAAAATTTTTGGTTTCGAAAATTATTTACAATTTGAATTTTATTTTTAAAGTGGTGGATAAATTTGGTTTTTTTATTAACAAAATGTAATAAATTTATGTAAATATTTTATCCACCATTTTAAGAATTAAAAAAAAAAATAACTTAAATTTGTTAGTGTGCAAAAGCGGTCATGCAGTTGGTTTTAAACATCAACTATAAAGTTGCAAAGTTGCATCATAAAGTAGTAAATTGAATTGGTTTTTGTTAGTGTTCACTCTGGTGTTATTAGATCTTCATTTTGGTGCTGGTTGGAAGTAATTAATAGTTTCTGTACAACAAAACAAATAGACTTTTGCTCAGCAAGAAAGCTTTTAAGTATTTGGGGGCGGGGCTGATCATATTCAGCTTTGCTCGTTTCTTGGGTGGAGAAATCATCTATCAGTTGCATCGAAAATTATTTTTATATAACTTTTAATGTAAAATTCCACGCAAATTCCTAACCGATATTCGGTTGGTCGGTAATTGGCGGATTTTTGGATATTCTGAGTTTCTTTGTCTTTGGGCATTTGTTCAGGGGGGTATTCTTCCAGTGTGTGTTTTTTTTAACATAACGTGCGTGTGGCTCAAAAAATAAAACATAAACTATAATGTATTCAAGTCAATTTATAGTGTTTCTTCATCCAAATGACCCCTGCAATCATTGGAAATAAGTATGCTTTTTATACGCTTGTTGGAATGTTTGTATGTCTTCTGGTGAAAAGAACTTAAAGTATACTTTAGCAGTTCTTTACCAGATGAACGAATCCAAAAGTAAGCGAAAAGCATACTAAAGTTCGCAATTAGTGTATTTCCAACAATATTTGATCGCTAGGGTTTACAACATAGATGGTGTTCAGTGGGATCGTTAAACATTTCTATCATAATTTCATCTTCAACAGTTTGTTTCGATATTTTTGAAAGGATTAGCGTGTTTCTGTACAAAATAGGATAATAAAAACCCGAATTAATCCAAAAAACAAAAATGGTGTATGGAAAATGAACGGGAATCAAAAAGTCTACAAAAAAGGACACGTTTTGAGAAAAAAAATAACAAAAAACGAATAGTTTGTGAAGGTACTGCAGTATGGCACTTAGAAAGAATTTTAACAAAAAATAATTTTTTCCATTAAGTTCATGAATGTTAGTGGTGTCTGTGTAACATGTGTGATTGTGCAAAGTAATTATTTAATTTTTGGTGTGATTTAGTGTACTTAGTCTCATTTTTATTGGAAGTTATTGGTCCTAGCAACAAAATATATTCTGTGAGTCGTTATAATCACTAATACCATCAAATAAAAAATATATTTTCGCTCAATAAAATTTTGGTTGCTAGGGCTTTAACTTTAGTGTGATTTTAAGATGTTAATTTACAGGTCGCTTTAAACATTTAGTACAAATCCAATTGTTTTAGGTGGAACTTTAATAATTTATTTTCACTGGTTAAATTTATCTGAAATTGATTAAAGGATTTGTTAATAATTTAACTAAAACTACTTTAATTGTCTTTAAAATATTTCTTAATATAATATTTATAATTTCAGATAACTTCAACACCATTTTGAAAAATATATTCTGCTAACAAAAATCATTCTGAGCACACTTTCGACCCCATTTTATAAATTATTCACAAACTTTTGCAATCCTCTAAATATTCTGGAAATTTGGTAATTTCTTTAAATAATTGAATTGTATTATTCGTGCCATACTGTATAACGCGCAAAAGAATTGTTTAGTAAGATAGGAGTTGAGACAAACAGTCCAAATAATTAACAAAACAACAACACATTCAGCGAGATTGGAAAAACAAAAAAAAAGTGACTAAATGGATGCTTCAAACTTTTGAGGATGATATTTCTGAGGCTGACTTCATTTTTCGATTTTTAAGAAAACATCAGTTCAGAAATACGTCCACCAAAAATTCAAATCCGCCATTTTAGAGCGAGTACTAGAGGAAAAACGTGTTTTGCAAGTGAATCCAAAGTTTTTCAACAAGTTTCATGCTTGAAAAACCATAAATATTGACTTTACATACAATGATACAAGTGGTACGATTTTCTTAAATGTGGAAAAACTGGAAAACTGAAAAACTGGATAACCCTTAAAATTGGTGGTGTGCGGTGACAAATAAAATTAAAGTTTTGTTTTATGGAAAACACACGAAATTATTTACAATGTTCTGGTTTTTTTGTATACAATATTTTTTGTTTTAATTTTGCCGGTTTTTTAATTGTGTATCAGTTTATGTTTGATTTTTTTAAGAGCATGCTTTCTGTCTAAATTCTATACAAAAAATTTTCATTCGGTTCGTCCGAGTTACATTCTAAGAGCCAATGCGAACGTCTTTTGAGTTCTTTTGTGCAGCATTTGACTTAAAAATTAATTTTCAGTATTTTTTTTTACGGTTTTTTGAATTTTTTTGTGTTGGGATATGTAAGTGTGTGTGTGAATTTTTTTAAAGTTACTTAGAGGAATATGAGTCAAGATTTTCTTTTGTAAATTAGCACCAATTTGAATATTTTATTGAATGTCCCTGATGGAATTTGATATGTAAGTTCTGTCAGATTTACATGATGTAGAGTTTGAGTCATGGCTAAAAATGTTTAATTTAAGTTTAGAGTAAGAAATGGTTGTGTCCTTTTCATATTTTCAAAAGGATCTTCATTTTAAAATTATTTAAAAATTTTTTGCCAAGACTCAAACAAAAATTAGAACATCATTGTACAAGAGCGATTTTTAAAATTTAGTTTCAAAGCAAGTTTGTCTTAAATCACATTTTTATACTTATTTCTGAGTTCCTAAAGATTGTTCAAGCTTTCCATGAGCTTTTTGAAAGATCTACAAAAGAATTCTACAATTCTACGATTTCAAACTTTTTTATGGATAAATAATTTTGAAATTTTCTATTCATTTTCATTTTTCAGGTTTTTTGTTGCTTTTCTGGATTAATAATAATATTTTAAATAAATCAGGGTGTGTGTTGGGGGTGGTGCTTTAGTGTAAAATGTGGTGTGCTGTCTGAATGATTTTGTTGTGGTTTTATGAACAAATTGAAAAATCAACAATTAAAAAAAAAACTAAAATAAATTTCTAAATCAAATATTAATTACAAAAAAATATGGAAAATTTTTGTCTAAAAAAAATTGTTTGTTTAATTTGTTTAAGTAAAATTTTGGATGAAATTTTATTCGAAAAAAAAAACAAATGGGTCGCAAAAAAATAATTTTTTGTGTTTTTAAACAAATTGATTTTTTTTGTTCTTTAAATTGGCAGTACCTCCCAATCTCTTTTTCGGACTTCATGTTCCAGATCCCATTTCTGGCCTTCACACGTATACATTCGGTTGAAATATTCATTACAAATGTCCTTCAATTCCTCTGTTAAGGATAGATAGAGAGATCAAAAATAAAAACAAAATTCATAGGCGAGGATCAGATGATTTTTGGTCTCTTTTTGTGTAAACTGTTTTTTTTACGGTTGAAATTACAAGAGATGAAGATATTCTAGTGAGAATGTGAAATAACGATATTTTTCTGATATACGTTGGGTCGAGTTTTTTTTGTGAGAGTGTGTCCCGGGATTTTTTAATTTTTCAACTTTAGAGTAAAATAAAACCCTGGAACACACAAACCCCCAAGTCCAAGTTGATCTGAATGATGATAAGATGTTTAATTACGATCTGGTAACGGTTCGAAAACACGAGCTTTTTTGGAATTTAGTTAAAAAAAACTATTAAGGGTTTGTGCTTTTTTGCTAGAAAATATTGTAGTATTGTGAATAATATTTTGTTTTTTGTTTTTGTACACTATATCCAACAAAAACTAAAGAGTTTAAAAATTAACAAAAAAAAAACTATAAAACCCATTAAAAATTATACAAAAAGGGAAGCAGCCATTTTGTGTTTGTTTATAATTCATTTTGTACTAAAAATTAATGTTTTGTTTTAATAAAAAACTAAAAAAAAAGTTTGTCATTTTAAAAAATGATATTTTAAAAATATTTTGCATTTTGTAATTCCAAAAAAAAATATATGTTCTCTCAAATAAATTGTAAAATATATAAATAAATTCGTGCGGGTCAGGTTACCTCCATTTTTTTCAACTTCTCGCCCCTTTCTAAATCATATTTGTCACCTTCCAGTGCAAATATTTTTTTCCAATACTCAGTACATATTGTTTGCAGTTCGGCTATACATCAATAGACAGATATTGTGGTGTAAAAATTATGGTTTAAGCGAAATTTAGAAAAGAAAATCAGGTTTTTTGTAACGGACAATCTTAAATAATATTTATGACCCACCAAAAATCAGTTTAGGTCTTAGGATTGAAAATTGGGGGATTTTTGATAGTTGACCTATGTGTAAAATTTAAAAAATGATCAACTATTAAAAATCCCCCAATTTCCACAGTTTTCCAATCATAACAAAAAATATCCCCTCAAAAAGACGACTTAACCTACGAAGTTGATGTTTTTTAGAACTTTTAGACAGTGAAGCGGGAGAAATTATTAACTAAAGAAAAAAATATTAAAATACCATTTTGGAGCAGACTATTCCTTAATTTCTTAATTTCTTCAAAAAGCAAATTGAATTTTTCGTGCGGCCAATGTTCAAATTTCATAAAATTGCGATAGTCTCATCCAAAGAATTAACCAAAAACCATTATTCTTTCAAAAAAGCTGTTAATTTTACATATTTGTTTGCCACTTGGGTCAAAAATACATAAATTAATTGATCCAACAAAAATTATTAGGCTTTGCAGATTTTGTTCCTAAAGAATTTGTTCTCAAAAAAATAAAAATAAAAAAAAGTCAAAAAAAAAGTCAAAAAGTACTTTAATTTAAGAAATTGCCAGCAATGTGAACGAATTCTTGCCTCCATAACTTTTCTGGCTACTTCGTACTCTAAATCGTACTTTTGGTTTTCCAAGAGATGTACTCTCTGGTGGTATTCGGTGCAGATGTTTTTAGATTCAACTACAAAATTAAATGATGGGAATTATCTTACCAAAAAACAATATAAAAAAATATGGAAAAATAAATGGAAAAATTAAGTTTGAGAATCAAAATTTGAAAAGTTTTCGAAGGGACGCCGTTGCATACTACTTGAAATGATGAATAAATGGAATGTTGATGGTATTTACGATATTTACGATTTTTATGAGTATTTTTGGTGTGTTTTGATGTGTGATTTATTGAAAATAATTGAAATCAATAGAAATGACTGAAATGATTGAAATGTTCATTTTAATTAAAAAGTATACTTGATAATATACTTGAAAATATACCTCAAAAATATACCTTAATTAATACAATCAAGAATAAAATTTTCCCGAGTGTAAAATTTTGACCATAAAAAATATATACTTCAATATACACTAGAAAAATATACATCAAAAATACACCATAGTAACATCAAATACTTTCATATGATTTAATCCTTTTTCTGCTGTCTTTCCAATAAGTTCCCAAAAATATCCCAATTTAAAAATAATAGTTTTCTAAAAATAATTTTCAACTAAAAAATATAAAAAATTTCTAAATACATAATTTGGCAACAAAAAAAGTAAAAAACATACAAAAAACAAAAAATCCAACATAAAAATGGTGTCGTCCTTCAAAAAAACATGGACGACAAAAAGGGCAACTTTTCTCACGATGGCAGCACTGCTGTGATTTGGCAATTCTAGCACATTTACATAACGAACGGACGAACAACATTTAAAACATTTAAAACAACAAAAATTTATTTTCTAAATATTTCAGTCCTAAAATGGACAGAAATTCAGCATCAAAAAAAATTTTAGATTTACAGGAAAAACACCAAGTAGAGACAAAAATTGGCTGGGCCTGGCGGAAAGTTACAAAAACAAAATTTAATTTGTCCGTGGGCTCGGCAAGAAAAGAAATCTGCTTTATCGACTTAATTGGTAATGTAACAAAAAAGATATTAATTAGAATTAGAAGAGCGGTTTAGATTTTAGTTTTATCAGACAATTTTTGGCTGTACTGCGCCACTAAGGCCCAGGTAAAAAAACGTTTTAATTCTATAGTTCTGTGTACCTCCCAATCCTTCTTTTTGACTATGTACTCCAAATCGTACTTTTCATCCTCCAATTGATTTATCCTCGTGTAATATGCAGTAAGTGCACTTCTAAGAGCATCTTTGCGAATATTGAATGGGAATTGTTTAAAATTAAACTTTTTTGTCTGGCGTAATGGGTGCTAAATATAATTTATTTTGGTTTTGTATGAGCAGATGGCTAAATAATATAATGGACGTAATTAACTCTTGGTTTTGATGTAAATGGAATATCGTTTGTAATGTAATATTTTTAATGTATATATCGAAGTAGGTGGGGTCAGTGACGTGTCGGGGAAATTTTAAATTTTGGGAATGTTTTGAGATTGCGATCAAAAAAGGAATTAGGTCGATAAGGTAGGTTTCGAAAACGAATTTACCCTCTGAAGAAATTAAATTCAAATTCATTTAAAATTAATGAATGTAAACTTTCCCTCAATCTTTCCCTCCAAAAATCAAAACTTCCTCTCCCAGTTCACTGACCCTAACCCAATTTCCTATGAAAATTTAAATAAAAGGGGATTTGTGAGGGGCCAATGTGTTTTCATTAACGCTAGAAATACCTTCATTGGCATCTTCGGTGTTCTTTGCCTTTCCGCATCTCTGTTCAATGATGCGCCTACGCTCGGCTGCTTTACGTTCCTGTTCCTTCTTCAACTCCTCAGCGGCCTTTTTACGCAGCAACAACTGAAAATTGGAATGAGCGTTTAGTTTGATATCTAGTATTGTAATCTTAAAGTAAACTCACTCGAAGCTTCTTCTTTCTCTCAGGTGTCATGAAACCTTTCTTTGCCTTCTTGGCCTTAGAGGCTTCCTCCATGCGCTTACGCACTTCAGCGCGCTTGCGCTCAATCTCGGCCTGTTTGGCCTTCTTAGCCTCATCATCAGCCATTATAGTTTTCTAATTTACAAGGAACGACTGAAAAGAATAATGGAATTTGTTTAAATTTAATTTCTGTGTTTTTTTGCGGAAACTGTTTGAGTTTTGATGTAAACGATCGTTTGGTTGAAATTTTGCAATTTAATGAAATCCTGAACAAATTTCAGGTTTTTTAAAAGTGTTAAACGAAATGTTCAAGAAACATTAAAAAGTGAATAAAATGAATTTTTAACATTGTTTTAAAAAGCATTTCTTCCAATAAATTTAAACAGAAATAGCAAAAAGATCTGTTGATCGTAAAACCAAACAATTTCCCATAAATCTCATAATAAATCCAAAAGAAATATAAATGTTCCACAAATTAGCCAATAATTTAGCAGCGATCGTCGTCACACACAAATTTGAAACTTCACAATATTCACAACAACGCAAAAAGTGTGTAGGAGCATTTGTTTAAATTCAGAGATTTCATTGGGAAAATCTTCTTAACTCAATTTTTCACACACACTCTGCATTTACTCAGAAATAGAAAAGTAGCCTCGACGCCAAATTTGGCTCGCCCGATGTACACACAAGCAATACATCTGTATGCTTTATTTACACATTTTCTTAGATCCGATTACATTCGAAATACACATTTTTATTATTTTCATTTTTTTTCGCTCGAATATTTGAGTCAGATTTTTTTAATTTCCATTATTTTGAAGTTTCAAAATTTCTTTACCAATTTTCGGGAAAATCCGAAAGTCTAAAAATATTCGGAGAATATGAAAATTCAGTTTTTATTCTAGTTTTGAGGATTTGCTGAATATTTCGCAGAGTTTTCCGAATTATTTTGATTTTTATGTTTTTTTAGTGAATGCCAGAACACGTTGAAGTGAGAATTATAATCGCTACAGACACCTACACTTGATGTTATTTATAAATGTTTTAAGAAAATGAAAATAAGTGTCTCAAAATTGTCATATCATGTTTATTGTTCAATTTATAAAGGATTCAAATTTAAATGATTCTCGATATTTTAATTATTTTTTCAATTATTTTTTCGATGCTTTTAAAAAAGAATCATAAGAAAATTAAAAAGAATCATTAATTTTAAAATAGAAATGAAGTTTTATTTATGGACTTTTTAATTTTTCTGACTGTGTGATGCAATCGGCTCCACTTTTGAATCTATTTTTGGTAACAATGGGGGTTTCTTGTTTATATTTTGTTTGTTGATTGATTTGAAGAATGCGAAGGAGTTTTTTTTTGTGCATAAATATTTCTTTAGCTTTTCACTTTGAAGTGGTTGAGTAATTTCTCTGACATTTGATTGCATGTAAAAATGGTGGACTTCATTTCCTTTTATTAAAATTGATATCATCAAATAGACAATTTATTGATAGACTTAAATAGAAATAGTCAAGGAATTGAAAAATATTGCCTTTTTATGATAGATAATTCTATGTTGACGTATTTATTGCTAAATTCAGTTTGAATGTTGTTAGTTTGCAGTGGATGAAAAAAATGGACGATAAAAACTCAACAAGTGTTTCAGTAAAAGTTCTCTTAAATCTTATACAAGCTAATTTTGATCCAAGTGCATTCAAAAAATCTTCAATAATTAAAAAAAGATTTAATGAAAACAAGATGAGTCATAAAATATAATCTTTAAATCCTTCAATAACACAATCTATCAATAAAATTCTATTTATAAAAAAAAGGTGTGTTAAGTGCATTTTCTATAGCTTTCACATTAATCCAATAAAGAGAATTAACTCAACTAATTTATGAGATTTTCCGCATCAATAATTTAATTAAGTCACTGAGTCGTTTTTCGGTGCCAAAAATTATCGCATTTCCACACCTCGCTCGACTATGGCATCAAAAAAAGCTAAATTTCGAAAAATAAAGCTTTTGGCTAAACATTCTTAAATTAGGTGAAATTTGCACAATTTTTTTTTAATTTTTCGCAAATTAGTTATTTTCTACATAATCTAATTTTTGTGTGTTGGACAGATTTTGTTGTTTTTCAGTCTTGTTTAAAGTTTTAAGTTCAAATCGACCCAATGCTCGATTTCATTCAAATTTTCTCTCAAAATTCAAATATTCTAAAAAAAGATTTTTCAACACAAATAACTTCAGTCGCGCATTTTTTATCTCAGATTCTTCTTGTTTTGCTCGCTTTTCAGTATTTTGTTCATTTGAATCATTCAAGTCATTCGATTTGAGGTTTCAGAGACTTTGAATCACTTTCTCAACGCTATGCTGTATTTCTTAACATTTTGCAGCGATCGCACAGTTCAGCATTCGAGCAATTGGCTCACAACTCATTTAGAAATATCTATTTTCATACATTATTTTTCACTTGTTATGTCGAGTTTATTTGGTTCACAGTTTCTTTTTATTTAAATTGTATGTAGGTTTTGTTGAGGATTTGATTTTTATTGAGATCTTTTTCGGAATTTTTTATTTTATAAAATTAAAAAGTTTAGCATAGAAAGATCATTCCAATATCACTTAATTACATATTATAAACGAAAATGCATTGATATAGCCGCGGTCCAGACCGATCGATTCAAATATTTAACGATCATTTTACAATCGAAAATTTTTGAAAAATATTTTTAAAGATCAAAGACTATCAAAGGATGTACATCCAAGGTCGTAAAATATTTTTTAATTCATTTCGGAAATATTTTATTGTATTTGTCTGCATTTTTAAGATATTAAATTTCATAAAGATCAATTGATCTTACATTGATAGTAGGAAAGAATATTTTTAAATGGTCTAAATTATAATTTTGATCAGCAAGGATTACATCAATTATCACATATTAAAGATCATGATCTAGATATTAGAATATTGGATGAAAAACGATCTTAATGTATTTTGATATCATTTTAAGTTTTATACAGAAATCCACTTTTCAAATCGATCATCGATCTCAAAAATCAAATTCTCAACAACCCTGTCTTGTCCTGTCAGCTTCCATGCACTCCAAAATATCCATAAGATTCCCATAATCCTCCATCTTCAGGTTAGTAATCCAATTCAGTCGATCTTCTCTCGAATTCACAGAATTCATTTTAATTTGGTTTTACGTAACTTGATCACTTGATCACTTTATTTATAGCTTTTTAGCACTTTTTCCATTTGAATTAATATTTCTTTTAAATTTTCTTTCACACAATTCTTCCACACAGGATCTTTTCAAGATCTTCCAGCAACATTTTTGATTTTTCTTTTGGATCCAACTTTTATTCAGGATGCCAGGAAGGAACCACTTCCAACTCACCTCAAAGAAACACTATTTTAAATCTTCTGAAACAGATCTGCACAAATCTGATCAATCCGACGTACAACGGCTGACTAACTGGTGAAAATTTCCACGTAACCCACCGCCAGTTTTTGAATCGGCTCGCGATCGTGCGCCGACATACAGCGCAAATCACTGGGCAGAGCGAGCTAAAAATGGATCCAACTTATAAATAGATAACATAGCAATTTCGTGCGCTGCGAGTGAAAATTATATGTGGACGATGGTAGGTTGAGGGTTGCCTGATTGAAGGACCTGTGCGGATATTTTGGTTGGATTGATTAAATTAAATTCATCATTCATTGACTCCGATCATATATTTAAACATATAAAAATTTAAGCACATGTAAATTTTCGATTGGAGTTTACTTAACGTTGTTTTGCTATTTCCTTTTGTTAATTTTTAAGTTGCGGGGCTAATAATGGTAACATTTTATTTAAGAACGAGCGAGATATTCATATTTTTATTGGTTTTTGAGAGAATAATTTTAATTTACGTTGACTGTATTTTAAGATTTATTACAATTTTTGATAATAATTATGATCATATAAAATAATACTGTACCATGGAATAATTTCTGTTGATATTTGAATCCTTCAAAAAAGTGCATCTTGCAACACCGCCTCACTCCTCTAGCTCACACATTTAATCTTTATTGTTAATAGTTTTGCGATATTTCTTGAAAAATTTACAATATCCTCTGGATAAACTGAATGAAACTGTTTCAAATTTAATTGCAGAGCTGAATATTAAATTTTGTAGCCGAATTTATCGATTATCCGAACAATTTTAGTAATTTAAATCTACTTTGACTGAATTTTAAATGCAAAAAATGCATTTTTGGCAAATAGCTCAATTTTGCAGGTGAATGCTCGGATTTTTGCCAGAATTTGATGAGGAGTAGACGATTTCGATTATTTATTTTGAAATTTATGATATATATTGTAGTTTCTCACTATTTATAGATTTAAATTAAATATTGCAGGAAAATCATCAGACAAAACATGAGAAATGGAAAATTGGTTGACAAAATTTTTTAATCGTTTTTAAATATCTTTTTCGATAATTCGCGTTTCATAGACATTTCTTACAATTTCTAAAACAATTCAAAAATAATTCAAGAATCACAATTGTTGTTTAGTGAAGTTTCTAATTTATGAAAATTTCCACAAGCATTTTCGTTTATTTTAATGGTTTTCAGTGTATTTATGTATTTCCCGAGTATTTTCGTATTTTTAGTGTATCTGAGACGAGCAACATTTTTTAATGAAAAATTTTCCTCAACAAAAAGTTTAGAAAGAAAAGTTGGCAACAACAATGTTCACGTTGTTTTAAAAATAGAAGGTTTTCTCAATGTCCACCACACACTATTAATAATGAATGTATCCAATGTAGCTGATATGGTAAATTTACGCACAAACACCAATAATTTTTCAACGGTGTTTATTTTTGTTGGGAAATTATAAAGAATGCTAATGAATTTTGATATTGTATTGGTTGTTCTCTTAAGCACTCATTAATAGTTTAAGTAATGACGTTTTATACTCTCACAACCTTTATTTACTACGTCATCAAATCGAACATTAATATGAAAGCACCCCCGATTGATAAATTGTGATAAAAATTGGGTCAAACCAACACAACCCCAAAAGTGAAAATTTGTCAATGAACATCATTTTTTTTTCTTAAAAAGCCGCAATTAATTTTGAGCAAAAACTCGGACAAAACAAACGTATTAGAAATAAATGTTCTGTAGATACTTTAAATACAGGATATGCATTAAAAGTTTTTATTTCAATTGAGAATTGAGACAAATTTCTTGAAATTTATATGAATGTTATCTTTATTAATTCTCAGAAAGATTTACGTGATATATTGAAACCTCATTCATAATTTAATAAAGAGTGCAGTGACTCGAGAAATCTGATGGAAAATTTTATTTACTAATTAACTTATTACTTTGAAATCCTATAAATTGAAATCTTATTTATAAATCGGACAAAACAAACATATTAGAAATATATCTTCTGTAGATACTTTAAATACAGGATATGCGTTAAAAGTTTTTATTTAAATTGAGAATTGAGACAAATTATCCAAGTATTGCTATTCATGAACCTAGGTTCATGGATAATATTATATTTGAATATTAATTTTTTGACCAAAAATTCTTAAAAAATAGGTTTCGTGGGTCGCATTTTTGGTTTTTGGGTCCCAACATTCATAAATTAAATTTTCGAAGTATTGCTATTCATGAACCTAGGTTCATGGATAATATTATTTTTTAAACATTCATTTTTTGACTAAAAATTCTTAAAAAATAGGTTTCGTGGGTCGCATTTTTGGTTTTTGGGTCCCAACATTCATAAATTAAATTTTCGAAGTATTGCTATTCATGAACCTAGGTTCATGGATAATATTATTTTTTAAACATTCATTTTTTGACCAAAAATTCTTAAAAAATAGGTTTCGTGGGTCGCATTTTTGGTTTTTGGGTCCCAACATTCATAAATTAAATTTTCGAAGTATTGCTATTCATGAACCTAGGTTCATGGATAATATTATTTTTTAAACATTCATTTTTTGACCAAAAATTCTTAAAAAATAGGTTTCGTGGGTCGCATTTTTGGTTTTTGGGTCCCAACATTCATAAATTAAATTTTCGAAGTATTGCTATTCATGAACCTAGGTTCATGGATAATATTATTTTTTGAACATTCATTTTTTGACTAAAAATTCTTAAAAAATTGTCTTTGCAGTATGTTAGTAAATTTATTAAAAAAATTGTTTTAAATATATCTCTTTATTTCCATCATTTTAGAAAAATACACAATTCCATTAATTCCACCAGACTTATCTACTGTTAACCTTAAAATTCTCTACATTCTTCGGAAAAACAATATCTACATCAAAGAGTGCTTTAAATTTACTCGAGATTAATTTTCGGAGTAGGCAAATATTTGGATGCTATAAGAGTATGCATCTAGTTTAAAGATAAGTTATTAAATTAAATTATTTTAAATATTTGAAAATAAAATAAAAAACTAAATTCTAAATATTTTAAGGTTATAAGAGAGATTTCCAATTTTCCAAGCATCAAAAAAAAGTTTCCCAGGAGATCTTCCCTAAAAAACCATAAGTGTTCGTCAAATTTCGCCACCATTCAGCGCCTCATTCATCAAAGCTTCATCATCTTCCGAGAACTGCAAAATGTTCCTTCCTGGACTTGGCGCCAAGCTTCCAAGATTTCCTTGACCATCCCGCCTTTTATCCAACATTGTGGCTAAATTTGTCAAGTTCCCTAAGTTTGCTAAGCTCGATAAATTGGGGATATTTGGAGCATCATGAAACATGTGGACTTGCAGCTGACTTCTCATATTTTCAAGATTCTCCTTCGGTTTATTTGAATTTGTGGAATTTGTGTTGAAAATGGGAAGATCCAGTAGATCATGATTAAAACTCGAATTAAAAGTAGGTGAAGGTGTGGTGACCTGCCTATTGATCCCGCTTAATAGATCCTTCGGGTCTTTTTCGTAAAGTTGCTCCGAACTGATGGACTTAAACAATTTCTTCGTTTTCTGAGAATTTTGTAGATTATTCTGAATTTGTTGATTATGTTCCTGGAACATACCCAACTTGCTGGATCCACTACTCATGTACTTGTTCACATAGAGATCGCCAAGAGTCTTCCCCATTTCAGCAGTTGGCGATGGTGTCAAGCTTTGAATGGGTGTACTAGGAGCAGAATTGTATTTTTGATGATTATGTTGAATAAAATCGTCCTTTTCCTCCTTTTTCTGCAAGATCTGCGAGTTCATTTGCAAACTTTGAGAGCCATGTTGTGATGCTTGAGCTGGCTGACTCGGTGAAGGTCGAGCCGACAACTTGGGAATTTGAAATTTCTTGCTAGAGTCAAAACTTTTCATTAATCCATCAATTGCTTGATTTTGTGGAGCAATTCCCATCATTTTCAGAACTTCCATCTGGCTCTGCGAATCCTTCAACAAAATTTTACTTAGATCCTTGGAGCTTGAGCTATTCTTCGAAGATTGTGGTGAAGCATGTTGGGATTTTGATGATAATTTCGGAGAAACTGAAGTACTGGAACTTTTTATAGGGAGGGAACCGGAACTGCTCGACTTTTGATACATAAACTTCTGAGCGGGATTCTTAGGGCTCAAACTTGATGAACTGCTGGATTTCTTGGAAGCAGGTCCACTGTTAACTCCTGGTTTTAGGCCGCTGGCACTTTTTGAGCTACTTTTTGACGATCCAGAACCGGAAGTTGAAGATCCTGAAGGTTTTGTTTTGTTTATTGTGATTTTGATGCCATCCCTGCCAGTGCTCTTTACCTGGTACTCACTGCTCTTATCCTTAGGCTCTTCGATAATATCTAGTTCATCCCCAGTTTGCGCCGACTTCAATTTGTCTATAACAGCACTCAACGAACCTTTCCGGTTCTTCAAGGATAAGCTCAAGTTGTTGAGATTATTTAAATTGATCAAACTTCCAGGAGACGGAAGTGGAGAGGGTACTGTCATCGATTGAGGATTCTGTGGATTTGGCTGCAAACTTTGTTGATTCAAACTCAACATCATCAGTTTTTCTTCCTGGCTCATCCCCTGGAAGATATTCAAATCAAAAAAAGACTCATCGTCATTTTTAAGATTAAATCCTTGAATAGCTTGGCTGGATGACCCTTGCAATCCACCTAGGCCACTTAAATTGGGATTTGATGGCAAATTTCCCAAAAATCCACTTAAACCAGGACTCAGAGGACTCAGCAATGGCTTCTGCACTGGACTTTTGGAACTGGCTCTTTTCCTCGGACTCTGTGCTTTCTTTGTACCTCCAGAGCTCTCAGACACCATCTTTTTTCTCACTGGCGGACCCATCAAGTCATCCTCTCTCTTTCGCTTTTTTTTCTTTTCTATCTTTTTCTCTTTGATGGGTGTGATCGTTATACTGGTCGGATTACTGGAAGTGCTCACCAGCGGGCCCTGCAAGTTTTTTGGAGGCGAAGGACGGGGTTTTTGTTGACTTTGCGGGTTTCCGGAGTTTGCTGGATTCAAAGGTATTATCTCAATGTCATTAAGGTGCAAGGAGCCGGTTCCTTGAGTTGGCGGCGATGGAGTAAAATCAAAAACATCAATCGCTTTTGTTTTTGGCGATGATGAGCTCGCTTTTGGGTTGAAAATCACATTTTTCGTGATACTCTCATTGGAACTACTGCTGCTCTCACTACTAGATGAAGTCAAGGAACTGTCCTCGTTCAGAAAATTTTCATTCATCTCAACGTCGTCTTCAAAGTCATAGGCATCATTTTTGGGACGAGCTTTGGATTTCTGGTCGAATATGTCAAAGTCTTGGCTGTGGCCGCGTTTTAAGCTGGAAGTTTGCTTCGGCTGGTGGTTTTTGAGATCGTCACCGTAAGACGGGGTTGTTGACTTGAAGAAAATCTAGAAAATATATCAAAATTAATTTTTGGTAATTTTTTGAAAATGCAATAAAAAATCTAACCTCATTTTTATTAACTCCACAAATATCAAAAGCTGCTCCATTATCAAATCCGGAGCTATCTGAGTTTCCTCCTTGACTTTTGCTTCCATTGGATTGATCATTGTTGCTTGAATTTTCATTATCCTTAGACCCAGCTCCATACCCACTTCCATTAGGCTTTGAGTCACTGTTACTGGAATTTCCATTGGAATTGGAGCCACCAAAGCCAGCGTCATCATCTTTTCTATCATCTTTCTTCCCCATATTACTCATATCCATATTATGATCCAATTCTTCTTGACTACTGTCATCGTCTTTTTTAGCTTGATCGAGGTTGGAAAAGTTTCGGGAAGAAGCGTTAAACATCTGGCAATCTTTCTCCCAGAATTTTATGAGGGAGCGAAGCATCAACGGAATCGAAATTGTTTTTTGGAGGACCTAAAAGTGGATTTTATTTCAAATAAGTGTCTTAAAGTGTCTTAAAGTACAAGAAAAATTCCTACCTGCATAGCATAATTTTCCATTTGAAAATCGTTCTCCACCACCCTCTGATCTCCATAATAAATCTTGACAAGAATCTGAGTAACATCACTTAAATTCAGCTCCACAGTTACAATAGCCTCATTAAATGGATGCTCCACAAAGATCTGAATCGTCTGCATGGACACCAAATTCAGCTCAAACATGTACATGTTCTCTAAATCATGTTTGCCGTTCAATCTAACGCAGCTGCCGACCAAAGCATTGAAAATTGCTTGCTGGCGGAGCAGTTTCACCACTTTTGTTACTTGTTGGGGCTCAGTGAAGCGGATGCTCTTTATCATCGTTCCCTAGAAATTTAAAAATTAAAAATAAATTTGAAGAGAAAGTTCTTAAAACTTACCATCATCTCTTTATTATCCGAGAAGAAATAGCAATGGACTTGATCAGCCAAAGAAACGAAAAGTCCTTTGATGCCCGACTGAATGTTTTCCTCCGATTCATGTTGAATAATCAAATTAATCAAACTGATGGGAGCTGGCGGTGTAACTACTGCTGCTGCTGCATTAACACCCTCCATCTTCACATTTGTAGTGGTATTAATTGGTTGTCCATTAACTCCCATTAAAGTCAAATCTGAGATTTGCTTGATCATGTCTTCAATTTTGGATGAAAGTGGCATCGGTTTGTTCAATCTGAGAACAAAAGTGGCGGGCAACAACGTTGAGTTTTGCGAAGTAATCTGATTGAAGCATGGGGAGCTTCTTCCTTGCTCATTTTTGGCAATATTGAAAATTGGCTGGAGTTGCAGTTTATTTGCTGGAGCAGCAGCCTCCAAGTTTACAGTGAAACTATCACCAAATTCTTTCTTCGCTTGAGTTGCAGTAGCCAAGTATTCTGGTGACAAGGTCTCAAACTTTCCTTTTTCAAAGTTCAGGAGCTCGTTGGGGCGAACAAAGAAGATCAGACGCATTGGATGACCACCACGGCGTTTTTGAAGCATGCCAACGGATGAAGTGAGTAGGAGCTTCTCAGTTGGGAGTTTTTGGAGATTCTCAAGCATGAAAATGTTGATCAAGTCAGTTTCTAGTGCCTAAAATAAATTGTTTTGAATATTTTGATTAAATTCAAGGTAAAATCGATAAAACTCACCTGCAAGCAAACAAAAGCCTTCGATTTAATCTTGGACTCTGCATTGAGTTGATAAATGCTTTGAAAACCTTCCAGTTGCTGAGTAAAATCATTGAAATCTCCAGCCTTGAGAACCGACACCAGCTCTGAGTCACTTTCCTGCTTGATGTTGCACTCATGATGAACTTTTACGTCAATTGGAGCACCGCTTGGATCCAACAAAATCTCCAGGTAAAACATATCGCTGCTGATAAATATTGAGCTTGCATTGTCGGTGAATTTAAGCCCAAGCTGTCTGGTGACACTCTCAAGACGTTCAACGAGTCCTTGTCGAGTTGTGACGCGAATGCAGTGCTGCATGCTGTCTAGAGTTTTTTGTAAGTTGACCTTTTCAACTGCATCCAGAGCATATCGTTTCTCGAGCAAACTCATCCTCATAAATTTAGACAATTCCTGAAAACACACAAATTTTTTCGACGATTTGGCTCTCAGCGATTCCATTAGTGACTCCAATCGCCATGACTTATTTTTCTCGTGCATGGTGTAAGGTTTGGATGTAGAAGCACTTGTTGACGCTTTAGGGAGGTAAAAGATTAAAATTTAGTGAATAATTTATTTCCAGACTAATTATGATTAAAAAGAACACTTACCACTCATTTTGGAAACTTTCTTGATTGTTAATGTATACTGCTTGAGTTACAGCTTAGATTTAACTTTTAATAAAGTCGATTAGTGCTTGAATGAAGCTGAATTTGAAAATTCACAGGAATTCCTAATTTAAAATATTTGTTGTTTTTATTCATAAATTCACCATATTGACGTTTTGAGATCCAACTTATATACACCACTAGTAAAATTATCCGATATGATAAACAGTTAACTAAATTAAGTAATTAAGAATGTAATGGGGTTTGATTTTGGAAACCCAAAATTGAATACAATAGAATGAACACAAAATAAAATTTTAAAACTTTAATAATCAGTGTTTTTCTTATTGCAAAGTTTTATCTCTATTTTCTAAGATTTCAATTTGATCTCCAACTTCTGATGATATTCTCAAGACTTTCTCTCCTTTTTCAGCTAAAATGTCTTCGATATTCTTTTTGCCCTCCATGTCAGTGAACCAATTTAGATTGTCTACTATCAGGTGCTACAAAATATTTTATTAGTATTCAGGAATTATATACCGTTTGTTTTTAAGATGTACTCACATTATTTGAACATCCATCGCATCTAACGATTATAACTCCTTTTTTATAAGCTAATTTATCAATTGTCTTTGAATTTCTAGTGTCACAAACTTTACAGGTATACATAAGCTGCATCTTTGGATTCTCCAGCTTCCCGAGAACTTTTCCAGGATCTTGTTGTTGTAATATCCTTGCAATTTGTATATTTCTTGTGAAATTCAAAGTTGTCACTGACGTCAGATTACTTAATATTTGCTTGTTGTTCTTGAAGGGTAAGATGACAAACCTGGAAGCTCTAAGAGCCATTTTTAAGGTAAACATCTTAATAATAACAAAGTGGTGAATATATATTTTGAATTCACCAGGAATCACGAGGGGATATACATATTTTTGACGTTTCAAAACTTTCAACACCACATAATTTAATTCACCTCGTCACTCGTCAGTTCTGTCACTAAAAATTAGTTCCGAGAAAAGTATTTCTTAATTACGTACAATTCCGAGTTAAGTGGTTGCATTAATTGCATTAATACGCGGTGAATAAACAGTAAACTAAATTAAGTCATTATGAGTGTTATCGGGATCGATTTCGGCAATGAGTCTTGCTATGTGGCTGTGGCCAAAGCTGGTGGCATTGAGACAATAGCTAATGATTATTCCCTGAGAGCTACACCGTAAGTACACCTATATTATCTGCTTGTGATTTCCTGTGCATCCAAGCAACTAGAGTTTCATTTTCGGCACATCATTATATTAAATTTGGACACTTGTCTGATCAATTAACAAGCAACATGCTTTCAATCTACCTTATTGCTTGACAACCGATAGTTTGATTAGCTGAAAAACGCCTTTTAATTCACGGTTCAGAGTTCAAGCGAAAAAAAATGGAAAAAGTCGAGGAAAAACTCATAACCTTAAAAATGTTCTGGATCTTTCTACACTATCGATTTTTCGTCTTTTACGATGTTTACAGAGAAAATTCGAGAAATGACGCGACTTTTCCTAAATAACTGAGTGTGTGGAATGTAAATGAACAATGAAATGATTGTTAACGAGTGGAATAATTGATAAATCTGTGAAAATTCAGGAAATTACATGAAATAGACACGCATACCATCAAACCTTGCTCCAATTTTCTAGAACTACTGAAATAAAGTGCTAATTGTTTGCTACTTTTTCACCTCGAATTTGACTTAAAAAGCCTTAATTAAGGTGACAAATGATTTACTAGCCACCATCTGTTAGTCGTCCATAATTTCTGCACTCCAGCTTATCCTAAAAAGGCATCGATCGTCAGACCGCGAATAATTCACGTAAAAATTGAATTTAAAGCAAAAAATTTCAATTCAAAAAATCGGCGAACCATAAAATCTTGGGGTCATTAGTTGAATAAGTTGGATTAATTGAAATGTTAAAGTAAAATTTAAGAAATGCATGTTAGCTTCAATTGAAGTGCTTGAATGGTTAAATTGGCATGAAATGTTGCATAATAATTTAATAAACACTTGTAAAAGACACAAATGGGAAAATAAATAGTCATGATTATTATTGGTGGGGGCTGGGTACGAAAATGTCACTTGTATTTGTTTATAATTGATTTATTAGCTAAATTTGGGTTTTTATTGACAATAAGTGCAATTTAATTTTGTCTCTTAGAAATAATTAAAGAACGACCCCTTCACTTATCAAAATTAGTTTTTCATGAATAAATTAACGAAGGACATAATTTCTTTCAATAATTAAAATTTCCTAGGAATTCATAATGCAGGGACGCTTCTTAATAATTCATTTAATTAATCTGTAAATTCCCAAATCATTCAAATTACTCAGCAATATTGATTGAAAACTACTAACTTTTAAACAAACAAATTAGATAAATTATGCAAGAATGTCCCCATGTCTATTTTTGTCTATCAAACACACCTGATGCAAACGATAATGTTTCTCATCGACTGCTATTCAAATTGCACATAGCATAAACAACATTTAATGAGTTGTTGAGCGTTCAAACGGTGCACCAAATTTAACAACATGGATCTTATAAATTTGTGGTTTTTTTGGTTTGAGGAATTTTGTGGTCAGAAAGCGAAGATTGGACTAAAAATTTTCAATAATCGAATAATTTTTATCATAATAATTTGTCCAATCCTCTTTAATTAAAATATATCATTAATTTCAAGCAAACCACGGTCTTCCTGAAATTTGGTTAATTATATGCCTAATCAATTATTAACTGGCATTAATGTATTTTAAAGTCTTTTTTGGATTTTTCTTTTTGGATACTTTGGAGAAAAAATCTTGCAGCTAAAAACCGCGCAAGTGAATCACTCTAATTTATTTTTTATATACAACGCTGAACGAGTGGGTGGATAGTGTTTTTATTTTTGCGGATAATTTGCTGCTATTTTTGGAGCATCGTGTTTGGAGCTTATTTCTGATTCACTAGGGAGAACTCGTGAACTTGTGCTTTTAAATGTGAATTTTGATCCCTTTTCTTTGAAGTTGAATGGAGTTTTGATTGTTGAGTTGATGGGAATGACCTTTGTGATATTTTCTAGATATTATTAAATGTTGGAACAATTTAGATTGAATTTCATCCTCTTTCAGATCATGTGTGGCTTTCACAGACAAGAACCGTGTGCTGGGAGTGGCAGCCAAAAACCAGCAGATTACCAATATGAAGAACACAATTGGTGGCTTCAAGCACCTCCTAGGCCGCAAGTACGATGATCCCGTTGTACAAAAAGAGCTTAAAACGATTCCCTACGAAGTAATTCGCCAGAAAGATGGAAGTATTGGAGTAGTGGTGGAGTATATGGGAACTCAGCAAACTTTCTCGCCTGAACAACTCACTGGCATGCTGTTTACTAAGCTGAGAGATACGTCATCTGTTGCACTGCAAACGCAAATTTATGATTGTGTGATAACCGTTCCCAGTTATTTTACGAATGCTGAGCGAAGAGCTTTAATGGATTCTGCTGCATTATCCGGCCTCAATTGCTTGCGATTAGTGAATGAAACAACGGCTACTGCTCTGTGTTATGGCTTTTATCGCACAGATTTGCCGCCACCTGAAGAAAAGGCTCGAAATGTAATCTTTGTGGACTTTGGTCACTCCTCCATTCAGATCTCCGCCGTCGCCTTCAATAAGAGCAAACTAAAGATTCTGGCTGCTACCGCTGAACTTGTAGGTGGAAGGGACGTGGATATGGTTTTGGCACAACATTTCATTAAAGAGTTTATCACCAAGTACAAGATTGATGCTAGTAGAGACAAGAGAGCGATGGTCAGATTGTTAGCTGAAGTAGAGAAGCTGAAGAAGCAAATGTCAGCAAATAGCACCAAGTTGCCACTCAATATTGAGTGCTTCATGAACGATATTGATGTGCAGTCGAGCTTGTCCAGAACAGATATGGAGGAAATGTGCGCCAGTTTGTTCAAGCAAGTTGAAAAGTCCATGTTGAAGTGCTTCAATGATTCTAGTGAGTGTTTGGTTATATTTTCAAGATTCCTTTAATGATTCCTAACCTTTAATTTTAGAATTAACATCGGAGGATATCCATTCCGTGGAAATTGTTGGAGGCAGTAGCCGAATTCCAGCCGTCAAAAATTTGATAGAGCAGATTTTCGGAAAAACTCCCAACACCACTTTGAACCAGGATGAGGCTGTGGCTCGTGGAGGAGCTTTACAATGCGCCATTATGTCGCCAGCTGTTCGTGTTCGAGACTTTGCTTGTGTGGACATTCAGCCATACTCTGTGACAATTGGCTTTGACAAGCTCAGTGGAGCACGCACAGAAATGGAAGTTTACTATGCCAACCATCAGGCACCGTTTAGTCGTTTGTTGACTATTACTCAAAGTAAACCTTTCGACATTGATATGTTCTATACAGATGCTAGTACATCATTCGATCAGAAAATTGGTAAGTAATGAACTTTACTCTAATTGCTTAAAAAAAGTCTTTATCTAACAAAATCATCAAAATAATTCTAGGAACCTGGAAAATCAATGATGTACGACCAAACGCAAACGGAGAGCCTCAAGAAGTTCAGGTAAAAGTTCGCATAAATCACAATGGTACAGTTTTGGTGTCCAGCGCTTCAATGATCGAAAAGAAGGAAGTTGAAGTAGTTGAGGCCAAGGAAGCAGCAAATGGAAATGAAAACGAGCCACAATCACCAGAAGGTCAACCACCAGCGGCTGGAGAGCAACAAATGGAGGAGGTGTGTTATTGTTATTGTTTGGATTTTTTTTGGCGGGGCTTAGAAGAGGTTCATGAATGACGTCATAAAATTCATAAAATTAAAATTTTACTTGTGATGTTGTTTATGAACTGGCTTATGTATGCTAAACGTTTATAAAGTTTTGTTTAAAAATCAAATTTAAAACCTCAGAAATGTCATTTCCAATAAATTACCTCCAAATTGGTTATATGTCATCATATTCTCAAAATGTTGATTCATCATTGCACGAGGGGGTAATATTGTGCTTTTGCCGAGATTAAAAAAATTCACCCAAGTATTTTGTTAGAAGTAGAAACATCAAGAAGCACCACCAACATAATTTAGAAGAAAAATCTGTTTTGAAAATCATTTGTATTTTGTTAGTAGTTTTCATAACCTGGGCGCGTACTTCCATTAATGTGTGTTATTACCCTCTCGAGTACATTTTCCTTATCCATAGAGCTATCAGCTGTTGACTCAATTAGCGGTGGTCAGCATGCTTACTTGCCAATTATGTGTGAAATTTTGGTAAACAATTTGACAAACAGCTGATATCGATTAAGATAAATTTTAGTTTAATTGAAAAGTTGAACCTTTTGGCGTCCTCACATCATATCTTGCATACTAAAATATAGTGAATAGCACCCCTTATTTACATAAATTTGCCAAAACTGCAGCAAAACCTCCGGAATCCCTGATTTCTTGAATTTCTTTCATTTCTTGAACAAATTTTGTGGAATTTTGTCTGATTAGTGTTTTTCTCTCTTTGTGTCCCGCATACTGATTTCTCATCATATTTAGGGTGGTTGCAGTGACGATGAGCACCAAAACAATACCACCACAGATCCAAATGAAAAATCTAGCAAGGCTCATTCCAAGTCGTGGTTCAAAGGATGGTTTTCTTCGGTACGTTTTTTAAGCAAACAAAAAAAGAAGAAACTTTTTTTGGGATTTTTTTTTGGTTCAGTTTTTTTTTGTTTTGTTGGAATTTTAAAAATTATTTAAATGATTAATTTAAAATGTAAACTGCACACACTTGCAACAAATTTCCTCACTTTTTCAAATTTTTCCCTTAATTTAACGAAATTTAAAGAATTACGGCGATACTATTGGCCCACCTTTGAAATGCGGATTGCTTGTCGATGCAGATTTTACTTGGAATTGGTGGTTTTGTTGGTGGGTCATTATAATTGCTTCTTTACCTTAAGTCACTTGAATCTCGGGGAAACACGGATTAATGGTTTCAAATTGATTAATACTAATTATTTGGTGAATTGATGATAGTCAGGAGTTGTTGGTGGTGCATTTTGTATTTTAATTGTTTTGTGGGGCATTTTTACATCTAAAAACTTTTTGTGATATATTTTTGAAAAAATTGACCAAATCTACAAAATGTCAAAGAATAAATTCTTTCGTCATTTAATTATAATTTAATATTACTAGTAAAATTTTCTCTGGTGTAATAATTTTTGCAAATATTTTAATATTCTCTCATCTATTATTTTAGTAGAAAATTAATCAAAAATTCTAATATAATTTTTAATGATTTTTTAGGAGGATAAGAAGGAAAAGAAGAAGAAGTCTCAACAAAAGATAACCGAACTTCCGATTTCTGCTTCAACTCACGGATATACTCAAGAAGATTTTGAGAAGTACTACAAAGAGGAGGTGAGTCCATTAAATTGAAATGTCAAAATTTCAAATGAACTAACGTCATATCATTAATTTATAGCAAACCATGATCCAAAACGATTTGCAAGAGAAAGAGCGTGTAGATGCTCGAAATGCTCTCGAAGAGTACGTTTATGAGGTGCGTGGTAAGCTGCAAGAGGACGGTGAGCTATTCAGTTTCGTGGCAGAGCCACTGTGCCAGAGTATTTGCTCTCAGTTGGAGCATCTTGAAAACTGGCTGTACGAGGAGGGTGAACATTGCAACGGTGATGAATATAAGCAGAAATTAGCTGATCTGCACGCCCAAACTGATCCCATTAAGGCACGCCAAGTTGAGTTCTCTGGACATAAAAATGCTTTTGATAGAATAGGTCAAGCTATTCAGCAAGCCAACAAGGCGATAGTGAGTATTCGCGAAAAGGATCCAAAATACGATCATTTGTCAAATGTGGAGCTGTTGAATATTGAAGAGCAGACTATGAAGACCATAAAGTTCCAGCAAACAGCGATTGCTAAGCTCACCAAAGCCAGCAGGATTGAAGATCCACCAATTAAGCTCGCCGAGTTGGAGCAGGAATACCAAACTTTGAGGACTTGCGTTCACTCAGTGATTAATCGCGCCAAGCCACGAGCTGCCACACCACCACCCACTAAGGAGGAAGCTAAGGAAGAAGCACAACAAGAGCAACAGCCACAGCAACCGGAGGCGGAGAAACATATGGATGTGGATTAGATGGGAATTTAGTGGATCTTAGACTTTAAATTACTAACTTAATGAGAGGATTTTTTGAGAATTTGCAAGATTTTTGAAGAATTTCAGAAGAAAAACAAGTAAATTTCATTATAAGAGTGATTTAGTGCTGTAGTGCTATAGTGGGATATGTTCTTTTTTGGAAATGGTAGGGAATATTTACATTATGCAAATTTTCTCGTGAAATATTTTTTTTGAAATATTTTTCGGAAATTTTTTGAAAATGTTTCTAAAGATTAGTTACTTCCAGTTCTCAGTAATGTTGTAGCAAAATATTCCTGTTGAAAATTACAATATGTGAAACTCCCTCCCAAGCCATTATTCCCTATTTCATTTATTTTATAAAAATTTATTCAACCTTTTTTCACAATTTTTTGATAAACTATGAACATATCGTACTATTGCACAAATTTCTGACCCAAATAAACTTTGATGGAGTCACATAACTGTTTAAACTCTTGCTTTTAAATAATTCAAACCACAAATCCTATTCTTAGATTATTTTCTGAATTTTACAAGAAATTGTACTAAAATGCAAAAATTGCACTCGAAGTTTAAAATTTGAATTTTAAAAGTGTTTCCCGCACTTTTTCTTGTTTGATTTTTTTATTAATTAAAAATATTATCTAAATAGTTTAAAGCATTGAATTTCACTTAAATTTAGTTTTTGTTAAAAGGACGAGTTGACGGGAATTATTTATTGATTTGTAAAGTATTTTGCTGGTGGGAGCTCTTCTGTAGCAATTTTGCCATTCCAGCTGAGAGAAGCTTTCCCAATCTTGCAGCGTTTCATGATTAGCTTTGACTTGCAACTTGCTAGCTTGAATGCCAATATTCTTTTCTAATTCAACCAGTTTTCATTCATTCTAAAGTCGAAAGTTCAGTTCAAAACCCCCCAAACATAACTTTTAATGTAAAATTAAATTAAAAACCATGGAAATATAACGAAAATTAAAAATTTATGAATTCTTGTTTTTATTCTTATTTTCAGCATTATTGATTTATTTCTGCTCAAAATTAAAAATTAGTTGCGGCAAAATTTGAATAACGCGTGGCTAACGTATATATATATTAACCCCTCCGGCTGAGCGTCACTTAATTTACCGTTTGACGATAAGATTTCCACGAGGCATTTTTATATTCCTTATTTAATACTTTAACGAGAATTCTTGAAACAATGACTGATGATCATCATTCCATAACATCGTAAGTCGTCTCTAGATTTGTTATTCTGCATCAATGAACCACTTATTGAAAAAAACTAAAATAAATTTCATCTTAACAGAGAATCAATCGGCAGCAACTTGCAAGAAGAGGAGCGATTGGTGGCCAGAAAAGCCCTCGAAGTTTACATCACAGAGGTCCAAAGCAAGATACAGAAGGGTGGTGAGCTTGTGGACTTTGTTACTGAGCCAGTGCGTCAAAATATTTGCGATGAATTGGAGATCATGGACAAGTGGCTCAAAGATGAAGTTTCTCAGTATAAGGACAAATTAAAGAGCTTGCAAGTTCTCGCTGATCCCATCAAAGCACGACATGAACAGCATTCTTGTCATAAAAATGCCATGGAAAATTTAGAGCAAGTTCTCCTGGACGCTGTGGTGCCATTGAGAAAATTCGCAATAAAGACCCAAAATACGGTTATCTATCAAAAACAGAAGTGGAAACATTTGAGAAAAATACAAACGAAAGCATGAGATTGTACTTAATAAAGCAATCCGAAATCAAAAAAGCAGTGAAAAGTGAAGATGGCTGTCTGCCAACAATGGAGATTGGCTCGTCACACATGGCAATGCTCCTATCTTTGTCTTTGATAAATCCGGAAAATAGAGATGAATCCAAAGAAAAAGATTTGAAAGAGAAAGAGCGTGTAGATACTCGAAATGCCCTCGAAGAGTACGTTTATGAGGTGCGTGGTAAGCTGCAAGAGGACGGTGAGCTATTCAGTTTCGTGGCAGAGCCACTGTACCAGAGTATTTGCTCTCAGTTGGATCATCTTGAAAACTGGTTGTACGAGGAGGGCGAACATTGCAACGGTGATGAATACAAGCAGAAATTAGCTGATTTGCACGCCCAAACTGATCCCATTAAGGCACGCCAAGTTGAGTTCTCTGGACATAAAAATGCTTTTGATAGAATAGGTCAAGCTATTCAGCAAGCCAACAAGGCGATAGTGAGTATTCGCGAAAAGGATCCAAAATACGATCATTTGTCAAATGTGGAGCTGATCAACATTGAGGAACAGGCTGAAAAAACTAAACTATATCGCCAATTGGCAATACATATACTAACCAGAGCCAACAAAGCTGAGGATCCACCAATTAAGCTCGCCGAAATGGAACAGGGATGCCAAACTTTGAGATCTTGCGTTTACTCAGTGATTAATCGGCCCAAGCCAAAAGCTGCAACACCACCACCCAAGAAGAAGTTAGAGAAGGTATACAGAAGACCTATCAACATATAACCATTCTCATGAAAGACCCATTCTCCCAAACAACAATTTTCAAGATCTACAAAGAGATCAAAAGGTTACTATTTTCAATGATTTTATTTAGTTTCGAACTGCTCTCTGTTAAAAATATTCAGCTTCAAAAAAAATAAATTCATAAAATATTATTAACTATCTACCGTAATCAAATAACTATGAGCTAAATAAATATCTCCCTAACGATTAATAGCTAACTAATAAAATCAAGGATGTAACAAATACATAAATTTTTTTTAATTTGTGGACATATCCTTTCACTGAAGACTTTTCAAATTTTTGTAAGGTTATGTAGTTATTCACCTCAATCCTCAAATATTTTGTTTATTCACCACTCTCAAAATCTTTTGTTGTTTTTTTAATTATTTAATTAAAACCTTCATAAAAAGCTATTAAATGCAGTTTTACTAAGTGAAAAACATTCATTAATCAATTATTGATGATAATGTTAAAGCAAAAACAGTGAAGAATGGAATAAATCCTGATATTGTGAAAAAAATGGCTTCGGCAAAAATATATTCAATAATTGCATTGATAAGTTTAATTGGCTTACTTAGAGCTACAGATATAGTATGCCCTGAAAGATGTGAGTGCATTAAATTAAAAACTGTTCAAGACGATGGTTTAAAAGTAAAATGTGGTTCACCCGAGAAAAAATTGCTAAATATAAAAGAAATTGTAATTGGATTGGAACTTCAATTAGAGATTGTTCATCTGTAAGTAGCTCTTCTTTTTTACATTATTAATTTATATTTAGTGGATTCTAATTCATAAATTTTTACAGCGACTTAAGCCAGAATGAAATATCTTTTATCGAAATTGATGCTTTTGCAAATTTTACCAACTTGAAGCGTCTGGATTTGTCCAATAATGCCTTAAAACAAATAGATGAAACAACATTTGGTGAACTGGACCACCTAGAGACTATAAGATTAGCTCAGAATCAAATTGTTCATATTTTCTCGGGATCTTTTGAGCGATTGAAGAATTTGAAACAAATGTAAGTGTTTTATTTGTTTAGTGGCTCACAATTCTCATAAATCTAACATTCTTCTATATTTTTAGTGACATTTCATCAAATCCTCTAGCGTGTGACTGTGAACTCCTCTGGTTAACCAACTGGACTCAAATGTCAAACGTAAAACTGAAACCAGCTCCCAAATGCGCCACTCCCTTACCTTTCAAGAATCATCCCCTTAAAAAACTCAAGATTGGTGAAGATTTACACTGTGAATCTCCTCTTCAGCCACTTTTAGAGCTGAAACCAGATAGAAGTCAACTGATTTTCGAAGGTGACTCGTTAACTTTGAGATGCAGAACCCCAAGAGGAGCTGCTGGCCCAATGAGAGATTCAGAGGATTTTCCACAAAGATCAAATGTGTTCTGGGGATGGTCTGATACTATCACAGATCCAAACAGTAACGTGGATATCGTTTATCATAATCCCAAGCAAAAATTTCCTTCCGTGATCATTGACTCAAAGCATCAGAGCGATCGAGGAATTCTAGACTCAATATTAAAAATCCCTTATGTAACAAGAAATCATTCTGGGCTCTGGGATTGCAGATTAGTCTCAAACGCCGCTAATTTATCCAGAACCATCACAGTGCTCGTAATCTCAGATAAAACAAAATATTGCTTTGCTCAAGAGTACAGCTCCAATAAAGGCAACTACTCATTTCCAAGAACAATAAGAGGAAAAATGGTGATCTTGCCTTGTGTTATTGAAGGACCAACAAGTCATGCCGCCTTTAGAACATGCAATGAAGTTGGAATGTGGGGAGAAGTGGACTCTAGCAGTTGTCCTTACTTAAAAGAGAGCACAAGGATTTTGGAACAATTTGCTAAAGTGAATTTAACAATTGCTAGAGGAAGTGTCTTAGAAAGTGCGAGAAGATTAAGAAATTACACGTATATTGGGAATTTTGCTGGAAGTATGAAAAACCAGAAAAAGATCCAGGATCCAATGGATGTGGTATTTATCGGGAAGACTGTCAGCAACTACATGGATTTTATTGGACAGGAAAATGAACTTCCTTCGATTGTTTTGGACATTGTGTCGCAAGTTATGGAACTACCAGATTATTTGTTGGATGAAGCTCAGAAGATGGATGGAACTTGCAAGAAATTGATCTCAGCAGCTGAACTTTCTGCCTCCTACGCTAGTTCCTCAGAATCTCAAAAGAATAATTTAGCTCTAGAGCATTTCAAGATAAGAACTGATGCATTTTCTGGAATAACTTGCTCTTGGATCAGTAATGACAAAAATCGGATGTTTCAGTGCAACACCGCCAACAAAGGACAAAGTTTAGCTTTCCATGAGAGAAACATCGAAGCTTCCATACAATTCCCAAGCTCCATGTTCCCGTCAACTCTTCTAACGGCACAAACAGTAAACACTCAAAGACTTCTGGTGTCAGTTTACCAGAACAACAAGTTTTTATCACAAAATAAGACTTTTCCCAACTACCAAGTGACCTCGAATATTATTGGAGCAAAGATCTTGGGATTTAGTGCGAGGAACTTATCGGATCCGATTTTTATTGTCTTGAAGTCTCAACCGTTCCACAAAGCCATAAGCATCCCGAAACCAGTTTGGTGGGATTCTGAGCTGAATGATGGGAATGGTGGATGGTCTTTGCAAGGATGTCATTCTTCTCATTATTTGCATGGGATGCTTGTGTTTGCTTGCAATAAGTTAGGAGGATATTATGGATTAATTCAGCACACTAGCGCTTTAAACGATTTTCCGGAGGATGAGATGGCTGGCTCCAGATTTCGGTTATCACCAATTGGATTTTATGTTGGCAGCTTAATCCTCTTCCTCTGCATGTGGATATTAATCACAACTTACGTGGGATTCTTTGATCAAATCCAAATGAGTCGAAGGATCAAACACTCTTTGATTAATTCCTGGTTTGTGATCAGTCTTTTGGCTTTCATCCTCGCCATTGGTATCTTCCAAACAGAAGATTATAAAACTTGCCAGTTTTTTGGCATCACAATCCATTATTTAAGTCTTTGTGTGCTTTTGTGGATCTGCGTGGGAGTTAGTCAGTTCTATAAGCTGATTTCCAGGCATGATAGGATTAGCATGGAACACGATGAGATGCCGATGAGGGAAGAGCCGAGGTTGAGGAAACCTATTATGGGGTTATATTTGGTTGGTTATGGAATTGCTGTGCTAGTTTGTGGGATCAATAGCGCTGTTAATTTGAAGGTGAGTTCATATTTCTGTTGATAATTAAAATTTTTTCAAATAAACGACGAAATAATTTGAAAACACTAATACCTCTCTATTTTTAGGAGTACGCATCATACTACCATTGCTTTTTGAACTCGAGCTCTGCACTAGGCGCCCTATTCGTCCCAGCTGGCATTCTTCTATTTTTCCTCCTAATAATGTTCATCTGCATTCGTTTTCATCTTCGCAGTAGAATTTGCCAAACTCACCTTTCTGAAGGAACTCAAGCGACGGATCTCTTGGAAAACGAAGCTGAACCTCAAATTGTACAAAGAAATAATCGATCAATGAGAAGTTTGAGCACTTTACCAACGACAACTAGCACAAATATCGAAGATTTGGAACATTCTCCAAGAGCTCAGTTAAAGGCTCATGTAATGGTTGTCGTGCTCTATTTGACAACATGGTTGGCAGCTGCTTTGGCTGTTGCGGCGCCGTTCACTGAGAGATTGACTCTGGAGGAAGAGATTTTCAGTATTATTTATGCAATTTCGGCTTCAGCTTTGGGAGTTTTCATCTTGTTCTTCTATGGAGTGGCTAGGAGTGATGTGAGAGCTATTTTTAGCAGGCTGGGGTGTTGCAGGGTGCCAGAAGTCAAGGATTATAGGTAATTTTCCAAGAGATACTCTTGCGCTAACTAAAATTCTAAATTTAAAATTTATTTTTATTTTTAGACACCACGAAGAACCTGCTGGCTCTGTATTCTACCACCAACCTCTTCACATGCGATCTCAAAGCCAAATTTCCAAACAACGACCTCTAAGCACTGGCAGCATAATGATAAAATCCACCGTTACATTAAACTCTCAGCATTCTCAGCAAACTCAACACAACACTTTGAACCGAAATGATGGAACCATGAGAAGCAGCAACTTTATGCAAGTCACTCGCCAGCAAAACTCCATTTTTGGAGACGCAGAGAGCACAGCGGAAATATTTTTCAACCCAAATCAAAGCAATGTGGCGAGAAGATTCTTCAAAAAGCAGAAAAGATTGCAGAAATTGAATAATATTGATGTGGCGAGAAGGAATAACGATTTTTGTGATGCTAGTAGTGACATTTCTTCTACTATGGCGACTTATGCTAAGCCAGTCAGTGATATGTTTGGAACGAGCAGTAAAGTTAACAACACAAATATTAATGTTGATGGAAGGAATAGCTGCAAGACAAAGTTCTCCAATCCAAATATTTTATCGGACAGTTGTAATGAGAGTGAACTTTTCATGGATATTTGTCAAGAAGGATTGAGGTTCAGCACGTTGAGGAATAAAATCAATAACACTGAGAAGGTAGCCAATATTTACACTAATGTGCCGGAAACACAGCAACCAGTCCATGAAATTGTTCAGAGGTGAGTTTTTTTTTCAAAGGCTACCATGTTATGTTATTTCGAAAATTTGAAGAATTTTTCCTGAAAACTAATAAAATCTCTTTTTTTTTTAGAAAAAGCATCCACGAAGTTCTAACAATGCGAGCTGACGAAAAATTCATGCATCAGCAACCCAACAACCTGAATAGTCCAGTAGAGAAGAATCAGAATCCTCTTTACGTGAACGCTCGCAATATAATGGATGGATTATCTCAAGATGCTCCAGAAGAGGCTCCAGAATCTGATCAAGAGGAGACAGTGGAGTTGCATGAAAAGAAGCCTCTGTTGGTGAGAGTGTCGCAGAGCTTGATGAACACTGTTGGATTGCCTTCACCGCCAAGTAATGCTGGAAATTCGGAGACTGTTGAAGGAAATCTTGGAGAAATGTCGGATGTTTTAGTGGTTTCTGAGCCACTTCTCTTGGATAAAGATGAAGAGTATATATCAGCTCCCCTGGAAATTTCTACAAGAGAATTCTATCAAATCCACACAAAAGTGAGGAACCTAAGTAAATCCATGGACCACTTGGATGTCTTAAACTTGAGCTACCACGTAACTCTTGAAACTCACACCAAATCCATCTCATTCAACAATATCTCGAATCTTCCAATAATAGAAGATCCCATCCCAACTTCCAACAAGTTATCTAACTACCAGCAGCAACTACTAGATCGCCACATGACTTCCAGTTTGATGATGAACCGAGATGACTCCCCAATTTTAGTGGCTCCAAGTTTGTGTGATATTGGATCAGACGAGGAAGGTTTTGATGGTTTTAGTAATTGCACTGAAAGTATGAATGAGAGCAGAGATGATTTAATGGATCAAGATGCATCACAGTTGGACCAGATCTTCTTGAACCCGGATAACACGCCAAACTTCAGTATTTTTAATTCGAGCAGCTTTTATGACCCAAACAGCCAGAGATTGACGTTGAGTCCTGCTAATTTCAGCTCCACCTTCAGTGACATTAATTATCAAAATTCTGAGCTCAGTGTGAGGAGTCAGGACTTTTATGCGCCACAACCAGAGCCTTCAGAGAATTTGGAGCTGGCTGAGCATGATAACACTTTTAATATCAGTGATGTGGATGATGATGATTATTTGAACGCTTCTGGTGATTTTCTGCTTTCTCCAGGAAATTCCGGGAAAGCTGACCTCACGGAGCCACCAATTATGGCTCACCTGGAAAGTTTCAATAATCCCGGAAACTCAAATTATGCAAATAATTCAAACAAAGCAGGAAATCGCAAAAATCTCGAATACCAACAGCTAGAAGATGAACTGAATGATCTTAAGGATAGCCAAACCAGTATTGACCAGTTATATGAAGAAATTAAGAGAAAAGCTAGCACGCGGATTCCTCAGCTTGAGAGGCCGCCAATTGCCCCAAAACCTAGGAATTTTACTGTTGGTGGGAATTCGGCAAATAAACCAGTTCAAGCTACTGTCACTCGCCAATATTTATTTAAGAATGCTCAAGATGATACTGATGAGGAGGACAGCATTGCTTACGAAAATTCACAAAACCAAAGGCCATAACTCTTTCTTTGAGTAAACATCACCTGAAACAACACAAATACTAATTACAGCATCACACACTACCTCTTGATTAATTCCCGAGGATTAATTGATTTATTTATTTGAAACTGAATTACTGTAAATTTTTCTTTCAAGGAGAGCGAAATTTGAAGGATTTTTTTTTTGTGGAAATTTATTATTTGACCATCCTTCTTATTGCTAGCTTCTTGAATGCATTCTTTTGTTGAGATTAGGAGAATCTCTGAAGAATTCACAAGACTTCATCACTAATTAACTTTCAGAGCTGATAAAATTGATAGAAAATTATGAATTAAGGATCTTTATAATTTATTAGGGGCTAAGTTGAATTTTATTTTATTAGAGGACTAGTTTTATTATGTTAAACTAACATCGAATTATTGATAAAATATAGTTAGGTTTTTTGGGAAGAAAAACATCCTCGAAATTTTAGAATTCTTGGAGATTATCGAAAGAAAATGAAAAATTGTGAGAAAAAGTTAAAGTTGCTGCCTTTTTGGAACTAAATTTGAAATTATTTTACATCAGCCATTTTAAAATTTGTACCTTAATGTATTAATAAATTAGTGTTCACATCAATTAAGGAATTAAGGATATTAATTTTTAAGGATAAAAAATTTCTATTGAATGTAAGACTGTTGTAACAAAACTAAACTTTTAAGAATTGAATAAATTTTTATTGAAAAAGAAAAATGGACTTAAATTTAAATTAGGCTCTAGCAGCTGACATCACAGCATCCTGAGCTTCTACTTCCATGGATCTATTCAGTGATTTTCGCTGCTTCTTGGTCATCTCTCGGGCGATTTTCTCTTCTGGTGTTTCAACCACTACGATGATACGTTTGCCTTGAGCGTATTCTTCGCGTGTAGGTTGTGTTTCCATCTTTCGCTTTTCTGGCCCGACATAAGATCCGTGACCAGCTGCTTTGTAGGCTTCGTCCATGTTGTAGGGAACATCTTCGAGAGCCTTCATTCTGCGTTTGTGGCACTATAAATTATAATGTGAAGGTTAATAATTGAGAATTTGTAAAAACCAAAGTTTAGTGAATCTTGATGGATAACAACCTTAGTCTTAAAATGATCCTGCATGGCTCTGGCATTCATGAAGTATTTATCGCAGTGCAAACAAAAATTTTGGGCAAATCCAGGCTTATCCAAATCAATTTCTTGGTGCAACAGCTCAGCCTGCTTTTCTTTCAAGTTTTTGTCGATCTTTAAGGAATTGGAATCATTAGTTATTATGAATTAGAAATTTTTAGCACTTAAAAATTTTGGATAAATTATTAATCCATGAAATTAATAGAAAAACTCACTTGATCAAAGCCAGCAATATTGTTACGAAGTCTCCACTTTCTTCTGTTTCTAGTGTGTCCATCGTGCATACGCGGTCTACGTTGTGGCTTCCCCATATTTCTTTTTCAGTGGATCTAAATATTTCAAAACAAAATAAACACGCTGCAGTGGTGAATTTTAAGAACTGTCAGAAAATCTCAACACCTTGAATTTATTTTCACCACAGATTTATTAGTTGAGAATTTAGAAGGAACTTAGGAGGAATTCTCTTATTTATTGAATTAAATAACAGTTTATATCAATTAAGGACCCACTAACAAAATATAATATGAGCTCAGTGAATAAGGAACAGTTGTTGGAGGAAATTAAAGTGCAAGGAGAAGTCGTCAGGAAGTTAAAGCAAGAGAAAGTTGCCAAAGACAAAGTGAGTATTGTGAATTAAAAAATCCTTCAAAAGCGTGAATTTTAATCCTTGTCATTAACTTGTGGTCTCAGTTATCTAACTAAAATATTCAATTGTTCATTGCCACATCACCCAAATTGCTAGAGGCTACATACTTTCTAATCTTAACCAACAAATTCCTTTAATGGTTCAATTTTTGATTTGCTTTGTTATAATGCTTTCTCTTATAATTTCCTTCATTCTCTTCTCGCAGCGTTGTTAATTATATAAATCAAGTATCAACCACAAATCCACCAAAGAAATGTTGCGAAAATTTGCAATCAAACTCGCAAACCACAGACTATTTTGTTCTGAAAGATTATTTCAGGTCAGATGAAAAATTTTTGGTGGATCCTGAACCAATAAAATTAAATATTGCATCATTATTTTTCAGATCGATGAAGAAGTTGCGAAATTGTTGGCCTTGAAGGCTCAAATAAGCGCCGGTGAACCAGCTGCGCCCCAAAAATTCTCATTGAAGACACCAAAAGGAACGAGGGATTATAATCCCCAGCAAATGATGCTAAGGCAGGGAGTGCTCGACAAGATTATTACAGTTTTCAATAGACATGGAGCTGAAACAATCGATACACCGGTGTTTGAACTCAAAGTATGACGTTTTCCTTGGAATTTTTTTTTCGTAATTTTAATCTTAAAAAAAAATATTCAAGGTTGATCTCAATAAACGAGATAATGATGTTGTTAAATATTTTTACAAGTATCGGAAATTATGAGGGCCTGAAACAAAAACAAAATAGTAGAAACATTTAATTCATTCAAGTTTCAAATTTTTATCAAATTAATATAAAACAAAAACAATATTTAGACCTATATTAATCTCCATCTAAATCTTTTAGGAAGTTCTAACTGGAAAGTACGGCGAAGATTCCAAACTCATTTACGACTTGAAAGATCAAGGTGGAGAGATCCTTTCAATGCGTTATGACTTAACAGTTCCCCTCGCTCGTTTCCTGGCTATGAGCAAAATCTCCAGCCTCAAACGTTACCACATCGCCAAAGTTTACCGTCGTGACAATCCCGCCATGACTCGAGGAAGATACCGCGAATTTTACCAATGTGATTTTGATATTGCTGGAAGCTTTGATGCGATGTTACCTGATGCTGAATGCGTACGAGTTGTGTCAGAGATTTTGACTTCTTTGGATATCGGAGAGTTTGTTATTAAGATTAATCACAGGAAGCTTCTGGATGGAATGTTTGAAGCATGTGGAGTGCCAGCTGATAAGTTCAGATGCATTTGCTCGGCAGTTGATAAGTTGGATAAAGTGAGAAATGATGATATTGTTAATTTTTGATAAAAGCCCTTTATTTAAAAAGTTGGATCATTCCTGATTATTTATTCCTGAAAATTCTAATAATAAATAGCTTGAAATATTGAATTTCTGATTTATTTTCTAATTCTAGTCTCCCTGGGCCGACGTCAAAAAGGAGATGATCGATGAAAAAGGCTTGGACGAAGCTACTGCTGATAAGATTGGCGAATACGTGCGACTTTCAGGCAGTCTCGATTTAGTAGATCAACTTTTAGCTGATGATAAGCTTAAAAATGTGAAATCTGCCGTTGAAGGTCTTGAAGGAATCAAACTGCTCCTGAAATATTGTAATCTCTTCAAAGTGGGACATCAAGTGCTCTTTGACTTGAGTTTGGCTAGAGGTTTGGATTACTACACTGGTGTGATTTATGAAGCGGTGATGAAAGGAGATCCTACTAGCAAGAAGAAAGAGCAAGAAACTGTTGGATCTGTGGCAGGTGGTGGACGCTATGATAATCTTGTGGGCATGTTTGATCCTAAAGGCAAGCAGGTTCCTTGTGTAGGCGTCTCCATCGGTGTTGAGAGGATCTTCGCTATTCTAGAGGCAAAAAATGCTGCAGAAAAGTTCAAGATCCGAACAAATGATGTGCAGGTTTACGTGGCTTCAGCTCACAAAGGATTGCAGGACAAGAGATTGGAGATTTTGACACAATTATGGGATGGAGATGTAAAAGCGGAGCACTCATACAAAGCTAATCCTAAACTTTTGGTGCAATTGCAACATTGCGAGGAAAATCAAATTCCATTGGCTTTAGTTTTGGGAGATGGTGAGCTCGAGAGGGGAGTTGTGAAGCTCAGAGAAGTTTCTACAAGGAAAGAGGAAGAAGTTAAGATTGAAGATCTTGTTGAAGCTATTAAGAGAAAATTGTTGGAGCGAAAGAATTCAGTGAATTAAAAGAAATTTAAGAAAAAATTAGAATTGAACTTTTTTTAAGCTTTCGAGTCCTTGGCTTGCGAAATATTTATGTTTATCTTTTTATCTTTTAAAATTTGAGAAATAATAAATTATTGAATTTTCTTAAAATAATTGTGATGGTTTTTATTTGATAAACATGGAATGTTTTACATTTTAGGGAAAATTGAGGTATTACAGATCTGGACTAATTACATTTTAAGTTAAGTAAATAAGAATAAACTGACATTTTCTCCGGTGGTGTTTTTGATTTAAAGATAGTTAAAATAACATAAATTTAATAAATTAAGACTTTAATTCATGAACACGTAAAATAAAACTTTAACTTAAAATCTAATTTTGATTTTGTTTTCAATGAAGTTTCATGAATTTGTTTCATTACTTTGAAAAGTGTAATTAATATATTTAAGTTTAGAATATATTCTTCAAATATTAAAATAGTCTTAGTAATGAGAATAAACTATTCCTAAACATATTTCAGGAGCTCATGATTTGGCATCAATAAATCAATTTTCTTGATTACAGCATCGAATTCTTTCTTCTTGAGATTGTTGTGTTCTTTCTTTACGTGTCTCTTGTAATGTCCTTTGAAAGTGAACTTCTTGAAACATTTCTCACAGCTCAACTTTGGGTTGAAATGTTTGGAGATAATGTGTACATTGAGTTTCTTTTTGGTCTTGAATGATGAATCGCAAATATCACAAGAAAAGTCTAAAATAGTCAAATGAAGTTTCTTGTGATTCATTAAAAATTTAGCATTTTTAAACTTCTTGTGACATTGACCACATTCATGAGTTGAAAAATGTGACACCAAATGCTTCTCCATCTGTTCCTTGCTTCCAAAGCGAATTCCACAAACATCACAAATTAAGTGATGCTTTCCAAAATGAATTAATTTGAGATGACGTTCCAGGATAAGCTTCGTAGAAAATCCTAAAATAATAATTCATTTATTTAGAAAATATTAAAAAACTATTTATTTAACTTACTTAATTGACACTCTGAACATTTATAAGGTTTTAACTTCAAATGAACTGCGTTGATATGTTTCGAGACATCAGTCTTATTCTTCGATTTAAAAACACAAACATTGCAATGATGCATTTTTCCAATTTTAACAGAAACTGGATTCTCAGCTTGGCTATCAGTTTCGATGTCATCATTAACAACCTGAAGTGATTGAAAAAATCTCGTAAAATATTTGCTTAACAGAAAACACAATTTTTTACCTCAGGATCCACAGGTCGCCTCTTACTAGAACTTGTTTTAACTTTTATTTGTGAATTTTCGGCGTTAATTACTAACAAATCCTTTAATGGATCTTCTTGAAAGATTAAATTTTCATCATCATCAAGACTACCTGCTATGGTATCCACCTCGATCATCAAATGGTTCAATTGATTTGGAATTGCTTTGGAATTTTTTTTGATTTTCAGACATCTTTAGATCATTTTCCAACTTTTTGATTCGATATTGAAGTTTCTTTTGTTCATCTTTGAACTCTTCGATTTGAGTTTTGGAACTGATAAGCGGATCTTTAGCTGAGCAAGTTTCCTCCGTTAGATCTTTGATGGAGGCTTCATTTAAAGCATCTTTGTTCTGGTATGCTGATATCTTTTCTTGAAATCCATGATTGTGAGCCTTCAAATCTTGAACATTATTCTCTCGTTCTCTCAGCTTATCATTTTCTGCCTGTAACCTTGAATTTAAAGCATAAATCCCTTGTAAATCAGCTCTCATGAGGTCGAATTGTTGGTTCATCATTAGAGTAAATCTTTCGTCGGGATCGGGTAAAGAAGTTAAATCAATAAAAGGCATCGCAAGCTTCTGATCTTCTAATCTTATGTAGTGTTCTAACTGCATATTTAATGTCCTGTTGGATTGCAAAATATCTTCAAACTTTTCTTCTTCTTCTCTCAATAGTTCTTCAAGCATTTTTCTGTTGTTATCTGATGTTTGCTTGTTCTCATTCAGTTGCGCTTCCAATCTTTGAATTTTATTTATCATCTCCAATTTTATGTCCGTTTGTATTTCGTAATCCTTCTCTAATCTGTTGATATCATTTTGATGAACCGATAAAATTGTATCAATAAAATCTTTCGCTTTGTCTGTTAATGTATGGAAATAAAAATATAATCAATGAATTATTAACGACATTTTGGATTTCTAGGATTTGAGGCAGCATGTTTTGTTTGGTGGATTTCAGCTATTTTTTACTAATTAAAATCATCACTAATTTTCAAAAATGCATTGGATTGTTCATATCAATTTAAAATCAACTACATCATTCCAAAGTTACATAAAACACAGAAATTAATAACTTACTCATATAATGCCCATAAAAATTTTCGATCCTCACAGATAAATTATGCGGAATCATTGCTATTTCCTCAACGGTCAACACTTCGCTCAGAATTTTGGAAGGGAAAGTTTCCATTATTGTTTCACACTAAGTTTTATAATAATTTAATCACAAATCTAATAAAATACAAGCACAAACAAAATCATAAAATGATAATGCAAAAATTACGCAAATGAATACAAGACATAATAACAGGTGAATACAAATAATTGGCGCGAATTCTAAAAACAAGAAGTCGATCGTTCGGAGCACAATTGTGTTTTGGAGATGCTTTCAATGTTCCAAATCAAGAATTGATCCCAGAACCAACAACAAATAATTGATAGTTTAAGGCTCGAACAAAATCTTACAGAATACATTCTTTGAGTTACGTGAATACAATTGATTTGGAGTTTGTTGTTCTTATTTCTGAATTTTCATTTTAATCAGTGTTTTTCGGTTTCTACGAGATTTTCTCAACAATGAAGTCCTGAAGTACCTTTAAATTAGTGTTAACAAGTGTATAAAACAAGAACTTCTTTCGGTTGAGTTCGATAATTTGTGTTCATTGTTTTGCAGCTTATTTACAAAATCTTTCTCTTGAATTTCACATGCAGTTTTCTCATAATTTTCGAATTGTTCTTTTGGTTAATTGATATACGAATGAATGTGTTCAGTGTTAATTGATGTAACAATAAAAGATGAACCCATTTAGAAGCTGCTTGAATGATACCCAAGAAAAGAGGAAGGCCAAGGATATGAAGGACCATGCAGATTATTTTGGTAAGTTTTTCCAAGATATAATCATAGATAAATTTAGATCAGGTCATCACTAACCATATAAAGCTAATCAACAGATTGAAACAATCAGCAACTAAATGGAAATTAAAAGGGAAAGTACCAAAATTTTCACTTTCCTCACTTTACTCACTTTTAAAAAATTATTAAAGAAACTGCATTTAACCAATACAACCAATTTGTTAACAATTTGCCATCTCGACTTACTCGACAATACCTCAAATTCCTTACAAAAGCCCAAGATATGGAGAAATGGAGGAAAGTGATCGCAAAGTGATCGCTTTCGACATTCCTAGACAATCAAGTTGAGGACAAAAGGCAAGCAAAATGAAACTCCACGACTCAATTAATGAAAAATCATGAAAAATACTTTCGTGGTTCATCAATAAATTAATTTTGAAGATTTTAGTCAGCTATAGCGTATTAAGAAAATTAGCTAAAAAGTATCTTAAAATTCTTTGCAATTTAAATTCAAGATAAACTGGAAGTTCTGAAGAAATTTTAGAATCCCATAGAAAGTATTTTTTCATAACTTCATTAAATTGAAATTAATTAAAAACTACAAAAAAAACTTTTCTCATTAATCTCCTAATAGTCTTAAAAACATCTTAAATATTGAATCACCAAATGCCCAAATCTGAACAGTAAAGATTTAAATGACTAGCAGAAAGTGAACGCACTTTTCCACTTTCCATTTACATGTTACACACATTTATAATCACAATTATTCGAAATTATTTGAATCATTCATTTTTGGTACCAAAAAAACAGATTAAACGACTCGAGTTAATATAATCCGAAAAAAACTTAATAATCTAGAAAAACTCTTGAAATAAATTGAAAAGCCGACAATATCGGGGACGCTCTGGAAGTATTTTTTTTTGTGAAAGTTGGGAAATTTTTGGGTTTTAAAAGAAGAATCTTTCTAAATTTTCCATTTTGGTTAAAATTTAGTTTTTTTTAATTAAATGGAATTAAAAACCAACAGAATACTTATGAACGCCCCCTTCTACTAACGATTAGACTTTTGTTTACTTTTACCGCATGGTTTTACTACATACAAAAAATGATTAAAAATATCTGCGTGAAAGACTTAAATTCATGAATGAGGGAGAAATTAAACATCAAGTCACTACGTTACAACAAGTGCTTTTGTTGATTAAAATTGAAGCCAATTATTATTTAAAGTTTTTTTGTTGCGTTTATGACAAATATTATTTGGTTTTTTGCATGTTTTTTGTAAATTTCATATGATTTCTGGTGATTCATGCGTCAACACCGGAAGTTAAAATTTTTGGTTTGTTTGGTTGGGTTGCTCGTCAAATCGTTTAGCGCTTTGATTTTTGTCAAAGGAAGGGGAGGATTTATCAGTATTAAATATTTTTATTGAATTTATATTTTAACAAGGTCAAAGGTATTGGGAAATTTTAGTACTGCATTAACGGTTGGTTGGATATTTGATTGTAATTTGGATGCAATCATGACCTACAGCTGGATTTTCAGCCAATTTTAAACATATGTTCAACTGTAAGAGCCTCAATATCCTTCGATCATCCTTCATAAAAACCATTGAAAACTCTTGATGTCCAATAATCTAGTACCACACCAGACTAAAAATTTCAATGTCTATATTTCCCACAAATTCTCACAAAACTTCATAAATTTCTATACTAAAACACTTTTACCTTCCACAGTAGATCACAATCTTCTGATCCAGACCATTCACATTAATTTACTTTAATTATGCACCCCGTTCGAGAACAAAACGTAAAACTGTGGAAATTATGGAAATTATTGAAAATTATGCGGCTAATCACAATTTCCGACATGAATTAAAAATGATTCAGAACAATACAAATTTTTGATGAATTTCCGAATCTTTCAAGTTCTTTCAAATATTTTTGTTGTTGTTTAAATTTTTATTTGCTTTTGATATTTTTATTTTTATGCAATTGTAAACAAAAACCAGAAAAGAATGACAAACTGTTATTAATATGAATTCATAATTTTGCCGCTTTTATGTGAATTAATTACTTAGCGTCTGTGGCGAGTTTAGTGGAGTTTTGTTGTAGTTTACGGAAGAGCCAATTAACAAAACAATTTCTGCCATATGTTAACAATATTGCACAATTTGCAACGGACAAACTGAAAAATTAACATTTATATATTCAAATATTGATTCTTGGCGGGAAAAATGAGAGAATAAAGGAAATAGCGGGTGGTGTCGCTTTAAGTCTGATTTTAATTTGGGTAATTCTATAGTGCGGTTTTAAAGATTGACGAAGATTTTACAAATATGTTTGAGATTAAAAATAAACTCAATGCCTACTAACTTAGATTTCATTTCAATTAAGATTTACAGTGAAAAGCCCAATATTTCATAAAAATGGTCAAAACTAAAGAATCTAAGTACAGGAAGTGAACTCGTGAAATAAATTTCAGTTTACTTAAAGAATTAAAGATATTTTATAAAATTAACGCTTAGTCATCTTTTGTGTTTCTTTGGATTTTCTCGGGTTTTGGTGGGCTTACCGAGGATTAGTTGAATTATCTTGAAAGTGGTAATGCAAGCAGTTGGCGAGTGGATTTTGTCAGATTATTATTGATATTTTGGTTTTTAACGCTTTTTGAAGTATTTTGTGGTTTTAGTCTGGAAAAAGGGAAAACTATTTAAGGTTGGATATTGTTGGCTTTTTAGACATGCATTTGATTGATTGATTGGCCTACTGCGCTTTTGGGTTTTTCATTGTGTGTTTTTTGTTTTTGTACTTTGTGGTTTGAATGGAAATTTTGAAAATTGTAACATATTTTGATAATAGAAGTTAAAAGCAAGAAAGTTGTAATTGTGAAGTACTAGATTTAAAAATAGAAAAATGGGCTACGAAAAAAGACGAAAAAAATTACAATTCTTTAACAACCTAAACACGTTTAATGACGTCATACCAGTTATTACTCAGCAATAACCAAATTTAATCTACATCTACAAAAAATCACTTTCCATTTCAATTTAATTTTATTGCTGTTTTAAACTCGATAGCTCTTTGGTACAAACGTACAAATTCTCCGACAGCATAATATTGATTTCAGCCATCATCTTGAGTACAATTCCGCGAAACGACTTCTCACTGTTATCTCTTGGCAGATCAGTAATGTTACTACTGATCTCAAGCTGTTTCAGGTCAAATTTGACGACGTTGCCTTGGAACTTTTTCACTCTATTCGCGCAATCTTTCACGATTGTTTTGGATTCTTCCAGGTAAAGTGAGAGATTCTTAGATTGATGTATTTTTAATGATTCGAGGTCTCTGGGGGTAAAATTCTAATTTAATTTAAATATTCAATATTTATATATAAAAACAAAATCTCACCTAATAAACTCCCTCTCCTCCTCACACAGTTCATTCAACTTAAAAGTAGCCTTTGTGCTTTTTTCTAGGCTACGCTCTCTTATCTTCAATTGCCGCAGTTCACTTAGAATTTGCTTCTTTCTTTTGATCTTCATCTCTGAAGTGAAGAAATCTTAAGATAGTTGAAGATTGTATTCAAAAAACTTGAAGAAATCTCAAAGAAGTCGATAAAATTAAAGTTCTATTGAAAGAATCTGCGAAGAATTTTAATAAAACTTCAAGAAATTCACACAAAATCCAGCAGTTTCTAAGCAATTCTAATAAATTGAAGATGCTAGAACTTAACTCAAGCACCTTAAAGGAACTTGAACTGCTTGAATGAAAATATTTGCTAGGTTTGAATTGTATTGAAGTGAATTTGAAGTAAACTTGAGTCTTGTTGATTGTTGTTGTTTGATCTATAATTTTGTTTGTTTTTTTTTTCAAAGCCTACTTTGGATGTCTTGAAGGTTTCAAATGTTTTTGTTTTTAATTTGCGCATATGGTGTTTTTCACCCTCTTCAATCGTCGCCAACGTGATTCATCAATAAATTTTTTGGGAACGAGGGGTGGTGTTTGGGTTGGTGTTAGATTTTTTGTTTGAAATTAAAATTTGATGAATTGCCCAGGAAACCAGTCAGAATGAGTTAGCATGCCACTCAGAATGAAATTTCGGAACGTCAGAATTCTAAAAAGTATTCCACTTTGCATTCCATTTGGAGGCCTAGTGCACAACAATCATACTGACAATCATTCTAAGTAGAATGAAATTCAGAATGAGTTTTCATTCTGACTTTCATTCTGAATTCATTCTAACTTTCATTCCGAGTTGAATTCTGAGTTCATTCTGAAATTCATTCTAATTTTCATTCTGAATTCATTCTAACATTCATTCTGAGTTGCATTCTGAACTCATTCTGAGATTCAAGGATGCAAAAAACAAAAAATAAAAATCGGGAAAAACCTGAATATTTCCCCGATTTCCCAACATTTTCACTTTTTTTTGTCACCAATCTTTACCAAGCCGTGTTTTGTTCCTTTTATTACCTAAAAACTTCCGTTTAACTCTGCGAGACCCCGGGTCTCGAACCCACTACCTCTCGTTCGCGAGACGAGCGCCCTATGCCCTACACTACCTAACCTTTGTGAACGCGATGGCTTAAACCTTACTTATAATGAAAAAATATCCAACAGGATTTTTCTACTGAAATGTTTCTACAAATTTGTGTTTTTTAAATTGCATTGTTAAATAATGAATCGCAATAAACGAATTATAAGGTTTTTGTTTGAAAATACAATTTATTTTCGGAATCAAAATTTTATTATTAGCAAATCAGAAAATCATATCGGTGTTTTAGAATTTCTATTAAAATCAAAACTGTTCAACAATTTTCACTTGGTTCTGAAAATTGATACAATAACGACTTTAAAAAAATCCAACTAAAAAATTTGAAATTCATTACACACAAACTTAAAAATAAAAATAACAGAATAAAATAAATACATTTTCATAATAAAAGTTTGAGATATCTTCGCCGATCAATTTCCGAAATAGTCACTCTTTTTTGCCATTTTTTTAACAGTATTTCTGATTTTTACCACCAAAATTATTAGCATCCCAAAACTTCAAAATTTGATAAGATTCGTAAAACATAACTCCTTCAAACCAAAGTCCTTTGTCTTAAATCATCAACATATATGCTATCAAGTAATTTTATAAGTTAGTTTTTGTTGAGTTCTGACTTTCATTCTGAGTTGCGCTCCGTGTTCATTCTAATATTCATTCTAACTTGTATTCTAAATTCATTCTAACTTACATTCAGGTTTGCGCACCGTGTTCATACTGACATTTATTCTGAGTTGCATTCTGAGTTCATTCCGACTTAAATCCACCACTTATCAAATATTTTAATTGATTTTTCAGTTGTTTATCACATTTTTAAACAGCTTATTGACGATTTTACACCTAGTTATACAGTTATTCATGAGAAAATAATTCATTTTATTTTATTTAAATTTCATTCTAATAATCATTCTAAGTTGTATTCAGAGTGGCATGCAGAGTGGAACGCAGTTGGAACGCTACTCTGAATGAATACTAGAATTCTAACTTTCATTCTAAATTCATTCTAACATTCATTCTGAGTTGCACTTCGCGTTCATTCTAACATTCTATCTGAGTTGCATTCTGAGTTCATTCCGACTCATATCGACCACCTATCAAATATTTTTATTGATTTTTCAGTTGTTTATCACTTTATCATAGTTCAGTTTATAAAAATATGTCGATTTTACACTTAATAATACAGTAATTCGTTGGAAAATCATTAAAAATATTATTTTTCAAAATCGTTCTAATAATCATTCCAAGTTGCATGCATTCAGCATTCAGAGTGGAACGCAGTTGGAACGCTACTCAGAATGAATACTAGAATTCTAACACTCAGAATGTGTCGGAATTCTGAGTGGAATGATTTGTTGGAATGGCGTTCCGACCTGGTTTCCTGGGTTGGGATTTTTGGTAAAATAAAAGAAATAAAAATATTAGATGAATTTTTTCGCAAATAAAAAAAAACTCGAAAATTATCTCCCTACTTCCCGCTCATCACTTCAAATGCACTATCGATTAAATTACCACTAGTACACTCCAAAAACCAGAAAAGCCAACCAAATTTATTTATTATTTTCACAAAACGTGCACTTGCTCGCTATAAAGGTCTTTAAACACATTAAATCAATATCAACACACCAGTTAAAAGCATAACAACAACATATCAACCAAATTTTACCAAATTCAACCACCTGACGTCATAGAAACAAATAACAAATTATAAACATTAAATACCAAAAATACAACAATTTTATGGAAAACACTGCGAAAAATAATAAAATCAAAGCAATTCAAGAAAAAATCTAGAAAATAATTTAATAAATTCAAAAATTCATCAAATTCAAGTTCATTCCATTATTTTTCACAATTTTCGTCCAGTACTTGATTAATTGGACTGTATTTATTCATTACTTCTCTTTTATAGTCTCTCGCCAGTAATTTACGCAATTTATGATTGCTTTTGATTGTTTTTGTGGAACAAAACGCATTTCCGTTTGAAGAACAATTGAGGCATTTTTTTGATGAATAATTTTAGCTTTCGTCATCTCTTAATGAATAATGTGGTGGAAAATTAATTAAGCAAATTGAGTTGATGAACAAAAAAGAACCTAGAACTTTGTGGAACTGCGAAGTATTCTGTGTTTTATTTATATTCAGTTTTTGAGTAAAATGCGCTAGAATGCTTCAGAATGCTTGTAAATGCTTTAATGTGACCCAATATTGTAATTAACATTAATTGTTTCAAATAGCATGCAGAGGAAATCAGTTTCCTTTGCAGTCTGGACAACTGGACAAGTGTATGTGTGGTTGTTGGGAAGGGGCGGTCGAGTTTTTCATTAAAGAAGAATTTTCTGTTAAATCTTTGATTCGAATAATTTTTATGGATGAATAATAAAAATTCAACAAAACGACATAATTCCCTTCCGTCCCCCGAACCACACATGAAAGCATCACTCAAATTACATTTAATTCTACGAACAAGTGTATTTAAATCATTTTGCACATACTTCACATACAATCTAAAACATATTCCAAATCTCCTCTACACCAAGCTCTAAAACAATATGCAAATTCCGAGTAAATTCTGTGGAAAATTCTGCTAAGCTGCGAAGCGATTGGAAACATTTAAAGGTCATTACATGGCGAATAGCGAGTTGATTTATTTCACCATATTCCATCATCATTACGGTTCAATAATGTGTGGAATATATCGTGGTTTTCATGGATTTCATAGATTTTCTTGAGATGTTTCGTGAATTTCGTGCTTTTTTGTAGTTTGCAGAATAATTAATTGTAATAATGGGCTGAGAGTAATGGAGTAATCTGTATTATTATTTTTAACTACACTTGTTGGACGGTAAAACAAATGGGAAGGATGGAGCCAGTACTTGGTGGATTTGGTAATGATCGACTTATTAGAACTCTTTGAAAAGTACGGTGAAGGTGATTTTACGGTTTTATCATCGTAATCATTTAATTGTTTTTGATCTGTTTGATAGAATTTTTTTTTAATAATCGATCTAAAGTAGAAATTTTTCAAAAAATATATTAATCGATTATTCTAATTAATCTTTTTAGCTAAAGTTTTTTTTGTTGTAATTCTCAAGTTATCTAGAAAAAAAAAAAATACAAAATTCCCGAAAAATATTTCATCTAAAATCTTCCAAATAGATCCCTCATAATCACCCTCCTTACACCGGCACAACATTCAAAAGAGTTCTTTTTTGAATTGCCGGGAACGCTTCGTTCAGGTTCACCGCATTTTCCATATACCATGAGTAACACGGAGTGATGGCCATTCTGCTTCACGCTTCAGCTTTTCTTTTAGCTCTTTTATGCTGCTTTGCGCTTTGCCAGCTCGTTTGTTTGCTGAATTTGTTCACATTGTGTGATGGTACAATATTCAGAACAATATGAGTAATATGCTGTAATGAATGTTTCATGTGCTTTTATTTTTTATTCTTTTCTAGAACCAATTGTTGAAAAATTGAGGAATTTTTAAGAGTTTGGATTGAAAAGGTCGAGAACTTGAAATTAGTTGGGAATATGAGAATTTGTCTAGTTTAGCTAAACTTCCATTTTAAAAGATTTTTTAGAGATTTTACTCAAGACTCGTTTAATCTTGATCACCAATAAAATTCATTTAATTTCTCACAAACATCTAATCAATTTTTTAATTGAATTGAATTTTTAATCCTCCTCCTTTCTCCAGTATAAAATCAAAAGTAAAACCATCATAATTGCTTATGCAAAGATAATTGCATAATTAATACCACCAACATTCTCTTCTTCACTCGCATACCTTCTCAACTCCACAAACATAGCAATAATAATTCCATTTATTCCGCATTTATTGTACAAACTAACAAAATACATTAAAAACAATAAAAATGTAATAGTAAATTCACTTGACTCTTTATATTCTTTCCTGCGCCTAGCCAATTAGCAAATAACAACAAGCAGCAACAAAAATTCATAATAATAAAATAAAAGACAACCAGTTGCGATCCAAAAAGGGTTTCTGCAAAAAAACCTCGATTTTCAATCTCCATCCACTTTTCTCTCTCAAAATAGTGAAAAACAAGAAAAAATTCTCTGAATTCGCCGCGAGATTGCTCAGTCTGCTGAATTCGCTCCAAAAACGCAAGGTTTGCTGAGTTTCTTTCAAATTCTGTGAGTTTATCCATTCTTTTACTCAGTTTGTTGGAAATTGTTGGAAAAAGCGGTCGATTTGTCGTTCCCAATCGCGTATAAATATTTTTCGAATTTTATTTGAAAATATTTTGAGTTTGAATTTTTTTTTTCGAGTTTTTTTAAGTTTCGGTATTTTGTAGTTTACAAATTATTTGAAAAGTAAAATAAAAGTGCAAAAAATAATAAAAAGATTTATTGAGACTTAAATCACTGAAATGATTTAAATTACTTAAGAAAGACTTGGAACAACAGAAATTCGTAAATTGATGGATTAATTACTTTCACTGATTTTTTGTGGCTTTAAATGGCTTAACTGGCTCGAAGTGCTTAAATACCTGAAAGTGATTTTATATATTTTAAAAATTATTTTAAATAGTTGAGCCAGTTTATTGGAATTTAAAGGAATTGTATGAAATTTCTGTGGATTTGTGAGATTTGTTGATTTGTGGTCTGTGGCACATGCAAATACTACAAAACAGGCAAAAACACACTACGAATAATCACAAAAATTGTGATCAAATGTTGATTTACTGTTTTTTTACCGTTTTAAATCACTTTTGGACTGTCGTTTGGTGAATTAATGATTTTTAAGAATTTTATAAATTTCGGTAGTTTTTCGTATTTATTGTAATTCGTCTGTTGTTTCGGTAGTTATATAGTCAGTGTGCTATTAAAGTGAACAAAACCAACAAAACCAACAAGAGATTGGAATAATAATGGAATAATCGATTTTATCGACTGTCAAAGCAACAATATCGTTAAATAATTAAGTAATTATTATATAATTCATCAGGCGGCTATTGTTGATTAATATATTGTGGATATTTGCTTTAATCGGCTTTAACTTTACAAAGTTTACAAATTTTAAGACAAATTATCTGTTTATAGTCAATTTTATTGTAAAATAGATAAAAATAGCTGAAAAGTGTGAGGACCAATTTTAGGTTGAAATTGTTGTCTTTTTGGTGAAATGTTTGGTTGAATTGTTTTGGCGAATGGATAATAATTTTTTGGCGCACTTTGAATAAGGTAAGGTTTTTTTTTATAATCTTTAGATTTTTTTTGAGATTTAAATATTTTTTTGACATAAAATGTTGTTCACATTTTATTTTCAAATACTTTGAAAGAACATGTTTACAATTTCTACTGACTAGTACCCAGCATCTTCTGGAATGCAAAAAAGAAAATTATCTGGACTTAAAATCATCTCTTCTGCAAAAATGCAAAAGAATGCAATTAATTTCCCATGGCCGAGTAAAATACTTTAAAAAGCTTATAGTCGAGGCCATAAATCATAAAATTCTTTTGAATCCTCACTCAACTTTTACGCGCCTAAAGTACTTTCAAGATTTACAAGATTTAAGAAGTAAATTCATAAATCTCTTGGTAAATTCATAAAATCAGTTAAAAAGTTGACGATCATACTTGACGTATTGAAGATTGAAGTTTTCAAGTTTATTTATGTCTCGACTGCTTGCATTTTCTTGCGACTCTTTAGTGACTTCTGAAGATGATTGTTGAGATATTTGCGCGCAAAATTAAAAGCTGTAAAAGTGAAACATAAATAGTGCAAATAAGTGAAAACAAATACTGATTTACGGCTATCAGGTCTGTGAGAGTCTTTTTGTGGTGATGAGGAGGATTTTTATATACGTTAAGGATCGTATTAGTTGCGCTGCTTAATTTCAGAAAATCTGTAGATATTGTATTCAGAGATATTCATGGTTTTTATTGTTAAGAATGTGAGAGCATATATATTGGGTTCGAATCCTGTCTGAAATGCATACATTTAAGCTCATGCGTTTTTGGTTTTTTTTGTAGAAAACTTCATAGGTTTTTTTTTAATTTTCCTATTAACATCTTTACAAAAATCCACCTTGAAATAATTCTTGAAACCAATTCCATAAATTTTTCATTAGAGACAATTTAATAACTCAAAATGCGCACTGAAATACTTGTAAAAACTTAGTTATTTTAGCTAAACGATCCATCGATGCGAATTACTTGCATTACTAGCATTTATGAGCATTTCTCAGCATAACTTGAATACTATTACTTTACTTGAGCTAAACATTAAAAAACATTAAAAAAATTAAAACACATTAAAAAAATTTCAATAAAAACCACTTATGGAGAAATGATTGCTATTAAAGCATTTAAGTCAAAGTCGAGTCTTGGAATTGAATTAATTAATTACATAGAATTTGGTGCACTGAGTGACTGCGTTAGGCTAGAAAGTGAAAATGGATGGAAATGAAGAAGAAAGTTGTTAGGAGCATCAGGTGATTTGATTATGGGAGTGTCTTTGACAGTGTAGTGGATTCTGATAATTTTTGGGTTTATTGCAATTAAAAAAAAACAAGAAAGGCAAGAATTGCCAGTTGGCAAGTACAGAAAGCGTTTTTTTTGGTAAGCTGATATATCAAAACACGAAATTTTAGGTTTTCTTAACGAATGACATGATTCTGAACATTTTTCCAAAAAAAGTGTCGGGAGCCACCAGACCATCCCACCAGCTGGTGGAGGACCTTTGCTGAAGAAACCAAATCGCTAACTTGTACCGTTCAAAAGTTGATTTTGTATGGGGAATGTTCTGGAAAACCAGAGAAGTGACTACATCTCCCCAGCTGGTAAAGTCACCTCCACCAAAAGTTTCGTGTTTAAACTAGGGTTGATATGGAACATTTTGGTACCAAAAATTTGGGTCTGACTCTATCCGTTCGAGAGTTATTTTGTAAACGGACGGACGGACAAAGTGAGAGCATATAGCGTATTTTTTCCAAAAAAAAAAACGCTAAAAAATTTTGTGGCAAAAAAACAGTTCGAAAAGAAAATCAACCTTGCACTTAATTTTCTAGGATTTGAACCAGTAAATTATCATGTGTTTATAGAGACCTCTAAGAATTTACAAAATCGCTCTTGTTTCTTAAGTGGTCCAAAATTTAACCAAAATTAGACAGAAAAACACAGCAAAACCTCCAAAAATCCACCAGTTCACTTTCTTCCACCAAGTTCACTAAAATTGTAACACATTCAGTCAATCTGCTACAAGTTACTTGAACTTGAATCGGAACTTCACACATATCTTTCGTTTTCTCGAGCGGAATGCTGTGGCCGAGTATAGAAATCACTCAAAGCTCGAGCAACTGCTTTATGATCAACTTGTGAGTTTTTATTTTTATTTCTGCTGAGATGGCAAAAAATTAAAAATCAACTTATTTTATTTTTTTGCGCAATTCAATTTCTTTAATTTCTTTTATTGCTTATTTTAGTTGTTCAGCTTTTATAGCAGGTTTTGATTTTAATGCGCACTTTAATTTCTTATTAGGTTTTGTAATTATTGAAAGTACCTAGTGCTGGATATCTGAAAGTATCAAGAAAAGGCTGAAAAGATTGTTTAAGTTTGTTCAAGATTGTAAAAATTTAAAGAACTGAAAGAATTGAAAGACAAGATCACTCGATCGCCTTTGATCGAAAAATTTCGGTGTTTTTTGTTTATTGATTGAGTTCCTGTCATTAAACATTAATTGAAACATAAAAAATATTAATTTATTGAACAAAAAGCTAGGATTTCAACCCTGGACTAAAAGATTTCTTAGAATGTAGTCTAACCACTGCGTCATCAACTTTGATATCTTTTTTTCATAGAAAAAATCCTCAATTTTACCTTAATTTCTCTAATTCTCGACAAAACCAACCATAAAACAACAAATCTCTAAATTCACTGCGAAAATGAAAGATTTTTCATCCAAATTCAATTTCTATTGATTAACAAATTGAAATTGGGTTATTTTCGATTTTTATGGAGATGTTTGATTAATTTACATGTATGTTAAGTTGGTTATGAGTTGTGAGGTGGGCGCTTGTTTGAATAATGATTTTTTTCTCGAAATTAGTGATTCATCATCATCATCTATCAAATGCTAGCACGAAAACCAGTAAAATCTAAAAATTGGAAGGATGAGCCTGTTTTATGTCTTTTGCATGTTTGAATACTTTAAATGCCTCAAAAGCTTGAAAAATGTTAATTTTGAGGTGAATTTGAATAATTTTATGTCAAATTTAGATTTTGGATGCGGAAAGTGAATGAAACAGGTTTGATGGGAAACCTAATTTTGAGTAATTTGAATAATTTATTGAGATCGCTAAGTAGGTCGACATTTTTATATTGACTTTGAATTTTAGCGGGAAAATTTATGCAAATTTTATTTTAGACGAGTAATTGATGAATTTTGTTTATCGATGAGTTTAAAAAGCCAAATGGTAAAATTTTGATAAAAATTCGTTTTTTGCTCCAAAACATCCAAAAATCTATTAAAATCAAAAAATCAAAACATTTAAAGTCAAATATCGACAACTCCATCAATTCCTCATCTTATCTCCACCTTCACGATCTCAAACTGTTGAAAGCACCTGTTTATCACTATATTCACTTCCCAGAGCAATTTCGAGCGCAGATGAATGGTTAACGACTTGTGAGACACACATACCATATTTATGTTAGTTTTTTTTGTGCTTTCTCATTAATACTTGTAGCTTAAAAGCAGTTTAATACTTTGAAGTCTTTAAAGACACAAATATACCTTCAATCTGCTTCAAATCTTTATCTTGCCGTATTTTGATATATTTTCTAATTCTTGTTTGTACTTTGCCATTGTGTTTGGCAGTTTTTCAACTTTTTTGTTTGTTGGATTTGTTTGGGCAAGCAAGGGGAAATGAATTCATCATCGAAGGCACTGTTGAAAATTAGTTTTTACGATAATACCTTATTACGGGAGATTTCTAATCAATTGGAGTAGAATTTAAAGAAGTTCGAATAAAAATTTTCAACAGTGCACCAGAGTCGTTCGGTCAAGTTCACTAAAACAAAACGAAATGTCTCAACAAAAAGTGCTTTCCCTGCTTCTTATGGACTTCTCAAGATTCTCACTGTTTGATTGTGTGTCTTTCGCCAAGTCTCAATTGCCTTCGAATGTGTGGGCAAGTTGGAGCTTCAGAGTGCTTCAAAATGTTTCAAAATGCTTCAATACTTTCCAGTGAATTCCAATATATGTGACTTGCTGGCTTGAAAGGTGCTTGTAGGTTAACAGACGACGCAAAGAGAATTTAGGTTCAGTTTTTTCTTTCAATTTTTCAATTTCCAGTTTGTTTGCATCGTGGAGATTCTTTTGAATGGAAAGTATTTTTTTCATATTTCTGCTGGATGTCAGTGCTATATTTGTATGTATAGATGGAAAATGAAGAGATTGTTTTGATTCTTATATTTTCTTGAGATTTCTTGCAAAAAATATTTTATTCTCTTTTTCCGGGCCAAAAAACATAAGTGACCATAAATAGTGGTTTCGAGAAGAACTGTAGGAATTGAACTTCAGTATGATGCTTATTCACTTTTGCTACATCAATCAAAAACAAGCTCTAGTAAAATAAGCGTTGCTTAATTCTATTATTATTCAAGTAAAAACATATTTTTAAACAAATTTTACAGCATAAATACATAAGGAGTAAATACTAAGCAGCTTCAAAGTCATTCTCACTAATAAACGGCATTTATTGAAAATTAACTGCTTCTTTAAAGTACAAAGCAGAAAATAACATTAATTACGACAAATGAGCTTCCTACTTGCTTTCTTCTCAATGTTACTCAAAATTTATTCATTAATTCTATGATTCAGAAAAATGATTCTTAAAAACCCCGGAACAAACATTCTAATAACTGCAATACTTCCAATGATTTCAATAATTCTAATAATACAATAATTCCATTTAAGAGGCAAACGGTTAGAAAAACCATAGAAAGTAAAGCCGCAAGTAAGCACATTGTTTACTCACATTTCCAATTACCATAAATAATAAAATACTAGAAAAATTGAACATAAATCGGTAATTTGCAACAAAAAAGTCGAACTAGCAAAAAGTTTTTGATAGATTTCCAGATATTTCCAGTTATTTCGCTATTTTTTAAAGAGTTTTTCACGTGAAAAACAGCAGAAAACGCTGTAAGTTGTAAAAAACGTTGATATTTATGCAAAAAACGTGGAAGGGTGAAGTTTCTGTGAATCAACAATTTTCGTTTCAATTTTTTTCCACCAAAATATTTTCAAACAAAATAAAAATTTTTTAATATTCAATTGTAAAATATTTTTTAAGAAGAACAGCGTACAGAGAATTGGCCCTTAAGCTTTTAGATTTGGTGTCAGTCATTTTTTACGGGTTTTCACCTTTTTTACGCGATTTAAAACAATTTTTTGTGTAAAAAATTCACGTATAAATCAAAGTAACAGCAAACTCAACGAAACCAAATGAAATTCTTCGGAACCTATTGGATTAATTAAACTATTAAAGAATTATCTTCTTGCTCAATTAATTGAAATCATTTGAATTTTTTTTTTGATTTCTTTGATTTTTTTCCTTAAGATATTTTGCTTGAATATTCAAGAGAACTTGAACGTACTTGAATAGTTGTTCCATTGAATTAAATTGTGAACCGCAATCAATAGGCGGCTGGAACCGATTGGATAATGAGATTGCAAGACAATCGACTAATTGATGACCCAATTTAACTGTAAAATGCTTTTAAAAGGTTTTCAGGCAATTTAAATGATTTAAATGAGTTAAATGAGTTGCTTGGAAATGCTTCAAAATGCAAATTCAACGCAGCGTAGTTCGAAAATGTTGTGGAAAAAGTTGATAAATGCCTTTTAAAAGGCGACTTTAACTTGGTTTAAATTGCTTAAACTTGAAATTCAAGTAAATGGATTTATTATTTGTGACATTTTGATGGCTTAAAATTGAGATTATTAAGGGTCAGGTTGGTTTTTAAGAGATGCTGACATTTTGCTCGATTTTGCGTAAGTTTTGGAGATATTTCTTGTTATCCATGAGAAAACATTTAATTGTTTTATTTAAGATTTTTGAATCTAAACAGTAGAAAAGTCATGTGTTTCATGTGTTCATTGCAATTTTCTGCAAACTAAACTTCATTTTTTGCATTTTCCTCAATAATTTCCATAATTTTCTTTAACTTTTAGTGACCACGTCACGCGCAATAAAATTAATTACCCTCAAAACCCGATAATCTCAAAAAAACCTCACAAGACTCGAAAAATACAAAAAACTCGAAAACACATCCATAAAAAGCTCAAAATTAATGATTTCAATTAATTTTGAACTTGAATTGCAAAATGGCATATCTGAAGCAATTTCCATTTGAATTTGTGCTGTTAAAAATGTTTTAATGTAATAATTTCTTGAACAATAAATCTTTGTGTGATATTAAAGCTATCACAACATCCACAAACGATCCACGCAAACATTCCTGAGAATTCAGCGTTGCAAGCTCGCACTGTTCGGGTTTGATGCAATTCTTCTTTCGGTCACATTTTAAATGAAAATTTTATTTTTTTTATTGCTCAAGATTAAATCGCGACTGATGAATCAGCACAAATGACAAGAAAAGCAGTTAAAAGTTTAAATAAATGAAGAAACTGGAGTTGCTTGTAGAAAAGTTGAAGAAAACTGGAGTTTGTGGAGTTTGTTGAGCAAATCGCAGTTAATGTAAAACGCAGGAATTGTGTAACGTCTTGATCTGCGCTTGATGGTTTGATGACTTGACGGCGACTTGTAGTTATTTATTAGCAGTCGAGTTGCGAGGAATTTTTATGGGGAAGATGATGGTTTTGTGGGGCTTTTGATCTTTTGGTTGCCTCTTGGTCGTCTTTTGGTGAATTTATGACATTAAAAAATGAAAAAAAACAGCACATTTATTAAGTATAATATTTGAATACCGGGAAATAAACCCTCGGATATTCTTCGTTCTTTCTTACCACAAACCAGCTACTCAATGGTTTGATAATTCTAAAAAGTTAGAGTTTATTAATAGAGCATTGAAATCTTTTGTTTTGAAAAACTGAAAAATCTACTTCTAAAATCACCAAACCACTGACTTTCTGACCTCACGTCACTTAAATCATCATCAGTCAATAAAGAAAGACCTAGAATTTAAAATTCTATCTTCTCTCCAATCTCAAAGCCATTTCCCTAAAGTTCTCCAATTATTCTCCCATTTAAAGATTCAGATCAAAATTCCCAGAACTAATTACAGTTGCAGGACAAATTGCCGCTAAAATTGATTCAAAAGTTAACTACAGATTCTGCTATGAAGTTGTAGACTCAGAACTCAAGCAATTTCCACAGAATTCTGCTCGGCAGTTGAACTAAATTTTAAATCTAAATCGGTTGATCTTTCTCGGCTTCTCGTTCATTGTTTGTTGTTTTGCTGGGTATTTGCTAGCTGCTTTGCGCCATCACATTTTCTTATATAATTATCCGGTAGAAAATCCCCCAGCAATTAGATGGAAGTTGATCGAGTAATGAAAATTATACAATAATGTTTATTGCCTTTTCCTACTGCTTTGATCTGTTGAAGGTGATTTGGTGCGGTTCTTTATTTTATAGGGTGTTTGGGGGAAAATGTCCAGATTTGGATTTACAGCTCAGCTTATCTTCAATTTACTGAATTTCCTAATATATTTGATGTTTAATGACCTTAAAGGACTTCATTTAGTGTTTTAGCCTCGAAAAAGGCAAAAAAAAATCGGAAAAGCTGAAGCTTTAGCAGGCACTTCGGCAACATAATACCTATGTTTCATTAGAATGATTCATTTGAATGAAGCAATAAAATTCTAGGAAATTCAAAAATATGTAACCAAAATATAAATATCCGATCAGAGCGCCGAGCGGGAATATTGTGCATTATTGCTGATAATTCTGTTGAATCAAATTTTACCACTTTCTGATCGAGTTGAGTTGGTAGTTTCTTAACGAAAAACACGTAAAACTTAATTTCATATAAAATTTAAGAAAAAAATATATATTTTTTCCAACAATTATTTAGATTTTTGCAAAAACATAAATTTGTTTTTTTAAAGCATGACAACTTGGTCATGGAATAAAATTTTCAAAAAACCTTCAAGAATTGATCATTTTGGGACAAATACAAGGTTTTTGCGTATTCAGATGTTTTAAAATATTTTCAGGAAAAAAAAAATTTTGTATGGGAAAATGGTAGTTTGCACTACAGGTACTAGATGGCGCTGTCGGATTTTCAAAAATTGACGTGACGTCGCTGCTTATGGTTAAAAAAAGCTTATTCTGAAAATTTGAGATAAATCGGTCCGATGCAGTCTGATATTTGGGATACAGAAGTTTTTTTTCCGAAATTTTTGTAAGCATGACAACATGGTCATGGAACAAAATTTTCAAAAAACCTTCAAGAATTGATCATTTTGGGACAAATACAAGGTTTTTGCATATTCAGATGTTTTAAAATATTTTCAGGAAAAAAAAAAATTTGTATGGGAAAATGGTAGTTTGCACTACAGGTACTAGATGGCGCTGTCGGATTTTCAAAAATTGACGTGACGTCGCTGCTTATGGTTAAAAAAAGCTTATTCTGAAAATTTGAGATAAATCGGTCCGATGCAGTCTGATATTTGGGATACAGAAGTTTTTTTTCCGAAATTTTTGTAAGCATGACAACATGGTCATGGAACAAAATTTTCAAAAAACCTTCAAGAATTGATCATTTTGGGACAAATACAAGGTTTTTGCATATTCAGATGTTTTAAAATATTTTCAGGAAAAAAAAAAATTTGTATGGGAAAATGGTAGTTTGCACTACAGGTACTAGATGGCGCTGTTGGATTTTCTTGAATTAGCAAACGCGACCGTCTCATGGTTAAAAAAAGCTTATTCTGAAATTTTGGGACCAATCGGTCGGATGGGTTCAAAGATTACGAATACAGAAGGTTAAAAAAAAAGTCTGGATGAAACCAAGACTTCACAACTTTTTGTTGCCGAAGTAAAAATTTCCCTGCAATCCCACCACCACTTTTATATTTAATTTTGCAAAAAAAATTTCAGCGCTGCTTCAATTAATAGTTCGATGATTTGTGGCGCTCATCAAAGCTGAATCATTTTCGGTATAAAACCTCTGAAATTCATCCGAAAATAATAAACCACATAAATCTACTCGCAAAAAAGAGAATACAAATTACCGGGAAATTACTGTGGAATTGACCGTTGACCTCAGATTTTGCGATTTGAAGATTTTTCAGTTTTTGATGAGCGAAAGCCAAAATTGCTAAGAAATGCTCAGATAATGCTCGATATTGCTCGTTATATCAACTTTTAATGCGCTTTTGTGCTTTTTGTTTGAAATGATGAAAATGCTGGAAATGCCCCGTAATGTCAGAAAAGTCAGGTAATGCTAGCAACGCTAATAATGGCAGTAAAGCAGGATCTAGAACACCACAAGATCCAGTTATTTGCTTAAAATATTAAAACAAAATGATTAGACCCGCATTTTCCACTTTTTGATGGTTTTCGTGGGATTACTAGGAGACTGTTAGTGATTTTTCGTTCATTATAGTTTTGCAAAAAATTGATATGTGACTAGTCCCATTTAAGAAGTTCGAAACCGATTACTTTGTGGAATTGAACCATAGACATCACCCTAGTATGTTGATAACAATTCGGTGACACGTTACCAGATAGAAAACATTCTAAATATTAAATTAATAAACAAAATGAATAAAATTTACCTTTCAAAAAACCCTAACAAATTCAAGATTGTGAAAGCTCCCTACAATTTGTTCTGATCTAAATTCATTCCTAATAGCATTCAAGACTGTCCTATCTTCATTTCTCCACTAGTCCATTCCCTACCAGGCTAAAATCCATCAATTCGCCAATATTTTCCGCAACACTAAAATGTACAAAAAGAATACTTTAAAAGGCATGAAGCACAAAAATTCATCTGCTTTCAGCTTTTCTGCTATTTTTTGCCATTTTTAACATTTTTTTTTTCTGTGCAGATAGTTTTTGTGTAGTTTTTATGGTTTTCCTGCTGATTTGAATAAAAACCGAATAGAAGGAAAGATACTTAAGTTGAACATTTGAGTAAAGTTCATCCAACCTAGAAAAAAAGTGGAAAAATGTGCAGAAAAATAATTGCCGAGAATATGAAAATGCCTTGATGCCAATTGCGCCATCCAGAGCACATAGAGACGAAGAACATAGACAAAGAGCCAGTAGGACTTGCCAACTATTCTTAGCTGCAGTTTGTTGCGCTTGCCAATTAATCATTCGGATGGAGTCATATAAGTTGGAAGTTCTATAGAGAAAACTTTGGTTAGAAATAAATTCATTAAATTTATGGAAAACATCCAAATTATTAGATCAATAATTTATTCCTTCAAAAAATTGAGAAAAAACTCTTCTATAAAAACCGCAATTTATATGACCTCAACAATCTTCCCTCAAATAAAACATTAAAAGTATTAAAACGAGTTTTATCTCGACTACATAAAAATACTGCACAGAAATTATTCATATTTATCTTGTCTGTTGACCAGGAGAACCAAAAAAGCAATAAATGCTGCAATTTCTGTAAAATTGTGCAAATTTTGCTCCATCTCCAAAGTTCAATTTTAAATTTTGACCGAAAATGTAAAATAAATTGAAAAATTGGAAAGAAAGTCATTGTGAAGTAATTGTTTTCTGCCATACATCGATATCGCTGCCTAAATTGTGCCAAAATGTTATTTATCGTGATTACAATTTTTTTCGAGGCTGGGACATATTTTTAGAGTAAATTTTAAGACAATTTCAAGAAATTTTCTTACAAATCAAATATTCTGGAATACATAAAAATATGTCCAAGCCTCAGATTTCACTCCAAATTTTCGATTTTCAAAAATGTTTATTGTTTTCTATATTTTCGCATATATTGCCAGTTTTTCTTGTATCGTGCCAATAAAATGTTAAATCGATTTTTCTGGTTTATGACATGAATTTAATTTCTTTAATTTATGGCCTGAGGGAAATTGGACCGAGGTCCATCAATAATGAGTTTGGGGAAAAGTTATTTTTCGTTGATTGGAGCGGGATCGATTGTTTCTTTATGGTTTAATGAAAATGGGAGGGGTTTGAAATATTAAAGTGCTTTCAAATATTTGGAATAACGTAAACTTTATTGTGGAGAAAAGAAAGATAAAGAAATGATTTTTTATGAGAATTTTTGTAAACAAAAATTACCGCATTATTTTTTGAGCCAAATGACCTTTTATGTCTTTTTTTACTCGAATGGTCATCAAACATTGCAAAAATCACCAAAATCAACAATTTTGCGTATATCTTAGCATAAAATCTTGAAATATCTTGTCAAGCACCAAATAAAAACACCAAAACAATCAAAACTTGAAACTGGAGCAATAAACCATTTATTGCCCGAAAAATTTCAATATTTTTGTTTTCCTTCTGTACAGTTTTGTCTTTTTTATGGGAAATTTTCCTTTTGTTTTCTCACTTTTCAAGCTTTCAATTAAATTTTGAGATTTTGATGTTTTTTGAATTTTTAAAGATTTTGATGAAATTTATCTGCTTTGAATTTTAATATTTTTTAAATGTTTTAAAAATGTTTTCTTCCACGAAAAACATGAAAAAGACGCCAATTCATTCAACTGCGCGCGAGTTTTGGTGGTTTTTGGTTTTGGTGCTTTTTTGAGGAAAAAGGAGGGTTTGATTGTCTGACTGTCCTTAAAGTTAATTGAATTTAATTTGAATTTCTTGAAAAAAGCAAAAAACATCAATTCTTAAGTACATAAAAGACTAGGTACCGAGAATCGAACTTCTATTTTCCGTAGGTTTGTGCCAACCTGAATCTGTACAATTCACCTAATTTAATTGCCTTCTATTAAACAATTTGATTAAAATAAACCATAATTTCATAATTAGCCCAAAAAGCTTAAATAATTAACTTTGTTTAACAAACTCGCTTTGCAACGTCCATCCACTTCTTCTCCCAGTTTTTCTGCATTGTGTTGACTTACCACCAAAACTTCTCCATGACTCGAGCAATTTGGCATTTTAACCGTCTTACTGGTTTTTACTTTCACGTGAGCGATTTTTGGGCTGCAAATCGATTATGCTTTTTCATGTTTTTTATCGATTTTTAAATTTTCCAACGAAATTTTTAAATAAATTTAAGGCGAAAAGAAATGTCTTAAACAATGCCCGGTTTTAAATGACTTTGTATGAGAGTTGCACAGATATTGCACTGTTAAAATTTTTTATTTTACGAGCAAAAGTATTTTCAGAGATTTAATTACAGTTTTGCTGATTTTATTGAATTTGCACCTAAAATATTTTCCACAGTGTATTTTACGCTAATTTTGACCACTTTACAGTGTTTTGCACACTTACGATCGTCTCCAATGTCTCTGGTCGCTGAAACATCTAAAAATTGTGTTGAAAAAGATGCAAAGATCAAATGTTCACACGCCTCTGCGATGTTTTTAATAAGTTTCATTAAAAACTTTCCGAGATTGTTGCCTTAATGTCTTACGTAAATGTGATCTTCATCTAATCCCAATAATATGAGATTTTTTTTGCACATTTCTGTAATTTTTATGTTTCTCAGTTTTCGCTGCAATTTCGCAATCCACTTGATATCTTGGAAATGAAATCGAAGACATGCAAAAATGTGGAAATTTCTTGGAAATGCTAGAAGAACATGAGGAGCCGTTGCTTTGAAGATGAGGGGAAATTTCTGTGGAACTGGAGTAGTGACCTTTCGCTTATCTTTTAGGTTCGGAATTCATGAAAATTCTAAGGAAAAAATTTAATATGAAGATCTTACAATATTCTTATCCTTCTTTGTTTGTAATTCAATATTTTGTCTAGCTTAAGAACTTTAAAATCTATGACTTTATTTTTATTATGAAGAAAAAAACTGAAAAGGTTAATTTAAGCAAAAAAATATATCGTTCAATATGATGAAAATCGTTCAATAATCTATCATTTGTTGCACTTGATTACAACGAGTATATTTACTGGTGGTGTAAATTTTATAAATTAATAAAATAAAAAAATTTCCTTTTGATTTCCTTGCTTAAGTCTCAACTAAAATACTTTTAAATAAATTTTAAACCAAACTAGTTGTGCAGCTTGTGAGCTGAGCAGGACTTCTCCGCTAGCATAGAATGGTGTTTTCAATAAAAATTGTTTCAAAAATATATTGAGTTTTGGAGCTGAGAGAAAGCGGTACCAGGGTGAGATTCTAGGACTTTTCTAAAAAAAATAGTCTGGTACCACCAGATGACTCCCAGCAGGTAGTGGACCATCCCAAGCATTTTTTCTGAATAGACCAAAATGCTATATCTAGTCGTTCTCGAGTTCTGAAGCTGAGAGTAAGCGCTACCAGACTGATACTCCATAAACTTGATTTTTCTTATTTTCTGGACGAATCATGAGATTCTAAGACTTTTACAAAAAAAAGTTGTCTGGTACCACCAGATGACCCTCAGATGAATCCCAGCAGGTAGTGGACCAAACATTGATGCAATTCTTGACTCAACACATCTTCTCAAACATTTTTTATGAAGAGACCAAAGTGCTATCTCTAGTCGTTCTCGAGTTCTGGAGCTGAGAGTAAGCGCTACCAGACTGATACTCCAAAAATTAGATTTTTCTTATTTTCTGGACGAATCATAAAATTCTATGACTTTTTCAAAAAAAAGTTGTCTGGTACCACCAGATGACCCCCAGATGACTCCCAACAGGTAGTGGACCAAACATAGATGCAAATTTTGACTCAACTCATCATCTCAAACATTTTTTCTGAAGAGACCAAAGTGCTATCTCTAGTCGTTCTCGAGTTCTGGAGCTGAGAGTACGCGCTACCAGACTGATACTCCAAAAATTTGATTTTTCTTATTTTCTGGACGAATCATAAAATTCTAAGACTTTTTCAAAAAAAAGTTGTCTGGTACCACCAGATGACCTCCAGATGACTCCCAACAGGTAGTGGACCAAACATCGATGCAATTCTTGACTCAACTCATCATCTCAAACATTTTTTATGAAGAGACCAAAGTGCTATCTCTAGTCGTTCTCGAGTTCTGGAGCTGAGAGTAAGCGCTACCAGACTGATACTCCAAAAATTAGATTTTTCTTATTTTCTGGACGAATCATAAAATTCTAAGACTTTTTCAAAAAAAAGTTGTCTGGTACCACCAGATGACCCCCAGATGACTCCCAGCAGGTAGTGGACCAAACATCGATGCAATTTTTAACTGAACTTGTCATCCCAAACATTTTTTCTGAAGAGATTATAGCTGTATCTCTAGTTTTTCAAAATAAAAGTTTTTTTTTGTATGAAAACCCCGACTTTGCGTCACGGAAGTGGTTCTGGTGACCTATCCGGTGGAGTCATCATCACCAAAAATATCAGGTGCACGATGGGAATAGATTCCAAGTCGATTGGCATCAAAAGATCCGGAATCGGTTCGGTGGGAGGTCAGATCGATCGTTTACAGTAACCCCACCGAACCACCGAACCACCGATCCACCGATCCACCGAACCACCAGGCACACGGCCCTTAGTTTTTCGCATTTCACGGGTCGGAGGCTCAATATTTTCCGGATTTTTTTTTACAGGAATTTTCTTCAACTCAATACGGACAAAAAAAATATGAGATATTTTTGAGATTTGTGTACAGGGAAGTCAGGAAAAATCATATAAGGTTGAAAAACCCTGAAAATGCTGTCACGAAAACAATACTTCTCCATTGCGGAGAAGTAAAAAGGTCGAAAACTGTTGAAATCTTTAAAGACCTGCTAAACCTCTAAAATCCAATAAACCATAAAACAACTAAAAATAATCCAAATTCTCCATCTCTATTCGCAAAATCTCTATAAAAAAGCTTAAATGTTCAATTCACTTGGAAATTCTTTAATGCAGCAAAGTATCAAAACAATTTTTAATGTCATGCAAATGCACAAAACTTTGCGGCATTGCAGTCATATAGCGAGTGTCTCTTTCTAACCATTGAGCTCCATTGACTGGGAAACATTTAATTAAACGAAGTAAAATGCATCGCCTGCTATTTGGGAGAATTAAGTTGAGATTTTAATACTTTTCTTGCTAAATGAGTGGAGATGCAGTTTCATGAAAATAATTGCAACCTGTTTTAGTACTAAGGGTCGGAGTGGGTGGAAAGTTTTCTTGAAGTTTTAAGAAATTTATTATTTGTTGATATTTTTTAAATTCGGAGGAAATTTTTGAATTTTTGTGTTTTCTTTTAAAATTGATGAATAAAATGTCAATTTTTGTCGTATTTACTTCTCTCTCCATTTCTCGGTTTTTGCGAATATTTTGCGATATCTTACGTATATATTTGGTTTCTTTGACATCAATTTAACAATTTTTGCGTTTCTTTTGATAATAATTGTGTTATAGTGTTTGCTGCGTCGAAGTAAGAGGAAATTGAAGTGCGTTTTGGTAGCTGGAAGAGTTTTGGTTGTGTTGAGAGGAGTTTTTGAGGGTTTTTTGCTTAAATAAGTGGATTTTTGGAAATCACCTCCCGAACCTCTGACCAAGCGAATATTCATAATTGAATTCCTTGAAAACCTCCAATATCAAGAAATGGATATTGAAACGACATTAAACACAAATAATTATACAACAATGTTTACCTTAACTGCTTGTAGAGTCGTAAACAAATGTTTTCTCTACGAAGTCTATAAATATTCATATGTGAACAAACAAACATTTTGTGCCATTTATTGCAATTCCTTGCCATTTCTGCGCTGCTCTGAAGACTCAATAATTTACTCATTATTAACCACACATTATTACCTTCATTAACTTTGTTTATATTTTTCTACTTTTTTTTTTGCTGCCGCTCGACAGGCAATTACAATAATTTAAGGTATTTGTGGGATTGAAACGTTTCTTAGTGGATTTAGTCTTTTTCGCTGTTTTTGTGCTATAAGTGGGTACCTTCGAACTTCTTAGAATTAATTGCACTGTTAATTTTGAATACATTCCGCCAAAAATATATCTTTTATGTTTTATCATATAAGTGCAATTGTTCGTATTTTTGAGGTTAATAAAAAAGAATGTTCGAATTTTATTAATTTTGTGCACTTCCTGTCAATTAAAAAGAACTTTTTAGAGAAAATTCTCAAGTCCGAATGCAAAAACTTTACGCAAAATTCACGCTAAGCTCAAAAAGGCTCAAATCTAAAAAAATTGCTTCTAAAAAAACTTCTTATTGCACATATTTTGTTATTTAGCAATTACATCAATGTTTCAATGTTTCATCCACATATATTTAAAAATTGGATAATAATAATGGCTTTGAATTGTTTTGCCTACATTTTTGAATGGGAAGGCGAAAAAAACAAATAAATACATAATTAGAGGTTTTTGCCTCCATTAAAATCTTTAAAAAATGCGCGCAGATTTGCCAATTCATTGAAATCCATCTTGATACATCGAAATCCATTGAATTCACTTCAAAATGGTTAAATACCCAAAAATACTTGGAAAATACTTGAAGTCACTTGGAAGTTCATGCAAAAACGAGCAAAATTTAACAAATTGGGCGATTTTTTCCGTTCATTTAAGATTTGAACATTTTACAATTTTTTGATGAAGATTTTGCAAAGCTTTTTTGTTTGTTTCAAATTTAATTATTCGGAAATTGTGTCAGGGATTAGACAAAATTATAGAAGTTACCGAATTTAGACACAGGTCAATTAATTATCAAATTTTGGTTGAACCTTCGGGTTCTTCAGGTGTTGACGTTTATTTTTTGGTGATTTATTTGGGGTTTTTAAGGGGTTTTAGTGACATGCTCTCTATAAAAATTTAGAGAGTTTCCACACACACAATCTAAAATATATATCTAGGGTTCAAATCCTTGACAAAAAAATAACTCTGATAACAGTTTTTCTATTTTTTGCAATTTTTTAAAACAAAATTTAAACATTTTCTTCTTCCTTACTTCCAGGGGTGCAGAAGCAGGACAAACAAGGTAAGCCCCCGATATTTCAATGCAATTTTTTTTTCATAAAGATTCTAAAAATGTTCTACAACAAAATTCATCAAAAGCCAAATAAAGTCATCAAAACCACAACTTCAACATTTTACGATCACAGATTAAAATGTAGACATTTAGACGTGCAGTGCAACAACAAAAGCCTCCTAGTTAACCGCCGAGTTAATTAAACTAAAACTGCAATTTGCAAGCTCGTTGTTGCGCGGCAAATTTCGTTTGAAAATAAATTTCTTATTTATTGTTGAAAGAATTTAAATCTAAATTTCGTTTTGAGAATTGTAACAAATCAAAGGAAAAATGTTTGAAAAATTGCTAGAAATTGAATTAGATTTTGGAGTTATGGAAATTTGTGGAAATTATTGGGAAATTATTCAAACGGTTTAAATGGTTTAAGTTATTTAAATTAAAAAATTGTTTTGTGCAATTATTTCGTTATTCTTATATAGTTCTTGTAATTGTTGCGTTCAATTACAAATTTATGTAATATAATTTCATTTTGCTTAATTATTATTATTAGTTTCATTTAGAGGAAATGGTTTTGGATGGTAATCTAGTACTTTAATGGCGGGAGTACTTTAAGTTCTTAAATTTTTAATGGAAAGAGTTTTGTTCTGAAATTGCTTGGATTGTGCTAAACTATCTTTTAGGTTTGAGGAAATTAGAATATTATGGAAAAACCTCGAAAAATAGCTGTTAACATATTTAATCCTCCTATTTCCCATAAAATCCACAAAGCAGCCAAAAATACTCATATAAAAATGTCAAAAACCTCAAGAACCTGCAAACAATCCTCGACTCTTGTACAAAAATCTCCATAATTCTCACAAAATCTCAACAATAACTCAACAAAATCTCAAATTCATTGCAAAACTTCAAAAATTAATTAGAATGATCATTAAAACGCTACACAGCAGAAATCTATTTATTACTCTGAATTAATTTGTGCGACAGTTGAACAGTCGAGATTTCCATTAATAAATTAATTTAAAAGTCTTTCGGCATGTTTTTGTTGCATAAAATACAAGAGAAGTGTTCCCAGTTGGAACTGTTGACTTAGTTAGTTTAGTTAGCTCAATTGGTGTTTACCCCTTGCTGTGTTTTTGGGTGATTTGTGAGACAAATTGCTTAATGAGATTTTAGACTTTTATAATCTTCTGTTAGCAAATATTTTTGAAGGGAAATTTGCGCAATAAGATTCCCTAGAAATGTCTAAATTAAATTTTGACAGTTCCAAAGAAATGTCAAAAAATAAATAATTCAGATTTTTGATAATTTTCCCAAGAAATTTTAATCAAGAAAAGGCCAAAACTCCAAAATTAATTAAAAATTGAAACATCTCGCAAAAAGCCACCAAAAATTTGCTGCCAAACTATCAAACTTCCAAACAATTGCCAGACACATAAATAATCATGTACCGACTTTCAGCTCTTTTTTGCCATATCCAACCAACAATTAACTTTAATAGGCAAAAAACGAAAGTTTTCAAGTGTTTTCAAGTATTTTGCGCAGATTGTTCCAAAGACGTTTTTTCGTTGCAAAAATGTTTTAAATAAAATTAAATATAAAGTAAAATAAATTATTTAATTTCAATGATTAATTTAATCAAAGACAGCGCAAAAATTGTAGGAAAAGTGAAGAAGATTGAAGTGGAGGAGACAGGTCGTGTTTTGTGTGGTGAAATTGGATGATTGCGGTCTTGTTTACTAGGAAGTACTCCCATTGAATGATTTGTCGAAATTTTTGCTTCCAATCTTTCAGACTGCCAAAAAAATTTCAAATTCAAACTTTATCATTCATAATTTTTTGTGTGACAGACAAACAAACAAACAGAACTTCCTCAAAAACATGAAAATTACATAAACCACTTCATCAGAACTTCAACCAAATCTCCACTCCGATCTACTATAGACATTTTATAATTTTTTGGTGATGAGCGGCTCAATTAGATTGTTTAGCAAATCGTGCACCGTTCAGGTCGAGGAAGGCAATAACTACCATAACTTCCATAAACTGCCACAAACTTGATAAACTGCCATACTGAGAGATCCGCTGCGTGCAGAGAAAGTGAATTTTGAGATTTCTTTAGAAAATTGCAGCCATTAGCACTCTATTACTTGCCATAAATTGCTATTAATTTATTGAACAGTTAAAACAGTTGTCGGGTGACTTTCGTTAGGATTTTAACCCATTGTGAGCTTTTGACAACCAAAAAAAGCATTTTTAAGACAGTTCCATACAAATGTCAAAAATACAAAATTCTTCTATTTTGTTCAAGGTTTTCTTAACAAGTACTAAAATCCACCCAAAACCACTCAAACCTATACCAGAGGGTTAAAGTGTTGATTTCCCACTGATTAATTTATTAATTGTTTTCACCGTGTTGTGACATCATTTAGCTCACCAATAGCTGCGATATTACTAGGAAATTAATCAGATAGCCAATTTGTAAGTTTTGCGAGTTGTTTTGGTGATTTGGAGAAAGTGGGCCTTAATCGAGCTTAATTTATTTTTGTTTATTATTTATGGGAGACAAAAAATAATTTATTTTTGAGGTTTTTTGTTCCTAGAAATGTCTTTTTGGCGGGTTTTTGTAAAGTTTAACGTTTTTGCTTGTTTTGCAATTTAATCGCTTGTTTTTGCTGAACTTTTGTAATTTTTTTGGTGATTTGAGTATTATTGGATTTTTGAAGGAAATTTGGGCAAAAGCCTTTTATTTTTAATTTTAGGATTACGGAAGATAGAGAATGGTTCGATTTTTATTATTGAAGAATCTTCGGAGTTTTTCCATAAAAAAATTCGACAAGAAAAATAAAAACAACAAAAAACATTTGTATTTCCATTCCCTCTCTTCTCTATTACTCCATGCTTCCAGTACCAATTCCAAAACATAAAAACCGCTTGCTAATCAACCCAAAAATCAATTGCAATTAATATATTTTTTAAGCCAAAAATTAACACAAGTTGGAACAAAACTCCACAAAGCTCACCGAATAAATAAATTACTAGAATTAACAAAAATTTAACTGAAAATTAACAGACAAATCATGAAAACCAAGAAATCATGAACTCAACACGAAATTAACGGAATTGTTTTGAAAAACTTGAAAACTTGAAAATGTGGCAAAAAAAAATTCGCGAAAATGTTGGAAAAAGTTTCAAAGTATTCAACAACCTTTTATTCTCAAGATCGACGTGAAGTGATAGCACATTAGCTGGGCAAATATCTAATTGGCGATTTTTAGTGGACTTTTTAAAAATGATTAATCATGCATGAAAAAACTGTTTTAAAAAAAAACTTTAAGATCAATCGATTCAATAATTTCAATAATCGATTATTCCAAAAATCGATTTAAATACCCAAAAATCACTCTCTTTCTAGCAAACTTCTGAAAACTATAAAAAACTGCATAAGCTAGAAAAATTGATAAAAACATTCAAAATGTATTTTCTCGATATTTTCGTTAGTTTGTTGAATTCTAATCTCACGAAGCAGAAATTTAAGAAACTTCTAAATAACTGAAAGAGTCAAGAATTTCTCGAAATTATGCAACATTCGTGATTACTCGAAGCTTTGCGCTGAATATCGTATTTTTTGCAGGTTTTCGTTGAGTTTGCTCATTCTGGTAGAGCTGCCGCTGAAACAACTGAGAGAATTTGTTAAGCTCGAGTACTGAACTTAATGCACTAATTAATTAAAAGAAAATTAATTGTTTGTGCTGAAATTGCGCGATTAGGTAAAGATTATGTTAAAAAGTGCTCTAAGAATTCAATGAACTAATGGCCAAGATCTAGTTTGTTGTTATTTAGTTTGAGTTATGCAGGGAATGAGGAGGGGGGAGTTGTATGAATTGTTTTTTGTTAATTTGATGGTAAACTGCAAACACTCTCCCCGCTGCTAAAACTCTGCATTCAGCATTACCATATTGCATCAATAAAAAATTTCTAATCCAACACAAAAAATCTTCCTCGCATCCTAAATCCATAAAAGTGCACATTACAAATGTTTTTCCTCCACATTCAAAAATAAATGATTTAATGACTTTCAAAAAGTTCAAGCAATTAATTCACAATTTAGCGGCTCGTGCAAATATTTGCAACATTCTGATAAATTTTAATGATTTCAATGCTTTTGAATAATTTGAATATTTGATCGGTGTAATGAAGGAATAATTAAGAAACTGCCAAAATCGGAGAAAAATGCGATAATTTGATTTCTTTTAAATATTAACGGCTCGTGATTGACAACTTGCCTTGATTCATCCATTTTCATTGGATTAATGAATAAATCTTTAATTATTTATCACCTGCCGGAATCTCTCGGAAATCTTGGTGATGATTGCCTTAATTTTTGTGGCGACTTTTTTGAGTTCTTTGAAGTTTTTTTTGGGTGAAAATTGAGATTGTCACCGACTTTTATGGGTTGATTGTTATGATTGTGGTCGGCAAATATTTGGAGCACAATGCGTGGCAAGGTGACTTAATGGAAGTTTGATTGACTTTTTAGGTTTTTTTTGTGGAGTTTCTGTTGATTTTTTGCATGGATATCCGGGATTACTTCTATATTAAGAGGAGATTGGATTTTCGTTTGACTATTTAGGTTTATGGTTGGTCTTAGACCTGTAAAACTTAATAATTTAGAGTTTAACTTAGATTCTTCTCTTATAGTAATAATATTGTCATGAGTTCAATTCTCTTGACTTAAATTGCATTAACGGTGTCGAACGTAGTTTTTTTTCCATTTATTTTTTTTTTATTTAGATAAAAACAATTTATTTGAAAAGATTTATTAAACTATCCAACCAAAAAAAAGCGCAAGAAATCACATCAAACACAATTTATTTACAATTTTACAATTCCGTATTTGTAAAACCCAAAAAAATAGCAATTTCCTCAAATAGCGAATAAAAAATAAATATTTAGCAGATTAAGCCAAACCAGCAGAAAGAAATGCACAAAACATATTGAAAAAACACGTTTAGCACTTTTTGCAACAAAAACGCAAACATTAAACAGCTGAACAGTAAATATGAGTAAATTCGAGTAAATTGCGAGAAATTCAAGTAAATTCAAGTAAATTGTAAACTATTTAAATTATTTAAATTTAAAACACCTTTGAGACATTAAAAAGTGGAAAAACATTATTTTAAACTCAAAACACATATTTTATAGTTGGAAATTGTAAAAATTATAAAAATTGTCACACCGCAACATTTTTTCTATGTTTTTGAAATTTTTCAATTCTGCGATATTTCAATTTATATTTTGCACTAAATTCACTTAAATTCATAAAAGTTACAAGACACATGAAATTTAAAACCGTTTACTAGACATTTGTTCCATTATTTTCTTGGTTTCTGCAAGTTTGACTCAATTTATTCCATTCAAGTCTCGATTTCTTGGATATTTTGGCATTTCTTTGGAGTTTCTTGAAGTTTAACGAATCCATTTAAATTTTCCTGAATTATTTCTGTTGAATTCACTTAATTCTCTTTAATATTTCTTGATTTTTTTTCTTGAAATTTTTCATGAATTTTTTAGTCAATTGTCGTATTGTGTGAGAAAAGTTCGAGATGGCGCAAAAAAGCTCCGTGAATAATTGCAACAAGACGTGGCTTTTCAATTTAAGTTCGGTTTAGACACATTTTGGGCAGAGCTGAGTGTTCTTTGAGCACATTGTCTTGCGGAGAGGTGAAGGAATTCTATGTTGGATTGTTTTAATTGATGGCATTGTTGTTATTGTTCGAGTTCGGGGAACTGTTGTGAGTGTTGTAATTTATTTCCAAAATTAGAAAAGTTCGCAGATTGAAGTCAATGAACCGAATCCAATAAATTCTGAAAACTCAATCATTCCCAAATTGTCTTTCTTGTTTGTCATCTTCAACAATCAACAACCATCAGCAAAAAAAACCGTAAAATTCAAGTAAATTTCAAATAAATTACAAAAAAATTTCAAATAAAATCAAATAAAATGATAAATGCGCCATAAACGCGCTAAACGCGATAAATTATCAAATTCTTGACTTGGAGAATTCTCAAGCGAAAAAAAAAACTAAACAGCCGTAAAAGTGTCAGAAATGAGAAATTACCAAAAAGCTCAAATTATGCAATGAAGAAATATTGCCGTGAAATTGAGAGACAACTGTAAAATCAAAAGTTCAAAGCAAAATTTAATAATTGAGTTGTTTTTTAGCTTTTCTCAGTTACTTAACAATTTTTCACTTTTTGAAGTGAGGAAGTTGAAGAAACTTCAATTTAATGAATTTTATTTACAAGTCTAAGAATTTTCTGAAAATCCTTTCATTAAAAAATTAAAAATATAATGTTTAAAATAACTTTGACGTTTTTTGGCTATAGTTAAAAATTTTGAATTCAGGATAATGAATCTCGAAAATATTTATTTTTATTTCAAATATCTTCATAAAATGAATAAGAAAATTTTTAGAACTATTACTGATCGTAGATGGAGTGTTCTTAATGAATGGGTTCGAATCCTTCATTCAAAAATAATACGTAATCTGTACTGGCAAATATGTTTTTTATATTATTTTTTTTTTAAATTCTTGCTCAAGCCCATTTTGTTCAACAATTCTCCAAAAATCAGCTCCGAAAAGGTCCTCCTACATGGTTGATCAAAAATCTGGAAAATTCAAACTACACTAAATTTCAGACAAATCGCTCAATAGCCGTATTACATAAAATCAAAAATTCTCGTAAAATTGGAAATTACTCGAATTATTCCGCATTTGCTGTGTGAAAAATTGAAATTGTCACGTTTGCTTGATCGGTCGTTTGCGGCTACTAAAAAGTCGTAAAAAAATTTTCAAAGTACTGGAGACACTAAAAGTGTTAAAATGATTCAAATATACTTTTTTAATGAAAATGTAAAAAACTTAAGGATATCGGCAAAAAACGGGTGAAAAATAGAAGAAATGTAAAAATGTGACTTTTGAACACTTTTGACTGTTGTTTAAATTGTTTAAGTTGCAAAAAACGAGACTAGCCAGTATTTGAGCTAAAATTCAATAAATTCAGTGAAATGCTACACAATCCGAGCAAATTCAACAAAATCGAGAAAACTAACAAAACGACAATTTAATGGGTGTCAGTTTCCAATAATTAAAATTTAAAACGGTGTTTAGGACGTGTCGCTGTATTTTCTATTTAAAAATGAATGTGTTAAATAATTTAAATTGATCTAGTACTGCCTGAACATTTCATTAATTTTTTGCAATTTTTTTGAGTCATTCAAATGTTTGGCTATTTAAAATGTGGACAAATTTCAATTGGAATACTTCAAAATGGTTCAACATGCTCGGAAATGCTTTAAAGTGCTTTGCAATGCTTCTAAATGATTTTAAACTGTGTATAGAGCGAGGATAATCTCATTTAAATCAAATGTGACTGGAAAACTATGGGAGATTTTGGTCTTCGTGCAGTTGGAAAGGTTGTTAGCATTATGTAGTTCGGTTCATTGAAAAATGATGGATTTTACTTCTTTTAACTAAATTTAATGATTTTTGATAGTTTAAGGAGAAATGGAGGGATTTTAGAGGAAGAGCCCTGATTACTCAATCAGCAACTCAATCATCTTAATTGATTGACTCACTTGATTGCCTCCAATCCTCTAAAAAATTACTCTACAGTTTCCTCCAAAAAGCAATAACAATTCAATAAAAACGACTTCCTCAAGTAGTAAATCTCCAAATAATGATTTTTGTCAAAATATTACGAGAATTACCAGAAATTACCGAAACATCCAAAATAACCAAAAAATAACGTAGAAACAACGAATTAACGACATAAAGTGAAATTTCTTTATGAGTCGGTTGGTCTTAGGTTACCGTCCTCGCAACAACAGCTCATCAGTATAACTCACCAACTGCACAAACAATAAAACAGTAAATCCGACTTGAATTCATCAGCTGTGGTGCCTCTACATCTTCATCTCGTTAACGCCAACAAAAACAATTCAATAATCCGACAAAAATCACATAACCAACAAAAAAACACAGAAAAACGCAAAAACTGAAGATTCGTAATTGAATCATCGATCGATTGGATTATGGGAGATTTTCACATGAAAATATGAAATTAGTTGGACTCTACTAGTTTATTTAGTTTTGGCGTTTTTTGATAGATTTAAAGAATAAAGACGTGACCGGCTGTCCAAAAGACAGCAAAACTGGTCCAAAAATTCTTTAAAATCAAATTTTCATTCAAACTCACCAGGTGCGCAATCTCAACCCACTCTCATCTTAAGTAACAGAAAATCCAAATTTATTAAACATTAACTATCAACTGAGACAAATTACGGCGAAAAACTTGAAAATTGAAACTGGCAAAAAATTTTATGAGAATTGTCTAGGAACATGTTACAAGCTGAGATTTCAGTTCGATTTGTGCAAATCGACGGTTGCAAAAATATTGAAAAGTGAAAATAATTTGTTCAATGCATTAATATTTATTGAAGAAATATTGTTAATAAACATTAAAAGGCGATATTTTATGGGGAATGGATTTGCCTGTTGTTTTGACTTGAGACTTTTGAAAATTTTGAGAGAAGTATGCAAATAATATGCTGAGGGGATAATAAAATTTTTCATTGGATAATTTTGCTGGGGTTTATTGTTTTTAATGTTCAGTGGTACTTCATTAGTGTTTTTGAACTGTACATTTATTGTTATTGGTAGTTATTTTTTAAAATTGTCGACTATTACCACAATTGACCTGTAAGTGCATTGTTAATATTTGAAAATTTAAAAGTTGTTCAAATTAAATCGAAATAATCGAACAAAACATGCTAAAAATAATTCCATCGACATTTCAATATTTTCGATGTAATTTCAACATCACCCCCTCACCCTGTGAGAAAATTCAAGCATTATTGGAAACAGAGCGTGATTTCTTCCTGATCAATGAATATGATCAGTCAAGATAACAAATTGTAGAGACGAAATGCATGAAATTTAATTTTAAAATCCACAAATTCGCAAATCTCAAAGAAATCTTAAAGAAATTTCAAATAAATTCAATAAAACTGAAAACCACTCAAAGTCTCGAAGAAAAGCTAGAAAAAATTTCAAGATAACTTGAAGAAAACTCAGTTAATCCCACAAAACTAGGAAAAACTTACAAATCTCGTCGAATCCACATGAAAACACAAATATACCGCGCTGTGAAACTAAAACCAATAAATTCTTGTTTGCGCTGCACTTTCTGCCATTTCTATAATTCCCTCAATATTTCTTTTAATATTTCTTTAATAATTCCAGCAAGCTTTGCATTATTTTAGCAGGAAATGCTTTGGCTGAGAAATCGAGAATTTGTTGGGTCTTGCAAATGTCTTTAATTAAAACCGGCAGATCTATATTTTCTTGATATGTTTCTTAAGTTTATGAAGTTTTTTATATTTTTTTGATATTTTTGCCATTTCTATCATTTCACTATTATTTCTCATTATGCAAACAGAACAATAAATGGTGAATAACAGATGAGATGATTGTGGATTCATTTCTGAAAGGTTTTCTGGTTTTTCTGGGATTTTTTTTGATGGTTTTGGAGAGGGAGAGACAATTTATGGAATCTCCTCTTAATAGAAAAATGCAAGCAACAAGAATTTAAGTCCTACTGAAATTATTTTCATAAATATTTTCATAACAAACAAAATAATTGTTCTGCTTCCAAATGTCCCACCTTCTTCTCCTGCAGTGTTATTTACTTTTGCGGTCGCGAAAAATTGTTTAAAAATTGTTTTCTAGCATATTCAAATGCCGCGAAAGTGCCGAGTAAGATTCATTATGGCATACATATCCATGCACAATGACGTATTGTTGCAATTGTTTGGTATTGTCGGTTCATAGTGATGGGTGATGTGAAGTGTCGAAGATAATGATGACTTTATTATTTATTTAAAATAGAAAAAGTTTGGAGAAGAAGAATAATGTTCTAGATTTTGATAGAGGAAAGTTTGATCTAGATTTTTTTTTGATAATTTCTTCTTCACTTTTGACATTTTATCACAATGTTTGTTCAACTTTTATCATTGTGCAATTACGGCAAAAATTACAATAAATTTTCTCGTCAAAACTTCCAGTTTTTAAATTGGAATCTATTAAAAATCAATATTAATCATTTTTGATCATAAATCTCATACTTAACGATACTAAGCCTCCCAACAATCTCGCATGGCCTACTTTCTGTCCAAATAGCAGCTCACATCAAGCAATATTAGCAAAGCATTAGCAAATCCCTCATATCACTCCCATTGCTAATTAAAATCTTAAAATCTTGAAAAGTCCGTGTGGGCTTAGTAAGCCTTGCAAAAATCCCATTCAACAAACATAACACCAAACAACACATTTTAGCAGTTTCCCGCCTTGAAATCTCCGTTGAATCGCATTGAATGGCAAACTCTCGCTTGAAACTCACAAAATCTTAACAAAATTTAACAAAATTCACTTTCCAGTCCCGTCTATTCAAACAACAAATCGGAAAAGACAACAAAAAGCACAAAAATTTCAATAAAATGTAGAAAAAAATGCTTGTAAATCAAAAGTATCAAACAGTTTAATGGAAATGAAAATGATATTAAATTAATAAAAGAATGAAAGCTTTAATACAGGCAATTGTAAGACGATGCAGACAGTTTGGGGCCGCTACGTCGCGTCCAACGACTTATTGAATATTTAAACAATTTTTATGAATTTATGAATTTGCGAATTTCGAAACGTGTTTTTAGAGTTTTGAGAGTTGTTATTGTTTGGATTCTCTTCCGAAGTCAATGATTTTGCAGTTTTTATTTGCATCTTGGTGTGTAAAAGAGTTTTTGGACCAGTACTGAGTTTTTTTGGTGAGAATTCATTAAGAGTAGGTCCAAAATCTTCTAATATTGCTTAAAAGCCTAAAAGCATCAAAAATGGCGTCTTAAACATAGACCTGGATCAAAAACCAGGTGAAATGGTCCAATCTTCACACCAATCGAAAAATTAAAATTTTAACGCCAAAAACTCACAGGGGCCTCCCGCTTTGCAATTTCTATGAATATTCAAATCTAAATTGCAATCATCTTTATTAGCATTTGGTTACCTTTGTTGGCTTTGCAAGATCTTACTCATCGATGGTGGTTTTGTTCGGTAATGAACACTATTCGCATTTATTTATCGGCATTTATGGTTAAACTAGCTTTACTGAGTCAAACGGATAAGATCGTAACTTTCATTTCAACTTAGAAATGCGCTTATAAAACTTATGGATCTCGACGGAATCGATGGAATCTCCAAGTCTTGGAATCTGTAATCAATTATGGGATCGCCTTCTTTTTCTCCGAATGGCTTTTTACGGAAAACAATTTTTTAATCATAATTTGAAATTATTTTGCTGTGTTTTCTGGTTTTTGGAGCTTCAGGTGAAATTCAAGGGAGTTTCAGTAATTTATATTAACCCTTTGTTGGACGTAGATTTTACATGTGGTCTATAGTGGGTTTGGTGATTTGTAAGAGTTGTGAGGAATTTGGCTTAAGAAGTTCTCCATCAATTACCATTAATTACGTATCAAATCGAACCAAGTGCAAAATTACTTAATGACATTCAGAAATTATTATCGTGACTGAAATTTCACCCAAAACCTCTGAGAGGGACTAAAAAATTTAATCAATATTCCACGAAAACACAGCCCAGATGCATAAAAAATGCAAAACTGACTTAAACTTCAGAACCTCTAGCTTATTGCGATTTAAATAAGTCTATTATGATTGCTTCGTGATTGCAATTTGCCTAATGCTTTAATTTAAAATAATAAAAAGTAAAATTACCTGAAATTGCTTGATTTACTTGAATTTACTTAAAAGTTTAAAAGTTTGCTGGAATTAGAGTAAAGTGTGGTAAAATGTGGTTAATAATAGTTAAAAAACGAAATAAATGTAATTATCTTGTAAGCGGCTGGTTTCTGAATGGTGCCAGACTTTTTGTTGGTAAGAGATTTATTTGCAAGATTTATTGGAATTTTTCGAATATTTTCAAGTAGATATTTTACGATCATTCTACGAACAATTTAGGAAAACTTTTAAAGCTCCAAGGAACTTTAAAAATCTAATCATATTTACTGCCTTGATCAACAAACTCCCAAACAATGACCAAATTACTGACTTAAAAAAGAAATACAAGAAATAATCGAATAAATATCGAAAATTACAATTAAGAAAAGTCCATAAATCGATACACATGCTAAGACTTCATTATCTCTTATTATCTTATTAAAAAATTATTAATGTTTATTAAAGTTTATTCAATATTTTCTGCCAATTCCTCGAAAACCCCAAGTGAAACAGAAAAAGCCTTTGTTGCCCAGAACAAGCTCGCAATGTTGCTCACAAGTCACAATTGCTTGAATTGCTTGAAATTGCCAGAATTGCACACATTGAATTAAAAATTACTTGAATTGTATCTGCACTGCATTGAATAGAATTGAATGGAATAATAATTTTTTTTGGTGATCTTTTATCTTGCCATTTTGCCTCATTTTGCCAATTGCGCAAATTTTCACAAAATTTTACTATTTAAAAACTTTGTTCAGAAATTATTGGCAAATATCGGAATATCTGTATCTAATGGATTTTTCTGTGTTGTGCTGCTGTTTGCAAACCTGCTTGTGCTTGCTGCACTGTTTGAATGCAATTTGCAAGCAGCTTCTAGATTTTTCATACATTTTAATATATTTTAGATTTTCTACCGCATTTCACTTGGCTAGGCAATAAATAATAATTTTGTCTGATTTGCTGTGTGGAAAAATGTGCTGCGGACACTTTGAGGTAGAAATTGTAGACACATTGAACATTTGGTTGGGTTGTCGGCTGGAAAGTGGTTGAGTTGTTTGATTTTATAATTTTATTAGTTTTGCAATTTAATGGCGAGAAATTCGGCGGGTTATTGCTAGAGTTGATAAGTGAAGAACATTGACTGGGATTTATGCTTATCAAGTTCATTTTCAGTAAACCAGACTTCTAAAATTGGGCGTTTTCATAATCTTCTTTCTAAAATCTATTTATTCAGCATCAAATGATTATTATTCTCAGTTTAATTCAAACTCCTGGACAATAAAGACTGAATTAGAGTTTTGACAAATAAATTAAAATAGTTCAAAGATGTTGAAGTTGGTGTGAGTGTTTTTATCACTATTGAATTTATTCAATTTTGACTCAGGACCAAATGATTATTATTCTCCCTCAATAGTTTTTCTTTAATTCAAAATGCATCCTGACTTACGACCCATTTATGACCCATGATTATTTTCCGGAAAATTTTATGGAAAATGAAAATGGAAAATTCCAAAAAAATATATTTCAATAATATATTTTTAATATATTTTTTTATTTGACTGAATTTTTCATTTTTGATTTGAAATTGAAGCATTCTGTGTTTTTGATTTGATGGATGAAATTTTTAAGTTTAAAATATTTTTTTTTTTTTTGTAAAATAGTTGGTGAAAACCATTTTTAAATATTTTTACCAATAAATTTGTTTTGATTGGCTAAAGTTTAATTTCAGTCCCGTTTATAACCAATTCTAAACTTGAAAAATGATTTTCATCAACTATTTTTAAAAAAATATTTTTAAACTTCATCCATCAAATCAAAAACAGAGAATGCTTCAATATAGTCAAATAAGCATTATACCAACCGTATATGAAAAATTCAGTCAAATTAAAAAACCTATTTAAAATATCATTGAAATATATTATTTTTGTTGAACATTTTTTTGATAATTATGATAGAAAAACTATTGAGGGATAAAAATTTCCCACCATTTTTGGAATGATGATGCAACGGTCCAGGGTTGGGTTGGAAGCAACAGTCGAATGGTCGAATAGTCAAAATGTTTATTATGAGAATGTTGTTATCTTTTTTGCATTTCTGCAATGGCGAGTGTCTCAGCAATACATCTAGTCACAGTTAAACAGTCGGTACTACCCGCTGGAGTAGATTATTGCAACATTCGGACCATAATGTTTTATGAGAATGTTGTTATCACGGAGAACACAGAAGTGACTTATGGCATTTCACGACAGGACTTAGATAATTGTTACATAGGATTCATCAATTCGACTGTAGAGGTGATACCAGTTGATATTTTGGGTCACTTCCCTCAAGCTGTTACGTTTTACGCCAATAACGTTGGTTTAAAATCCATCGGTGAAGTTTTTGAAAAACCCAATCAGATAAAGAACATTCATTTGTCCGAGAATAAATTAAGAATTCTCAACAAAACTCAGTTCGAGGGAGCTTCTTTCTTATACCAAATTGATTTGTCGAAAAATTTCCTTGAAATATTGCCGAGAGACTGCTTCACGATTAAAAGTAATGACTCTTTTCAAGATCTTATCGAAATTGATCTCTCTTTTAATCAGATCAGAATAATTGAATTTGGAGCATTTTACAAAACCCCTAATTTAAAAGTTCTGAAGCTCCAACATAATAAGTTGACCACTGACTTGTATGGAGTATTCCCGAGTAAATTAGAAATATTAGATTTGTCCTACAATGGGCGACTAAGCTTTTTTATTGGATTTATTGTTAACTGCGAGTATCTGAAAGTATTGAAGTTAAATGGAAATAAACTAGGAGGTAATGGTATTTATCCTCAAGAATTTTTGCCAGACTACATTTTTGAAATATTAAGAGGAAATCCTCAGATTGAAATGTCAAATTGTATGTCTTGTAGGCAGCTTGCAAAATTGATTTTATACACGCCGAGAATTCAGAGACCTACAAACTCTAAGCTCATTACTTACGATTTAGAAGTAATTAATTCACCCAATGTCAATGGAGTGGGATGCTCTTAGAATTAGGGGCAATTCTAGTTGTTTTTTAGTATTTTACAAGAAATTGAATTGAAAGCAGATTATTCTAAAAATTTCGGGCGTTTTCGTGGAGATTAAAACACAACATGATCTTCTTTTCAATGTAAAATTTATTTAATAATCGAAATATTATTCTGAAATGTAATCTTTAGTGTGACGAATACTTTTGTTTGTTCCACCTATCCTCTAAAATAAAAATCTTAAAATAAATGTAATGAAATAAAAATGTATTCACAATAAAAACACAGACACTTTCATGCCAGTCATTAGTCATTACATCATCCACCTTCCGTCATTCCCTGATAACGTTAACAACTAATAACACCCACTAATTTGTTGTTTCTCTGACAACTCTTACATATCTAAGATACTTACATTCAATTGTTCGCTTCCTGCCTCACTTTAGCATTTCTTGCAGCCGGCCATGCAACTCTTAACAACTTTTACAACTATAAAATACTATTAAAACTTTCCTCTTAGCTGCACTTTTTCCATTTGCATCTCACCGAGCTCACATTTAATTGATTCGAACAATTAACGTCTGTACAAAAGCCAAATGCTCAACAAATGCGCGCAGCCAACAATGAGATAGAGTTATACAATTAATTTTGAGGTGTTTCGTGTTTAACCATTTTCCAACTGATTTTTAAATACTAGGAGGAGGTTCATGTTGGGAATGACGGAGACTTGTTTTTAAAAAATAAAATTCGTACGCAAAAAAAAAATTTCAAACAAAAAACCTGTATTACATTAGAACAAATTCTTTAACTAACAGAACTAGAGGCTTGAACTCAGACTCTCGTTATATCCTTTATTTTTAAATGTTGCCAAATAAAACTTTGCTTACTGGAGGTTAATTAAATTCTTTCTAATTTCTCCTCCAATTTTTAAGTTAGGATCCTTATATTTTCAACAAATCTTTAAGTAAAACCTACAATCAAATAAAATTAGTAGCCACAGACTTCTCAGCCAACATTTTGGATGAATCAAACTGCCTGCCTCCTTAAAGTCTACCAGCAGTCCAACCAGCATTTTTAGTATACTGCACCAGAGAGATCATTTGGAATAAATTAAACAGAATTTATAATAAATGGATAGAAATGCTTTAATGCTTGTTTAATGTTAATAATAGATGAATTGAATGAATTCAGCGAAATCTCAAATAAAATTTAACAAAAGTGAAATGAACTGCAAACTAGAGAAAAATTCCGGAGAAAAGAAAAAAATTTGAATTGAATAAGTTAGTAGGTTTTAGTTGATTGTGAGCTGGAGTTGGCCAGGGAGTGGAGTCGAATTGGAACTTTATCCTAAAATTGGAATTTTTATTCAAGACAAATATATTCTTTACATATTTATCGCAAATTTATTTTTTATTTAAATTAATCTACAAATATTCAATTAAAAAGCTCGATCTGACTTTGATACCTGACTTTTCTACTATTTTCATTATTTAATGAGGAAAGCAAATCAAAAATTCATTAAATTAGCGTCAAAATGCCTTCAAAGTGTTTGGAAAATGTTTTTCAAATAATTTAAATACATTATAAACATTAAACACATTAAATAAATTAAAAGGCAGCAACTACCTTATATTTAGCTTCAATAGTTATGCTGAGGCCATTGTGATCCAATCGAATGTAACAATAATTATTATTTGTTGGCGCTTTTTTGGTGTGAAATTTCGCTGCTTTGAGCTATCTGATCCGCGAAGAAAGGTGGAATGAACTGTGAAATGTTTTGCATTTTTGTTGGAAAAAGTTATAAAACATTTTCAGTCTTTCAGTAATAAATTCATAATTGACGGGTTTGTTTGTTGTCTCTTTTTTGTTGGAGGTTTTAATGATTCAATCAGATATATTTAGTGTTTTATGGCGGTAAGAGCGATGTTAAGGTGGGAAAATTGCAGGATTACTCACTTAGAAGATTTGTAAGTTTTTAATGAGTTTTTTCAGCTCAAAAAACTTCAAAAACTTAATAAATTTTGAAAAACTTAAACAAATATTGCGCCATTTTCTCTAATTCTTCCCCTCTAGTTGCCCTATACCAATAATTCATAAATTCTCCATAAATAATTTTTAATCTACAACAAAGTGTCTTTTTCTATTTTTTACAGCACTCAGCATGACCGACTGCAGCAGCAGCATGCACGGTTCAACCAGTTCGAGCGACGTGAATTCTTCGTCTCGCAGCTGTGATTCGCGAGTCAGAGCTATAAAGCTGGTGCGTCCTCACTCGAATGCTGGGAGATCGAAACTGTTGGGATCAGTGACGTCGACCTATGGATTCTCGTTGAGAGGTGGCAGAGAATTCGGCACTGGATTCTTTGTCTCGAATGTGATGAAGGGAAGCGAGGCCGACCAGAAAGATTTAAGAGTGAGTTTTTTTAGATTGTATTGAAATTACCCTTTGATTAATCAATTTTTCGATTTCACCTTTCACAAAATCTCCTTGGTCACCCAAAAATACAAAACAAGTCCCAATTTCAAGTTTTCCAAACATTTTAATTAAAATCTTTCAACAATCTCCTCAAGGTCGGCGATCAGATCATCCGAGTCAACAGTTACCAAGTGGATGACGCTGTGCACAGAGAGCTTTCCCAATTTATCTCCACGCAAGATCGACTCACGCTCAGAGTTCGAGGTAAATTAAATCGAATTAAAATAATTGACTTTTAGATTGGAGTTTTCATGAATTTGTAGACAATTTGCGAAATGGATTTGTCAGTTTTTGTTGTGATTCATTTTTTTGCTTTAAATATTTGAATGAGGATCATCTAATTAAATTTTTTAGTTTTCTGAGATAAAATTTCCATAAATAACTTGAAAATTCCAATCAATTTTAAATCTTACAAATTGGATAATCTATGTAAATACTTTTATTTTAAATTACAATTAAGACAATAATTATTACAAATTTAAGAACGTAAAGAAAAATTGCACAAATTCCACCCAATTTCACAACAAACTGGTAAATTTAATGAATATTCATTATTGATTTAAATTTCTTAAAAGTTTAGGCGTGTTACAAAATTAATTGAAATTAGTTAAATAATCGATTTCGTTGCGAATTCTTGAAAAACTTTTAAATATTTGAATAACATCAATCGAACTACTTAAATATCTATACGTAATTTTGCATAAATCAAAAAACAAACTTCAGTTTATTACGGAGTCTTGAAAAAGCAGAAAATAAATGCAACTTTTTTTATTTGAAGTTTTTTCGAACCCACCCCTGTCTTTAACATCCAAAGACATTTAATTGTAATTCATTTTAAATTTCAACAAATGCTCGGAAATCTTCAAAACTGTGAAGTGCCAAAATTAAACATTATTAAACATTTCCTAACAAAACACTTGAAAACACTTGAAATCAACACACATAATTCGCAAAATTACAATTAATATTACAAAAACTCCAACAAGCCACATAAAGATCGTTACAAGTATTTTAATTGTTTAATGGCAGCGATTTTCAAGTTCTCGGATGATTTTACAAAAAGAGTTGTAAATTCACCTTTAGTTCCACGAAACAGTCGTAAACTTGTTAATTGTTTTATTTTTGAGTTATTTCGATTATTGTAACAATTTGAGTTGTTCTTCTTGCAATTTATTTTAAATGGACAATCAATAGACAAAGTTGTGGAAATGTTGCATTTTAATTATTTTGCGTAATAATTCGGATCTTAAATGGTTTTTAGGATATTTCAAGTGGTTTTAAGTGTTTTTTCAGTGTAAATTACTGTATCTACTATTTCAAAGTTTAAAGGCATTTTTTCACTGTATTCGAGTCCATTTAAATATTTCAGTTTTTACCTAATTTTTCGTGTTTTATGCGACTTTTATGAGAAAAATTAAAAATGAACTAATTATTTGGTGTAAAAAAGGTGAACAACTTTTTTACTTTACACAAAAGGTTTTAGTGCACAAACTTTTGTGGAATTTCGGAATTTGTTACTTTTTTCCATGGTAAGGGGAGGGTGTTTGCTGTTTTTTTGAAGTTTTTTTTAAAGATTTTTTTTTAAATCTATATAAATTCTGAAAAATCCAAGAAACATCTGAAATGTTTAGAAAACCCAAAAATTTGACCAAACTGCCTCCCCCGTCCCTCTGCAGATTAATTACCACTGCAGCACACATTTTCTATGTCAATTAAATGTTGTGAAATCGACACAAAGCGACAAAAAGCTACCGCGAGCTAATTTGCTTTTGGTACAGCAACTTCATTGAGATCGCAACTGAAAAAATTCATTGTTCGCCTCAAGCGGCGGTTTCGCGATCCTAACACTATTGTTTTCCCATTTGATTTAGTTTATTTGATAGTTTCACGTTTTTCGACGTTTTTTTTTAATTTTCCATTTTTCCATTTTTCACTGAGGTTTTGGCAATTTTTCAGTCGCAAAATCATTAATGTGTGAAATTTTGTCGTTGTGCGAACAAACACCTGAAATATTTTACAAATTTCTGCTGAAATTGGAAAAATGTTAGCTAATGTTAATTAGAAAATTTCCTAATTGGTAGTTTGGTTTATTTTTGGAGAAGGAGAGGGACCTATGTTTTTTCAATTGATTGAAAAATTTACTCTACATTTTGTTGAAGTATTAATTTAAAATACAATTTTTCTTTTGTTTGTCTGCCACAAAAAAAATGTGTTAATTCAAAAATATTTCATTTCTACGATTTTGCCGCCAATAGTTTTGTAATACTCCACTATAATTTCTTTAAATTTTCAATTAACCACCGAAAAATCGTGAAAAAACCTTTTAGGCTTTTACACCTTGTTTTTGTGTTATGTTTTGTATAATACGTTAGTGCATTAAGCTTTTGCATCATTCGTCGTAGCGAATTTGTCCAATTATCTAATTATACCTTCTTTTGTTTGCCATTTACAGGTGTCGGCATCATACCAGTTAAAGAGTGAGTATAATCAATCGATCATGAAGAGTTTTTATGATTAGTGGAAGATGCTTTCTGAGATTACGGCTGGGCAGCTGTCTGGAGCTTTTCTTTGAATTTTAGATTAAATCAACTTTTTAAAGATTTTGTTTATATTTTTGATTTGATTAAAATTTTATTTCTTTCATTTTCTTCTACAAATCCTACAACTAATATTATATTTCTTATTACAGAAAAGCATCCGATCCCTTGACTTGGCATGTAGTTCCATTGAAACAAAGCAAATCCTACGATAGAATTGACGATGTCAACATTCGTGACGTGCAAGTGGTTCTCAATGTTGCACCCAGAACAAAATTGGGTTGTGGGTAAGTTTTATATCAAAACCTCTGGAATATCGAAGCTGAGACATTTTTATTTGTTTAAATTAAAGAATTCCAACAAAAGTCTAACAAAAAATTTATTTTTAGTATCTGCAAGGGTCCAGACTGGAAGCCTGGCATTTTTGTTCAATTCACCAAGGAAAATGGAGTGGCTCGTGAATCTGGATTGCGTCCTGGTGACCAACTACTCAGTTGTAATGGCGTGGACTTTCTAGACATTTTGTTCAGCGAAGCAGTTTCGATTATGAAATCCTCTTCGGTCTTAGAGCTTGTGGTCAGAACTGGCATTGGCATGGATTTGTTCCCTGGAGAGTCAAGTGGCTATAATAGTTCAGCAAGTAGTGTGACTGGTGACCAAAGTCCTTGTTGGGGAGATCAAGCGTCCAAAAGACTCAGCATTGTTAGAGAGGAGTCAGGGAGCTCTTATGATCGACTTGGAACCTTCATTAGACCGAAAGGCGATTTGGATAGAAGGAAAGAAAAACTGCTGGCGGTTGCTACACCAAAAGTTCCCTCAGCCTACGAGCAAGCCAAAAATGTCAAGAATAATACAACAATCATCTCGCTGTCGGAGAATGGCACTGTGATTAATAACACGCTCATACCCAATATACAGAATATGCCTAGCAAACCCCAGAGAGATTGTGTTACCATCAAGGAGAATCATCAGGTGCGATTTTTTAAATTTTAGTTGATTAGTTATAATTTTCACCAATTCTAATCTCCAACTAAATTTATATTTTAGACCACCCACTCGGAGTCGAACTATTCAACGCGTCCCTCCGATAAAGTCACTAACATTTGTTTTGTTTCCAAGCAAAATGAGACAAAAATCGTGACAGTTGAGGTTCATCGTCAAAACTCATCGGCAATGCCTCCACCACCTCCTGCCTTTGACTGTCAGACACACCAGAGATCCTCATCATTGACCAGCTCAATAGTCAGCACTGAAACCAATGAAAGTAGTTCGTCGCTCTCGCCACAGTCGAGTTTAAGTAGTGCCATCTCAGAGGAGTTGAAGAGAAGAGCGGAGGTTCGTTTTTGGGATCAGTTCATTAGAGATTAGTGTTTTCAAAATAATAATAATTCTAGAAATAATTTATGTTTAGAGTTTCCAAATAGATGGCGCTCAAACTTGAAATTCGAAATTCTAACGGTTTCTATTTATCAATCTAAGACTTTCCTTTTGCTAAATTTTCAGAAAAAGTCATCTGAATCCTCTTCGGGCTCTCCCAGTCAACTTCCAATCAAAAAGCCTCCAGTTAATCCTCTTGGTGGAGCAGGAAATGAACAGCATAGCGCTCTAATGGACGAGTTCAAGAAAGCACATTTAAAAATGTTCAAAAATGGATTCGTGGAGAATGATAAAGGAACGAAAGATGAGCCAAAGCCTAGATCAGAACTGGAGATTAAATTTGTGAGTATTTCCTTGTTTGGGAGTTAAGGGAAGTTCATTGACTGGAAGATAATCGTGTTAAAAGGGATTATAGATTTTTTTAGTAGAGCAAATGGGTTTAGAATAGATTGAGGTGGTTCAATGTGAAGCAATAGAACACTATTTGGGTATATTTGCAGCGAAACCTTTCATTTTGTAATTAAAACAGTTTTCGCGCCAAAAACTCTTAATGATTGTAAAAATAAATATTGCCAATCTTTGGCCATTTAATATAAAGAACCTAAAAGAAAAGTAGATGAAGCATGGATTGCATATTTGAATTGTTTTCTGACATAGACCTCCGCAAATTCCCGCCAAAATAAATTTTGTATGAAAACAGGGATCTGTTTAGAGCGGCTTTTAAAAATTCTTTATGTCAGGGGCCAGGTAACCGCGCCGGAAAGTAACGTTTTTGACTCAAACATCCGCAAACTTAACCAAACTTTTACTGTGCTTCTATTACTTTTCTTCTAGGTGCTTTAATTTAATAATCCAGCAATTACTAAACATTTCTTCGAATCTATCAAAAACCCCAGACGAATGGAATTCCCGTCAAAAGCCGCCTTAAGCTACTTTATCTAATCTTTATCCAATATTAAATATTAATAAATATTACTCACTGTTCGATTGTTCAACTCAATGCAATTATTATCTAACCAACGTCTATTAATCACATTATCTAAGCATGAAAGATTTTTTTGAGACACCTGCAATGACACAATTGAAACAAAAACCAATCGTTCAATCATCTTTGTGCAATTTCTTAGAGTTTATTGATATTTTCACTTTTTAACCTTTTTCTTCTTTTTGTACTAATTTTTGATTATTTTGCAAATTTATTGAATTTGACTTAAAAATTTTATTTGTGACTTACAAACTCCTCATATTGAGTTTTCTGCATACTTGAAATTTTTGGGTGGTTTTTGGCCACAATAAACTGTTAAAGGGTTCAATTTCCAAAAACTTTAAATATTACTTTTTCACAACAATTTCTTCCAAAAGTATTTAAATTATCATAATCTCTCCAATATTGAATGAAACTCCAACAATACGTCAATTATCTTTGCTCTCCGACCCTTGGCAACCTCCTGTGCGGCACCAAAGCATTGAGACATTGATTTATGGCAAATTGCATGCTCGCATCCATCATTAAGCTGCAGACCGACCAAATTGGCTCTCTTGTCTTTTTGTCCGCTTACCGTTCAAATTACGAATTTACAAATTTTCAAATTTACGAGCAATTACATAAAAAAAAGCATAAGAAACATTTAAAAACATAAGAAATCGGAATCCACGAGGAACGGTTGATTTTTGGGAGATTTTTCAATTAGGGCTTTCCATGAACTACGGTTTTGAGGTTTTTGGGAATTTTAGAAGGAAATTAGAAAATTTAGTTCTAGAAGTTTTTTGTGACGTAATTTAAATTTTAAATACGTAATCCCTGACCTTCCCCTCATCTCAACTTATTGGACAATTTAATTATGTTTTTCTAGTTGTTCAACAGGCTATTTTTTTGACAAAAGAACTGAACGAGTTGAAAATTTGATTTTGGCTGGCAAAAGAGTCATTAAGCAATTTCAAACTGTACGGAACATTGGAACAATTACGCGACAATCAACAATTACGTGTAAAGTTGTATGAGACTCGATTTTGCTTCTTTAAAGTTTATTTTGGTTATTTTTACATGTTTAACTTTTATTTGGAAGTTTAAAGACTTTTTTAAGAGCAAGAAATGCTGTGTGCTTCCAAATAATTCAAATATTACAAATTTTACAAATTAATCAAATATTTGCTCAAATATTACTTCAAATACAATAACTTCGTCAAATACCATGAAGTTATGCTGACAAATTGCATAAACTATTTATTTGAAGTCCGATTTGATCAGAAAACTGTGCCAAAGTATCATTTTTCAATTGATTGTTTGATTGGATATCGATAAAGTTTAAAGAAGGAGTAAATAAAATTATTGATTATTTTTGAAGTCATGATTGTTTTGATTAAACATCAAATTTTTGATTTTTTTTAAATTAAATTTTTTAATATAAAACAGAAACAAATTTTGGAACTCAGAAATTATTTGGTCGGATTAAAAATTTTTTGATAATTTCGAAATTCAGAAATTCGGAAATATCTAAGCAAAGATCACAAGTTCGACTCGAACCAAAAATTATTTTCTTCTGACCAATCAAACTCAAATTAATAGCTCATAATCACTGACCACGGACGACTTCATTACCCATAAACCTCTGCAAAGCCAAAATCAGATTTCAACTGAATTTTATTTTACGTAACTTTTTTGCTCTATGAAAAAAATCGGGCCAATAAACAAGAAATAATTATTATTGACTGCCTATTCGTTCGTCTGCCTATTGTTATTGAATTTTCAGAGGTTTTAGAGTTTTTTATGAGCTTTTCGAATTATATGCATTATGGAGCTCTTCTGGTTGCGTTTTGTTTTCTTTTGTTCGATTCATTTAACTCGTAAATTGTGGGCAAATTAACTGAGTTTTTTGGGGTTTCTTGAACTTTTTTTTGAAGATGTTTTTTTGTTGATGCTTTTGGAGAAATTATTGCACTCAAATTAGCGTAGATATATTTAACTATTTATAAATCGGTATTGACGTGTTTTTGGCGGGAATTTGAATAGCAATTTTATTTAGTTTAATTTCAAGTTTTCACTGAATCAACGTAGAAAAAAATCCTTTAAAAAAAATTTGAAGAAATTATCGGAGAATCAGAATTTATGAATTTATATATCAAGTTATGATTTGTATTACTTTGAAATAAACAAATCAGTTAATTAATTCACCTTTAAGATTTTTTACCATAAATTTAGACCAAAAATTCCACTAGAAATCCTCTTCTCTCAATTCCATCAATCTGGCAACCCCAAAAGCTTCTTGCATCGTTTATTAATTATCATCCAATGTTTCCCCGTTCATTGTTTTAATTCTCTCCAATGCTTCACCAATCTTTTCCCCGAATGTTTTCAAGCGCCGTTCGAAGACTTTTTGTTTTTATTTCGTCAGTTGTATGCTTTCTATCGCGAGAACCACAGCAACAGGTGAATCGGCTCAATTTCAACGAAAAAAAGCCTGATAATAATTTAATATTTGTGTAGAAAAACGAGCCGGGATTGTTTGAAGCTAATTTAAAAACTGTTAAAAAGCAAGAAAATCGATGAAATGAGATAAAAGCAAAATGTGTTGTTGTCCAAATTGATTGGCAAAGTCGATTGCTTGGTTCACAAATTAGCTGTGATGTGTTAAAGTTGTTAAAGACGAAAAGATTGACTTTTTGTAGCACTTTTAATTAAGTTTTCATGTGATTTTTTATCGTTTTAAAAGAATTCCGGTTGAAATATTGAAGTGTCGGTATTGCAGATTACTAAGAATTGTTCTTTAAGGGACTTGCAATTAAATACAGAATATTCCTGGTCGGTGTTCCCATAAAAAGCTGAAAAATTCATTTTACTTATTTCAACTAATTAATCTTGAAATAAATAGTGTTGGTAATACAGTTTTGGTAAAAGTTTTCCTGGATAATAAAAGAGTACACTTAAAAAGTGATTTATTAAATTAATAATTTCCTAAATTAATTAATTCAATTAAATCGATTAAATTCACCATGAAGCAAACGAAGAAGCCTTTAGTTACGATCTGCACTTATGAGGTAATGCAGCGGTTTTTAACTCTGAATATAGCGCTAATTTGCTGCGACTGCCATGCGATTCATGCAATTCATGGTTGAGGTGGCTGGGATATTATTATTTTTAGCTTGATGAGGGGAGAATGTTGGTGTTAATTGATTGGCGAGGATTTGGAGCTTTTTAAAGAATTTTTTTTGGAAAACATCTATCAAAAAATTATTATAGTATCAAATATGATAAGGCTTTTTGTGATGCGTATAGCGTTCAGTATCTAATAACTCATAACATTTAGTTCAAATCTTGATGTGAGATTTGCTTGTAAAGATTTAATTTTTTTGTGTTTTTTTAAAAGAAAACATTATTTAATTTAAACATCTCCCCCTTCCCTTAAAACAATTCCAAGTTTTTTGCTGTTGATGATGCATATTTTGCGTCTGAATGCATTTTTAATGCATTTTTATGTTGTTTTCTGTTGGTTTTAGTGCTTTTAATGCTTTGTAGTACAATCCTAATCTTGAACCAGCCGAGTGCACTTGAAAAAACTAATTTAAACTGCTTTAATATGTTGAAACGCTTTGATTTGCTTTAAAAATTGTATAAATTACAAAATTTGTATAAATTGCATTTTGCTCGGAAAAACACTTGAATGAAACTTGGAGAATATTTCAAGACAGTTAAATCGCTGGAATCACTTTAAATAGAAAACGTGTCGATAAGTCAATAAGTTTTATTTGCTTATCGATGAATGTTTTGACTGGTATAAAGTATTGAGGTTTTTGTTTTGTTTTTCTATTTTTTTTACTTTGAAATTTATTACGATAACTTTCAGGGGTTTATCGATAAAAATCTGTGAGTAATGCGAGTTATTGGAGTTTCAGCTTTTATTTGAGTTTCAAGTGTTTTTAATTGCTTTTCATGATTGAGGGAGTTTCATGATTGAGTTTCATGATTGAGGGAGTAGTTATCAATTTTGTGATAATAAGATTTATAGACTTTTCTGTTTAATTTCCTTAATAATATAATTTTTACATTTTTAATTTTTTTTTTTTTTATTAATTAAAGTTCTCTAATTTTAGAGTATTCTCTGGAGTAAAAATTCCTTCAACGTTAATTAAATAAGACCTCTGGTTCAATACCTCAGTATATCTAAATTTAGTCTTATTAGCGGTTTATTTTTTTCTTCCAAAAACCATATGCGCTGTAATAAAAGAAAACCTGAAATGTCTAAATCAATTCCTAAATTTTTGCAAACTCGACAATCATAAAATCATACAAACAGCCAATTAATCAATTTTGTTTTGAGCACAGCTCCGCAGCTTATGCTAATTTCCCCTCAGATTTTACCACAAAATGACAATATATTGCTAAAAACCACTATAAAGTGATCTAAACTCTCAATATAAACAGAAAATAAAATATTCAGCAAAACCACCTGCATCGTCTTCCAAGAAAGTGCAAAAAAAAGTCCCAAAAAATAAAAATTCACCAGAAAAACTTCAAAAATATCCAAGAAAACATTGAAGACATCAAAAAAAATCAGCAATTTATTTAAATTTATGCACAAAAACATACGTCAATACTCTTAACTATCAAATTTCTACCAAAAACGTCGAAGACGATCAAATTTCTAAGAAAAGAAGAAATTGCTTGAACTAAACTTGAAACATTTTCTAAAGATTAAACCCGAAATTTGAATACTCTTAATGTTTTGAATAAATTGAATACTTTAAAATACTTTAAGATACTTTAAAATAATTTTCGAACATTTTTCAATTGATAAAAAGTTTTGCTGCGGCAACTTCTTCAACCATAACCTGCAAAACTTCTTCGTAATTACAGCAAAATGCTCAAAAAATGCACAGACTACTTTGTTTTCTTGAGTCGTTAGTTGCGCGCTTTTCTATCCATATTAAATTTATATTTAGGTTTTTTACGGTTATTTAAGAATTAATCAAAGTTTTCTTAAATAAAATTTATTAAAACTGATATTGGATGAAAAGTTCAGAATATTGTAGGTTCAAACTTTTGATCGGCTCTTGTTATATTTTTTGCTTTTGTTGATAAATAATTATTACTTAAATTAAATAAGTGTTATAACAAATATTTAATATCCTTAGTTCGAGGTTTGAATCCTTATAACTTACTACTTGAACTGACGTGGCTTTTTTTTTACATTTTTCTTTGAAAATTTTGTTAAATTGTCCAAAAATTAGTTATTCACAATTATCCTCTAACATGATCAATGGAAAATATTTTTGGAGCTCTCAACCGCCGACAATTTCGAATCCGCCATCATTTTCACGTTTCATTAAGCAAAATGTAACATTTAAAAATTATTTTAGAAATTACCCCGCAAAGACGCAAAACTGAGCTTAAGAGCGCATAAAAGCAATAAAACTGTAAGAAGTTGTAAGAAAACGTAAGAAAACTGAAGAAAATTGCTTCAAAAACCATCGAAAAGTTACAAACGAAAAAAACAGTGAAATAATTCGAAATAATTGAAAATCATGAGAAATATTCAATTGTTTGCTTCAGCTTCATAGCTGGCGTTGCCGTAATTGGAGACAATGCAGTCACTAGTCAAAGAAACTTTAAAGTCGCTTCTATTTCTATACGGAGATTTCCATTCATTCATGAAGTTTTGTGGATTTTGTTGGGCTTTTGTGGAGTTCACCCGGAGATTTTTAAAGGGTGAGGGAAGTTCTTCAAGTACTTCTAAGAAATATCGAGATTTTTCGCATATTAACCTCAAAATGGATAAATCTCAATAAAGCCACCAATTACCTTAAAATGGATATATTTCCCTGAATCAGACATCACTAATGACCGTCCCTACAAAACAAAAGTAATTTGTAATATTTTTCGGCAGTTTTGCAACTGCTTCCCTGACTTTATGAGAGTTCCCATTGTGTTTTAGTGCATTTTAAATAATTAAATATTTCAGTTTTTCTTTGTGGTTTTCTGCTAATTTTGTGTTTATTTGTGGGTTATTTGAGGTTACTCAAATTTCTTGGATGGTTTTGAATAAAGAAAATTGTAGGAAATTTTGCAATTAATTTTAAAATCTTCTAAAAAATCCCCAATTTGGTCTGCTAGCTCCATATTATTTCACAATATTGCTGCACTTGCTTTTTTTTTTAAATCAATATTGTATCTAGAAGGTTTCCTAGAATGCTAAAAACACTGAAAATTTGCTGATAAGCAATTTCGTGGTTTTATGTTTATTGTGTTTTATTTATTAGATGAATTCTTATCAGTTTTGATCGTTTTTTGGGAGAAATTCAATAAAAATAATAAAATAATAATGTTATTTTAATAATTTACATTTAACATCGACACAATTCACCAAATGTACTAAAAAATCAATTTTTCTCACCCACGATTTTGAAAACTATTTCTACCTGAAATTCATATATTGTTATTACATTTTTCTTATTCATCGCCGATAATAATTCTTATCAACTTGTAGAAAATTGCTAATTAGTTACGAATGTTATCGCAAAATTGCTAAAATCACTAACAACAAAATTATCTAATATTTGCAGGAGCGCCAGCTGGAGCAAAAAAAGCTCGCCAAAGACGAAACGGACAAGGCGCCGACCACAAATTCCATCTCTCTGAACGGATTAGCAGCTGCATTGAATCAGAATTCATCTCCGGTGACGTCACATCCGGTTTTGAATGGAATTAACGGAAATAATGGCATTCCTATAATAAATGGAAGTAATGGAACTATAGGCTTAACTAAATCTAAAAAGTCGAACCCTCCACCTCCTCCGCCCCAAAAGATAGTAAAACAAGCCTCCTTACCAGTCGGCTTAATTGATAAGCCGCCACACACGCCGGCACCTGATTATGACTCGATTACCAGCTTAAATGAGCATAATGGACAAAATGGACAGCACAACTCTCGAGTTCAGCAGCAAACTCATCAAAACTCTAACATTCAACACATCCAGCAGTTCAACCAAAATGGTGGACATACTCAGCAAAACGGTGGACAAAATGGCGTCAAACCACAAACTAAAGGAACAATGGGCCGTGTGGCTGCCACTGAAATGCAGAAAGCGAGCGGGAATGCTGCGGAAATGGACTCAATCGAGTCCTTTAAGATGACCAGTCACTCATCACCCATTCCTCATCCTCCATCAGTTTACTTTTCTGAGAGGAGATCGGGTCCACCGACCATGAAGAAAATTCAGAGACCAATTTCAGTGATTGTTGGAGAGTATGGGAATGGAAACAGAAAAGAGCCGACTAAGTTTGACTTTATTGAAGGAAGAGAGGAGCAACATGGGAAGAAGAATGGGGAAGATGTTGGAATGAGGCTGAAAAATGAGCTAGAGCAGACGCTTAGTCGATCTAACTTGAGGAAGAGAAATGAGATGAATGTAAGTTTGTTATTTTGAATATATTTTTCTTAATTCTAAAAATATATTATTTTTAGGACTATCGGGATGATTCAATCTCGCCTCGCTCCAGTATCTCAAGCAACGGTTCAACGACCGTCCAAATCAACCAACCCAAGCCAATTTTGAAGACGCAGACCAACATCGACAAATTGTCGTCAATGCTGGCAATTCATCATCAACGCGTGAAAGACATGAATAATAATTGCATCGAGGCTGGCATGGAGATGCGAAAGGATCAACCCTTGAATGGAATTTTGAAGAGCAACACAAATACCGCAAAAAGCACCAAAAATATCTCGTTTGGAGATGTCCGTTAATAATGTGACCAGAAAAGCAGATTTTGGTGTGCTGATTTGATAGTTTTGATAATTGATTGTTGTGATTAATCAGATTAATTAGAATCTTATTTTTGTTCATACTTCATATATCTTATTTCCAATACGTAAATTTTCCAGAGTAAAATGTTAAATTAAACTTGGGAAAGTCAACACATATTGAAAAATTTCAAAACATTTAATTTGAAAAAATCAAAATAGTAAAAAAATATTGTAATCATTTAAAATGAGAAGTAATTATCAGCATCCCAAAAATCTAAAAAAAGACATGTCTCCTTAGTCAACTTAGAGTTAATTATTTTTGATTTATACTTAATTAAGGTATGAAAATTATTTATTTGAAGTATTGAAAAGATAAGAACTCTTTTCTTGTATTATTATCTTAATGAATCTACTTTTAAGCAATAAGTTCCAGTAACTTTCTTAGAGAATTTCTCGTAAATAATTGTTTAAATATTATTACTGTACTATGTGTACATTTTTTCCATTTTTCTTCTAATTTAAGCTGCAAATGTACAGAGCATTTAGTTAAAAATAAAATATTGTATCAGAAATATGTAAAATGTAAAATAAAATAAATAAATAAAAGCGAAAATTCTTGAATTTGGTTTAAATTAAATCTTTCATTGTAGTTAAAGTTAATTCAGATTTTACATAAATTTAACTTAACATGTTTAAAAATTATTTATCAGTTGATTTCATAAAAAAAAAATCAAAAGATTCAATTCGCCGTAGAAGTTTTCGCCGCTGTTTTGACAGTTCTATTTTTAAGCGCGAAAAAGGTAAACAATAACAATAATTTGAAAGTAGGCTGAATTTATTAGTTTTTAATTAGTTTGTAGTGGATTAAGTGCAAAATGTCCTCCAAAAATAGATCACAGAACAAAAAATTAAGTCAGAATAAAAGTCTGCGGCCCATAGCAAGTAAGTTTTCTATTTTAAACACAATCTTTATTTATTTTCATGAAATTTCTTGTAGAAAATAAAGGATTATCAGTTATCCCAGAATTTCTAAATGTTGTCAACACCTCCACGAAGAGAAAAAGTTCTGATGACCTTCCCGGTCCATCTAAAGTGCAAAAAGTTGAGAGAGTCGAAACTTTATCAAAACAAATGACATGTCGGAACATGAAAATCGAAGCTTCTTTTCAATCTCCATTTAAAAGACTCGAAGAAACATTTGCCAACTTTATCCCTAGTCCACTGAACGACATAGTTAAAGGAACACCAGGAGCCAACAAAGGTTTATCTAGAAGTCGGTCTTTCAGTAATCGAACGCTATTCAAGCAAATTGAAAATAAAGAGAAAGAAATCAAAGAAGAACAAAATCCTCCAAAATGGATTTCAGCCAAGAAAACAGTGAAATCAGAATCATCAAAAACTCAAGTGTCGCAAGCCTTTCAACTCCCATTACCTGTATTTCAAGCCTTTCAAGTTCCTCTACCCAAAGCTAAACCAATGATGGAAGTTATTCAAGCTCCTTCCATTCAAGAGAATTCTTGCAATGTAAGCAAGTCTCAAGAGCAACTGGATAATCAGGTAATTGTGCCGTGTAGTCAACAATTCTTAGCAGATATCCGGTCGACGAGTTTTCTCTCTCAAAGTTCGCTAACCCAAAAAGTATCATCACAGCTCATCAAATTGCTTGACGAACTTGAAATGAAACATACAGTGACATCAAATCCAGATATCTGCTCGCAATATGTGGAACTTGCTTGCAATAAACAAAAGGATAAAGATACTGAAGGTTTGTTTAAATCTTTCAAAGAGGAGCTGGACACTTTTTTTAACGATGCTGAATCTTCCGTGTTAGGTAATTTGAACGCCAACATTGATTCCTTCGGTGAAGATAAAGAAGTGCAAGTAGATGAAGCAAAGGCTGTTGAAGAATTCAATTCAGAATTCATAAATAATATTAATTGGGATGAGGAGTTCAGCTACGAAAGTCCCAAAAGCAAGCAAAAGACTCTGATGCAAAATAATATATTAGTGGGGAACACGCCAGTAGTGAATTCAAGCTCCAGAAAAAGTGTTTCGTTGATCCAGGCCAGTTTGTTTCCAGGAAGTTCCAAAAAAGTTCAGGAAAAAATGGAGTATACGGTGATTAGACCTAAATTATCGTGAGTTATAAATTTGTTTATTTTTAAGTTATAAGTGATAAAAATTTAAAATTTTAGTCCCGTGAGCTCGTCCAGCTTCTACGATATGGGTCCATTCTTCGGCTTGCCCAAAAGAGTGAGTATCTTAATCCAGCAACACAAAGGAATCATGAAGCTCTACGACTGGCAGCAAGAATGCCTCAACCTCCCTGCCGTCCACCAAAGGAACAATCTAATCTATGCTCTGCCCACAAGTGGTGGCAAAACTCTGGTCGCTGAGATTCTGATGATGCGAGAAATTATTTGCAGACGTAAAAACGTACTTTTTGTTCTTCCTTACGTTTCGATTGTGCAGGAGAAAATTACTGAAATGACACCGTTCGCTTTGGAGCTTGGCTACTTGATCGAGGAGTATGCAGCTGGAAAAGGCTCTATACCACCAGTTTACAGGAGAAAGAAGCAATCCATCTATATCAGCACCATCGAGAAGAGTTTAATTCTGTTTGACTCACTTTTTGAGGTGAATCGTCACAAGGAAATTGGGCTTATTGTTGTGGACGAGCTGCATATGATTGGCGATCAGCAGAGAGGGTTTTGGTTGGAGACTTTGCTTACTAAAGCAATTTTTAGTGGAGGTATGAATTATTTTTTTTCTATATTAAATTGCTCTAACGTTTTTTATCCTAAAAACTTGCAGCTTCAATTCAAATCGTCGGAATGTCCGCTACGATCCGGAATCTTGCTGAGCTGGCCAATTTTCTGAAAGCGAATATTTACACTCGAGAGTTCCGTCCTGTAGAACTGAAGGAATACGTCAAAAGTGGTCCAGACATCTTGGAGTTTGATCCTCGTCGCGGAGAAATGGAAGAAGCGTTTGAGTTTACTCGATCTATCGGCGCCAGCTATGATAAAAAAATGTGGCAAAGAGATCCAGATAATTTGATGGAACTGGTGGTTGAGACGGCGCCTAAAGATGCTGTGTTGATCTTTTGTTCAACAAAAGTAAATTGTGAGAGTGTAGCGCTGCTGCTGGTGGAAATGTTGCCGGATAAGTGGAGAGAGTACAAGAAAGATGAAAAAAGGAATTTGATGATGGCAATTAAAGGTGATTATTTGGAAATAATCGATTTAACTAAGTTTTGTCTCATCTTTCGAACATAATAATGAAATCCACATAAATTATTCTAGGCGATGGTGGTGGCGTTCTTTGCGAGATCCTCATAAAAACCTTACCATATGGTATTGCCTACCATCATTCTGGCCTCACAAGCGATGAAAGAAAGCATTTAGAGGAAGGTTTTCGCTTGGGAATCCTTTGTGTTCTTTGCTGTACTTCCACGTTGGCTGCTGGTGTTAATCTACCAGCTAAAAGAGTCATTATCAGATCGCCTTACATTGGCAAGAGTTTTATTACGTTGAGTAGGTATAAACAAATGATTGGGAGAGCTGGAAGAGCAGGGCACTCAGACACTGGTAAATATGTTTAAAAACATTTTTTTTGAATTTTTGACAGTTCTCTAGAAACGTCAAAATCTAGAAAAACCTTTGATCTTTCCTCTAAAATCTGTTCGAATCTATTTTCCAGGTGAATCCTTCATCATTTGCGCATGCAAAGACAACGTGAGAATGAAGGACATGCTCTGTTCCAGCATGGACGAAACAGTGAGTGGTTTCATTCAAGAGACCAGTGGAATTAATCTAGAAGTTGTGATCCTCAATTGCATTGGCAACAATATCGCCGTTACAATGACTGAGCTAGAGCGTTTCATCAGTCACACTTTGTTAGCTGTGCAAGCCAAAAGATTCCAGAAAGACTGCCGAGAAATGATCATCGGAATTTTAAAGCAATTATTTAAAAGTGGAGCGATTATTAAAACTGAACCTGAAGGGCTTCACAGCGCAAAGTCTCAGGAGATGGATGAACATTTATGTTTGTGTTTTTCTGGTTTCTCTCAAGACGCAAATAAAAAAGTGCAAATTCGACCAGATGAAAAACTGGAAGTCTCGAAATTGGGAAAAGCGGCAGTTAAGTCGGGAATTGGTCTGGAGGAGGCAAAAGTCATGTATAAGCATTTGCAACTTGCTCAGAAGAATTTTGTGCTGACGGATTATCTGCATATGCTTTATATGGTCACACCAGATTCGCTGTTGGAGAGTATTAAGCCAAATTATCAGCTTTATCATGATATTGTGAGTTTTCTGTAGAAAAAAATTAGATATTTTTTTAGATCTAAATAATTTTCAATAAACTAATTTAATTGCAGTTCATGAGTCTCCCGCCAGAGTTGCGCCACACTGCATCTGTAATAGGAATGAATGAAGGAACTGCCGTCCAAATGATCACCCGTCCCACCTTCAAAGGCGCCAAAAAGATTATTATTGAGAAGTTCTACATCACTCTCATGCTAAACGATCTTTTCAACATCAAAGAAGTCCATGAAGTTGCCAACAAATTCAAAGTCAATCGCGGCATTGTACAAAAATTGATGTTTTCTGCGGGAGGACAGGCCGCTTGTATGATCAGGTTTTGCGAGAATTTTGACGAGTTTTGGGCGTTCAATGATTTACTGCAGAATTTCTCCAAGAGATTGACTTATTGCTGCACTACGGAGCTTATTCCTTTAATGGAGCTTCCGAGTGTTAAAATTGTAAGTTTTGTTTTTGTTGTGTAAAAAAAGATTGAAAAAACTTCTAAAAAATTAAATATTTGTAACCACTTCTTTTTAGGGACGTGCAAAGCAACTTTTCAATGCTGGTTATAAATCTTTGATTGATGTGGCAAAAGCAACTCCCGATGAACTAGTCAGAAACATCCAAAATGTGAACCTACGAGTCGCTAAACAAATTGTGGAAGGAGCTAAAGTATTTTAAATTAAAAATATGAAACAAAACCAAATTTAATTAAATTAATTACAGCTCCTTCTGATTGAGAAGATTGACACCTGCCAAGAACACGTTTACGAGCTGATGATGGCAACTGATGTGAAAATCCGTAGATGATAATAAATTATTGGATAAATTCATAAACAATGAATTAAATTATAAAATTAGTCGAGTTAGTATTTAGAATTCTGTTAAGTTTCTTACCTTAAGTAGCCTTGAACTTAAATAACATGTTAGTATTACACATGAATAAATCTACTATGAATGATCATTTTAACTTTTTTATTTGTATATAATTTCGGCGTCGATGGCTGAATTTTAAAAATATTTAAATGGTTTTTGATAAGCTTAAAATTATCTGTGAATTTTTAAATATATTATACTAGAGTATTACCCGTGAAGGATCACAGGATTTAGTACATAAAGTATCAAAGTCGTTATTGTTTTTTTTTTAATTTTTATTTCAATGGATGGAGCTTAGAATTATAAAATCAAATTATAAAGTGTTGATCTGAAGTTTAAAAATTCTCAATTTTGGTCTGGTGCTACCAGATCATTTCAAAATATGGAGCTTGGACCAACCCGTATTACAACATACAACTCAGTATATGGTCCCGAACTATAATGAAAATGGAAAATTTTAATTTATGAATGTTTGGACTCAAAGAGCCACCAGATTATGCCATTAGATGTAGCTGGATTAACCCGTGGTTTACTCACAAACTTAGCTTATCATCCCAAACAAATTACCTAAACACACGGAAACTGTATATTCAGCCGTTCTCGAGTTTTGAAAGTAGCACCAGGTAGTGGCACATGGATAAAAAGTCAAAGTACTTCCAAAAATCAAATACTTGGTTTTCTGAACGAACTGTGGGAAGACTTTTTCAAAAAAATTTGTCCAAAGCCACCAGGTCATGCCATTAGATCGAGCTGATCCAACCCGTGGTACACTAATAAACTCAAATTATCATCCCGAACAATTTTACCAAAGACACGGAAACTGTATCTTCAGCCGTTCTTGAGTTGTGGTTGTACCACCAGGTAGTGGCACCTGGATAAAAGCTCCAAGTACTTCCAAAAACTAACTACTTGGTTTTCTGAATGAATTGTGGGATTCTAGAACTTTTCTAAAAAATAAGTCCAAAGCCACCAGGTCATGCCATTAGATGGAGCTGGACCAGCCCGTGATATACTAACAAACTCAGCATTTTATTCCAAACAATTTAACTCCAGATACGGAAGCTGTATTCCCATGTTTTGGTTGTACCACCAGGTAGTGGCACCTGGATAAAAAGCTCAAGTACTTCCAAAAATGATATAATTGGTTTTCTGGACAAATCGTGGGATTCTAAGACTTTTTCAAAAAAAGTCATCTAAAGCCACCAGGTCATGCTAATAGGCTGGACCAACCCGTGACATAAAAACAAACTCAGCTTATCATCCCGAACAATTTTTCCAAAGACACGGAAGTTGTATCTTCTGCCGTTCTCGAGTTCTGGTAGTACCACCAGGTAGTGGCACTTGGATACCTACAAAAAATTGTTTTCTTGGTTTTCTGGACGAATTGTAGGATTCTATTACTTTTTCAAAAAAAGTCGTCCAAAGCCACCAGGTCATGCCACCAGCTGTTGGTGAACTCATTCATATGGACCAACTCGTTACCCTTAACATTTTTTCTCATGAAACCAAAACTCCAACTCAACCTAAACTCTCAGTATAAGGTGAAATATACTTGAAACATGTCTTGCTGCACCCTGGCTGGTGACCAGGAGGGTTGTGGAACTGGTCCAAAAATCATCCAGATCAAATTCTGTGACATGGATGAACCATTTGAGACTAAGATGCCCCTACATAAGTCTTAAAGTTTTCGAGCTATTAGAGCTCAGTTAGCGTTACGCAGCGGAAATATATAAATATATAAATAAACAGAACTTGCTCTTTATATTATGTAATATTCACTAATCACTCTAAGTACTCGCTAATTACTCTACTTTGACCGACGATTTTTGAATCACATTTTATTGCAAAAAAATTGCAGGATGAAAAATTCCAGACATTTGTTACCTTTAGTTCGTGCAGAATGATTCTCTTTAAAATAATTCAAATTTTTGCGGTGATTGCCATCATGGAGGTATTTTCATCAAAATAGATTCCCTTTTTAGCGTTTTTTTTTGGAAAAAATACGCTATATGTTCTCACTTTGTCCGTCCGTCCGTCCGTCCGTTTACAAAATAACTCTCGAAAGGATAGAGTCAGACCCAAACTTCTGGTACCAAAATTTTCCATACCAACCCTAGTTTAAACACGAAACTTTTGGTGGAGGTGACTCTACCAGCTGGGGAGATGTGGTCAATTCTCTGATTTTCTAGAACATTCCCCATACAAAATCAACTTTTGAACGGTACATGTTAGCGATTCTGTTTCTTGAGCAAAATTGTTCAAAATGATAAGTTAACAACAGATCATGATCAGGATTGGGTCCATCACCAGCTGGTGGGATGATCTGGTGGCTCCAGAAATTTTTTTTGAAAAAATATTCAGAATCATGTAATTCGTTAAGAAAACTTAAAATTTCGTGTTTTGAGCCACCACCTGACCAAAAAAAAAACGCTTTCTGTACTTGCCAACTGGCAATTCTTACCTCTCTTGTTTTCATTATATTTATCGACGAAATTCAGGCAAAATTCCCGAAACTCGATAAGATTGAGTGCAGTTCCAATGAGCAGTACGCTAGTATTCCTGTTTGTGAAGGAAGAACTGTGAAGTTTAATCTTGCTGTGTTGAATCTGCAGATATGGTTTAAAGGTTTAGTTGACCCTAGCATTGTAAGATTATATTTTAATGATTATGAGAAGGTAATAAAACAATTTCAAATAGATGAACATCACTCATCATGTGAAGGTGAATGAGAATTATGAAGTTTTTTATTCTAATCGAACTCCAAGTGGACCAAAACAATTCTGTGATCTGATGGGTGGTGAAACAGGAGATATCGGGACAGCGTATATACTTTGTAAGTTTCAATAAGTAATTATTGCAAAGATTAGAAGAGATCTATAACTTGTTCTAGCGTTCCTGAAAATGTTGTCGCCTGAAATTGCTCATCGTTGTCCTTACAAAGGAACTGTGATGGGTAGAAATATGACCCTGAGCCAGAGATTGATAATGGTTAAAAGTAGACCACTTGGAGAATATATCTTAGGTTTAACTTTCTTCACAACTGATTGGATCAAAATTTTCACATTTAATTTATTTTACAAAATGGTGAGCAAATATATACGCAATGACTTAAATGGATGTTACAAAAAATATCAACTAATAGAAGGATGATTTTATGAAGAAAAAAATGTATTAAATAAAATAATCTTGAAATACATTTTGGGAATTATTTTAAAGAGCTTTGCGAATATTAAGCAAGGTAAGACAATTGATGTCTTATCGTAAATAAAACTTTGATTTAAGAATTATGCTCTTTAGGCACGTGAACTATAAATGGTAATGAATTTCCAGTTTATTGTAATGATCGTTCACTTGATGTTATATTCGGCTCTAGTCAATTTTTTTTTGAACACTAGATCTTGATTTAAATCCATTTATATACATTGAAGAACTACTTTATTTTGCTTTGCACATTTTTTTACTGTAAACTCTGATCAACAACAACAGAGCTCTGATTATTAAAAAACAAAATAATTAAAATGGGAGCCATTGGTTTTTAATGACTCTCACATAATTAAAAGCCATTTATTGGGTCTGTACATCGAGTTTTAACAATGTTCAGCTAAAACTCGCTCAGAGTCTCATCTTTAAAATTTCAAAATGATTTCTCTAAAAATAATTTCATTATTAGTACTATCTAGAATTTTGGTGAATGTATATCATAAATAGATCTTACATATTTGCAGGCCAAATTTCCAAGACTCCAGAGAGTCAACTGCAGCTCCAATGAGCGTTATGTCAAGGTGGTTGTTTGTGAGGGTAGAACTGAAGAGTTCAATATGTGAGTTATGAATTTACAGTTAGATTTGAAGGGCTTAGTCAGACCAAAATTGGTTAGTGTTTCTATAGATCTTTCCAGGGAATTTGAAGTTGAAATTTGTTATTGTCAACAGTGGAACATCACTCATCAAATCAAGGTCAAAGATAAATACTTACCATTCCAACATTTTTCTAGTTAAAAATTGATATTTTTATGATTCATTTATTTCTCAGCCGTTATGAGATTGATGTCACCAGAATTGATCCATCGCTGTCCTTATATATTATAACGCTACAACTATTTTTTCAATCGATTTGTTCTATGAGATGGTTTATAAATAAGAATGAATAAAAATATACATTAAAGAGCTGATGATGGCGACAGATGTGAAAATGCGTAGATAATAATTAATTATTGGAATTCAAAATTGTTAAGGTTCTTACTTTAAGTAGCCTTGAACTTAAATAACATGTGAATATTAAACTGAATTTAAACTAAATCTACTAAGAATAAACAATTTAACTTTTTTTTTAATTTCTGAATTTGAAGCCGGGGACTGATTTTTTTATCTATTTAAATGGTATTTAATAATTTTTAATTCACTAATTAGTAATCACTATAAGTACTCTAATTTGACCGACGAATTTAAAAACACATTTCATTGCAAAAAATTGCAGAGCGAAAAATTTCAGACAGTTTTTCTCATAAGTTCGTTCAGAATGATTCTCTTAAAAATAGTTCAAATTTTTGCGGTGTTTGCCAACGTGGAGGTTCTTTAATTGAAATATATTCACGTCTTTTTTAATTATATTTATCGACAAAATTCAGGCCAAATTCCCGAAACTCGATAGGATTGAATGCAGTTCCAATGAGCTATACGCTAGTATTCCTGTTTGTGAAGGAAGAACTGAGAAGTTTAATCTGGCTGTGTTTAGTTTCCAGATACGGTTTACAGGATTAGTTGACTTAAGTATTGTAAGATTATATTTTAATGAATATGAGAAGGTGATAATACAATTTTAATAGATGAACATCACTCATCATGTGAAGGTGAATGAGAAATACGAAGTTTTTTATTCTAATCAAACTCCAAGTGGACCAAAAAAATTCTGTGATCTGATGGGTGGTGAATCAGGAGATATGGGAACAATGTATATACTTTGTAAGTTACCATAAGTTAATTTTACAATGATTACTTAGAAGATTAGAAGAGATGTATTACTTGTTCTAGCGTTCCTGAAAATGTTGTCGCCTGAAATTGCTCATCGTTGTCCTTACAAAGGAACTGTGACGGGTCGAAATTTGACCCTGAGTCAGAGATTGATAATGGTCAGCAGTAGATCACTTGGAGAATATATCTTAGGTATAAATTTCTTCACAACTGATTGGACCAAAATTTTCGGATTTAATGTGTATTACAAAATGGTGAACAAGTAAAATTTGTTTGAGACAACTATTGCATTACACAAAATAAATTATATGTGAGGCAATTACATAAATCATATATGTTATATAATGACTCCAATTTTCAGAATTATTAAATAATGTTTAGCTCATTAGATCAATCCATATTTTATCTTTTAGTATTTAGTATTTTAAATAAAGGCTCATTTGAAACTTTTTAAAAACATATGCGCAATTATTATTAATATCACAGTTTCCTCTCTATTCTGTTTGAATCCTTTATATTGTGAATTTAATTTTAAATTGTAAATGATTTGATACCATATTATGGTAGCGAAATTATAAATTTTACGATTTTAAACATTTCTGATAGTTTCAATCAAAAGTTCGTGCAGTATGGTCAAAAATGATACTCTTCAAAATTATCCAAATTTACTCGATGATTGTCATTATGGAGGTTCTTTCATTAAAATATAATCACTTCTGTTTCCATTGTATTTAAATCAACGTAATATAGGCAAAATTTCCAAAACTCCAGAAGCTTGAATGCAGCTCCAGTGAGCTGTACGCTGAGATGTCTCTTTGTGAAGGAACAACAACGAAATTTAATATGGCTATGGTGAATTTACAGATACAGTTTAAAGGATTAGTTACATTTGTTCATAAATATTTGAACGTAATTAAAAAGTAAGAATCTAAACACAATTTTTTAAAATGTTTGTATGCAATCTCCATCAACTTTGGTTTTTCCGCGCAGTTTTTTCAAAATTTAGTATAGGTTATTGATATTCAAAAATGACGACCAGCGAGTAACGCAACAAACCATTTAATTTAATTTTGGGTTTTACTATGAACTCTGATCACCAATTAAAGTGAACTGTGATTATTAAAAAAACAATAATTAAAGTGGGAACTGTTGGTTTTATATGACTCTCACATAAATAAAAGCTATTTATTATTGGGTCTGTACCATTTCAGTTAAAACTCGTACAGAGTTTCATCTTTTAAATTTCAAAATGGTTTCTCTAAAAATATTTCTATTATTAGTTTTATCTAGAATTTTGGTGAATGTATATCAAAATGAAAAGAAGATTAGATCTGGTGGTATTTTAGTTATGGACCACATGTTATGTGGACCAAAAAAACTCATAGATAAATGTAGGTTATGTTTCTAACAGAAGTATCTTCTTTTTTAACGATTTGGCTAGGACAGATTGTTTCCATGTTTCGTATCAAACAAACCTTGTGTTTTCCTAAGTATCTAAAATATATTGGGTTTTCATAATGGTTTTTCAACAATTACGATTCAATTGGTCTGTCGTTTATTTTAAACCAAAATGTGTGTCGCTTGTTAATAAAATAACAACCAAAATCCGTTGTTATTCAAGTCTACAGTCCTGAATTTATTGTTATTCAGTTGCTCTTGAGTCAACAAGGTTCAAAATGATAATAATATTTAAACTTTCTTTATACGTCGTATTTCTTGCTGTTATTGAGGTTTCTTGAAAAATACAATTTCTGGAGATAAATCTACTAAACAACCTAATTTTCCAGGCATCATTTCCAACTGTTCAGAAATTAGAGTGTATAGATAACGAGTCATTCAGCTACTATGGAGTTGTTGATGCGTGTGAAGCTAAAACAATGAAATACAACATGGGATTTATTAACTTGAGAATTCGATTGAAGAGACCTATTTCACCAGAAATCGTGAGTTTATAAGTTGCATGTGTCCTTATCCGTCACAATCTTTAAGTTTTGCACGCTAAATTTGTTTTAACAATAGCTCAGTCATAAAGTCTAACTAGCTCAATTCTCCTAAGGTAAATATAACGAACCTTGTCAAAAGAAACAACAAATATGAACATTTTGATAGTTTTTTTTCTGGAGAGCGCCCATTTTGTGATCTTTTGGCTGGTAAAGTTGATCATAAAGACTATGGATTTCAACGAGTGCTTGGTAAGAAATTAGGAAATAGTTTAGTTTGCTATATAATCGAATTTGATTATTTGCAGCATTCTTGAAAGTTTTCTTCCCAGCTTTGATCCATGACTGCCCTATTGAAGGATCAATAGAAATTCAAAATGTTACTTTTAGTCAAAGAATGTTAAGAATTTCTAGTCGACCCACCAATGATTACATGTTAGGATTGAATTTCCTTAACATTAGGTTAAATCAAATTTTCTACCTCAATATTTATTTTAAGATGGTTAATAAGTAGAACAAAATTTTAAAATTCTATTGTGATGTATATTCAGGTTTTTGGCCGCTAGACTGAAATACTTTGCATAATTTTTTTTAATTTTTCACTTTTACATTAAAATATTATGAGTCAAAAATAGTTATTATAGGTCTATTGTATGCAATAAAATACATATATATGTTTAAATTATAATAATAAGATGACAAATCAATGTTTTTGGCCATTAAAATACAGTATCTCCGCAAATAATGATATGTCTAATTCTCAAAAATAGTTTTTAAATAACTCAATTAGCAATTTTAAACAAACTAAAGTTTCTGCAGGAGATCGAATTTAGCTTTGGTGAGCTTTGCGCCAGGGGTGATGTTGGGAAGCTCAATTTGGCTATTATCAATCTTCGTAGGAGCTTGCTCACAAAGTTATTTGAATGGACTGCTGCAATAAATATAAACAAACTAAATTCACATGCAAATGATCTTTTAATTAAACGACAACAAAAATATGATCTATCGTTCATTTTCTGCTATCAGAGGATAGTTATCGTTATTAAAGTAATTGACTGCTGCATCAAAAATAATTATCAATAGTAAATACTCATATTTTGGATTGTCTGTATTTAAAAGTAGGAAATGATAATAGAATGATGGGTGATGGTTGGTGACTTTCAATGTTATTTTATGAATACAATAATTCACTTTTCCAGTCAAAGTTCCGTCCTCTTGCCAGGCAGATTAATTCCAAAAAGATGCACTTTCTGGTAGTGTTTACATTAGTATTTGCTTTGAGTCCTTTAGCACTTGTAAGATTAATTCATGTCGATGCTCTAGGATTTATTTTTGAGGACGAATATTTTTCAGGCTAAATTTCCAATTCTCCAGAAAATGGAGTGTCATGTCAACAATTTTTACGCAAAATTTGACGTTTGTGAAGGCACTACTTTGAAGAATAGTGTAGGTTATTTGAACTTCCAATTACAGTTAAAAAGAGTTGTGTTTCCGGATGTGGTATGAAGTTGTTAACAGTGTTTAAAATAACATTTGAGTTTCCGATTTTCAATAGATGAACATCACACACTATAACAAAGTCAACAATGTATACGTTCCTTTCACATCTAGTCGTTCACCAGTTGGTCCAAAAAAATACTGTGACCTTATGGATGGCCATGCAGGAGAAATTGGGACCATATCTATCATTAGTAATTTTTTTTAATTTTTAAATAAAAAATTATTATTTAATATTAAATTCTTCTGTAAAGCCATCATCAAAATGCTGGCTCCGGCATTAATTCATCAGTGTCCTTATAATAAAGGTAACTTCAAAGTACAAAATTTCACTATCAGCCAGAAGTTACTGCGAATCTCTAGCAGACCACTTGGAGATTACATCTTAGAACTAGGTTTCTTCGATAGAGAATGGAAAAAGATTGTTGCATTTAATCTATTCTACAAAGCGGTCAACAAGTAAGAAGCGAAAAAAATTGCTAGAAAAATATAGAGATCAATTGAATAAACCGCTGGAATAAAAATGAAAAAAGTATTTTTACAAATAAATTATCTCTTAAGTCTTAACTAAACAACAAAAAAATTAATATCGTTCGTTTTCAGCTATCTCTGGAAGTTATATTTATTTTAGTAATTGGTTGTTGCATCAAAAATAATTACCAATATTAAATAAATATATTTTAGATTGCCTGTATTTCAAAGTAGGAAATGATAATAGAAAGATGGGTGATTGTTGGTGACTTGCAATGTTATTTTATGAATAAGAATCAATTTTTCCAGTCAAATTTTCGTCCTCTTACTAAGCGGATTAATTCTAGAAATGCACTTTCTGGCAGTGTTTACATTAGTCGTTGCTTTGAGTAATTTAGCGACTGTAAGATTAACTTATGCTGATTCTCTGAGATTTATAATTGAATTGTAAAATTTTGTATCCAAAAAAATTTTAGGCAAAATTTCCAATACTCCAAAAAATGGAATGTCATGTCAACGATTTCTACGCGAAAATTGATGCTTGTGAAGGCACTACTTTGAAGAATAATGTAGGTTATGTGAACTTCCAATTACAGTTCCAAAAAACTGTGTTTCCGGACGTGGTATGAATTTGTTAATAGTGTTCTCGAAATAATACTTCAGTTTCCGATTTAAAATAGATGAACATCACACACTTCAACAAAGTCAACAATGAATACGTTCCTTACACATCCAGTCGTTCACCTGTTGGTCCAAAAAAATTTTGTGACCTTATGGATGGCAAAACAGAAGAGATTGGGACGTTATACATAGTTTGTAATATTTCTAATTTAAATGGAAATAACAATCATCCAATAATATTTTTTTCTGTGCAGCCATCATCAAAATGCTGGCTCCGGCATTAATTCATCAGTGTCCTTATAATAAAGGTTACTTTAAAGTTCAAAACTTGACTATCATACAAAGATTGCTCCGAATCTCTAGCAGACCACTTGGAGATTACATCTTAGAACTAGGATTCTTCGATAAAGAATGGAAAAATATTGTTGTGTTTAATCTATTTTACAAAACGGTCAACAAGTAAATAATATTTATTCAAATTTTTGGGTAATGATAATATTTGTGAAATCAGTGGAATTAATAAAAATTAATCAAAATTTTAATTGAGGTTTAAACGATTTTACCAACTAAGCCACATTTTTGCAGACAACCTTGCAAAAATTATTACCACATAGTACAGACCCGGTGGATAAAAATCGAAGTGACACTTTATATTGTTTTGATTGCTTCTCATATTTATTCTTAATTGATAGACATAAGAATTTTATGATGATGAATCAAAGTTTATAGCATTCAATTCAAATAGAATATATTTCATTCGGAAGGTGTTCCATTTGATTTTAGGTCTCTGGTACAAACAGTTTACTTTTTCTTGAAAAAATGTTGAAAATAATTATAGTTTTAGCTTTGGTGTATGCTCTAGCGACTGTAAGTATTCACTAAAAACTCGTTTTAAGATTTTTATCCAAAGTTCTCGTTCTTAGGCAAAGTTTCCTTTAATGCAGAAGCTTGATTGCAATATGAATATTAAACATGGTAATATTGAAGTGTGCGAGGCTAGTACTTTGAAGAACATTATGGGAATAGTAAATTTTCGAGCACAATTGAAAGGACTTGTAACACCAGATGTGGTAAGAAGTTGGAATGTAAGTTGACTCATAAAAATCAATCTCTGACTTCAACAGATGAATATATCACATTATATTAAGACAAACGATTCCTACCTACCCTACATTAAGCATCGCTCGCCAACTGGACCTCTAAAGTTTTGTGATCTGATGAATGGAAAGGCAACAGATGTTGGTACTTTGTATATTATTGGTAATTCGTCATGACATAAATTTTAAAAGCTTTTCATCCTCAATTATCGATCGTAGATTTAAGTACTAATTTGATTATTTTAGGGTTCATGAAAATGATATCGTCAGATCTAGTACATCTCTGTCCTTATAAAGGTTCAATATAATAAAATAATTGTTTTTTATAAGTACATACCAACACTTAATATTTCAAATCCTTCCACAAACGAAAAGGGTCATTGTCTGCTAGAAATATAACCATCAGTCAAAAGTTGATCAGAATTACGAGTAGACCAGTTGGAGAATACATCTTGGGCACAGAATTCTTTGAGAAAGATGGAACAGCTATAATGTACATCAATGTTTATTATAAAATGGTTTCAAACTAAAATTTTGTGTAAATAGAATATAAAAGTCAACTAAAAATATAAAATATCAAGTGTGCCGGATGGTAATTTGGCTAAACTGTTGTTTACAACAAAATAACAATTTGAGGTTGAAAACATTATTTAAAATTTCCAAATTTCCAAAGACTTAAGCATACGCAAAATATTTGTTTCGTGGGTGTGTCTCTACCAAAATCAAAATTATTCCATAAATTATCAGTTATATTGCAATAACCAGGAATCTCAACGAATTCATTCCCATTTTTCACATAATTACAGCTGGAAATATTTAAAAGTAAATTCATAAATAAAATGCATATTAAGAATAAACGATGCTAATTACGGACTATTTGGGTTCATATTTTGAATATTTGCGTATGAGCACACTACTGCTGCTGCAAATATACTTCTAGACACTCATAATTTGTGCCAAACTAAATGGGCTTTGAGATGATGTCTTTGGATTTTCAATATTCTTGATGGTTAAGGAGGTATTCTTCATACCGTACCACAGTTTTTGCATCTTAATTCCGGACTAGTCAACCCTAAATGCGGACTATTTTTTCGTCAATTCCGGACTAATATATCAGAGTAATCTCATCGAAAAAAATGCTTTTGACAAGCAAAAATATGTATGAATTTATGTTCCAATTTATTCATAAAATGCTTTGATAGAACTATAATTGATTTTTTGAGCAGCACAAAAATACCTTCAGCACCTTCAGCTGGTCGAAAAATCATATTTAATCACTAAAACTAAACTTTATGACCAGAAGTGGTTTGTTAAGAGCATAATAATTGTTCTAAAGCAAGTTACCAACTACCTTTAGGACTTGATCATGGTGACTTTGAGGTGCTACTTATGCTCAAAAATCAAAAATATCAAATTCAAAGGGTAATTCATAGATAATATTGGTTCCATCAGAAGGTATGTGAGGTACCATCACCACCTGCTAGTGGTGAAAATTTATTTTTGTATACCTTGTTTTCCATGGAGTTATTGTCACTTTCAAGTGGAGCATTAGTAGGTGGTCGAGGTATCATGAGCATCTGCTTATGGTAAAATGTTTTAATTTTTTTAAAGCCTTTTAAATAGTTTTTGAAGAAAGAATCACCAAGAGAAGCTACTCATGGTACCTTGAGCACCTTCTCATACTCCACTCAAGAGTGACAATCAATCCTTGTAAAAAATTTAGACAAAATAGATTTTTTCACCACAAGCAGTTGGTGATGGAACCTCATCCACATTCTGATGGAACCAATATTTTAAATAAATTAAAATTTGAATTTGACAATTTTGATTTTTTGACCATGAGTAGCATCTCAAGGTCACGTTGAACAAGTCCTTATGGTCGTTATATCACGTTAGAACAATTATTGAGCTCTCTGATAACTCAAAATTGAGCAATTCTGGTTATAAAGATAGTTTTAGTGAATAAGGAGGATTTTTCGACCAGCTAAAGGTGCTGTTGGTGTAATTGAGCTCAAAAAGATTATTTGATCCTTGACTTCATTAGTGTGCGTCATTGTTTCCTTTCATTTATACACAACCTAAACCTACATTTTAAATGAAAATTTTTGCTTGTGCAAAACGTCCGGAATTAACTTAAGAAATAGTCCGCAATTAGCGTGCAAAACCTTATGGTACATTATCGGGCACTGAAGCTAAACAATTCCAATTTCATAAAAATTTTCCAAACACGATTAAAAATTGGACAGATTTGCAAGAACTCTGCATACTCAAAACCAAAAATTTTGCAACAGCATGTCTTCAGCATGTCTTTGAGATTTTAGGTCGGTTTGGAATAAATGACAAAAAATCATGAAAAATACTCGCTATTTGGTTTATGTAAGCTAGAAGCATTTCAGTAAGGTACCAACATAAAAGTTCTTCTAGAAATTATTGTTTTTTATGGTGCGAAAGCCACTGCAAAAATATTTTTGAAGAAAAGTCGTCCGAGCATTAAGCTGTAAAAAATCAAACTTTTTTTGGAAAATAGTCCGCAGTTGAAGTAATCCGCAATTAACTGCTTCTATTCTTATTCTCAACAGTGCTTTGTGGAAAATTATAAAATTTTAAAGAAATTTAAATGTCGCCTTCTTTGATCCCTCCCCTGAGAAATCTTTAGAAAATTTTGAGAACTTGAAAATCCGTGGAAATCCACGAGATTAAATAAAAAATTGCAAGAATGACGTTCCAAAGAGTTCAAAAATTACTCCATTACAGGGAGTACAACGAATTTAAGGACGAAGTCGTTCTTGTGGAAAGTCCTTTTGCCCAAATTAGCAGATCTGAGAACGGAATTCGGGCAGTTCAATTAGGTAAATTTGACGTTAAATAAATTTCTGGTAAATAAAAAATAACTCTTCTGTAGCCCTGACAAAAAACTTCATTTTCATCGCCGCCGACAAGTTTCTTATGAAAGGTGATATTGAAGCCTCCAGACGTTGCCATGAATATCCAGAAATTGAGACTTTGGAGCTGACAAACGTGATCTCTCTCAAATATATTAAATTCCGCTTGGTATCCCGCCAGTCTCGCCTTTACATGAACATAACTTTCAAAGAGCACCCAGAGAAGTTTATGCTTTTTGAATTTGGTGGCCATTTGATGAGAAGTTTGTTTTGGAATATTTGGCTTGATAGAATAGAACAGTTGCAAGGATTTTACATAAACAAGTCATCGTCCAGTGAAGATCAAAGCGTTCACGAAATTTTTAGAGCTGAGTGTCGGGATTGTGACGATTCAGATTTTCCTCCTTTGCAGGAAATTTATGTCAATCCTTACAAAATTCATAAGTCAAGTTATTCATTGAAACAAGGGCCAGTTCGCTCCACCACAAATGATTTGAGCAGCAGAGTTTTAAAATCTCATGGAATCAAAATGATGAAATTAACGACCAGTTGAGATTTTCAAGCTTTTAACGAATTATTCTGAAAGCTTTATATTTTTTGAATTTTAAATTTAGAATAAAATGATAGTTGCATAACTTCAGGGGTTTCTTTATAAGTTTCATAAGTTCAAGGGGTTAAACTTGAAAAACGATTAAAAAGTATTGAATATGAATAAATATTTAATTATTACCCAACACTTTAGAAGGGGACAATATTTGTCTTTTTCTTGGTAATCCATTGTAAAGTCAATTTTCAAGGAAAATAAAAAAATTACTGGAAAAATTCAAATTTGTGCTAAAATTTGAATTTTCCAAGTTAGAAAATGTTTGAGCATCAAAAAATTGGAAGAAACATTACTTTCCCCAGTGAGCGATTATGGGCATTGCAGCAAGTGAAAGTTAAACATTGCATAATTGCTATAAATGTATTTCTGCCGTCCAGCCACAACACTACAATTACTAGTCGTTACTACACGCGTCCATCTTACAATATTTTTAGTTGAATTTTTAGTAAGTTACTCGGTCAGTTTATGCAGCTCGGTGGTTGGAGATTAACACACTTTTAAAATACAAACTGTATGGCAAGTACAGCCGTGATTTATGTCATTAATTGATTTTGGTTGGTAGAGACAAGTGCTTGCTTAGAAATTGGTTTGCTTGTTAGTTTGTGATACTTTTCAGTTAATTAAGCAATTACCTCAAATTTTTAATCGATCTTCACCTGAGAATAGAAGAAATAAGTGAAGATGCATTACTCGTTTGCCCTTGTGAATATTTTGTGGATTTGCGTGCTCAAGGTGGAACAAACAGTGAGCTTGCCAGTGGCCTCGGGCAGCTTGAGAATTGAAAATCTGGGAAGAGTGGAGGAAATTGCAGAGGCTCAAAAGCATTACGCTTACGAAAATGCACTTAAGAATCAACATGTAATTTTACTGTGAATGAAAGTTTAGCGGGAAAATTATTGTGAATGTTTTTTAGGCGCCAGATTTGCAGCCTTTTAAAAATTCTCACAAGGAGGACAATGCTAAGCAGGAAGTAGAAGGAATCCCAAGCCAGGTTTTCAGTAAATATGATAATATTCAGAAAAAGACCGTGGATTTTTTTCATGTGAGTATTGAAAAAAAAAATTTCTCGACTACAATTTAAATTTTAATATTTTAAAAGAATTACTAACGAAAATTTTTGTAAGCACAGTTTTGAAGCCAACACGTGATAGAATATAGTTTATGTTAATAAAAAAATAATCTAATCATATCAATTTCTATTTTAATCCATAACACAGCCCAAACCCCTGTTGGACACAATCAGAGAAGAAGATAAATATGGAAACAATGGGTAATTCTCTATAATTTCATACAAAGTTTGTAATAACCCCAAAAATTCTTCCATTCAAGTGATAAATTTTACGCATCAACAAAGCTAGTTGTGCAGGGCTTTGAAGTTTTCTCCAACCTGTTGAATAAATTGGTAGATTCTCCATTGGTTGTCTTCCAGGCGATATCAAAGACTGTTGGTGAAAAACTTAATGAAGTAGGAGGAAAGATCGTTGGACTTTAGTTATTTTGATCAAGATTTGGGTTAAGTTAGCTTTAGTTCTGCTATGTTTAAGGTTAAAGCAAGGTTTTAGGTTAAGAACGAGATTTTAGGGTTAAAATTGATTTATTTTGAGGTAGCAACCACATATAAAAGAAACAATGAACTTACCAGTCTAAATTTAACACACCAGGAGTTATTTCCGTGCTAAAATTATAATAAAATCTCCAAAAAGTGTACAAAATTCCAAAACCAGCTCAATATTAATCCAACAACCAATTAGTGCTGAGCTTCGAAATTGCTGTGACCTTCATTAATCACCAGAAACTCTGAGAAAACCATAAAAAACTCAAATATTCTTTTTATTTGTTCTCTGCAGTCTAAGCTCAGTAGGCCAAGAAAACAGTTTAAACTCACAGTTTAAAGTTCACTTTTAATTAATTTACAAAAATTCATTCAAAATAGGAAATTTATCTCAAACTTTTGAACAATTTTAATTCAACTTGATTAATGGAGATTTGGCAACGCAATTTATTAAATTATTAATCTACTTACAAGATGTAAGTTTGAGAATTATGGTATGAATTAATTGAAGTTAATTGGCGTCCATTCTAATAATTCTAATGTACATAACTTTATGTCTATCTAATTTGAATATTTAGGGAATTTTGTTTCTGACGCATGAAAGTTTTCATAAAATTTGTAAATATTGTTCGGCCAAAGAATAAAGAGAATGGACGTATCTTGCAAATTTTAAATTTGTTTTAATTTTATTTTGTGAAGTCGATATGAATTTAATAACTGAATCTATCTTTAAAACCAGGAAATTTTATGTAAAAGTTATGTTAAAGTGTAAAATTTTCTCAATAAACATGTCAATTCCCAATCTTCTATGATTCTTTGCATTAACTATTAATAACGTCCAATAAAACATTTTTGTAGGAAACTGCTGTCGAAAGTGAAAACTTAATTGCTGGTCATTTACTGGTTTGCTCATATTTTAGATCCACAACTCGTTAAAGCCGTTAAACTCTACCGAATTTGATTATTGTTCGTTTATGTTGAAGCAAACTTGAAGTGAACTCCCAAAAAACTCCAATTAACCCCAAGTAAACGATCCAAAATCACTTAAAACATCACATTAGTAAAAAGGCATCAATTTTCTTTGTTTTTCTTTATTTTTCTCCACTTTACCTTTCATCAATAAAATATTTCTAGTTCGGAAAATTAAATAAATTAATCGATATTGATTTTTATTATTTATTCACATTTTTGCTACTTTGCTGTCTTGTTGGAATGCATCATACTTTACATGTTGGCTCGATAATTTGTGAAAATCATTTTGCTTCACATAATAATCTTAGCTACTCTAAAAATCTCTCCAATTAATTAAATCGAGTAAATCGTTAACAATCTTACATAATTTTTGAGTAAAAAGCGAAAAACTCTTTAGTTTTTCTGTTTTTGGAAAAGTCGATCAAGGAAGTATTTAAAAAGGGAAATGGCCAAGATTCTCCTCTCGTTACTGAATTTTTATTACTGATTCTTTTTAATGATATCAAAAGATTCGACTTGGATATAATGATTTTTCTAAGTTGCTTGTTTTTTGTAGATCTTTACGTAACGATTTTAAATTTTACTTTTCACTTAATTATAGTTACTTTTGCTTCATTTCGCTTAATTCACTTAATTTCAATAATTTTCTGCTCAGTATCTTCAGTATTTTAGGGTTCCTATATATAATTATAATTAGATTTGGCACATATTTTCGTTTAAATTAATGTTTTTCACGGTAATGGTTAGTGTTTGAGGAGCTTGGAGTTCGTTGAGACAAGGTCTAGTTTGTTTTATTTTATTATAAAAATTTTATTGTTCTAATAATTAGTTGGAGGACCAGAAATATCGAGGTTATAACTAAATTGCTCAACTTCAAAATAATAAAGACCTAGTCCCATCCAACTCCAAACCACTCAACCCTTCTTAAACCAAAAAAAAACCATAAAGTATTTATCTTGTATAATCTCAGAAACTAATTTGAGATCATCTCAAAACCTTCCATATTCAACTTAAAATAAGTGGAAAATGTGAAAAAGTGAAATCTCGACTACTTGAACACACTTTGCGGAACAAACAGCTTCTTAAACAACTTCTTAGAAGAACTTAAAGACATTTTTATAAACAACCATCTTTTTGCAGAACTTTTTTGATTTTTTATGTAAATATTAGATTTTTGAACTATTTCGAGTTGAAAACTTTAAAACAAATTTTGTTCGAGTGATCCTCGATGAGTTCCAGGAAGTTACAGATTGGTGGAGGATCAATATCAATCGTCCAGGTAGGCGTTTGTGTGGGAGCTGCGCTGAATGGTTGAGTCAACTGTCGGTGAGTAGGATTTGTACGTTTCGGACGATCGTCGGTGCTTCACAGTGCAAAATAGGAGCATCGAAATTATTAATCCAAATAGCTGAAAAAATAAAGGAAAAACACGTGGCTATTTTAAAAATTCATGTTTTTGAGGTTAAAAATAGTATTTACCTGTAAAAATGCTATAGTTATGGCTATTATCCCTAAAACATGCATTCTCTGGATTATAAAAAGCTGGAGATTCTGGAAACAGCCTCTAGACCACCAGTACTTTGGATCTTGCTTTCTGGAATGGATAATTTGAGGTTAATTTCAAATTTGTGAGGTTATTCCAAAAAAAAGTTTTAATAGTTGTAAAACTCACTTCCTGCAATCAAAGGAGCCATCATCATCTGATCCTGAACCCTCCAGAAGATCAGCTGTCAAATTGTATCGTGGACGACAACACGACTTTGGTACCCATCTTTGATTTGGCCAGTTCTCGATATTGTACCAATCTTCGTAGGAGTTTACTCCACAACAGTTAAGGTCAACTTGCACTTTGTCCCAGAGCGCTGATACTGAGGGTGTGATCATTCCTCCTCGATCTGTGACATTATAGTGCTTAACAATTCCATCTTTCAACTCCATTGCTAAGGTTCGACTGATGCCTCCTCGGAAGACGAAGGCTAATGCTCCGACAATGAATTGACTCAGGAATAACAGAATGATTAACGAAAAATACTGAAAAATAAACAAAATTAGTAAACTTAACCTTAAAAAAATAAAATAACCTACAATAATAAGACAACATCTTGATTCACACCAAGATCCCAGGCAGCCAAAGAATGAAATAATCATGGCCATCGATCCCAGGAAGATACAGATTTTATCTGCTGAGAGACCGCTGTGGTTCGGATAAAGGGTTGCATATCCTTCGTATGATAAGTGAAGCCACACTCCAACGCCGAGGAACGCACAGCCACAAAGCTGCAAGAGTAATTATTATTAAAACTTATTTCATATAATTTGGAAGTCGAGCATTTAAAATACAGAAAATACAGACAAATCTTCTTTACCGTCATCATAGATAATGGGATTCAGTGAAATTCGATTTTAAATAAATCATTCAAGAAATTTCTACTTTACCATCATTGTCAATTAAATCCAATTTTATTCTTATCAAACTCTGAAACTTTTATGGTAATGTAAATAAATAAATTATCTACTGCTAATTGGAACATTAAAAATATCAAAGAAATATTCCAAAATGTGTCTTTTTTTTTGCCAAACAAACGAATTAGTCACTTCATCAAATCTCAAGCATTTCCAAGTCTTTCAACACAAATTGTCAATCAACATTCTTCTTCACATTTTGACAAATAATAAAATAAATAAAACCGTTACAATTCAAGTTTCCAGCACACAAAAAATTTGCCAAACAAATTAGAAACTCAACTTTTGTGTGTAAAACTTGTGTTAAATTATTTAAAGTTTTTCGCAATCGCTCAAATTTCTCAAATTAACTTTAAAAAACATTTAATAATACTCTAAAATTTGCTGGAAAATGTTGAAAACATCAAAAATCATTAAACTTGAAGAAAGAAGCAACCAGCAAAAAAGTGTTAAAATACTTGGCTATTGTTCTTCGCCGCATAATAAACATAAAAGTCGATAAAAGCATTGAAAAATTGAAGAGAAACATATAAGAAACGCACAAAATCATGCATTCATGTGTTTTCCGACAAAAAAGCAATTTGCAAGCAGTTTATTACCAGTTTATTGAACAATTCCGAAAAATTATCATTCAAAAAATTGAAAATTGAAAATTCATTAAAAATTCACAAAAAATCCATAAATCTACAAGAAATTACAGAAATTATGAAAACAATGGATTTTGCTGAGTATTGGCGGTTTCGCCGGTTTTTGTTAAAATCTATTAAAAAAATGCAAACACTTTTAACTTGGACAAAAAAACTAAAAGACTCAAAAAACATAAATTTCATTCATAAACTTTTAAAAATCCCAAAAAAGTGAAAATTCTAAACAAACTTTCATATGGCGCTTTTTTTTTAATTTTTAATAATGTGAAGATAGTTAATAATAAGTTTCCGGCATTTTCCATACAAAAAGCAAACAAAGCTTAACGATCCATTGTCCCAATTTTATGATAATATATTAATTAATTAACGAATGTGCAATAAACTTACCCAAACGAGCACATTGAGGGAGCAGAACGTTCGTCTGATGCACGTGTACCCGCTGCTGGTCATTTTTATGCCTTTTCTGCGAGTTCAGCACGCCTTAAAATCTGCAAATGAAGCGTGGAGATGGTGTTAGTTGAGCTGGAGGTAACTGTTACCCAATTATGTTGTCCAAATTGCGATGAACTATGCAGTGTTTTCAGGGATTGGTTGATAATTGGCTCAAGCTTCAATTTTAAGAGCATTTTGATTTCAACTTAACGTCCATTGACTCTCAAACAGCCAATTAAGTGAAACTCCATCCAAATTAAAGCCTTAAGCCCGTTAATCTCTCTCCAATCCCTGAAACCATTGAAGTTGTGCAACGATACATCATTAAGTAACGTTAAAGCATGAAAAGCAAAAAATCAAACAATTTATGCAAATGAGCCGAGAAAATCTGCGGAAGTGCAGTCGGCAAAGGAAATGAGAAATTAAACTCTGCTTGAATCTATACTAGTCTTATAGATTGCGTCACCGAGCTGCGAAGAGAGCTCTATTGCAATCGGGTTTTCTGAATATATTTTTTTTGTGTTTTTATGGCTGTCGGAGAAACTTGTTCTTCTACATTCGACGTTGTTTTTCTCGCTTTTTTCATAAATTTCATTCACTTTATTTACTTTATTTACTCTATACTTTTTTAGCGGCAAATTTACAATCTCTTGGCTTTAAACGAGGCTTCGGTCAATGGCGATTGTGACCAAGTGACATAATTCACCGGAGCGCTACGATGCATTTTTCTAAAGTGTGTTGCGAGTGATCTATCATCTATGAGTGTATTTATTTATTCAGTGTTTTACGGGCTTGCAGTTATTTTGAGGTAAGGTCGACGTATTTTGCATTTTCCATATATTTTCCGAGAATTTTCAAAATACATTAAAAGGGGAGGGTAAAATATTTCAAAATTTGAACATTTTAGTTCAAAATCTTAATTAAACAAATAATTTTGTAATCTTCTAAATTTTTGTTACAAAAAAGAAACTACACGATCACTCCCCCCTCCATCTCATTTCTTATCAATCACATTTCAGCCAAATCTCAATAAATTATAATTAAATTAAAGAAACACTCGGAAAAGTTTAAACCGCTTTTCGAAATGTGTTTATTACACTTTTAATCGAGGATTTGAGGTTTTTTCGATAATAAAATTGTTTAAATTATTTAAAAATTCATAAAAATATTTAATCGAATATTTTCTGAAACTCGAGTTTTAGTGAGCATTTGTTCAGTTCAATAAAATTTGGATGAGTTTCCATGAATTTTGATCGTCGATGAGTTTTGAAGAATCTTGTGAAATTGAGCAATAAAATCTTTATTGAATTTATTTTATCTGTTAAATAGTTTGCACTTATTAATTATCGTTTTTAAATTAATTCAAGGCTTCTCTAGACTTTCCTCTGAAGAAAATTTTGCAAATCTCAAAAATCTCAAAAATCTCAAAAAAATTTATAAATCTTGAAAAATCCAAAAAGCGCGATAATTTTTCTAGAAAATCTCAAAACAATTTGTAGCTTCATTGATTGGCGCTTTTTAATAAATCATTTAAAAAATTTCCTACAAATTGCTCAAATATCATTTGAAAAACAATAAATCTCTAGACTGTGAATAAAGAAATATCTGAGCAATTAATTGATGTGCGGTCAAAAATGTGTAAAGTGAAATTGAGATTTTTGAACTGAAATCGATATTGAAGAATGTTTATGTTTTGAACGCGATGCGATTTTTAGTATTTGATGGATTTTTGGTTGGGCAATACACACAGTTTGTTTATTTGAACATTTTTGTTGTGTAAATAGAGGATTTTATGAATTATGAGAATATTTGGTTTTTTGCGAGTATTTTGTTTATTTCTAATTAAAATTTTTCATGGAACAATTTTTTCGACCAAATAGAATTTTAGGACCGATTTTTCAAAACTAATACGATTTTGCTATGAATTGATAAAAAAAAAAAAATATATATAAAAAATGATAAATATGGAAAATATGATATTTTTTATAATTTACTTATTTCATGAGAAAGATCAAATTTCAGCGTATCAATATCACAAAATGTGTAGCCAATTGTGTTGTTAAAACACCTCCAACATTCAGCTCCCAGTAATCTCACGAATAATGTTCTCGCTAACCATAAAACCGATAAAACCAATCCAAAACCTCTTGAAAATCACACACGGAAAAGTTCTCTCGCCTCAGCGTTTGCAGCATTGTGTGGAATATACGGATGTTATGATTTAAAAATATATTATTTGTAATAATGGTAGCTGAATAAATTTCACGTTTAATGGAATCTAAATTGTTTGTTTTATTCATAAAAATTAATGAATCTGAGTCGCCCCCTCCGTTTGATTGCAGAGTCATAAAATCATTTGAGGCAGCAACAAGCCGAGCCATTAATTCCTATCAGGTTCACCCAATTCACTTCGGTTTGGTTTAGTTGGTTCACAGATTGTTTTATTGAAGGCGGGGTTGAGGGGTGGACATTTTCTTCGATAGAAGGAATGTCAAATTTGATGGAAAACTTTCTGCTTTCCCCAACAAATTATTTTTAATTTAAAGTTAATCATGTTCATCGAACAATATTTTTCAATGTTGAAATCATCAAATTCAATGCTAATTCAGCTGCATTCAATCAAAAGTTCAATTGCAAATAAATCATTGGAAAATCACACTTACTGGAATATTTATCACTTTTATCATCAGAAGTAATCCTCAATAATAACTTATTATCGAATTAAATTCAATGAAATTAGAAAACCATCACATTTTATCGATTGACGTATCAAACTTCAAAAAAAAATTCATTTGATCGACATTCAATGGAAAATATTTATTATCAAAGGAATTTATCTATTAAACAACAAAAAACTATCAAGACCTGTGAAAAATTTCCAACCACAGCCACCCTCGTCCATCCCCATAAACGATTAACTACAAACTCATTTTTTTGCATCCAGCTCTCTGGCGATTTGCTTCTTTAAAGTATTTAAGTGGATGATTGTTGCGCGGATTGAGAAAAAGATGATTTAAGCTTGGAAGTGAATTCAAGATCACGTACAAACACAAATACACAAAAACACAAAATGACACAATGCCCAGAGATCAGACGGGATTTTTATCTAAGAGTTTTATGAAAGTCTTGTGCAGTGTTGCAAGATTTATAGCAACTTAACCCTATATTATAAATCAGTTTGAGTTAGAGAAATTTCTTAATACAGAAATTTCGTTTAATTTGTCGAGCTATGTGATAACAAGACCTTCAAAGGATTCCATTGATTCAAAAGAATTTTTATTGGAGGAGATTTGCATATTATTAAAATATTTTATGTTGAGAAACGGTAGCATTGTTACTACGACTATGATTTGCCTACAAAAGTCCTAAATTGTCTTGTAAAGCTATGAAAAATATTTCTACAAGTCTTAATTAAACTCTACAAAAACATTAAAATTGATTTTTGCCAAACTTTCATAATTTCAAGATGTTTGCGAAAGAAGTTACCGATAGATCCATTATATTTCCATTAAACATTACTTTTGCTTTATCACATAAATTCAGGTCTTCAGATTCTTTCTCTCCGATAAAGTCCATCAACTTAAAGAATAATTCGACCCAACAAACTTTCTCAAAATTGCAAAACATAACCTCTCTACAATCTTCTGTGTTAATATTAAATTGCTAATAAATATTCCAAAAAGACAAACATGGATCTAATAAAAATAATTGATAAAGGTTTGTTTCTCTGTGAGTGCAAGTACAACACAGCGTGAAACACAAATTACCAGCAAACTGTTTGCATTGCAAATTTGCTCAATTTAATCTTGCAAGGTGAAATTCAAATTGCGGATTTGATAACATAAAAAATGAATAAAATGTACGAAATTTTATTTTGTAGCTAAATGAGGTAATTTAACCACCTAGCAGAGGCTAGAGGGTGATTCTAGTGTTTTTGTTGCATTTTTGATAGTTTTTTAGGATTAAAAGAATATGCAAGATATTTTGAATATTTTGTTATTTCAAATTCACAAAAAACCATCAATCTTAATTTATAAAATTGCAATTTGAAGCATTCAAGTCATTTGCCATCAACATACAGACTTTATTGCTAAAATATAAAGTTGAACACAATTTCATACATTTATATTGTTTATATATTCAATTAACACTCCTAATAAATTGAAATGTTAGAGCGTAACGAATCGAAACTGCTTAACCATCATTTATCCAATAATTTTGAATAATTGTTTGATTCATCAAAACTTTAAGTGATACCAAAAATCATGATAAGCACTTATTTACCAGTATTTTGGCAATCTTTCTTGATCTTATTGGGTTTATCTTATATCAAAATATTAAGTGAGTCAGACAACAGTCAATCATTTTTATTGTATGATCCTCATAAAAATTTATTAACCACAAAAAAAATCAAAATATTCATCAATTAAGAATGATTGATTGATAAAAAAGCTAAAAGGTTCAATTATTCTTTTGATGGCAATATGATCAAGAAGAACATAAGACATTTTATTCACATTTAAAATATCTTCAGACTGCATTTCTATGTTAACATAAAAAAACATCGTCCAAAAACTAAATCAAACAATCTTCCATCAAAATATTTGATCCTAAAAATAGCTGCATAATGTAAACAAAGTTTAGGCTGAAAAGTTAAAGAAACATTGCATGAACCTTTTTGTTTGTTTTCTCAAGGAAGTATTCGAGTATTTTCAAGTAGTTTTAAATATTGAAGTATTGAGAAGTTGAAGTTTCCTTGTATTTTCTAAATGAAATTTGAAGTTAAAACTTCCAATAAAGCCAAGAAAAATGCAAGATGCCCTTAAACCAAATCTAACACTTCATTATGACTTCATCGTTTACATGACGAAAGTCTTTGCTTAAAGAATATCAAGTAAATATTTACTCTAACTTGTTATCTCTCAAGATAATTTGTCGCGTTGTGGATCATAAAACTGTCTCTTCAAGTCTCCAAACTCCTCAAAGTCATTTTACATTATATTATAATTATTTTTCTCAAACTGTTCTGCTTGTTAACTTTTAATTCTTTTTAATGAAGAAGATCACAGAGAGTCTCCAAATCACTTAAGACACTTAAACGACCAAAGAAATTGACATAAAGTTCTCACAAAAAACTGAATAATCACAGAATAATCAAAAACCAGACACTGTGAAAAATTGAATAATAACAAATAATCAATTTAGAAAAGTTCCCAAATGTATTAACTATGAGCTATTCTAAGCAGAAATGGACAAATTTTCTCGATGTATGTTGAGAAACTCTTTTGAATATGAAAGTGAATGAAACATGAAAGTAAAAAATTCATTGTGTACAAAATTACAATTTTGTCAAAATTTTTGATTGGAAAATATTTCAAGATTTCTCAAAGAAAATTCAGCTTCTTTAATGATTTGAAAAAAAAAAAAAAAAACTTCAAAAACATCAAAAACTGTCAAAGTTGGGCCACCTCTGCTTTTTTATATTTACTTATGGGAATTAAATTGGAATTATTCGAATTAATCTCATTCAGTTTTTCCAGTTAGACACTGAGTCTATGATTCTTTTTTTCTATCTGTATGATAACTCCAAATTAACTCTTTAAATATAAAAAGTTTGTAAGCATTTCACGCAAGAATGAAGTCATTAAATACATTTCCATTTTTAATTGTTTTTCTCAGTTTTTGTTCAAAAATTTCAATTTACATTTTTTCTGTTGGTTTTTTGTCGGACTTCGATAGTTTTATTGGATTTTTAAATTTTTTTATGTGAATCATTTTAGAAATTGTCATGAGAAAAAATCGCTCAGCTTAGCCAAGTTCACCGCTAGCCCCAAAAGATTTACAAAGATTAAAGACTCTTCTTGTTCTTTCTTCTTTTTTCCTGCAAATTTTAATGGTTTTCTGATCGATGCTTTTTAATGTTATTTTAAATTTTTTCGCGCGCAATTAGAGAGGAAGTTCTGTTTTCAAGCTTTATTCATTTCTTGAACAGTTTTTATAATTTTCGTCACGACTTTTGGGAAGTTTGTTGTTTTGATTATTTTGATTGTTTTGATTGTTCTCTTGTGTAATAAATCAGAGCTTGGTGAGTTTGCTTTGTAATTTGATCTTAAAGATGATGATATGTACATACTTTATAACTGTCTGACTTATAGCTGGAGAGTATTATAAAAGAATTAAGAAATCAGTGTACTTTCATTTGCTAAAGAATCATTAGTCATAATTTAGTTTTATGTTGTAATTAAGTTGACACTCTACAGTTTGTCATTATTTCAATACTTTTAGAGTTTGATGAAATAAAATTGATGAAAAATCTTTTTAAGAAAAAGTTAAAAGATTCTAGTTCAATCAAAAACTCGCAAAATCTTCTAATTCAAAAAGACTCAGTCCCATATTTCATAAAAATCGAATATCCTCAAATAAAACCCTGCAACATCCTCTTACAAAACCCTGTTCCATGTCATCGGGAAAAAAGGCCGTAGAATTAACTATAATTCACTGTTTCCAATTTAAATTTGTTGCGAGATAGTTAAGCCGAATTAATTCACAAATGGCTGTGGCACTAATTCAGTGCAGTTGATCCGTTGAGCAGTTGAACAGCAAAGCAGTAGAGAAATACTTAAACGTATTTAATGTAGTACATATGTAAATTCTCGTTCAGTTATCCATGTTATTCCATGTTATGGGCACTTCAGCTCATTCAGCTCATATCGAGTGATTGTTCAAACATTAAAATTTTATTCAATTTCGTTCAAATTTGTTCAAAAAGCCGAGAATAACACTTGTCGCTTTTGTAGTCTAATAAAGTTTTGTTTGTTGTAATATTCATGTCACACATCTTGCCAGGCACAAAACACTCTTTTATTCCATTTTTATTGATATTCACTCAGCAATGAACTTTTTTCCATATATTTTCATTAAAACTTCGTTAAAATGTATTAAACCATCATCAAATGGACATTGCATTCATAAAAGAAGTGAGAGAACTTGAATAAAGACATGAAAACCGTAAAAACACAAAAAAGGTCGAAAACACTTTTAAATGGACAAATTATTTTATTGTCCAAAATCATTCAATTTTCGCACTTTTTTCTTGAAGAACTGGCAAAAAATTAATTTATGAGAAAAATCAACTTTAGCTCAAAAAATTATTTCTTGCGCCAAATTGCTTCAAATCATTGAATTCTGCAAGAATCAGTAAAGAATAACACAAAAGGTACATACAACCGTTTTTATTTTCTTTCAATTTTCCAATTCGACTAATTTCTTCCAATAAACCAAGACTGGAGAATTGTAGAATAAAATAAACAAACTAAAAACTTCTAACAAAAACTGAAAACAGAACACGCAAACGGCTTGAAATCCCACAAACGACTGATGAACAGCAACTGATTTACAAATAGAAAAAAATATATTCTCACAGAAATGTGTTTTCGAATGAAAATATTATTTTACAGTTAAATTGGTGAGAGCAGACCAAAGGAGTGCCAGATGAGCTGTGAAAATATTTTTAGTGATGTTTGTATTTTTAGGTTGCAGTTTGGTCTTTTTTTAAGGAATGAGAGTTTTTTAATTAAATTTTGTATTAAGGATTGAATTATTATAAATGATGGTAAGGCAGATTAACTTTTTGAAATTTTGTTAGAATTCATAAAAGTGTCCAGACAACCCATGGATTTACATTATTGATGAATGCAGAAGATTGCAAAAAAAAATATTATTAAAATCAAAATGTAAAAAATAATTGGTTAAACTTCTTTACCATCAAATAAAGTAATCATAAATGATGACCTTGCAAATTATTCTATTAAATTCCTCAAATTATGTAATTATCTTCTTTACCACTCTTTTTAAATTTATATAAATTAGCGCCATACCACCTAATGAATTTAGATTTATTACCGCACTTTCAATTTATCTTAATTTTTCCGCATTATCATTTATCACTAATTTACTGCGGCAACCCCAAACGTATTAATGCTTATACTTATCTCTCGGAACATTTGAGTAACTTAATGATTAGCATACAGATAATTCAAATAATTGAAGAAGAGCTCGAACATCCCGAAGAGAGCCAAACGAAACGAATACACTTTTACAAATCTGTTTTTCTGATGTTTGTTTGTTCGTTGGAAAGTGAACCTGAATACCAAAAATACTGAAATTGCTTGAAAAATACCAGAAGATGAATTAGAAGAATAAATAAAGTTGGAAAAAGTCTTAATTGGTAAACTACTGTTATTTTGTTATTATTTCTTGTATTTTGTTTGTTGTGCTTGTACCAAGATTCTTTAGGTTTTTCTTGAGGTTTTTGTTTTAATGCTTTGCAAATGAAATTCACTTAATAGGAAATTGGACACAAAAAAGCATTGTCGGTTTTTTGGATTTATCTATGGATATTTTAGTACGATAGGATGAGGGGAGATTAAACGCCAATTTAAAGGTGTTTTTTTTTCAAAAATCTTATAAACTGCATGACCATTTTATTTGGAAAATTTTTGGATATTTTAATTTATTTTCAAATGCTTAACTGATTCATAAAATCTTTAAAACTTGAACAACAAAAAAATATAACCAAAATAGCCCCAATTCTGCTTAAGTAACAAAGTTTTCAATTAAGTACTTGTCACGTCTAGATTTTTGTAGATTTTCTACTTGTCCTTTCTCAACTTCTGACTTGAGATTTCAATGGAATCCAACCAAACTTTGAATTCCTCTGGGAGAGGTGGCCTTTCGACCTTCAATTTTGTCATGATATCCAAGACATTGGCCTTAGTGATGCATTGCTTGGACATAGCTACTGCTCGAACGAAACCATCAAATGAGATGAATTGTTGCTCCAAATAGATAGCTTTTTCGTCGAAGTAAACGAGCTAAAATTTTAAGAATATATGGTTTCTAAATTATGTTTATTAAAGCTCATGCAAGAAAACTAACTTTGGTGGTAATTTTGTAAAAGCTGAAGATTGGAATGATCTTGCGGTATCGAACTGAAGACGCACCTTGAACTGCTCCTCCTCCAGCTGCTCTGATAGCTCCATAAATGCCAGAAATTGCTAAAATATGAAATATTAAAATTAAGACTTAAAAAATATTTCTATTTAAAATGTAATAACGACTAACCATAATAATGAAACCTTGCAAAGTCCAATTCTCTCAAATAACGAGCATTGTTCATGTTTCTAATAAATATATCGACATCTTGAGTGGTGCAGAAAGCTGTGATTGAGCTCTCATCGGTCACTTTAATTTTCTTTTGGAAGAAATATCCATAACCAAGTGTGAAGACACATCGGAGGAAGTAATTTACATCCCATATGATGTACAAAAACAGCAGCAATACAATCCAAAACATATTTAATGTGCAAGCTTCAGCTAAAAGTAAAAATAATTATTAGACTAATGAGCATGGAAGTCGAATCAAAGTCAAAGTGAAGTCAAAGGTGGAATTAAAAACACTTTTAATTATAGTTTCTTTTGGCGAATTCTTTCGTTAAGAGTGTTGCCCTCTGGAAAATTATGTTTTAAATACTTTAAACTTATTTAAAATATTTCTTAGTAAAATATCTTTTGGGGAAAAATTTTTCTGGTTTTTTGCGACCATCAAAATTAACACTATAAATTGATCAAATATTTTTTCAAATAATTTATTATAAAAAAAAAACAGAAACTTTTAATAAAATTTCCAGTGAAAGTCAAAAAAGAACAATTTCTAGTTCAAATTTCGTCAAATGTTTTAAATTATTTTAAATGTGAAAGGAAAAGACACAGCCTCTAAAAAATTATTAGACTTATCAAAATCTCACAACAAAAAAGACAAAAAACGTAACGGTGAATCAACTAAATAACAAAAATAATGTCCAATAAAGAAACTCTTCTATACCTACAAATCAACAATATATTCAAAAACTAAAACCTGAAGAACGCATAAAAACCAAATAAAATGATTACGTAGCGTTTTTGATCGAATTTGCATTGAAAGCTGATTGAACTTTACTTTAAACTTTTAAAAACTTTTAAAAAGGTCTTGAACTTTAAAATCATTAAAAAACATAACAAACCTCACCCTAATATTTAGATGTAATCCTTCAATATATCCACCAACAAATTGCATCCAGTTCCTGAAAAATGTTTGTTTTTAAAAGATTCAATAAATATTCGAAAAGACCGACCTGTTGCTTCTTCGGAAGTTGTACAACCACTAGTTTTGCCTTATTTTTTCCATTCAATTTCAAGTTCAATGTTAGAAAAAACTCTCTTCACGCTCTCTTTCTTGCATCTAGAGAGTCAAGTGTGCTAGCGAGTGAGTCAAGTATTATGGAAATATGCTTTTATGCAGTTTTTAAAGGGAAAAGCTCTTTTGGGTTGTTTTGATGGAATTTTGATAGAAAATTTTTGAGTGAACGTTTAAAGAATGTTGTCTGCTAAAATTGGTACAAACAAATAAAAGTCGCATTTTGTTTGAAATTCATAGTTTCTCTCTTTAATTCTGCAGGTTTAATTTCAGTAAGGAGTTTTTCCAATATTATAGAAATTTGTTCATAATTCCATTTACAAATTATGTAAGACATGTTTTTGAAAGCTTTTCATTCTTCTTAGTATTCTTTGTGTAGTAATTACTTAGATATTACATTAATCAATACTTTAAGTATCTTATAATTCGTAATACTTTAATTACTTCATTACTTCATGCATCACGATTTTATCCAAATATCTTTACTACATTGATTGAAGAACTCTGTCAAGAGCTTCCGGTTCAACATCTATAATTTTTTTAATGACTTTTCGTCAATTTTTCGTCACAGCGTTTCTTTAGTTTTATTTTTTCAAACTTGAAGTTTTATAAAATTAAAAGATAAACGTAGCAAATGAATTCCAAAATACTTTTGGTGCTAAGACAAGCGATAAAAATATTAAAAATTATATTTTAAACCTAAAACCAAAGAAACGCTGCAACATTTTCATTTTACATCTAAAAATTCTCATTTTAATATCAATTTAGTTAACACAAAACTCTTTCATTTCTTCAAAAGAAAATGCTTTCCTTATCACAAAAATAATGATTTGTTGCTTTTGCATTTTAAAAATCTTCAATTCATCCAAATACTTCAAGTTTTTCAAAACACTGCAAACACTAAATTTACTTAAATTATTTTAAAATCATTTAACACGATTAACAGATCCTCAGATTGGCGCTGCTGATATCGTTCGATTCCACCCACTTGGCAATTTCGATCGGCATTTCTGGTTTCATCTTCACCAGTTCTCCATTTCCAACGTCACCATTCTCAACTTTGCCAGAGACGCTTTGCACCTGCGTTTTCAGGAGAATTTCCATTACTTTTTCAGCAGAACAGTCGATTAATCTCTGTCGACAGTACACGATTGCCTAAAATGAGGAATGATTATTACTCAATTACTTCAGTTTGATGGAAATGATATTAAGATTGTTCGGAAGGATTAGGGGGAGGGCGGATAATTAGTTGATTAGCTTTAGCGTCAACCGACAAATTATCGAACACAAATTGAACTGAACTTACATGAATAAATCCATCGGATTTTCCTACGAATTTGTGCTCCATGAAAATAGAATTTTCATTCCAATAGACTATTTTAGAGGTTACACAGTAACGAGCGAAGGTTTTGATAAAGCGTCGGTATCTGATCGCTAAAATTAAGATTTATGTGGTTAAACTTAAGTAAACTCATGATTTAGATCTAATACTTACTGGATGCTCCTTGAACAATTGCTCCCTTGTGCTCCATTATTGTTTTGAACTAAAAAGAATACAAACTGTTAGAAAGGTGGTCGATAAAGTAGATTAATTGTGATTTATTAGTTTTATTGCAAAGTTTTCATAATTTCCCTTTAAAATAGTTTTACAAGGATAGATTAATGAATCACTCAAGCGACGATTTCAATTTTCAAACAAAAAAGTAGAAAGGAAAGAAACTCACCAAATTAGTCCTTTCATAGAAATCCACCCTCACAAAGTCCAGCTCTCTCAAGTATCTCGAATTGTTCATGTGACTAAAATACAAGTCTAAGTCCGTCGTCAAGCAGATCCCTAAAAGCAATTAATTTGGTTAAACAGTGAAATTGATGGGGATTCAATAAAAGAAGCCATAATCAATTGGTTTTAATTAAAAAGTATTGTAAGGAATGATTGAAGAAAACAGAAGATTGGGGGAGTATGTTTGTGAACTTTTTAAGGTTTTTTTGGTGATAAAATTTTTTAAAAAGAAAGTTTGTAAATAAATATTCAAATAGATTCATCGGATTACATGGATATTTTTTTATTTTAAAATTCTGCTTTAAAAATGTTACATAATCTTCACCTGACATTTATAAAAATATTGAAATATCTTTTTTACTAAGAAAATTTTACCAACGATCAATAAGCTTGACCTTTAATCCAAACCCACAAATAAAAAACCGAAAAACTAACCTCCAACCGATAACGTATCCAGTACATGAGCTCTTTTCTTAATCTTAGCCATAAACACCGAAAGGCACATCCTCAGAAAGTAGTTTACTTCCAGGAACAGAAGGGAGGCCACAAAGCCACCAAGAAACCAATATCCCATATTTAGCCGTTTTTACGCCGCCTCAGAGCCTTCGAACTTGGTCAATTTCAATGCAAATTCTTCACAAACTTAATCAAACTTGCTCTTCTTCATCACTTTGTATTCAATTCTTACAGGCCAAAAAATATATAATTTGATGCAATTTTTGGGAATATTTATAATTTCTTATAATTTGTTGTAATTTCTCGTAATTTCTTGTTATTTGTAGGAAACGAGTCTCGTTTTGGCCGACACACAAAATTACAGAGCTAGCACTTGGGCAATTGGTTTCGTCATCAACTGTGAGACGGTGGCGCTATTGATTTTTCTATACTTTTACTGCATGTTCTGCATGTTAGAGCTGGGCTGGATGCCTTTAATCAGGGAGAAAATTTTCCAGCCAGCAAATCGATAATCGGGCACCTTGAACATTTAAACAATTTAAACAGAATTTAAATTCACTATAAATTTTTGATTCATTCTTTGAAAGAGGTTTGTATGTTGTAGCACGGACGATCTGCTCCTTGATCACATGTTAATGAGATAGTTTTTAACAATTGACCACAAAACACTTGAATAACTAAATGATACTCGCAACTCGAAGGAATTGCAATGAAAGCTTCCTTGTCGGAAAACTTTTTATTGAATTAAAATTTTCTGTCTAGACTGCGCAAGTCTTGGTTTGTGAAAATGTGGAAATTATTAAGTTGAGGGGAAATTTCGATCAGTTTTTGTGAATTTTGGATTGTATTTACATGTTTGCATGTAGAAATCAGCTGTGGAAATGCATTATGATGTACTTTGAGTCTGTTCAAATGTTCTAATGTGTGAATGGGAGGAAAGATTTTAAAGTTTTTCTCTTTAGATGTTTTTCTTTTGCTCTTGAAAATTGAAAATGTTCGGTTGCGGTGTTTCAGAGGTTATGTTTTATGATGGTTGCATGTTTTGAGAAGTATTTTCCATTAATTGACTAATAACAACTAAGCTAATAACGGAACGAATATTATTATTCCATTGATCAAAAACTGAATACGTAAGATAAAGCTTTAAGATTATGATTTTCAATTTATGTATGCATTTTTCATCGAACATTTGAAGAATCAAGAAATATAATTTAAATCTACCAGTTAAAAAGAAATTAATAATTTAGAGCTCCTTTATAGCTAATCTAAAGTTATAGTTAAAATTATAAAAATATTACGTATCATTTCTTCCTACCATCAAATAAAATAAGTAAAATTCGTTAATCGAGTAACGGTTTTGATTCGAATCTTACAATTTCCCGCCAAAAGTCTGGTGTCATTTGATGGTCATTTGTGGTTCTTAGAAACCACCTCAAAGTGCATTTGATTTTTTATCCAAACGTTCGAAGTTTACTCAAAAAATAGCAAATTAAAAATCACTCTGGTTCTGCTTTCATTAATCAGCAACCCAAGAATAGCGGCTGTCAAAGAGCTCTTGCTCAAAATTTTCATTCCATCAAAAAATTCGTAGAGGTTGGAAGTAAAAAAGGTTGATTTTACGTAAAATTCAAAAAATCGAGGAAATTTAAGATGTCTTGGTGTCGTTTGTGCTGCAATCCAGCTGATCAGTGTGTGAACATATTCAGCTACCTTGGTAATGAATCAGGAAAAGCCAGAATCCCGTTGGAAGTGAAAATTTATGCATGGTAAGTTTTTCAAGAAAAAGACAAAGGTCACTTTAATTCTCAACCTTTTAATTATTCCATACAGCTTGCAAATTGGAACCTTCCCGAACGATGGCCTCTCGCCTTTAATCTGCCAAACTTGCATCAGCTTTGTAAACAGCTGGTTTGCTTTCAAGGCAAAAGCTGATCTCGCAGAGATAAAACAACGTGATTGGATTGCGCAGATGCCAGGATTCAAGTTTGGAACAGTTGAGGAATTGGTGGAGAATAGTGACGAGGAGATCGACGTGGTGGATCAAACGATTGGGATGAAGAGAAATTCCTCTGGAATGGATGGTCCTAGCACTTCTTACTGTTCTCATGACTTGATTGCTATGCATATGGATAAGAAACCACGATTGTCTGAGAAACACGGAGGATCACCTGAGAACATGCTAGAGGTGGTAAGTTGTTCTTTGTTGACCTTTATTGATCTTTACTAATTTGTTTTGAATTCTTCTTTGACTTGAAATTTCGCAGGAAATTGGAAATCAGATGGAAAAGTCAGAGCCATTCCGTTCCAAACACAAGAGAATTAGGAAGAAGCCTTTACGTTCAAAGACTTCCCCCAACAATCAGCAAAACTTTGGACCAAACGCTCTGTACTCACAAGATGAAAATCAAAACCCCAATTTGCTCTACAATCCCAACTGCAAAGATTGTTTGCTCATCATAAAGAAAAACAATGAGCTGACCAAGCACATGATAATCGCTCACGGCTTTGCTGGCCAGATCATCGAGTGCGCATATTGCGAACAAACGTACTTAACAGAATCTTCCATGAAGAATCATGTCTTTAAGTCTCACGGCGTGCGAAATCAGGAGGTGAAGATGATCAAGTGTGATTATTGTGAAGCCACAGTGAAGAGCTTGCCAGATATGAAGAAACATATCATCTTGGATCACCAGGAGATGTCGCACAAGCTTCTGAACTGCACAATATGCCCTGAACAGTTCATTAATTTGACTGGATTGAAGGCTCACTTGTACAAGATTCATAATGTGTACAAAGAGGTTTGTATATTTACCCAATTAAGTTTGATTTGAGGTTATTCATTGCTAATTTCAATTGTTTACAGGATTATCACTCCGTTATTCCAGAGATCATGAACAGTTTAAACGTCACCCAGATGTAAAGCAAACTGATGTCAACAACATCAAAATTCAATTAGTTGAAACAATTAGTCACCTGAAATAAGAAAAGCAATAGAATTCTCGTTTATTTTGACACTTAGTCATTTAAACACTTTCAATTAGTTTTTAGATTAGAGCATAATTAATTATTCATAGGTAATTTTATGAACTTTTGTTTACTATGAATTTTATCAGCAATAGCAGCAATGAAAACATTTACAATTAGTCAATAAGTCACCAATTAACGGTAAAAATACCTTTAAAATATTTGTTTTAAATTTTAGTTGCAGTTCATCTATAAAATATGCAATATTTACCTATTTTTAGCTTAATTGGCCAATTAGTGCCATTTTTTTCTTGTTATTCAAATTAATGGAATAAAAATTTTGAAATCCAATTTTTTGAATATTTTATTTATTTTTATTAATTCACAGGGGCCTCTTGCATTAAATTTTTTTTTTTAATTAAATGTAAAATTGTTCAAATTTTTCGCACTTTGTATCTTTTTGATTCAACACCTTAATCCCCGATGAACCTAATATTTAATAAATTGGAGCAAAATAAAATTTTCTATTCAAAAGATTTTAAACTTAAAGAAATCCGTTGAAAACTCCATCAAAATCTTTTGCATTTAGATATTCTTAATTTCTACATTTCTTTTCATCCAACTTTCATCCCTCAAAAAACTCCGTTCAAATTAAATAGTTGATCCAACACCTCCAGCGCCAGAGCAACACACATTCAAACACAGTGACTCCGTTCGTAACAGCAGGCAGCCTGCTAGCTTCCAGTTCAGTTTAGTTCTCTTTGACCATTTGGTCGTAACACATCTCTTCGTAGCACGTTCGCGTATTTTTTCCATTTTTGGGGAGATTTATCCTATAGAGGTGGTTTTTTGTTGTTGTTGTTGTTCTTTTATCGGAGTTTCAGCACTTTTCGAGTTTTGATGAATTTTGTGAAGAGTTTAGTGATTTTACGTCAATCTGTACGAAATAAAACAGGAAATTGACATTCAGGAATTCGATATTGAGGAGATTGGCTTGAATTAAAGTATATTGGTGTGGCTTTGCGAGTATTATGCAGTTTTTTCGGCGTTTTCAAGCAATTAGTGTAATTAATGAACAAAGTAGTTCCAAGTAAAAGTGAATTGAGTTGAAAGTGGTTGACATTTTTGTTACGTAGTGTTAAACTCGTTAATTAAGCAACTAATTGATCAATTAAGTAGACCACAACGAGATTAACGAAAGACCAGACAGAAATCTTGCAAAAATCAGCGAAATCAAAGAAATTAATGAATCAGTGGGTTTTCTGAAGAAACAAGATGAAATAAGAGACTGTCTAGAGATTGCTTTTAGCTGCTCATAGTGTGCCGATTCAGTAAAGATGCTGTCGCAAAACAACAAGAAGGTGTTGGTGAGTTCTTTTACTTGCATTTACTCAGGTTTACTGAGGTTGTGCTTGAGTTTTGCTGCCTCATTTCTTTCATTGTGCAGAAAAGATTTTTGGGATTTTTCTACTGTTTTGTTGTTTTTCGCGAATCGCTCGGCAAAAATCATCAAAAAAGTATCAAAGTAAGCAGGAAATGCAATTTGATGGCTGGCTGAGCAATAATTTGGTTTACAGGTGGCGTTGCGTTCTATGATTGTTTTTTTGGAATTGAAGAAAATTATTTGCAACGGTTTCCTTAAAAAACCTTTAATTTATTCTTAATCTTTCAATTTTTAGAGATAACAATTTTTTATCTTCGTGCTTTAATCGAAAATTGTGTTCTACCTGTAAAATTTTTAATCAATAGTTAATATTTAAAAAAATTCTTGGCCTCAATATTTCCAAATCCCATTAAAATCATTTGAATATTTCATCATCCTTAAACGGTAATCGTACATTAATGCCTATTTAATCAATAAACTAGCATAACGAACAACATAACGCTGACTGCTAATTATCTGTTCTACAATACTGCACATTAATAAATAATTTGGGTGGTGGGTGTTAAAGAGGGTTAAGGTGGATGCACTTCAAATCATCAAAAGCTCCAAAAGACATTACAGAACTAATTTAGGTAATATTTCAAGGGAATTCTGAGCATTCTGGAAATTCTCCTAACATTCCAACAATATGCTCATTAAATTGTTTACTGGACAACTACGAGGATTATAACGAGGACTAACAAGGACTATCGGGCGTTTCGAGTATTGGCGGTAGACATGAATTATATGAATTATCCATCTACATTTGATTAGAGCGTGGGGGGTTTTTGGAGCATGGAGCTATAGTGTATCATTTGGGGTGAGTTGGTTTAGGGATGTTTTATCAGTAAGGATGAGTGACTAATGGATACTCCCTAGCTAAGAGCCGGGTGAGGCCTCCATAATGCACCGACGACAGCGACAAATTAATTGTTTTGAACAGTTTATTGATTTTCTGGCTCATTATACAGATAATCTCTTGCTCAGTGCCCAAAAAATTGGGACTTGTAGGTGGGAATTGCGGGTCAATGAACTGTATTTGGGTTAAATATTGTTAATTTGGATTTAATTGTGGTTGAGGGCTAAAATCCAAAATTAAATAAAACATAATAAGTCATTAAAAAAAACTGCTTCATATCAAATTTTTTGGATGGACACTGTCTGACAATATATTTCTCTGACAAAAAAAAATAACCCAACGATCTTTCACAAAAGATCATTTTTCATCAGAATAAATACATACAAAGCGCAATCGGTCAGTCCGCCACACAATTATCTCCACATTCTATGCAAAAAGAGTCCCTCATCCGAAAAACCAGCCTGTCGCTCATGCATACACTGGCCTGACTGGGACTAGTTGTTGTTGCCTTCTCTTTACGCTGCCTCGCATTTCAGCTGCTTCAACACCGCTTCAACACAAGCACGACTCATTGTCCGAGCGCACAAAACCAGCAAAACCTTCAATCCATTGCACCATAAAATTTTGTGCTGCCAAATTGCCCGAGAGTTTCAGTATTTTAGGCCCAAAAAAGAAAGTATCGGATATATTTTTTTTTTTTGGGTTTTGAATTTTTATTTTTCGCTGCTGAATAAAGGACAAGAAGATGAAGAGGAGGGAATGCAAGGAACATGAGATTATTTTAGGGTTTTTTTGGTATTTACTTTGAATTTACTCGGTTTTAACCTGTTGCTGTTTAAAGGTGGACTTTTTAGTTTTGTATGGAGAACATAAGGGATTTTTTTCGTTTTCTTTGAATTTAAGAGATTGACGAAAATATGTAGCGGGAAGATAATTAAGCCAGAAGATCCAGAATTTTTGAACCGGTATCTAGTACTATAAAATAGTAGAATTTTTTTTTTTTTAAATTGATTGAGGTTCATCCTTTTAAAAAAATGCAACAATTTTGGTAAACCTTTCAAAAAAAATTTTTAATCAAAGCTGATTGATACTTCTATATAATCTGAAACTAAAGGCAGTAAATGATTCATAAAAGAAAGTAAACTTATCATAAAAGCTCCATAGGGACCTCATTCTCTTTCCATCCTCCTCACGAATAAAAAAATCTCGAGGCGACTCTTTTTTTTCATTTCCCGGCAGCCAGCATTGCTCTATTCACAAAGCCCGTCGCTCCAATACCATCAAGCACGCAGCGTGAGGCACCATCAGTGTGTTCAGTTGTTCATTCGTTGGTGCGATGTGTTTTGCCCAGCTTAACCGTGCGGATGAAGGAATAGTTTTTTCCCTATCGATTTTTATGCTGCTCTGTGCCAGGCGAGCTATTTCATTCGTTCTGTATTTTGTTGCATGGCTAATGCAGGACATAAAACCTCAATCGCTATGACTTGCTAGTGATGATGAGATTGGACGGTAGCTTCAAGGGTGGCAAGCGGAAATAATGGGTGATGATTGGAGTATAGAAGATTTTTTCTACTTTTATTGGCATTTCCTGTTGATTTTCAATTGAAAATCTTTATAAAAAATCAGCTTGAATTAAATTTATTGGATTTGGATGTAAAATTGAAAATTCAACATGTTAATTCAACTAATATAATCTCAATGTTGCTATTTTTAAAAATCAACTGTAAAATTATTGAACCAATTTTTTCCAAGAAACCAAAGTCTTAAGAAGCAAACAACCAAAAGCTGTGTTTATATTATTACTATTGGTTCCACCTCAAAAATCTCAAAATCCATTAGCAGAACCCCTGAACATTCAACTGCCTTTCACCCAAGAAGCCACCCCATCTTCAATCATTTCCAGATAGGAAGCAATCCACTCTCTAAACTCGAACTGTTGTAGCTAGTTCACACTGCTAGCGGATCGATTCGCCGAGGGTGACATTCGAGAGAGCAGTGCTTGATGCAGGCAACTGATGGCGACAAGAAAATCGATATTTAACGAATCTGGGTAGGGGGCAATCGGGAATTGTTTTTACGCTGAGGATAGAATCGCCCACAGGCTGGCCTATGGCTTGCTATGCTTGGTTGATACAAGATATAGTTAGATATGTGTTGAAACAAGAAGAAATGAAACTTGGCCAAGGGTGAATCTTTGTAATTAGTATTAAGAGCATTGTGGAGATCTTAATGAGTTATAGTAATTACGGGCACAGCGAGCTTCTTGGTAAAAATACATTGATGGTCTAATTCTTTGCAATTTAATTATCTAGTTAGACCTTGGTTGTTTTATGATAAAAATTTATTAGATGCGTATTAGTAAACTAAATGAGATTTTGATCTGATCACCTTGAAAAAACGATTCAATTCTAATCCTAAATTTATCAAAGCCAGCTCTGATTCGAATCCCTAACAATCCCTTAAATAAGAAAATATTTCACAATTTCTTAGCAACCGAAAAGTTCCTTCATTCTATCCCAAAATCAGTGAGATCCTTTTACTGAAACAAGCAGGATAAAAAATTCCTTGTGTGCACATAATATGCTTCAAGTCGGCTAGGAAAAGGAGGGTTTGGCGATCAGCCAGTCCATGAGGGTGTGAGGTGTACGGCAGGAGACAATCTGCTTTTCTTGCTTTATGCTTCCTCCTCTGGAACATGCGCCCTTTCCTTCAGCTAGCAAGACTTGAGGCATATTCAGGCATCCTCCAGTTTTCGAGTACTTTTCTTTACTGTCGGCTCTTGAGGGTGACTCCTGAACACGACTGTTTCTGATAGACAAGCCATTGCGCAAACATCTCTTATCGTTTCAGTTGTTTTTTGGTCGCACAGCTTGATAAGATAGCGCTGCTGTGAGGAGTTGCCAGAGATGTCGGATTCATCTATCTTTAATTAATTGTTTCTTTTTGAGAAATTGTTTCAGCAAAAGAGAGGAAAAGAGGAGTAAAAAAGAAAATTATTTTCAAGAGAAACCAGTTAAATATTTTAAATCTTTTATTAAAATTTATCTTAAACAATTTTCAACATTTAATGTCCAACCACAAAAATCCCTTTCAACCTCAATTAATTAATCCTAATACCATTCACCTCACTCTCACAGCTGCCTGTACTTAAAAATAACGATCAGAGCAAATAAATACTCTTCTCGACGCGCAAAGGAAGTAATGGTGAGCTAGCTATTCCGTCAACGAAGAAACAAAAAAGTACAGTTGCTTAAAGCTACAGCTGAATGTGCCTGCAAATCCACCACGACATGGAAGCGCACGGAACAGCAGAGAAAAATTCACCCAAAAAGTAGTGATAGCAGTCAGCTACATATACATAGAAGCAGCACAAAATTCCACTCCATCAGCTACACGACTGCTTTTTGCCTCGTCTCCATGCCTTAACCGAGGTCGGAGAATTTTCGCCATACGGCTTGTGAGCTGGAAATATGGTGTAACAATCGCATGATGATCGTATATGAAATCTTGATGCCTTGCCATCTGCCTGCACGTCCAATTTGGCTGTATTTTTACGCGATTTCTAATTTTATCAGCGATACGTTTTTTGGAGCCAACAACTACATGCTCAAATTGCTGGGAATTGGCGATTTGGGTTTTATCTTCTTCTTTTTTTGTTGCCTTTGACGATGGACTGTGGGTGTACGGCACTTAGAATACTTTATTGTTTAAGTGTGGTAATTGCCGCTTAAAATAAGATATTAAATAATCTCAAGTACGGTTTATTTTTTAACCATAAAAAGTATTGACCTTGATATTTAAAAAATTCTAAATTCTTGACCTTCAATTTCCTTATTTTTTAAATATTTTTAAATTAAAACAATTTTAAAAATATCAAACAAAAATTTTCCGTAATAATAACAAACCACTCCAATTCTTTTGAACGCAGTCCTCCCATGTTTATTTCGTCATTATTTGACACCAAATGTTGCTCGTTTAGCTCGTTCAGCTATCCGCAGCGAAGAATGAATTTCAGCTTCAATTTTACCTGAGCTGCGAATCACACAAAATCCATACAAAACTTGGATGACCTGCGGAGGTATAAAAGAACAGAAAGGCACTGCAAAGCACCATCAAACAACCATCATACAATTTAAGTCTCTAAAAGCCATCTCGAGTGATTTGCGAACATAAAATTACAAGGAATTTGAATCGGGGAAAAAAGGCGGGAAAAAATGAAAAATATTGTAAATTAAAACTGCTGTAACAAAATTTTCCTTAATACAGAGAGTTTTGGATTTTATTAATTAAACTAACTTTATTGAAAATTATCCTTTAGTTTATTACAAAGAATTGTAAATAAATCATTTATTTTCTCATATAATCCATTAATGGTCAGTCAGCCGTCAAAACAAACCAATAAATGTTTTTTCTCAAAAAGTGCATAAGAAAGAGACAATAGGTGTTTCTATAAAACAGAAAGAGAGGATCATTCAGTGAGAGCTAGTCAGTTTGAACAGTTTTTTCCAGGATTGAGACGTGTTATAGCAAGACATTTCTTCATTCCACAATTATAGAGTTCCCTGGAACCAAGTGCTCGTTAATTAACTAATTTTTATGGTATTTTCTTGTGCAGTGGAAGCAGCCAGCTGCCGTAATGAGTGAACCACAGAAAATCAAACCGAGAGTGTGCTGCAGACTTTGCCTAGCAGCCCAAGACGAATGTGTCAACCTTTTTAAGACACTTGGTGCTGATAAGCAGCCGCTAACCATCAAAATCAACGCCTGTTTGCAGATAAAAGTGAGTAAATACCAAGATTTGTAAAAGATCCCAGGAAAAAAGCAAGATTTCCATCAGATTACATAAAACCATCGCAAAAATCGGGAGCACCAGCTCATTTTCAGCTCGGTCCTCCATCTTGGATTCGAGTCATCGAGCGATGTGATATTGCTCGCCTTCGAATTCAAGTGGAAGTCGTTTTAGTTGAAATATAATTTTTTCTTCTTCGATGGGCTGGCTGCTGGTGGTCGTGAATCGCCGTCAGAGTGGTGGTGCGGATAAAAATTCTGTAGTTCTGTGAATTGCCTGTGAGCACATTTTTTGGCTGCTTCGGGTGCTCGGGTGGTCGGGTCTTCTCTCATTCTACCGTATGCTTTGCGCTGTCTGCTTGGCCCGTAATGCTTGCTTTAATCATCATCTAGCCGGAATAGTTGGCTGAGTTGTTCACTCAGTGGCTTGTCCGCTTGGTAGTATGGAGCTGGGTTTTTTTGCAAGCGCATACATATGGCATATGGTGCAGATTATTATGTGCCCACCTTGAATGAGTCTGATTTGTGATTTAGTAAGCAATCGTCATAAGTTTTGTCGTTGGACAATTTTTGATTTCGAATTGTTGAGTGAAAATTGGGGAATTTACGTAAAAATCTTTTGTTTGTCCAGAGGTTTTTTAAAAAACTGCCATTTTTAAAGGAAAAATGTAAATAAACAATTTTTTTTGGGTTAATTAATTTAATTAACATGAAACAATTTTTTTGTTGATAAGATATCGATTTATTGTGATCGATAAATTTTTATAGTTAAAGTTAAAAATTAGTTTAATCGATCAAAATAAATGGCATGTGACTTAATCCTCGCAAATTAAAATATTAATCCGTTTTTAACCTCAAAGTTCAAACAATTTACCAATTTGTCACACAAAAACAATTCTCACGTAATTTTCCCCTAAATCAATCACAAAAAATCTGACCAGTCCAATTTTCCGTTCCACAGAACATCAAATCCACCGTCTCTCTTTCACCATCAATTCACAAGCTACGCAAACAAAAATCCCATAAAATATACACCAAAATAATACTCTGAAAGAAAAACCATAAAAACTTGCTAATTGGTTGTTCAGGCCGAGACTCACTGGTTTAACCTCGGCCACTCTTTTCTACAGTTTACCCACTATTGCTACACATATTTTAAAACATTCCTACTATTTGCAGGTGCACGAACATGATCGTCTATCGCCAATGATTTGTCATGCCTGTATTTCGTATTTGAATTCATGGCAAAGTTTCAAGAATCGCAGCGATGCTGCACAGAAGAAGCAAAAGAGTTGGATCAACGAGCCCGTATCGGCTGGTGTATCATTGCTCAAGACCAGCACGCCGGCGCCCAATCCGGCCACAATAAGTGCTCTGAAACCAGCGATGGAGAGCGCACAGCAAGGTTACATGCAGAAACAGGCCGAACTACAGAAGCAAAAATTAATTCAGCTGGCCAAACATCAGCAGCTGCAGAACTTAAAGATGCAGCACCTGAAGCAACAACAACAAAGGTTGCTGCAGAAGAGCGAGGAGAATGACACGGTATGTAGTTGAGTTTAGTGGTTTTGTTGGAGTTTTGTGAAGATTGTTCGAGTTTCTTATTGGGCTCAATGACAATTTTAGCACTTTATGCCGATGGGGCTTTAAGTGGGAGGGATGTCCGTAAATTATTTTATGAGTGATTAAAAATTTTTAATTTGGATTTCTTTTATGAAATTGCTATACTAAACGCGAAGATTTTACTTTCTTTTGTAGAAGTTATCCAGCAGCTTGTCAGAATGGCTCGAATATAATATATTAATGAGTGACCCTTGATTTTAAATGAAAGATTAGCTTAAATTATGCAATTTGCTAAAATTGAATCTGTTCATGAAATATATAATACTTTTTTTTCCATATTATTGTAATTAATAGACGACCCCAAATTATTAAGACACAAATTAGCATTTTCATTGCAAATTTAACTCAAAAGTGAAACCTCAAGCTTAAGAAAATAAATTCTTAACGGTTTCTGTGTGGTTTCTAGGGCTTCGACAAGCCAAAGCGGCAGGAAGATGGCAGTGAGTCAGCTGGCCTCGATGACGTAAGCAATAAGATTCGAGTTACTTTACTCGTTTGGATTTTTCCAAAGAGTGTGCTCGTTGATTTCATTTTTTTATTTTCGTTGGATGGAAAGATTACAATTTGTGGATGTGTTTTGTTTTCGTTGAGGAGTTTTTTTTGGAGAGCACGCTCTGTTGGTATCTTGGCTCACATCTTATGATACTCGGAGTTTTGCAATTTTGTGAAGATTTGAATTAAAATTTTTTTATTGATTAAATTGGCTTGGGTCTGTTATTGAATGATATCATTTTATTAGATAATAATTAATTTTTATTCATTTCTTAATTCTTATTAAAAATATTTTTAAAAGTCAAAATTTTGGAATTCTTTCGGCTTGTCAAAATCCGTACAAAAATCGTGAAAAAAGTTTCATTAATTTTTATTGCAAATTTTTGGTAAAATGTTTTTATATATCTCAAAATTTGACTTACGTATTCATAGCACACAAAAACACCAAGTGATAAAAATCCACCAATTAACTAAATAAAACGGTCAAATTAAAATCTCACAAAACTTGAACAAATTCAATTCAGTTGAACGATAACTTATTCTCCATTATATTTGTACTTATAATAATTTTGAAATCAATTTTAGGACGAATCTGAAAATGTCACAATGGAAATTGATCCCTCCCAATTCCTGGCCGGCAGCGAAGATGAAGACGAGGAAGCCGCACCAGAAGAAAATGGACCACCAATTCTCACATCCCTCGGACTCACTCACATTAACCACGTCAATCCATTTGGTTTACAAAGTGAAAGCGATTACCAAGCTGACGAATCAATGACGGAACCTGAAAGTTCGACGACTACACCAAAAGTAAATGGAAGTACACAAAAACCGGCGGGATGCACAATTTGCGATATGGTTTTCAGTAACAGAGCCAATGCAAGACGACACGAAAAGAATATTCATGGAGTGCATCATGCACCGATGATCAATAATCAACATAGTGCCAATAACAGCTTGATGTTGACTTCGACAGGTACGAAATTAAATTTTTAATGCATTTTTGTGAATTTATTTATTGGGTTTTGAACTTTATGATGAAAATTTAGTATTTATCGGAACAACTTTGAATTTATGTTAATATTCTTTAATATTTTTAGCTCCCAAACCACGTGCCCGCCCAAAAAAAGCTGCAGTAGAGCAAATTGACTACAACAACCCTCAAAAGTATCGTCACATGCTGAGTCAGTCCAAGCTTAGTTTTATCCTGCAGAATTTAAACTTCTTGGCGCAAATACAAAACATGAAATGTACCTGTTGCGATAAACAATTCCCCAGTTACAAGTTTTTCATGGGTCACATGAGGAAAAAGTACAATTCACTGCCCAGAAATGTTTGCTTCAAATGTTTGCGACAATTTAGCAGCAAAGGACAGTTCATAGGACATTTGAAGAGAAAGACTTGCATCAATTTGTACAAGATTGTGATGAACGATGATACCATATCGAAGGATGTTTCTTTCAGCAATGGCAAGATTCCTAATAAGGATGTGCTGGCAAATAAAGTTTATGGATGTAAAATTTGTTCGGGAACTTTTAGATTGAAGGTTAGTATTTTTATTTTTAAGGGTGAATTTTAAATCGATTATTTGATCTTTTCAATAAATCATTTTACATTAAATTGCTTCGAATATCTAAAATCTAATATATTTGAAATTTCAGGTTGAATTCCGAGACCATGTGTACCGTGACCATCCTGAAGTGCAAAAGAATCGCGAAACTCCCAACGCCACCTGCTTACACTGCAATGAAATCTTTACTGACACTGGAGTTCGTCGTCGCCACTTCAACAATCTCGACTGCATTGTGTACATTACCTGTGGAACTTGCCAGGATTACTTTGAGACTCACGCCTTGTACATTGAGCATGTATACCGAGACCATTTGACACCAAAAGAAGAGTACAAAGAAGAGGCTGAAGACGTGAACATCAATTTTGAACCAGAGGAAGAGTCTCCAAACTCCACTTTGAGAACAATGCAGAACTGTCCAGTTTGTAACAAAAAGTACAATAATTATTATAACGTGTTAAGACACATGGAAAGCAAACATCCCAAGCAGCTCCCGCAAATTTACCAGTGTCCAGTCTGCAAAGAAGGATTCCCTCGACAAAGTGAACTCAGAGATCATCTCATGGTTGTTCATCAAAGACAAATGTCGGGTGGTGTGAAACCCACAAAATTGCCAGCTTATGTTTGCAAGGATTGTAATGCGCAGTTTGACACCAAAAATGGATGGATTGATCATCAAGAAGAGCATGTTAAATTCTCTTGTATGTTTTGCGAGTATGAAGCACAGTATAGGGTCGAGTTTGAAGAGCATTTGGAAAATGTACATCAGAATTATAATGGTGACAAACTGGATCAATCTGATGATTTATTGGACTACTCCAACCCTGATATTAAAAATGAAGATTCGTACTCGCATGGCGTTCTTATCGAAGCTCCACAAACCAATGGAGCCGCAGAAGCTGACGAAAGTCTTCCAATGCAACCTTACCTTGCCAAACGAATTAAATGTCGTTTCTGCAATCGTCGCGTGGACACAAAAACTGGACTTAAGATGCATATGCAACAAGAGCACGGTTTGGTTGGTGACTTAGCAGCTTGTCAAATTTGTCCAGCTGAATTCCTGAACGACAAAGGATTGAAGGTGCATTTGTATCGATCGCATAGTGTGAGAGATCCAGAGCTGAGTCAAATGTTGTTAGTCGCTCAACAGCAGCATAATTTGAAAACACCGCAGCGATTGGCTAAGGAAGCGGAATTGGAAGCTGAGAAAGCTGAAAGAGATGCTGCCAAGCTTGCCAAAGAGAATTCCATGAAGAATTATGAGTGTCAGATTTGTCACATCGTTTATAAGGCAGTGGAGCAACTGAGATCACATCATAAAATGGCTCACAATATTGACGATGATGTAAGATTTATTTCAATAATTCAATAATTTGTTAAATTGATTAATTAAGAAAATATTTTAATAATCTTTCCTTTAAATATTTTAGGTGAGCTTCGATACAAGCACAATGCCGAATGTAAACATTAAAGAAGAAACATTTGATGGTTCTGAGTCTGATGAAAACAAGTTGGAAATTGTGATGAAACGACACGTGGTTGGTGATCACGAGGAAGAGGATGATGTGATGACTTCATGTGAGCTTTGGTACCAATGTAGATATTGCCAACGTTCCTTCAACTCCAGCAAAAAATTGACCATTCATATGCACTCTCATGAAGCAGTTGATCAGACAGATTACTCTTGCAAAGATTGCGGTAATCCGTACGCCTCGAAGAAATCACTTTGGGTGCATAGACACAAAAAACATCCAAGAGTTCCTGATCCAACTCCTTGTGACGTTTGTGAGAAGATTTTGTTTGACAAAACAGAGCATTATTATCACACGCTCACACATTCTGACTCGTACTTTAATGATTTGATGTTTGCTGGTACTTCTGGCGAAGGAGTAGATCCATCACCTTTCCTGGACACTCACCCGTTGTTCTCCTTACTGGATGTGGATGAAAAACCGATGGACACTGCCTTCAAAAATCAACAGTTGGCGAGATCACAACAAATTAAAGAACAACAGCTTCTACAACAAGGAGGTGGAACGTCAAGAAAGAGAACCATGGCTACTGTTGTAAAACAGGAGAAGATGGATAAAGACGCGGATGGTAGTTTAGTTAATGAGTTTGCTTGTGATATGTGCCCAAAGACTTTCCCAGTTGCTAATGCTTTGCAGGTAAATATTTTACGAATGTGTTAAGGTCTAAAGATTAAATAAATCTGCTCATTTTCTAGTAAATTTTCTAAGCTCGATCAAGATTACTAAAAATTTCCCTCTCATTATTCCAGGTCCACCGCGGATGGCATTTCCGAAGCCCAGATGGTCGTAAAGTCCGTGATCCCAAAGAAATGTGGCGACCAGATCAAGTACCACCATCAAAAGTACGAAGAGTCCCAGGATCTTCTCGTGCCACTGAAATTCAAGCACCAATTGAACCACCACCACCTCCAGTTTGCCCGCATTGCAACAGCAAGTTTGCCAGTCACAATAATTTGAGAAGGCATATTATTGAGGTTCATAAGAGATATGAAGTTAAGGACGAGTTTGAGACAAAGATTGATAAGGTAAGGAAAATTGCTAAAACGTGTTGCTTTATTAACAAAATTTATTATTTTTGAGATGGATTTTTTGGTAGTTAGATTGCTTTTCGAAATTTTACTTTCAAATATTTTTTTAACCAACAAGATGAGCCCCTATACAGTTATTTAAATGATTGTATTTCAATATCTTTTAAAGTTTCTAATACAATTTGCTCCAAAAATTAAAAACTACTTCTAATTAACTATCTATTAAAATAATTTTTTCTTGAACCTGAATTTATTTTGCATGAGCCGCTCTTTAATTACAAAATTTTAAATACTAACCAATTAACTACTAATCTCACATTTGAAAAAAATTTAAGAAATAAGACTTAAAAAAATAAATTTTAAAAATTTTAAATCAAGGTAGTAATATTAGGTGGCGATAATCTAGAGTTTTTATCATTTCAATATTTTTTGCGAGTGTTTTTGCTAAATTTTAAAATATTTGTTTTGAATTATAAAGTTTTCCATGAACAAAAATATAAATAATTGTAAATATATTGATTTGTCGTCACCTGATATTCACCACCTTGACCAAAAACTATCAATCTACTAAAATCTACTAAAATCCAACAAATAACCTAAAAACTAACAAAACCTCGTGAAACTCAACTTAAACTTCATAATCCCTGTATTGCAGGTGGGCGAATGCACGAAATGCCGCAAAACTTTCAGCACACTAGCCGAGTGGGTAGACCACAAGATTGCAGATGCTCGTAACAAACGGATGTTGGCCAATTACGAATGGAATTGTGATATTTGCAACAAAATGTTCACGCGAAAGGAACGTCTATTACAACACATGTTGAGCCATTTGAATGACAGAGAGATGGACCCAGAAGTTTTGGCCACACATTATGCTAAAATTGAGAATGGAGTCAATGATGAGGATTTGGAGCAAGACGAGCAAGATATGGGCGAAGAAGAGCAAGAATCAGAAGAAAATGAAAATGAAAACGAAAATGATCAGGATCAGGAAAGTGATCAGCAAAACGAGGCTGATGGAGAAGAACAGATTGTGGAGGAGGACAGCAACAGTTACCAAATGGATCATATGGTGAGATGATTTTTTATAGAGAATGGTCATGGTGAAATATTAAGGTGGCGACTTTTCAATTTTTTTTAGAATTTACCTGAGATATTTTTTAACTATCTTGATTTTTGGGTTTCGCTTTGTAAAGTATCTCACATTTATTTTTGAGACCTGATTTTGTGAAAATTTATGAATATAAATTGCACCTACATTTTTTACTTTGATATTTTGCTTCAATAATTTATTTCTTTCTGGAAATTTTCCTAACGAAAAACATATTTCTTGCAGATCAAAGAAGAGTATTACTGCAGTGACCTGGACGAACCGGATGAGCCTCACGTACAAGAAGAGGAAGTAAATAACCCCGGATTTTCTTGTCAGCTCTGTCAAGTCTTTTTCGAAAGCTCCGCTGACCTCCGTAAACATGTTTCTGAGCACTTTTTGAATGGTGGCATCGACGAGACGCAAGAAACTCAAGATTCTGAAGACGAGGAAGAAGTTCTGGAAGCTGTAGAGCAAGATGAAGAAGACATGGAGGAAATTGATCAAGAAGAGTCAAGTTCTAGTTCAGAGCAAAGCAGTGCTAATAAAGCAGCGTTGACTTTAGAGCAGTTTGCTGCATTGTCGCAGATTCAACCGAAGCAACTTCAAGACCACAGTATGAGTCATAAAGGAGGATATGCGTAGAATTCAGCACCTTTTTATTAATTATTTAAAAACTGATATTTAAAAACGATTTTTTGAAAAATATTTTATAATACCGAAATAGGTTCAAAATGAGGGGTGGAGTTTAACTTTGAGGAAAAATATTTCGAATTTGAAATTTTGGAAAATTCGGTAAAGAAAAAAAAAATTTTATGAATTATAAAGTTGGCGCCAAAGATAAAAATTTTTATTTTGGACAATTTGACCACAAGATTGGTTAAAACTTTTTTATTAAAAAAAATGTGGTTATTTGGTGTCAATTTTATAAAAACTTTCTAACGGTCTTAAAATATTAAAAAGTTTGAGAAATCTGAAAAAAATGGAAGCTCCACCCCTTTTAAGAGATTCAGGCTTTACTAGAAAAACCAATAAGTTTGAAATAATAATACGTCACTTAATTAAACAGCAAAACTGCAGAAAAGTAATCAATTAACTAGTATCTAAGGTACTTAAGCCTCATTTAAGTCTACTGTAAGAACCTACCTGTAACTTGTACATAAAAATTAAAAGCTAAGCCATATTTGATTGAATAGGCCAGAATCTAAAGAGTTTAAGAAATTCGCCGAAAATTTAGTTTGTAGTTATCTTTTGGTAAATGTTACTGTTAAAAATGTAAAATGGAAAAAATCGCTCTTTTATTCAACGGAAAGAATATTTTGTATTTGGAGAAATTTCTTTGTAAAAATTATACATGAACTATTAAAAACTTAAAAATAAAATAGTAATTAGCTGAAAGAAATGGAAATAAAATTGTTTTTATACTGTCTTGGTTGGAAGGAGCTGGAAACTGAAGGTGAGTGCTTTTTTAAATGAAAATCGTGGTTTTTCACAGGAGCTACAGATTTTTCAGTTTTTTATAAAGCATGGATTGCTTTAATGGCTTTTATGCTTCATTTTTGTGCAATAAGCACTTTAAATTTATGATATTGCATTTTTATTAGAAACAATCAAATCAAGGAATTAAATCTTTATATCGTTCATTTAAATACTTGGCAATCAGAAATTAAAAAAGTAACTCGAGAAAACAGTATTTCAAGCCTCTAGCAGTCACTGACATATTTCCAGTACTCGTTCAAAAATTATGACCTTAAAACTTATAAAATAAATTTCTCTACATGTTGATAATATTCCTAAAATTTACACTTAACAGGAAACCTTAATCCTAAAAGCCTAAACAAATTAATGAATTTTGTGAAGTTTTAGTTTTTTTTGTTGCTGGAATCACTTTAACTTAAAAAGTTTTAACCTAAAAAAAATATGCTGCTTAGCTCTCTGCTAAAAGGGGATCACTGTACTGATCTAGGCTTTCTTTAGGGCTCAGCTTCTTCTGGTACTTTTTCTCGAATTTTGTGTTGGCCAGCTTTGTCTTGAATTTGCTGAGCTTTGTAGGTTTTTTGCTGTAAATCTCTTCTGGCGCTTCTGTAATTTCTTCTTTTTTCTCTTGATCTTCCTTGTCCAAAAGTTGGAGTTGTTCGAAAATATTCTTAGGGTTTGGATGGACAGCTGTGGAGTTTTTGTTGGCATAGACTACGACAAAGTGGGAGTAAGCTGGATCACCTCCGGCGTTGATATCTGCAAAGTCTCGGAAGTTGGAGAAGGGATCATGGTGGAAAGGTCTTCCTGACAAAGCTTGAGCGTTTGGTCGACCATGTCCATTATTGTAACCGAAACCACTTCCAGCACTTTGATAAGCATCAACTTTAGGTCTGGTTACTCTGTGTTCACCTTCAGGGTAATAAGTTCCTCCACTAATTACTGCAAAATCTCCTGATCCTAAGATTGACTGATCTGGAGCTCTTGCTCCTGTGCTGTACCTTCCAGCAATGGCAGCAGCATTATTTTGATGTGCGTAAGGTCTTGATTGTTGAGGAGGTCTGAAGAAGTTTGGGAAGAAATTTTGCTCTGCTGGCTCTTGATTTTGGAAATGTGGATTATGTGGATTTTGAATTGGTTCAAGAGGCAACGAGAAAACAGGTTCTTCTTCAATTCTAGGTCCAGTTTGGAAGGCTGGGAACCTTCGATTTCTTGCATAAACTAATCGAGATTCGCGATATGGTCTATATTCGGGTTGTTGCTCATCTGGCTCCATCATCATGTCAGAATCATCTTCAGCATCGACTGGAAAAATTAAAAAGAAGGAAGATATTTAATTTAATTCATCTTAATTTTTAAGTTAAAATATTTCTGTTTCGTGGGTTGAATTTTTTGGTTTTCGCTCCCAAAAATGCGTTGTCTGACATATCACGAAATTCAAACATTTAACCTGAAATATATTTCGCAGCTATTTGAAGAATTAAACAATGGAATTATTGAGCTCCATTGCAAAATCCTCTCAACCAAATGTTTCCCTCTTCTTAAACAAGAAATCTTGAGCCACCTAGAAAATGTCACATCACGACTTATTACTTCAGCACCCAAGATGCCACTTCGTGAATAGCTAAAATAGCTAAAACATTTTAAAAAAGGCAGAAGAAATTCAAAGAAGATTTTTCACAGAAAGAAGATATTTCATACATTTTGTTGGATTAAGGCATTCAGCTATTTTAATTATAATTTATTAAATAACAAAATAAAAGTTTAGCATTTCCAAAGCGATTGCGACTTCCTCGAGTCTCCGGCTTGTTACATAAACAATTATTTGCATCGCAAATCTGGAAATGCCGCCTTTATTCGATCTCTTCAATATTTATTTGATATTTCTTGTGTTATTATTATTTCAGTGTAAAGTTTAGAAAATTTTATACATTTTTTGAATCTCCATAAACTGCGCGACTAATCATCAAACATCACTAAATATCACAAAAATATCATTTGAGAGAAAAGTATAAAAAGCTTTCATTAATTTGCGATAAACTTTAAATAACAGTTACTCGGTCTTTACATGAAAATTTATTAACATCGCGACGCTATCAAAAATGCATTAGTTCAAGTAGTTTGGCGTTAAATTAGTCATGTAATGAAGTGGACATTATTTTATTACTTGCAACAATTTCTTACAATTCATTGAATTCAGTAATTCACAACTTAAAATAAATTACCGAAAGAAAATATCAACAAAAAGTTTAACTGAAATAATTAAAATATTTTCCAACCTCCAAATTGTTTGAAAATACTTTTACCACTTTAACCATGCAATCCAAATGCAATCGCTCATTAGGTGCATACAGAAAATTTAAATATTTGGTTGGCCATAAACTAAAAATAACGCAAATAAATCTACCAAAAGCGACCAAAGGTACTTAAAAATAGTACAAACTCATATTTTCTACTAAAATTACACAAATTACATGCACAACAGAAAAACTTGGAAACCAAAAAAAAACTTCACAACTCATTACAGCTGAGTATCGGCCAAAAACAAGCGAGTACAACAGTAAAGCAGTAATTAAATTAGAAAATTGTTTTATGTATGTTAATTGAAAAACATAAATTAAACGTGTTGTTTTTATTGTAACAACAAACAGAATATGTAAAATAGTAGAAATATCATTTCAGATATTGTTCACAAAAAGGTGCTTAAAATTATATAGTTTAGACTTTGTAAAAAATTATTGGCCCTTGGAGGGACGTTTGGTTTATTTATATATTTGAAACTGCAGAATTCTCCGAGATTTGCTAACATTTTCATTATTTATGATAGATCTCATCGCTTTCAGATTGCAGGGAGATTTTTTATAGGTATCAAATTTTAATATTTTCACAATTTTATCAAATCTGCTTTACCATCATTTTTTTTTTTTTTAAATCAATAATGACTCAAAAAGTTTGCAAACCTTAAAGGGCTACTCTATATTACTCATTCAAATGAAATGTGTAAAGATTCGGTTCCATTTACCGATAAATCACAGCACGGTTAAAGAGACCAGCTGAGACACGCTAAGCTATTACTTACAGCAACAATTATATCAATATTATACACTTTGTAGAGCATTTAAACAATATTTCACCAGCTATATCTTACTAATGCTGCAAAGAAAAATACGAAAAGCTTTACGGGCAAAAGTATAACATAATATTTATATTTCTTTTGAAGGTCGCGTTCGCTCTAAGATTCAGTGTGTCTGATTGTCGTGTGCCGTTTGCAGCTCTCAATTGGCTCAGTTGCCGCAGCTAATCTGATCAGGAACTTAATTCCATTTCACATTTTTACTACACAGCTTCAGTTTGCACAGTTTTGCGCAATCCAATCAATGCAAATTTTGTAAATTTTACAAATTTAGTAAATATTGCAAATCTTGCAAATTAGCGGGTGATTTTTTAATTTAAATTTTATCGAAAAACTTTAATTGCAACTTTTACAAAAGAAATAAATCATTTTGAAAGAATTTCTGAGCAAATCTGTTGATCGATCGAGCCAATGTCAATGGCAATTAACAGTAAAAGTAGTTTAGTAGTTTTTAGGAGCTTACGCAATTATATAAAGCTGCCTGCTCTAGAGACTTGGCAGATAATTGGGTAATTGGATTAAGGAGTGTTTTCACAATCAATTCAATTGTCATACAGATTTCTTGCTGCTTGTGTTTTGAGTCAGTGGAATTGGAATCTATAGGTGGATTGTTTTAACTTAATGAAATATTTTTGCTGAAACAATTTAGAGCTCGAGAAGTTGTGAAGTCGAGAATTCCAAAAAAAGGGATTAGCTATTTGGTCTCAATAATTCAATATGGTAAAATGATTTATTTGCAGTTGGGCAGGGCTGGTTGAATTGATGTGGGAATATTAAACTCTAACCTTCAAATTGGGTTACATTTTTGATTGTAATTGGGTTTTGGGAGCACGTGTTTTTTATTGTTTTAAATTTGGTTGATTGATTGTCGATGTTTCTTTGTGCTTATATGGGGTTTTTGTTAACTCCGATTAGAAACAATTAAAATATTGAAAATTATGAAAAATCGTGATAATGAAATCAATCTAACTTTTGGCAGTTGTTGACGCATGAATTCTGTTCAAAGTTTTGACACGCTTTTTGTATGATCGCATGAAATTTTGTAATTAGATATTTAATTTTGAGAAAACTCATAAAAAACATTTATTCAAAATTAAAAAATTTTTAACCACATTTAAGCAAATTTAAATTATGCACTTTGAACAGTGAGACCAGTTCAACATAAAATATTGTGATATGCTTAAAAGTGAAAATATCACTCAGCAAACAGTAGAAAAAAACAAATTAAAAAGTTTTGTAATCTTGAAGTAGTTTTGACGCGTTTTTAACAGCATTTACTGAATTACACATATATATTTAGAAAACTACAAGACATTCCCGCGCATTTCTTTAAAACATTTAGTTCCGCGTATTTTTGAATTCATCATTGCTAAGTATTTAAGTCATTACCTCAAATTCTAACACGTGCGTTAATACCAAATATTGTCATTTCCAGTCATAGCACATGTTAATTTTTTTAGAGGTTATAAATCAGTTCCAATTAGTTCAACTTTGCTTGTACTGCTGTCTAGAAATCAAGATATGTTGCAAAATGTAAAATATGAACTCAACCCAAGATCTCAAGAAAATGATAAAGTTGCTATAAATTGCTATGAAGTTGCCAGTTGGATAAAAATTTAACAACATTTAATGAAATAGATAAAGTTGACTAAAGCTGGCATTTTACAGGTTGCCGTACGTGATTAGAAGAAAGTCTTGGCTTGAACGTTAAAAAGTTAATTGTATCTGTTTAATTTCAAAGATAGTAATAGGAAGCTCTTCTTTTCTATTTAAATTACATTGTAGCTGAGTAACAATTAAACAATTAAACAATTAAAACATGTTCACTGCTGTAGAGCGTGAGTACCTACTAATCTTTCCACAATCTCGACTTCTCTGAATAAACGTGATGAAGCGATTATGTTGGAAGATGTTTGTAAAGTTTATAAAATTTACAATGTGTTAAAACGCGTTAAACTTTTGATTTAAATTCGCTTCCAGACTACTTAAGCTTCCACTTCCGAAAAATTCAAATCATTGAGATTTTACTCTACTCGTTCCGGCAATGATGAGACTTTTGTTGGATTACCATTGATTTGATTGTTTTAGATAAAAAAATTTATTAATTAATTTCGGTTTATGGATTTTCATTGAATTTTATGGAGTTTGTAAAAGTTTACTTGCTAAATAATAATATTAAACATTTTTAGAAATAAACTACTTTACCATTAAAAAATCTCTTCTAACCCTGCACTTTCAGGTTAAAATTGAAAAAACACATCATACTAATATTTGAACTTTCACAAATCTACCAATTCAAACAAATCCAACTCGATCGAACAAAAACAAAGCAAAAAACTAACAAAAATTAATAAAACCAACAAAAAGAATCAATGCGCTGAATTTATAATGGTGCTAATTGATCGGTGTGAAACAAAAAATCTTTAATTTCAATGCTTGATCCAACAATTTTCTGCTCTTTATTAAAAAGTCTATAGATTTATTGCAAAAAATCGCTGAATTTTGCAACTCAATTGAAGCTGCGAAGTATTTTCAGCAAAAATAGCCAAAAATTGAGGAGAAAAAGTCTGAAATAACGGCTAAAATGCTGCAAGTTGACTTAGTTCAACAAATCTAGTGAGTTTTTTGGATGAATTTGCTTTGATGTTTGCTCTTTTATGGGCCTTAAGTCAAGTCATAAAGTTGAAACACTTAACGACACTCAAAAAAGCAAACAATGCTTCAAGTTTGCTTCAGGCTGCCTTAAGTTGCTCAAACTCTAACCAAAATCAACCTAAACAAAAGACTTGAAGACTATTCAAAAAGCAGAAAAGACATGGAAACTTATTTAACTTAATGATCGACACTTAATTGTTTCTTAATTAGGCGAGTGTCAAAGCGATTTCGTTGTTGCACAGTTAATTCCAGCAATTATTTGCTGAGTTTTTAGTGCTGGTATCGTTAGTATTTTGTTAAAGTACAGGGAAAACATAATAAGTGATTAAGAGAAAACATGGGCTTGGAGAAAGGCTGGATAGAAAGGATGGTTGAAGAGATTTTTTGAGAAATTACAGAAATGAGTTGATGCCAGTAACAAAACTCTAACTCCCTCAAACAAAATTTTTAGATAAATGAACTTTTGCAAAACTTCACGTTTCTCACTGAGTTTTCAAGATAGCCTTTTCAAATAAGTTTTAAATGATCAATAAATGATGAAATTTTGTAAAAAATGTATTTTTTTTGAAAATTTATTTTTTGGGGTCTTTAGAATTGGGTGCGCAAGTCAAAAAAACGCATTTGACTTTGCATGCGCTGTTTCTCAAATCACTGCAGCTACAAAAATTTGACACTTATCATAAAACATCAATAATATAGTAGAGAACAATAAAATATCTTTGGTTTTAATAATTTCCATCAAATAAGACTACTGCAAGCATTTGAAGCCACGCGCGCATAGACAAATTCTTACTCAAACTTTTTTTTCGTTTTCGTGAGAGTAACAAAACTCTAACCACCAAAAAATTTAAAAACTTTGTATATCCTCGAGTTTTATGAATTTCTTTACAAACTAAATTTTATTTTATGGTTTTTAGTGATAAGAAACGAAAAAAAAAATATTTTCAAAAAAATGTCTTTTAGGGGGGGTGTAATAAATCTTCAAAGGGAAATAAAGAGCATTCTTGTCGGACGGATTGTTCATGAACCAATAATCGGAAAATGTTGAAATATATCTTAAAAAATGCGTAATTTAATATGAAATCAGCATAAAAAAACATTTTTATCATTTTCATCGAACCTAGACTTTACGGGCCATTTCAATCCAAGCGCGCATTCTACGGCTCGTGCATACAAGTTTTATTCTCACATCGAACAAAACTATATTTGAACGAGCCATATAATGCGCGCTTTGATTTCCTGTTTGTTGAAAACGATAAAAATATTTTTTTATCCTCATTTCATATTAAATTACGTTTTTAATATTTTTCCATTTTCCGATTATTGGTTCATGAACAATCCGTCCGACAAGAATGAAAAAATTGAAGATTTAATTTCTTATCATTATTTGCTGACACTTGGTTTAAAAAAAAAAGTTTTAGTTTTGTTTCTATTAAAAAAAATTTGTTTTTAGTGCTGGTATCGTTAGTATTTTGAATGTTAAAGTACAGGGAAAACATAATAAGTGATTAAAGACAAAAATAAATTTTCAAAAAGAGAAAACATCATTTATTGCTTTTGGAAAGAAAGAAAAAACTGGATCATACAAAGGATTTTCGAACAAAATTGCACTAAAAACGCGTGGGAACTGAGTGAATATTTATAAGATGCCGAAGAAAATTTTTGGTTTTTTTTGGTTTTTTAGTAATTTTATGTTGTTATCTATTGATTTAGTGAATAAAAAGCATTTTTCAGAAAAGTGGATTTAGAGTTTTGTTACTGGCATCAACTCAAATAGTGAATAATATTAGGCATCAAATGAATTATCCACACGATTCGTAAAATATTTGTTCTTCACATTCTTTCCGTCTAGTTTAGATTTTATAACAGTGATAATATCTCAAACTTCCCTATGCCGCCAATAAAAACACAATCTCAATTTCTCAATTACACAATTATTCAACTCCTTATCAATTAACGCTAATTTCGCAATTATCAATTATTGTCTGCCTTTATGAAGTATTTAAGTATCAATAATCCATTTATCTATTAAAATTATATTTAAAATGACACTATATTATATTCTATTACATAGCGACCCAATACAGAAAATAATTAAAATTTCAATTAAATTTTAATTAAACTAGAGAAACTGCAGTTGTGCAAGGTTATAAATTTGAATAAATTTCACATAAAAAATATTTACAAAAGAATTTCTTCAATTTCTTTGGCGCAGCGTTTTGTCAGAGTTATTAAAAAATATTGTTTATTATGAATAACTCGCGAATAACAACGTAGATTTGATATTATTTTATTTATCATTCCAGTGCATTTCAGTGCATTTCAGGGCATTTTAAGCTACAGGCAAGATAATCAAATAAAGTAGTGCTTTACCCGTCAATTATGACAAGAAAATTAACCAAACATGCAATTTATATTTTGTTGTTTGGTTGTCTGGAATTTTATGGGAGTTTGAGATAATATCTCGTAAATTTATTATTTATTATGAGAACTCAAAGGTTTTAAATTCATTTTTCAATTAAGATTCTTGAAAAAAAATTTCCTTAGAATTGCTTCATTCTTGCCAATTAAATTAAAACCTAAATAGGAAAATCTAGAAACCTACTCTGCTTTACCATCACCGATTCCATATATAAAACTCATCTGACATCAACAAATCAAGACCCACTTTGCTACAATGTATTTACTTCACGACAAACCCAGCTTAACGATTTGTCTGCTAACAACCTTATGTAAACAAGCCAACCGTCAAGCCCAGTGCAACTTAAACACATTAACCCCTCAAACTCTGACAGACAGACAGAACACGGACATTTACAGGAGCAGATAAAATGCATAAAGCAGCTCATGTTACCAACCAGCCTAATCTTGCTGAAGTTTTGCTCAACTTATGTTCAAGTTAAATAAATAAAATAACAAACTACTCGTGTTTGAATTTCAAACATTTTAAACATTTTCACTGAATTTTACGATTTTTTGAATCCAACGTGAAATTTTACTGAAATTTAATGAATTTATTGGATTTAATGTATTTCTGATTTTAAGTTAGAAAATAGTGTTCTGCAACATTTTCAATTCATTCAACAATAAATTAAGCTGCAATTCTGCAATTCTGCAATATCAACCAAAAATTTTTACTATTTGAAAACAATTTTATAAACAATTTAAAAATATTGAAATTATCGAGATTCAGATTTTTCAATGCAGAATTGGAAAAATATTGAAAAATTGAATAAAAATTTAAATAAAATTGAGAAAACCCAAGAAAACTGAAAAAAACAGTCCACGACAAATTGTGAAACTGCCGCAAGAAACAATGTTTTCTGTACATATTTCTTATTATTGATCATTTTATTAAGCAGTTTCGAAGTTAAAATATATTTGAGCAGAGTTTTAAATAAAATGCTTTTATAGCAAAGCCTTTTTCTTATTTAATTTTAAGTTTTACTCGAGTTTCATGGATAATTTTATTCATATCATGAATGAATTGGTCCAAAATATTAAAACAATTTTAAATAAAGTGAGCCAAAAGGTTGCAAAATCCTTGCAAAGTACTGTAACCTAAAACTTTGAAACTCGGAAAATAAATCTAATTTAAGAATAATTCGAATAATTCAAATTATTGAGTAAATTTCGAGTATTGTATGAAGTAAATGGAAAATAATGGAAAATATTTTTCATGTGCAAATAACTTTATTAAATCATTTTCAATCATTTTAACGAACTTTAAATGAATTTACAAAGCAATTTGAAATTCTGCACCAAAAAATTTGGCTTGTGCAATGGTGGATTTGACTCAACAGGGAAGGGGGAGGTGTTAAGGATGTAAACAAACTACAATGTATGTTTTTGATAAATTCTATTTTTCCAGCGAATAAAATTTGTTCTTTAACTGATCTTCACTCAATTAGACGGATCTATTGATCAAATAAAAGAATTCCACTCAACATCCTCCCCTTCAAACACTTCACAAACTGATCACTCTTTCACTTATTACACTTTTACATAATTTGCAAATTTATTGTGTTTATGTGTCAGAAAAGCTTAGGGGATCAGAAATAATTTCAAAATTGAATTAAAACTACTCGAACCACCGGATTGATTGAATTACTTGAATTTTGAATTATTTGATATGTGCAAGAAAATTAATTCCAATTTTTTTTTGCTGCTCGACTTAAGCCATAAATTTCAAACAAAACTTCATAAATTACCAATAAAATTCATAAAATCAAATGAAAATCAGAAAACTTTGTAAATAAATTAATTTAGATTTTTTCGCCAATTTTTTTATTCAATATTTTGAAAGTACAGAAATTTTGCAATAAAATTGTTTTGAACCAGCAAATAACTCACAAAAATTGGAAATAAATTTTAAATGCAAAAACAAGTGCAAATTATAAACAAATGTATCGAGCAAGTATCAAAGGTAATGAACATTAGAATTCAGTAAATTTTTACAGTAAAATTAATTAAACAAGGCCAATTCCCAGAAAAATAATTAGACCATGATGAAAGCTCACTTATCAAATATTAGGAGAAATATCCGATGCCTCATCATTTTTAGACCATTACTCTTATTCCTTGCCTAATGTTTTTTGTTTGTTTATTTTCTAAAGTTTTTGTGGAAAAATTTAGATTTTCTAGGTGCAAAATGGAAATTACTTACTGGAAATAGTTGGATTGTGTTTGGAAATAGTTTGAGGTGCGCAATTAAAAATGAATTGATTTTGATACTTTTTGCAATTTTGCAATCGCACCGATTAAAATTTATTTCGCTAATTTAATTTTGTGACAAGTTTCAGATTGTTTTGAAGGTGCAGCTCTTTGTGCTACAGCACTATTGCATTACTATTCTTTCCTAAGATTTCTGAGGTTTCTTGAAAGTTTCTTTAATGTGTTTTTTAATGTTTGTCATGTTGTTGAAGTAATTTATAGGTTAAGAATTCCAACATGCGACATTTTGAAGTCGAAAGATGAATTGCTCTTTTCAATGTTCTATAGTCCATTAATTTGCTAATTCACTAATTGATTTGGCTGACCACACATTTCAAGCTTTCAAAATTTATTAAGTGTTATTAAATGTCCTACAAGAACTCGTGTTTCTGGCATTTTGAGGTTATACTGCACAAGAAGTCTAAAAGTTCTGCGATCAAATTCATTTACAAGTGACAGAGTTCATTAAATATTTATTTCTTGCAAATTTGTGAGAAATCTGTAGGTTTTCGTTAATTGCTGAGCAAAATCGTTGAAATTGGAATTTATGTAGCAATATGTTGTGTGAACATTTTTTTGCTGCCAAATTGACTTAAATTGACTTACATTGAATTGAATTAACCATATTAGTCAAGCTGGATGGTTTGTTTAGCTAAATAATTGCATATATCATTTAATTAAACAAAGGAATTAATCGTACACTGAGATTGTTTAGCATTTCGAGATGCATGAGGACAAAATGTCAAACTACAAGAACTTTAGGATGAAGTAGACGCTTGTTGATATTTTGTAGTCTTTTATGTTAAAATTTATGTTAAGTGGCCTAGCATGCGGAAGAATTCTGGAATAATTTCTGGCGGCAAGTTTGAGTAATTACTTTTGTTTGCTGAAATTTATAATTTATTTGATTCACCTTAAATCTTGTTGTTTTCATTTAATTCATAAACTTTAAATTGAAGACCTGATGACAAGTTCTCAAGCTTAATTCATAAATAATTAAATTCAAAAGAATTTGCCATTAACATCTCAAAATTTCGTTCACATACTAATAATTTTATTCCCTACTTATATGCGAAACTAACGACATAAAACCATAAAAAACATTTGAAATTTGTGTAAAACGAGTTTTTCCGTAAATCGGCTGAAATTACTTCATTATTTTTATGCAATTTTCAGCCTTGACAGTCAAAACTTGCTGCAAATTTCCCAACAAATTCCAAAGAAACTTGAATAAACTTCCACCAACTTCCACAAACAGTTAAAAAATGTTAAACAGTTTCTTAATCCTGCACCAATTTTCTGCTTTGTTTCAATGTTTAGAGAATTTTAAAGTGATTTAGGTTTAGTCGCTGTTTTCCGAGCCAGCTCTAGTGACTTTTATAATTTTTCGGTCAAATATTGTTTAATTGGACAGTTTTTAAGCGAATGTGGAATAAATTGTAATAAACTTGGCTTTGTTCGAAGTTATTACGCAAAACTGCTGGAACTGCTGCATATTGAATGCTAATTATTAGTTTGGAAGTCGCTCGGATTAACAATTGATTCGTTTGAGTAAACTTTGTGCCATTTTTCGCAACTTGAGGCGAAATACTGAATGACTTAAACAACAAAAAGACGAGAATTATCATTTTTTTATGATTTGCAGCTTAAAAGTTTAAACTATGACTTAAAGTCGGTCTGACTAATTTGTTGGACAAATATCTTAAGAAAGTACTTTTTCCATAAAAAACTATAAATAGCAAATTTAAGATTAACGATGTATTTGCTTTCAAATCGTTACAAATGGCAAATAATTAAATTAGATAATTATAGTGTTTTGCTTGGATTTATGGGTAAACATTTTTTATTTGAGCGCCAAAATTATTCAAATCTTTGCGCAAAAAACATAAAGAATTATGATATTTATGATTTTACATTGAGCCTTTACGAGTTTTAAAAATAATGGCTAGTTTTTCATTCGAATTTAAGAGCTCAATTTTACGCCTGAAACCATTAAACTTTAATACAAATTCTGTTGCATAACCTGCAAATCTATCTAAACAAACAAATAAAGTACAATCTTAATCTGCACTTTCAAATCTATAGACTGTCTGCCTTTAGACCAGCAGCACGCACATCCGATCAGCTTTTTGCTTATTAGTTAATTTAATTAATTTCTTCCTCATCCAAAGCAAAACATTCAAAACGGAATTGGAAAAAAAACTTATTCAAAATACTCGCAAAATACCAAAGTAGGCGCTACGACCAAATGAATAAAATTTATTACCGCATTGATATGATAATATGATGGTAAAGCAGACAACTCGCTAATAATATTTTTATAATTAATTTCTGCCGGAGAAATTCAATTTCTCACTTCATTTTAACAAATTTAGTAATTTATTTTAATTTGTCTGGTTTTTGAATTTAAAAAGAAAAAATGCATAATTTTTAATTTATGCACGAAAATTCATTCAATTCTCACCATTTTTATAATTTTCAATTAACAAGCAGTTAAATGCAAAGAGTTCGACTTGAAAACTTGAAAATTGTAGGAAATTGAAGATTTGTATAAATAGTGAAGTGGGAATTGCGCCAAAATCAGTCAGGGACAAAGTTTTCGTTCTTTTCAGCAATTTGTCTAATAAAATGTTTTGCTTTTACTTTGTGCAAGCCTCATCAAAAGAGATATTGAAATAGCAAAACAGCAAAACAGCAAAACAGCAAAATCAAGTGAAATGTGAATCTTTCAATTTTGAACTTAAAAATCAGTTGAAAGTGAAAGTGACTCTAAGTTCACCAATAATTGCCTGTCTGCCTGTTTTTTGCTCAAATCTTTTTAAATCTACAAAAAAATAACGATTAAAATTTATGGCTTTTTAAATATATTAAGACTTTTTTAGAGATAATTGTGATAATTTATGAATTTATAATTGTGACTGGTCCGATAGGTCACTCTTTGGAATTTCTTTTTAACGGTTTTCCAACTTGAAGTATAAAAATTGATGAATTATTGTGAACTTTTTCATGTACAGGAAAAAAATGCTAAAGAGCTCAAGTTTCAAGCATCGTAAATTATAAATTGTCGGTATGGATAACGTATAAGAGGGCTTTACACAGATTTAATAGATTACAGGATTTTTACAGTTTTACCGGAGTATTATGGTATTAACAATTATTTGTTGCTTAGACAATACCTCTTAAAATACTCTGCTTTATCGATTGCAAAAAAAAATTTATATATGAGGCAATAATGCAAAATCTTAAAATCAATTAAAATCTAAACAAAATATCAGCTCAACTCATCTAAAACCAAACAAATTTTCTAGTACCTGCAACCACATCAATCCCAGATTATTATGTCACTATGCTAATTTCCCCTGGCGTTACAAATGATACAATTTGTAAATTTGCATTGAATAAACTTTCAGAATGTTTCTCCAGAAAGCAAGAAAAGTAAATAAATTATTAAGAAACCATTAATCTTTGTCATAAGCAACGACATTTAACTTGCATTTGACTTGCATTTTTACTGGAAATTTTACTGTGTTTTGCTCACTTGAGCATTCAGCAGTAAAAATGCAAAATTGATCAGCAAATAATGCAGAAAAGAAAATATTGCAAATTTTGTTAGCAATCAAATGTCAAAAATTAAAAGTGCTCCATCCCACTTGAGGTTTGTTGAAGTTTTAATTGAAATCAGTTGCAATATTCTTTGCACAACGAATCCAATCAGAATAATCTTGTAATCTAATTTAACTGAGTATTCGCTCATAATTGAGAAATTGGTTGCAAAGCTGTAAATTGGTTGGTATTTTCTGCTTAATTGGGTTTGTTTGACTATGTAGGGGGCGCCACTAGCTTAATCATTTACCATACAATCGCTAAAATCATTAAATTAATTAATTTAACAGCTGAATGGATATTTTTATGTTTTTCCAATTTTTTGCATAATAGCAAGTAGCGGTTTTGTGTTTTATTGATTTTTCATAGATATTTAGCGCTTTATTAAGTAATTCCAGTAATTTATTTATGGTGAGTGCTAAAAGACTGACAAATGATTGGAAAAACGAAACATTTAACGACTTTTGCTTCATAGCTCTTATAATTTGGCAGCATTTCTCAAGCCTCTCTATTGATTGATCGAAACTTTCGTTTTCAACCGATTTTTCAATTGTTCAAGTGAACCTACTGCAGTACAATCGATTTATTGCTGTATTTTCCCATTCATTGGGAGAAAATTCACCATTCAAATATATTGAATGAAACTGAATGAATTGAATGGGAAATTAAAAAGCCCATTGAATTATTATTCGATACATTGAAAGAGTGAAAGAAATTTATTTGGAGTTAAACATTGTTAAATATCCTACGATTGAATAATTTTGCATATATCTTGAACCCAATCGCATAAATACAATTTATAAATATCATAATAAACACATTAAAAACCATTCAATTTGGAAGCATTTAACGATTTCAGAGATATTTTATTGTTTTGTAATTTTTATACGATTTGCTCAAATTTAATTTGAAGTTACTCGAGTTTGCTCGAGTTTTATCTTAATTTTACAACCATAATGTTAAACACGAATGAATAGTTCGCTTTGTCTGAAAACCTATAAAAATAACTCCAAGCTTGACTATTAGCTGGAAAGGCATTTAAATCATTTATATACATATAAAAACATTTAACGATTGATCTATTAAATGTTAAGTTGCAAAATTTCTTTTGGTATTTCAATGTATTTTTCTCTGAGATTTTTTATGAATTTTTCTTTTGTAAGGCACTAGGATGCGGTTTTTAGGTTGTAATAAATCTCAGAGAAAGATTTATTTGAAGTTTAACCAGAGACTTTCCATACTTTGTTTATTTTATCACGTGTTTATAGCAAAGATGGTAATGCAGATTTTTCAATTAACATTAAATCTTACATAAGTTCAATTCAAGAATAAAATGATTGTTACCAAGAAAACCTTCACATATTGTAACAATCTCAATCTTAATCTTCCAAGAATTTGATATTAATTAAATTAAAGCTCAATATAACTTAATTGAATTCAAACCACCAACAAACTGCAGACCAAAAAGACACCCAACCCACTTACTTACCATATCCACACGATCTTATCTCGTAAACCTATCGTCAAGAGGCAGTAAAAACTCGCCTTAGTAACACCAGAAGCATAGTTTTTTATTAAAGCTCCTGCTCAATGAATCAATAATTGTTTCCGATTCATAAATTTCACAAGAAAAAGCTCTAAAACGCTTTAAACAGAAATATCTGATATCTGCAAGATATCTGGTAAATAAATAAGATGCCTTTTGCTTGTAAACTTGTAAAACGCTTGCACAAGATCTTGATTCGAACTGTTTATAATGCAATAACTTATAAGTTCGTATAATTCAATAAACTCGGTAAACTGCGATAAAGTCGAATATAGTTGAATAAAACGATGCGAAGTATTTGAAAAAGGCATTTATGCCATATTTTCTCGCTGCAAAGACTTCCTCAATAAATTCAAGATTGCTAGAAACATTGAAGCAGACACTATATAGCAAACACTGTGGTTATTTTTTGTGATAACACGAAATATTATAAGGATTAATGTACAACTTTTTTTTGGAAATAAAAATGGCAGGGCTTGGCAGGAAAGTAGGCAAGATATAATGTCTAGACTGTATGACACAATCTTAATTATAAACTGCTTTAACGCTATCAGCAATCATAACCCTGTCAAAAATACCCTATCTTTAGCTTGACTTTGCTTGAGTTATAAATTGCGTTACATTTCCAATTTATTAAGTTTTCAATAAGGCAGTGAAAAAGTGGTTAAGTCTTTAAAGAGTGAAAGTGATGTATTTTTTATTTGGTCGGGTGCTGTTCTTGCCATTTCTTTTAGGGATATCTTATTGATACACATTTATCTCGTGTTTTTCGCTGTCTCATGATTCCATTAAACTCATTTAAAGCGCAAAAATCTGCTATCTGCTTTATGCTTTACTTTTTTAATACTTTATGCATGTTTTACGGATTTTGTTCAGTTTCTTCAGTTTTGGTGGCTTGAAATCTTTTACAAAAAACAAATAAACGAAAAGAAAGTTTTGAAACCAGATTTTTTTTCGGATATTGTTTAAATTATTTCGAACAAGAGCCGCTGAATGATTTATGAAGGAAGACAAAAGTTACAGATCTTTTTTGCTCCGCTTTTTTTGGTGAATCGAAATTAATTTTTCTTTTAGAGTTTTTTGTGGCTTTGGCTTTTTGTACGATTTTGTATAGTTTGTGGACTTTTGGAGATAAAACATGGAAGAGATCGACTTCCATATGTGATCGTTATGTAACCTTTGTTAAAATATGTTTTCGGTGGAATATGATTAAATGGCTTTACGTTTGGTGGGACTTGTTGACATTTGGCCTTTTGATAAATCTTTAATTGAGTAGAATAATTCATATAAAGATGTTTACTGGAAGTTTTTGGTACAATGTACTTGAAATTTAATTAAAACATGAGTATAATTGGATAATCATGTTGTTTGAAAATTTTTTCACGACTGGTGGACGATTACTGAAGAATTTATTTATTTATGTGAGAACGCTGACATATGAAACATGGAGAATGTTGCAACCATCCTCAAAAGGCAGCTATTGATATGCCAATCTACATTATCATTCAATTCTCTTATTCATTGATTTGGCAATCATAATGTCAATAATGTTGATAAGATAAGATTGGAAGAATACGAGAACATAAAATTAAATCAATCTGGTTCTAGAATTTCAAGTGATTCATGGTAAATTACAATTACCTTCAAAATAATCTGCATTATCATCATGCTCCCAATATAACCTTCCCAATCAATAAATCCACAAATAATATCGATTAACAATGATTGATTTCCATTTCTATGAATTTAATAGCTCAATTAAATCAAGCACGTTCTTTTAAGGTTCGAAAGTAGGTGTTAACGACAAATCTGGGAACAATAATTCATCACGCATTGAATTATTACAGGTGAAGAACTAAATTAGCATAAGTAAGCCGTAAACAATCGACAATTATGACTGTTTTGACGAATTAATTAATTAACAAAATCGAGAAATCAACAATCAATTGCATTTTCATCAAAACTATTAATATTTAAAGCGGATAAATAATCGCCATAAATTGTTGCTAATTAACATTTAATATATCTTTAATGTCTTTAAGATAAAAATTTAGAATGCTGATCGGCTGAGAATCGATTCTTAATCCGCTTATGCATTAAATAAACAACTTGCAAATTACAAAATAGCATGCAAGCAATTTTTCCGCTCGATCAGTCCTTCCATCTGGTGTGATTCTACTCTTCGACTCTAATTGAAAGTGTAATTAAGCTGCTATGAGCAAAAAGAGACTCCCGATCGCTTCAAATTGAGGTGAAGGCCCAATCGAGCGTTTCCATTTCAGATAATTCTAATTATTCAGATAGATGCAGATAATTGACAAAGACCTATCAAAGAAAATTCGCTAAGGTCAGAATAGAATCTTTTTCGAGCGGCCAGCATGTGCTCTACTGATTTGCAATGTCACGTCTTTCTAACGTCTTTCAAAGCTAAAAAAGTTGTTTAAAATAAATGTACTTGTTTACAGGTGAATTCTCAAGTGATTTGCATTGCCTTCTTCAGTCTGGCAAGCACATTCATAATTATTATTGATTGGACTGATGCATGCGGGAAGGTTCTATGTTCTATTGCAGCAAATCAACAGTTTTAGAGGTGGGGAGTTCTATTAGCTTACTTATGTTTTATAATATTGTTTACATTGATCTACTTTATATTTTTATGCCAAGGAATCTTTGATTATAGTTAGATCTTTCAATTTGACTGGCAAATTCATCTTTTCGTTGCATAACCACAGGTTGTCTCTTTTGCTGTATTAATAAAATTTATTTAACACGTTTTAATCATAATTCAAGGCCTAATTCAAGTGTGGGCACCTGTCAATTATGTAATGTTTGATGATTCATTGAGAAGAATTGGGACAACAAAAATTAATGTGCCAATTATAATCAAAAGAACTTCAATGACTTAGCTTTATCAAAGCTCTATAATTAATGTAATTCAATTAATATAAGCTTCCAAACAGTGAACAGCATAAAAGAACGACGAATTACCCTGCAAAATCCTGCAAATTCTTAACCAACAAAATCCAATTAATATCAATTTTCCAGACATTGCATCTAATTAACAACTTATTCTAAATCTAATTAACATTTTTATGTGTACTCACTGTAATTCAATGATTTACCATGCATTTAAATTGATTTAAAATGTATTCAAGAGCATTTTATTGAATCTTAATAGCATTCCGTCATCATGTCGGGCAGAATTCTTGTTGCACATTAGCCAAGATAGTTGACTAATTACCTGCAATAACTCATTGATGGAAAATTGATTGTTCGGTAAAGTTGCACCAGTGTCGCATTTATGTGTCAAAGTTATTGCTCAGCTATGCAAATTATCTACAATATAACATATTTTGTAGTTTTAACTACATAAATATTTGTATCATGAAATCCGATCGAGTGATCGTTTAGATTTTATTTTCCAACAGAAAACATAATAATAATACTAAATAACAGAAACCGAATGCAGAAAAAACACAGAAAAAGCAATTTCATGTATTTCTCGAGGTTTTTCTAGAATTACGAGTAGTTCATCAATGCCAGTAGAGGAAGTAATTCTGTTTAGATTGGATTAGTAGCTTTTGACTAGTAAATTACAAAAAAATTAAATGGGTAATTAACTTTTGTGGACAAAAATAATCAGTAAAATTTAGATTTTACGGCTATGTGAAATAAAATCCAATTAATCAAATTATTAATCGCAAAAAATTATCAACCGCGTAAAATATTATACAATCTCCAAGACCATTTCGCGAGATTGCGCAGACTCATCTTGACGTCATGAATGTTTTGTATACACAACGGATAAGTTTGCTCTGGTTTGCTCTCGAATGTTTCTTTAAAAGCATCTCTTGTGCACCACTCGTGTAAGATTTACTAAATTAAAGTGGGAATTAGGCTCCTCATTAATTTAATTGATACCTTATCAAAGTACAGAGTGATACATATAGTAAAAATAGAACATTTTTGAAGTTTTTGTGCTACATAGAATATTTTGAGGAATATAAGAGAAGAAACAGACTTATACCGGCTTGAGAATCCTAAAAAAGATGTTTTGCCATGTTTGGTAAGCTATACTCGTAAATTTTAAAAATAATAGGAAATTGAGGTTTATTGGTGCATCTTATAAGATTTTTAGCGTTTTTTATGCTAGCAAGACTCGCCAGATGTTCTGATTTTGTCCATTCTTACAGTTCATCATTCAAAAAACATTCGCTGTCTGGAAATATTGCTCGCTTGTTTTCAGTGTTATTGATAGTTATTGTCTTCTTATTATTAATACAGTCGTTTATTTCGGCAAAACGCGCAAGCAATATGTAGAATTGTCTGTTGCATGCTTTTTGTGTGGTTTGAAATGAATCTAGATTCCAAAAAATAATCTAAAATATTGGTTTTATACCTGATGACTCTTCTTTACCCGGAATTGAAACTCGCTTCGCATGGTAAAAGATTTAAACAGTTCCTTACCAAATGCTATCTTTTTATTGTTTCAAACATCAGATTACTCATCGCAGCAAATCCCATAATAATAAAGCATTGATCTATAAAAAAACATTGAAGTGTAGTTTATTCCACTCTAAGGTTTTCTGACTTGTGCTGTCTATGCATACCATGCCATCTAAAATATGTTTTTCCGACTTATTTCTTTATGAGTCGAGAAAACAATTAAGGAGTGCCTTCCAGCCTCGCAGCTTCTCAACAATTCTTCTATTTTATTTCATTTACTTGTGAAATTTATTATGTTTGTTGCAACCTTCAAAAACTATTGCTCAAAGCGAACAAATCCATCCTATTTAACTTATTTAAACTTTTTCTTAAAGTTTTTTCCAATTCACTTCAATTCGCTTTCGATCGTTCTAAAAAATGTTGACTTGAGTTTATTTGAGTTTATTTAGTGTTTTTCAGCACATTTCAGCTATTTTAGCATTTAAAGTTGCATCGGCTGCCAGCAAACCTCTGTTAGAAAAACTTCAAAGGCTTCACAAAGCTGCTTAAACAGAATCTAGCTAACATGAAAAATATCAGAATATATTTTATTACAACACTTAATTAATTCCCATGCTTGAAATAGATATACAGAAGATTGGCGGGTTTCTATAATTTTGCAGGTTTGGTTGCACTTAAGTTGGTTTTATTGAATAATTTACATATTTGAGTTTAAAACTAGATAGATTTTTCAATAAATTGACAGAAGGTGGTTTGTGTCGTCTTTACGGTAACGCAGATTTTTCAACTAATTCTTCTCTAGAATATTTTTTGTTGTAATAACTGGGTTTTCAGAAATTAAGAATACAATTTAAAAAACCTAAGTTCTACTTACTCATAAAAAAAAGATTGAATCTGAAAAATTCTAAAAAGTATTCCATTAAAGGTGTAAGCCGCCATAATTAGAAATTGCATGACAATTATCATTTTACGAGCTCACAAAAAATATGTTGTAGAATTTTTAACAAAATTTCCATTCGATTAAAGTTTCACCGTTTTTGCCTCAGAAAAATTGAAATTTTAATTAATTGCCGTATTTTTAATTGAATATTTTAATTAAAATTAATAAATTTAATGTGAGCTGGTGAAGTGTATAATGTGTACAAAGCTTGTTGAAGTTTATTAATATATATTATGAAGTAAGTAGAGTTAGTGGAGTATCATATGGGGCGGGTTTGAAATATGTGCATAGTTTTATGGGAAATATGTTCAAAATTGAAGCAAACATGCAGCAGTAGACTGGCAGGCTTATGTTAAGTTTTATGAGTTGTTTGTTCGAAATGTTTGGGAAACTAGGCGAGGAGCCCTAGATTTTCAAATAATTTTTTGTTGATTATTTGATTACTCAACAATTTTAAGAGCAATTTATCAAAATGTATTTTTCTTTTCTAATATTCAAGCAACTCAAATTTATTCGATAATTTTCTGAAAACAATTTAAAATTTATGCAGCCATCCCTTCTTAACCACCTTTTAAAAAATGTTCTCATGGTGTCAAAGCAACCTTTGCAAAATAATCAAACGATCTCTGTTAATAAATCGTCCAATTAAATTAAAAGCCTCCCAAGATCTCAACTGACACCTGAACCTCAACACAAAATTCCACAATGATCTCACACAATTAAGAGGCGTAATTTCTGTTCTTATTGCTACTAAATCAGCGCTTAATAGTTACAAATTTATCAAAGTAACTCTACAAACTCAAAAAAGTCTAAAAAACTATTTTAAATATAATTTAATGCATTTGAAAAGAGCTCAACCATAAGCAGTGAAACAAATTAAACGATCTCAAATGAACTAAAAAGCTACTAAAAGGTTTTTTGGGAGCGTTTCTTAAGACATTGAACATTATGTTAGCTACACGATGGGAACTTTTGCTAAGTTTCTTAGAAGAAAACGCCGTTGAAAACCTAAATTATGTGCCTGCGAGCTGAAGGTAAAGCGCAAAAAACTTTGAAAAATACGCTAAAAGTTATGTTGCCGATTGAACAATAATTCATAAATAATAATTGGCAGAATAAATCAATAGATCATCGACGACTATAAATGGTAATTTTTATTGCAAAAGGCTGCATAATTCACTCAAAATATCAAAACAATTTTTGCGAGCGCAAAATGTAGGGACTTGTGCATATGAAATTTAATTTAAAATATTGAAATCTATGAACTTGCATCATTTTTCTGTACTTTAACAAGTTCCATATTTTTTGCAGTTTCAAAGTTATTTGCGCGCGCTTTTTGACTGTTATGTTAAAAATAATGTTTTTAAAGAACACTCCACAAAATCCGACAAGATCACAAATAGCATTGCCAACCAATACTTGCATAGACAATATTTTACTGTAGCTCTTTTTGATACTTTAATAGATGTAATAGTTTCAATGTTCATAAGCATTTGAACAAAAGACTATTAAATTCTCAAATTGGTAAAAGATCAAATGCAAAACAATGATGGAGAAACAATTTGCCATCATTATCATTGCACAATAAAAATATGTTTATCAATTATATTTTATTGTCTTTTGGTGGTAGGGAGAGGCCTTTGGTGACTTGGAAATATTGGAGCCCAACTCTGGCAGTTTTTATATAAATTTCTATAAAAAAACTTTCAAGAGTTATTTATGGCCATCCCCAAAACTGCATTACAAATTCTCCATAACATATTTCCATTAGAATCCACCTCCATGTTGCATTTCTGAGTATTTCAATTATTTTCCATAGTCTCTACCAATTTAAAGCAACTTCTATGCTATTTAAATTAAGATACATTTTTGTAATTTTTGTAATATTTTAGCAGTTTTGTATATTTTTGATTCAATGGAACGAATCATTGTTTGCATCACTGAAAACCTTTTCGAGTGTGATTGCAATCCACAAAGTGCAAAGTTATGCAGGCAGAAAACAATGTTTAGTTTTCGATTTCGTTTTGCTGGATAGTGCTTGGGTAGTACTTTGAGATTTGTTAGAATATTGCAAATTTGTTTGAACAATTCAGAGAGTTCGAATGTCTGTAATAAAATTTACGACTAAAATATAGAATATATTTGAATAATTATCGTGAAATTTTAAAACATCTCCCAAACATGAAAGTCACCAGAACTCCAAATGACGCTACTTTTTTCTGTTTTTACCTGATCGTTTATTGCTATGAGCCTTTTAATAACCAATATTGGTATGCAATAAGCTCAGACAATAAATAAAATTTGCATCCTTTCGTTTTTAACTGCGTTGAAGGTAGAAAACACAAGATTATTGTTTTCGACTATTTATAGTTCTTTGTATCTTTCTTTGCTTCTTTTATATTATGATGAGTCTCCTCCTTTCATTATAGAATCAACTAAGCAAAGTCATAAAATCCTTTACATTTTTGAACCTTTTCTAAATTTGAGATATTTAACATTGAAATATCATTTCAGTTCGAAAACTCGTGATGTGAAGACATGCAAAGTATTTGCGAAGATCAAAGGAGGAAAATTGTGAAAAGAGTTTTTTGGAGAGAAAAAAATGGCCCCTAAGTTGGTTTTGAAGTTGGAGAAGAATGGGGAGTATTACTGCTGTCCTGCTTGCCCCCACGGATCAAAATACAAACATCATATGGTAGCTCACTACAAAACTGTTCACATAAGAGATCAAAGTCATAAGTGTAAAGATTGCCCTAAAGGTGAGTGAACTGAATTGTGTCTCAATTATAATTTTTTAGCTCGGATATCTGAGATTACTGGATGACTATTGATATAATTATTTCTATTCCAGTTTTTGGGCGCAAGTCAAGTCTTCATCGTCACATCCAAATCATCCATAGTGACAACAAACCGTTCATCTGCGATCTTTGTGGCGAAAAATTTAATGCATTAAACCTGTTACGCTCCCATATGCAACAACATTACAAACCTTCACATACTTGTCATATTTGTGACAAAAAGTATAAATTTAGGAAACATTTAGCAGACCATTTAAAGATTCACATAGGCTATTACAAAATTAAGTGCCCTCATTGTGACAAAAGATTAATTTCGGAAATGCATGAAAGAAGCCATATCATTGGTCGCCATTTCCTAGAAATGCAATGTGAGATGCCAAAATGTAAATACACGATGAGGGTAAAAGGTCACTACAAGCAACACGTGTTAAATCAACACAAGAATTCAGACAAGAAGTTGACGAAGGCTTTGCTGGAAAAAATTGAAAAATTGAAGCCCGATTATAATTTTTTGAAATTCGTTTGAATTTACTATTTATAGTTAGAACTTTAAATTTGAAATATAGTTAGACCCTAAGAAAAATCGAATTTATCCAGAAAATACTATAGTGAACTAAATCATCGATATTAGTATTTGTAAGATGTAAAAGTATCAAATATTATTAAATAAACAATCATTCAAACTTAATCTCTGGCTTTAATATTTAATTAATTTTATTTAAAGAAAACCCCGCTCAGTACAGCTCAAAATAAATCTACCAAATCCCCATTATAAAAAAGATCTCGCAAAAATTCTCCACTGAATCATACAGAACGAACAAGAAAACATCATTTGGCCTGCATTTATTTGCTTACAGTTTTTTACGAGATTATAATTTATAATTGGCGTGTGAGATGTTATTGAATATCCATTTAACAAGCCAATATATCGACTATAAAGTGGTAAAGCAAAAAAACTGTGATTCAAATATATTTTTATTGAAAATCAGAAAATGCATGTAACATATTAAATGTATGATCTTTTTGCATTATTGCACTATATTGCATTATTGCATTGAAAGCTCTGGCAATGGAAAATTCAGTGCAATGTTAGAAATGCTGCAATTGATTATTTATGCACAGTTCCAGGCAATTAATTAATGGATGTTAATTTATTTTTTATTTGGTGTATGTTTGACTTGAGAGCATATTTTATTAAGTTAATATGGCGATACTCGTGTAAGAAACTTGATTTTGAACTATTTCAGAAATATTTGATTAATCAGTCGATCTCTAGTGGATTTCAATATTTTAGATTGAACATATTAGTTTTTTGCATTTTTTACTGAATCTTCACATTTTTACTTACTTGAAATTTAATTGAAAATCAATTTTAAAAGGAATAATCAATTTCCAAACTCAATTCCAATAACTCTACAATCGCTACTATAATAATAATGGTCCGCGTAAACTTGACAATAAAGTAAATTGAACGTCTTTTAGATTTAAATTGTTTCTAATGCTTTATAATGTTCATATTGTGGTGCAATTTATGGTCTTGTTGTCGATGCTGCACATTATCCACGTAAATTAACATTAATGCAATTGATGGAGGTAAGTGTAACAAACACTTGTAATTTATACAATATTACTTTTATGGCAAGCTTTAGTGATATTTTCTTGATTTTCAGATTATTTCAATGCTTTTGTTGAGCTTTGTTGAAATTATTGTGGATAATTCAGGTAGATTGGAAATTTGAATAATTAATTTATGCGATTAATCAAATAAAAAGGCGATTTACGATATTTATGCCAATTTAATCAATTTACCAGATTTTACAAGCTTTTAATTTTTCAATTATTTTCCAGCCATTTCATGTATTTCAATGAAATTTATGAAATTGTTTTCAAATCTTTTAACCATTTTTATAATAATTGCTTGAATGTTGTGATAAGGAAATGATTAGCGATTTGCATAATTTCTTATGGCGTAGTTTCACAGCTTAACAGATAGCTGAATTCCTATTGCCATTGTTTTGGGTGCTTGGGCAAGCACATATCAGAGTTTCAATAAATCAGGGATAGGAGGTAAGGCAGTTTGATTGTTTTTGCATCAAAAATAATTTCTCTTTTGTACTTCCCATTCCCTGCCTTACCGGCATTCGAAAAAATGTTTCCATGCAAATAATTCTTTGAGGAAAATTCAAAAATCGTGAAAAATGTTTCGTAAGATTTTCTGTTTCGAGTTTTGTAGGATTTTTTGTGAAATTACATATTGTAAGACTAACATACAAAATACTATACACAACACCACACAGCACTACAACTCAACAGCAGAGATTAAATTAATTAATTTATGTTCTTTATCCTTAAAGTTGGCTCAAAGTATTGTTGAAGTTCGTTAAAAAAAAAGGTTTAATTTGCTTGGTTGAAGTTAGTGTTGCTTAGAGCATTTCCATGTAAAAACGTATTTATTGTGTTTATTGCGAGTTTATTGTGTATCTTGGTTTTTCTTAATTTAGCTATCGATTTTCCATTCAGTGAATCTTAATTGAAATGGTATAGAAGAGTTTATAGAGGGAACAGATCGTTATAAAACATTTAAGTGTTTGCTTTTTATTGGATTTTACCTTTGTTGCACTGTTTAAATTTTTTGTAAGATTTTGATCTTTTTCAGGTTAATGAAATTGTTTTGACCCCTGTGTTCAGGAATAATTTAAAGATATTTGAATTCCAACCCATAAAAGTATTAAAAATCTGAAAAACTTGTTGTTATTTTCACAGCATTTCCAAATCATTTCCACAAAAAGCATGGAAAATCATTAAAACAGCATAAAGTCATTAATTGAGTAATAAAAATAATTGCATTAAACCACATGAGACTTAATTATGCTTGATGCAATTTAACGTTAAAAGTTTAAATAAAACATTAAATAAATTAAAAAATTTTAAGAGTTTCAAAAAGTTGAAGCATAAGTGCCTTTTAACAGTTTTTCACAGTTTTTGATGCAACTTTTCCGCATTTTTTCACAATTCTCTCAATTAAATAGTCATCTAGCCATCTCTGGCTCATCATACATAAACATGCAGAATATTACGTTAGACTTGAATGCATGAAACAAATAAACGCATGCAATACTCATATGAATACATAAATAATCTGAATACACAATAAACGTCATTACTATGACCATTATGTAATCATCAGAGCATCAAAGCTAACAAGAAATCATGAAGAAAAACTTTATGAAAAAAATGCGATAAAAAGCCGAAGATGATCAAATATTACGTGAGTTTTATTGCCATTTTCTTGTCGTTACAAACATTAAAAGGCATTAGCGACCATAAGAAATTGAATAAACTTGGATACAATCTAAGAAAATGTCTATGTAGGTAAAAAAGGGCTGAATGAAAAGGTTGCTTAAAATTTTTTATGTTATCAGTCAAAATTTGATGAAGTTTAATGAAAAACGAAAAATATGTTAGAGTTGAGAAAACTTTATCTTAATGTATTTAGAAAAACATTATCTTGCTTTTAGTTGTCAAAATGCATCTTTCCACACGATCATTAAATTTTATTAGCTTCTGTAAGCTTAAAGGAATTTTTATATGTTTAGATTGCAAATACCAATTAAAAACAATTTACAATTTTATGAACTCTTCAAGTAATTAAAATGGAAGACAAAGCTATAAATCACTTTAATCCGCTTAAATATTTCACCTTTCCACTAAGTCTTCAGGAAAAGCATAAGCGACATAAATGATTGTGGAGATTGCTTGGATTACTGCATCACTTGTAACATACTGGTAAGATCGCTATGTTGAAGCCTGACCAACTATAATGAACAATAATAAACAATACTAAAGCACATAAAACCCATAAAGAAGAATCATCCGCAACAAGATTTAGAAAGTCGTTTTAACTGAAAAATCATAAAAACAATTTATTTTACCGAAAGATGCAATTTTGCTGTGCTTACAATTTTGTGATCAAGATCTCAAATCCTTTCAATTTTGAAATGTTTTTGAAATATTTTGACGTTTCCTAGTTTCCGCGAAAAAAAGCGATGATTTATGGATTGGCAAGAATTAGATAGATTTTTAAATAAGACGTCAAATTCGCGGTTAAAGGCGCTTGAGGTGGTTCACTCAAAGATAATTTATATGCATTGACGTTTCCTTTACAAATCACTGTAATTTTTGTAATTTCTGTAATTTTATTTAAGTAATTTGAGATGTTCTTGTGGTTCTTGTCCACTTAAATATAATTTCAGTTTAATTTGGTAATTCAATGTAATTTCAGTCTTGCTGATATATTGACTGATTTCTGTAAATTTGTGGTTTTTCTGTAAACTCAAGTGATTATTATTAGTTCAATTTTCAAGATCGGCCAATCCTTAAACTTGTCAATCACTCAATAACTCAATATCTCAATAACTCAATTGTTTAATGAGTCATCCATGCTAAATCTTATAATTGAAGTCCAGGAGCGTTAACTGGTGAAAATTTGGTGAGAAAGGCCCTGAATTTTTCAAGGGAGATGTCAAAATAAACTAAAAATCAGGTAAACAATAATTAAGTACTCCTTTTTCAGTTTTATGGTTAATTTTTGGAAGATTTTTATCGTTTTTGGAGAAATATTCATTAATCATAGTAATTGACTTGGTTTCTTTCACGATCTTTGTGGAAATTTATTATGTGCGAACAACTCATGCTCATCAACTAGATTTATTGATTTTTGAAGAAATATAGCAGCATTTTCAATCTTTTATTAGAATTACATGAATTGGCTTCCAAAAAAGTGTTCTGATGACTTAATAAGGACCTCAATTGAAGCTTTAAAATGGAAAAACAGACGATTTATAACATGAAGCCTTATTTTACCTACTAATCAATATTAATGTTTTCCAGTCCTAATCATTGTTATTGATGAATCTCCTGTCACCATCAAAGGCAACAAATTCACCAAACTTGACATTGACCGGAGCACTGGAGCAATCATTGAGTTCAAGTAAGTAATAATATATTATATGAAAAATATTTTAAATAAATTACAAACTCGCTAACGACTTCTCGACTTCTCAACATTAGCTCGATTTGTGCTCGAGTTGATTTCTGAAAAATATTCAATCCAACTCAGTAAAGTGACCTGAAGCATTACAGCGCTATACAGCATAAATAGATACAGTTTGCTTGGAAAAATGTGTGGTGAACTTGAATTAGAATCGTCAGCATTGACAGCCCGATCTGAGGTTTTCGCATTTATCTGTTTGTGATGTTTTTGAAGTGTTTTTTATTTCGGGTCTTTGTTACCATTTTTAATAAATTGTAATGGACTTCCTCGTCAATTCATAAAATTCATAAAAAATTGCTTTTTAAATTATTTGGCTATAATAAATTAAAAATTTGTGAATTCGCGCATTATTTATTCGTAGTTTTTGAAATATTTTGGTTCATGCTTCAACACTCCTAACAATAAAAACTAACATTATTTAATCATCGGCAAAAAATGCTGCTTTTTAAGCTTTTTGAATTTTTAGCAATTTTTACCAACGTTTTGCTGCTTTTACTAATAATTTGTAAAATATCGCTTATTTTACATGTTTATGTATTGATGGATGGAATTATATAATTTTTAAATTATAAATTTTTCAGCGCGCTTTTCTAATTATTATCCAATGTGTTATTGAGCTTTTCGACTGAATAATTTTGAGGAAATTTGAATAATTGGAATAATTTGTGAGTAAAGTCGGTGTCTACTTTATCGATGTATACATTTTATGGTAATTTTAAGTTATGATGTTGATAATTGGGGAATAATTTGATAGTAGGCTATGAGATAATGACACTTTATAAGTCCGTTTTATGCGAGTTTTATGGTTGATTTTGTTGTGAATTTTAGGATTCGCAAGCTGTGATATAATATTAATACGCTGTATGAATTATTGATTAATACTAGAGAAATGTTGATTGGTGACATGGATGGTTTAGTTTTTTATATAGTGTTGAATGTTTCGATATGTTTTATTGGCGAGGCTATGACAAAAATTAAAGGTTTTATTATTTAATATTTTTTTTTGAGGAATTATCTTTAAAAAATTCTGGTTTAAGATATGACAAAAGTTTTCCAAATTAATCAAAAAAATTTCGTATTCAAAAAATTAAAAAATTACAAATAAATATTTTGTCCAGCCCTCGACTGTAATATCAGTTCAGTTGAAAAATTCATATTTATCCAACAAAAAAAATGTAATTGAACTAACCGTTTGCAGGTTCGCTGTCTGGTGCAGGTAATCCATAAATTGCTGAGCAGCTCAGCCACAAAGTTAGGGCACAAATCACAAATTTCATCTTCATTATAAATTTTTATCTATAATTTCTAGATATAAATTGTTTTTCAAATAAATTTATCACAAAATTGAAAAAGTTAGAAAAAGTAAAGAAGATCACGAAGGTAAAGAAGGAATCATCACTTTCCAAAAATTTTCTAATAATTTTTTCAACTTCTTTTGAAATCTCAATTTATTGAAGAACCTTCCTATAAATTGATCTTCTTCACAAATCACTCGATGCCACATAAAGAGCACTTCCAACAAACAACCGACTGCTTGGGCGAACAAAACTAAACTGCAAGTCAAGCGTGCTGTTCAATTAATTTTCGTTATTTTAAGTCGCTTTGATTTTTAGTGATGTTTTTGAACATAAACAATTTTCTTCGCGGTTTACAGCCCGCGAGTTGTCTTTGTTTTTGCTCATTATTGAGAGAGAAGTTGCATGATAATGATGCAAAAGACCAAAACATAAAGTGGAGAGAGAGATGGTGGAAATTATGTTGAGAAGCTTTAAAAGAGTTTTTTTTAGTGTTTTTGTTTTTAGGAAATTTTTTTGAGTGATGGACCAAAAAAAAATTTCAAGTATCTTATTTTTTATAAATCTGTAAATTAAAATTTTTATTAAACATCTAACATATTTTGAATGCATCCATTGAAGATTTTTAGGTCTTAAATGATAAAGTAGAGCAAAAAATCGACATAATAAAATTGAACCAAAATAAAAATCAAATCCAATTTTGTCCACCATCACGTAATTCCTTTTAATAGTTCAAAGTAGTCGATCAATTAAGACTAACCTTATTAGATTAGGACAGCATGTACATATGTAATTGATGTTTATGTAATCACAAGTATAAGTTTGTTATTCAATTACTTAAAAAAATCCGATCGAATTTCCATCAATCACTTTATTACATTATTACATCTAAGACAATTATTTCGTTCAATATTACATCCAACTGGCTCCATTGCTCCAAATAGAGCTTTAAAGTCATCAATATAATTGTTATATATCCACATTTCGTTGCATTTCACTCGCAAATCCATCGAATTTTGAAGAAATGCAATGAAATTCCGCTGAAAGAAACATTCAAAACATGAAATTTGATACAAATCAGTCAAATAAATTTCCAATCTTGCCAGTGATTGATGTTATAACGATCAATTAAAACTATTTAACAATCTCTGTATGCCACGCTGATTGGATTTACTGCAAATTTATAGTTCATTTACCAGCATTTAACAGCTAATTTAAAGGTTTTCCTTAAATTCTCGTTCAAAACGATAAAACCGGAGTTTAATTGATTTTTACTATTTCTGCTACTTTTGCTATATTTGGTCGTCTGGTTGATAGAAATAAATCAAAACGACTTCAAAAATATCACAAAAATATCTGAAACGCCGTTAATTCCACATTTTTGCTGATTCCGTCGAGATTTTACGGAAGTTTCGCTTTTATTACCGATATTGACGAGATATTGCACTTTTGTCGTTTTACTGTTGATTTTTGTCGAGTAACATAGTAAAGTATCTTGCTGTGCCGGTTTATAGCTGACAAAATGCCTTAAATGCCTTTAAATAGATTTGAAACGTTTTAAAAGATTTAAATGGTTGGTACGTCCAGAAATGTCGAGCAACTGCCAAATGCGACTTTGTCTCAAGTACGCGTCTTATGAATAATTTTTCTTGCAATCTCAGCAATTTGTTGGATTTGTATCTTTTTGAGTAGTTTGAGTAGTTTTCCGCACAATTAGTTTACATTGTTATAAAATGTTAGGAGACTGTTATAAAGTATGATCTCTCTCTTTTAGTACAAGCGAGTTACTAGTAAAGCAGAGAGCAAGAGCAGCATGCTATGTTAACCTCGAAGAAATTGTGTTTTTCATTAAAAGTTTCAATAAACAAATTCAGTTTACTTTAGTTCGCTCGGCCAGACGGATGGTAAAATTGAAAGTGGCTCCCGGGATAATTAAAAATTGTAAAAGTGATAAAATAAATTAAATTAAAGTTCTCACATAATTCAAGAAATAGAAATTCCACAGAAAAACTCTGAAATATTTTAGAAAGTGATGTTCTCTACTTTACCATAACATTATCATTTTCAATAAAGTGTAATATTGAAGACTTTTTACCCGAAATAATTGAAACTAGAATTGTTCTAGTTTAATCAATAAAATATGAAGATGAAATTTGTGATTTGTGCCTTGACTTTGTGGCTGAGCTGTTCCACTATTTATGGATTACCAACACCAGACGGAGAGGCTGCTAACGGTTAGTTCATTTTTTTATGAGGAATTATTTAAATTGGCTCTTTCGGTCAGATTATCTGCTTAGTAAATTTTTATTATAAATTGGGACAATTTTTTTTCGTTGATCTTAAAGTTTTTTTATTCTGAAAAATTATTCTAAATTATTAAAATATTACAGTGTTCTTGAAAAACAGAAAAGTGCTAAAAGCATTAAGGAAAAATAATGTGAAAAATTTAAAAATGATTCAAATGACCAGAAATAATTTCCTTCTGTTTTGTCATCAAATATCCAGCCCTTGTCGTCTTATGTCATAAAAAACGTGAAAAGTGTCGTTAACTTATGGCCTACTATTTGCCTATATTCGACTATTATTGTCAACCCACTAAACCAACTTTAAATACCAAAAATCTGTTGGAGAAATGCATGTATCGATAAAGTAGATAAAAGCAGACACCGCTCATTTCATTAAAGTTCATACAAAATTGTTAAAAATTCATTAAAAAATCATTCAAACATCAAAATTATGCTAAATTATGCAAATTTCTTCAATCATTTCTTCATACATGAGCTCCAAAAGCTCAATAACACCAATAATATGTATTGGATAATATTTAGAAAACTTACATCGAAAATTATATAACTCCATCCTGTTAAAAATAAAAAATAATTAAATAATTAAATAACAAATAAGCGATATCAAATTAACAAAAACTTCAAAACCTAAAAACTGCAGTTTAATTTGAGTTTTTACCGATGATTAAATAATTTAATCTTTTTTATTGTTTATGGCGTGTTGAAGCATGAACTGAAAATACACCTAAAATACAAAAAACTACAAATAACGCGAATATTTGCAAAAAATCAGCAAAAACTCAACTAAAACAAATAAAAACTAACAGAAACAAATAAAAACAAGTAAATAGCGCGAATTTACGGGCTGTAACAATTTTTGGTATAATTTTATCTAGGAAGTTCGTAACAAATCAACGACTTCCAAAAAAATAGCGAAAACTTAAAAAAACCGCAAAACACCCGATAATACTCGAAAATACTACAGAAATGGAAAAATGGGTGTAATAGTTGAGATCTGTCCGTCAATTTGACGATTCTAATTCAAGTTCACCACAGTATTTATAATATTCTCATAACCACAGTATTCTATTCGAACGATCTGTATCTATTAATCGATGCTGAGTGCTCCAGGTCAGTTGCTCTATTTGATAGCTTATTATTTGATATTGCTATGAAACTCGAGTAACTAGTTGCGAAGTCGTTAGCGATTTTTAATAATTCATAACAATTTCCATAAATACTCCAACTAGAGTATATTCCACACTGATCCGGCCAATGTCAAGCTGACTGCTGAACTTGCTGCCATTAATGGAGAGCAGATTCATTAATAATCGTGCTTGGATAACATCACTACATCACAATTGTTTCTCGGCTCGGCATACACATATTTTAGTTGTTCGCGCAGTTGCTTTTTGTTGTGGATTGCGGTGGCTTTAATTATGTAATTGAATCATTGATTCATTGGCATGTTTAAGGATCGGCTGCTCTTGAAGTGATTGAACTAATAATCGACAACTAACCGCCAAACACTGCAATTACTTTGAAATTGATCGAGAATTTATTGAGGCGATTGGCAAGTTCATGAGTGGAAAACCTCAAAATCATTGAAACAGTTTGTGAGCAGGGGCATGGTTGATATTTTCTATTTGATAATTTTCTGTTAGAACCTTTTGAAATTAATTAACGGAAAATGTTTCAATCAGACTATTTAACCTGCAAATAAAATGTATAAATAAATGTATATAAAGCTTCTAAAATTAAAGCAAAACAAAATGATAGATGAGCTTTAGTTTGGACACCCCTAACTCCACTCCATAATGAAAATTATTGAAATCATTGGAAATCGTTGATTCAAACGCTAAACTACGATATAATTACAAATATTAGCTAATTAACTCGACATAGACATACTTTCCATTGTTTTCCAGCGCAAGATAATCGTTTACGGAGCAAGTCCAATAAATTAAAAATATATGTACTCAAAGAACAATGAATGCATTATGAGTATTAAAATCATTATGAGTCGCCCATAAATATGAAAAGCATGTTTTTTATTAGGTTTGTGAAGTTTTTATGGAGTTTATGACAAGAAAACTGCCAACTTGAGACTGAGAGTATACACGGATTATGGTATTATGCAAAGTTGCTTTGAAAAACTCATAAAAATTCTGATTTACAATTATGCGGCAAGTGATCTTGGACTCGAAAGTCGTGAAACTGAGACGATTTTAGTAGTTTGTGATTTAAAAGCTTAATAGTATAGAATCTTTAGGTGGTTGTTGGACTGTAACTGGTTTTGATGTTGCATTAGATTTGAATACATTTTGATGGTGAAATAGTTTAGTTAAAGTTTCAAGTTCTTTGAATGGATTTAAATTTATTGTGATGGATTATTTCTAGTTTTTGTGATCTATGACATTTATCATTTCAAACATAAATTTTCTAACCTTTCTATCTTTCGATAATCTCTCCCATTAATCCATTTTTTATTTTCCCAAGATGTGTGAATAGAGATGATTATAAGAAACGAAATCATAAACAAAGGTCAGCTTACACTTAATCCATCTTAAATCCACTATAAGTCCAAATCTTCAACATATCTATGCAATAAGTCCACTGAAATGTCCAAATAACTGAAATCTCATAAACATAAAAAAAATTAAGAAAAATATCTTAAAATGTCAAAACACAATTCACCAAATTAAATTGAAAAAAAATATATGTTAAGCCTCAAATTGATCGGCTTAACACTCAATATGTAACGAATAATCGACAAAAAGTAATCAAGAAAGTTCACATAATCGAAGACTCCATAAAACAGCAAAATGATGCTCATAAGTCAATAAAGACTAACAAATAACTAATTTACAAATTTATTAATTTATTAAACATTTATTAAGATGCACAATTTAATCCAAAACTAATCTAAAGAAACTTAACCGACGACTTTCTAATTTAAAAAATTCACAAATTTTAATGTAAAAAAGTTAAAAATTTATTTAAAATGAATTTATTAAATTGTTACTCGCCGCTGTCTGAGCTGTCCACGCCGTCTGCTATTTTACTGGATTACTGTTTTTCGAGTTGTTGTTGCTTTATTGTTGCTGTGGTCAGGTTTGAATCCGATGCAATCATTCATGTCTTTTAGTCTGTTAACTATATTTTTACGTTATTTTTGAGTGCTTTTTATTGGTTATTTATGAGCTTTTTAACGCAGAAAACCATAAATGTATTATGTATTCCAACTATTCACAAGTTATTTGTAGTATTTGCGATGTTTGATCATCTTTCCAATGGATTGTGGATGGAGAAATGTTTAATGTGAGGTTTTTCTAGTTTCTATCATTTCATGAATATTTTACAAGTCGAATTATCCGATTGACATGAAATTTCGATGTTTCTACGTGAGGTTTTAGATTTTTAGTTTTTCTCAGTTTTTCACGTTTTTTTCTGTCTTGTTACATAATTATTGAATACAAAGTGCAATATGGATAGATTATAATTAAATTACACTGCTTGTTGAATCCTTTATGAAAAAAGTGAAGCATCTCTGAGATTAGTTGGAAAACCATTTTTGATGGTTAAGATGCTGAGTTTTCAATATTTCATTTTAAAGCCACAAAACTGAAGAAATAGAATATGCTGAGCAAACTTAGATCGAATACTAAAAACTCAACTTTTCCAATAAAGTTCTTCCACATAAATCACACAACTCATTGCATAAAGAGCAACTGTAGAGCACCACTCAATTACCAAGCACCAAACATTGTGGCATTCGATGAGTTTATAATTATTTATTAATTACATGTACGTACGTTCCGCCAATCAAATCACACTGCTGGTTACCTACCAGGTTACTTCATAGTCCACCAGCAATTCCAAATTCTCCACTAATTCCATCATTGCAAATACTGCATAGTTCAAAATTTTTATATTATAACGACTTCAATTGATATCCCAACCAGATGGACGTGGAAAATTGCCAAGAAATTGCTCAAGAAATGGCAAGAAAAGGCTTTAATTGGAAAATGTCTTGCTCGCCGATTGATTTTGAGATGAAATTTTTTTGCTGAATTATTATGCAAATCTCCGCAAATCAGAGTCAAAATCATAATAACAATTTTTCTCGATAGTTTTGCTCATTTCTCATTAAAGTGCATTAAAAATCATTAAAATTTGAACAAATTGCCGAGGAAAATATAATTATACATTTGCTTTATAATAATTAATTATTGCATTAATTGCCGCCGCACTTCATTAATTTGTTGCTGATGCTTTAATATTTTCATTAGTGTATTTCTGGGATAATTCACTACCTCACAGCTTCATAATTTTCTACTCAGTCTTTTTAATTTCATGATAGATTGAAGCGAAATGCATTTCAAGTTGAAAAGCTTCACAGTGTATAAAATATGCGAGAAAAGTAATTATAATTTATAAAAAATAATAAGCAGTCGAAGTCACTTCATCACTAAATTAGTTTTGATGTTGATTAGTTAATCATAAGGTACTAGGAGTTGTTCAAATCAGAAAAATGTTTGTGTATGATTAAGAAATATTTGCTAGAGAAGGAGAGGGAATGGTATTTTTGTAATTTTAATGCTTTGTGTTTAAATCATTCTCAAGTATCATATTTCATAACACTAAATATTTTTTAAATCATAGATCAAATTTGAAGAATTTCAGATTAAAAGTAAATTACCTTTATTCTATCGTTATTTTTTGTATTTTGAGCTCAATTCAAAAATTAATCAAAATAATCCTTTAAAAAAATTCTTGAGAACTTCCCCTGAAAAATGAATTAACAGACGAAAAACCCCCAGCCTATCCTTTTACACCATCCAGATGCACAACAAAATAATATTCATAAAATTGTAAACACGTAAATAAGCCTGTGATAGCCGCAACAAATTGGGAAAATTGCTTATTTCTCTCCATGATTTATGTGAGACAAAACTTACAATCACTTCCTTATTGAGATTGGAAAAATTACTTAAAATCACTAAAAACCAGAAAATTGGAAAAAATATGTTAGTGAATAAATATTGTAAAAAATTTAAAAAAAAGGTAAAATTGTAAATAATTTGATTTGTATTTTACATCTGGTGTTCAAGTTGTTCAGCACACTTTTTATGATTAACTCAAGAAAAATATAGATTTTATGAGATTCAAGAAAAACTGCAGAAAATTGCAGTTTTCTTGAAAAACTCGTGAAACTTGAAAAACTTTAATTGCAACTTTGAGATTTCGAAACTGGACAAAACGCTTTTATTATGATAATTTTATTTCTATTTAGTAAACATCATTAAAAACACTTCAAAATAGTAAAGACATTAAATTATTAAAAATTAAAATATATATTTTTTAAGAGATATATGAGCTGGGGCAATTAAAGTTGTGAACCTACTTTACCGACTTTTACAGTGTTCTTAACCCTTCTTTGAACTTTTGGGCGTTTTTACTGGTCACAAAAAAAATATTCAGAGATTTTTGACGTTTCTATTAATCTGTCAAAAGTTATTGCAAAATTCTTTTCTAAAAATCTATGTAAAATAGCCAAAAAGGGTTAAACAAATTTTTGCATGCGATATTTTACCTTTAATTTCAGATTTCTCAATACACAAAATACTTTTAACTTTTAATACAATAAATAATATTTTAATATCTTTTATGGCTAAAACTTTTAATAAGTAAATTCCCAATTTGAATACTAAGATTTAAAAGACATAAAACAATCGAATTGTGCTGTATGCAAACACATAGGATGGAAGTTGCTTATACTTATTTATTTATTCGAGCAAAATTTGAAGGCTGAAAGCAAAAACATTCAAATTTCACAACTAAAATAGAAGAATTTCTGTACATTTAGTTTAATTCAGTATTTTGTTCAGTGCAGAGACACTCCTTAACTGTATCTTGGTAATATAGCAGCCCAGAGCTGCTTTATACGCTTTAATATAATAAAGTCAAGTATTGTTCAGGAATTCGCAGCAGAATTTTCGAAACGCTTGTGAGACCGCGCTACTTTAAAGTAGACTTCCTCAAAGTTGACTGAAATCGAAATGACTGAACTCTCGATTTCATGATTTATTGATAAATCCACAGCAAATGAATGGTCCATAGCTCATTAATGTGTATCCTATATTGAATTTTTATTTCTTCACTAAGGAAGGGGTTCAGTTGGGATGACTCATTATGGTTTAATTTATGGTATTTTCGGACTATTTAAAGGTTTCTCAGCTCTTGGAGCTTTTATTATCAATTCTTAAAAATTCTAAGCACATGACCATAAACACAGCTATTGTGTATTACATAAAATAGGAGCTTCCTCACAATTCTCACTAAAATCAGTATTATTCTATAATTTGACAGATTTTACTAAGAAAAAGTATTTAAAGACCTAAACTACTAAAAACCACCAAGAAACAGCAGATTTTCAAGCAAAATGCGTTCCATACCGACAACCTATCACTATTACACTAAAAACCTCAAGAAAACATATCCAATAAAGCAAACAGTTGAAACAGATCGATTTATTTTAATATTAATTTATTGCGTTTCAAGACATATTGAATAAAGTACTGTCCAGCCCATAAAATCTATATCAACCATCACATAGCCTGCAGCACCCTCTAGTCATAAAAAAACTACTAATAGCACTAATAACATAAGTTTAGTATAGAAACTCCCAATGAAATATTAACTTCTCATAGCTTTTACCTTGAATCGCAATGAATTCTACCTAGAACCGTTCCCTCCAATAGACAGTAAAAACAACATTGCATGCAAAAGTATAACACTCTACGGTGTCTCCGGCTTAATTTATTTGTAAAAATGTTTGCAAAATCACCATTAAATCACTAGTAAAATGTCAAATTAATTCTATTTTAATTGTTTTTGCCAATCGGTCGATTTTTCTTCCTCATTTCTAAAAAGTTTTATTGTAGCTATTTCGCACAGATTTAAGTTGAAACGATCAAATGGCCGGTAATAATGACCCAGAGTGAAAAAACTCATTATCTGTGGTTATATGGAGGGGTTATAGATGATGCTGCTTCTAAGATTTGAATATTTTAGAAGGTGGATAGAACTTGGCAGAAATAGCGTGAAAACGCGATAAAATATATTTAAGAGCTTTTTGGTCTCAGACCTGTATTTTATCAACTTCATCTAATATGCTGAACCACAAACCATAACGATAACACAAAACCATCCCCTCGTTACACACAAATTGTCTTCAAATTACATGCTTGAAAGTAAAATTTTTTTCACTTTTTGCTGAACGCGAGTGTATAATTATGTTAAATGTTAATTATTACCTCTTAAGTGTGCCTCCCAAATGTACACAAATCTCAAATAACGCAATAAACACTCTGCATTTCGCTAAAATAACAGTCAATTGCACTTAGTTTAATTTAATTCACTTAGTTTTTGTCGCCTTTTGTCACTTTTTGTCGCACTCTTGGACACTTGAATTCAACATGTTTAGAGCTGCTATGCGCTAAAACGACAATATTAAAATTTTAGCGGGTTTTTGCACTTATTTGTCACTTATCTCCGGGCACATTTTTTAGTACAAGATATTACTGCTTTCTGCCATTCATAAAACTTTTAATTTTAATTTGTCGTTTTCACTTTCTTTTAGAGTTGATTCCAATTTCCAGCTCGACCGTAATTGCCTCAATTTCGTATTGATTTATGGACAACGTAAAAAAGTGGGACACTGAGAAAAAGGATTGTTTTGGGAGGATTTTTATTTTATTTTATATGCAAAACTCCTTAAAAATTTTCTCAGTGCCAAAAATTTTTTTGCGTTTTTAGCAAACAGCGAAAACAAAGTGGAAATTGAATTTTTCTGTCTCACATTCATTTATTTCTTGAGAGTTTCTTGAGAGTTGGAAAGACACATCACTTTCACTATCACTTTTATGATTGCAATTTTACCAGTTAATTGTGGCTGCTTTTTTTCAGCTCCATTCAGCGTATTTTTGTTGTTGCATGTTTTGGAGCGAATTCGTGCTCGTTGCTGGCGTTTTAACATCCAAAAAAAGACCCTGCCAGGGGCAAGATTAACTGTGCAAAGACGGATGTGAAATGGCAGCTTGTGGGAAAAAGGTGTTTTAACCTGTTCGGTCACGTCATTGGTTCAAACGTGGATTAGGTGTCGTTTGTTTGAAGGTTAGGAAGTTCCTGGATATTTATGTTTTAATGGTTTTAATAGCGAGTTCAAGTACTTGATTGAATTTTGATGTTTTGTGGGGTGGGTTGTTGGTCTGTCACAAAATTATGGAAACATACATGGAATTAACATTTTAAGAGCTTTCACGAAGTTTTTTACTGTTTTAAATGAAAATTTTATTTAAAATGGATATTTTATTGGTTTCCCTCCATTTTAAAAGCGCAAGACAGAAAACGTTTAAATCCTAATATATCACAACTACTCTTCAAGCAAAGCCCTTCATAGTTCAATTACCAGTTGATTAATGTCTAATTAAGGACCCTTCCAACGGTTAAATATTAATCAATTCCAACTGTTTCTTCCACAACTTCCACAAACAGCAAAAAATAGCGCTACTAATCATTAATTCATCAAGCAGTGAATCAGTGACGCAATCTTACAAAGCAAAATTAAAAATTAAGTTTAACAAAGTTCACCACCAGTCAAATTGGCTAAATTATGGCTAAATTGGGTCAAACAGGTCAATTAATAATTAAACATCTGAACAACTGGATAAATTATTGAAAAACCTGAAATAATTTTTAGCCAGAAAAACTTTGCATTGTTCAAGAAAACGGTTTCTCAAGACAAAAATGCTAAGATATATCAAGTTGCCTCGCAATCTACGAATATTGAACAAATTGTTAAACTGCTAAATTACTAAATTAATCGATTAATTGACGTGATTCGATTAACTTTTCTCGCCAACTTTTTCTTATTTTGCTTTTTCATTATCAAAATCTTAAACTTCATAAAACTTCATTTCACTTGAGCTTATACTCGATTTTCTTTCAACTTAATAAAATTTTCGAAAATTGCATTATTTTGCGAGATAATTTTCAGGTATTTTATGACGCTATTTGCTGTTAATGCAGTCGTTAATATTACCAAACATGTAATTTGCGTTCGATGTGTTGTCTATGCTTGAGATTTATTATTGGGCTTCATTGCTTAATTGCCTAATTGATCGATTTATAGCTGGAGCAATTTTTATTTTTCATAATTGAGGGGAATGCGCATTACACTTAAATTTACTAAAATCTATAAAAAATGTTTCAAGTAGCAGAAAACTATTAAAATTAAAAGTTTATCGAAATCGATCACAATGTAATTTTTACATTTTTCGATTAAAATTTACAGAATTTGATTCAGAGACTGAGTGAAAAGTATGATTGACTCAAATTAAAATCTGAGCATTGAAATCTTTTGTTTTCTACTTGGCTTTACTCGAAGTTTTCCCAATTTTTTAAATTTTCAGATTCCTTTCAGGCAATTTTAGTTGTAAATTTCACTATTTTCTCGCTGCATGAGCTCGTTACATGATTAATTACATTTTTTGAATAATTTCGCGTTTCTTTCGAATGTTTCTCCTGAGTTTATGAGAAAATGAAAAACTTAAAATCCTATAAACTGCACAAGATACTCAAAGAAATATCGCTCTCAAGAGACAATTCACGTCTTTGGTGTTTAAATATATATAAATGAATGAATTATACAGTTTTTATTGTTTTTATTGCATATTTTAAATTTTCTTGGTCTTTAAAACTTTCTGAGAAAATTCAGAAAAATGTTCGTTTGGTGTAGGATGGAACTTATGCACGAAATTGCTGATTGCACAAGAAAGAAATTTGCATCAGTTGGAAAGTCGAAAATTTCTAGACATTTTGATTAATGAATTATTCGAGATTTCAAGAAATTGCTTTTTTTTTGCATAATTTTCATTCTTTATAAAAATTATTTCAAAATTAATTTAAAGTTTATCGTTTATGTCAAGCAAATTATGAACCTTTTTGCAACATTTAAAATATTTTCATTTCTTTAGCATTTTTTGCATATTTTCTGCAATACTTTTTGGGTGAGGGGACAATGAAAAGCTTAATTTTATCGTTGAATCAAAGTCTCGATAAATTATTTTAAAATGCTAATTTTTTTGGTGAATGGGAAGAAAATATAATTGATTGACAGTTCTTTAGAAATTGTTGATAATAATATAATGAGGATGCTTTTATCAAAAATCAGTGAGTTTGAGCAATTTTTCTTGGATTCATTCAATTTTTTATTTGAGGATAATTTGTCATTATTTGCTAATTTTAATCCATTAATTTTAATTTTCAGCAATGTTGACATTTTTTATGATTAATAATAGTTTAGTAGCAATAAAACAGTGAATGATATTTTAGGAGCTTTTGAAACATTAAAAAACCTGAACAACCTCCCCTCATCCAATTATATAACACATCTTAAATATTAATATGCTAAGAAAAGAAACCGATATACAAAGAAAATTGGCCCATAAAGCAATTAAAATGTATTTTCCGACATAAGTTGGCCTTTTGAGGGCTTCTTTAAGTATCGCAAGTATTCCAAGAGTCTGAAGTATGTAGACTAGAGCTATCAATTTACCAAAATATCAGTTAAATGCTGCATTATACTTGAATATTTACATTGCTGTGAGTACCTTAAATAATTAAAGTATTTAACATTTTTCCATTTAAAAATACCTGAAATCTTAAAAGCAGCTCAAACGTCTTGAAATCAAAACAAATACTTCAATCTCTTCAATCTCTTGAGTTTCTTGTACTGAGCTCATTGAGCAGCTGATTGGCGATAGCCAGTTATGAAAATCAAACAATTTTATGTTTACGCATTACAAATTTACGAAAACATATCCAAGCGATCAATGGTTGTGATCAAACAGATAAATATATGTTCAAAAAGCCGCGATAAATTGAGTCTGTGCACAGCGAGCAAAAAACAAATTGCAATGAGGTGTTTAGACCTGAAGAACAAGTTCCTAGTGTGGAATTATCAACACGAAGTGGGTTTAAAAACTATCTCATATATATTACAGAATCAGGTGATCGACAGTATAAATTGTGTATTAAAATTTATAGGATTAACTTAATGAAGATCGAGTGATCCTCGAATATGTTAACTTCTTCCCTTAGTCTAAACACGCAGCTTAAAAGCTAAAAATTTTAAAAAAGCTGAAAGAAAAAAATGCAATACATGAATGAGAAAAAACTTTCACTGCCAAAGCGACATGATCTCTTAGTTTGAACTAATAATAGGTTAAGTTTCTCTGTTTTCTGTGTTTTCTTTCACCGCACGTTTGTCATAGATGCGCGTACTATGAAAAATTCGGTCTAGTGGTTTGTTTTGACGCCTACGATTGCGCAACTTCATAATTTCTGTGACTTAATATTTAATTCGATAATACCAACATGAGTAAAGTATGTAAATGGATGCCGATGAAGATATCAAACGGTTCAACTAATTATAATTACCGAATACGCGCTATTTTGCGTGGATGATTGATTTGGATGGTTTTGTTGGATGCGGTAACAATTTTTTTGTTATTATCTGTTAGTGTTGTTCAAACGACGTGATGGCTAGAAGTGATTTCGGTAATTTGAGTGGGAAATTTTGACGTTTCTAATGTTAACTGTAATTATGGCATGCCGAGCACCAATATTTTAAATGTTAAAGATTATTATCGGTTGCATGATTGATTTTGTATAGTTAATTGAGATGTTGATGATCAAGTGATCTTCAACTGTAATTATAATTGATGTTTTGTCATATTTCTCGTATTTATGTAGAGTAATGAGATGGTATGTTGTCATTGATGGCTTTTGGAGAATCATTAAAAGACTTCAAGTTTTAATGGAAATTAGAGGATCGAGTGATCTTTATTATTTAATGAATAGTTCAATTTATTTTATCACTAAACTTTAAAATCTATCAATCCCGTCAATTCAATCTAGTCACATTAGTATTTTTTATTCAATTTATAACAAAAATTTATTTCCTAAAATAGCACTATAGCTAAAAAGTCGGATCCAAGCAAAAACTTGATTGTCGTTTGATTTAAGACACAAACAAAAATGCAGATAAAATAACGAAAACTGAAAACTCGAAAAAAGCCTCGATAAAATTCGAATTTCTCCGGCTGAATTTAATTATTTATTTTTATTGGCAATTTAAACGCTGAAAAAGCTTGAAACAGCTGGAAATGTTGTAATAGTTTTAGACTAATGGAAGAGGAAGAAATTAATTAAAACATTTAGCAAGGCAAAATGTGAGTCGGATGTGCGTGCTGCTGGTCTTCGGGCAAGCAATCAGTCGATTTGAAAGTAGATTAAGCTACAATTTATTTGTTTTGGTGAATTCCGAGTGGATTCGCAACAATTTTATGCAACATAATTTGTAAAAGCTTAATGGTCTCGGGCTAAAATACCGTTAAAATGCTGAAACTTATTCCAAACCTGCTAGAAGTGCAAAAAATTCACTTCATGTCATAAAACATATTTCATTTGAACAAAATCATAATTCTTTAGTTGAACCAATGTTTTGACCATTTTGGCGCATAAATTAAAATGTTTGCTCATAAATCTGAACAAAATACTATAATTATCTAATTTAATTATTTACCATTCGAAACGATTTGAAAGCAAATACATCGTTAATCTTAAATTTTTGCTTTACTTAAGTTTTTATAGAAAAAGTACTTTCTTAAGATATTTGTCCAGCAAATTAGTCAGACTGTCTTAAAGTTGATGTTTAAGCTTCAAACACACAAAACATTATAATTTTCGTCTTTTAGTCTTTCGCCTCAAGTTGCGAAAATTGGCGTGAAATTTGCTCAAACGAATCATTTGTTGATATCCAAGTAAAAAACTTCCAAACTGATAATTAGCATTCAATGTGCAGCAGTTTATTGCGCAACATTAGCTGATTTAACTTTTAAGTTGGTCAAACAAAGCCAAGTTTATTCAATTTATTCCACATTTGCTAAAAAAATGTCCAATTAAACAGCTTTTGACCGAAAAATTATAAAAATCACTTGAGCAGTTGAAGCTTGGAAATCGGAGACAAAACTGAAAAGCTACAAAAGTCGTACTTATTGAAAGAAACAAAGCAGAAATTTGATTTTCATTGCGATTAGTTTTCAAGTTGCTGAGAGTTGCATGGAATTTTGTTTTGAAGTCAAACTCAATTATTGCATTAATTTGTTGGGAAATTTGCTCTCAGTTTTGACTGTCAAGGCTGAAAATTGCATGAAAATAATGAAGTAATTTAAGTCTTTTTACGGAAAAACAAGTTTTAAACAAATTTGCAAAACTTTTTTATGTCGTTAGTTCGCATATTAGCTACGGGAATTTTTGATTTTGAGCGAGTTTGTTAAAGTAAGTTCTTTGGTTTCAGTGGCTATGGTAATTATGGAGATTTTATCTGATTTATTATATTTTAGCGTAGTTGAATTTGATTCTTAATTATGAGAAACTAAATTCAAAAGATCTTTGAGCGAAGATTTCTTGGAAAAATTTGATTTTTCCGCCATAATGTTAGGCGAGCTTTAAGCGTTTTAAAAACGTTCTAAAAAGTCAAAACAAGACCTTTTATAACATGATTTATTAATGTAAATTCTAGTTACTTTTGGTGTTTTAATTGTACAATGCCCTAAGCAATGAGAAATCTGCAAGGTGTCACTACTTAGCTAGCTTTTGAACAAAACCTCAAGAGATTCCTCTAATTTCCTGCCTAGGTAGGCTTTAAAGATGTCTACTTTCAAAAATCCTACTTCCATAATTTTTATGGTATTTTCAGCAGCACAAAAAACAATGTTCTCACAGCATAAATTCAACAAACCCAACATTTCATTCAGCAATTAAAAGAATTACCAGCGAAAAACTGAAATTAATGAATAATTAATGAACTCTGTCACTTGTAAATGATTTTGATCAAAACCATTAGACTTCTTGGGCAGCATATCTATTCCATATAACATGCTAAAAAACATACATTTAGCATTACATTAAAGTTTAATTTTATTTATGGAACTTAAACACTGGGAAAAATCTTATTGTGTGGGCACCTGAACAGAAATATATCAGTTTCAGTTTAAATTTGACCAACAATCCATCTTTCCTTAAAAAATGTCGCGTGCAGGAATTTTAGGCCACTAAATCACTTCATAACAGTTTTTTCCAAATACATATCGATAAAAACATTAATAAAAATTTAATATTTCTATTTAGTCCAAATTCGACTAAAAGAAATATTTTTAAGGCAAGAAAACTTAATATACTTTAATAAACTTATAAATTATAAGAAAGAACAGATTTCTCTTAGATATAGCTAGACAAAGAGCTGCACCCTCTAGCCAATATCTATAAAAGCTTGACACAAAATTAAATTATCGAAATAAATTTTAATCGGCGATTGCAAAATCTGAAATCAAAATCAATTCATTTTTAATTGCGCACCTCAAACTATTTATAATATTTACCATTTTTCACCTGAATCAATGAAACCATTAAACTTTTGCTCGATATTCCATTTATTTTGTATAAATTGCGAAAATCTTAAATAAATCTATTGGATTTCAAATGGAAAAGAATTGTAAAGTGCCTAAGAAATATAAATACTAATAATTTTAACACAAATAATGGTTATATTTTGAAATTCTTAACTTTCAAAAACCGAATAATTTGTAAAGTAAGGGGGTAGTGTAGAATTTATTGAGGAAGTCGTTTGAACTTGTCATGTCTTTGCCGGAAACTTAAATTGGATAACCTTAAAATTGGCGCTGATGCTACAAAATTTTTATTCCGAATTTTCTCAAAACATCTTCCCCTCACTGTAAAGCATAGTAGTTGAACTTGTGTATTGCTTGTCATTTCCCAACCACTTCAAAAAACTATTCAAAAAATCCACCACGAAAAAAAATTAAATTCCAAGTCAAGTGAAGCGAAAATTGGATTTAAATTTTTGTCGAAATTTTGGGACAATTCAATTAAAAATTCACTTCAAAATATTTTCCACCGAATTTATTAGCGTTTTGTTGAGTTTCTTGCATTTCATCGAGTTTTAGCTGAAATTTAAATGAATATGCGCAAGTTGGTAATTCCAATAATTGGAAACATTGTTGTTCGACTTGCAACACATTTGCGACCAAAATTTACATTAAACAATTTTTTTACAAATCGTACATGAAAATTATTATTATTGAATGTTTCGCAAATTTTGCCGCGATATTTCGCATTCAATTCAAATTTTTTCGTTTTATTTTGAATTTGTAAAGAGATTTTATGCGTCGATATTTTAAATTTTTATGTTTATTATTAAAAGTAAAATATCGTACATTAAAATACTTTTTCAAAAATAGGTAGTTTTTGAATGGCTTTGGATTTAATTTTTAATTTAATTAAAATAGTAATAATTCGCGATTTTTCTATTAGATCTGAATTTGGGTTGAATCTTGCTAGTTCGTCACTTCTGATTTGTTTCTTTTTGAAATAATAAAATGTTAGTACTTTTCATAAATTTAACTTCCATTCAGATTCAATTTCTCAAAAATACTTATTTAGACGTCCGAAACATTGCAATCCTACCCGCAATAAAATGCTAAAATAGCCCGCACAAATTGATTGCTTTGAAAGCCATAAAAATTGATGAAACCGATGAAATTGACGAAATCCATGAAACACGCGCTTTATTATTATTTGCTTAATTGAAAGTAATTTGCTACTTAATTGAATATTATTGACGACTTTCTTCAAAACAAACGTTGTTAAGCATCTTAAAACAAGTTTTATGGCATTTATGGGTATTTTATTCATTTTAACGTCATCGGCTTTGGAAGATTTCGAAAAATGCAAGAAAAATGATGAAAATGAAGATAAATGCTAGAAATTCAAGAAAAATTGTAATTTATGTATATTAACGATCGTTTAGCATTAATCTTTAAAATTTTCTTTAATATTTTCTTATATTCAAAATCAATTAAATGCAAGATTGAATTAATGATTTTTAATATGATAATCCTGTAATTACAAAATTGATTTTAATTGGCTTATTGAGAGAAATCGATATGCAATATTTCTATTCAGTATCGTGATTTATGGATAACCTATAAATTTTTTCTTTAATTCCTGATTGCTCAATTTTGGCGGGAAACTACATTTAAATGGTTTTAATTATTTTGACCGGTTTGTGGTCTTTTAATGTCGGAAAATTATATTTTTGAAAATATTTGCTAACAAAAATGTAATTTCTGTTAGAAATAGAAATAAATGGCGGGAAATTTTAAGATCAATTTTGGTGCGGGAACATCGTTAATTTAATTAATGCAATAAATAAATTATTTAGCAACATCGAACTACAAATTCTAATTTTACAAAACATTCCCATGTAAATAGAAAAAATTCTTTGTAACTAATAATTGCAACAAATCACTTATTAGTTTGCTCGCCAGACACGACCAGCTACGTGATTACAATTCATTTTAATTCATTTTTAAATATCATACAGCAATAATTGCACAAAATGCGGCAAAACCGCGATAAAAAGCAGAAAACTATAAGAAATGAAAACAAAACAAATTAATTCATTTAAATGCAAACTAAAAGCGAAATCTGCGCTGTGTGACACTTGCCTAATTAGGGAACGATTAAGTGTCTGATTATCATGTTTGAGATGTCTTTGTTTTGCCATAAAGTATTGTTTGCTTTTCAAGTGTTTGTTGCAACTCTGTCTTGACTCCAAAAAAAAGAGCATAAGATTGTATTTAAAAATGTTTAAAAATATATGCTTTGAGCATCAAATCAACTGAGTTGTGTGCAAACTTGCATCATTTAATCCCAGTTTTTAAGTTTTTTAAGTTTATTATAAAGTCTTTTTTTTGGCTTGAGCAATCCGCGATTTCTATGTTTGCAAGTCAAAAGCTATAGGGAGGTCATATAATTAAGGAAATTATAGTAGTTAAAGATTTTGTATGAAAATTTATTTAGGTTGCTCGAAAAAGTTTATTATTATAATATTTAGATTAAAAATTCTAGAAAGCAATTTATAACAGTGTAGATTGTAGAGCAATGACACATTTTCTAAAAAAATAATTAAATTCAAATTTTTCAACATGATACCTATTCAAAAAGACAAACAAACGAACAACACTTCCTTTATAAATTTATCACTTATATGACCTTGGAGTGTCGACAACAGTTCATTCGTTTGTGAAGCCTGAAAATGCCATTTCATTACTCCCAATATTTAGATAATTGTATTTATTTTTCCATTCAATTATTTAAAGCCGCATAGCGACTTCACCTCTTTCTTGGGTATTTCTTGAATATTTCTTGAATTATTTCTTGGAGTTGAAAAATCTCTTGAAAGCAATTCTTTGATATAAAAAGATTTTCAAAGATTTATAGCAGAAAAGAGGAGAATTTCAAAATTGTATGAATGGATCATGAATTTGTTGATTCATGTAAGCAAACAGCACAATTGCTGGATTGATAAGTTGCACAAACGTTTGAAGTTAAAGACAAAAAATTTGTTGAGAAAATTTAGATCTTCTAGTGTACAATGATTATTAGGGTGGGTCGCGAATAGTGGCTTCTAAGAAGTTGAAAAAGTTCTATTTCTCAAAAATATTAAAGAAAATTGCATGGAGCAGGAAGTAGCGGTACCAGGAGTGGCTTCAAATCTTTAAAATCAACTTCTAGAGCTCCTAGAACCAACCATCAACCAAAAGTGGCCTCAGTAAAGCACAAATAAAATTAAATTGATCTTAAATCAGTTCCTAGAACCTTGTTCAAGATCTCAAGATCTTTCTCGTTCAAAATTCACTCAGAGCAGGAAATGGGATGTTAAAAAAATTGGTCCACCTCCAAAAACTTCAATTCTTCGATGAGAAGAAAAATATTTGAATGTAATTAATATCCAACCTTCAACACCCTCCCGGAATTGATCCGAGTCATTAATCGTGATTCTCTGTGGTATAGCATTATAAGGCAATAAGCCACAATACTGCTCGCGCCGATTTGTAAGTGAAGCAAAGTATTATTGCCAATTTGAATGAGAATAAAAACTCTTGGAAAAAACATGTTAAAACATATTAAACGGCTGGTACAATATGCTTAAAAGTACTCAATAATACCCAATCTGCTCAAAATGCCTGCATTGCTGTATGACCTATAATATCTTTGAAGTTTTTTGTAGTTTTTGTAATTTTTGTAATTTTATTATTTTTATTACAAATTGCCAATAATATTTAGAAATATTTTAATTTTTATGTGCAAGCTTTTGAGTTCAGTTGCAGCTAAGTTTTTAATTTGTTTTCTTAAGATTTCCTAAACGATTTTTCTTCTAAATTAAAATAATGGGATTTTCTGTCTTTTTGTCCACTTGTCCAATTTTCAGGAAATATTTGTTCTGCTTACGGAAATTCTTGCTCGACAATCAAATTCTGAGTAGAATTGAGTAAAAAATTCATGACAACAATTTTTAACCCGACATTATTTTGACTCCTGACCACCTTCCTTACATAGTCCTTCAATCAACACAATTTGTTTCAATTAATTATCAAATAAAATTATAATATGAGAGGTTATGCTTAGGATTAATCCTATTTCACTTGCTGTTAAACCTATAATTGTATTTTACAGTCCCATAGTACAGTTAAAAGAATTCTACTACTTGCTTATGTGAAAGGCTTCAACTTTAATGAACATTATATATACATTTAACGGAATAATGTTTTGACATTACACGGTACTCAGCTTGAAAATCAGCAGTTAATTGATTTAATTTCAGTTAATTGATAAAGTTTTTTTTTGCCGTAGAAGTGTCGAATATGTAGACTGCTTTAAATGAATTAAACGAATTAACTTTCAAGGAGACGTTTTTGGAGTATTTTTACAAGTTGTTTGCAGATTTGTAGATTTGCAGAGTTTGTGAAAGACGAAACTTTGAAATTGGCTTAAAAGTCGCTTAAAAGTTAAAAGGACAAGTCAAATTAAACGCCAATTTGACACAATACAAAATACACTATGGGGCCAGGTCAAGTGTATTTTAATTGTGTGTGATATATATCTAATAAGCCACAATTCAATTTTCAATTTATCAAGTCATTCGCGAATAATGGAGAGCATTTAGTAGACGGCAATTCAAGTTTGAGATCCATTCAGCAATTCAGATTTAATCGATTGAAGATTGACGACTTTATTGAAGGAAGGAAAACCGTGAAATATACAATTGCAGAATTATTTGGGTGTGGACTTTTTTTTTGAATTATTTCTGAATGGATACAATTTTGTCACAATTTAGTGTTTTTCATTAAAATTGATGTAGGGTGAAAAATCTCCAAGTGTTAAATAATTAAAATAAATTATAGTTAATTTTTATTTACAAAATTAACTATTAATTTCTATAAACACAATAAATCACTTAAAAGGCTCCATATACGGCAAATCTTAATAAAAGTATTTTTGATTAAAAGTATTGCAAAAATGATAAATTAATTATTAATTCATTTAGAAATTTTGATGTGTGGACTGTTCACTTTCAAAAAAGTCATAATTACACCGACTCCAGCTGATTTACCATTCCAATTTCTATTTATAGACTAAAATTACTCTACATTTCATGATTTATTGCAACTTCCAGCAGTTTCAACTGAGATTTGTACAGATTTAAACATATTTAAACGATAAAAGATCAAAACTGCTCCATAAACTGATTAAACATGTATTGTAGTATTCATAAACAGCCTATAAGCAATAACATGATAATTCCACAGAAACATAACAAACATCAATAAACCGCAATAAAGCTCCATAAAACTTATACAGGTGGTCTCATAAAATTATTACGAAGCTGTCAAGTCGTTGCATATCATAAAAGTAAATATTTCTCGAATATCCAAAATACTCAAATACTCCAAAACCATCGAAAAACTTCAAAATCTACAACTTTGTTTGCTCGCTACTATCAAAAAAACTATCCCAAAACCTCAAATAACTTCACCAAAAAAATCATAAAAAGTCACTAAAATAAATATTAATGAAGTTTTTAGTGAAATCGGAAATTTGAATAAATTATTAATGCAAAAAAAGAATTATTAATGATGTTAAAAGTTTGCACAAGCTGGATCGATGTAATCTTTTTTGTATATCTCATACTTCGCATTTCTTTTCAAGATAAATATTTATTTGGCATTTTAGTCGACATACGCAAATATTTTTCTTTTTAATATTTATACATGATCTTACACTCTTTTTAACGATTATGATTACCAGACAAGACACTATAAGAAATTATCAGAAAAAGATGTTATGTTATGTTGGAAATGGTGGTTATGTAATTATCTCATATAGTTGTATAATAATTATTATCGGCAGTTTTTCAGCTTTTTCTCTAGTTGAATCGCTTATATAGTGACAAATTTGAATGATAATGAGCTCCGCCATCGCATTCATCGTAAGAAACTAAGAAAGTGAAACATGTTAAACAGAAGAGTTTAAACGTTTTAGAGTCAACATTTTTGTTTCTAAAAGACCTTTGGTTAACAAAGTTGATGCTTTTTGAGTATTATAGAATTTTTACTCCTGATAAATTTACTGATAAGATTTGGGTTTGGCTGCTTAAGTTATGAGTTCAGGAGATGAAAAAACTTTTTAAGATAATTTTATTTTAAGAACAGCTTAATAGCTTTTAAAATCATGTCGAGATCATGCGATTCTATCCCGCACGATTAAGTCGCACACGATATTAAAAAATTATTATGCAACAATGTAACTCTAAACAAATATGTTAGTTCTTTGTATAGTTTTAGTAATTTTATAATAATTTTTGTCAATATCTACACCAATCTGCATATTTTGTGCTTTTAAAATTAAAATCGTAAATTTATTATAGTATAAATCAACTGAAATTATGGTGATTTTAATATTATTAATAACAGAGCAGAGAAATCTTTTGTTACCAAAAATTTAAAATCCAAGAAAGAGTTCAAGTCTTTTCAAAAGAAATTTGCGGGTTGACTGTGTTTCTCGGTTGTGGTTGAAAGAATGTACAAATAATAGAAATTAGGAGGTCAAGCATTCAGTGATTTTACAATGTTGAGTAAATGCTGGGTTAATGTTATTTAATATTGGTTAACATTTTATTAAATTTCGATTTATTTGGTTGGGTTGCTTTATCTAAATTTCGTGAAAGAATGAGTTTAATTAATGATTATCGGAATGGGTTTGAAATTTTTATTGAATTGCGAAGAAATATTTGAGGCGAGTGCTTTAGCGTAATAACAATAAGACAGTAATTTTGGTAGGAGGTAATGGTCTGCCATTATTGGTTTTGTTAAGCCTTTTGTGCTGGAACATATACATGTTAAGTACTTTTTTACATGACTGAATTAGAACAAATTTAAAAAAACGTTAATAGCAAATTAAATTGGTGGAAAAATCATACACCAAAACATCATCTCAAAAATCAGAACTGACAGACCAAAACAGTATTTATCCATATTTTAATCATAATTCAAGACTTTGACTAATTCTGCAAATCTAGCTCAAATCATAATGAATACAGTCCACTCTTTTCCACTGTTTTAATTTAAAACACATGTCAAGAATCCATAAAATTGATATATTCATTTAACATACCATTTTCCACACCAAAACCCATTAAAATAACGTACAAATTGTCCAAAAGTCGCACAAGAATTCCATCTAAGCCCCCGCACCTTGCCTTGCCAGTAATCAACCGAGAAAAGTAACAACTATATTTTTTCCACACTCCTTAATCCAATTACCCAAATCTTTGCGTCAAAAAAAGTAAATGCCATTGAGCTGTCCAAAGACATATTAAAATGCTGAACAAAGTGCCACAAAAAACCATTCACAAAATGACAAAACTCGATCTACAGTGAGCTGTTCTGAATTTCTGCAGCACCAGCAGCAGAAAAAAGGCCATAAGTTAGGTGGGGTTGATGGGCGGAAAATTATATCTACTATTTTATGGATTACTCTGAAGAATTTTTCTATTAAACGGAATAATTTTCCAATAAAAGTGACAACATTACATTCAATATAAAACTGGAATATTTTTTATGGAATTTCTCATCAATTTACTAATTCTTTTAGACTTCCCAGAGTTTTATTGAAAACTAAACTTTTTCCACAAATATTTTTTCCATTAACAGTGAACATATTTCCACTTATCACTACCCCCTCAAAACACCCAAATTCAATAAGTCACACCAAATCCAAACAAATTTGCTTAAAATTGCGTGAGTAACGGCCACACTTAATACCTTTTAATACATAGCAAGTCCAATTCGAAAAGCATTACAACATTACAACATAATTTCCTGATCTGCTCTGCGTTTTCCATAAATATAGCAAGTTATAAAGTAAAGTTGACCCTGAAAAATAAACGGTTTTTATTTTCTTTGCGCTGCCTTTTGTCGACGGTGTTTGTTGCGCTTACTAAGAGAGCTTTTGTTGCGATTTTGCACACTCGGTCAGTGGTATATGGAGCTTGTCGTAATTTGTGTGATTTGTTTTTATTTCTTTTAATGATTTTTAATGAATGATTTATGCTTTGCAGCAAATTAAGCGAGCACCAAATGAAATGCAATATCAGCAATATTTCACACATTCCAAGCACTTAGCGAAAAAAAAGTTCTTACATATTTGTGGAGTTTTTGTGCAGTATGAGTAATATGAATAATGATTACCAAAGAAGGTGGATTTTTTAGGATTTCTGGGAGAATTTTCTCATTTTTCTCATTTTCTTGTAAATTTTATATAAAAAATCTTGGAATTTTTGGAAATATTGGAAATTTTAAGACTAATGTCTAATTCTGTATTTTCCGAAAAACAACACAAAACATCAAAAAAGTTTAGAAGAACTATAACTTAGAATAAGATCATCTCTACTAAATTTTAAAACCACGCCCTCAAAATATTTATGACAGAAATAACTCTTTTAAAAACTGCATAAATCTTAGTCTAGAATTTAATTTATTGCAATAACTCAAACAATTAATAAGATTAACTCCAATTAGTCAACACCTCAAATTTAACATGAATTTTCCACTCCTTCCTCAACTCAACACTCCTTGTTAACTGACCATTTTCAACAACGGCACAAGACAATAACAAACCATAAAAATATAGAAAAACAAATAACATAAAATGCACCCAGAACCGATTTTTCTCAAAATCTTTCATGGTTTTGTTCAAATATTAACCCATTTTAGTATTTTTAATAATTTAGCTGCAAGTGAAAGACAGTTTACTTATTGGATTTTGCAGTTATTAATGCGCAACCTAAATTCAGTAAATTCAGTTTCTAATTAATTCAATTAATTTGGCGGTTGCCATAATCTCACAATAGCATTAATGAAGTAATGAACACACATATTTACAATTTTTTACAAATTTGTAATTTTGTTAATTTTGCCTAAATTTGTACAAAAATGCGCTCAAACATCAGCAAATCAGAAATCAATCAATTATCTCTTTGCATAATCCAAACCGTTTCATTTAATTTTTCTGATTTTTTATAATGAGTTAATGAGATTTTGGTCAGTTTCAATTAAAAGTCAAGCGTTTTCCTTTTATTTCTTTAATATTTTTTTATTGAATTTGCGTTTATTTTGAATAACTTAGAGTTATGTAAACGGTCAAATTGTGAATACTTTGAATAGACACAATTGGAAAGATTGTTTGATTTGTTTGGCCCACCATAATGAGGTGCCTGTGACTTGAAAAGAAATGTGGTAAAAGAAAATGATAATAGAGACGCATAAAAACGATTCAATGTTTTTTCATAGATTTGCAAGGGTTATTGATTGAAAAAGGATAAACTAATCAGCATAAATCAAAGAGTTAGTAGATCTCATACTGCCAACTTAATAATAGACGGAAAAGCCTACGCAATGTTACCAACATTAAGTTAATCAAAATAAAAGCTGGTATCAGCTCAAACACTAAAAATAGTATCCTTGAAATCTTCGAATTCGCGCAAAAGCTCAGTAAAACGTGATTTTAATCTAGAATCTTGAGAATACCTTTATTTTTAACCTTCAAAAAATCTGATATAACCTACAAAAACCATGCAGACAGAAGCCCAATTTCAACATAATGGCAGAACTGGTTCCTTAAAACTCTAACTGATTCTTTTACTTTAAAAACAACATTTTCTTAACAAAACCCGTTGGGTTTACGGCAAAAATCCCACCTCAACATTCCAAAACCCTTGGCCCTCACCTTATAATGGTTTAATTATCTCTATTTAATACTTGCTTAAACATTTTTTTTTGGTGGTTAATAATTAATTTAATTTTCTCATATTTCGTTCATTTATAAAAGTCATAAAAAGCATAAGATCAGAAAAAGTGATTATTACTTTCACTTTTCGTGATTTTTCATACCAGATTTTAATTTATTCGTTTTGTGGTTGATAGAAATTTTCAGAGTTTTACTGATTTTTGGGCGCAAACTTCCATACTTCACATTTTTTAGCATATTTACCACAAATTTAATTTTTTTGAGATTGTTGTCTTTCTTATTTTGGAAACAATATAAATCACGAAAAGCTGCAGCTTTACAAAATCTACAAGAAAAATGCAAGAAAACACAGAAATCGAGATGACTTAACAAGAATCTCAAAACCTAACCCATGAATTCTGCTACTTGGCAACTTAACCTAAGTTGATGCAGTAAAAATTATGGTAAACAGTTAAAACAATGAATTCTCATCATTGTTGAACCGTAAGAAATTGATAAATTACACAAATTTGTTGAGTTTAACTAATTTGCTGGGTCAATACCGTGAGAAAATTTCCAGTTTAAACTCAAGTTTACCATAAATTATAATCTATCCCATAATGCTCGAATTTAGCATAAATAAAAAGACTAATTTAAATTAATTTTCGCTTTTTATTTTTCTCATCAGATTACGATGACTCGGACATGATGATGGAGCCTGATGAGCAACAACCTGAATACAGTGTGGTTAGATCGGAATCTCGAGTTGTTTATTCGCAGCCGACTTCTAGTACAGGATTCCAGCCAATGATCCCGCCAGTTTCAAGTATTTCTAGTGATGAGCATGAAGGCACTGAAGTCTCTGTTATTCCTAGTATTCCAATTATTCCATCAGAACCAATTCAAAGCTCACAAAATCCTGAAGCGGCTGAACAAAATTTCTTCCCATCTTTCTTCAGATCTTCCCCACCTTTAGGACATTCTAGACCTTACACGCATTCTAACAGTGCAGCAGCAATTGCTGGAAGGTATAGCACTGGAGCTAGAACTCAGGATCAAACTCTTTTAGGATCAGGAGATTTTGCAGTAATCCGTGGAGGAACTTATTACCCTGAAGGTGAGCAAAGACCAACCCGACCTAAAATCGATGGATATCAAAGTGCTGGTTCCAGTTTCTACAACAATGGACATGGTCGACCAAACGCTCAAGCCTTATCTGCACCTAAAGCTCCACACAGTGAAGATCCCTTCTCCAACTTCCGAGACTTTGCAGATATCAACACTGGAAGTGATCCAGCTTACTCTCACTTCGTCGTCGTTTACGCCAATAAAAATTCCACTGCTGTTCATCCAAACCCCAAGAATATTTTTGAGCAACTCCAACTCTTGGACCAAGAAGATTCTAACCAAAAGGAAGCCATTTTAGAAGTGCCAGAACAGAAATACAGCAAAAAATACACAAAACTCAGCAAATTCAAGACAAAGTTGGCCAAGACTAAGTTCGAGAAAAAGTACCAGAAAAAGCTGAGCCCGAAAGAAATCGTAGATCAGTACAGTGATCCCCTATTAGCAGAGAGCTAAGCTTCTAGAAATCCCGTTTATAGTTTTTAATTCACTCTTGTAAAGTTTTTTGGGGAATTTTGGAAGTTTTCACAAAATTTAATTTTTGGGAATTTTGAAGATACAGATGGAACGATAGAAAAATATAAACATGTTAATTACCATTTGAAAGATTAATTATATCTTTCCTAAGATCATACATTTTTGTGAGGTTTTTACCCAAAATTCATGATGCAAAAATAACATACATGGATTCAAAATAATAATTTTCACATTAAAAAAAAACTAAAAATCACTGAAAAATCTTTTATAAGACAAACGAACAAACAAGGAAACTCCCATAATTCCTCACCAAATTTTCATGAGTGTACTGTACCTAATTTAACTCTTAGTTTAATTTTGCCTGTAAAATTAGAATGTATGAAAAATACTGAATTGACTCTTAAAAAACTGAAAAATTATAAAAATTAATTACCCCTTAAGTTTTTTAAGTCCATTTTAAGCATTTTGAACAAACTTAAGATTTTAGCTCAATTTAGCTGATGATGTATGTTTTTTGAGCAATCAATTGTATAAAGATCTAAATTAACTCTAAGTTCACTGAAAAGTCACATTGGTGTAATTAAGTGAATTCTGAGAATTTGGACGAATTTTTTGTTGATGAATAAAAAATGTGGAATAAAATTTATTGAAGAAAATGAATTGCCTTTTAATTGTTAGCCAATTTGTTTCAGGTTGTGTTTTTGCAGCAATTTCTCATAAGTAATTAGTGTTTAGTAAGTTTTCAGGCAGGTAATAATGGGAATGAACTTCTTGATTGTAGTGCAATTTGAAAAAAAGATTCATCAATGAAAACAAATCAGGCGCCACATTCTGTACGATTTTTGTAAGCTAACTGTTTAACAATAATATCAAACTCGTAAGACCATTCCCTATATTACTTGTTTCTGTTTTAAAAAATGCTATTAAAAGGTTTAAAAGACTAAATTGCAACATGTTTTACTTTAATTCAAGTTTCCTTGTCTTTCAGAGTAACTTGAAGTTTTTCTGCATTTTTTCCAAGATTTTTTAAGTTTTCTTAAAGTTTCTTCAAGTTTTTCTTTCAAGTGTTAAAGTTCAGATCGCTTGTTATAATAATGCAATAGAAGCAATAAAGCAATCCCATTCACGAGGAAGACATTCGTCTTTAATTTCATTTTCCCATAAGATGCAAAGATTTAGATCTAACCTAAATTATATGTTGTATTTTTTGTCTTCACCGCTGAAAGTAATTTATAGTGAAATTTCAGCAAAGAAATTCGAAGAAATGTGAACTTTTCGAATTTAATATGTTTTGAAAGATCTAAAATGTAAATTTAAAGCAATTTAATGACTTTATTAGGTCTTACTGTATTATTTGATTGCTCGATTATGTCATTGATATGCTGAAGTTATTAATTCAATCAACGGTAGTTGACATTTTCATTCAACTTTGCATATCACTCTCGATCTCTATATAAAATTATCATATCTGGAATTGCTATCTAGTTATCTGCATTGACTTCCTCATCACATAACATCGCAACTTGCTTTAATTGATTAGATAAATGGTTATTCGATTGTATAATCTTATTCTAATGAATTTTTTATTGCACATAATCGCTACCATTTAATAAACTAATCAAAAACAACCAATTAACGGGCAATTTAATCATTTTAAATGATTTCTTTGTGATTTTATGATTTTATGATCTCAATAGACTCAATATTTGCCCGCATTTCGGATGATTGAGCAATATTTTTCGAATATTATTGCTAATTAACTTGTGAGTTCGATGTGAATGGTCTTTGTAGGTTCATTAAGTCTCGCGAAATTGTGACAAAAAGAGAAATTATATCACGATGCAAACGTCAACAACCTAATATAATAATAAATTATGATAAAATAGCCAATTTGGATGCATTTAAATGGTCGTTAAAATAAACATAAAGATTAGCGTAAATATCAATGATTTAATTAATCACAAAAATGTGTTTGTTTATAGCGTAGAAACTAGATAACAGGAGCTGAAAATGTTTTTACTGCATTTTTTGCAAATTCTTCGTGGAATTAAAAATTTTAAAAGAAAAGTTTCCCGCTAAAATTACTCAACGGTAAAAATTCAAATTTCAATTATATTCCATTGCGTATCCTCAGCTTCCGACTAGTTTTCATGCGTTTGTTATTAAAAAAATATTGCGAAAATTCGTGTTTTTCCAAAAAAGTTAAAATTCCTAGTTCTATCTTCATGTAGCACTTTTAATCTTTCTAACAAAGACCCATCATGTCTGCTGACGATGATAGTTTTGAAATAACCAGTTTTGATAACTATTTAATCAATGAGAAAATTTGTGCATCGGAAATAAGTGATGATTCTTTGTTTGAGGAGGTCAGCAGACTTTCTGGATCCACTGAAAAGAGTGTGGAGCAGCTCCTGCAGGAAGCTGAAACTTTGATAAGTTATCCCCAGCTACTGCCTCTTAAATTAAACTTTGAAGATGTAGACAAATATTTTAGAACTTCCAACAATATCTCAAGTGAATCCACTCCTTGTGAGATGAGGCCACTAGGGCCTATTGATAGGATGGATACTTCGTTATCAGGAAGGCTTATGGATGACGTTTTTGAGGTAATTTTGGGTTGCTTGAGGTTAAATAAAAGATTTTCATGAGTTTTTTCCTGAATTATCCTTAAATTATCTAATAATCATGATTAAGGATTACTTATTTGTAATTTTATCCTTAATAAAACTCTTTGTATATGCTTGATTGCATTAGAAAGTTTTCTATTGCTTCTTTTTCCATAAATAAATCATAAAAGTGATATAATTCATCATGAATCCTTTATCATCAACATTCACTGACCTTTCCAGTTAGCAAAATGCTGAACTCTAATTGAAATCCACATTAAAAACGTTTATTGATCCAACAACACCCTAACCACCACTTACTTTCCAACAATTCAACTATCATTTTCAAGCTTTTTCAGTGTTTTCATGCAATAAACCATTTATTATCATTAAAACATTACTCATTTCGCACATCGTTCGCCTCAAACGCTTTCAAATGTTTCAACTAGCTTCAACAGTTGCAGGTGATACTTTCCGACACCCGAAAATTTTGAATTTTCTACTTGCCTTGGGGTGCGTCTCCCCTTTTCACAAATTTTCAACGAAACATAAACTATTAAATGCTACCGAATCATGAACAAGCATTAAATAACTCAAGCTCAGGGGTTTCGAGTCATTATGATGTTATGTTGTGATTTTTTACTTTTGGGGTTTATGACCTGGAATTTTTTAGTTTGGGGTGGGATGTATCTTTTGGGAATTTCAATTTATCAAATTCCTTAAAATATTACAAAGTTAACAGTAAAATTTCCTAGGAAAGCCAACCCTGGTTCATCCTTCCACTCATTTAATAGTTTAATTTAAAAGTGCATAGCAAATCGAAATGCCAGCACCGCAACACGCCAAGTATCCTAGAAACTGTTAAAAATTGCGTTGTTTATAACCTGACGCCAGCCAGAACGCTTTAAAATAGTTTCACTGGCGTCAGGAGTGGATCCTTTTATTAATATTTAATTAGGAATTGGCTAAATTGTTCGAGTTTCTTGGGTAATTGTTTGGAAAGTTGCCAGAAGAGATGAGAAACCGTTAAAATCTTTAATAAATTTAATTATATCAAGAGAACTAATTATTTCTTCTTTTATTAAAGGACGAAGAAAAGACCATCGTTAGCTACCAGAACCACTCAGTGAGCTCTTCTTGCCCATCATCTCCCGAAACAATTTCCAGCATGAAATCCAAAAAGTCTCTTAAAAGCAATCCCAGCAAGAAACCTGCAAACATCAAAAAAAAGTCAACAATTGAGCAAAATAACAAAGAGATCAAGAAGCTGGAAGATTCCTTGCAATTAGCCTCCTTGAAGAATGAAATCAAACAGCCATCAAGTAAGGTTTTTTGCGATAAATCGACGGCACCTTCACCCACTCACTCTATGATGTCTGTCTCAATGTCAAGCTCCACTTCGATGACTTGGATGAAGGAACATGAAATGCAGAAGAATATTGGAGATTTGGAGGAGAAATTAAAGGATTCTGAGGAGAGATTTGAGAGCACTAAATTACAGCATCAGTCGTTAGCTACGGTGCATCGAGTGCTAAGGGAGAATCATACTCAGTTGCAGGAAGAGTTTGATAAGCTGAAGATTGATGTACAGCATCTGAATGAGTGCGCTAATTTGTTAAGGTAAGAAAGAAATTAGCAAAATTTGGTTTTGGAAGGTGATTTTTGGATTTTTTAAATCGATTATTCAATTTAAAATTTAGTTTTGTTTTTGTTACAAAAACAAAAAAAAATTTTGAAAAGGTACATGATTAATCAAAGTCGATCTGAAAAAATTTTTATCACCGTTCATACATTTCAAAATCTTGAATTTAAAATTAAAAAATTTTCAAATTCCAGATCCGAGCTAATGTCTGCCCGTAACGACCGTGACGCTGCTCAAAAAATCCAAACTGTTCTCCAACAAGAATTAGAAGACTCCCGAGCTGAAAAAAGGAAATTTAAAGCCACAACGGACCGTGATGCCAAAGTGATTCAAGACTTGCAACGCAGTACCAAAGAAATGGAAAGAATTCTCGCTAGAAAACATCCAGATTCGGTTTCTGCTTTAATTGTGGCCAATAAATCTTCGAGCAGCAATAATGACAATTCTTCAATTAGGAAAGTTTTAGAGAAGAGAATTGCTCAGTTGGAAGAGGATGCTAAGCAGCAAGATGTTACGGCCAAAAATATTCTGGCGAGTGTTCAGTCAAGATTTAATTCAGTTCAAGGAAAATATGAAGCGCATATTGAGGACTTGGAGACGCAAGTTTTGAGCTTACAGGTAAACATTTTATAGTCTGATTAATCAAATTTCAGATTATTGTTTGAAAAACATAAAATTTTACTAAAATTAATAATTCCACATTTTTCAGGAAATCAACGCCAAATTGAACGAAAAACTACACGAAAAGTCTGAGGAGTTAATGATGAAGAATACAAGCCAAATTTGTAGTTCAACACAAACTGTTGATCGGCCAGAGAAAGAGAAATCAGATTTAAGGACAATTGCTACGCAAACAGACAAAGAGAAGCACAGTGGAGTTCCTAGAAGTGTCAGCAGTCACGTGATCCCCAAAAGATCTGGGTCTAAATCGGATTTGGCGGAGAAGGAGGTAAATATATTTTATAGATGATGATTAATCACAAAAATCGATTAATTATCTTTTGTATCGCCATCCTCAAATTTTCGACTTCTTCCAGGACGCCCACTTAATGGCTACTCTCCGTGGAATGAGAGTTGAGCTGGCTATAAAAGAGAAAGCTTGCATTCGCCTGAACCGAGATCTTGACGAAAGCAAGAAAACTGTCAAAAAACTCCAGAAAGAACGAGATTCTTACTTGAAGAGTGATAAACCGGAAAAAAGTGGATCAGCTGGTAGCAAAAAAACATACGATCCATCTCATTACACTGAAAATATTGAGCAGCAAGCGGTGAAGCATGCCATGGATAAGATCAGAATGCTGGAAATGGACTTTAAGGCGCTTTATGAGAAGAGGGTTCAGGATGTTAGTAAAATCTTCACATATTTTTAATTTTTCCTAAAAATGTTTAAAATTACCAGATATTTTTAAAATTTCTGAAATTTAAAAAAAAAAACTTTTTTAGCTAAAAATCCTACAAACTGCACACGAACGAGAATTAGCAGCTTGTCATGAAACTGTGAGGATTTTGCAGGATCGCCTGAAGGAAAGAGATGCAGTTTATGCTCATGAAAAAAGAAGGAACGGTCCAATTGATTATTATGCTTTGAAGGCTAAGGTAATCAATTTTTAAACATTTTCAGAGAATTTATTGCGGTAGCTTCTAAAGGTTGCAAGCGAAAGGTTTTATTTAAATTTTGATAAATTCTGAATAACCTGCTTGTTCCTTCAGAAGCTACTGATATTTTAAAGTTTTTTTTTTTGAAGAAAAATTCTCATTACTTTGATAGAATAGAAAAGTTGAAAAACTAAAAATTCTCACTTATTACATTTTTATTTGAAATTCTTTTAATTTAATCATTAATTTAACAATATTTCACATACAACCATTAATTCTTTTTCCTTCCCAGTTTTAACACTTTTAGTGCCTTTTTCTCACATTTTGACATTTTGTAAATTAATCTTTCACTTTTTTCACGGATTTTGTTCCATCAACACTTGCAGAAAAAAAGATTTAAATTAAATAAAAAGTATTTAATTTCGAGAAAACGCTGCAAGCTTGGCAAATTGGCAATCATTTCCACATAAATGTGCTTTTTTGTTGGCTTCCCAGCTTACAAGTTTAGTCCAAGGTTTTGCAAATTTTTGGGGTAATTTATATTCAAAATTTTAGAAGAGTGCGTTTAGATGTTTTGTTGAGTTTTTAGATGAAATTTTTGGCAATTTAAACAGCTTGAAAGAGCTATTTGATGTTTTTCCCTCTATTTGCATGGTTCAAGGCGTGAGCTGCATTATGCTACAAACTTTAACACTATGAATTTTGGAATTTTTCGGTAATAATAAAGATATTATTGTAGATTTTAGTGGTGTTTTGCGAAAGGAGAATTTCTTTTTTCTATACATCATCATCACTACAAACTAAAATTGGAAATAAAAGTCGGTATTTTTAGATTTCAAAGTCAATTAAAAAGAAATTTCTACAAATTTGTACTAAAATATTGCCTTGTAGTGTAATCCCAATTCCTTTAAGGAAAACTGTAAGATCCTGTAAAAAATATAAAAATATTAAAGAAACACTAAAAAATTTACTTTTAGATTGTAGTGTTGTAGCTAACGGTCCTAGATTTACTGTTTTCCTTTACTTTCTTCGATATTCCAACTAACTTACCCTAAAACAATTTCAGGTATCCTCTCTCGAACGCAGACATAGCGAGCGTGAAGAGCGTTTACACCTTCTAGTAGATGCTTTAAGCAAGGGAAAAATCAACGGATTACATCAAAACAACAACAACAACAATGACATTTTATCGGAGAACTATGAAAGCATGTCGCCTTGCTCGAGCCCAATAAACAAGAACTTGTGAATTCCTTAAATTAAGGACTTGTCCAGGAAATCAGAAAAAAGCCAGAAATAGCCAGAAATGAATGAATATGGTCCAGAATTTTAAAATTTATAGAGAAAAGAATTTTCATTAGTGTTAATTGTAGAGAGAATTAGAATATTTGTGCAGCTGTTGAAGAGTTCTATCTAGGATTAGTTGAATAATACTGAAGAATACCAAAGAAATTAGAATTTATCTTGTAATTACTTAAAATTGTAACATATTTTGATCTCTCATTGAACTTTTCGAACTTTTTAATTAAGTAAATATTTTTATTATGTTTTGGTGCACTAGGCACTAACTGCCGATTTTTTTCAATACCAACTTTTAACCAAGATTTTAATGATTTTAAATAGATTTTAAATATTTTTATTATTCTACACGTACTTTTTGTCAATTTGTGAACCTCAAAGACAATTTCTTAGGAAAGTAATAAAGATATTTTATTTTAAAGATGAGAATACATGTTTTTTAATTTTATAATTTAACTGAGGTTTAATCCAATACGTTCCCGGATCTCGGATTTAGTTTTTGGACCCTGAAAATTATCAATTTTAATTAGGATTCGGAATAATAATGTAAATAGTAATAATACCTTTGTAATTGGCTTTGAAAATGTTTCAGGAGTTTCACTGGTCTGCATGTTATCCTTCTTTTTGGCATCTAAACGTTCCTGTTTAGCCACCTCATATTCCTTCAACTCTCCCAATTTTAAGGAAAAACTTTGCAGATCCATTTTCTTCATGTTAATTGGCTTTTCTAGAATGATAATTTCGATAATTTATAAATAATTGATTTTAAAATCCTTTAATTTTAGAAAATAACGGTAAAACGCATGGGAACGGAAAATTTTGCCCAGATTTTTATTGTTTGCCCCTCAAACTTAGCAGCCGACGCATAGAAAACTAGCTGTCAAAAAATTGTCTAGAGCTTTATTCAGTATTTAAGACTTATTACCGCTGCTAAGTGCTCCTAGCTACTTCACTTGATCCATTAACACTACCCGCCACCCTATAAACCATGCTGTACCTTGAAGATTACCTTGAAAGTAGGTGTAGTGATGTGCAAAATTATTTTCTCCTTAAAATGCTTCCAATTTTCTGGAAATTTTTGTTCACTAACACTTAAAGAGTTATTTTACTAGGCTCATGGCGCCAAATTCAAATTTTCCGTGCAATAAATAAAATGGTTTTAATATTTTAGTGATTGAACATCTACCCCAGGAGCTGCGCGACAAATTCACTGAGATGAGAGAGCTGGACTTGTCTGTGCAGAGTATGTTTGCTCGCCGTTTGGTTCCTCCATTACTTTATGTTGGTTATTTTTGACTATTTTAGATAACATGGACTCGTTGGATAAGCGAGTACGTTTATTCTTCTCTCAGTGTCGTCGCAACGAAATCCAGGGTAGTCAAGCAGATAGTGAGTTTGTCAATGTTCGAAAAGAGCACTATAAAGTCCTAGAAGATACAGATGAGAAGGTTCAATTAGCAAATCAGATGTATGACTTAGTAGAACGTTATTTAAGGAAGTTAGACAGTGAGCTTCACAAATTTAAATGTGAACTAGAAGCTGACAACCATGGCATCACTGATTTATTAGAAAAAAGAAGCTTGGAGTTGGATACAAACAGCACTCCAAACCAAAAGGAAAATCGTTATTTTGGCGCCATTTCTCAGAATTTAAATAGAACGGTTACTGAGCCATCTCGTTATCGTCCTAAGCCTGAAAAAAGGAGAGATTCTGCAACTTTGATCAGTGTTGGTGCTCCACCTGAGAAGAGACAAGCTATTATTGCAGTTTCTACTCCTCCCACAATTTCCCACCATCAGGTTCTTCAACCAGCTCCAATCCAAACAGTTTCCTATACCGGAAATGCAATTATTGGTGCTGCAGCTGCTCAAGCTATTGAAAAGACTCAGCAAATGCAACAAGGAAGGAGAACTGCTAGTTTAAAAGCCTCTTACGAAGCAATTCATGGATCTGGTGGCAGTTCCAACTCTCATGACTTACTTATTGGTAGAGATTTGAATAGCTCTCACACTCTTCAAGTGGAACGAGATGTCAGCTTTGCTGCTGCAGCTGCTGCAAACCAAAAAAGACAAAAAAAGAAGGTGACTTCAAGCACCACCACAATGCTGAGCCAAACATCTGCACATTCCACTTCCAGCACTTCCACATCACTAATGCATCCAACGCACAGCAATGACTCGGATGAATTGCCAATAATTAATGAGAATGGAATGGTGGTGGAGCAAACTCCTGATGGTGAGTGGACTTACGATCCAAACGAGCCTAGATATTGCATTTGTAATCAAGTATCTTATGGTGATATGGTGGCGTGCGATAATGAAGATTGTCCATTCGAATGGTTTCATTATCCTTGTGTTAACATCACTAGCTCACCAAAAGGAAAATGGTATTGTCCTCAATGTACAAGCAATATGCGACGCAGAAATCGCAAGAACTGAAGAGAGGGTGTGTTTTTGGAGAGAGTTAGGCGAGCTAGGAGCATCAATGATTTGTTGTCGAATACAAGTTCTGATTTTTGATTTTTTTGGAGTGAAAGATTTTCTTAGTGATTGTAAATATAAATTTAGAAGGTTTTTGAGGGTACGGTGATTTTGAAAATTGCAAAGTTTTTTGACCTTTTTTATTATTGATTAATTTTGATTTTTACATTAAAAATCGATTAATTTCAAATTTTTGTTTCTTTACCTGATAACTTCACCTGAAGTTTTATCTTTAAGTTATATGAAATTTCCCTAGAATATATAATTGTACAATTTCTTGAAATAACAAAGCAAATTTATTTCCAAACAATTAACGTCGAATGACAGAAAATATTTCTGCAGAATCATCTCCACCTTTAAAAACCTTCCCTACCTTACTCAGCATGTTATGTAAAAGTTTATAAACTGCAAAATCTGAACAAAATCATAAAATCAACAAAAGCTCACTAGAACATAAAATTAATCTGCAAAGGTAAAAATTCTTCGAAACAAGAGAACTAGATGATAAGATTAAATTATACAAACAATTAGCGAGTAAGAGTTCTCGGAAATAAACAATTATAAATATCAAAACAATTTAGACGTGTTCAATTATAGTTATTAAATTTATTTTATGCTTTTAGAATATTACAGACATTTAAGATTTTGTTTCAGCTTTCACACGATATTATAAATTTTCTTACTCTGCTTTGGTTGTCTTTGGATTTTCAATGTTTTTGTGAGGGTTTGTTACACTGCGGAAATTATTTCAAGAAAGTTTGACTATTTTTCTTGCCGAAAAAATTTATTTTAAAGATTTTTCTTAGTGATGATAATCAGTACAAATTTCTCTATAAAAATTTATTGAGTGTAACAGAGACCAAATTTTTAATTTTTAAAGAGAAAAATCTCAAGATCAGCGTTTATAAGCAAATTTTTTGTAAAATCCACAATTTTCATTAAATTTCTCATTAAATTCCCTTCAAATTAGAATATCTGAACAATTTCATGAACAATTCGAGTTCTATGGTAAAAATGTTAAATTTTCTTTATTTTTTTTCTTCTTGGTCGGATTTCCTGTGGTAAGTACTGCAAACTGTGTTGAAAATTCTTGGTAAAGTTTTGTGGCAAAATTTGTGTAACGTTTAGAGTTTATTCTTGGAAAAATTGTAAAAATCCTGAAAGCTCCACAAAAAAAGTGTTTTAATGGAAATTCAGTTTGTCTTGATATAATATTCAGTTATTGATATATATTTTCCAACTTTTCTGGGAAAACTGATACATTATTGAATAATATTCTAAAACATTCAGAAATACTGAAATATGTAGATTCTTGGTATATTTTATGGTTTTACGGTTTTTGGTCCTTTCATCGAAATGTCATTCAAAGTCTGTGAACAAAAAAAAACAAAATCTTCCTGGCTTTTGTGATTTTTTCTTGGTTTTTTTGTGTGCTGAAGATTTTCTCTTATTGTTAAATTTTTGCGACTTTGCCTTGAAATTTTCGATTTTTTTTTGTTGAGACATCAATTATCGTCGGTTGCTTGCTTCAATTGTTGAACTAAATCAAATTTTATTAAAATCAAGCAAAATAAAAGCTTTAGTAGAATTTTTGAAGGAAGAAAAAATTTAAAATAATGTATTTGTACATTCCACAATAGAAGACAATCAACCGACGAATGTCTCATATCGCAATAATATGTTATATTTGATGCTTCATGTTTGACACATTGTGTGTCTCTAGACTTCTTTGAAGATATTTAAATAATTTTAAAATATTTAAAATACGATATTTTGTTGCTTTTTTCTTGAGCTTTGCTTGAATTTTGTTGAGTTTTCTTCGATTTCCGTCTGTTTTGGTGGGCGCAAAAACAATATTAATGGTTCCCCTCACCGCTTTCGTAGAATTTACGAAATATGCAACAAAAAATAAAATGTTTCAATGTTTTTGACGTCATTGATCAGAATTTTATTTCCATGTATTTAATTTATGAATCGTTTAAAAATAGCTCGATGGAGGTATTTTCATTGATTGTTCACAATTCACATTGATTTTATTTAATTGAGTTATTATTTAGATGTTGCAGAAAATATAAATTGCAGGGGTCGAGAAAAATTTTCCCAAACGTGTTTAGTAATTTTATTTGAATTATGTTGTTGTTCTGGCTTTCAATGACTGTAATCATTTTAATTGATACTCAGAAATATTTTTGAAATGTTTGTGTACAAACAAATCTCCTCGAACTTAATTTAAAATGCATTACAATTCACTGGAAACATCAAAATTTGCAATAAATGAAATTACTGAGAAATGTTTGCTAAAACATCGACAAAGAAGATTTAACTGAATTTAATGTGAAATGTCGATAAAATGATAAAGCAGATGAAAAAGCAGAGATTTTGGAAAAAATGGTTGCTTTGATGAAAAAATTGAGTTTTTGGTTTTTCCGAGTATTTCCATGTTTTTTGCGACGTTAAAGTATCTCCACGAATTCTAACTCGAAAAAGGATTTTGTAAGTGAAGTTTTCCATGAAAGCAAAACCCTTTATCAAACCCAAGTAAAATCACTTAAAATAACTTAATTTTCTTTTTGTGAATGATTTGACTACAAATAATGAAATAGACCTTTTTCCAAAGATTCACCACTAAAAGCCTTAAAAAATCAGAATATCTGAATAAAACACGCAATTCTCTGATACTTCTCGGTCTAACAAATTCCCCAAAATTTCTGAGCACAAAATTACAAAATATTCAATTTGAACTTTAAGTACTTTGTAATTGTATTCAGGTGAACACTTTCGTATTTTCATGGGCTCTTCCCTGATTAAAAATGATTAAGGTTCATTTTTGAATAATTATCGCCTTTACATGCCTTTACCTCCCCGGTTGGCATTTTAGTAAAAAATTCCTCGACAATACAAAAATATTAAGGATTATTCCTTTTACTTTTGCTCCAAATGTCCGACTTTTTAAAGGGAATTTTTGCCTCTTTTTGATGAAGGGATTTTGGCCGGTAAAAATTCCCTTTTTTAGGGGACTTTGGCTGGTGAAAATCACCTTTTAAGCATAAAATTCTGAAATTTGCAGGTAAAATTAAATGAAAACTCACAAAATTATGTTTTTAATAGATTTATTAATGATTAAAATTACAACACCAATTCTCAATGATATACCCTAAACTTCTACAAATAAATAAAATGAATTAAAAAATGAATTAATTAACTAACTACTTGCTGAAGAGTTTTATAAGGTGATATAAGGGAGGTACATTCTCGTTGTTGCTGTAATGGAAGCCACTATTAATATATATGTACAATATGCACTATTGAAGTTCTAAACACTTTAATAAAGAAGCTTTGATCAAACATTTAAAAAAGGTTTAATCATCGAATCCATAGAAATTACCTTTAAATTGATGAGCAAGCTCCAATTATCCCTGAAATTGAGAATTTTTTCCTCACGATTTTGCTCAAAATTTTTTTGTTGGTAATTCTAAAATAAATCAATTAGGTGTTTTCACTTTTACACTTTCCCAACCTTCTTTAATGGAATATCACATTTTAATTTTTATCCATTAAAAACCGAATTAAAAATACAAAAATATATATCAACACACTCGAAAAATTTGACACTTCAACACTACAAAAATGACAGCTGTCAAAATCTGAGATGAGAAATTTTTGAAAATTGTAAATTATTTATTGAGTCGATAGGTCACAAAACTTTCTTTATTCCATAGAGTAAGGTCTGAAGTTTCATTGAAAACTATAAAGCAGAAAGCAAGAAAACACCATTCTTGTAAAATGTCTACTTTTGGGTGAAAATTCCTAAAACTATCCCGAAATAATTCCCCTTTTCTGCCTGTAATTTTTCTGAAAAATTGTAAAATATTAGTGAGCTAGATATGCAGCAAAATGTTCTTTAATCCATAGAGTAAGGTCTAAAACGTTGCGTAATGTAAGTTTTAATCAAAACTATTAAGCAGGAAGCGAGAAAACACGATTTGTGTAAAATGTCTATTTATCAGATACTTTCTTGTCTACTTTTCCGGGTGAAAATTCCTAAAAATCACCGAAAAATTCCCTTGTCTAAAATTTTTTAACGGCGGAAAATTTCGAAATTAGATGAAATTGTTAAGGATTTTTCGGAGCGAGAAGAAACTCGATTAAAAGTTGTGTTAAAGTGTTTTGTTTGATGAATGATTAAAATAGACAAATTTAATCGAATTTTTGATGAAATAATTGATTTCGAAATTTTCTCACCTGAAAGCTCTTTAAAAAAATAAAAATACAGAAAAATCTTTACAAAAAAGTCCCCACCCCTGCCTCCACAACCTCTCTCTATTTTAAATATTTTCCTTTCATTTCTGCTATTTTCGGCACTTTAATCATACTTTTTTTGCATTTTGCAATCAATGGACAATTTCCAGACCAATGAAAGCGTCAATTTTTTCTTCTATGAATTCGATCGCAAATCCAATTTCATGTTGATTCAAATGCAATGCATTTTTAAATTGAGTTCTGTGTTAGTTTGTATTGCTTTGGTGTATAAAATGGAACTTTAAATGAATTTAAATGAATTCTAAATTAAATCAAAATAAAACGAATATAAATCCTTTATTCTCGCTTAACATTTTGGATTTGATTGATATTGATGAGTTTGTTCACTTTGTATTGTTGCGGCTTTGTGTAAGATGTTGGCAGTTTTGCATAAAATTAAATCTTATTAGTGAAAAGAGGGTAGAGAAATCAGTACCGGAAGTAATAACCTCAAAATGCTACGCAAAATGTGATTATATGTTGAAATTTGTTGATTCTAGTAAATTTTATGATAATATTATGGATGGAAAAGTTCAAATAGTGGTTTGTATGGATATTATCAGACAAAACACAGAAATTCAATGCTACACAGCAAAATTCATGAACCGGAAACAACATAACCCTAAAATTACGTTCATTCAGAGCTTTGACCTGCTTTCCTCACGATTTAACACGCAATTCCTCTAGGACTTATACAATTGAGTTCTGTTATCACAGAAATTCTTTTGAATTGCATGTAAATCAAGATAAATTTATAATCCGGAAAAACATAACCTCTAATGTTAACCTTTTACTAGCTTTTTGCATTTTCTGGATTTTCTGGTTTAACACGACGTTTTAATATAAAGTTGTGGACAATTTCCTAGGAAACAATTCCTATTTGGTGATACACAATAGAAATAATAAATTCAACATCGTAAAACCGTTTACCCGGATGTAAACAATGAAGAAATTGTAAATAAACCCCAATAACAGCACGTGGTGCTTCTACAGGCTATTTTTCCATTATTTTTCTCCGTAAATTTTTATGAACTCTAGAATTCTGTTGAAAATATGGTAAAATCGATAAATGTCTCGACGAGCTTCATTAACAGTAAATTTTATGAGTAAAGCATGGCAGGAAGTCATAACCTACAAAATAATTCAATTTGAATACGCGGTCATCTGTGAGTGTTTTAAAAAGATATAAAATCATATTTCATGAGGATTTTATTCTTTTTTCCTCGTATAATGCAAATAAACCATTAGTTGGGCTAGCAAAGAACATTCAAGAGACCTTGAGTAGCTTTAAAGCTAAAACTTTAACAAAATACGATAGATATGCTGGAAATAACATTAAATATTTTGTTACTAATCGTACCAAAAGCGACGAACACTTGAAAACCATTAATTTAAATTTGCCCATCATCAAACTCATCAAAATTCTTTAAAAATGTAAGCATCAACCTAAATTTAATAAGTGTTTTTCTCTTTCAATTCCATTCTACTGCCTGCATACTACAAGTTACATAAATCAACCTACATAACAAACAAGTCCGAACAACTATTAGAATTCCTCCTCTTAACCCTTAAACTTCTCTTAAACTTCAAGAAGCTAGTCAAAAACAACTTGGTTCTATTAGAAAACTTGTTGATGCACTTATCGTTACTATCACTGTCATCACCCGTTTGTGGATCATTTTGTGGTTCGCTGGTCTTCTTCGGGGACTTGGTCATGGTAGCATCATAAGAAAACCGTTTTTTGCTAGTGCTGGACATTTGTGTGCTTGGCGTGGCAGGTCCATGAATGGGCGTTGTGCTACAAGACGAGGAGCTTTGGATTTGGTCTTGGTTGGCGTACTTGCGATAGCTAAGGAAACGATTTAAATTGAACACTGACGAATACTTTGTGGAGGGCACTTTAACGGCTTCTGCGTTCGGCTCATCTGCTGGTCCACTATCATCTGATAACTCGTCGTCTGAATCATCATCTCTACTTGGTATATTCTCTTTGTTACTTAAAGCACCACCTCTAGGCTTATTCTCTAAAAGACGCTTCATGTTTGTCTTTCTCTGATGGCTTCGCATCTCTTGATCATCAGAACGTTTTGTTTTCTGCTGAATTGACTCGAAAGCATTTTTTCGCTGCTTTTCTGTTAGGTTTGTGACGCGCTGCTTGTTTAATTGGACTTGAGCTACTATTCCTACTAAAAGCTCATCTACATTGTGTCCTAGGCCAGCTGATGTCTCTATGAACTTACATCCTACTTCTTTAGCAAGTTTACGGGCGGCTGTGAAGGAAAAGAGTATTAAGATATAACATCAAAATTAAAAGCACGTGCATCAATCAAAATCTCTTCAAATTACCTTGAATTGGAACTTCTCTATGTCTTTCCAAATCCGTTTTATTTCCCACCAATATCACTCCTCTAGTCAGCATCATCTCATTATCTTTGAGATAAATCAAAATATGTTCAGCCGTCTTGAACGACTTCCTATCAACTACAGAATAAGCCACCACAAACAAATCTATGTTATATGTTGAACAAAATGCTTCCACCTTATATTTAAAGATTAATAGAAAAAGATTTCGTGTGAGTTTTGGCAATGCTTTTTTTTGCGCTTATGAAGGGTTTCCTTACCGACATCTCACACGCAGGATGATCAATCACTTCGAGGTCTGTTTCTTTTTCATCCTATGTGCGGAAAAGTGGAAAAATGTCAGAAAATTAATGAGTGTGACAAGTTTTAGAAAAATCGTGCCATTGTGCTCATCCCAGTTAAAACTTTAATTAATTAATTTTCTTTGGCTACGATAGGTTTCTATAAATTAATTCTTGCATTTAAATCAAAAAACTTACCAATAGCACAGAAACTGTTTTTTGGCCATAATCATCGTCTAAAGACAAGTCATAGGCACAAATATACTCCGAAGTGGTGAATTGGTAGGTTAGCGTCGTTTTTCCAACCCCTGACTCTCCAAGCATCGCAATTTTGTAAGCTGGCTCACCCTTAGCATCCTCTTTTTTATCCATTTCCTTGATATCGTTGATGTTTTGGGATCCGGTGCTGTAAAAAGTGTAAAAACGGAATGTTAAAGCTCATATATTTATTGTTCAACAAGCTATTTATAGCTTGGATTAAGAGGCATAATCTATGGATTAACCTTAAAACTATGTATTTACATTTACCCTTGTTGGCTTGGTTAGTCGTCGGTTAAATGCTTTGACGTTATAATATATGTGTAAAATTCTAGAATTCTTGGAACTTGGGATAATTGTTAAACATAGAAATAATAGAAACACAAGGTTCCTCATTAAAGCAATCAACCAACAAACCTCAATGGTTTCCCCCAAATATTTATTTAATTTATACGTATCCACTTATTATGGAAATTGATACTCTCGCCAAGTACGTTTCAGCATTTGAATGAGGATAAACCGGTCAAGTGGAGTATACCGAAGTTGATTCAACGCAACTCGGCCGTGCTGCCTTAATACAGCAAACAGTTCTGGGAATAGGATCTCAATAGGATCCAAAGATAATATGCTCGCTACATTATGTTGTGTATTTTAGCAATATCAATAAAGAAAGCAATAAAACAGGGAAAAAACTGCATGGAAGACGTTTTTTAACCATTTCAAGAAGAAATGTAAGGAAACAAAGGCACTATTTATAAGCAAGAGGAAGCTAGCAAAAAACTTGTCTGCCACTTAAATCGCAGCTAAATTGTTTTATGAACAATGTATAGCAGTAAAGCCCCTGAAACTCGTTAAACTCGTAGAACGATGCAAAATGATACAAAATTGTTTAAATATTTTTTATAGTTATAGTTTTATAGCCAGTTTGATAGCATTATAGTCAGCACATTTTGCACAATTCTAGAAGCATCAAGTGATTTAATTAAACTTTTTGAATCCATGAAGAGAGACGGTGTCTCCATCCTTTTTAATATCCTATAACAATTGATTCAGATTTTGCTCAGATGGCTCACAAAGCTCCTATTACCCAGCAGATAAATCTCTCTGACTTAATTTATCTGCTTAATTTATTCAAACTCATTTACCATTTATTTTTGTTATTGAATGTTATTAAATGTTATTAAATGGTATTTGAAAAATTTTTGTTTTTACTGTTTTTGGTGCAAAAACACTCGTAAACTCAGGAAATTCAGTAAACTCGAATAACTTGGTAAACACACAATTAATGCAAAAAAATTTAAATTTATCCGTGAGCCCAAAAATATCCATAAATCAATTGTCGAAAATCAATCAGAAAAGAGTTTTATCAAGCTTTTACGGTTAATTTAAAATTGGGGAAGAGTTTGGGGTTTTTTTATCAGTCAACAAATTTTTTTTTTGAGGTAACCCTAATCAATATTTTTCAAAAGAAAATACACAGAAACCTAATGGAAAATAATGGAAAAGTGAAAATTTCTTATAAATTAAATTATGAACGTAAAAACTGTAAATTTTATATGCAGCAAATATAAACATGAAATCACCCATATTTCTCAGCAAAACCCTTCCCCCTCTCAAATCAATCAATTTCTGTCGTTGAATTATGCAAAAGCTTATGAATAAGTGTATTGTTTTCTACCCCTATAATGCTCACCTATTTATGCGATCCTGCCGGCCGCTATTGGACGTGCCCGTTGATGTCACGGAATTGATAGACCGGGATCTTCTGCTCCTGAAGCGATAACGACCATGGAACAAAGGCGCCAAAAACAATTAATTTGAATTCAATTACTCAATTAATGTGTGTAAAAAATATATCGAATTCCGTTCAATTTATTAGCAATTAATTTTATTAATGGAATCCAATTAAGTTTTTGTGTTTTCATCCCTTTTCGTGATAATTTCGCTTTAAACAAGAAAATTGGCAAATACCTCATTGAATCTCCTAGGTTGCAAATGCCATGAGACGTGATGCTGAAGCTTCGAAGGCGGTAATACTCGATGTCCATATCAGCACAATGAATCGCCGAGCGACGTGTTTCCGCTAAGCGAGGCTTTGATAGAATAGAAAGTTTTAATTAAGTTTAGATTTCAAAAATCCAGAAGGTCAAAGTTCGTTAGTTTTCTTTATTTATATCGAATCAATGACAAACAAAATCAAAAATAACTTTTAGCTTACCTTCCGATTCTCTGCTGGCATTGACCCTGTCCTGGCTCTTTGTCTATTGGTTGGTATCGACGAAATGGCCGCCGAGATTGGATTGCTAACTTCGATTGACATTCTACTCTGTATGTTAGGCGATTTACTACGCGTATATTTCTCTTGACCCTCCAATCTGCAAACAATGCAAAAACAAATTCAATGCCTGAAATGTTGAAATGTGTATCCAATTTATTTTTGAGACGAGATTTGGAGTATCCAGATAGAAAAAGAGATGTGGAAAAGATATAATGGAGAATATCCCAAAAAGTGAGCCTTTTTTCGCATGAAATCATTGCCAAGGAGAAACTTCTTCGATATTCCTTTTGACTTGCAATTCGAATCAAATGGAAATTTATGTTTGTTGATTGAGAGCTTGCGGTGGACTATTGTGTGATATATATTGACTTTTCATGTGTTCATCTTTAATTGCATGCTTATATTCAATAATTTAAAGAGCTTTGTCAGTGTATCTTTAGAACTTTATCGAAACTTGAGTAGAAACGTCTCAACAACCCTTAAAGTCCACTAGAAATCACATATATAAATATTATTGCAAACATGTACGAAAAAAAAAACTCGTGATGATTGTTCGAATTGAATTGCTTGGGGACTTTTTATGACAACATTTATTTGGAAATCAGCCATCAAGTGTACAGTATTACAAAAATTCATACCAAGAATTAAAATGAGATACGAAAAAATAGGCTCCATACTACACCATGTAGAGATATTAAATTAATAAAATACAAGGAACGTCCCAAAAGTCACTACTCGTCATTGTGAATACATTTTTCCATCATTTTCCTCATAAAAACACAAATTTAATCCCCCGATCATAATTTCATGCTCCAAAAATGTTTTTCTGATGATTCGATTTCATGGCTTTTCAAACTCCATTTTACGTCTATTACCTTCCGCTTGGAATGTTGGATGACTTGTTGTTTAGCATATGATGTCCACGTGGTTTCACTTGCTCGTCTGTGGTTTTTAGGTAACGATGCATATCTCCCATTGGCGCTTGATTGAAGTTTGGGATGTTTGGGATGGTTCTACCTAAAGAGATTGAAGTAACAGAAGCTCGTCTTCTAGCAAAGATGGGTGATATTTCCTGGGGGAGGATTATTGATGGAAAAAATTAGGTTAGGTGTTGTTTTTTTGTTGTTAGGTTAGAATGCTATAGAATTGGTTTGTGAAGACATTTTTTATTTGAACTAATCTTATTTTTAAGGGCATTTGGAAGCCGATATATTTTTATTTTGAAAAGCTTAATGACCTTTTGTATTATCAAAATGTCACAACAAACCAACCTAACCCCAAAACCCAAACCCCACTCACAGTATTCTTAGGAAGCTCAGTCGATAATATTGCGGTGTCTTGGTCAATGAACAAATTTAAATTGTTATCTTTAATGCTGGTGCTTGGCTTTGTCGTTCTGAAAGAGCTTGAGCTTTTGTTGTGGCGCCTCAAACAGTACGAGGTAGTTTTTGTGGGCACTGGCAACTTCTTCTTGGTGTTTGTCTTCTTCACAAAGCTATCGCTTTCGTTAGGGCAGTACTCTGAAATAGAATTATGCAGTAAAGTATAGTGAAACCGTCGTAATGTAGTGCAATAGAAAATAAATCAAGGAACAAATTGGAACGTCAATAATCGCTTGGTGAATTAAGTGGAGGGTGTTGTGGTTGAATGTGGGAAATTTCAGCAATCTAGGAGCTTTGTGTGTACATGTGGTTTCAAATATTTCATAGAGAAGTGGAATTTGTGAACTGATTCAGTTAGTTTTGCATTTAGAGTGACAACTTCACAATTTTCTCGAGGGTAATCAAGGGTCTGACGTGTTTCGAATTTTATGTGCGGTATTGTGCAAAACTTTACTTGATTGAATTATTTTTTGTTTGATGTATTTTGATGATTCAATATGCGCTTGTCATTTTGTCACATAGCTTCAATATCTATCGAAGCATAACTTACAAACTAAAAAAAATCTGAAAACTCGAGACAGAGAAATAAAGCCAAAGTTTTTTTGATGCTACATGAAATTTTTAAAATTTTATTTATGAATGTTGGGACCCAAAAACCCAAAATTCGACCCACGAAACCTTATTTTTTGAGAATTTTTAGTCAAAAAATGAAAGTTCAAAAATAATATTATCCATGAACTAGGTTCATGAATAGCAATACTTCGAAAATTTAATTTATGAATGTTGGGACCCAAAAACCTAAAATTCGACCCACGAAACCCAATTTTTGAGAATTTTTAGTCAAAAAACGCAAGTTCAAAAAATAATATTATCCATGAACCTAGGTTCATGAATAGCAATACTTCAAAAATTTTATTTATGAATGTTGGGACCCAAAAACCTAAAATTCAACCCGCGAAACATTATTTTTGAAGAATTTTTAGTCAAAAAACGCAAGTTCAAAAAATAATATTATCCATGAACCTAGGTTCATGAATAGCAATACTTCAAAAATTTTATTTATGAATGTTGGGACCCAAAAACCAAAAATGCGACCCGCGAAACCCAATTTTTGAGAATTTTTAGTCAAAGATGAAAGTTCAAAAATAATATTATCCATGAACCTAGGTTCATGAATAGCAACACTACGAAAGTTTAATTTATGAATGTTGGGACCCAAAAACTCAAAATTCGACCCGCGAAACCTTATTTTTGAAGAATTTTTAGTCAAAAAACGAAAGTTTAAAAAATTCTATTATCCATGAACCTAGGTTCATGAATAGCAATACTTCAAAAATTTTATTTATGAATGTTGGGACCCAAAAACCTAAAATTCAACCCGCGAAACCTTATTTTTGAAGAATTTTTAGTCAAAAAACGAAAGTTTAAAAAATTCTATTATCCATGAACCTAGGTTCATGAATAGCAATACTTCAAAAATTTTATTTATGAATGTTGGGACCCAAAAACCTAAAATTCGACCCACGAAACCCAATTTTTGAGAATTTTTAGTCAAAAAACGCAAGTTCAAAAAATAATATTATCCATGAACCTAGGTTCATGAATAGCAATACTTCAAAAATTTTATTTATGAATGTTGGGACCCAAAAACCTAAAATTCAACCCGCGAAACATTATTTTTGAAGAATTTTTAGTCAAAAAACGCAAGTTCAAAAAATAATATTATCCATGAACCTAGGTTCATGAATAGCAATACTTCAAAAATTTTATTTATGAATGTTGGGACCCAAAAACCTAAAATTCAACCCGCGAAACATTATTTTTGAAGAATTTTTAGTCAAAAAACGCAAGTTCAAAAAATAATATTATCCATGAACCTAGGTTCATGAATAGCAATACTTCAAAAATTTTATTTATGAATGTTGGGACCCAAAAACCTAAAATTCAACCCGCGAAACCTTATTTTTGAAGAATTTTTAGTCAAAAAACGCAAGTTCAAAAAATAATATTATCCATGAACCTAGGTTCATGAATAGCAATACTTCAAAAATTTTATTTATGAATGTTGGGACCCAAAAACCAAAAATGCGACCCGCGAAACCCAATTTTTGAGAATTTTTAGTCAAAGATGAAAGTTCAAAAATAATATTATCCATGAACCTAGGTTCATGAATAGCAACACTACGAAAGTTTAATTTATGAATGTTGGGACCCAAAAACTCAAAATTCGACCCGCGAAACCTTATTTTTGAAGAATTTTTAGTCAAAAAACGAAAGTTTAAAAAATTCTATTATCCATGAACCTAGCAATGAATAGCAATACTAGTTCGAAAATTTTATTTATGAATGTTGGGATCAAAAATTTCCACGAAAATATTTTGAAGTTTTGAAATATGAGATTCTGAGAAATTTAAAATGTCCTTGCCTCGTAACAACTTGAAAACAAATTTTCCATAAATATGATAAACCAAAATATGATTCATAAAAAGCGAAAATAAATCCGTTCTACCTTGAAACTATCAGACTTTATTACCATTTCAAACTTTTCAATGGAGTAAAAAATGCAGTACAAAATATTAAAAAGCTGGATATTGGAAATGTCACATCGAATTAGTAAGAACACGATTGCTGCACGTTGTACTAACAAAAAAAAAGCAGCTTGAATTACTGGATTGCAACTGGCGGTGAACAAACATCAAAAAGTGCTTGTCAAACACGGTTTAGCTCATTTCTGGATTTTCTACACGAATTTATTGAGATTGGCTGTGATTTTTTGCGATTTACCTTCGTTTTTAAAATGTTTTCCGTTTAAGCATTTCTTGAATGTTCCTAGACAATATGCAAGCAATTTCCGGAAATTCTTCGAATTGTTAAAATTTCTTGAAATTCCAGTGAATATCAAGTATTTGCTCAAGTCTTCGCCTCCGAGAAAAATCTCTAGGAATTCACTCCACTCTCAGAAAATCAAGAAACCAAACAGTTCGCTTCGCAAATCCGAAAAGCTGTTAAAACTGAACTCGAGGGAATAAATTTTCCGGCCCGTCAAAAATAGGATTTGTGCTTTTAACTGTTTGCCGAGTGTTTTCAGAATTTCCAGTAAAATCCTGATGATATTCAGTTTATATCACAGTAAGTTGCTGAATACCAAGTCTCATTGTTTTGAATTGGATAAGAATTGAAATGGCAAGCGGATAAAATTTTGATTTGCGGGAACGACACACAAATTGAAGGTGGTATTTATGATGTTGGAATATAAATGCATTTTTTGCATGTTCTGGAACGAGCTTTTAATTGGTTGAAAGTGCACACTGCCATGCTGCCATAATAATAATCGGATTAGTTTATCAGATATTTTTTTCCATAATTCTCGATTGCGGTTTTGCCACCGGCTTTTGGAAATAACGTTTATTGTGGGAGGGATGTGACTTTTATGGTAATTTAATAGCAGGCTTTGAGGTTATTGTGTGATTTCTAGATAAGTATTCGGTTTTAAGTGAGGATAATGTATTTTAGAGGTTAAAGAATTGACTGTTTTTAATAAAGATCAATCTCAACTCGATTGCATATAGAACAGAAGTAATTGTTATCAGTAATCGTTCTCTCAACGGAACTATATAATTCTAGTTGTGAACATAAAGAAGCTTTAAAGCACTATGTCACCAAGTTTAAAAAAAGTAAACAAAATAAATCGTCGCTTCGCCTCTAATTATCATCATAACTCGAATAAAACTCTTCTGTTGTTCGTTTCAAAATATTCCTCAATTACTGAAAAAAAACAGCTTTAAGCACCTTCAAACACAAAACATCCAATTTAAAATACACCCTCCAAACCTCCCAAATAGCAAATGATATGAATTTTATGAAAAATCAGGTAAAGTGGAAAGGCCAATTTTTAAACGAGAAATTAAATCATGTCATAAATGTACAATGTGCGTGTTTGTACGACAAATCAAATTAAATTCATTAAATTTTATGAAATTCATTAAAATTCTATTTCTGTCACATTTCTGAACAGTTTGTGAAGAAATTTCAAATGAATCTAATAACAATATAAACAGACTACAGAGGCAATTTTTATCAATAGGCATGGAGTTTAACTGAATGTATTTATATAATCCCGATTAACACGGCCACGATTCTCTGCAAACTATTTTGTATGGAAACGTTGAGAACGGTATGCAGATATCAGTGCTTTTCGTCGATGTAAATGTCCCATTTCTCTCACTTCATAAAACAAAATAATAAAAATTTGGTGTTGCTCGTTTGATAGATTTGCGCCTTTATCATAAATTCTTTGTGCATATGGCAAGAATTTTGAGTTGCGTTCCTCAGGTTTTTGGACTTTTTTTTGTTTCCAAGTTGGTAAAGCTGGATCCAAATTTGCCGCCCTGAAATCCGTTAAACGGTTTAAGACTTTTAGGGAATCAACGTGCTTTAGAAGTGAGTCTTGGTTCCAGAAAGTAATTCTAAATTAACTGCTAATGAATAATAAAATTAATGAAGTACTGCAGTAAAAATTTAAAATCATTATATAACTTAAAAAATGGAAATCCCGAGTCTCTCTTTAAAACGTTACACATTTAAACTTTTGATATCATGTTGGTACTTTTGCTTTTTATTTTATTATTTGGTAAATGGAGAGAACTTTGCAGAGAATCGTGAAGTTTATAAGATTATTAGCAGCATATATCAACGAATCTCAACAATTTTCCTCGTGATTGCTGATGAGAAAACGGAATAAAAATAAAATCTGGTTAATCGGGATATTATATTTATTAATAAATCTCATCAAATTTCCAATTCAAGCTGTGCATGAAAATTGAGTGCTGTCAGAATTTATTTAATCGAATCATATCCCCAGCAACAACAAAAAATTACATTCGTCAAATTTCAAAAGGAAAATGGCATAAAATTTAATGAAATAAATTTGCTCAGTTTTCGCCGACTGCCGTTCTGCGAATCCAATTATGGAGAATATACTCTCTGGATCGTATTCAACAGTGCTCTACATGAGTCGTCTCAATGTTCATTTTCGATGTTAAAAAATGTATAGAATTTTGAAAATATACGCGCAATCAATTGTTCGATGTTTGTAAACATTGTATGTTGGAGGAGAGATACCCCTATGATTTTTATTTTATCTCAGTTTATATCTTAATTAATGAATAACCTTGGCGCTCAAGTTCAAATTTTATTCCATAAAAATTTTAAACCGTGAAATGAGGGCTTGACTTAATTGACAATTTAATAACAGAATATAATTTCGGATCAACAACTCAGCTTTTTCGAAGAAATAAGATAAGAATTTTTCATTTTCCGTCACGAATTCCTCAACTTGAGATTGCAAAAATCAACATCCCGCTAGAGAAAAGTTTTTGGAGCTTTTGGAACGTCAAGGAAATTCTACTTGTTATAAAACAAATTTTATTGCTGGATTCTTGCAAACCTCGATTTCATTAAAAATTTAAATATAATAGAAAATTATAAAAAGAAGAAACTTGGAAAAAGCATCTAATTTGATGGAAACTTGTGATGCATATTAATTAAATTTGTCTATCAGTTTAATTGAGAAATAAGTTGTGGCAACTTAAAGTTTCCAGTTACTTCGAGTTTTTTGTAGCTTCCCCTTACTTTTTGATTCTTTTAACTGCTTAAGTAACAATCTGTATAGAAGCAAGAAAAATAAATCCTTTGTTTCCAAACTTATGGCAACTTTTTGTTCACTTTCAATATTTGTTTTGCTTTTTGTGCTTTTTTGTACTTTTTGCGTGTATATTGTATGTTTTGTGTCGACATGGTGTAATAAGGCATGAGATTAGCTTTTTGAAATGAAAGTTTGTGTGATGCTACTGTTGATCTTTGGAATGTTAAACGTCTAAAATGTATTGTTGACTCGCCCCAAAGTTAAACAAACGTAAATTGCTACTTAATTCGTTTTTTTCATTAGACAGCAAAAGGTATAAAGAGAATGTAATGTGATTAAGGAATTTATGAGTTCAAGGTAGTCAAAAATTGACTTTAAGTTAAAAAAAGGTCGGTTTAATGTATATGAATATGTTAATTGTGAATGAAAATGCCAGAAGTGGTAGCTTCCACTAATACTATCATACAATCTGTGTAAAAAAATACTCACCACTATCACACTCGCAAGTACAGTTCGCACTCTCTACTGGTGGCTCCTCGCTAAAATCAGTTTCGTCTGTTGTGCTGGTGTCGCTGTTAAAATTCACTGTGAAATACACAAATTGCAAATTAACCTCAAGTCTGTTCTGTAACACCATTTAAGACCTACTATAATTATTAAACTCGTTCAAATTAAAACTGTTGCCTAAACTAACACCCGTATCAATTCCTGGCAAATTGGTGGGCCTATCACTAAATGGGCGGGCAGTTTTCTGGTGCAAGCAACAATACTGTGTGTGTTTACAGACATCTGGTACCGCAGGTGCCGAGGATAATGTCGAAGAGCTGCGGTGAACACGAAATGAGTTTGTCGGTTTTAGCTTATCAATGACTAAGGAGTTTTTTCTGGACGATGTATGGGCGCTTTTGACGCTGGGCGAACGTTGATGGTGGTACCGAGGAATTACCTTGAAGATGGAAGATGAAATGGATTAGTATGAAGCGAGGGCGAGGATTATGTGCGGCGGTGATGTTTACTATGAAAATTTCAAATTTGAAGGAATTTTGAAATTTTATGGAAGAATCGATTAAATAAGAAAATATTCATTCAACATGAAAACTAAGAAAATGATCATCAATCTAAAAAGCTCTAAAAACTAAAAAAGCTCACCTTATCCTCCAGCAGCGAATTACCGCACAACTCCTCGCAGTCCTCCTCAATCATCGAGAAAAAGTCTTTGAACGTCTCAGGGAATGCTCCTCCACTATTATGCTTGCCCCCGTTTTGAGGTGGTCTCGCATCCATTATTCTGCAAAGCAAACAAAATAAAAGCTCTTACATTTCTACTCAAAATTAATTACATATAATTTCTTGTAATTTGTATCTTTTGTACTTTCCAACATCTTTATTATGTATCTTTATGTAAAATTGATGTTCTATGTAAAAATTCTTTGGATTTCTTGGATTTTATTTTCTTCAATAGAATCAATCAAAGAAATTCTTGGAAGTGAAAACTTTTCTCGTTTTCCCTCAATTCTCCCTCAAATTTTATTTTCATCGAGAAGTGGAATAAAAACAGCATTAATGAAATTTATCATTCGATCTATACTTAAATCTTTTTAATTTTCCTGTAATTTTCTTTTAATTTTTCTGCGCTTTTTGTGTAATTCTGATAATTCTGTGTTATTTCGTGATTATTCAACTTTCTTATAAATTTCTTCAAGCAATTTGTAAGCAAATTTTGGAGTACTTTTGAACAACTTTTTAACGTAGGTTGGCTCCATTCGCATTAATTGGAAGACTCGCAGATAATAAATATAGAAGTTAGGAAGATTAGACATTTCTTTAATTACTTTTAAATTACTTTAATTCTATTTAATTGCTCTAATTGGCTGAATTGGTTAATTGGCATAATTGTTTCCATCAATGCTATTATTTTCTTCAATTTCTTAAATTTTCTCTGTAATTTCTTTAATTAGAGGGGGAATGTGAATGGTTGAGTAGTTAAGGAACGATTCTAATTATTGTATTTCCAGAATGTTTAACAGACTGCGTTCATGTAATTAATCAATGATCAATGAGGGTTTATCCTTTCCTGACTTTCTAGGTCAATTTTTACTTGTTAATAAAATTTTGTCATTTTAAGGCATCTGTCAAAAATTTCAGAAGATGAAAAATTCAGCAATCAAATTACACTTCAATAAGCTATAAATTCAAACTTGAGCTTTTCAAAGCTGAAAGTTTTCTTCTTTTCATCTTCAATTTCATTCAGTGACAATTCTTTTTAAGACGACAAAGAAAATAATATTTGTACAAAAATAAACACAAAATATCCTCAGAAAATATTTCCAAGAACAACATTTTTTTTATCTGCAAAAAAGATCAGAATTCTCTAAAAGCTCAATTTCCTTCAATTTTAATCAATCAATCGATCCCAACGTCCAATTAAAGGAATTAAGTAAGAAACATTATCCATTTTTATGGTTTCTAGAGATAATAGTTAGTGTGGCTATTGGTGCAGCACTTCAAGTGCTTGACTTCACCCACATAGCAAAAGTTCCACAAAACTTAGCAAACATTTCAAGTGTTTCAAGTGTTTTGAGTGTGATGAGCTTTTCTGTTTATTTCCACTTAGTTTTTTAATTTTGGGTGACAATGAAGGATTGCGAGAATAAAAATGCTTTATTTGGATATTTGTTTGGTATTGTTGTTTGGAATATTACAGGGTTCGATAAGCACCAACATTTTTTGGAAATTTCCCTTAAGTTTCCCAAGAGCTTTTTTATTTTATTTAAGTCTTAAGAATTCAGTTTAAAAATCATGTTTAATCCCCACCAGTCCTTCTAATTTATATTTCATTAAACCATCACACATCTCACTGTATTAACTTTTACGGTATTTATTTTATTTTAGCTCATCTCAAAAATGGATGAAATTTCAATTTGAGGAAAACTTATAATTAAGGATTTTGTTGGTGTATTTTGTACTCTTGTTTGTACGTGTGGACTGTGGAGAGAAAAATTGAAATTTAATCAGAACTATTTTCAGAATACTGGAAATTTAATCAAGTAGAGTTTTTGAGGGGGTTGGGAGGCAGTGCTTTGCATTGTAAAAATGTTTTGATTAGAAAAATGAGTATTTTTTGTATTTTTCCTTCAGTTGTTTTGCTTGTAATCAAGGACAATATTATCAATATAACAGAAAAGGTACCAGGCCCTGCCCAATTTTATAAATTTGATATTTCGAGTACATTAAATTGAAATCCCGATTGAATAATTCATTTTTAAAAATCCCCAAAAGTAAAAATTCATTGGGTAACCTTTGAAATTAATTTCAAATCCTCATTTAATTTCATTTGCTACACATTATAATATACTTTCATCAATTTCACAAAAATAATCATCGTCAATCATTTATAATTTCTAGAATTTCTCAAAATATTACAAAATTCTCATGAACTTACGCATTTATTAGAGTTACACAATAACTTGTAATCAGTGAATAACAGAGTATTTTTGGCACTGTTAAAATTTTTTTTTGTGTTTTTTTGAAATTCTGTTGTCAACATAAATAGTTTTAAAAATTATCACAAAACTTTCCCATAATCCTCAAGGATTTTTTAACCTTAAAAACATGTAAAATGCTAACACCGCTATTGTATGGTATTGTTTTGAACAGTTTACTGAATATATGAATATCAGAACAATAACATTAAAACTTTGAACAATTTCCAACATCTCCCCAACCATTAAATGTTAAACACAGGCAATATCTAGAATACCATGATGACAATATCACTTAAATGTAAAGCGTCCACCCATCCAAGCCGCAATATGAAGGCCTTACAGCATATATACATTATACACCATGGGCAGTATCTAATATCATTTAACATACTAACATAGTAAAGTAGAGTCAAGCTGCAATACTTCGTGGCATAATCAAAGCGGACAACAAATTGTAACCAGTAACGATAATTCCTTATATCATATAGCACAAAATTAAGTTACTTCGTGCTGCAAACATTGTTGCTGTAATTTGCTGTGCTAGCTATAAATAAGAGTTTGGGGCAGGGTTTTAGGTGCTTAGGACGGATTTTTGTTTGCAAGTGTGGATTGAGCTATACGATGATTTAGGGGGGTTTTCTTTATTTCAGCGTTAAAAGAACATTAAAGAAGGTTAATGATTCAATTCGTTCGGAAAGTGTTTAAATAGCTGATAATTGCTTAAGTTTGCAGTTTCGATGAGGTTTTTTGAAGTTTTTTGAATCTTGTTTTCATGAATATTGAATTGACTTTAAAATGTTGTCAAACAATTTGAAAACTTTGTAAACGATCTACAATCTACATAGTAGACATAAAACAGACAAAAGTATTGATTTTATTCATTTTTGCTGATTGGAGTTCGCAATGAGTTTTTGGAGAATAGATTAAATGTCCAATCTATAAGCAATTAAAAATTAATAATAAGCGCAAATAAAACATTTTAAATATTAAATTACCGTCCATTAAATTTAATGAATATTGATATATAGAATGTGAACATCCTGTGTTGACATTATAATCAGTGTCCAAAATTGATTATGATTGACAAATTAACTAATTGGTTGATTGATGTGATTCCATTAAAATATTTATTAATTTTAATTACAGCTTTAAAATTCTAATGAACCGATTTACTAATGAGGAGATTATTATTTAAAATGTTTTCAATACAAAAAGGACTATTCAATGTTCCCTTTGGTATTTAGGATTTTCCCACAATCCCTGGTCATCCCCGACATAAAACATACTAACCACACAAAGTCCCAAACAATAACAAGATCACGAAATACCACCACAGGGCTGATTCAATTTGCTCAGCTCTTTTGTGTGCCATAGTTTTCTATTTGCTCTTAAATAGCACTTTCTGTCTAATGATATGATAGATGTGTTTTCTCGCCATCTACTTACATTATAAATGTATGGAGAATTGCTAAGAATTTAGGAAAATGTATAAATGTACAAGGATTTAATATATCATGTTAAATTAGGACATTTTCGCCTCGCAAATTCCTTAGAAAATGCTGAAACCATCGACACACATTTTTATATGTTGCGTGTGCTGGTTTGGCACTGGTGAAAATTACTTTTGGTGCAAAATAATTGATGTAGAAAAATTCAATTTATTTTGTTGTTTTTGGCAGCTTTAAGGATGATTATCTATGAACCTAGCTGTAAGGATTTGAACCTTGTTTAAAATCGTTTGTAGTTCCACAAAAACATCAATGCAATTTTTAACAGTGCTTTGTTGTCAGCAAAGCATAAAATTGATGGAAAATTGGAGAATCATGAATGGAAAAAACATTAAATGGAATTATGAGTAAAAGTGATTGAAGAGCTTTAGCAGATTCTGGAAATAATTGACATTCTTTTGTGTTCGCTCGTCTTTCATCAGATTTTTGCGAAATTTTCTGCAAGATTGCTGTAAAATGTTCAGTCTTTTAGTCTTTGTAACAGGAATTTAAATCGAGGTACTTATCCTCGCTAGCAATAATAATTGTTTACGCATTCAAGCTTCAAAGCACAAAGAGCACCCGGCTGAGATTTGCAGGAAGCTTTGTTCAATTAAAGCTTTGGGGTTTTTTGTTGTTTGTAAGGATATTGCAAGGAGAATTGAGAATGTTGGGGAATTTGCTAATGGATCCAAAATAAAAGTTTTAAACAGAATTGCTAGGAAACTTGTACAAAACTTGAACAATTCCATTTTACCAAACTTCTACCAAACTTGAAATAAACTTTTCCTATGAAATAATAAAATAAATATGAAACTACACGGACAAAACTTAAATAAAACTTAAATTCCCAGTTTTCTTAACATAAACAAAATTTTAAAAGTGCATCCTTGCATTTCTTGAACCCTTGGGGGTAGTATGAAGAATAACAAAAGTTTTTTTGTACAAAAAACGAATATTATAACAGTCAAGTTTAGAGCTTGCATTTAAGTTTTTATGGTCTTATTATTTTTAATGCTTTTTCATGTTTTTGATGCTTTTAACGCTCGATGGAAGAAGCACAACTGAAAATCACATAATGAACTTTTAACCGGAAAACTCTGAAAAACTCTGGAAAACTCTGATATATGTAACAATAAAAACGTTGCTAGCTTTCGAGCAGAATGAATGCATCAAAAGACCATTAAAGTCTATTTTATCGATTCTGAAAAAAAGGAGATAATCATCAAAATGTTTGTGGAATTGTGAAATGCATGATAATGCTCAGAATCTGATGAATGATTAATTTTTTTATTGACCGGTGAAAGCTCATTAAATTTTCATTTCTTTTCATGCAATTCAACAAATGCAATTGAATGTGGAAATTACAAGACTTTTGGGATTTATCGAAACTTCCAACTATCAGAAAATTTATTACATGGAAAATGATGAGAAACTTTTTTTGTGCTTTAAGTTTTCAATGGATTTTTTATGTGAAAAAATTGTATTCTGTAAATGGCCGAGTTTCAAAAATTGCCTAAATGCAGGCGGAGCTTTTTTTGGCCGACGGATTTGACGTGTTGTATGGGATTTTCTTGGGAAAAGTCGGGAAAAAATTAATAACTTCTTTAAACGTAATTGAATCAAACTGCGAATGCTTTTCAGACAAAATGAAGTATTTTCACACATAAAAAAAATATGAAACCAAAATAAATAGTTAGTCCGCTGAACAAACTTTTCATTTGAATTTGCGTACTTCCGAGAAAATTTTGGCCGACAAAAAAGCTTTTAACAAAAAAAATTCTAGGCGTCGGAAAATTCTGAAAATTTGTATTCTAGTCTAAAAAGGGACCAATATTAAGAAAATGATGTCACCGGAAGTTTTTGTCCTCTCACTTCCGGTTTGATAAGGGGTCGATAAAAACTGCTTTTTAAAATCAACCCTTTTTCGGATCTTTCCAAAAATTCATAGAATTAATGTATAGCACATTCCATGATACCTGGGACAGAAAAAAAGCACCATGATATTCGGGACACTCACGAATTTCTTACTTTCCGGAAGGATTTTTTGATTTCTACTAAATCGAAAACAAACATTATACTAATCTCTAACTATCTGCTTTTAAATAAGTCAATAAATTCTTCCGGAAAGTAAGAGAATCACGAGTGTCCCGAATATCATGGTGCTTTTTTGCTGTCCCAGGTATCAAGGAATTTGCTATTAAATTCACTTTTGATAAAAATTCAAAAAATTCAAAAATTCAAGATGGCTGACAAAATAACGGTCAAAATAATTTTTAACCTAAAATTTTTTAAATTTCAAATTTTTTTAAATAAATTTTTAAATTTTTTTCAACAAGCCTCAAATGTCAGCTTTAAGGGAAAAAAAAGTTTTTTGAACTATGTTAAGGAAAATGAGAGATATCAGCTGGAAAGCTAGACAAGACTAAAATTGGCGCCCAAGATGAAGGAATAAGTGGATTTTGCTGAAAATTTGTAAATGACTTCTTTTAACAGTCATGTTAAAAAAAAGTATAAAAATTTCGATCAAATAAAACTCCTTCATCTTGGGCGTCAATTTTAGTCTTGCCTAGCTTCCCAGTTGATATCTCCCATTTTCGTTAATATTTTTCAAAAAAAAACTTTTTTTTCCCTGAAAGCTTGACATTTGAGGCTTGTTGAAATAAATTAAAAAACGTTTGAAATTTAAAAAATTTTAGGTTAAAAAATTATTTTGACCGTTAATTTGTCAGCCATCTTGAATTTTTTGAATTTTATGAATTTTTTTCAAAAGTGAATTTAATAAACATTAATTCTATGAATTTTGAAAAAAATGTATCCGAAAAAGGGTTGATTTTAAAAAGCAGTTTTATCGACTCTTATCAAACCGGAAGTGAGAGGACAAAAACTTCCGGTGACATCATTTTCTTAATATTGGCCCACTTTTAGACTAGAATACAAATTTTCAGAATTTGCCACGCCTAGAATTTTTTTTGTTAAAAGCTTTTTTGTCGGCAAAAATTTTCTCGGAAGTACGCAAATTCAAATGAAAAGTTTGTTCAGCGGACTAACTATTTATTTTGGTTTCATATTTTTTTTATGTATGAAAATACTTCATTTTGTCTGAAAAGCATTCGCAGTTTGATTCAATTACGTTTAAAGAAGTTATTAATTTTTTCCCGACTTTTCCCAAGAAAATCCCATACAAAACGTCAAATCCGTCGGCCAGGCATTTTTGAGGCAGTGCCATCTACTGGGACCTTTTTTACTCAATAAAATTGAAATAAGAATAAAAGCAGTTAATTGCGGACTACTTCAACTGCGGACTATATTTCCAAAAAAAGTTTGATTTTTTACAGCTTTAAGCTCGGACGACTTTTCTCCAAAAATATTTTTGGAGTGGCTTCGCACCATAAAAAACAATAATTTCTAGAAGAACTTTTATGTTGGTACCTTACTGAAATGCTTCTAGCTTACATTAACCAAATAGCGAGTTTTTTTCATGATATTTTGTCATTTATTCCAAACCGACCTAAAATCTCAAATACATGCTGAAGACACGCTGTTTAAAAATTTTTGGTTCTGAGTATGCAAAGTTCTTGCAAATCTGTCCAATTTTTAATCGTGTTTGGAAAATTTTTATGAAATTGGAATTGTTTAGCTTTAGTGCCCGATACTATACTATAAGGTTTTGCACGCTAATTGCGGACTATTTCTTAAGTTAATTCCGGACGTTTAGCACAAGCAAAAATTTTAATTCAAAATGTAGGTTTAGGTTGTAATGTTCGCAGTAAAGTAAATAAAAAGATTGTTTGGATTTGTTGCAAAATATGCATAAAAATATTGTAAGCTAGAATGTCATGGTCAAGTCAGAAACCGATATCATAGACGAGAGATGATCAGCAAACTCGCCTGCTCGACCAATTCCAACCACCGACTGACTTGTGGTGAGCAAATGACATGCAGCAACTCCAAACCACCTTAAGAGCAAAATAAGGTTGAACTGACGAAAACGCATACCAACAAGATCAGATGGCAATGATGTAAATCGGATAGAAAGAAGAATCGAGACTTTCTAGTTCGAACTGTTGAGGTGATAAGACGTGTGAGATTAATTTAGAGCAAAAATTAAATCTAGTGTCAGGAAGTGGAGTGTCGTAGCCCTAGAAGGAAAGTGGAAGGATAGGAAGAGTGGGGAGTAAGGGGAAAGGATCGCGAAAGTTAGGGGTTTATGACTGAAGTGACACTGAGAAAATATAGAAAATAGATTGATTCTCAGAAATTATAAAGTGTTTTATTTGGGGTTAAGTTTCGGGAAGCTTTCAAGGGTTGGTCGTTTATTGTTTCTTTTGAGGGTTAAGGGTTTGATATGGGTAAGTGAGTTTTGCGGGTGAGTTTGAGTAATCTTGAAATTATTGTTAGCCAGGTAATACATTGAAAAGATTTTCCCAGTTTCCAATTGGGTGGCGCATAAATTATCTTTTTTTAATAAGTTTGCTTAAAATTCTCTAAAGCTTTGAGTCTCTTAAAAATATCAGTGCTCTTATAAAAAAATCTTAGAAATTCCCATTGGGTCCCCTGTAACATGAAAAATATATTCATAACCAACTTAAATTCATAAAACGTTACAAGGTTGTGTATAAAGGAAACAATGACGCACATTAATGAAGTCAAATGTCAAATAATCTTTTTGAGCTCAATTACACCAACAGCACCTTCAGCTGGTCGAAAAATCCTCCTTATTCACAAAAACTATCTTTATAACCAGAATTGTTCAAATTTGTGTTATCCGAGAGCTCAATAATTGTTCTAACGTGAAATAACGACCATAAGGACTTGTTCAACGTGACCTTGAGATGCTACTCATGGTCAAAAAATCAAAATTGTCAAATTCAAATTGTAATTCATTGAAAATATTGGTTCTATCAGAATGTGGGTGAGGTACCATCACTAGCTGCTTGTGGTGAAAAAATTTGTTTTGGCTAAGTTTTTTTACAAGGATTCATTGTCAATCTTGAGAGGAGTATGAGGAGGTGCTCGAGGTACCAAGCAGCTTCTCTTGGTGATTTTTTCTTCGATAACTATTTAAAAAGCTGTAAAAAAATTCAAAACTTTACCAAAAGCAGATGCTCATGATACCTCGACCACCTACTAATGCTCCACTTGAAAGTGACAATAACTCCATGGAAAACAAGGTATTCAAAAATAAATTTTCACCACTAGCAGGTGGTGATAGTACCTCACCCACCTTCTGATGGAACCAATATTATATAGAAATTACCCTTTGAATTTGATATTTTTTTACCTCAAAGTCACCATGAGCAAGTCCTTATGGTTGCTGGTAACTTGCTTGAGAACAATTATTATGCTCTTAACAAACCACTTCTGGTCATAAAGTTTAGTATTAGTGATTAAATATGATTTTTCGACCAGCTGTAGGAGCTGAAGGAGCTGAAAGTATTTTTGTGCTGCTCAAAAAATCAATTGTAGTTCTATCAAAGCATTTTATGAGTAAATTTGAACCTTAATTCTTACATATTTTTGCTTGTCAAAAGTATCTTTTTCGAAAAGAATACTCTGATATAATAGTCCGGAGTTAACGAAAAAATAGTCCGCATTTAGGGTTGACTAGTCCGGAATTAACGTGCAAAAACTGTGGTACGGTATGAAGAATACCTCCTTAACCATCAAAAATATTGAAAATCCAAAGACATCATCTCAAAGACCATTTAGTTTGTCACAAGTTATGAGTGTCGAGAAGTATATTTGCAGCAGCAGAAGTGTGCTAATACGCAAATATTCAAAATATGAACCCAAATAGTCCGTAATTAGCATCGTTTATTCTTAAAAGGAAAGTTTTCTGAAAGTTTTGTGAAAATCTTGGAAATGTCTTGGATGAAACTTTTAAAAGGAACTTGAACTGTTCAGTTTGCAGTGTTTTGGGACCAATTTCACTTTCCAAGATAAGAAAGATTTGCTGATAACAAAAAGTTTAAGTGAAATTTCAAGTAAACAGATATTACTAGGAGAAATATCGAAAATCTCATAAATCCATCAAAATGACGTGAATCTTTCAAGGATTTTAGAATTATAATATTAAAAGAAATATTTTTGTTCTTTATCCTGCGAAACTCGATTAACTTTACAAAATCCAAATCATGCTCAACTTTTTCATGATCCTTTCAAAATTTCTCAAAATACTTAAGTCAAGGCTCATCAACCCCCAAAAAACGAATTTGAGTTTTTCCTCTAATTTGATGGTAACATTTTCATTAGAAACAATGAACGAATATAAAGCTAATCTAATTTCAAGATCGCAGCTAGCAGATACTTCGAGCACACTCGAACTCACTTGAATACACTTGAAAGAACAAAAGCGACGAAATTGCTGAAGTACATCGTCCCAAAACGAATTTACCTCTTGCCGTGTAGTACGTGCTTTTAATATAAAGAAACATCAATCCATCAAACACTGAGTTGAACCCTGAAAAGCTCGCAAAATTCAGTGAATTTGATAAAAAATGGTAAGTGAGACCGGGGAATGTGATTGGGTGATGGGGTTTTACATTTCATGGAGAGTTTTTTATTCTATTTTTCACCTTTATTATTATGTGCAATTTTTGCAGCAAATTGTATTCGATTCATTGAATTCGAAGTGATAAGTGTAGAATTCAGAGCATAAATGTATTTGCAAATCTAGAGCTGTATTTAATCTACTCACTGTAGCTTGCAGGTTTATAACCTCCCTTTTTTCATTTCGAAAAAAAATGTCTGACTCGCCATACTTTTCTCTTGATTCTTTTAAATCTCTGTAAATATTTTAATTTCTTGGAGCTCCCTATTTATTCCCCTCTTTATTAGTAAATCTTTCTATGTGGGAAGAATATAATCATAATAGTCAAGGAAAAAATGTAAAATGTCTCATTTAAGAACTAATGATCTTGAGAAACATAAAAACAAAGATTATCCGCAGTAATTTCGCACTAAATGTGAGTTATGTTGATAATATATGCAATTACACCTTTAAAGTCACCTGAGCCAACTTTACACGATTTCTGGTAAATCTCGGCAACGTTATGGAGCGAACATTAATATTTTACGAAACTTTGTTGAGGCAATTTAATTTAATTTACTCGGAAAGGAGTCGACGGGGAAACTTGAGCTCCTTTGCCATTCAAATTTGCTGACGAATTGATTTCTACTCCAACAATATAATATGGTGTATCATATTTTCTTCAATGACAAAGATCAGAAAATCAATTCCTTTCCTATTTAATATCTACTGTTTTATCAGCTCCCTCGAAGTCCCTTGATTTTTGAGCTTTACCGCATTGTGAACAAAATTGTCTTGAAACTGCGTACCTCATTTTTTTCATACTTGAGATAATTTTCTTGGAAGCCTTTGCTTTGCTTTGCTTCACTGCCGATACTGTACGCCATGCAAGCCTTGGGAGCTGTTAGAAGATCAGCAAGATAATGTCGCTGCGATTTAAACTGATTTAAATGTGAATGGAATTTGTAGGGATTCCTTCTGGAATTATCTTTCAAGACACAATTTTTCACAATCTAATTTGGAAAGGTGAATGGAGCTGTTTCGGCTGGTTTAGTGATATTTAATAGGGGGGAGTGTGTTAAGATAAATTTCAGTAAATTTTCAAAAATTTAAAAAATATCTTAGATTTAAAAGAACTTCGGAAAAACTTCAAAAAAAAATTCTCGAACTTTTTGTAAAAATATTTCTATCTTCATCTTTAAATTAGAATAACTGGCGGGTCAGTATTTTTATTTTACTAAAAACTTCATTAAAGCTTCCATATATTTCCTAACACCAAAAAATAAATCTGCATACCATCCCATTAACAAAGAACACTAATTACAATTTGAATGGCATCCTTTTTAAACATTTTTGACTAAATTTCAGTCCATGAAAACTTGAAATTGGATCCATTTATTTAATGGGAGCTTTGAAACCCCTTTTTCAAGGTTTTCCCAGATTTTCCCGAATATTTTTCATCAGTTTTAACTTCGGTAGTACCCAAACTCATGAAAAGTTAGTTTAATAATAAATTGTTTTAATTCTTTTGTTACTTGCCTCGAACTCCATTAATTAGAAAATTCAATTGAATTTTACATTTATTAGGAAAAAACGGTAAAAACGCAAAAGAAACTGGCAAATTCCGTTTCTTGAAAAATCCACGAAACGAACAATTAATATTTTAAAATCTACCCAATGTCCTCGATTTCCCCGAATTCTTCAAGAACAATGAAAAAAGATGTAAATAATGGAAATGTCAACCTTCCTCGGTTCTCTAATCCTCCAACATGTAAGTAATTGTAAAATTCACCATCGCGAGCTAAAACAAGCTTTTTGGGAGAAAAGTCCGTCTGCTTAAAATTCGAGTAGTTGAGATTGGCAACCTTTCGAACCTTCTTCGAACAAACAATTCATAGATCTTCCTTTTTTCAATTTACTTGAATTCTTCAGAAATAGCTCGTAATTTGCCTCAGATCTACCTTTTAATAAAGAAACTGGAGCTGACTGTGTCAGATATACTCGCTACTTTCCTCCGTTTTCTCGAGTGTGGGCGTTAAGGATACAATTAATTTTGCTTTCCCTTATGTCTCCCTTCAAGTAAAATTTGTCAACTTCAAGTCAAATTGGTTGTTTCCGAGTTGTATCGCTCTAGAGTGTCCTGAAAATCAATTGCGGTGTTCTTAACGAGCCTTAAATAGCCCGCCTAAAGTATTTAACAACAAATTGCGCTCCAAATACTTCAAAAGAGAAAAATTCTATAAAAATTTCTTCATGATTTCAAAGCTCCAAGTGGATTTAGTCTATTAAGAAGATATTTTAAGAAAATTGCAAAATTATGAGGTTGTTATGAGTTTATTTCCGTTTAGCGTGTACTCGCAGGTACAAGGATGTTACTCAAAGCAATGCAATGGCAGCAATGAAAGCGAAAGGTGGAACGTGATGTTCTATAATTAAATTAATATGGTTAGATGCGGCAAATTGTCTGGAGATGCTTAATGTAGCGATATGCTGAATAATGTGAATAATGTTACAAAATGTGAGAAAATGGAAAATGTGCAAGAATTATGCAAAATTAATTGGAAATGTCATGAAATTGTTCTCTTGTTGGTCTTTTGAAATTTATTATTCTATGACTTGGTTTTGTAGGGGAATAATTACTTGAAAGTTGAAATGAATATGATTAAAGTTGTTTATTAGCTAAGATCAAACTAAGTTTCCAGTGTCCAAGGTTGACTTAAATGCCCATTTAAAAGCAATCATAATTAAATTTCACATAATTCTTCACATTCTATACAAATATACGTCCAATATTCAACAAACAAGTCCTAAACACTCCAATTCTCTTCTTATACATTTTATCAATCAATTTCCCAATTAATATTTAATATGAACTTATTCGAATTACTGCCATTCATATGTAACGCTTCTCCATGTATTTCCCTCATTTGTTTCCTTTCCTTTCTCGATTTTCCGCAATTTCTTGTTAAACTTTTCCACCCAGAATCTCATGCAAAAACAAAAAACTTAAATAACTTAAACAAGTTAAGTATTTCTGCCTTTTGCCAAGTTTTCTACGTCGGTTCGCATGGAATTGTTGCTTACAAATTATTCACTAAACTTTTTTCATTAAATATTCATCGCTGGCTATTCACATTTGCGGATGGAAATACTCTGACACAGCAAACAGCAAATGTATTACAAAGGATTAAATAGATGCTTGTTTATTTCTACGTCCGATAATACACATTGTTGCATATTTTGTTTGGGTATTTTAAATGTACCGTTTAATTTGATGTTGTATTAAAGGTCAGAGTGGAGCAGAAAGGATTAAGGAGATGATGTGGGCGGTCTGGTTTCGTTAAAAATTCATTTTCATCCTAGAACGAAATTTGCGTGAAAATGTTAAAGAGCGTAGATCAAATTCAATGAAAATTCATTTTCGCTAAATCACCGTCATTTCTGATTGCACACTCTAAATTAGCTTGTTTTTATTCTAAGAAAGTTTGGAACTATAGTTTTGAGTTTGCAAATCTACTTGAAGCGCTATCTTGAAATTTATGATTTTGATATCCACAAGACTTAATACGCCTTTGAAATGATGATTATCATAATATCATTCATCATTTAATTTATAATTTAATTAGAGTTACATAGAACGTAAATAATTAATTAATATCCAAACTTTAGTGTCAAATGTCAGGAGGAGCTCCAATAATTGTATTCAAGTAGAAAAACTGCTCTATCTTATCTCTCTTGTTCTTTCCTAACCAACTTAATTAGATTTGCAGCCAATTATTAAGTTTTAAATAGAATTTCATAACATAAAACACAATTGTTGTTAGTTTATTTATATTTTTCAACTTGTAATAGTTTTTGATCTCTTAGAGCTCGAGAGCCTCAATTTATTGATGGTAAAATTATGGTGGTTTAATGTTTTGAAGACTGTCACATGCAAGAGTTTTGACAGTAAAGAAGAGAGCTTCGTGAATTTCACGGGAAATATTCTAGTTAAAAATAATATAACAGAATTAACCTCAAATTTGTTCGCTTTTAATTAATCTCTACATAATAATATACAGAGAATTTTCATAAATTGAATAAAATTCATAAATTTACGACGCCATAATCCAAAAGTTTTAAACACATTTCCTAATTATATTAAAGAACAAGCAAAATCAGAGCAGTTCTTCTTGTTAAATCCTCACACCAGCTTATTTTGTAATACTGGTAATATTTGGGTAATACATCATGTCTTAATAAGACTCCATACAACTCTACACCGACAGGTATTCAGGCATTACCTCATTTATCCATTCATACCTTCGCAATATCTGATAACATTATAATTCCTGGTATAAACAAACTGTGCGGTAGATTAATGTAATAATATTTTTGCTCTAATGCTTATTTTACTCATTTCTTTATAATACAATGCCAGATAGCATTTTCTAACTTTAGCATGATCAGTATTATGTTTAGATTAAGACAGAAGATTATTGTTTTAGAGATTTCGTTTTGATATGATAACTCATAGTTCAGAAAATCCCCAAAAAACTTTATTGCGTTCTTGCTTAAAGCTCAATAATGAATCAATCCATACTTGGATAATAACTGCCACCTAAATACTGCAAAATACTGAAAATTCTGTACGAAAATCCATACAAAAAGTCTCGTTATCTTTTATCCATCGAAAATAAATTAATGCTTGTTTGCTTATCTTCAGATATTTCGTTATGTGTTGTAGTTTATTCTTTATTATTTTAGCCACACGGTCATGTTGTGATAAGAAACATCCATAATGGGTTTAGTTTATTAGTGTTTCCAATAATTTATTAAACTTGTTTTTGGGCAAGCTTGTAATCAGGCAAATTGTGGTTGAAGGGGTTAATGTGGGGTTAACATTGGGATGCTTTGAGCGTATTTGATGTGGTTTTGAGTTATAATGTGTTGGAAAGTTAGCTGAGTAATTAATTAACTCAGAAGTTTTAAATTCTCAGAAGTATGCTTTAGGGTACTTTTGCATGAATTGAGTCTACTAGGGGCCTGTAAATTATATATTTGAAAGAATAAATCAAATCCCTTAAAATACATTTTATATTAAGATAATAAATTCCGTTGATAAATTGATTTTGTGAATTGAATATGAAATTTCCAAGTAATTCAAAGAAAACATTTATTAAGTATCTGTAAAACACCATCGATAATACCCCATCTATCAACTTTTACAATCCCCAGCAAGCAGCATGACATTTATCTAACTTTTCACTACCACAAAAATTGAAAAATAAAAGTTTATCGCCGACTAATAAATCTAAATTGCTTGCCCCCCGACATCTGTTCCCATAAAACTCAAATAAACTCAAATAAATTTCATAAAAATACCCAAAAACAACAAAATCGATATTCCCTGAATAAAACTTTTTAAGATAAAAAAGTTTGGTTTTTTTGTGGAACACAACCCGCCACACATTGCATCCTATAGCAGAGCTCCATAAAATTTCCAAAAACAAGAATTTATCAACATTTTAAAGTAGCAAAAAGTTTGTCAGCCAAGTGCGAGGCAAAAATGAGGAAAAATAAAAAGTTACCAGTGAATATGTATCTTTACAATGTTTTCAATACACAAAAGTGGAAAAGATAAAAAGATAAAAAAATATTATAAATTGGAAAGTGGAAAAGTGAAAATTGAAAATCAAAGTTCAACGTTCTTCTGCAACTTTTTCTATTAAACCAGAGCATAAAGCATACAAAATTTTTTTATGTTTTTCTCGAGAGAAGGCAGACGTGGCCAATCTTTGTTTCAACTTCTAGGTTATTTTCTTTAATAAAGCGAAAATGGTGTTTAAAGCTCAAATGACAAAAATTGATACATAAAATAAATCCTTAACCAAAGTTCGACCACTCCTGCCCAAAACCAACCAAAACTTGGAAGTTTTCCAAACGTCTCGCACAAAGTTCCTTGCTCCACATTTGTAACGTCAATATTCATTAAAATCTATTAAATGAAATTTCCCAATCGATTTTGGGTTCATTACAAATTATGCTTCACTTAATATATTTCAATGATGTATAAAAAAGACATAATTTTAACAAAGCAGCGAACAAACCAAAGCAACTATGAAGACAGAGTGGAAAGCTATCGCAGTCTGATGACAAAATGAAGTTGTAGAGCTTAATTGTAAATATTTTCAATTAAAACTTAATTATCTGTTCTATTATGTTTTGTTTTATTTTTGCCTAGAATGAATTTCTATCAACTTTAATTTAGTTATATTATTAAATTTTCGCTGTAATTATGATGTTTTTTCAGAAATATACTTTGGCTATAAATATTCGCTGTTGTGTTATTCTATTAAATTCACTAGGTTGATTATTTTAAACTTGATTGCCCTTGGGGCCAGAAAAAAGGATTATACCAAGGCGGAAACTTATTACCGGGAATATTTTTGAAAAGGTTTATTATGAAATTTTGGTTTTTCGAATTTTTGAAATTTAAATTTTCAAATTGTAATGTTTGGAACCAAAAAGTCGACCCTCGATACTTACATTTTGGAACATATAAAAATATTTTTGAACTTTGAAATTTTAAAACATTTGTTTTTAAATTTGAAATTCGAGTAAATTTTTAGACTATATGACTATAAAGCAACAAAGTAACTGAGATAAAGAAACTCAACCCTCAAAATTATTTGCGCTGCTGAATGGCTAAAAGTTTCACAATTTATCAAGTAACGAAGCGCAATGAAGTAATAAAGTTTGACTAAAGCAATGTAGACTATAAAGTACTTAATAAAGCTTCGGGGAATGGTAGAAGTTTCCTGGAATTTCCGGGTGAAAATTATTAATTGAATATTTCAGGATCTTCCTGGAGCTTTATTGAGTTATGTTTGGTTATCGTTATTTTAAAGCTAAATTCAGTGTTTCATATTTTTGATGGATCGTTGATTTGAGTTTAAGATACATGAGGTTGCTGAAAGTTCCTTTTAATTTTAAGTTTCAGTAAAATCATGAAGATGACTGAAGAAGTAAACCAATGAATAATAAACAACTCTAATTAGTTGTTAAAACAATACAGACATGAATCAAATACAAATTACCATAAACTTATAAACTCATTTTCAAGTCACGATCCTAATGAATCTTTATATAAATGTGTGAATTGTCTAAAATTTGTCTACAATTCGTAAACTTTGCTTTAAAAATCATCGCACTCTAAACTAATTGCCTTATATGCAGACACTTTAATGATTTGAGCGCGTATTTGAAAGATCTTTTGAGATTTTAATGGCTTCTAAGATTAATGGTTATTATCTTTGATAATTTGTTGAGCGATTTATCTCAATCCGTGGAAATTCAATGGAAATTCATGGAAGAGCGCGAAAAATTTTGGAGGATTTGGGAGGATATTCGAGATTTGTGGATTCTTAGTGAGAAAGAACCATAAATCACTTTACTTCTTCATTTCTTTCAGTTTTTGTGATTCAAGTTTTATACAATTTTCACATTCTTCTAAGAAAAACGACACAATTTCAGGATCACTTTCGTTTCTTTTGATAATATGTTGCAAGTCATGATTTTCAATCCGTCAATCAACTGTAAGTATATCTTGGATGATACATTAAGATTGATACTTTAAAGTCTGCATAATTAATTAAACCATCAATTATAATAATTAGCAAAATTAATTGTTTACCTTGGAGGCGTGGGTGTTATGGGCTTTGCGGGATTTAAGGTGTAGGATGTCGAACCATGTTGAACTTTTGGCATTTACTTGGAAATGTGCAGTAATTATGGATTTTATTAAATTTGAGATTTTTGAAGATTTTTAAAAGGTTTACCAAATTTTATAAGATTTTGCATAATTTTCTTTGGTTTCCTTTATCAGTTGAGAGCTTTAAAGATTTCTGATAGCTATAAAAGTTTTTCACTTTGCTCAAGTTGCTGATCAATATTTTTGTCCATTCTCGAGACAATTGTGCACCTAATTGATTTTCAAATAAGAATTGAAAACCCATGATGTAAAATAGAGTAAGTATATTTTCTAGGAAACTACTAGAAATCAATTTCAATTCAGTTCAAAACTCGTCATTTTCAAAGCCATGATACTTTAAAATAGAAATCCATTCATCACCGCAGCTTAATCATGATTACAAATTTTCCGAATTTTGATCAACTGTTAGATCAATACTCAATTTAAATGGAAGCACTCGGGAAGCACACCACCATGCTGTTATGTAGCAGAATTTATCACAATTCAGGCAATGCTGGCATCTAAATGTCATCCATTAAAGAGAAAGGCCACAGAAGCTTCGCAAAAAACCACAAATGAGTATTGAGAACATGGAACATGTTGTATGAAAGCCGTATATTCTTTTTCAAGCAAGATCTCTGCGGTGTAGTTCAAAATGACGTCATAATATCCAGTTTTCCTACACAGCAAGTGTTGGTACAATAACTGTGTAATTTGAACAATCAATAAAATATCATAAAAACTTCGCGAAATTGAATTTATATTGAATATTGTAGCAGAAGTTGAAAGGCTTATACGTCAGTTGTTTTTTGAATAAAAGTTCATATCTACAAATCTACAATATCTACAAAACAAAACAAAAGCCCCAATTACCTTACACAAACTACATTGCCAATCCCTGAGCCTATTGAACGTAAAACATCAAAGCTATCGTTTTCCAAACTCCCCAATTTGCTGCCAGTTTCCAATTTATAATTTAAGCCTTTAAGTATCACATACTGCTATATCGCGTATATGTTTAGAACGAGAAGCAAAAACGTTGAATAATTAGGTGCTCCAGCATTTACATGATAATTTGCGATAAGATCGGAAGACAACCCACCCACATCACACGAAGCACCAACTGTTAAATTATTCAAGGAGGAATTTTCGGGGCGAATTAGAAAACATTTCTTAAATAAAAAGTTAGCGCTCACTTGCTTGTTCATGGTAACATAGACATTTGCTGCTTTATCTGGTGTGTGCTGCTGCAGGAACTAATAAGTACTCTGCTACTATATCTTATATTTTAAGCATCTTTTGAACATCAACCAATATTTGCTGTGAAAAATGAAGCTTTGGATTTTATACTTTATGATATCTTTTCATGGAGAACCCCTATGGCTTTTGTTTATGAAAATTAATTAGACAAATTATCTTGATGAAAGTGGAAGTGGATGCTGTGAGGTAAACAAGAGAGTTCTTATTATTTAATAGTCACCTGTCGAGAACAGTTCAAGTATTATATCATCAAAGTTATGCATTAAAATGTTCCAGTAGATCGCATAACAAACCCTTGCCGCCAAATCTTACCCAAAGTATACTTTTTCGATACTTTTTTTATACTTACCCTTTGGGTATACTTATGCAATAGTATACTATTCGTAAACGAAAATTACTCTGAATGGATAGATAGAGTAGTAATACCCCTGATAGTATACCTTTAGATTTGAAAATTTTAGTACAATTTTAATATTTTCTTTTGAAAAAAAAAGTAAATTTTTTATACTGTTTGTATAACTTTAGTATACTATTTTACTACTAGAATTTTCTTCAAAATAATACTAAAATTCAATCCATTTTGTTTGAAAACCATTTTTATTACCTTGAAAATATGTTATAAAATGCTACAACAGCCCAAAAGCTACTGAGAACTTTTTTACAAATTAAGCAAACTAACTTTTATCAAGTATTTGAGAATTATAAAAAACTTTAGAAAAAACTGATTCTAGACCATGAATCAGTTTGAACAGCTTCTCTTCCAAAGTATCATGAAGTCCCATATATACAACCTATAACTAATTGATATTTAATACATATTTTGATCAACAAATTTGCACTTTCATCTTCATTTGTAATTCATCTACTCAAGAGAAAATCGAATTTTTAATAACTTCCATCAACGCTGTTCACAGAAGCGTTGAAATCAATGATTACCTTGAATATATGAAAATAAATGCAATTAACATTAAGAAATTTTAAGTATGAAAATAGTAAACGAACAGTAAAAAGTAAATCAAAAATTTTACCAAAAAAATTTTCTTTATCTCGAACAAACTTACTCTAGTCTTTCGCCTCCATTTGCTGATGCTTAATGAAGACCAGAGGATCACTTTTATCACTTATTTTACTTCAATATCCAGATAAAATTATCAGGAAAAATAAAATTTTCGTGTCTGCAAAAATTTTGACAGGAAAACAAATGTACAGAGTGAAGTTATTCGGAAATCAGTCTTGTACTATTTGGGTATAGCTTTGGTATACACAATGTATACTGTTTTCGTTAAGAAAACGTATACTATTTGAGTAAAACTGTAGTATACAAAACGTTTATATTTTTGATAACTAAACGTATAAGGGTATAACTATAGTAAAAACATAATTTGTTCTATTTTCGTAAGAAAAAGTATACTACTATAAGTTAAAAAAAAGTAAAAATTTCAGTATACTCGCTAAAATTTTTTAATACATCAACGGGAAAAAAAGTAAACAAAAAGTAAGGGTATAGAAATAGTATGAAATAGTATAAAAAAGGTAAGAATCCCAATAGTATACCCAAAGGGTATATACCCATTTGGCGGCAAGGGAAAGGCATAACAATGAAATGCATTCAATTTCCATATAGATAGTTGACCTTTGCGAGGATATTCTCAATATTCTTTAGTAAATAATTTATCATTGTAGGCAAATTCACCTTTCATCTGATCTCTTGTGAAAAGTTCAATTGTTGATGCTGTATCACTTGATTTTACTTGATTATATATCTGGATTGAAAGTATCGAGTTTTTCTTCTCTTATCAGACAAATATTATAAAGTACTGGCAACGAGAAAAAGTCGTAACAAAATACATTTATTATGAGAAAGTCAGAAAAAACACATTTTCTCTATCATGAAAATATCAGGCGAAACTGCAAAATTGCTATTTATGGTATTTATGTTATTCGTGCTATTTATTGTTTGCCTGCAAAGTCATTCTCCAACTGGGAAAGCTAAGGAAATTCAAGAATTGGAAATGAAAAAATCCATCCAACTTCTCACTCTACCGAATGAATAATATGAATAATGTGGAATATTGTTGAATTTAGTTGAATAATGGCCCCAAAAAGTAAAACGAAATTTGATGACTTGTTCATTGTTTTGCCAGCTTGTACAGCTTTCATGTTTTTTTCTTTTGTCGCGAACGCAGAAAAACCAGAGAATTGGGAATAACTTGTGGTGGCATTTTTCTTTAGCTTATTTTTTAGGGGTGGTAGAGCGTGGAATTTCTAAATCTCTGAGTTAGATTGTAGGGAATTCAATTAATTTTGCCAGCACGAGAACTTAAGTGACCTTTGTGGTTCATAAATTAATCAGTAGATGTCGTTGTTGGGATATTGGAGATTTTAATCTCAAATTAATTAAACATATTGATACAAAATTGATTAGTTTATCACCCAACAGCCCACCCTCTACCAATTTCTAATGCCATGCAAATATGCTCAGTCTTTGGCTGTTTAAATCTCTTAAAACAGCATAAAACTCGATAAAATTGCACAATTTGCATATTTACGAGAAATGATAAATCTCTGTACTTGATGCTGTTCTCAAAGTACTTGTACTTGCTAAGTGGTTGCTGAGTGGATTTGTGTGGAGTGTTGAGTTTGACCCAAATTTGAGCGGGATTATTATCGAGACGCTCGTTTAGTTTTTGTCGAACGTAAAGCTACCACAACTTTGAAGTGCGAATGATTTGAGTGACTCAACTAAAAGAAATTGATTGAAGAATGCAAAGAACTTAAATGAGAATAGCTATTTATAAAATTTATTCAGCATTCTGAAAGTTTAAAGAACGTAGTAAAAATGTTGTAGAAACGTAGTAAAAATTGTGATGGTCTGGCTTTGTGGAAAAAATTAGGTTAAGTAGTTGTGGTGAGATGCACTTTTGCTGCATTTTCAATCGGATAATTTACTTGCAATTTTTATCCTTATTAGTGCCATGAACTAAATTATTACGCTGTGTTGATGTTTTTATTATTATTCATTCAATCAACTTTTTTATTATAAATTGCAGAATTATGTGTGAAATTGACGATATTGTAAAATGAGCAAAGATAACTTTGAAGGGAAGGACAAACATGAAGTAAAGCTTGCTATAGAACAGTTTTCAATTAGTATAGATTGTAGGGTATCATTCTTAGATGAGAGATATAAAAGGTTATGCCATAAATTGTCCTCAATCTTCCCAGAAACATCATGAATCATAAACATGCATTGATATTCATCTCAAAATCAGGTCAAAACATTAAAACAACCAACCAATCCCGATCTCTAGACAAATTCCGCATTTTCAATATCCCTTAATATCCGTCTTACGACACCGGATACATAAAAATATTTTTATATTCAATTACCGCAATCAGAGAATCACCCAATTTGCTGTCCATTCACCTACCACAATAATGAATTCTTTAAGCTGGTGGTCATGAATCATGTAATTTCCATAAACTGAAACCACTAAAGTTTATGGTTAAGGTTGATGCGTTCCCCTAGCTCCCCCATAAGTCGTAAACTCTAAAAAGACTATAAACTTCGCATAAACTCTGCCATGTTAACCATAAAACCGAACATATGATAACGGTTATACATTTCAAATCGGTCCCACCTCACTGAATTAAAGACATAACTTAACATGTAAAGCCTACAAAATGTTTATAAAACTGTCGTCTTGACTGTTGTTTTCCTAAAAGTTTATTGGAATCCTAAATTCTTCATGGAGATGTTTTTTTATAGCGGGTAAATATAAACCATACCGAAATTTGAAGCAATCCTTTCCAAATCGCTAAATTTGTCCTCTATAATCCTCTTAAACGTAGGCTCCATTACATTCAATGCATTTCTGCTATCCGTATTTTCCGGAAAATCCAAAACCCTTAATTTAGCCATATAAATAAGAAACAACAAAAAACCATCAAAAGCCCCAAATCATTTCCTCAATATCACCAAGATCAGTTTCATTCTCAGTTTGTCATTGGACTCAGATATGAATCAATGAGAATCAGGCGCAAAGAGAGAATTGTGTTTAGTCGTTTGTCACTCACATTGCACGGTCACTGGTTATTTTGCAAAGCTTTCTACGAGTTTTCCCGAGTTGGTCATAGTTGGTAGCTCGTAGATTTCCTTTTATATATTGGATTCTAGGTAAATCAAAAGCGGAAATGAGGTAGCAAAAGTATTTCATATTTTTATTATAGAGCGAAGTGGAAGTACACAAAGAATCTAGAATGAAATTCAAGAAATTAAATGAAGTGAGCGGAAATGAATTTTGCTGAAATTACTGTGATTTGTATTTATTGCTAAGTGTCGAGAGCTGACTCATTTTTCGTCACACAATTTCCATTTTATGGGGAAGTTTGCCGTTATTATTTTATATTGTAGTGGATTCGATAGTGTTAGAGGTAATTTATTACGGAAAATGGACAATATAGGTTATTTAGTATATTTATCTTGATTGTATTTTGTATTTAGAGTCAGATTTATGTGACTCAATGTCTTATTTATAGTCTCTATTACTATATTGAAGCAGGTATGTTTTGTAGTTTTTTTTTTGAAGTATTTTCTATTTGCTACATTTAAAACGTGAAAAGTGAAAAGTGGAAATCGCATTACTTAGAATTTTGTCTACCTCTTTGTTAGTTTATCCGCAATAAGACTTTTAAATGAACTTGACTGGAAACTCAAAAGTAACGTTGAACTTCATGAAAACTTTGTGTTTAGCTTAAAAGTATAAAAACATAGAAAGCAGGTTTGCACCCAATTGTTTTCATCAAATAGACTGATTCAAGATTTTGATCAAAAGAAAGGGAGATTTAATGTTCGAATGATTAATAATAGAAATATTTTCAAAGAAATACAGCTCAAGTAGCAGAAGCTTAAGATTAAGTTGAAAGGTTTGGTATGACCTACATCGAAAATATAATAAACTGTAATATTATATCAAATCTTCCATATTCTTTTATGACCTATTTGTTTCATTATGCTAAGTCTTATTATCAATATAGTAAGCTGTCAACAACTCATTTATAATAACCCGCAAACCTTGCTCGAATCAAACTCAAAGCCACACAAAGACTAATAGATCTATTTCCAAAATCCTTTTTGCAAGGAAATCTACAAAAAGCAAATATTAATTCATCATTTTCACACCTCCTCCTTACTCTTCCGTCTCTACTTCAAGCTTAACAAATATACCAATCTAAATATGTTCTGCGGTCTTTGATAAATGATTCCTGCTTTCACAGTCTGAATCACAAATATAGAAAACATTTAAAATTACTGATACTGGAGAAAGCATGTAGACAGAGGGAGCGATCATTTCTCATAACTAATGCTATGCCATCCTTTTTATAAATTCGCTACAAAATAAATATACATTTCATCATTTTACAAACATCTTTCATGTTTAACGTACAATATTTCTTTTATTTGGAGTTTGTAGTTCTGAGATATTTACTGGAGCTGGAAGCTTGTGCGATTTGACTATGTAGTAAACACGTCACTGTTAAAAATTCTTTCAATCATTTCCTTCAGCACCAAGGCAATTTAATAAGCTTTATATATTATTAACTTTTTTCAACGACGTTTTAAGTCACAAATAAATTTGAATTACAGTTCAAAAATATTCATAAATCAAATTAATTAGAAAACAGGTGAGGTAAACACAAGATTTGAGTAATATTCCCGGCACCTTTCCGATAAAAAAACAGCTTTTGCCAGTGCCCTATTTGCGTTTACAAGTTTTTTTTCCTGCATAGACAGTGATTAATAGATTTTCATCCTTATTCAAAGCATTTCTTTATTCAGTTACTTTTGATAATTTCGTGAGTAAACTAGCGTGGTGCGTGATTTATTTTGACAGGATGTGGGATTTTTTGAGATCATTAAATATGTTTTTAAAAAGCTCTGGAAGTAATAAAACATGAAGTGACGAGTAATAAAAGAAAATATTAAATTTGAAGGAGTGAAAAATATTTTATGAGATGTCAAGACTTTTACGAGTTTTTTAGATTTTTAGCTTTTGTTTATTGCGTTTAACCTTTTCTATGACTTAAAAGCATTTTAATGAGCTTTTAGGTTAATTTTGTTATTGCTCACTGTAAAATTTCAATCGAGATTTAGTTTTTACGACTTTTTGGAGTAATTTAAAATCATTTGTGAGTTTTGAGCTGCTTTTAGTTACCTTAAAGTAATTTTACATCAGCTCTACATTTAAGGATTATAAAGTTTATTCTAATTATATTACAGATCAGATAATCTTCAGACAGATTAATCCTGATGATTGACAACTATAGCTTTAACCCATTTTTGTTGTAAAAGCTTAAAATTTTACTATGTTTAGCCTAAAACAACAACATTCAACAAATTGGCTAATATCTTTAAATTCGTCAAATAAATCTTAAAGTACAACACTATGAACTCAAATTAAACTTTCTAATCCCATCTTAACAAACAAAAGCATCGTCCGAGAACCTCAATTGCTCTCATTTCAAGATAAGCGATAATCCCAAGCTTTTCTCCTTACAAACATACAGCATTACAAAGAGAGAGTGCGATTTACACAAATAGAAACCGTAAAATTCGAATAAACTCTGCATGAATAAAATTTCAATCAGCTGAAAGCTTTGATTTATTTCACATTCATGCATTCATACGGTTTGCAGGCTTCAGCAAAGTTTCACTGGTTTCACGATTTTGCCTCGCATTTTCCATAAAACATTTCAAAGACAAGCAAAATACTGCGAGAAAATGTATAAAATATCAAGAAACATTAAAGAAAATATCATTTTACAGTTTTTCCACTTTCTTGGAAAATATAAGAAGTTTGTAGTTTTCTCAGGGGTGAAGAGAAGAATTTTAAATATTCAAATTCCTAGATGTTTTGAGGTTATTTTTGGACACGTCATTAGAAACGTTAAATGATTGAAATTGGCGTTAAAACTGAACTATCAGATGAAATTTATATTTTTTCAATCCCTGAATTTATCCTTCAGTGTTTTTTTTTTCGATTTTCTCGCAACATTTTACTAAAAATTTGCAAATTTTACAGTTCCCAAACAATTCCAGTGTGCAACTGCTTGGAGCATAATGGAAAATTACCCAGTAAATGCAGTTGACTGCAATTTCACTCACTCTGTCTATGAGTTTTTGAAATATTCTCTGTGTTAGAATGGCTGGAATCCAAAGGATTGGAAAATATTATGAAATTTGTAATCTATTCAAGTGTTTGAAATTTAAGAGCTCGATATTTATTGAAAAGTTTTTCAAAAATTTCATCCTTTTCCAAAAAATTTTCAATCACAACTTTTTCCATAAACTTTTTACAGATTTATGAATAGGAGCAGTAATTTTCAATTGCATCTCAATTTATCCAAAAAGCTAAATTTCCATTTCCAAAATCAGTATCCGTATTCCAGTAAACGTCACTCATAAAAGCAATTTTTCATTAGTTTTTTGACCACAAAGTTTTAAATACTTCTGAGAACAAGCTGGAATAACGGAAAGCTCTGGTCTGGGAGTTCAAATTATGGCGAGCCAGAGAAATGCGGAAAATTAATTAAACGATTCTGAGCAAATTTGCTAAAATTGCCAACATACCAGACCAACTTTTTCTCATTATGATTTTCTAAATTAAATTGTTTATTTTTTGCATCACACTTTAATGAATTTAATTTTAGACGTTAATGGCTTTGAGAATCTTTAATAGCAGAAATTTTAATTAGAGAATTTATAAATAGCTTGGAATGGCTTCTGCAATCAGTTTTTGGATAGTGTGTGGGGATCTAATGAAAGGTGAACTAGATTGAACGGGAAATGCGTGTGAACATCAATTGCGATAGTTTGATATTAAATAGTTTTTGTTGACATTGTTTGGATAGTGAATATCATATAATTGAGGTTTATAAGATAGATGAGTTTTTTTAAATACGTTAACCAAGAAAATCATATTTTCTTTTAAAGTGGACTGTATTTTTAATATGTAAAATTTCTAACATTTTCTCTGTTTTCTCTGTTTTAAGCATAAATTTGAAAGCTGAAATCAAGGATTCTTCTAGAAAAAAGAATTTTTCATAAAATCATAAAAGGTCTTTTCCCTTTTAATATTAAAAACTCCATTGAAAATTTTTATTCATAAAAAGCTCTGTAATTTTCTTGTCAAAAAAATTAATTAATTCAAGTTACTAACGTTATTACGCACTTTCCTTCACTCCCTCATACACTTTTCCCACTTATATGACCAAAAATGCAATCAACTTGTCCCACAAGCCAGCCTACAACAAGTTGTTGCCTACTGATTGCGACTAAACCCGACACAAATATTGATTTCGTGATTTTCACAACAAATTGCAGAATTTCTGATTTCACGGTGGTTATTATTATTCTGGTATTTCAGTGATATTCCGGGTGATATTTTCGATGTTTACTGTGTAACAAAGTATAAAACGTAAAAACACCTTTCCGATACCTTTTATAGAGCCATAAATTTTTTATGGGTACCCAAATTTCTCAATTTTCCTCAAATTTCCCCAAATTAATAATAGAGAACGTTGTTAAATACACAAAAGCCGAATAACATATATCGAGTCGTAGCAAAATCAACAAAATCATACACTGATAGAAGTATTAAGTAGCACTGTGATTTTTGAAAGTAGTTACTGAAGTAAAATAAAAAATTTTAAATTAGTACCGTACCATAAGTTTTAAAAAGTTTCAAACTAAATACACCAACTATATTTCCTCAGTGTACAAAACATCCTTAATCCAATAACTGTGCCATAAAACGTATAAAAATCCGGTGGCCCAACAGGCAAAAAAGCATAAATATTCACAAAATTGCACAAACAATAGAGTACCAACAATTAAAGCTCATAAAAGCACTCACCATTTAATTGGTTGGTATTTGCCCAAACCATAAATTATTGTTTAATTCCAAACTCCTATTTGCTGATGCCCATAAAACATTAAAACAATTTAGCTAATTGCATCACTCGCATCATGAAAATATAATAAATTAATTTTCTCTGGTATTTTTGTATTTTTCGTGTAATTTGTTAAATTTTTTGGTACTCTGTGTTATTCTAGCTCGTTTGATATATTTTTTGTGAAGTATCACAAAGAATTCACTGCATACCATTCACAGAAATTCATGGAAAAACACCAAAAAGCTACCCTAAAGGTGCTCAATCATTGATCACCACTCAATTCCGAAAAACACTTTGTTGTTATTAAAATTTATTTCCTTTTTTTTCAATTTTGCAACATTTTTGGCATATTTTTCGTTTAACCACACAGTTTTCACTACTTCTCACTTATGTTAATTTAAATTTATCTGGCACTTTTATTATATCTCACTTTTCTGCAAACATTTAAAATTTTGCAGAATTTACTGGAAATTTTCGGAAAATTCAGATAAATGTGAAAAGTTCTGCAGAATGTGCAACAAAACTATTATAAATAATTTAACTATGATATAAATAATTTATGTTTCAAAGAAACTGCACTGAACTCCAGTAAAACTGCGATGAACTTCCCGCCTGTACGTTAAATCTCCAACTGATAAAAAATTATCGCAAAAATGCTTTTTGTGTCTGGCTTGTGGGTATTCCCCTAGTTCTCCTTATCAAACTTCTCCTTGAAAAATCTTGCGCAGATTTTGCTGAGGGGTGGAGGGTTGTCCTTTTCTAAATTGTGATACAAAATAAGGGGTTAGGTTTGATTTACTTGTTTGATTGTTGGTAGAAAAGGAAAGTGGTCGAATTATTTGCATGCATATTTAAAAGAGTTTTGAAAAATTTATAACGGAATCCATTGTCAGTAAAATCCTGCGCAAAAATTAAATTTTGTTTTTCTCCACAATCTTCCACATTTTTTCTAATATTTCACCAAAAACTTTCTTTATCTTCATCCGCTTTGGAACTCATAAAACAGTACATATTTGCACAGTCCACAAAGCTACTTAAATGCTTCACACACAAGAAAAAATTCTAGAAAAACCCAAGAAAAATCGTTGAAACATAAGATGATGAAGGACTGGTCAAGAAAGCCATCAAAGAGTGACTGCAGTTAATAAAGAATGAGAGGCGACAAGCCAAAAGTAGTAGAATCTTCACATAGGAAACGATTCACTTCTTTGCTTGTGTTAACTTCTTATGTATTTTCTTTTTTTATTGGCTGGGGTTGTCCGATGATTACTTGTGCATATTTTTCCCCTGATTTTTTGTCAATTTTCCATTATTTTGAAGAGTTTCTTGAACATTTTGCTAAGAAATCAACTACATCAAAGCCTAGACATAGTTCAAAAACAACCCCCTCGCACAACACTTGAAAACCAGAAAGATCGGCTGCAGATAGTCTGTGACGGTGTTGCAAAATGGACTTGTTCGGTGCTGCTCAGTGAATTCTAGACTTTTAAATAAAAATTCACAGGAAGATCAGCTTCTTAATTGATCTTAATTCAATCTAGCAGTGATCTTAATTGATCTTTAAGGTGGACTGAACTCTCAACTCAAAACCGGCAGTGTTTCCTTTAAATTAATTCAGATAACGCAGTTTCAATTAAGCTGATTTTAATTAAATGATTTAAAGTCTAGTGCAAAAGACAAAACGACTAAAAAGTGAAGAAAAACTGAAAAACTGAAATAAAGTGAGCTGCAAAATTCAAATAAGGCGATAAACAGCGAAACCAGTAAAGAAGCTGGTGAGCAAAGTTTTTTTTTTTAATTTTTATGGCAAATTCACCGCTCGTGTGTTGGATTCAAAATATACAATGCCTTTTTGCATTTTTGTTTTGTTCTGTGGGGAATTATTTTTAGCTTTATTTAGTTTGAATTAAATGTCGAATCATAAATTAAAAATTAATTGTTTTTTATTAAAGTGTCGAAAGATTCAATTACATTTTGTAATAACAAATGCAATTTTATGTAAATTTTGGTTCGAAATTGCTGAAAATTCAATTTAGCACCGACTTTTTTTAATCAACGAACGAGTGGGTTGAAGTTGCAAAGCAAATAATTTAAAATCCTACATTTATTAATTTTCTGGTCAAATCATTAATTTTTAAGAGTTTTTCAAGAAAAAGTGGTCTGAAGCCACCATTTCATTCTAAGTTGATGAGTGATCTTCAATTATCAGTTTTAAATAAGAAAGCTCAGAAAGCTTAATTGAGGTAAAAATGCTCATCTTCAAAGTCAGAAAGACGCAATTTAAAACAGACGAAATCATTGAGAAACCGCAAAAACAGTCAAAATAATCGATTTCCGCTTTACTTTGTATGTAAGGAACATCCCGAAAATTTGTTTCACCTTTAATTGTATAATTTTCGTGATAATTCCCAGCAATTTCGGCTTTTTGGTAATTTTGAGCAAATTCTATAAAATTTGTGTAAATTTGCGAGAAGTCTTACAAAGTCAATTCTTTTTTTTCTCACCTTCTTTTTGACCATTTGTTTGCCTTACTATAAACAGTTGAGCTCAGTTAGCATAGCTCTCTGTTTTGTCTTGTGTTCCTTGTGTTGTTTGCTTCTTATAATTTTTATATTATTCTTTTTTTCTTGAATGAAAATATAAACAATGATGAAGTGTGCAAGATGTACCGAAGATTTCTGATTGTAGTGCGAAATGAGGGGAAAGTGAGCTGGTAGATTGAAGGGCGATCTTTTTCAAAAACAATTGGATTGATGATCCTCATTTTAAATAATTTTCTCTAATTTTTAGCTTCAAAACCATGTGGCAGCTAAAACTCTTCTACTTCCTCCTTCAAACGTTAATATGCAGTGCCTTACGACACGATCATCACAGCTACATGCACCATCAACAAAATGAGAATCCCAACGATCTCTCACTATGGATAAACGAGAACCAAGTCAAGATCTTCAGTGGATTCTTCATGAAAATCTACGCAATCGATAATGGAAGAATTTCACCAGCCATTTTAGACCCAAACTTTAATCAGTATTTGCCTGTGATCCCGAGTGAGGTTAATTACGTAAACTTCACCTGGGCGGCTGGAAATAAAAAGTATCATTATAACTTTGATCGACTACAGAGCTGGGATGAGAAGATCTTGAAGTCTCCAACGATATCTATAAAGACTAAAGGAAAGATCCCAAAGGAACCAAAACGTAGCAAAGATCAATCTAACCTACAATATTCGGAAACAAACTTTTATTTGTGTATTTTCAGAATTCAGTGTGAATCTCCCCTGTGACGGCTCTGGAATTGCCATGTTCTCCATTGGCCTTCTCATTCAAACCAGGAAAGGAAAACCCATTCCAGGAACTCCCTTGAGACTTAATCTTAAGAAAGAGTGTAGTGTGCGAGGTAATTCTTAACGCTGGCCTATTGTTTTTCACTTCAGAGGAATCAATTTCAGATAATCAGTATGCCAAATTAACTACTTTTCCGCAAGGTAACTGCTATTTACGTTTATTTTGATTAATTACAAATTTTCTCTAAACATTAACCTAACCAAAAAATTAAACATAAGATCATAGTTTAAATCAAATATCAAAATTTATAGTTACTTTAGGATACAAGTTGGATTGCAAGGAGTTTTGGAAACAAATTCTGTTAAGTTCAAATTAATTGGTTATTTCAAAGAAATTGCTTTTTAATCGAATTTAAGATAAGATTTAATTCCACACTCCTACCAAACCAAAAAACAAATTTAAAAAAATATTTCGGCCCAATGATTTAAAATCTGAAACCACCAATAAGCACCATTTCAAGTTTAACCCAAAAAATCCAAAAATAAAAAACAACATAATCATTTAGACAAATCGTTGAAAACCACAATAATTCCACATTTTCATACACAAATTAAATACCCGATGTAGCTTGTTAATTTCTTCTTTTATGAGCTTTTACACTGCTTACGCTTTTAAACAAAAAGACAAACCAGAACAAACAAATCCAATATTTGCCTTTAGAATACAATAAGTACATAAATATTTGCAGTTGATCCGTCCTTCAGCAGCGTAGATATGTTAAATTAGTAAGATGGACGAGGGGAGAACAATCTCAATCAATTTTGTTGTAATTTAATTTTTTAAAGGTTTTTTAAAGAAATTAAAAGAATAATTTGATTGCAAGATAAACAAATCAACTTCAATTTTCGCAGCATTGTTCGCCCCTCTAAATCAATTAGTAGTATTTAAAAAAGAATAATCCAATAATTAATTAGATTTCTAAATTACAGGACTCAGTAGCGATTATTTATAAGTTTTGTTCCCACTTAAGCCGACTTATCCTCACTTAATGTCATCCGAAGCCTCAACAACGGCATAAAGACTAATTAAGATGAGTTTTCAAGTCACTTAAGTCCGATTCAAGCACTTTGCATGAGAAAGTGAATCCAATTCCAGCTTCTCAATTGTAGGAGTTTGCGCGGGAAATTATGAATGCAAGAATGGTGGATGGTGCATTAGCAACGATCAAGAGCAAGGATCAACTAATTGGAATGGGTGTCAGTGTGCAGAAGGTAAAAAACAAATTTTAAGACAAATTTTTTTAATTTTATTATTTTAAATACTGAAGCCTCTACTGAAGCTCTTCACCATTATAATCACGAACAAAAAACTATTTTTTAACACAATTCTAGGTTACATGGGCCAATTCTGCGAGACGGCTTTATGCTTCCCCAACTGCATGAATTCAGGAAATTGCACAGCACCACAAGTCTGCAAATGTCCAAAAGGATTCCAAGGTCGCCATTGTGAAGGAGGTAAACATTTAATTCAAATCTTTTCAGAAATTTTAATCGCCGTTTTGCATCCAAATTTGATAATGTTGGTGAGAGCTTCGTAAAATGGGGCTTGTTCAGCTCCATGATCAATGCCAGTATCGTGATGTTCTTGCTCTTCATCGCGGAATTTTGTTATTGTTGCTAAGAGTTCTTTGTCAGAATGAGGATCTTCCATTAATTGGCGGAGTTGGTCGTTGTAATGTTCCACTATTACAGTTTCTACAGCAACAGTGCCTAAAATGAATTTAAAAATATAAGTGATGTCAACAGTTCTATCTTCACAAAAACTCACAAGCCATAGCAGCTTTTTCGCCCATCAATGCTGTTCCAGCACCCAGAGCAAATCCAGCAATGTTCCATAAAGGTGTCAAAATTGTAGGACGAACTCTATGTTTTTTAATTAGAGACTCCATTTCAACTCTATGCACTTTTTCTTGGTCCCACATCTAAAATACAAGTTTGATATTGATTGAGGTCATTTATTAGATTTTTGAAAAAACCGCACATGTTGAATAGTTGGAGCCATCTTCGATTTTCCAAGCACGGCCATTTGACCTGCGTAAATTCTGTCAGCGCCAAGTTCTCCGGCGTGATCCACTCTAATAAATTTGTCTAATATTTTTGATGGTCTTTGAGGGTTTGTGGTCATCTGTCTAACCAAAGAGCTGATAGACTTGTTCCTGATTTGCAACATCTCTAAAATAAATATTTTTCTTTAGGAATTTGCGCTGAAAAATGTCTTAATGGAGGGAAATGCATACAGAAAGATAAGTGCCAGTGCTCCAATGGATTTTATGGATTGCGTTGTGAATTTTGTAAGATAAATTGTTAATAACAAATTCAAATCTAATTATTTCATAATCAAAACAGCAAAATGCGTCATCCCGTGTATGAACGGTGGAAAATGTAAAGGAAAGAATTTATGTCGTTGCCCACCAGGACTAGGAGGAGATCATTGTGAAATTGGTAGGCACCAGAGATCAATCTGTAAGAAGCCTTGTAAGCATGGAAGTTGTTTAAAAGATGATTCTGCTGGATTCGTTAAAATTTGCGAGGGAGGCAAGAAAAAGAAGCAAAAACACCTTAGCTAGATGATAAATGATTTGTACTTACTGTGTTTTAATAAAATTTAGGATATTTCGATGAATATTTCGTGATTTTGCTTTATTTTTTATTGTTTATTATTTCAGATTTTTCTTTTATTTTCAAAACAATAATATTATGATATTTACGCCTGGCCTGGAAATATTATATCCCATGCGTCGCCTTTGCAACAACACGTTTTATTTGTTTTGATTCGGTTTGCTTCAAAATATTCTGCAGTATTCAATTAATAATATGGCTAATTTAATAGAGATTGCAGTAATAAGTGATTCTAATGATCAACTAAACAGTTTAGCTGTATGGGACATGAAAAATGGTACCAATTTAATGCAGTATAAAGGCGGAGGAGCTGTTTCAAAACATGCTTTTATCAAAAATAAATTTATTGTTGGATCCAGTAAGTAATTTGTTGGAAAATCAAGATGTAAATTGAATATTATTTTATTTTAGATAATATGAAGCCACTGTTGTCAATCTGGCCAGTAAATAGCACAGACCCCATCCAAAACATTAAATTTGTTCTTCCTGCTCGTGCCAATTCGTTAGCTGTCTCTCCTGATGGATTTTTCTTGGTAGCTGGTGTTCAAGAGAATGGTGATTACAATCTTTTATTTTACGGAATGTAGCATCTTACTAACATTTATCTTTGTATTAAATTTTAAGTGTATATCTGGCAAATCTCGACCGGTAAAATGTTGGCTAAACTCTCCAAACACTACCAGCCCATTAACGAGATCAAATTTGTGGATGATGGATCGCATTTTGTGACAGCTGGTCAAGATGGCATGGTTTTAGTATGGAATCTATCGGATTGTATTGGAGATCCTTTCAGAATGGAGCCAGTGGCACCTCTTTACTCCTTCTCTGACCATGCTCTTCCAGTCACAGACATTTGGATCGGAAAAGGTGGCATGCGAGCTACTTTGTGTTCAGTGTCATTAGACAGAACTTGTAAGCTCTACGATTTATCTTCTGGGCAGCTTCAATTGAGCTTGGTCTTCCAAGAAATGCTAACAGCTGTGGTGGTGGATCACGTTGAGATCGGAATTTTCGTCGGAACGAGCCTGGGCAACATTTATCAGTTCCAAATTCAGCCACCACCTCGCTCCAAAGAATATCATCTCACAGATGAAAATAAAACAAACAGTAAATTTGCAGGCCATACTAAATCTATCACTACTCTAGCAATTTCCATGGACCAGCAAACTTTAATGTCAGGAAGTGAAGATTTTAATGTGATGACTTGGAACATTCAGAGCAAATCTTTGCTTAAAACGATTGCTCATAAAGGCGCAATTTTGAGCGCGAAATATTTCTTAACGCCTAGTGCGATGTTTGACCGAGAAACAAAGCTTGATCTAATCACGAGGAGTTTCCAAAGAATGGTAGACACAAATGAAGCGGATGAAGATGAAGCAATGGATATTCTAGTTCACGATAATCTTTATGAACAATTAAATGGATTGAAGTATTCAAATATTTCAAATATTTCTGAAGTAAAAGGAAAACCAGCTGATGATGAAGAGGTGACCAAACTCAAAGCGGAAGTGGAAAGACTTAAAAAAGTTAATAATGAATTGTATCAATTTTCCGTTAAGAATTTGATTGAAAAATAAATTTAATTTTATGAATGTGAAAATGAAGAATATTCATAACATAGTTATTTTGGTTTTTATTGATAAAAGATAATCTTGAATTAAAATACTTATTATTCAAATCTTCTAGAATTGCCCGCCAACACATCATTACCCAACTTCATTGACTATATAAACGTCAGGCAAAAGATCAAAGGCTTGAGTTGGTCGAGCTGTGTTATTTCCTATTTTAATCTTCTCTAGTGCACATAAAGAAAATATTTCAAGGATTGGTGACCCCAGTAAAAAAGTGGATTCCGACAAACCAGGCTTGAAAATAACAAACCATAACGAGATAGAGTTTTCATTCAGTAGTTCTGGAACAATTTGATCAAAAATATTAAGATGAAAACTGAGTTTAGCGACGAAGTGGAGAAAATTCTTATTTAGAGAAATCAAAATTTTTCATAATTAATTTATAAATTCCTGTTTGATTAACTTGTTTGATTGAATCCTCGTTCTTGAGGGAATTCCACGCTCCATCAAAGTAAGTTTAAAACTGTTGCTTAAAGGTCTCTCACTCTCACATGACAAAAAAGCCGGCATCAAAAAATAAGAAATGCATAAATATTGCTCTCTGAAAGCGAAGAAATAACATGAATTTTCATTCAGAACAAAAACCTCAAATATGTTTGTGCTATATAATTCATTATTCAAATCACTTTCTGTAACAATCTAGTTAATTTTATGTTAATATTATTTACGGTGATAAAAAGCTATATGCATTCAAAACTCATACGGTAATTAAAAAATTCTGGAAATATAAATGTATTTTTCCAATGAAAACATCAAAGGCAATAATTTTTCTTAAAATAGACCAATCGTATAATAATTAAATTTGAGCATGAAATTTACAAAAGAGCGAATATTGTGGCAGAGTAATATGTGAATCATTAGTCATTAGTCATTACAAATGACCACAGTTCAACGCACAAGCATGTGTTCGAAAATTACTTGGAAAGTGAATAATTATTAGTTTTGTCAGTTAATTCGCGTATATTAAATTGTTTGATAGACAAATATTTTTAATTTGTCAACAGATTCTACTTACTAATGTTTATCATCAGGAATCTTTAGTGGAAAATCCGTCAAAACGAGTGAATGAATTAATTTCAATTAAGTTATAAAAAACCATTCATTGTGAAATAAAGGATACAATTTACAATAAATAATTTAAGAATATTAAGGTGAGAAAATCTATCATACGTACTTACACCTTATCATTTTAAAACTAAGAAAGTATGTGCTTGTGTGTTATTAACAGACTTCAATAAAAGACCTCAATGCATGAATTCTTTCGAGTTAATTAAAACGTCCAAAATAACTATATTGGCCCTATTATTAGTTTGCTTTGTCAGTAGAGTTTGAATTTGAAAGAATCTTCATTACAAGAAATAAGAAGCTAGGGGTTTGACTATAGCCTATCTTTATTTTCCAAACCATTAATTTTATTGGGCAAATTATTTTAAATTCCTTCTTTTTGAAGGTTTGTGTGAAAATAAAATAAATATATAAAAACTCACAACAATCTAAATTTTAAAAATAACAGAGAGAGTAGATAGAATGTATCAATAAATTGGCTAGGTAGAATCATAAAGTTGGATTTCGATAATTAGGGTTCCTTATTTTTATCTGTGAATCCTCATTGCAAAACAGTGGAATAAGTAAAAAATTGTCATAAATTATTTTTTATCAAGATTTCTCAGACGTTGAACAAGAAAGATTTAATAAGACGTAAGAATGGAGGGACCAACAAAGGAACAACATGTAGAACTTCAAAGAGCTGAGGTTATTTATTTCATTCAGTTTATTAGAAATATCTCAATTGTACATTCATTTTTCTAGCAAGCATTCGAATCTAGTGGTTGGAAGAAGGAGATCTCGAAAAACGGCACCATTGGTTATTTCAATAAATTAACATTCGAGTCATCTTGCCAACAAAAACCAGAGCTTGATGAATTACTAGCTAGACTGGAAGGGGCCAGGTAAGGCACTTTCTTAATTTTAAAATGGAAGATAAATTTGAATTTCTCTTTTTTAGACAAGCCGTCAATCTAGCCAGAAATGCTCAAATACGAGCCGCTGAAATGGCATTTGTACGGTGTCTAATTGAAAACGAGGAGATTACTGCAACCACCACATTCGACACTTGCCATGACTTGTTCAAAAACTTGGAGTTTTGGCCTCTTCTTCCTGAAACAAATCATTTAGAGGTCTTTTACAAACACATCATAAATATATCCCAAAATGAGCTCTTAAAGGTGAAAACAGAATTGGCCAGTTTGAAACTTTCGCAAACTCATAGAGACCTCTACGAAGCGAAGATGGATGGAAAGATAATTATAGATCTCGAAGCTTCATTTGATTTATCCTCTGATAATAGTTTCCATAGTAAAAGTTCTCCGACTACCTCCAAAAACACAGAAAAAAGTTCAGTGAAATGTTATGGCTGGAAGAAAATATTGAATTTGTGGCAATGTGATTACTGTGGTAAAAAATTTCACTACAAAGCTTCAATGACTGACCACATTTTTTCCCATGTGCCTTCAATTGCCTGCTCAGTTTGCCATGCAAAGTTCACGACAGTGAGTGAATTGATAAAACATCTGAAGATGCATCGAGAGGACCAGTCCAAGACGTGTCGTCATTGCAACGACAAATTTCTAACCAAAATTCACCTCTATTATCACATTCATGGAAAACATTTCGCTAAAATGAATTGTGAGTTTTTGGATTGTTCTTTCAAGACGGGATATAAATCGAACTATGAGAAGCACGTGCTGAAATCGCATAATGATGCCGATAAGATAAAATTAAAGGAACTGCTAAAAAAGATTCATAAATTCAAACCAGACTATCAACAGCTTAAATATGTTTAAATATTTTAAAATTTTATGTTATTTTAAACCATATTATGTATTAATAGTTTTCCTCCACCTCCTTCAATATTTAATTATGATGTGCAGTTTTGAAACTAAAAGGTTATTATTGTGATTTAAGATGTAATACATATATTAAATATACCTTATAGCTATAATTTTTTTTTTATAAACTTTTAATAGGACATTTCAAATGGCGATTCTGTAACGCAGGTTGGCAACTTTCGTTTATAAATCATAACTTAAAATCCATGATACTTTCATGTGGACAACTTTGACAAATTAATTCAAAAATTTATCTGGGAGTGTCGATAAAATATAAAATCTTCAAGTTTCTTATCCCGCTGATCCACAAAGTACCAAGAGTCCCCAAAAACAGGAGATTTTGACAATTTTTCACTTTGCTCTAAAATATCTCGAGAACCCTAATACTTTTATGTGTTTTTGGGTCCCAACATTCATAAATAAAATTTTCGAAGTATTGCTATTCATGAACCTAGGTTCATGGATAATATTATTTTTTGAACTTTCAATAAAAACTAAATTTTTTGCATCAGAAACTACTGATAAATCAAATTCACTAATAAATTTGCTCCTGAATTATAACAGCGGATGGTTGCACTAGTTTATAAGTTTTCGATTTTTTAATCGTGTTTTATTGTTTATTTTTAAGGTTAGCTTTACTAATTTACTTTAATATTTTTTCACAACTTTATTATTTTAAATTTATTTTATATTTTTAAATAAAATTTTGTAAATAAAAAATTGAATCAAAAACATAATAAAAACTGTTTCCTTAATGTCAATAAGTGCTCCTAAATCATTAAATCTGAGTTTGTTAAAAGTCTATGAACACATTTCAGTTGAAATCGATTGCTGTCTCAGTTTGAACCATTAAATGGATATTAGTGCAAATAATTTATTTTCTAATCAATAAAAATTTTAAAAATTGCAATATTTATTCTACCATGTAAGTACACCTTTAGCTCTAAATTTTAAATTTTGAGAGTATAGTTCTTTTGTGTATCTAATATATCTACTAATAATCTTTAATCAATAAGAACTCACAACAATTAAAGTGTAAAAATAAAAGAGGAGGAAAAATATAACAATAAATTGGCTAGGTAGAGTCATAAAGTAGAATTTCGATCCCTTATTAATATTATTATGGTTCCTTATTTTTATTTGTGAATTCTGTTGGCAAAATATAAAAAATAAAATATTTTTACTTATTTCTCAGACGTTCAGCAGAACAGATACAGAATTCCTTGAGAGAATGGAAGGACCAACAATGCAACAACATGTGGAGCTTCAAAGTGCTGAGGTAATTTATTTCATTCATTATTTAAAAAATATATCAATTGAACATGTTTTTTTCTAGCAAGCAGTACGATTAAGTGGTTGGACGAAGGAGATCTCAAAAAATGGGACCATTGGCTATTTCAATCGAATAACCTTCGAATCAACTTACAAACCGAAACCAGAGTTTGAAGCTTTACTAGCTAGACTGGAAGAAGCCAGGTAAAGCACTTTCTTATTTTTTTAATGGAACATTTGTAAATTTAAACTTTTTCTTTTAGACAAGCTGTCAATCTAGCCAAAGATGCTCAAATAAAAGCCGCTGAAATGGAATTTGTACGGTATTTAATGAAAAACGAAGAGATTACTGCAACCACCACATTCGACACTTGCCATGACTTGTTTAGAAACTTCGAATTTTGGCCTCTTCTTCCTGAAACAAATCGTCTAGAGATCTTTTACAAATACATCAACAATTTATCCCAAAATGAACTCTTTATGATGAAAATAGAATTTTGCCGTCTGAAACTTTCACAAACTCATAGTGACCTCTACGAAGGGCAAATTAAAAAGTTTTTTAGTCTCAGTTTTCGAATGAGATTGAAAGAAATCACTTTATTAAAAATTATTGAGGACTTGTCTGATGAAGTAAAGACAAAGGATGGAAAGATTATGGAACTTGAAGCTCTATATAAGAACCTAAAGATGCAGTCAGAGGAGATTATTGATTTATCTTCTGATGATAACAGTTTCCACAGTGAAAGTTCTCCGAGCTCCTCCAAAAGCTCAGATGAAGGTCCAGTGAAATTTCCTAACTGGAGGAAAATTTTGAAGGAGGAATTTCTGCTGAGATCACTTAAAAAATGCAAGTGCATCTCCAGAGAAGCAGAGAAGCTGTGGCAATGTGATTATTGTGGTGAAAAATTTCAATCCAAAGCTTCAATGAGTGATCACATTTTTTCCCACGTGCCTTCAATTGCCTGCTCAGTTTGCCATGCAAAGTTCACGACAGTGTGTGATTTAATGAAGCATCTGAAGATTCATCGAGAGGTACAGTCCAAGACGTGTCGTCATTGCAACGACAAATTTCTAACCAAAATTCACCTCTACTATCACATTCATGGAAAACATTTCTCCAAAATGAATTGTGAGTTTTTGGATTGTTCTTTCAAGACGGGATATAAATCGAACTACGAGAAGCACGTGCTGAAATCGCATCATGATGCCGATAAGATAAAATTAAAGGAACTGCTGGGAAAAATTCATAAACTAAAACCAAACTATCAACAGCTCAAATATGTTTGAAGATTTTTTAATTTAATGTTATTTTAAACCTTAATATGTAAATAAAATTCAATACCAACCACAGAACTTATAAGTGTTAATCGCTTATCTCTACTGGCTCCAACAGTTAATTGTGATGTTTGGAAACGATAGTTTTTTTTAAATTATCTGAAGCTACTACAAATGAAACAAAATGTGCTTCAACGACAGTAAGTGTTAAAAAAATTTCAGTTTTAAATTAGAACAAAAATTTAAAACACATAATAAAAATAGATTAAAAATACTTTATTGACATTTTAATAATAACAGGTAATTTAAAATATACCTAAACATATTTGAGCTGTTTATAATCCGGTTTCAGTTTATGAAGCTTTTCCAGCAATTCTTTCAATTTGATCTTGTCAGTATTCAAATGCATTTTAAGCAAGTGCTTCTCATAGTCTTCTTTACATCCAGTCTTAAAGGAACAATTTATTAACTCACACTTCAATTTGGCGAAATGTTTTCCATGAATGTGATAGTAGAGGTGAGTTTTGGTGAGGAATTTGTTGTTGCAATGGCGACACTTCTTGGACTCGTTCTCTCGATGCATCTTCAGATGTTTTATCAATTCACTCACTGTCGTGAACTTTGCATGGCAAACTGAGCAGGCAATTGAAGGCAAGTGAGAAAGAATGTGGTCAATCATCAAAACTCTGGATTTAAATTGAGCTCCACAATAATCACACTCAAAGATTTTTTCGATAAAAGAGTGCATAAATTGTTTATGAAATTTCAACTGCCATTCATCCTTAAAAGCCTTTTCACAATCAGGGCATTTTTGGCAATTTTCACTCTTTTTGGTCTCACTTGTCAAATTGGGAAGCTGGTCATCATCAATCGTTAAGTCAACTACTTCTTCGGGAGCTTTCATTAAAAATTTATTTTGTTTTTCAAGTTTTTCAATCTTTTCATCTCTATCTTTCAGTTCCATTGACATGGTCTCAAGTTCCTTCAATAAACTATTTTCTTCCATCTTCATACTAATAAACAACTTTTTAGCTTGATCTTTTAAATGCTGGTATTCATATTCTAGAAGTTGAACTTTGCTTTTTGATGAGCTGACCTCATCTTTAATTTTTGATGGTTCACCTTGAGCATGTTTGTTAAAGATCTGAAGACGATCTTGCTCGGGAATTAATATCCAAAAGGGTAAGTGTTCATAGAATTTTTGGCACATGGCGAAAGACGTGATTTTTTGCTTGGTTTCCTTCAATAAGTCTTGAAAATGTTTTTTTGCAGCTTCCAGTTGCTTTTCTTCTTCTTGTTTAATAGCTTGTCTACAAATGATTATTTTTATTATTTTGATTATTTTTAAAATATTCAAGAAATTCTTACCTAGCAGCTTCCAAATGATCCCGAAGCTCCAAATACTCAGGCTCTGGTTCAGAAGACGTTTCATTTGTCTGTGTATTGAAATAGGATTCCCTGCCATCTTCTGATTTGATCGTTTTCCAAGGAACAAAGCGCATTGCGTACTAAAAATATTTCAATTAAACAAACTAATTGGTAAAGAATCAAGAATCTCTTACCTCAGCCATTTTAAGCTCCTCGAGCTGTTTTACTGAAGGACCAAACATTGTTGGATAAGAATTTCGCAGTTTTTTTTTCAATTCTATCGGATAATATTTAAGATCGGAATTTCAAAGTTATTTTAAACAAACTAGATACGTTTTAAAAATTAAAACCTAATTTTCTTAATGTCATAAAATTTCACTAGATCACTTTTTAGCTGCTTCAAACAGTAAATATTTAAAATATCTCAAGTATTGTTAAAAGAATAAGTCTCATCTCCTGTCAGTTTAAACCACTACTAAATGTTTAGATTTTAAAAAATCCACACTTAAAATTATTCTTATAAAGTAAATTTTTTCAATACTGAAAACCTAATTAAATTTCTTTACCTCACACACAGTTAGACAAAATCTTAATTACCTTTTTGTCAGAAAAAACGTCATAAAAACAAATACAATTGCAGTCATCATTAAAATTTACTATATACCTAGCAGTTTGTGGCTGTAAATATTTTGGTCGGTATATCTAATTAGTAATTACTAATGAAGGGAAAAAAATAATAAATTTAAAAACCAGATGATAGAAAATATTTTTAATTTTGAATTTGAAGTAAAATCCCAAAATTTGACCAACGAAATCAAAATCTTCTGGAATTCTTTGTGAAGATTAAAAAAAATTTAATTGTTCGACTGACAGAAATGCAGTCTGAGTTCTTAAAAACGTTTAATCAATAAATCGTACAAGAACAAAAAACTTTGATTTTCACAATAAATAATGTAATAGCAATATCTACACTGAAAAAATATTATTACTATATTTTTTACACGAACTTTCTTTAAAATAAATTAAAAACCGTAATAATGATCAGTTACCGACACATTTCAGAAAGACTAAAAACTTTGAAAACAAAAAAAATTTACTTATGATGTAAACTCAATTTTCTCAGTGATGATTGCAAATGTCATTTACACCATAATTATAACCAATGAACAATGAAACGTAGCTGAGTCACTTAACATAATAAACAACACTTTAGAAAATATTTTTTCAGAGAAAAAGTGTTATTTAAGAGTTTGACAGCGAACTTTTAAGGTCGCTTCTAAATCATGTACAATATAACATTATTTCGGGTAGTTTTCGCCTTTGGGCTTTTGAATCCATTTAAGCGAGTTTGCAATGTTTTTATCCTCCAACCAAATTATTATGACGGAATTTCTTTGACTTCAAAGCATTTTGAATACTCAGATGAACCTCCAATTTAAGGCACTACAATAATAGCTACGGTAAAAGAATGTGTGTTTATCGATTTCTCTAAATAATTCATTGTCTTTCAAGTATAATCAAGAAGACTACAGCTACATTAGCAACAAACATTTAATTGAGGAACTAATGGATTTTGGGAAGTATAACATTGAATACATGGTTGAAAGCGATACTGTTGAAGCTATGTTGAATGTTTTTAATTGCGATGCTCATATAAACTTGCATTTGATGACGATTAGCACTGATTGGTCAACAAATCCCGTGATGAGCTTATCTCATACATTTGTCTACAAAAGTCCTAAATTTCGAGTTCGTCAAACTTTCTTCATTGATGTCTTTACAAAAGAGTTTTGGATTGCTACATTGTTTACCACAGGCTTGATCGCTCTCACTGGTTGGATCTTCAGTAGATCGTGTATCGATAAGCCTTCGATATTGTTACTCGTAGTGTTTGTGTTTACTAATGCTGTCGACTTGCCTTCAACAAACAGAGCCACATTCAGATTTTTTTTATTTGTCGTCGGTTTATTCAGTTTCATGTTCTTATCTGCCTTTAACATGTTCTTAACCTCATTCTTATCCTCTCGATCTGCAAATTTGCCATTTAAAACAATTGATGAAATTGCTGAAGTGGGAACACATTCCATCTGCATGAACGACAAGTCACAGTTGAGCACTTCATTCATGGACAGCAAATGGGAGACTATTATTAATACTGGGGATTGTTTGGTCGACCCCGATTTGCCAGTAAATCATGTGCCATTTCTTCAATTTCCTTGTATACATGAAAAAGTGATTATGACCTTCGCTGGGATTACAGAAGAGTATGAACTGTTTATTCACAATATTCTAGTAAAAATTTATGATTTTAGTATGGCTATTTACGATTGTCAATTGATGCGTATTAAAGGAAACAATTTCAAATCTTTGACTGGTATGCTGGTTACTCCATTCTTTAAGCGGAAAGATCAACTCAACACTCTGTAAGTATATATTCTATGCATTGGTTGTCGATCTTCAACTCTCAAAATAATTTCAGTATCCTCCGAGCAAAGTCAGCTGGAATTGTTTCAAGATTGGAATCAAAATTATTTTTGGAGCAATCATATTTCAACCCAAAAGAGATCAAAGCAGATGCAATGGAAGAGACAGAGAAGTTTCAGGTTCAATTCAGACATGTTCAGTTGGTTATTTTGGGGTATATTTGTGCATTTGTCTGTTCTTGTGTGATTTTCGCGATTGAAATTTTGTATGATTTATATTGCAAGATAGATTTGTATACATCGGATTACTAGAGAATTCTATGTTAAAATTTAATTGAGTGCTCACAGTTCTAATAATTTTGAAAGCAAATCACAGATTAGAAACACGTTTTGATTGATTTCCAAGAAACAAAGCGCATTGCGTACTAAAAATATTAAATAAATTAAACAAACTTATTGCTGAAAAATCATACTTTTAAGCACACTAATTACGACTTGAGCGAATCTTTTCAATACCAAATTTATTAAAGTTTCATAAAAAAATGCATTAATTTCTTTAATGTCAACTTATGTCACTAGGTCACACATTAGCTCCTTCAAATAGTGAATATTTACAATCAGTATTAAAAGCATACACTGAAAAAATAATATTATGCTACAATAATGATCAGTTACCGATACATTTCAAAACAACTAAAAACTTGGAAAAAAAAACAGAATTTTCTTATGATGTAAACTAAATTTTCTCAGTGATGATTGCAAATGTCATTTTAATAATTATAACCAATGCACAATCTAATGTAGCTACTTCAGTTAATAAATAACACTTTATAAAATGCTTTTACATAGAGCAGGTGTTATTTAAGAGTTTGACAGTGAACTGTGTAAAGGTCGTTTTTAAATCATGTACAATATAACAATAATTCGAATGGTTTATGCTGTTGGGCTAGTAACACCATTTAAGCGAGTTTGTAATGTTTTTATCCTCCAACCAAATAAATATGACGTCATTTCTTTGACTTCAAAGAATTTTGAATACTCAGAGGAACCTCCAATGGAAGGCTCTAAAATAATAGCAACGGTACCTAAAAGTATGAGTGTTTATCGATTTCTCTAAATAATTAAATTTCTTTTAAGTATAATCGAAGAGACATGACCTACATTAGCAACAAACATTTAATTGAGGAACTTATGGATTTTGGGAAGTATAACATTCAATATATGGTTGAGAGCAATACTGTTACAACTATTTCAAGAATATTTTTTGCTAATGCTCACATAAACTTGCATTTGATGACGATTAGCACCGATTGGTCAACAAATCCCGTGATGAGCTTATCCCATACATTTGTCTACAAAAGTCCTGAATTTCAAGTTCGGCAAACTTTCTTCATTGATGTCTTTACAAAAGAGTTTTGGATTGCTACATTGTGTACAACAGGCTTGATCGCTCTCATTGGTTGGATCTTCAGTAGATCGTGTATCGATAAGCCTTCGATATTGTTACTCGTAGTGTTTGTGTTTACTAATGCTGTCGGTTTGCCTTCAACTAACAGAGCCACCTTCAGATTCTATTTATTTGTCATCGGTTTATTCAGTTTCGTGTTCTTATCTGCCTTTAACATGTTCTTAACCTCTTTTTTATCCTCCCGAACTACAAATTTGCCATTTAAAACAATTGATGAAATTGCTGAGGTGGGAACACATTCCATTTGCATGAACGACCAGACACAGTTGAGCACTTCATTCATGGACAGCAAATGGGAGAATATTTTGAATACTGGAGATTGTTTGGTCGACCCCAGTTTTTCACGAAATTATGTATCATTCCTTCAATATCCTTGTAATCATGAGAAAGTGGTTGTGACGTTTGGTTACCTTTATAAAAGGTTATTATGAATTAACCACAATACATTTTTGTAAAGATTTATGATTTTAGAATGGCTGTTCATGATTGCAGATTGATGCGTATCAAAGGAAAAAATTTGAAATCGTTGATTGGTATGCTGATTACTCCATCTTTTAAGCGGAAAGATCAACTTAACACTCTGTAAATGTTGTTTTTATTCATAAATTGTCGATCTTCAACTCACAAATTAATTTTAGTATCCTCCGAGCAAAGTCAGCTGGAATTGTTTCAAGAATAGAATCAAAATTATTTGTGGAGCAATCATATTTCAACCCGAAGGAGATCAAAGCAGATGCAATGGAAGAGACAGAGAAGTTTCAGGTTCAATTCAGACATGTTCAGTTGGTTATTTTGGGGTATATTTGTGCATTGGTCTATACATGTGTGATTTTTGCGATTGAAATTTTGTATGATTTGTATTACAAGATAGATTTGTATTCATCGGATTACTAGAAAATTCTATGTTAAGGTTTAATTGGGGTACACAGTTTTCATAATTTTAAATAAAAATTACAGATTAATCATATATGCCCTATTAATGTCGTTGTTGCTCAATAAAAATTATAAAAAACCCAATCATCCAATCTCTCATTTTAAACCTAGAAATTTACATCCGTTTCGCTAAAAAGTTCAAGTTTTTGATTTCCTCACCTCCACATCCAACAGAAACAACCCCAAAAAGAATCCAGCATGCAAAATCTCGTGTTTGTTTTCTGTTGAGCGTCAAATGCTCTTAATCAAAAGTCCACACATCCCGAAAACAATTTCGCAAAGCATTGCAAAGCATCTGATTTTCCTAAACGACCCTTAAAAAAGATCTTAAAATTTTTTTCAAATATTTTTTAAAGTTCCAAAAAAGAATCCATTGATTTTTTATTGTCAACAAATGTCACTAGGTCACTTATTACTTAATAGCTACTTCACATAGTAAATATTTAAACTATCTCAATCAGTATTAAAAGCATATATATGCTCCAACAACATATTTCATACACTGAAAAAAAAAAAAATTACAAAATTTTTTACACGATCTATCTTCAAAATTAATAGAAACCGTATCAATTATCATTTACCGACACATTTCAGAACAACTAAAAACTTTGAAAATAAACGGAATTTTCTTATAAAGTAACCAAAATTTTCTCGGTGATGATTGCAAATGTCATTTTAACTATAAAACCAATAATATTTAAAATCACTTATATAATTAAAGAATCCTTTACAAAATACTTTCTCTTGCTGTATGTGTTATTCAAGAGTTTGTCAGTGAACTGTGAAGATCGCTTATAAAACATGTACAATATAACATTTTTTCGGATGGTTTATGCAGTTGGGCTAGTAACACCATTTAAGCGAGTTTGCAATGTTTTTATCCTCCAACCAAATTATTATGACGGAATTTCTTTGACTTCAAAGCATTTTGAATACTCAGATGAACCTCCAATTTAAGGCACTACAATAATAGCTACGGTAAAAGAATGTGTGTTTATCGATTTCTCTAAATAATTCAATGTCTTTCAAGTATAATCAAGAAGACTACAGCTACTTTGTCAACAAACATTTAATTGAGGAACTTATGGATTTTGGGAAGTACAACATTCAATATATGGTTGAGAGCAATACTCTTACAACTATTTCAAGGATATTTTTTGCTAATGCTCACATAAACTTGCACTTGATGACGATTAGCACCGATTGGTCAACTAATCCCGTGATGAGCTTATCCCATACATTTTTCTATAAAAGTCCTAAATTTCGAGTTCGCCAAACTTTCTTCATTGATGTCTTTACAAAAGAGTTTTGGATTGCTACATTGTTTACCACTGGCTTGATCGCTCTCACTGGTTGGATCTTCAGTAGATCGTGTATCGATAAGCCTTCGATATTGTTACTCGTAGTGTTTGTGTTTACTAATGCTGTCGACTTGCCTTCAACAAACAGAGCCACATTCAGATTTTTTTTATTTGTCGTCGGTTTATTTATTTTTATGTTTTTATCTGATTTTAACATGTTCTTAACCTCATTTTTATCCTTTCGAACTGCAAATTTGCCATTTAACACACTTGATGCTATTGGTGTGGTTGGAACACATTCCATCTGCATGAACGACCAGTCACCGTTGAGCATTTCATTCATGGACAGCAAATGGGAGAATATTTTGAATACTGGAACTTGTCTGGTCGATGAAAATTCTTCACGAAATCATGTGCCATTTCTTCAATTTCCTTGTTATCATGAGAAAGTGGTTGTGACTTTTGGTTACCTTCATGAAAGGTTATTATGAACTAATCACAATATATTTTTGAAAAGATTTATGATTTTAGTATGGCTATTTACGATTGTCAATTGATGCGTATTAAAGGAAACAATTTCAAATCTTTGACTGGTATGCTGGTTACTCCATTCTTTAAGCGGAAAGATCAACTCAACACTCTGTAAGTATATATTCTATGCATAAATTGTCGATCTTCAACTCACAAATTAATTTTAGTATCCTCCGAGCAAAGTCAGCTGGGATTGTTTCAAGAATAGAATCAAAATTGTTTGTGGAGCAATCATATTTCAACCCAAAGCAGATCAAAGCAGATGCAATGGAAGAAACCGAGAAGTTTCAGGTTCAATTCAGACATGTTCAGTTGGTCGTTTTAGGGTATATTTGTGCATTTGTCTGTTCTTGTGTGATTTTTGCGATTGAGATTTTGTATGATTTATATTGCAAGATAGATTTGTATTCATCGGATTATTAAAAAATTTTATTTTAAGGTTTAATTGAGTACTCACAGTTTTCATACTTTTGAATGAAAATCACAGATTAATGCCTTAAATGTCGTTGTTGCTCAATAAATATTATAAAAAACCCAATCATCCAATCTCTCATTTTCATCCTAAAAATTTACATCCGTTTTGCTTATAAATTCAAGCTTTTGATGACGTCACCTCCACATCCAACAAAAACAACCCCAAAAAGAATCCAGCATGCAAAATCTCGTGTTTGTTTTCTGTTGAGCGTCAAATGCTCTTAATCAAAAGTCCACACATCCCGAAAACAATTTCGCAAAGCATTGCAAAGCATCTGATTTCCTTAACGGCTCTCAAAAAGCTCTTCACAATTTTCGCATCACAGCATCCGAAACGTTCCTAGCATTCGCCGAAAATAATTTCTATCAAAGCATTCGAGGCAACAAAGCATAAAAAGCATCGTAGAGAAGGGAAACAATTTCCACCCAAATTGTGGGGTGGCTTTGAGCAGCAAGCACGAAGAGAAATTAAATTTGCTGGATCAAATTGTGTGATTTTTGATTTGATAACGTTTCGTGTTAAATTCCGATGATACGGAGAGTAGGGAGCTTTTGGAGCATGTGAACGTTTTTTTGCCTGCTGCTTTATTTGTGTTTGGTATTAAAGAGATAGGGAGATACTTATATTATGGAGCAATGAAGAAATAAAAGCATTTCTATCGTAAACTGATAAACAGAATATAATCTCTTTTATCTTTCAATCCACAACGTTCAACGTTTACTACAAATATGCTAAAATGGCAAAAAAAAATTGAGGGAAAGTTTGAGGATTATGTGCAGAATTTACATGAAATGCAATTCTTTTGTTTGAAACTATTTATAAGCTTCTTATCCTAATAGAAATTTACCGAAAAGCTTAAAAGAGCTTAAAAGCTCCCGCTTACCATAAAAGAGTTTACTTGAATTAAAGAAAATTAAAAAAAAATCAAGTAAAATTTGAACTTTCATCCTTTTTTGCTTAAAATTTCCATTAATTAGCATAATTTCGAGAAATTCTCGTTTAATTTCGCACTTGATTTTGTTAATTTCGTCGGTGTTCAAGAGCTGTTGGTGTTTTTTGGTTGTGGCGCTGTTGGTGCTGCTCAGTGTTGTTGCCTCGACCAACGAACGATTTTAAATGCTACTCTCTATCATAGTATCACGAGTTGAAAATGTTTAACTTTGCTTTCGGGGAACTATGAGAAGATAAGGGCTGACTCCGAAGCCTTTTTGTTTGTTCCGTTTGATTGGGTGATTACTAGGGGTAATTTCTTTATGAATGGGGGATTCTTTTTATAATTTTTTATTTTATGGCATAATTTTGGAAGCTTACGGAGCTTTTTGTTTAGGATCACACGTGTTGTATTTTAGAGTTTCTTGAAAATATAACAACATGTTTTTTTTCAGTTAAAATTTAATTCTGGGAAATCTTTGCTCGAAGGAGAGTTTTCCTAAAATTTGCAATAAAAAAATTTTCAAAAAACTATCCCGCTTGGATTTTTGACAAAAATAATGACTTTCTTTATCGATAACTTGATTTTATTACAAAGTAAAGAAAATACAGAGAAGAACGTTTCATACAAAAAACCAACCCTTCAATAATAAACACTCTAATTTCATCTCGGGCAAAACGTTTTTAGGTTTTTGCCTCTTTTTGGGATGAGAATTACCAGCGGCAAAAATTAAACACAGTAATTTCATTCCACCCCCCGCCTCACACTGCCAATTCCTCTTTTTGCTCTCCGAATTTCCTCTTGCTCTCTGAAATTTGCACATTTTCAGTATTTTAGCATGGAAATCAGATGAAAATACAGGAAAAAGCAAGAAGAAAAACGCTTTTGCCACAACATATTTGCTCTCACTGTTCGGTTCACATCAGTCTTGTGTGTTACAGCATCCTGCTTGGTTAGCAGTCTCGCGCTCGGTTCAGCGGATGGCACTTGCTTTCAAATAATCACCAACATGTATTATGTTACAAGTATCAATAGCAATCACTTTTTATAGTAAAAGAAGAAGCATATCCTTCATATCAGTGCACAGCGGACCATCACAACGTTCAAACCATCAAAAATCAGTGAGAGGAGCGTTTTACAGCTTGCTCCATAAAAAGGCATAAAAAGCAGAAAACCAATTAATTTCTGGTTGAATTTGAATTTTTGGGAAGCAAAAAGCATGAAACAGTGATTTTATTGAGAATTTTGTGAATTGCGTGAATTTCTGTAATATTCAAGTAAAATTGAAAAATTCAAAGATTTTGTGGAAATCGCGGTTAAAAGCAGTTACAAACCCCATAAAGTGTTAATAAATAAGTAATGGTGATTTTTTAGTCAATTTAGAGGAAACATCAATTAATGTTTTTAATTATTAAATAGTTTTTAAAGTGGACGTACGTGGAAAAATTGGAAAAACACGGAAAAGTCGGAATTTCGTCGGGAAATTGTGAATAAACGTGAAATACCGAAAAAAAAATACTGAACAGTTTAAAAATTCATGCTTCTGAATTGTTGCTCGAATTTTATGAGTTTTCCCCCAAATTGCTCAAAATTTGTGGGAAAAGTGGAAATAATTTTAAAGCAAATTGTTTTTATTAATATTTTAGTGATTTTATTGTTTGCTGATTTTTCATAAATAAATAAATAAACTTGGATTTGCACTGGAAAAAATAAAAACACTTAAACTTCACTCTAAATCAACTTAAGACATTAAACTACATAAGTGTCTGCTAAAGCAAATATTATTCGATATCTAGAGATTAAGTTACAATCATTACAAAGCATTTCAGAGCATTACAGTAATTGCTAGATTATTACGAAAAACTCTGCTGGATTATTGAATAAATATTAATATGTAACATTAATATACAATAATACACAATCGATGGTCTTATAAAGGATCAGGACAAGGATTAAGGAGAATTAATACAAAAACATATCCACAGGAAATATGAATATCATTCTAATATATTTGCTCGTTTGGATTTTCGGTGAGTTTTTGTTCATTTTTTGATGGTACTTTAGTGATTCTTTTTTTTTCTACGAACAAAGATATTTTTGGAATGAGTTCATGATTTTCAGATTTTGAGGAAAACAAACAACGAATGTTTTGATATGGTGAAGTACTAGATAACATGACTTTACATTTTGTAAAAAAAGCAACAGATACTGGAAATTTAAATTGGAAAATTTCAGTGAAGGATGATGCAAAAAAAATTGTTCGTATGAGATTTTATTGATTTTTTTTTAGAATATTTTTTCATCAAAATAAATTTCAAGTAAATTTTTTAAATGCTGGCTTTCGGTCCAATCAAGTTAATAATATAAAAAAGACTCGAGTCTTAATTTTTCAACGATTCTCCTACGAAAACAAAAAATTGAACCAAAAATTGGTCAAGTGTACCAACAGCTTCACCATCTTCAAAATATTAAGTGATACCATTAATCTGGCTACATCTTGAAACTATCAATTGATTTAAAAAATACTTAGAGATCCTTAGATAAATTCTCCCAAAAAGCTCAAACGAATGATTTCCACCCAATATTTGTAAGTGTTACATCAATCCTTCTAACATTAGTTCAATTTGTTATTATTGAGTTAGAAAAGATTGAATAGCCGCATTTTAACCTTATCGAATCAAACTGAATCAAACTGAACCCTTTACACGTAATACCATTGCAAACATACATCGCATTCAGCACACAATTTTGTTATTTATGATAAAAAATATTTTTTTGCTTTATGAGCTCAACTAACTTCGGTTTGGAGTTTGGTGTGGAAATGTTTGACTGTTGACTTTATCTGCAACTTTCTTAAACTTTAAGGGACAAAAGCGAACAAACATCCAATCAAAAAGTTTAAATTTTAGTGTGAACTTCCTTACATACTTTTATTATAAAATGTGGCTAAGACTTTGGGATGTAAATAAAAACTTGGAGCTTCAGAAATTTGTCTTGAAAGTATAACTCTTTATTTCTATAAATAAAATAAATTGAAAAGTGGCCAACAACTTTGATATAAAGTTTTACCTGGTGATTTTTTCTGACAAATTTGTAAAAATATTGACGTGGATATAAGTGGCTACTATAAATGGAAAAAGAATTGTTTGCTAACAACCCCCTTTTCTTGGACTGTAAATTGCGAATAAAATCTCTAATAAATTGGTAGCTACTCAAATCACCAAAAAAAAGGCTGGAAAAAAAATAAAACCCTAAAGAAACTGAAAAGGTGAATAAAATCAGAACAGAAATATCACAAAAGAATTAATAATCTTCTCATAAAATGTGATCTCACATTTTCCAAGGAAATTGATAAGACGTAGCAACCATGAGAAGCATGCATATTGTTTTTTAAACAATCATAAATCTTCAAACATTTTCACTTTATAACTCAAATCAGCTCAATGTGCCCACACGAAAAAATTAAATTGAATCTCTGCTAAGTTTTTTTTCCCGCCCTTTCATTTTTTTCATGCGGTGCTTCACAAGATTTTCATGGTTCATCAGAACACGTATCTTCACGGAAAATGTTCAACAAAATTCACGAAAATTCAAAGAATCTTAAAATCATAAGGTGTTGAGAGATTCTGCTTAGACGCTTAGAGGGGCGAACAATTAATTTATCATTTTTTGTGCAAATTCAATTTCTTCATATAAATTTTCATTACGTAATATTTATGCCAGCAATATGCCGTTATAGCATGCTTCGTCTTCATTATTTTATTTTTTGGATTTTGGAGTTGAGGATGAAGGTACGTACTAGAGAGCTTGTGATTGTGTGGTTACTTTGAGTTTTATTGAATCTTTATTATTGATTTATTTAAGTTTCTGGGAAATGAAAAAGATGGAGATGAGTTAGAGAAATCCTAACTAGTTTTTTTGAAAATGTAATTGTTTTAATGGATATAATGGAACTTTTGACAATGACAATTGTTTCAACACATTTTAAGCTACATTAAATAATAAATGATCCAAAAAAATGTTCATAAAACAATTGGAAGCAAGCGCCACCTGTCACCAGTTCAAAGTGAAGCCAGTAATGATTTATTAAATTGATAAATGTGAAAATATCTCGAGTTTGCTTTCAATTTGAACAAGGAAACAAACTTTAAACTATAATTAGAGTAGGAAGCAGATGTCTCTCCGATTTGATGACGAGTTGACAGCGCATAACTTTGAGCTAAGTTTAATTTAAAGTATATTCAAACTTTTTAGAAAATGTGTATGTTATAATAAAATTTCTAGAAAATGATTGATTAATCCATTAAAGTTCGTAATTTACAGTGTCAAGTTAAAATTTATAATTTGCAGTTCCTTCGAGTAGTCTTAAATTATTTATATAATTGATACCAGGCAACTGACTCCTCAACGTCGCAACTTTTCCTAGAAAACTTTTAAAATAAATTTAATTGGTCTTCTTGAGTTCTAGCGAAAATTTCTAGGAAAAATGATAAGAAAAGTGTATTGTATCATGAAAGAAAACTCAAACGTTAAAAAACCAATCAAAATATTGTTATTTTGCTTATTTTCTCAAACCCCACGATACTCGACAATATCCTCAAAAGTATATTCTAGCAATATTCTACGAGAATTCTAAAATTTCCCAATAAACGAGCAACTTCTCATCCTACAACGAAGCTCACACTCCTCAATCTATGAAGCGAGAGCCAACAATTTTAAATGCTCCAAAGTGTTTCCCTTTAAATCGCTTCAATTGCCTAGATATGTCTATGGCGTCTTTAAATATCAGATTGTCTATATTTCTCAAGATATTTTTATCAGCGTTGTTGCTATATCTATCGGCTGTTACTTGGATATTTTGCTACTTCAAGCGTATTCGCAGATATTCATATTCTCGTTGCTTTTTACTGTTTTAGCTGTTATTCCGCGATTTGCCTGTTTTTGACTGAATTTTGTTGAATATGCTAACATTCGCTAGAACTCAGCTGAATGACGCTGAGCTGTGCTGAATTGAGCTCAACTCAGCTGAGTCTCCTTCAAAGTAATCAAATGATAAAAGAATAAATATGAACAAACTCGACTCTTCAATTATCTGAAAATTTGATTTTAGTCACGTTTATTGGTGCTTTTTGAGCTTTTTTTTGTTTTCTGCGCTAAAACAGGAGAGGAAGGAATAATGGCAGGGGTTTTGTGAGGAGGTTGTTGCTATTTAATTAGAGCATAGAAAACTTTGCTTATTTACAATTTTTTGCACGGGAAACTGATTTGTTATGTTGATTGGACTAAAAGTCAGGTTTTAACCTTAAAGATACCTTTAATTATAAAAAGTACACGTGGTTTTCAAAGAATTTACATTTAATCCACCAGTAAAAGCTGTGGATCTAAGATTAACGCGTAATAAACGATTAAATCACAATAAACCCTTCAAACCGTCCTTAATTTGTGATTCAATGTAAATATTTGCGAGGAGACAACCTTTTCTTGCACCCCTGATCAGCAAAAAAGTCTCATTCTATAACTCTATATCATACATGAAGCTGCAAAAAAGTCAACGCGCTATGCCTTCTACTGTTTATTTTTTTGTTGCCTTTCCCTTCTAATTATGCCGAACCATTTTCAGCGTGTTCCACAATTTTATAATTTTAAATTAAATAAGGAGAAAGAAACGTGAGGAAATTTTTATTATTTTAATGAAGTGCGAAAAGCGCCATAATTCTCGCTAAAACGAAATTTGTTATTTTTAATTGGGTTTTTTTTTACAATCGTGAAGAGGAAGCTCTAGACAGTTTGAAATTGGAATTGGGAGGAGACGAGAGGCGAAGGAGGATTTCAAGAGGATTGTGGGGTAATTGAATTAATCGATGAGATATCCGTGAATTTAAATTGTTTGGGGAAATTTGATTTCTACGCTTTGAACCAAGATGTTTTTTTTTTGCAATATTCTTGGAAGTATCAAGATCAGGTTTCAAATTATGCTAAAATTAGAAATTCTTTCAAAAATTGCCTCAGAATATTTTAATTGTTTGGAAGGTGGGTAGAGTTTTATTTAGAAATTGCTGATAAATTGCACTCTAAATTCTTCAAGGTTTTATCAGAAGCCTTATTATTGTACAAAGAGCTCTAAAAACTTTATAAAACATCAATTCAACCTCAAGTATCTCATAAAACTGCATCCACTTCGAAAGTCCGTCAAAATTAAAACAAATAAAGCCACTGTAATAACCCTTCGCAAGAACCCTTTCCGTTAGCAGTAAAAATACACATGGCTGTACAATCCAAAGCCAACAGAAGGGACCAACAACACAAATACAAGAAATAAAAAGAAACACGAGCAGAAGAAAAAAAATTCAAAGAAGATCAAGCGAAAGCTTCCCCCTAAAGCCAGTATACGTGCTCCGTGCCAATGAAAGCGAAACATTGGCAACGTAACAGCAAAATCCTTAAACCAAAGACCAACTTTCTTTTCATTGCAACAACAATGTGGTGGGGGATGTCTATGGTTGATGGCAGAGAAGATGTGAAGGGTCAAGACTCAAGAGTCTGTCATGCTAGAAAAAAGTCAAGACTTTTGAAATCTTCATACAATCTATACAAACTGTTGAAAAATTAAAAATCGATAATTTATAAGTAAAAAACAATTTTTTCACATCATTCCTATCCAACCCTCCAAACTAAAGAAAAGTTCGCGCGTATTTTTTGTGTGTATATTTTGGAAATTTTTATTCTGATAATACAATATATACATATTTAATGTCTTTTGATGGTTGAAAAGCAGCTTGAAGAATTTTAATGGAAGACTATGGTGGATCTCTATTAGTTGAATTTTAATTTATTTGGGCTTAGACTTTAAATGAGAAGCTTTAGTTTATTGCAATAGCACATTAAATGGCAACAAATGCTTGGTATACAGTAAATGGCTAAAATAATTTATTTTTTGCATCCTGATGATGGGAAAACTGTGGAGGGGCTTTTGAAAAGTTATGTCTAAGATTGTTTTAAAAACATTTTTTTTAATGAGAGCTTTTAAAGCTTCTTTTGCTAAGCCTGATATTTTATTCATAATTTGTATTTTTTAGTCATTATCCCATAACGACCCCCTAAGTATAATAGGATTGTGATTATGCAATAGTAACAAAAATACTAGAATACAAAATTGAATTATTCAAATTGCTTAAAGTGAATTCTGTCAGAGATTTTGTACATAAGGAACTAAAGTAAAGAAAGTCATTGGAAAACTTGAGGAAAACTCCGCAAAAACTTGTAAATATTTTATCTTAAATGGATTTATTTTGGTTTCTCTTTATTGTTAAGTTTATTTGAAAGTTTGTTTAAGTTAGAAAGCATTTTGTATACACATTAAAAGTAGCTGGAGTTGTCTCCTTTTTTCAAGTCATAAAATTAAACTTTTGACAGTTATGTAACCAACAGAAGATACTTTGTCAGATATGGCAATAAATTTGAATGCCAGTTTTCATTAAGTTCTTGTTGTAAAAAACGCAGGTGTGTGAGAGATTCCAAAGATATAATTATATTTAACAAGATTCGTAAAAGATGATGTTTAAGTAAGCAGTAATCGTTACTGAATAAGCCTTGGTACCTAAAGGCTATTTTTATTTAGTTCTTAGAGTTTCCATCCATTGCTGAATAAAAGTCACGTCCAAAATTTGTTTATTTGAAATAACTTTGTAACTAAAAGTGGAAACTCGTTCCATAATAATGAAATAGATATCTAGAACTTTCTATATCTACATCAAACTGAAATTCTGTTGTACCTGGTCAAACTTTAATCTCTTTTTCCTCCCAGCTCAATAAAAGAACAATTTGATAGTTCTATGTACACGAAAATGGATTCTCCTAACTAACAATACGGACAAGAACTAACCATACAAACATAATCCTAGTAAAACCGTAAATATCGTAAAACAACACAAAACTAACCAACAAATCACAGGCCCCTCGTCTAATTACAAAATGATAAAGTTGTTTCAATCCCTCTATCTTAAAGTTTCCAATTCTGGCAGCAGCAAAAAATACTTCAAATGAAAAACCCAGTTGCTCGGTACACTATCAAAAGCATATAACCAGTTATACCCAGTTATAGTGGAGCATAAAAGCTCTATGGGGGTTTGCATTAAATATGGAATGAAGGAATGGAAGGCGAAATGAAGAGCGGGGTTGGCAAAAATTGTAAAATCAATTAAATGCAGATGAGATGGTTGTTGTTGCATTTTCTGCACAATTATTACGATTATCGTTCATTAAAGAGGGTTTATAGTATTTTTATGCTTTTTGATACTTTTTCCATCAGCAGCCAAAAATTGCTTTCAAAGCACATTTACGATTTACCTGATTTAATACCTGATGAACCTAGATTGAGGTTAATGACACAAAACTAAAAGCTTCACATAATGCATCTCTGTGCACTTCTTGAGCTTCTTGTAGTGCTTTTAGAGCTTTCTATGGTCTTGCGTCAGCCAACAACCAACCGCATAATTCGTTGTGCACACAGACATTTTATTGCATTTTGCATGCTCGATAAAACTCGAAAAAGCATAAATCATTGAAGCTGGCCATAAAATTGCGATTTTAGCAGGTTTTGTTTTAATTTGGACATTTATTTTAGTTTGAATTATTTTATTTCCTTTTTTGTTTTTCTTTCAAAAAAAAATAATAAAAAGAAATAAATAAATTATTGTGCAGTCTAAAATTCATCTATAAATAATAATGAATATTGTCTCAACTAAAATGCCATCACCAAAATGAATATTCCCGTAATTGCATTCAATTAAATTTTAAATTTTTCCGAGAGTTTTTTTTTTTGAGAGAACAATTAGGGAATATTTGAAATTAAATTTTTTCGAGAATGAGGCGAGCTTTTGACCGAATTATTATTATTCGGGGCTTTCACTGGAATAAAAGGCTCAGTAACGAAGCATAATTTGATTGCTAGATATTTTTGGAATGCTCACGGGTGTGGAGTGGAATTTAAGCGGATTGGTGATTAAGCGCATTTATTTTATAAGGATTTTGTGCATTTTTTGTACTTTACAATTGAGAGATAATGTGCAGATAAAATACACGAGAGATCATGATTTGTTGGTTTAATTCATTTTGCATGTTATTTTGTTGAGAAATAGAGAATTTTAAATGGAACTACGGGTTAGTCTCTGGAGTTTTTGTTCAATTAAATTAATTCTAATTATTTTACACTTGAAAACTCGATTAGGTTCATGAATAAATATCAAAGGTTATTAGAAACTTTAACAACTAAGGGATTAAAAACTTTGATAAACAGTTTTCCTTGCCTTTGATAGGAAATGGGAGTGAAGCCAGGAATAAAGCTTTAAAGAAAAACAAGAACTTAGTAAGTTCTTCTCAAGTCAAAATCTGTAAACAATTATAAACTCCTGTCATTAAACAAACCATTTAATAAACTTTCCGTATTAGTTGATTCATCATCTTCTTAAAATTATATTAAGTCCCTGTAAAAACTCACCTCAAAATCAAGATCGTGTAGAAACTTTTTGTCAACTTTGTTTTTCTCCAAAAATGAAAGCTTTTAAGCTCCTGTCATCGTTAAATCATGAAATCATCAAACAAATGGGGATAACATGCAAAGTATCGATTTTATATTAGATAAACTTTAACTCACAGCATCATAAAATATTTTTGCCAGATTATAAATTATGAATGTGTTTTAAATAAGTTTATAGTGATAGATAACTTTTGCTCCATTATTCTCAATTTAAATTCAACACAAAAAAGGCTTAAAGGCTCATTCTCAATGACTCCACAATATTGTTGATGCAATTTATCTTCATATTGCGATCATTTGTCGTTTAATTATGCACAAAGTTTTATCAGCTAAATTTTGCTATACACAATATTTTAAGAGTGTTTTGAACAATATTCAAGAATTATTATGAAAAAGTTTCTTTGAAATTTATTTTTTTTCATTAGAAGTTGCTCCTGTCAACGAAATTAATGGAATCCACCAAAAATTCATGATTCCACGATCTTTTTCATTAAGTTTACACATTTATCTGAAAACAAATTTCTCATGGCGGCAATTAAAGATACAAGCCCACATAATTTCAAATTTATTTTAGATTTTATTTCGTTTGATTGTGTTTGATTTAATGTTATAGCACCCAAGAATCCATAAGCGACTACGCCGGTATACATTATCGAAAGCTATACACAAGAAACGAAGTAAGAAAAATGTAACAATCTACTTCTCTTATTATTTGGCTAACCTTTCAACCAGATTCTCCACAGAAATTCATTGAACGGTTGGAATTCTTAAACATTTGCTTTCAATGTAAAAATCCCCAAAGTCCGCTTCTCTTTCTTATCGCGGCTCCTTATGTTCCTTTCAACTTTTCTGTGTTTTTTATAAAATATTAGGATTTCCTTTCTTTCATTCCTTCATTCAATCAGGGTGATTATTATTGGCATTTCTTTTACCCTCTAGAATAGCAAGTACTGAAGTACACATTCTTGAAATCTTAAACAAGAATGCCTGTATTTTATTTTTGGAGAGTGTTCTTTTCACATTCTTTTTGGAATTGTGTTGGCTAGGGGGGCGGGTAATACTCTATTGTATGTTGTATAGGTTAAGATTAGATTTTGATGAGTTTCAAGAGTAGCAACTTTTATTAAACCTAAAAAACGGAAAAAGTTAGATGGCTTTTATTACAGAAACCTTTAATTGAATTAAAGATGAAATTTTTAACACCTGTTTCCTTCATTAACTGTCCGTGATTACCGCACAACCATAAAAGAGTTAAAAAATTTGGTTTACTCATAAGGTTAACCTATAAAAGATGCTTTACGATTATTTAATAAAAAGCTCTTCTAAAAGCTCCAAACCATAAAATTGAATAATTCATGTAAAAAATAAATGATTGTACCACGTACTAAGAGTTAGAACAAATAAAACAAAATGATAATCAAAAGATCTAAAATAAAATTCCCATCAAGCACAAATCACCCAGATCTCCCCCCTTTCACATCCATTTTCCATCCACAGTGCGATATAAAATAATAATTCTTGAACCCGCTCCAGTGCTCACGTTCTATTGCGGCGAGAACAAATTTAAACTGAAAATGGTGAAAGCAAAAAATATAAAAATTGCAAATGAAAATAAAAATGATATCAAAAACGTGATATGGGCAGGATGGTTGGGCGTCAAGTGTTTTGGGGTTATGGGTGCGAGGAGGCTGTTTTTTTATGGTAAACTGGTTCAATGAATTGTTAAGTTGCCGACTGAGGCTTCCCAGTTGGATGGAAAAACGGTAAAAAACGCTGAGCAAATTTGAAAATCCAACCGAGAAATGAAAAGAAAAACCTTAAAGTGTAAGGTACTTTGTAGGTAAAGTGGAAAGTTCATTTAATATCTTTAAGTTCTCATATTTATAATTAAGTAGTTCCAATTTCTACGCCAAAAAGTCGGCAAAAACCAAATCTTTATAATCTTTTCAAAGTAATCCAACTTTCCATGCAAAGGGCTTCACTTCAAGTGCTTTTAAGAGTTCATTTCAGCCTCCACATAGGCAGTTCTTCCGTTTTGCGAGCGTTTTTAATTGAAATTTCAAGAAGCCGACGAGAAAACCAGCACTGAGCGAAGCTGGGTGCAAAACGCTGCCAATACAGTGCTGCCCGAGCTCCTTGGATTATGTGATAAGTTATCCGTCCATTATTAAAGGAGCATCTGGAAAAATAAAAGTTATTGTTTGATAAACTTTCTTGGCAAGTTTTTCACTGAGAGAGGAGTTAAACAAAATAAAAAGTTTTTATTGCGAGCTTTGGTGAACTGTAATTAATTTGATTGGGAAGGAAGATAACTGGTTGGTATTTAGAAGAGTTTTTTTTATTTTCGCGTACTGACTTTTTAATTAGTTAGGATGAGTTTGAGGAGCTTCTTAATTGCTGGAAAAAGCTTATGGGAAAGGCGAATTAGTGGTAATTTCAATTTGGCTAATGATTCTCATTATCTTGTCCACAAAGCCTTGGAAATTGGTCTGTAAATGGTTTGCATAATGAAGTTGGTTATTATTATAGATCAGTCAGCTTCAATATTGATCAAACTCGAGGCAGGGACATAAAGTCTCAGAAATAGTTTTGAAATACGTCAGAATAAAATGTTTTGAACTTTTTGAAAATTTAGAAGATTTGGAAAATTTTTAGAATTTAAAATTTAGAATTTTTGGAAGCAAAAAACCAAAAATTCGACCCACGAAACCTAATTTTTTGAACTTTTTAAAAATTTAGACAATTTGGAAAATTTTTGAAACTTTAAAGTTTTGGAATGAAAAATTCCAAAAATGAACCCACGTCAACTAAAACGGGAGTATGTCCCAGCCAGCCAGCCTCGATCAAATCCCAAATTTATGGAATGTTTGTACCACTTTATGGTATTTTTTGCTGGTATTAATGGGAAAATCTTTTATAATTAATAAATTCTAATCCTTATAGCCTTTGGATGTCTTTTAAGTTTTCTTAATTCAAACATTTTCCGCACCAATCCTTTCTAGATGGATAACCACAAAATTTTAGATTTTTTGATGGATTTATCCTCTCTGTTTAAGATTTATCTGAACTGTTGATTATTGAAAGCTAGTCCCTAGAGACCACGTTAAAATATTGTAAAAGCAAAGCCAACAATCCTCCTAACCATAATTGAAGCAAACAAACCTCTAAATCTCTTTTTAAACATCTTAGTTTATTAAAGATGATACTTATCCAAAATAATTTAAATGTAAATAAACTCTAAAGAAGATAAATCCGTAAAGTTCCACACTGAAACAAATTTACTACTTGTCACAACCTTAAATCACTTTTAACCCTTGCAATCGGCTTGTTATAAGGTTAGATATGTACTTGCCACAAGGGTATATACACTTGCGATAAGAGTATTTAACCTTGTGCCAAGATTTTTTAACCTTGTCACAATCTGAAATTCACTTTTAACCCTCGATGTAAACTGACCACAAGGTTAAATACTACTTGCAGCAAGGGTATTTATGCTTGTCTCAACTACAATTTAACCTTGTCACAAGTTTCCACGGAGGGTTAAAAGTGAATTTAAGATTGTAGCAAGGTTAAATTTATACTTGTGACAAGGTTAAATTTGTACTTGGGATGAAATAAAAAAAAAATCTCAATTTTTTTGATTTTACACCCCACCTCCCACAAGCTCCCGTTTCTTTCGATTTTTACTCACTCTCACCTTATATCCTTCCCTTAACCTATCCTCCTTTAAAAACTCTACCTTATAACTCTTTTTTGCATCTCGCCTTTACCCAGGATTGAACTCGGGATCTTTCGGTCGCTCGATACAAACCCTAACCACCATACCAACAGTATGTTGATCTAACGCTCGTTTAAATATGAACATATGTTGAATTTATCGAAAATATATATTTTCCCAAGATTTAATTAGTTTTTACGATGAAATTTCTACGCAAATCAAAATCTTAACAGAATATTATAAATAAAACAAATTATAAACAAAATGAATTTATGGAGCGATTATTCAATAAAATTAGGTTTTCCACGAATTTTTCGTGATTTTAGTTGTAGAATATACGTGGACTGCATAAAGTGCCGTACACATTATGAAAGTAACTTTTTCAAATAATCAAAGATTTCTGTTAAAGTTTTTTGGGCGTTTCATATTTTTTTTTCCTTTTTTTCGAATTTTAGCCCATTAATTGTCTAAAGAATGTGTTTTTACCATTTTCTATGAGATCTGAACGTTGAAAGATTAAATTTAATTTTGGACTTTAGCAGTAGGAGTAAATTTGATTAACTTGCAGCGCAAAATTAGGAAATGCTTTATTATTTATGAAAGTTCAGCCTCGCAATTTTGATCAGAATATTTGATTACTGTAAATTTACAAATCTGATTCATATTTATGTCAAAAATGATGCAAAAAAGAAAATTCGTAAATTTATACTTTTCTCAGCAATTTTCATGCGCAAACCATTAAAATGGGTGAAATTGTCTAAAAGGTGAGTGAAAGTTGAGTTTTTTATCCAAATTTGCGTATTGAATAGACTAGTATGAATTAAAAAGAAAATTTGGAGACCTACAGGATAATCTCAACTTTTACTCACCTTTAAGATAATTTCACCCATTTAATGGTTTTGCTCATGAATATACAGAGTCTAAACATTGCAAACATTTTCACTTGCATTTTTATAAAATTGCAAAAAATTATTATGGCAAAAAAGACGGTCGGAGATGAGAATCGATCAAGGATTAATTATATGAGGTTTGGCACAAACTTAAAAAAACCTTGTTTCAAGTTTAAATTTAAGTGTATCACAAGCCGAGCAAATAGGTTTGTGACAAGTTTAATTTAGGTTTGTCCTAATCTTAACTTAAGGTTGTTACAAGAATAAATCCCGCAAACTTAAATAAACTTGTGACAACCTTAAAAACCTTGTTGCAAGGTTTTTAAGGTTGTCACAAGACTTTTAAGGTTGTAGCAAGAAGATATTTTTTTCAGTGCACCTAAAAAAAATACTTATTTCCAAACTTAATGGCTTAGCAAAGACACAAACAACTTAAACTGTCTTTTTTGCATGCTTTATGGCTCGGAACGTTTTTAAATCATATCTAACAATTTTATTATATATTATTTTATTCTACAATAAGTGTATTTCAGTATTTTGCAAGCATCTTACCAGTATCTCAGAGTATTCCAGTATATCATATTTTAATGCACTGTCTCTCAGAGTTTCCTGTTTGTTCAGCTTTTCCCACAATAAATCAATGCAAAATTTCCAAATGCTGCACGATTCTGCAATTCCCAACAATTTCATAGAAGTTCCAACATTTTCAAATAACTTAAAATGTTTTCTTTAGAAGTTAGTTCTACAGCATTTATTATATTTTACATAATTTATTTTCTTGGGGACTCTTCAATTCACTTATATTTTGATATTTCTTTATTTTCTTGTATAAAATATACTTCGTTATTGCTTTATTCTCGCTTTTACTCCACTTTTCCCCTTGATACCACAAGCAATTGATTTTCTATTTTCTCAATAAAATAAACTAAAAACTTAAACAGAAGTCATATAGCAGCTCAGCGTACAAAAATAGACTTCCCTTTGACTGTATCAAGCACTCGAGCATTCATACTGAGGGGTTGATAATGAAAAGGTCTTAGTGTCGATCAATTGGAATATTGCTTGATCTTTAGGTTAAGAGATTCAAGTGCATTTGAAAGCTTCACAAAGAGGGCGCTGGCAATTTTATTTAATAAAAATAGAATCTTCACTATCCATCCCTCATTTCCTCAAACAATCCAGCATTCGAGCAAATATTTTATTCACATCTCCATCGAAAGTTCCCAATTCCCAACAATTCGTCACAAGTTTACTTTCGAACTTTGCACAAACTCAAAGTACACACAGAACAAAAATATAAATAGAACCTCAAAGTTCTATTGAAGAACCCCTTGACACCCCTGCAAGCTTGGCAAGTTCGCTTTGGGATGCTGTTTCACACAATTTATGTGGCACGATTTGCTTCATATTTTCTTTTGCTTGCTGCCTGGTGCTTGTACTGTTTCTTCATTTGTTTGGCGCAAAAAATATTTGCGGTTTTTCTTTGCCAAATCTCCAACTTACTTGGCAAAGAATGATATTTAGAATCGCAGGGAAAGTATTCTATAAGAAAAGTTCGTGTACAATTGAGTGGAGATTGCATGGCAAGCAATTAAAGTGTTTTTTAGGCTTCCTGGTCATCTTCAGCTATTCTTCAAGTGTCCTTGGCTGCTTTCAAAAATGAATTCTATAAACATCATCTTCAAAGTATTTTTAGAACATTCATCCAAGCTCCTTGAACTTTTCCTTCAGACAAACATCTAAGAAGACAGAGAGACTTCCAGATAGACAGCCAAACAGACACACAAGTCAAAACAGACGCGATTTCCACGAGAAAACTCTGAGAATGGAAAAACTGGCAAACTGAAAACGAATAATGCAGGGTTGGCGTAAACTGTACTTATCTATGGTTATAAAGAGGATTTAAGCAAGATTTAAGCAAGATTTAAGAGTATCCTGCATAAAGCTTACTTCTTTTGAATGTGTGTTATTTCAGTTATTCATGTTATTTATGATATTTAGGGACCGCTTTTTGTATTCCAAGAAGAGCTTTTTCTATCTTCAAACATTTTGTGTACTCTTTGCTATAGAAAATGAAAGACTTAACTTATAATAAAAGGACACAGATACAATAGGAGCTTTTTGATCATTGTACGGCTATGCTATTAAATTAAAGAACGTATATTGTTGCGGATAAGGTAATGATTTGTATCCTAAAAGTTTCTCTACATATTTATTTTAATTAGAATGATTGTGCAGATTTTTGGGAAATTGATAGAATGTTACTCTTTTTGTTTGGATTAGGGTTAGGGGTGTGATTGAGCTTTTGTATTCAGACATTTTTGGAATTCATAGTTTTCTGAAAGTTTTATGATCTTTTTTTAGAAATTGGAGCTAGGAGAATTTAATGATCTAAATTTTTGTTATCATAAAAGCTTTCAAGGAAACTTATTGACAAGACCTCTCTTGAAAGTTAGAATTCATCTAAGGGCCAATGTATTCAGAATCATTTCTAAAGAAACTTCTTCCAAGTATATTTTCAATCTGCTCATAATTTGATTTCGAAAAGTTGAAAGAAAAGAGAAGATTAACATATTTTTATTACATTCAGAATGCTAAAAATATGATCTAAAAATGTTGAATTATTATAAGCTCTTGAACAATAATTCATATTAAGTTTTGTCAAAGAAACTCAATTGTTTAACAATTTGCCGACACGAAACAAAATGGTCCCTTAGCATCCCTGTACACCCTGCAGTATTTATATTGTCCCTCGCACTGCTCGCCTTACTCGTTCACGATTTTGCTTTTCATTTTCACTTTTTATGGGAAAATCATAAAGAAAAAATCTCTTCTCCACTTTTTCTTGATACTTTCTTGTGCAGGGTCGCCGCCTGATTTCTCAGAAAACTGAAGAAAACTTCTTAAGTTGTGGTTTGTCTTTTATGTTTGTCTCCAAAGGCTTTTAATAAATAATTGATACCATGAATAGGGAACATCATGGTCTTCATGCTCAATAAATAATTAATAAGGAAATCATAGCCTCACTTGCCATAAGAAAGCAATAACGTTTTTTCAGATAAGTACATTTTTGGTGACTTTATCTCTATTGCACGTTCCTTACCTGCCTGCCCTGCTTACTCAACTGCTTACTCCTGCTTTGCAGCTCGTCTTGCAAAAAATATATAAAATATACTTTTTGCTTTTTTTGTTGGTTTTTGCTCGTATATTTTTTTATCTAATAGAAAATAAATGAGCTTTATATGATACGGTTTAATAAGAGGTTATGTTACTTCTATATGTTGTGCTTAAAAGTGTGAAAAAGTGTTGTTGAGGAGGGAATATTGAGGGAGGGTTAAATTGCAAGCAATAATGTAAGGTTATTTATATTTTCTTGGTAATTTATTCGAGAATTCAATTGTTCTGGAAAATTTAAAATTAATGAAGAAATTCGAGAGGAAAACAAACTTCTTAAAATTTCTCAGAATTTCAAGCTTTGATGTTTTGTTTTTATCAAGCAGTTATGTATTTGAAGTAATTTTATTTTCCTCTTATTTCTCACTCGAATGGTCTCAATAACCTTTAAATCTTTAAAGAACAACAAATATTTTTCCTCAAACCAACCCCCTCACCTTTATCCCCATCTCACCCATCTTTTGCTTTCCATCCACAACATAGAACTTTATAAATAATTCGATTCCGGGGCCAGCAAAAATAAATTTATGGGAACCAAACGTTCAAAAATTAAATAAAATAAGATTATCCGCAATTTAAATCACAAATATAAATCCCCAACAAAAAACGAGCATTACGGGCAGCTTTTCACTATTTCCGAATTTTTCACAAATTTTGCCAGCCAAAACGAGCAAACTTTATAACATGTACAAAAATGCTATTAAAAAACTCGAAAGGCCATAAAAAGCCAAAAATACGGAATACAGATGCATAATTTGTGATTTGCTGGCTATCGCAATAGTTTTTAACAGTTTGGTCGTTGAATTTGTTGAATTTTTCAGTGGAGGATTAGAGGTTGTTCTCTAGGGGGCTGGGAATTAGATCCGTAAATTATCTAAGCTAATAGGAAAATTATGGAGAACGAAATTTTTCATTTTCCGGAATAATATTTGCATTTATTTGGGAGTCTAGGGCTGTTGAGCGGTTTTAAAGGATGATATTCTGATTTGAAAGTTAGAACAATTATTTATTGAGTTGTTCGCAGGGCTCTAAATGTTTTTCAAATTTCTTAATATCATTTCATGAAGTTTTAATGAATAATTCAACCATACCAGATATTTATTGAATCAAAAAGAACCCAAAATCAAAGATTCCTCGCAAGATCCACCCAAAGAATCTTCCATAAATTTCTTCCAAACCAACAAATAAATTCGATTCCACATCCTCCCTGAAAACGGTTCAATTTACTGCCAATTTGTCCATTTAATTTAGCTGGCTTTTTTGCTCCACTTTGGCCGTGCTTCGGCTAGTTCATTTTGTTGTTGTCTGCCTCACTAATGTTATGCCAGGATATAGAGAGGATACTGGCATAGAACAGATAACGAAAACACAATCAACTTTGCATGTAAAATGCTTAATTGCCTTTCTCGGCAACTCGGCTAATAAATTGCATTTGGGGGGTGGGAAGTGGGTGATGGAGCTTCTTGATTTCTTCCTTTGATTTAAGTGACTTTTTGTTTTTTAAGAATTCTTGGCGGGAAACTCTTCAAATATAAATCTCAGCTCATTTCACGGTTACTCGGATTAATTATTGAATACAGTGAAATAATCCTCGGACAGCCATATATCGGAAAGAGAACGACGTTCTGCTGGAGGTGATAATAAGCCAATATAAAGCTTTTTATGTTAAAGCTCCGATTTGCTATTAAAAAAAGCCTTCGAGCTAAATGAGACTTTTTGTGTATTTATGTTTTTTTGAGAGGTCTTTCACATCCGGAGATGTTTTATTAGAAATTTATTGGTGACGTCAATATAACGAAGAAAAAATAAAAGAGTGACAAAAAAATAATTCCTAGAAGTCCTTTAAATAGAAAAGCTGCACAAATCGGTAGTCAAAATATAATACCCACTTAAAAATATTAAAAAAAACAACCCCTAGCATTCAACACAATATAAACTATCAATCCTCGATCAATTTTCCAACAAAAATAAACAAAATTCAAATAAAACTCAACGACTTAATTTATGCAAGCTAAAGTTCTTCACAAATACTCCCCAAAAAGCTTCTAAAAATAAATAGATTCCTTCCCAAATCTGCTGAAAGGTTCAAGAACTCACAAAAATGTTTGTTTTCCGTCTTTTATGAAATGTTTACGAAGCATTTTGAACAAATTCAATTTCCCATATTTTCCCGCAATAATTCAAAGCTCGTTAAACAAACCAACAACAAAAAATAGAATTGCTAAAAAATAATTCGACAAAACGGCAACTCAAGAGGAGATGAGATTGCAGTGAGGATGGCAAAAAAGTTTTATGAGTGGTACCAGGAGTGGATCTAAAGTATAAATTTTCATCTGAAATTAAAGCTGTTCAAAGTCTCCACGGTTTTAGCAGTTTAAGTTCTAAAACTACGTTTAAAACGTTCTAGACAGTTTAAAACGTTCTAAAATGTCTAAAACCTCTAAAACATATGAAATCGCTTGTTCATGGATAATATTATTATTTGAACTTTCAATTTTTGACTAAAAATTCTTAAAAAAGTAGGTTTCGTGGGTCGAATTTTATGTTTTTGGGTCCCAACATTCATAAATTAAATTTTCGAAGTATTGCTATTCATGAACCTAGGTTTAAAACATTATTAAAACCTTATGTTTAAAACATAGGTTTTTGACATTCTGAACCCTGCTGCCGGCAGACAGCCAACCAAATAGACAAATTGCAAGAAAAAAATCCTATTAAAAATTGGCAAAACTCGCAAAAAATGGCAGCAAAAAATACTCTAAAAGCTCTTCAAGGCAAAGAAAACGGCAAAGAATCAACAAGCAGCGAAAATCGTTTCCAGATTATATAAACGCGATAACATTCAAATCGTTGGCTGGGAAATGTGAGGCACAAATCGGGGAAATGAATGAAAAATGCCTGTCTTTTTTGTTGTGAATTATCACATTTAATTAAAAAAAAAAAGGCATCTCTTTGAGCTTCATATCAGCAACGACAAAATCTACTAAAGCTCTCTGGCAATTGCTGCCACTAAACAAATGCTATATAGACAGTACAGCGTGCAGAGCACACAAACTGCAAAGGAAGACTCTTTGCCAAATTATTTTTCTACCAGCTCAAGTGCTAATTAAATTGCGAGACTATGTTTAAGAACATTAAAGAGGAGAGATGGGACTTGCAACTAATTAACTTTTTTTGGTTTCATTTGGAAGGGTCAGGGCTTCTTCCTTCATTACGCTGTTTCTAGTATTTCTTCTTCTTTTTGGCATATAATTGTTGTTCATAGCTTAGTTTACGTGGAGAATCTCAACTTGCACTTCTCCCCAGCAAAGTTTTACTCAGGGATAGGAATGTATGAAACTGATGTATGATACATAGGTTTTATACATATGTATAATACGTATGTATAAAACCTCGAGGTTTTATACATGTATGTATAAAACGTATAAAACCTTAAATTTGCTATTTTAACTCGTACAAACTTCTAAAAGAACATATATTGAGTCATTTAATCAAAGATACTGAGGAGTACTTTTAAACTGCAAGAGATTTAGCATTAGAAATAAAAATTAAAAGTGAAACGAAAAAAGTGAAATTTTTTGTTTTGCATACTCATAAAACTCTCAATATATCAATGTTTCGCAATAAACACATTAATATGATTAACAATTTAAATCACATATTATTATACTTAATCTTCAATATACAAAGTATTCTAGCCAAACATTCATTTGACCATTTTTTACAAAATTGAGGCTTTTTGGAATTTAAAGCTTAGTTTATTTATTTCCTAAAATCTGCGCAAGAATCGTCGAACTTTAATTGGAAAGATAAACTTTATAATATTTATCATGATTCTATTGTAAAGTTACAAACATCCCGTACATCAGACGAACCTTATCATTTTCGTCTTCATGCATTTTTATACTAACATATATAAGTAACTTAAATAGAATATTTTTATTTTTTAATTTCCATCTTGATTCATGAAAGTCTTGAAACACTGAAAAATATCACTGCTATTAGTTTCACGTTTACTACTGATAATTTTTTTAGTTTTATACATTTATACATAGTTTTATACATTTTTATGTATAATACATAGTTTTATACATAGTTTTATACAATGTATGTATAAAACTCAATCATACATGTATAATTCCTATCCCTGGTTTTACTTGAATCAACAGAATTTAAATGTTAAAACTAATATTTATTCACATAGTTTGCAGTTTCGTCTTCTCAGGAGGCACCTCTAATCAATCAAATCTAACTTTGATGAACGCAAATTCCATTTGCTATAATTCAAAGTTTAGAAAGTTTTGCTGAACAGCTAAACAAATTCCTGCAATTCTGCATCAACCGAGAAGTTTATTTGGTTTAAAACTAGAAACTAATATGGTTGGTAGGGAATGATGTCTATTGATGTTTGGATTGGTAATTTTGAAGAGGAATGGAAGTTTTTAGATTTGAAAGCTCTTTTTAGGTTTATAAGGAAAAAATACTAAAAAAACTAAAAATGGGTGACAATTCATAAAAATGTCGCTTTCCAACAAACAAATTCAATCAAAGACTGACAAATCAAAAAAATCAATCAATAAAACTCAAAAAAAAAAAACTGTGAAAGCTTTTCAAAAAAATCCCATCATCCGTGAACAACCCCTGAAACATCAAAAAGTTTATTTGGGCAATACTTTTCATTTTTGTTGGCACAGTTTTGCTTGAATTTATACGAAATGCATCATTCGCTAACCGTTTGGTAAAATTTGGCTTTTGGTGTTTTCCAGTGAACTTTTCCGGGAACTAGAGGGGTGAGTTTTAGGGCTTTGAAAGGATTTGTTGTGGCATTTGAAGGGCTTTACATGGAAATTTTTATTGTTAAGGAAAATTTGTTGCTTGCGTAACATTTACTTACGACATTTGGCTGATATAAGGGGTTAGTTATGAGTAATTTTTAATGAAAAATAAATTAAAGTCCTATTTTATTAGCTGGTAAACTTGAAAAAAATGCAGCAATTTACTAACCCCTCTAAAGTTTACATACGTAGTTCAACACAGCTGCAATATAATTCATTACGGTATACAACTACTCACCAACACTTACCCGCTTTCATAAAATTTATGCAAAGGGTTGTTCATAAATTATTAAAAAGCTTTTAAAAACAACAACTACTTTTAATGTTTCTCAGTTTTTTCGAACGAGTTTCATGAAATGCGTTGTTTTAACTTTTTAACAATATTTGCCTGGTATTTTCATGGTTTCCAATTTTTTAATCAATTTGTTGTATGCTACCTATTTATAAAAATTGGATTTTAATAAAAAATTGATTTGTTTTTCTCAAAAATGTTTGTAACAAGCTCGTGCACTTAAGATTTTGATTAAATAAAGTTTTTAAGTTTTTAAAAGCATAATCAAGAGTTTTATAAAATATTATGAATGTTCTTGATAATTGGCTTTGCAAATGTTTTTGAGTAGCAAAAACATCAGTTTAAAAATTTTTACCCCTAATTAAGGCGTATTTTCCCTAATGTTAGAGAAGAAAACATTGCTTCATAAAATTTTAGCTGAAAAGCAATTTGAAAGCTTTTTGAGAGGATTTTGAACTAAAAGTTTGAAACATTGTAAAAGGACTTGAGGTTTCTGAGTACTTTAAACTTTGAACTTTAAAGTTGTGATCCACAAAATTGGCTATTATGCCTACATTTAGGCGCATTTCCCTCCCAACCCCCAAATCTAACAAACACTCTCTCTAATCCTTTCTCGGTTTTGCTTGTGATAGTCGGTGATTGTGTTTTATATTTTTGTGTGATATTTGAATGGTACTCTGCGATAATGGAAATGATCCTATTCTGAGCAGTTTTGCAATTTAGAGCCGTGGTGCTAGAAATCATGGAGCGAGGGGGTGGTAATCAGAAAAGTGGCATTGAAGGGATTATGTGTTCTATTTATTGGAAACCTTTACACAAAATCCTAAGTACAGAGTATTTTCATGATTACCATAACATTTAGGATTTCGTTGGTTCAGTACTTTAAATGGGTAGCTTTATTTTTCTGTAGGGGATTTATTTGATTGATTGACATATTTTAATTATTTTGAAGTATTTTGTTATTTGCATCGATCAATCGTCGTTTGATTTCTACGTTTTAAAAGTATTTAGCTCTCAAGTCTATTTTTTAGTTGAACAAATTTGTTAAGCAAAATATATCACATGAAAATTTTCCGAAGATACCCTATCTAAGCATTCAACAACCGATTTTATGATTTCATTAATTTTTGCGATGAAAATATAATGAAAGCTTCAAAAGCATCAAAAGCTCCCCAAAAAGCACTGAAACCTGCTCATTTCGTATATTTTGGATATTTCCTAGATATTTTGGATATTTGGCATTTTCTGCTATTTTTTTGGAATTTTTGCTGATGCTGAGGGTATAGTGTAAGGCAAATTATGACGCTAGTAAATGTAAATGGTGTAAATGGTATAAATGCTGTTGGCCCACATTTCATTTTGTAATTCTACCATTTTCCGATTTTATGATTATTGTTGTGAGCCATTATAATCATCGAACGGTTGATGCCAAATATTCTGCCATCCTATTCTGTTTATTTGGCAGCCGAGCACGAAGAACTGTGCTTTTGCCGTGTATTAATTTTAATATTTTAACGATAGATTGTACATAGTATTGTTGAGTATTCAGAACAATGTTGGCACAGTTTTTGATGGCGCTTTTATAGATTATGCTTTCAGTTTTGTGTGGGCTCAACTGCTGACTATACGGGAAAAAGCATAGACAGGTTTTGACTATCTCTCGGCAAATAATGAAAATAATGGAATATTTTGCGGATGAAGTTTTGTTGAGGTACCAGGTCCCTGTGGGATAGTTGCCTTTTGATTAATGATCGATGGATATGATTGAAATGTTTGAAATGTTTTAAAGTGTTCGGAAATGTTGGTAATGATGGAGGATTCGAGGGATTAATCATGAGTTTTTGAACTTTTCGGTGTTGTTTTACCAAAAATATTATGGAATAATGAAGAACAAAGGTTGGGATAGAAACTGAATAAATTGACGCTTAATTTGCATATTTTTCCGTAAAATTTTTTAACTCGATTTGGTTGCTTTTCTGAGTTTGTCTTGAAATATTTTAGTAATAAATCTTCAGAAAAATCAAAATGAAAGATGTAATCTGAGTACTTCAATGATAAAACAGTTTTTAAGCGAAAATACAAAGAGTTTTAGACACAAAAAACTCTCTATCATAAACTAAATACTGTCTGTGATCTGAAATTTTATCAAATTTGGACAACTTTATATCCGAAAAGTATTTTTATAGCTCTTATCTGGCATGTAACCTATTTTCTAAGAAATTTTCCTTTCATCCTTACAATAAATTTTCAAAAAAAATCAATCTTCCAAGAATTCTTTCTATGGAACTGAAATCTGTCCCAAAGCTCTAAATTAACCCACTCTTACATCAGAAATTACCACCTGCCATCCAACTCTCAACCAGTCCTGTACTCTCCACCACACACTGTGCTTTGTTGCGTTATCCGAAACCCGTCAAGGATATTAACAGCACAAAAGGCTCAAAATCAGGTTCACAGCCGTAATTCAAACCTTTATGCGTTTGATGGCCAAAATGTTTTCTGTTATACTTGAGGTGAAATTACGAGAACAGCTACAACAAGCGGCTACAAAGTACAAAAATAACAAAGTGAACCGAATTCTCCACTCTCGTAGTACAAGACTTTTTTACACGCCATGTAAATGAGACGCCTTTTTTGATCCCTTTTTGTTGCGCAATTAAATTTAAAGTACTCCTCACATTTTTTGTTGCGGTCGGCTTGTCGGAGTATTTTCTGAATACTTTCCATTTATTTACAGAATTCTGTTCAGAAAAGAGTAATGTGGACGCAAAAATAGCTTTTCCATGTCTTTGAAGCTCTGAAGCTGGTTTTATGTGTTTTTTACGTTATTTTATGTGTATTGTAATAATGTTTAGGTTATAATTTGAGATTATTATGAGTCTTTTGGGGCATTTTAGGATTTAAAGATTGAATAAGGGCCACAGAGATGTACTGGACAGGGTTGAGGGGAAACTGATTAGGGCTTTATGATAATAAAGGGTTTTGTTTGTGTTTTGCGAACTTTTTTTAAGACTTGCGGCAGGTAGCAATTGTTGTCTTTAAGGTTATATGGAAGATAACGAAAATTGTTGAAAAATTCTCATGATCATACGTCATAAAGTTTATAACCTACCATAGAGATAACATAGAGTACGTTGACAATTGATCCAGCTCAGCTGACGCGTGAACATTGAGCTGTCAGTTGACGCAGACCATAGATTAACAATTGTTATGGTGTTTATTTCTTAAAAGCGCAAAAAGTTTTCTACTTATTTAGAGTAGCTTTTGTTGCATAATATGAGCTAAAATTTAAAATAAATGAAAACCATATTATTTAACCCTTTTTAGTCGTAAATATTTCCAACTAAGTTCTATTATTCTCTTTACTTACTTTTGATAAGTTTTCAAGCTTTTCCCGAACAAAAAAGCAAAAACATACAATAAACACGTTTATTCACTTAGAATAAATCCCTCCAGAAAATAAGAAAATACCCCACTACGAAATACATATCCGCACAAAAATCCTACTAGGAATTGCCAACAAAAGCACCACATTGCCGAACAGTCAGCCAAACTAGAGAGGGATTGGCAAAATATATTTGTAATAAAAACGAAATGGAATGCCATTTAACAAAAATAAAATCAGCAAAAAGGATTTTCATCATTCAGTAATTTATTTTTTGCGGTTAGGTTAATTAAGTTTAGGCTATAGAAATTCCAAAATTAGATTTTCCCAAATAAAATACTTCAATCTACCCGAATACACCAAAGTTTGTCCATTTTTCATGCCATCCGAAATGGGAATATTGCTTGAGAATTTTTGCTAGATTGTGCTGGCAACCCTCGAAGAGCGGTCAGAAGTTTTATGAAGTTCTTGGCAATTTGGTTTTATGGCTAAAATTGCATGGAAATTAATTAATTATAATGAAGTTATGCAATCTGAATTCTGTCTAGAATGTCACAACTTTTGATGCTTGAAACTATTTTTAGGGTTATGTTCCTTGTTTTATTGACCAGAACATTTACATTAGAATGATTTTAATTGCGTCAAACCCTTGTTTAATCATTCACAGTCCAATAACCTCGTTTTTTTGGTTATCTTGGGGCGATAGACTAATTAGATACACAAAAAACAAAATTTGATTCGAATTTTCTGTTTTATTTCTTCAATAAAAACAAACTTCCTCCTAGTAAACAACCTAATCCCAAAACTTTTACGATATATTTCAAAGCAATCTTCATTCTTCAGAATAACCTCAGCTTGTAAGTCATCCAACTATCCCAGCAACCATCCAAAAAGTGCGGTTGAAAAACTTTTCTCAAGTAAATCCCAAGTATCAAAAGTTTTCTTTCCGTTTTACTGAAAAATTGCAATATAATCCTCTCTTAAGAAACCCGCAATGGTGAAAGTTTTCCAATAAAAAAGTTAAATCATTATGATGAGTGCGTAAAATAAAATGCTCCCTGTAGAGTTCGTTGCTGTGTTTAAATTGTTGCGTTTGCCACTCGATTGTTGTGGGTCATTCTTCAAAAGTTTTTTTAATGGCAGTTTATGAAGAGGGGAGTTACATGACGAGACGGTTCTTTTTTGTGTGTATATGAGAGTTCAGTGAGTTTTTAATGTTTGTTTACCTTTTTGAAAGGATCAGATGAAAATTGGCGTCACAACAGTGATTAAAACCTTTGAATGTTTTATTTAATGGTTGAAGGACTAATTGAGGATTTAAATTGAGTTTTCCGAGATAAATCTAAGATCCGATTAGATTGGATTGAGTAATTTTTACCATTCAAAATAGAAAAACTAGGTCAGTTGGAACCGGAAAATAAATAAAGCTTCAATTTCAGTTCATAGAAAACTGCCATCTTAAACACGTGCCTTGAAGCTCTAGATTAAATAATATCTTGATCAGTATTCACTCAAATAGGGGGGTTATTGACTGGCTATAAATATCATGACAAGATCATAAACCAATATAATATGTGCACTAACCACAAAAATCAATTAATAATGAATGCTCATAAATCCATCCAAAACACGTAACTTCCTCTTCAAAAAATATTCCACTCAACTGGCAGTTCACTCCTGGGCTTCTATTCGTTGGCACTACACTGTGAATGATAATAATCGCACACATGTCACCGACAGATACGCCATACACATTTGCTTGTTTCTTATATTTCGATTTTATTATCACATAAAAAGGAAATTGATGAAGCAGCTTTGCTTTTTTATGTGCTTTATTGGTTGTGAAGCAAATACTCACCAGATTTCAGATTTGCCAAAAGATATTATTGTAGAATGCCGTGATGTTTTTGCTGCAAGAGTCGAGAAATGCTCGGCAAAAGTGTCAGGCACAAGAGAAATCACAAATAAAATGTGAAAGGAATATACTACACAACATTAACCATCAAAATTCCATGTAAAATTGCCCCACACCCCTCGCAACCCTCATCATTTCGGAGATATTTGAAGATATTTCCAGCTATTTGAGTATTCCAAGTACTTTCCTTGCAAACATTTGGCATTTCAATATTTTAATATTTGACTTTAAGATTTTATTCTGAATTTTGTGTGAAATGTTTTGCTTTTTCTTCTCCATTTTGGCCAATTGCTTTTTATTTAAAGAACACTCAAAAAGCATTTTAGCATGCGGCGTATGGTAAATAATGAATTGCTTTTAGAAGATTATGCGATGATGGGTTATTTATTTGGTAAAAGAACGGTTCAGGAGGTCTCGGGATTTATTTGCGCTTTGATTTTGTTGATTTTTTCTGTTAATGCTCAGAATTGGAAGCAAAAAATTGAATTTCTGTTTACAGGTAAAATGGACCTAAAGCGCAACTCAAGATAAAACCTGATCTTCTCAAAATTATCGACAGATTTCATGTTTCTCAAAAAAAGCTTATTTTGCTGTCAAAGCTCATCAAAAATATTCATATTAAAAGATTTAAACCCTCTTCATCTTTTTGAGAAATCTCGGGATATTCCAGCAACCCATTTCTTATCAACACCCCCAACAGATTCCATCTTAATTTCCATCTCGCATTTAGACAGCATGAGACTTTGCTGCCTCATAGAACAAAAACATCTGCAAGTGATGCCTTTCGCAAATTGCGCTATAAAAGCTCTAAATAGCTATAAACAGCTATAAATAGCTATAATGTTGTCCTCCCGTTTTTATATAGCAAAGATATATATATAATGCTCCACTTTAACGATTTTCATAGCGGGCGTTCATTTAGCATCAATGAGTGCCGTTAATTGAAAATCATCAATTATACCGTCAAATGTGACACCAGTTTCCACCATAAAATATCGCTTTCTTCGCTCCATTCCATATTTTATGAAATAATTCAAGTATTTTGAATATACTTTGAATATTCACAATTATTCACAATGATTCAAATAATTCAATCTTGTCGTTCTTTCACTTAACAACTTATATAAAAATGGGAAGGCGTTGGAAGATGGAAATTTATCGACTGGAGCTTTTATCAATTTTTAAAGAAATTTTGAATTTTCTTGAAATTACTCATTTTAATAGAAGTTCGTCATATACTTTTCCACTTTTCCTTACTTTTCCATTAAATCCAAAACTTTTCCAATGAAATGAAATTTTCAAGCTTTATTATAAAACCTTCCTCAACTGAAAAATCTCAAAAACAAAATGAAAGCTCAACGAAAATCATGAAACTTCTCAAAACTGTTGAAATCTCAATTGTTCCAATTAGTACCCAAAATTTTCGCCAAAATACAAAATTCAAAAAAAAAAATAATGATAAATAATTCCGAGGCAGAATCACTAATTTGTAATTTGTGCAGCTGAAAATTGGAAAGCAACCAAAAACTCAATAACAAATTAAAAATTGAATAATTGTGGGGAGAATTGCGTCGATTGTTTTCATTCGAGATTTTGTAGAATTTATAGCATCGAGCTATAAAGGTGGAAAATTGGACACTATAAGCAATAAACTAACGTATAATTTATGAAATAACAGGCATTTTGAGGCATTTATTTGAAACATTTGAAATATCTGCAGAAAGCTCGAGAAACATTGTGATTTGTTTGTGATATGCTCAACTGTACATTCAATGTACTGAACTGAACAGTTCTCGTATTACAAACTACTAACATACTAGTATGAAGTCCATTTTTACTACTCATAAAATATTTGATGGATATTGGAAAGTTATCCAATGCTTGAATACAGAAGTTATGTCAGAGCTACAACCGAATGTTTTCGAGGAATATTGCTTCATTGCTTCGTGTGTACAATGTATATACATCTATATCAAAGGTTGAGAGTCAAAGAGCGCTTGGTTTGGATGCAAAATATTGTACTGGCTCGTAGAAATATTGCAACTCAACTGCGTTTGGTTATCTCTAATGGTTAGCATGATGGTAATATATTTTGAATTCTAATTTTGATGCACAAAATACTTTTCGTTGAAACACTAAAAATTCATTTAAGGTACACAACAACTAGAAAATACATTTTTCAAATGAATTCACTTCGATTCTGCTCATGTTACTTGATATCGTTTGTATTTTCCTTGAATTATCGGAAAAATAAAACAATATGTGAGCGAAATACAGGAAATTGTTGGATATTCTGTGCAAAATAAACGACCTGACCTAGCACAACGCATTGCTACGTAGAAACTCAGAAACGCTAGGATATATTTTGGAAACATATACAAATGGTTAGTCCAATGCAGCATTGGACTGAAAACAAATTGAAATCATTTGTCGAAGCCTTTTTATGGCGACACCGCTAAATATATGTGTTTTTGAGCCATTCGCAATAATTAGTGATATGGGATTGGTGAGAAAAGCCCGTTTAATGAATTCTGTACGTTTTTCTATTGTTTGGCTTCTAAAGTTTTAGATTCAAGACTTGATAGTAAATTCAGTCTAATAATGGCTTAATTTCAAGTTTCTAGACATATGATTGCTTCAATTATGATAAGGAACAAGCTCTTTATACTAGACCACTTTGATGGTTTCTAATCATTTCAATTGTTTAGTCAAAACTTCCATTGTCAATTTACCATCCAAAAGACAGAACTATAATATCGCTTTTCAAAGTGTGTTCAACCAAATCTCATTCAGAATCTCTTTCATCCCGATACTGTAAACATTCAGCAGACAAACATTGATCCCAAATTGGGATCCTGCGATTAGTGATTTTAATAATCGTTTCGATTGTCGATTCGATTAGTGAAAAAATCGCGATTTCGATTCGATTTCGATTATCTAAATTGAAAATATGTAGTGTAATTTTTAAATAGTTTTACGCTAAAGCTAAGATTATTTTTTTTTAAAAATGATTTCTGAATTGATTTTTGGCCATAAAAAAGATTGCACTTGAACCAAACCTTAAAACTATGTTTGAAGGATGTTTTTGGAAGGTCTGAGAACTTGAAAATTTTACTTCTAGACAGCACATTTTTGTATTTTATATTTTTTGAATAATCTAAGTTACAAATTTTTCATATTGACTCAGAATGCAGACTGAAAAAAGTGCTATTTTAATAGAAACATCTAAATTTATAATAGATGCATGATTAAAATGATTCTAACACGGTGAGCTAATTTGAAACTATTAAAATAATTTTGAGGTTTGGTTCAATTCCGAGACACTCGGTTTTACAGTGTTTTTAACAAACAAAATTAATAATTAAGGAAAAAATGAAGAAAATAGTGGTCGCTTATAATTTTATACAAAAAATAGAATCCTAATTGCGTTTGGCCCATATCAAAAGATCAGCATTATGTTTGGAAAAGTTGTATTATTTAAATAATCGAAATCTTCGACTATCGATTCACTAATCGATTCGATTATCGATTATTCAAACTAATCGCGATTCGATCGATTTTCGACTAGTCGCAGGAGCCTAATCCCAATCCATATCCATACTCCAATTTCAACAAAATGGCGTGAACTAACTATAGATAAACATTTTTTAATTATAATATTTTCATTCATTATCGGTTCCGTTTGTTATTTTTGGCCTCGATCTACACACATTGCATATTATTATTATTTTTCGATTCGAAATTTAAATTGTTTTTTGTTTGTTTGCGTCGCCCAGCTCCATAGCACAAATTTTCATGAAAATTTGTACAGCATTTTGGAGTGTAGAGCAAATTTCGAGCATTTCACCAACAATTACAAATTGGTTGTTGTTGTAATTAAGCCGCCCAGTCGTAACAAGATATATAATTAAAATTTTGTTAGCCCATAATTTATGCGGAAATGAGCATGAAGCTTTGCAGAACGAGGTCAGCTGCACCGCCAAACATAAATCATCAGTCATTTATACACACAATTTGAATATTGCAATATCAATCTAGGCTCGAAAATCAAATAAAACGCCACTAAATTACACCCAAAATTCACCAGAAACTTCGCAAAATTTCACAAATTTGATGGACAATAAGTGGTTGTTCCACAAATACTAACAATACGGTATTCGATGTACATACCTACTTTATGAAAATACTATCTCAATCGGACTGAATTGAAAATTAATTAAATTTTAGTCAAACCAAAACAAACCCAAACTATATCAAAACTATTGCCGATGGACAAACAATTTTCCTTTTGATGCATTCATTCTCCATAACGAAAACATAATAAATTATCTCTCATACCTGCTAAATGTAAAATATGTTAGTGCTTTTGGCATTTGGAGCGGTATCCTTTTGTTCTGTGGGAGGGTTTAAAGGGTATCAGGGGTTCTTAAGGTTTTATCCTAAGATTCTTAGAAAATTGAGGAGAAACTTTTCTAATGAATTTTTAAGAGTATTGGAAAACTAACAAAGTTTCAAACCACATTCGAAATCAAAATGTTTTACTGGCAAACAGTTTTGTAACCAACTAGCGTACAACACAATTTAGTTTAAAATCACTCAAAATTCAAAATTTAAATTTCAAAAACTCAAACAAAAGAAATGCTTCTGAACCAACACACAAAAACCTCAACCATCCTTTTCATCTGTTTGATTCACGGCTGGTCTCTGCTGCATCTCTCTTTGTGGTTGATGCTGTCTTTAATTAGAACATTGCACAATCGCCTCCTTCAGGTGATGTGAGGTGAACTGAGTCATATAAATTGTGCATGATTTGCTATATGGCAAAGTGCAAAGTTCAAAATGGTTTTGTATGAATAATCTTCAAAGAACCAGGTACATGGACGACCCAAATTGCGTGCATTGTGCGATAATGTATGTCAGGACACTGGAGAATTGGGTTTTTGATTAATTTTGGGCAGGATTGTGGGTGGAAAAGTAATTGAAGCCAGAATTAAGTGTTTTGCTGGCATATTCAATTTACTGTTGAAATTTATTCTTTTATTGAAAAAAACATGCATCGTTACCTAAAAATCCTTTAAATCAAGTGTTTTAACAAATCTAGTACTTCGCCATAAAAAAAAACTTTTCTCAGTGCTCAACAATGTTCACAAAATCTGAATTTCTAGCAACTAAAACATTTTCTTAATTAATTATTTCAGACGGAGCAGTTACAAGCAGTAACTTGTACGACAACATTGGGCCCACATTTGAGTTGCAACCCCCAATAAGACTGGACTTCACCAACAATGTAGGTGGGCGCCTAGATTGCACTGCAAAAGGTATTCCTACCCCTAACGTCGAGTGGTTTGATGGAGACAATAACTTAGTCAGCACTATTCAAAATGTGAGTTTGAGTTATTAATATTGGCTATTTGGATTATCGAGAAAATCGGGATTTGGGATTATGGGATTAGGGTGGATTAAAATGTGGTGACAGGGGTGGATGAAGGTAAAAAAAAGGTTTAAGCTTTTGAGTGAAAAGTTAACGATGTTTACGAGGAGAGATTGAGATAATGGAGTAAACAATTTGCTTTCCATTATTTTGGTGAGAAGCAACAGTGAATTTACATATGGGCGGTAAATGGACGGACAACCGGAAAATTTATGATTTTTTTCCATAAGTAAATCATCTTGAAGGTCACATCCTAAAAAAAACCTTAGGATTATGGAAGTTCAAAAGTAGACCGCTACAACATAAATTTCAAAGATATTGCAAAATTTTCAATAAATTCGTAAAATCCCCAATAAACATCCTGAACTTTACTCCAAACACATAATTTTCTATTAAACACCCCATAAAGCCGACATTCCCCTTGATCCCTAAACGATAAATCTCAACTTACACCCAAAATATACACAAACTAAAAAACTAATGCTTTTGTTCTCTGTACGGTCAAGATTCGCCACATCCTAGCCAACGGCTCGCTCTACTTTTATCAATTTCCAGGCGAGAGTTTCCGTCAGGATGTGCATTGGACTACCTACCGATGCGTAGCAGGCAACTCTGTTGGTACCATTGTATCACGAGACGTTTTTGTTAAGGCTGGTAAGTGTTATTCATAAACCATTTCTATTCAACTTTATCATGCATCAAACATCATTAAAATGCAATTTAATTCATCCTAAAAATACTTGGAATGAACTAAATGACAACATAAATACACAACTGAAAACTGTATGCAATTTTACACAATAATTTACACAATAGAATGCAGAAACAAAAGGCATACAAGTGGATTCAGCTTGTGTAAGGAAGTAAAGTATAGGGGATGTTATTAAAAATATGCGCGAAAATAATAATATTTTTAAAAGTATGAAGAAAATTGGTTTTGTTAGTTCAAATGATTTCTCTTAAGTCTTGTAAAATGACAAGTTTTAATCGTTGTGTAGCACTGTACTATAGAAACTATGTAGCTACTTTATTGGGTTCTTTACAAGCAAAGCCAGTATATTAAATTAAGGATAAAAGAACACTTTTTTGAAAACCCACATAAAATGTAAATTTTGACATTTTCGGATAATAAAGTGCATAAATTATTAAATCATTTAATTTCCTAGAAAAAAATAAAAATTTAACCAACCATTTATTTTAATTTCAAAGCATTTAAAAGTTTGATAAAGGTTTTAAATTAATTCCACTGAAGGGATTTATCGTTGAAGCCTCTCAAACAATTTACAAAGCACTCAAAAATCGTTCGCCCCAAAAATAATTCAGCCATATAATTTGCTTTGCATTCTGCATGTGAAATTACAAATCTAGAATAAATTACTGAGATGAAAATCGTCTCTGCAACCACTTCACTACCCAGTAAGTTGAAAACCAACAGCAGAAATTGTGATCCAACCATGTCAAAGCAGTGAAGCACATATGCAAAGCATTTAGAAAAAAGTTAAAGCCAAGCATGTGTAGCAATTGTGTTGCAATTTCAAGCTCCTTCTCTTCCATTTATGTTTTCTACTTGCAAAGAGTACAGGATGATATTTCTTCTTTTTTGTGTGGGAGCAGATGGCAGATTAGTTTGGACAACGATGTGCTAGGACTCTTTTAATGGTTGCTATTTTAGTAATGTCAAATTTTGAGGAATTTAGTGCTACATTAGGATTACAAACTAAATCCTAACCTATAAAACTCCCGTTTTCCTATAGACATCGTCCCAACTAAAATTTAACCCGCTGATCATTCTATACAAATCTTTTTTAAATATTCCAACATTTTTCAACATTTTCCTGAATACCATGGAATATCACCATAAAAACACAAAAAAAATGCGACAAAACACATTTTTAGCAACAAAAAAAAACTCTCGGGGAAAACTGAAGAAGATGAAAACTGGTGAAAAACTGAAAAAAAAAATATGAAACGCTTTTTCATGTTAAATGATGTGAAATGTTACATATATGGAATCACTCGGTTGACGCTCAGCAGAGGTGCGAGACTGTCGGGTATTAAATCCAAACTTGAACGATAAATTCCACAACATTTCCACATTTTTATTTGCAAGCATTTTTTAATCTTTGAAGTGTTCTCCAATTTCTCAAAATCGTGTTTCTGAAGGGATGAACACACAAATCCTTTGGAATGCATTGAATCCTTTCAGGGTTTTTTAGCACATTTTGTAGATATTTCAAAGAGCTGGCGTATTCTGCTGGAGTTGCATGAATAGTAAAATAACTGCATAGCTATGCAAGTCTTGTATGCACAGACTGTTTGAGTAATTCCGTCTTTTGTAATAAAAAATACACCAACATGTTACACCAACTGCTCACTTAATTAAAAATTATCTTACGGATCATCTAACTCTGATACAGTTCAGTGGATTGAACGCTTTATTGCCTTTTTCAAGCCTTTTTTTTCAAACTTCTAGAGAAATTCACAGAATGAGAGAAATTTTTCAAGTAGCTTTGGAGAGCTCTCGAGTGATCCTAGAGATATCAAGTAAATTAAAGACGATGAAGATTTTAATTTGTTAGGAAAAATTCAAAAAATGCAGCTCATTTTATCGATTCAGATTTTTTTGCAAAATGATAAGAGGATTGTTTGTTTGAGCTTTATTTAATTGATTTAAAATAATTGTTTTTCGTTAAGAACGTTAAGAAGTTTATTGCAAAAATGATTGTTGATTTTTAGATAAATGCACACCGAGAATCCATGTTTTTTCATCAACAGATCAAAATGATTTATTTTAAAGTTTAATGGCATTTGGTCTTAGCTTTTTGTTGGATTTTTAAATTTGTTGCTTGAACTTTCTTCATTGTCTCCTTGAATGTTGAGCTTACTAGAGAAACTTTGGTCTAGAAAACGGAAAATCCAGTTAATTGGTCTCCAATGGTTTAATCTTTTTTCAGTAAGCTTGAGTTTCAATATGACATTTCCTGTCTTATAAAAAAGTTCCACCCTAGATTTAAGATTAAATAAAAATGGCTCCTATAAACAGTTTTTGGTACAATCTATGTTTTGTATGAATATGTGTTGCACATTTTACTTGTAATTGTTCAAATTACTTTAATTCCTGCAAAAAATTAATAACACCTTTTCCTTCCTCCAAATTTTCAACAGAATAATGAATGCATTCAATTCCGAAACATTAAGAACATTTCATTTCCTCTGAATTTTCAGCACTAACGCTCATTAATCCAAAAAACAATTAAACCTCATCAATTCATGTCTTTCCCTTCTAGCAATTTTCACTCATTCTAAATCTTCTAACATTATTTTCACAGTGATTCATCAGCGCTATGAGCTGGAAGTGCAAAATCCAGGTGGATTTATCGGGAGCAACGTCATCATAAAGTGCAACATACCTCAGTTCGTCAAGGAGTATGTTAAGGTGTCATCGTGGTTGGAAGAGCCAACACACAATATTTATCCTAGTCTGGAGGGTGGTGAGTTTTTAGTCATCTATAGCTTCAATTTGTTGGATTTCTATTGAGTTATGATTTTTAGTAGATTGAATTTCACCAAAAACAAATTATAAAAAAATAAACAGATGAAAAAAGATGAACCATCAACATAATCTTATTTAAATTTTTCATATTAAAACGTTTCCCGGGGATTCACCAGTGTAATCCCCAAAAGATTTAATATATGTTTCTTAAAATCAAAATCTTGATATGTCTTATCAATTTACGTCGATATTATCGCATGAATTGCCGCTTCAATAAATTATTCACTCCTCCCTCCTCTCAAATCTCCCCTTGTCAATTTGTCCCGAATATATCTATTTTTAAACCTCAAACGATCCTTCCGTTTTCAGAAATTGTGGAAAATAAATTTAATCTTCCACTCTCTTTAATAGTTCCGGCTCGGATCATAGCTTAGCTCTGCATGCAATGATTTGGTAATCAGGAAGTTGAAAGAGAAGAAAATGGGTTTCCGATTTAATTTTGACCTTTATCCCCAAGCCGCTGTACGACTGTGGAGCAGCAGCAAAGTTGAAAAGTTCACTGTACAGTCGTAAATTGTGGTGAAAGTGGAAATAAAAGCATAAAAGCCAAATTGAAACCAAATAAAGAGGATGAGAAGTCAATAAATGAGATTTGCGGCGGGTTTTTTCGGGATGATTTGGTTTTTGCTTGAGGAGGGTCGTGGAGTTTTCAATTTTTTAATGTGAATTGCTTGGTTTTTGTAAATTGAACCTAAGAATTGAGTTTTCTTTGACTTTGTCATACATTAAAGGATTATTAAATGTAAGTTTCTGCTACAAATCTTTATCAACTTTAATAATCTGTAGTTTTGCAAATCTGTTTTTCAACCGATTCCATTCAAATGTTTTTTATTCTTCAGCTAACAAATGTATCAAAAGCATTGAAGCTCAATTTACCTGGAACTTGAAGCATTCCGCTTGGCCGCCAATTGTAGCACAGTGGGCTTTCATGCTCTTCAATCCTTCCCCGTATTCAAAGCTTCTCAAGCTTTTATATGTATTTTCTGTTTTATGTATTTTATGCTTTTCAGAACGGTTCATGAACGTTTTTCGTGCTATTTGTGTGCTAAATGCTTTAATGTGCTTTGCTTTGCCCACAAAACTGAGCGAAAACTGTAAAAGAACTCAAAAGTGAAGCGGCAACAAATGCAGGCAACATCAAAGCTTTACTACCATTCCATTCGGAATTCATCAAAAGAAATGAGGAATATTTGTATTTTGAGGGCTGGAGTTAGGGTATGTCTCTTGACATTTTATTTTTGGTTTTAAAGATTTTTAAAGGTCAAAAAATAAATTTTTCGAGTTCCCCACAAATATCTCATCAATAAATTATTCCCAGCCAACCCTTTTTCTATTTTCACTCCATTTTCTGCTGTTAAATGGAAAATTATGCTGAATAAGTTTTTCTATAGATTTACAAAAATACTCGAAAATAATAAAAAACTCCTTGTATATGCTACTTCTATAGCATAGTCTGTATAGAACATTATTTTAGTTTTTTATCAATTTTACAGTTTTTTTTTGTGAAATTGTAAAATTGCGGAGTAAAAACCATTTAAACAAAACGAATGGAATTTTCACTATTTTTTGTTGCTTCAAGTGCAGAAACGTTCATAGTTTTGAGCTCTGGTAGTTAAAGCATTTTGCAGTTCTTTTTTGTTTTACCATTTTCAATTTTATTTGCATAATTTTGCTACAATTCTCCCATTCCAGACTCCAAGTTTCACATGCTGCCCTCTGGCGAGTTACTAGTGATAAATGTTACACTGATGGACGCCCAGAAATCGTTCCGGTGCAGGACATTGCACTCACTTACGCAAGATGTGGTGCAAAGTGGTAGTGTGGGCAGGATTCAATTAACAGGTAAACTGGGTTGCATATTAAAAAGGGGTAGTTTGTTTATTATTATTTAATCACGTGTTTTTCTTAAAATCTTGTTTTGTATTCATTTATTATTTTATCTATGAGTCTATGTAGTATGTGTCTATCAAGAATTTTCCCGTATCTTTCTCATTCATCTTTTCTTTTGTCTATTAATACCACCCATTCAACATTATTCAGTTAACATTTCATTTTGCTACAATTTAACTGTGATTATCATAATTTGAAAGAGCTTGAGGTTACGTAACCAACTCCATTTCATAATTGCATTTTAAATTTTCTATTCCACAGAAATGAAGGAAAATGTACCGCCAATCATGAATGAAAAGATCAAGTATCTCACAGTGCGACTAGAAGAATCTGTGGTGATCCCGTGTGTAGCCTACGCAAGTCCTCGACCCATTTACAGGTTAGTTAACGGTTCAGCAATTGTACTTTTGGATAAAACAGAAATAGTCAGAAATGTTGAATAGAAAGGATTCACTCAGTATTCAATTTTAGCAAAAAAATCCAAATATTTAAATTAAGCTCGAATGATGCAATCAAGTTGTTCAGTAAATTTCAATAGAAAGAAACTTGAAAGCTTTTAGTTTGGAGAGCTTTAGAAATGCAGGCATGTATTATGCACATTGGTTGCCAAGTATAAGTTGCTATTCATTAATAGATCCCATAATAATATACTATGCAAGTTTCTCCAAACAACTGCATTTTCACTACAAAAAGCCAATGAGGATTGAAAACATATTTTGTTCGAGCTTTTTCAAAAACAAAACAATTACAAACTATGGTTTTTTCATTGAATCAAAAAGATGCTATGGAATTTTTGCTACACAAATAACATGCTTTCAAGCTAATGAACAATTCAATAGAAAGTTCAATAAAACGTTAATTAACTAAAGCATTTCCAATAAATGCACAAATATTTCAAATCATTGAAACAAAAAATTTCTGAGAACTCTTCAAAAAAATTTGCAAAATCATTCGATAGATTTTTCACATATTTCAATAAATCGCCAATTAACTGAAAACTGAAAGCCCTTTCATTAACGTTTTTAATTAAAACTCATTGTGAAAATTGCTTGTGAAAAATTACAAGGATTAATTTTAAATTTTACAATTATTTGATTTCCAGATGAAAAATGCAAAAAAAAAAGATTTGTTCAACCGAACCAAAATTTCCAATTAAAATATTGATTGATATTTCGTACATTTTCCCAATTTTCCAATTTTCATATTTATCCCAAATTTTCCAATTTCCTCTATAGATGGTTTTACCAAAGTCGTCCTGGCCGCAACGAGTCAATAGAGCAGCTGGCGATGACAGGGCGATATCGAGTCAAGGATAGTCGTTTGATCATTCAATCCGTGAGTGCGAGTGACGCATCCACAATATTTTGTACGGCAACTAATGAGCAGGGTAGCGAGACGCTAGAGGTTCAATTAAAGGTTGTGGCTTCTTTGCAAGTTCACATACAGCCACAAAGGCAGACAGCAGATGTGGGGAAGACAGCGGAACTGGTGGGAAATTGATTTTTTTTAATTGATCTTTTTTGTGTATTTTAATGACTGATCTCTCTTTTTATAGAAATGCTCCGTAACTGGCCTACCTCAAAGTCAAATGTGGTGGCTCAAAGATGGACAACCTTTAAGAACAGGATCTCGTGTCAGACTTTTACAACAAGATCATGTACGAATTACAAATGTCATCAAGGATGATCATGGAATGTTTCAATGTTTTGTCAAGAATGAGCATGACGTCGCACATGGCATAGCAGAGATTAGTTTAGGAGAAGTGGCACCACAGTTGATTTACAAATTCATTGAACAAACTATGCAACCAGGACCTTCAGTTTCTTTAAAATGCAGTACCTCAGGGAATCCAACACCGCAGATTTCTGTAAGATTAACAAGAATACTTTTGATCCATATAAAACAATTATAACCCCTTTACAGTGGTCCCTTGATGGTTTTCCTCTACCAAGCAATGATCGCTTGATGATCGGTCAATACGTCACAATATATGGAGATGTCATCAGTCATGTTAACATATCAGCCGTGAAAGCAGAAGATGGAGGAGAATACGAGTGTACAAGCAAATCAAAGGCTGGCCAGCTTTCTCACGCCGCGCGTCTAAACATCTATGGAATGCCTTTCGTGAGATCAATGCCTCCAATATCGGCGATTGCCAGGAAAACTCTACAAATCAAGTGTCCAGTGAGCGGATATCCAATCGATAAGATTGTTTGGGAAAAAAGTAAGTTTTAGATTTAAATATATTTTTGCCCCTAAAACTTGACTATTCTGATATTATTGAAACCGCGCCCACAAAATCAAATAATAATCAGAATTTTTTATTATAGCAAATTATTTTAAATAACTTTCAGTCATTTTCATCAAATTCATCATGAAATGAACAACAATAAAACTTATTGTATACATTCCCCAAAATGTTATCGAGTATACAAAAATATAATGTTAAAAGTATTTAAATTTACAAACATTTAAAATAATTATACAATGACCCATTTAACTTTTTAATCGCTTTTACAAATTAATTTCAATGCAAATATTTATTTATAATAAATTTTATCCGTGCAGATAATGTAAAGCTGCCAACAAATATGTGACAACGCGTGAGCAATGGAACGCTGTTTATCGAGAACGTGGAGCGTGGAAATGACCAAGGGACGTACACTTGCACTGCTAAGAATAAGCACGAGTACACCTCTTCAAAGTCAGTGGAGGTTAAGGTTTTAGGTGAGATTTCAATTTCAAGTTTAATCTTAGTACAAATTTAATTTACCTCGATTTACCTCGAGTTTACAAAATGGCGGGTAAATTCAAATGAAGTCATTTGCAACTTTTCAAACATTTCAGTGATATTAACTATGAAACCGAACTAACTTTACCACCCTCTTTACTTTATTTACTGCACCACAAAAACTGCACAATTTGCACCAAATAACTTGTAATGCATCACTGCACCCACAAAATTGCAAAATTGGAAATGGAATTTTCAATTACATTGTTTTTGCTCGAAAACTGCACAACTATGCTAAAAAATATGCAAATCCCATAAAATATTAGTACCTCCCAACATCACCCACTTTGACTTTGCGAAGCTGAACGTAGGTGACAGGACGTCAGTGCAATGCGTGGTGTCCACAGGAGACTTGCCTCTCAGCTTCGTCTGGCTCAAAGATGGCAACAAAATTCACCAGGCGAGCTCGAAAAGCGACGAAAATTCGTTGATTCGCAACAAAAATGGTAATTCAGTGACAATCACGCAAAATAATGATTTCACTAGTACTCTGAGCATAACAAGCATAACCAAAACGCAAGCGGGAATATACACGTGTCGGGTGAAGAATGATGCGGCAACTGTCGAGGAGAAGGCGCTGTTGGAAGTGAATGGTAAAGACTTTTGGCTTTAAGAGTGGGAGCATGATGTTGGTGGTTCGGATTCAAGGATCTTTCGTGGAAAATTGATGATAAGAGCTTTTTGGTGTTTCAGGATGTTTCAATGTAACAAGAACAAATGTGTGTTCTATTTTGATCTGAATAGAGTAGAAGTAATGACTAATTCAATCAAAAAGCTTAATCTGCTTAAATTATTACAATTCAAACGATTGTAAAAGATTAGGTTTTATGTTCTATTTAATAAAATTTAATGGAAATGATTTCCAAAATTGTTGCCATCAGAAACAACACCCTCTAGTCTAATATTTTTTAATCTCATTCATCTGTTATATTGAAACAAAATCTTCAAGATACAAAGCGTTCATTAGCATAAGCATCAATTTCCTTTTAAAAAACAATTTCCACTCGGGTTCCATGTTTTCCTTATTTTTGTTATCAACCACCGACAGCCCATTCACAGCATTTACAGCATCAACAACGTTTACAGCTATCATTTTTTGCATGTGCTCCATTTATTCGCTCATTAAATCGTCAAACGAGCCATACCGGAAGCAATTAACTGGCTCTTCCATCATATTTTCTCCCCGTTCGTTGTTTGTTTCGTTGGAATTATATATTTACTGTGTTGGATAGATATAGTAGACGACTCACAACAAAACACAGAATAACAGACAACAAACAGAGCTGTAGTTAGTCGTATAGTATTATAGTATAACAACATAGAATAGTAAACACACACAAAATATTAAAAATACACAATAATCCAGGCAATTTCCCCTAACCATAATCTCGTTTCGCAATTTTGCACATTTTCCATGCAGAGCTGAACATTCTCTAAATCTAGGTTATCCCTTCGAAGTATCGCACTATCCAAGTATTATCTGAGCTTTTGCTATGCTTTTTAGAATATAATCCAGCAAAACCTGCAAAATTTTGCAACACAGAAGCAGGATATTTTGGGGAAATGTTCGCAGAAACGGTCGAATGTTTTTAGGCTAACATTTACACCTCATCTTGCGTGTACATATGACCCAAAAAGTGTGTTTGTTTACCCCGCAGCAGTTGCACTTTCATATGTTATCGTTTCATTATTAGTTTTGGGTGGTTTTGGTCGTTTTCAGCAGCCCACTCAGTTTATGATGGGATTGGAGTTTAGAAGGAGTTTGTACATTATATAATTAAATATTATGGTTTTGTATTTTCTTTGGTTTTAATGTTGAAAACTTGAATTAAAATGGAGCAAGTCCGTACCAGAACCAAACCCATCCAAACCTCAACTAAAAGCTCAGCAGTTTGAGGGATGGTATGCACAAAATTGCTTATGCATCTCTGATATTGCGTTTGGGATGCTTTTGATGTTTCATTTGTGTGGGACGAGCGCGTTCAAAAGGCGTTTGCTGTTGATGTTTGTGGATTGAGCACACACTGTGCACCAACATGCCCCAAATATGCTCCATACATATTTATGTTATAAATGTCATTTTATGGTGATGATGAAAAAGGTGGCACACAGCAATGCAGCAAAGAAGAAAACTTTTTTGGAACAAAACCAGTTTTTCCCGTCCGTCAAAACCGCAGCCTGGTGAAAGCTCTGCATGCAAATTTATCTTACAGATGATTTGTTACAAATGACAAACCTCAGCTGAAGCACCCACCACCATCCCTGGTTGGACGGCAAAAAGGAGTAATTTGCGGCGAGAGGCGAGATACCGAAAAACTGGGAATAATGAGTTTGGTTCTGTGGTGGCTCGTTCGTTAAAACTGGGGATTTTAATTAATTTTGTTTGGCTATACTGTTCAGCTACAGTGAACTATGTGTAGTGTGTGTGCTTGGCTCTTTTCCTTTTGTTTTGTTTGCCGATGAGCTTTTGAAAATACTCTGGAATCAATCTAAATAATCGGAATAGTTGTGGGAGGAATATTTGGGCTTTGAGCCAAAGAAATTGTTAATTTCAATGGTTTTGTCACAAGAAAAGTTGGGACATGAAGGATAAACTTTTGGCAATTTATTAAAATTGTATTTTCAGCCAAATTAAGCTTTAACCTTACCACTCCTTTATTTAACCCTAAAAATAAAATTAAACCATTTGGAAAACTTTATAATTTATCTACAGAACCTCCAAAGATCAAACCATTCTCTTTTGGTGAAGATATCCAGGAGTTCATGAGAGTTCAAGCACTGTGTACTAGCAGTTCTGGTGATCAACCCTTCACCATCACCTGGCACAAGGATGGAAAACCTCTCATAGCTGATAAAAGTGTTGAAATCAATGGACCTCAATCATTTGCAAGCATTTTGACCATACATAATATTACCTCGAAACACAACGGGAATTATTCCTGCCAAATTAGTAATACTGCTGGCGTTGTGGAGTACGAAGCTGGACTTTCAGTTGCTGGTAAACATTTATTTGAAAAGTTTTCTGCACAAGAAAGGCACTGAAAGAGCACAAATGGAGTATTTTTCTGTGAAGCACTCAAAGCACAAATCACTAATTCACTTTTTTGAATTTTTCTAGGTTATGTATAAGGTTAATAAATATTCTTAAGCACAAACTACACAGTTTTAAAACCACAAAACAATCACCTAAACTTAGTTTTAAAACAAAGCATGAGTAGATTATTATTAAATGTTTGCACTGATCACCCTAATATATTTCTTAAAGACTTAAAAATTAACCTCAAATTTTTTCAATCAGTTCCCCCTCGTTGGATAACTGAGCCACAAGACAAAAGTGCTATCTTGGGAAATGCTGTATCTATAACATGCCAAGCTGATGGATTTCCAGCTCCTACGGTTCAATGGAAACAGTCTCGAGGTGAGCAACCTGGGGAATACCAAGAACTATCCTATCAAGGAGGACATTCTGGGATAGAGAGCAACCCAAATGGAACTTTAATCATCTCAAATGTCACGAGAGATCACGAGGGATTCTTCTTGTGCCAAGCTAACAATGGAATTGGGGCTGGTTTGAGCAAATTAATAAGATTGACAGTTCATGTTGGTCCTCATGTGATCGTTCGGCACAAGCAAGTAGCGGTCAGGCGTGGAGAGAGAGTTACAATGAGGTGTGAAGCAGATGGCGACAAACCTCTTGAAATCACATGGAGGGCTAAGAGTGGACAAATAATTGGAGGACAAGCTTATGATGCAAGATATGAAGTCAAGAAAAATGATCTTACTAAAGGAGCTATATCAGAACTGACTGTTATGCAGACAATCTTAGCTGATCGAGGAGAGTTCTTATGTGTTGCAACTAATCAATTTGGAAATTCACACGCTACGATTAATTTGCAGGTAAGTTTTCAATACTCATATGACAGACCAAAGATATAATAAATTTAATTACAGGTTCAAGAGCCACCAAATCCTCCTAAAAATGTACACGTAACTGAACTGCATAGTCGCTCTGCTGTCTTATCTTGGACAACAACTGACCAATACGCTCCAATCGGCTTCTTAGACGCCCAGCCAGTGACTCGTTACATTTTACAATTCAAAGAAAGTTCAGATATTTGGCATGATTACAACCAGAAGATAATTGGAGGAGATCAGAGTGTAGCCCATGTAGGAGCTTTGAAACCAGCGACAGGATATCACATCAGACTTTTTGCTGAAAATAGTTTGGGAACCAGTTTAGCCAGTGATATTTTACACGTTCAAACTGATACAGAAGTTCCGAGTGGGCCACCCCAAAGGGCAGCTGTTGAGCCACTTGGTCCTACTCAACTCTTGGTTACTTGGAGAGCTCCAGAAAGAGAACATTGGAATGGAGAGATTCTTGGCTATGCGATCGGTTTCAGGAGGACTGAAGATTTGGAGGCTAGTTATAACTATTCTAGAATGGGAACAGCTGGAGGAGAAGCTAATGAGTATAGACTGACAGGATTGGATAAATACACGGGATATCAAGTTATTGTTCTAGCTTTTAATACCAAAGGAGATGGCCCAAGCTGCAAATCTATTCAGGTAATTATTAAATAGTTTTTTGGATTAAAAAGTTTAGACAACAAATGGTGCTATCTTGATTTCGATGAACTTCATGATTTAATATTTTAAAACTTTTACGATTTGCAGGCTCACACATTAGAAGACGCCCCAAGCGTTTCACCTCAAAAAGTAGCTTGTGCAGCACTAACAGCCCAAAACATTCAACTAAGTTGGGAAGCACCCCCGGAAAAGCAGGCTCATGGTGTGATACAGGTAAAAAGTTGTAAAACAAACAACCGAAATGAAAATCTGTTGCAAACTTTAAACAAACTTAATAAATATTTAAATCACTTTAGGGCTATAAAGTTCTTTACGAGCCAACACAAATTGTTCATGAGTATACTGGGCGAGAAACAAAAGTCACAGCTAGTTTGAATACAGTTTTGCACGCCCTGCAGCCATTTACAAACTATTCCGTTCAACTTCAAGCTTTTACTCGTGCTGGGGATGGAGTTTCTAGTCAACCGATTGTGTGTAGAACAGAGGAAGCGGTTCCTGATGCCGTAAGTTTTCTATCAATGAAAAAAATATGAATATCCTAACTTTTGTGATAATTATAGCCCGAGAGAATAAAATCTGCTCCTACTGGTGAAAGCTCTGTGATTATAAGTTGGCTGCCACCTCGTCGTAGAAATGGAATTCTTATACAATACACATTATTTGTTCGAGTTCTCAATAAAGGCCAAGAAGTCACAATCCGTAAACAACCAATGCCAGCTGAAACTCATCACTTTGAAGCTACGCAATTAACTACGAAAGAAACCTACGAGGCATGGCTCACAGCTTCAACAAAAATAGGATCAGGAGCAAGTACTCCAGTTTTGAAGCTTCAGCCTAGTTCGCAGGTTCCAGCAGCAATTGTGTCTTTTGGTCAAATTGTAACGGTTTCTTGGAGAGTTGATGTAAGATTAGCTTGTCAATACGTAGGCTTCCCAAGACCAATTCCAGAGTGGAGTGTGGCAGATCCTGGAGCAAAGCAACAACGCTTAGAAGTGGGGGATAATAATACTTTGACCTTGAGAAATGTTCAGAGATCTCATGCAAGCAATTATACGTGTTTGGTGAGGAACGCTCATGGTCACGATAGAATTACTTATCAGTTAAGTGTTCAAGTACCACCAGCTGCACCAAAATTAACTGCCACGTCTAGCGCACCAGCTGCTGTTCATCTTCACTGGCATTTGAGCGATACTGGAGGGGCTCCTATCAAAAACTATGTAAGTCTATAAAACTTTTATATATTCAATTGGAAAATTCAATTAAAAGTTTTTATATACTTTTAGCTTTTAACATACCGACGTCAATTTGGAGATTGGCATGAAGTCTTGCTAGACCGTAGAACCAACTCACATCCTCTAGAAGGACTTCAATGTGGAACACAATATGAATTTACGATTGCTGCTTTAAATAAAATAGGTAGTGGAAGTGCAAGTGAAATCGTCAGGGTAAAAACAGTTGGAGAAAAACCTGTTGCCCCACAAACTGAACATTTCTTAAGGATCAATATTACTTCAGTTCTTTTGGAATTAACTTCTTTCCAAGATGGAGGATGCTCGGTTTTATATTTTACTGGTAATTTAACTAAATTATAATAAAATCAAAAACTAATCTTCTTTCATTTTAGTTGAATACAGAAGAGCTGGCTATTCAAATGACTGGATCGTGGTTTCTAGTAACGTGATGGCTCAATCACGATTCCCTATTGGTGACCTTGAACCTTCAACTTTATACAATATCAGAGTTCAAGCTTATAATAATGCTGGATCAACTGTTGCTGAGTATACTTTTGAGACTTTGAGTATTCATGGTGGTAAGAAACTTTGGTAAAATTTTTTGAAATTTTTTGTAACACTTTTCTTTTCAGTTGTAGTTGGCTCAAACAAAATGAACAAGGACCTAAGCTTTGACACTAAAGACTTGTTCTTCAGTGATCGTCACGTCCTCACAGTTTGCATAATCTCAATGTTTGCAGTGATCCTCGCGATCTTGGGAGTGTTTTTCTTCTTCAAAACAAGAGATCTTTTTGACGGAGAACCTCCAAGACCACCAGTTACTCACCAGCTCCAACCACATCTCCAAACAAACTCAAAACATTCAAAGTTATCCCTGCAAGAGCAAAGAGAACAATATTATGCCACAGTCCGTAAATTATCCACTCAATCACCATGCAACGATCCTAGTGCCCTCGAACGAATTCCTGAATACTCGGAAGACATTTATCCTTACGCCACATTCCACCTTAAAGACCAAGACAAACCATCTTGTCGTCCAAGTGGGACATTAATTTATGACTCGAGAGAAGGTATGGCAGCCAAAAAAGCACGTTCATCAAGTGTTAATGTTGGCACTGGCCAGAGATTAAGGAAAAAGTCTAAGAAGCCTAACACAGAGTCAGAAGAGTATGATAGCCTGAATTCTGATTCTGACAGTAGAGAACTTGACGCAACGAGTCGAACAGAGTCTTCCAATTGTCTAGATGAGCCAGCTAATTTTGGTAAGCAATATTTTCTTCAACCATAACCTTAAAATAACGCCGTATATTTATTACAAAAGGTCGGTCATACAGTCCAGGACCTCGCAAAGAGCGCCTTGCTCTATTAAATCAGCGGCCCTCATCAGCTCACCATAGTAAGTTAGTATTTTTTGATATCACTCGTCAAAAAGTAAAACCACAAAGTATCCTTAACTCTCTTTATGAACATTCTCCGTGCTTTCAGCAGATGCCCAATTCAGCAAACCAGACACAACCGAGAAACTACAAATTTCTGAATTGAGAAACTGCCAGGACAAAATGGCGTTGAGGTGAATAAAATATAATTTGTGATGAAACTGGTCAGTGAATTAATGAAATCTAATTTTTTAGTGGTCGCCACAGTGTCGATCTCTCTGACACTCAATCAAACTTCTTTGTCAAATCTAAACCTAAAGCTCATTACGCAGATCAAGTATCAAATGGTATGATTTCCTCGAAGAAAAGTCCTTTAAGCGCCACAAAATACGGTGATTTCCTAACTCTGACACCTCGCCGCACAAAACTCAACGAATATCTTCAATATCATCAACAGCAACAATTTGAAGGCAAAGTGTCACCTAAATATAAACGCAACTACCTACCAAAAGATCACTACCAGAACGAATCTTATCAACACTCAAGACATCCATCCAATGGCGACGATTATTTGTCTTCCGTTGACACATTAAAACTAGACGCTGAACACAATATCTTGCACTCGAAACTTTTTTATCAGTCAGAAAATGGCGGAAACGAGTATGTAACAAGTCATAGTAGAAACCCAAAATTGTCAATTCATCATCCTCCTCTACCAATTACTTCGAGTAACATTGTTAGTCCACCAAACCCGTTCAACGATAATCTGGCTAATAAATTTATCAAGTTGTAATTATATAGACTTATTTAAGGACTAGAGTGTGTTAAAGTGAATATTAGCATAGAAAGGGACTGAATCCCTTTAGAGCTGGCTCAAATTTAAGACATTCTCCAAAAATTTCTGTTTCTTAAGAAAACAGCCAAACATATCCTTGATTAAAGATTCCTTAATTAAAGACTTGGAGCTCTTACTCTGCCCTCTGAACGTATCACCAGTAATAAGTTTATCTGTTTAGTCAATGTCAGAGATCAATGATGTTCAGCTAAGTGATGATCAAACTCTAAAAAATGGAGTATCTTCACCTGGCTTCAACTACCTTGCAAATCCAATTACAAAAAACTACAAAAATAAAGTAAAGAAATGAATTGTTTAAAAATCAATGTTAATAAATGGTTTAAAATAGAAATAAAAATATATCAGTAAGCTTGTTTTATCCGTAAACCAATTTTAAATGAAATTGATGTTCAAGAAATTTAAAACAATTGAATTTTTAAAATTCATATGAAATGGAAAATGGAAGACAACGATCCCCAGAATTTAAAGTGTTTATAGCTGAAAACTAATTTTAAAATAAAAACTCCATTTTTTGAAGATGTTGATGATAATGATCTAATAGCGCAGAACTGATCAATAGTAAATCAAAAATAAATAATTTTCTCAACAAAGTTGGGAGTTCACTGCCGGCAACTTAAATAAACGATATTAATTTATAAAATGAGTTTAAACAAAATAACTTTAAGTTTTTTAAGACTAACAACTAGTTTTATTTTGAATAAGTTAGTTTGGAGCAACATATCGTTAACAAAGACAAAAATACAAATTTTTATCAAAAAGAAAAAAAAATAAATATCAGAAACACAAAAAGACAAAAATGATGTTAATTAGAAATTTGTCGTGAAATCAAAAAGTAATTCTTTGGCCATGATAAACTTCAGAAATCGAATTTTTAGACAATTTTAGGCGATAAAAGATTTTATAAACATTCTTGTACATATAATTGAATAGAACTATAATTAAAATAATTATTGATAAAACAAGTAAGAGTTGTAGGGAATAAATTATATATTACAAAATCAATGACTATTAAATTATTATAATTAATTTTAAATTGAAATAATGGAAGAAAGGTGTATTAAGCTTTCATTTTTGAATTTGTTCTTTAAGATTTTTTCAAGAAAAATGAAAATTGTTACATATTAAAAATTATTTTGAAAACAATTCCACAATAAAATCTGTTAAAAAAGTGATCTTCTTTTTTTTTATTCAACCGTCCACCCCTCATTTTATGACTGCATCTTTCTTGAGACATGATAATTGTATTGCATAAACTCATTCCATGAACAGCATTTATTTACTTATAACTCAACGTATTCAACTGACCGAAACGATGACATCACCACTCAAAGCATCAAAAACATCAACAATCACAGACATGAAACCAAAAAGGTTCGTTCCATCATAAACTACATTTCAAGCGAATCATACATTTCTTACGAATTACATACAAAACTCCATACAAACTGAAATAAAATCGAAGATTGAACATTTTCGCGCGAAAAAAAAATACTTGAGAAAAGTGAGCAAAACATAATAAATGCTCAAGTAGAGTCAAAACTATGCTATGTATACATATTGTAATATAAGCATTGCAATCGCATTTAAAAAACTTTAAAATACAAAAAAATCTGTTGTCGATCAGCGAGAGAAATAAAATAAATTATTACAATTCAACGGTTCGCGCGGCTTAGACGTGTTTTTCAGTGGCTCTTAAATCAACTTAATCCAACTTTGAATTACTTTAAATCAACAAATAAAAAAATAAAAAAATTGAACATTTCGGATATTTTGGCATCATCAGTTAAGCAGCTGATTTATTGTTTAATTGATTAATTAATGGAAAGTGAAATTAAAAGTGTTTGAATGTGATCTTCATTAACGACTCTGTGGGAACATAATCGGATTAATTTGGAATTAATTTCGAATAAAATTGGAGTAAAAATTAATTTATGAGTTTTTAGCAGAAAATTTTGCAACAAAATTAAAATATAAAATAAAATTAAGAACTCAGTGATTTTTTGCGAATTTTCGGACTTTTGTGATAATTTTACATTTTGGTGATAACATCGAGTGATTTTGGAGTATTTTGGAGAAAACTAGTTTTTTTCATAAAAAGAATCATAACTTTGTGATTTTTGTGATTTTGGTGATTTTTAAATTTTGTGTGATTTTATGGACTAAAATTTAACTAAAATTTTATGGTTTATTGACTTTGCATTCGTCTTGCATGAATCATTATTGAAAGTTTTTGTTTCTGGAAATTTTGGTGACTGCAAAATATTAAACAGAAATTATTAATTGCTTGGATTTGTTTGTTTGTTTGGAAAGAAAAAACTCGGACAGTGAGAAGTAATCAAAAAGTGGAAAAAGTAGAAATTGCACGTTGTGTGATTAAAGGTAAGTTATTAAATTAATTAAATGATGATTGTTGGGTTTGTTTTGGGAAATGTTATGAGGACAGTTTTTGTTTTGATGGGTAATTGGATTTTTTGGAAAGATTTGGTGAGGAATAAGAAGATAGAAATTTTTTCAAAAATTAACTACCCTAAAATATTTAACCATGCCAAATTAATTTTTCGAATTAAAATTTTTCCCTTCCAAAAAATTTCAGATGAGATTTTTATATTTATTTTTCGTCCTATTCATTGAAATTTTGTCAATTCTATGAATTTTATGGAAATATTTTTTTTTCTTCAAATTTTTTATTAAAAATCAGTTTTTGACCTGAAAGAAAAAAAGCAACACCTCCCCCTCGTTGGTCGCAAAAAAAAACAAATAACTAAATCACAAACAAAAGATGCACTTTTAAGCGATCAGTAATTACAAAGATATCAGAGCGTGGGACGATCACCTAATAATTAAATCTCGATAAAGTTGGTTGATCATTCGATAGCTTAATTGATGGGTGTAAAATCTATAAACATCATAATCAACCAAATCCAGCATTTACACAGAAATTTCAGTAACTCAAGCAAATCCAGCTAAATTAAAAATTATAGCTCAAGTTTTGCGCCTGCAAGCTTTAATTCTATTCAAATCAATCAATGCATCAGCTCATCAGTAAATTGTGTTTTATGGTGATTTATGGCACTTTCTGGCCTTTCTGGCTATTATGGTCTCGTCAATATCTCAATTAGTCAAAGCATCCATAAAAATCTTCAGTTGCATCTCAACATTTTTTTTGTTGATGGTCTCATCTTGCTAGTTTTCTGTAGTTTATGTGACTTTTTGGGAATTTATTGCTTGCTTGAAGAGTGCCAATAATATCGAATAAAGTTGCTTGGAATTGCTGGCCAGGCCAAGCTTGCGAGACCATAACTTATTGGGAATAGCTCGTCGAAAAGCATTGCGTTTGCCATTTTTGGTATTGTCTTGAAACTTTTGCGCTTTAACGAGCTGATTAATTCCATGCCAAGTGTTGCCAGATAACGATTTTATGATTTTTCGATATTTAAGATGTTTTAAGATAAAATCCCTCACTATTCTCGGTTTTTGGAGAAGTATTCAAATTAATCGTAATAAATAAAAAAGAAATAAAAATGCGGGTAATCCAAAAAAAATTGCCCAAAACCTCCAAAAATAGCAAAGATGTATGGAATATGCTGAATTGTTGGAGTTATGACTGCAAATCATCCACAACGAATGTTGAATTGATTCATCTCGGCAAATTTGCTCTGGAATAATTTTATTCTTTGCGAACAATACTGATGTTTCTTCTCTTCATCTCGAGAAATTGATGAAGACTAGAGATACACAATAGAATATTGTATTGAGAATTTGATGAAAATATTTTAGATAAGAATTGTGAACAATTATGTTGAATTATTCAAGATTGTACCAAGAAAAAGTTTTTGTGAAAGAGGATGATTCGCATTTTTGTTTTAAATCTTTGTTCAATGTATTAAAGTCAATCAGTAGCATTGAATGAAACAAAATTGCGATAAATATCTAAATCACTAACTAAACTCAACGCCTTAATTTCTTAATTGATCCATTAATCCACAAAACTAATAACATAACGAATCAAAGTCAAGAACTTTCACATAATCTCAAAATCGCCCTCAAGCACTTCCTCTTATCCAAAAATCCTTGCCATTCAAACTAACCAGCATTATGTAAACCATGACCTACATTTTATGCCGCTCACATGTCCATCGAACTTCCCTAATAGGGACTTATTGGGACTCAGTCTACAGAAAAGCTTTCCGTTTTAAAAAGAACTTTGACAGTTTTTCTGCCATGTTTCATGCAGTTTTTTTCCAAGAATGAATAAAAACAAAATTTCACAGAGTTTACCGAGATTTCAGCGATTTTATGCTCCATTCATCTTGTTGTTCTTATGCTTTAATTCTCTTCAATGTTTTGCGCATAAAAACACATGCATTTATGGTAATCTCTGCAAAGATGCAGGTTTTTCACTTACCTATTCAAAAATCACTAAATCGGCGAGGTTATGTTTGTAAGGACATTGCATAAGAATTCGCGAAGAAAATACAAAAACTACAAAACTTTAACTGAACAGCTAGCAGAGAGTTAAAGGTCGCAGCCTTGCATCATTCTCTCAATATGTGCCATATACGTGCACCAAGCATAAATATAATGGGCATGATTAATCAAAAGGTAAATGGGAATATTGTGTGTGGACACTGTTGGAGTTAATTTGGAATCTTCAGTAGATTTTTGTGTTTTGCAAACAATAATAGATATTTTTCCTTTTTTTTAGAAGAAGTCAAGATGTCTCAAAGACTAAATATTAATATTACCAAAAAATTCCCAATACCACCAACTACCTTTGAACAGTGAAACTATTCTCAGAAATTACAATTTTCATTTGGAAAAAGTCAACAATCGTTGTATTTGTCGTTGAAGTCATTTTTCGCATCTTAAATCATTTTAAATCACTTTTTAAACTAGATCTTCTTAAAATTTATGATAATTTCTTAATACTGTTAAAAATCTTAAGACAATGGAAACATCCAAAATGACCAAAAATAACCGAAACGTAACCACAAACTTCGACAAAATACAGCGAAATTCAACAGAGTTCGACATTAAACCAATAAAACGGCCCATTTTTCTAGCCACATTTATTTGCACTGCCAAAAATGAGCAGAAACAAACAGACATAGTTTTGCGAATTTCACGAAATTAATACAAAAAACAAAATAAATCCATTATTAATTCACTCCACAACCATATTAGGCTCGACAGTTTCTTCAGTTATTTCGATTTTTCGAACTTTTCGATATTTCATGAGTTTTTTTGTCTTCGCAGCTCTCCATAAACGCCATACAAGCGGTATTTCTTTACTTCTTTACATTTATCTGCGCGAGCTTATGGCCGGCAATCAATGAATTTTAATGTATTCAATAAAAGTTCAAGTAGTTCTGAAGTTTTGATGAAGTTTTGAATGCACTGAATGAAGTTTTTCTGGTACTTGGTATCAAAGTATCAAAGTACATCAAAAAGTAATTAAAATTCGTACAATGAACTGTAAAGGAACTTCAAAGATCTTTTTAATAAAACATTAAATTTTTGGTGGTTTGAAGACCTACACTGAAAATAATGCATTGGTTCCACGTGCAGTTTTTACTGTATCGAGCAAAAGTACCACAAACTCTATTTTTAGAACTAATTGTCCCATGAGTACTCACTTGTATTTCACAAATTTTTCTCTGCGTGTATTTCTTGCTTGTTTTTGCAACTCAAAGACAAACTGTTTCAATTAAAAGTTTTTCAAAACTTGAAACACTTTTAATAAATTGGATGTTTAGACCAATTTTGACCAAAAATCGATTCATGTGTTCATTGAAAGTGAATGAACAATTAGCGGGGAACAAGTAAATAAATAGCAGATGGCGAGTGGTTTTTGGATGATCGTGGCTTGTGCAGTCAATAATAATATTTATTAATGGTTTTATGCTTAAGTAATCGAGTTTACTAGTTTACTAGTTTAACGATGTTTCTACGAATGCACCAGGTTTGCCAACTGCACACGATTTTCTGGTGAAAAGGAGTACTTCATTCAAGGTTTTACTTGTTTCTTTCTAGATTTATTAGTTTAGTTTGCGGCCAAAATTATAAATCAATAATAAATAATTGTTTACCGGCTGCTAACTTTGTTGGTTGCAGATTTTGTGGACATGGGCTGTGTTTTAGCAATAACTTTATGTGTTTTAATCTATCTCAATTTTCAAAACTTTCAAGATCAAAATATCTTCAAATAATCTATAATTATTTCAATTTTACCATGACAAGGACATATTTCTTCATTTCCCATTTTTTTTATTTCAAAAATATTTTAAATGCGCGGGTATTGTTAAAATTGTTTATTTTTCAAAAAACATTGCATTCTAAAATAACATATGATCAAACAAGTTATCCTAAATAGATGATAACTAAATATTTGTAACATTGCAAGGTCCAAATCCAGTAAACGTCATCGAATCGAGCTGGAACTTTGAATCAATTGAACAAATAAGTAATTCAATGAAGATTATAAATAGAAAAGCTAACTGCGAAAAAATCACTTGACAGAGCCTTACTACAATAATACGTTCGAACAGCATTTAGAAACTGACCATGATCATCAACTTAAGCTTTATTAGCAGTATTAGCATAATGACAAATCAATGAGCAATTGTTCAACTCGCAACTCGCTACTCTACAAAATAAAATGTAGCTAATTTCTATTTTTAATCCAAATTGGCGAACTTACAAGTATAAACGAGAATGACAGAGAAACCACAGAATAAACTCTGAGTTTGTAGAATATCAGAATATAAACAAATATATTACGTAATTGTTGCGACACTGGAATGAAAACTGCTCCTAAAAGTCATGCAGTTGCGTAATTAGTCGAAAAAATATTGCATTTGCTCACCAAACGACAATCTAGTGATTTTTTGATCGCCATGTGTTTATGGTCATTCTATGCATTTTTCTACAAATTACAAAAAATTGCGTGCATTATGCAGTGATTTATGCACAAAACCACAATAAGTGATATGAAGATTTTTCGCTGCTTCAAGAATGTTGTCTCGTGAACTGGCTTTTTAGACGAGAAGTCACATAGTTGGAGTTAGTGTGTAATTAGGGTTTCGAACATCATAACTTTTTACTTTTTTCGAAAATTTGAGTTTCATGAGTTAAATTTTTAGTATTGGACGCCAAAACTTCCAAAAATTTAATTTACTCCAGACATTCCATAATTATACAATATTCTCAATAAATTCCAAAAAGAGACACCCAATATTTATCACCTTGATTATGTTTTATTTATTTTATTGCCCATCTTAAATTATAATTTATTGTTCGAGTGTTAAATGACATTAAATTTTATTGTTATTGATATTTAATTAAATAATAAATTACCCGAAAAACATTCAAAAAGCAGGCAACCCTCAAAATTCATCAAAATAATTCAAAATTCGATCGCTGATCTGGTGTTGCCACTTGAAAAACTCCTCAACGTCATTGATATTTTGCTGCTTTTTGCTCTCTTCTGTAAATAAAACTGAAAACTTATCGTTTTTACTTTTTAATGCATTTATACGGAGACCTATTTAACCAAATTGGATGTGAGTACCATATAAGGAGAAGCAGTTTTGCCTGATTTTGCGCGAGATCTTTCAAGTTTTATTTAATCTCGTCTTGTTAATTGCGCGGAGCAGGGCTGACAATTGAGTCAATATTTGAAGAAACTTAATTATTTTGGTTTTGGCAAGAATTGTGAGAGGTTTGTGGATATTAGGAGAAAGTAATTTTATTGTTTCTTTGACCATCAGAAAACTCTTTCAGTCTTGAATCTTTTTTAAATTCTATTATTGCGCTCTTTAAGGCCTGTTAAGTGACAAAGGGATTAATTTAGAGCCAAAAGCGGTACGCGTGTTAAGTAATAATTGTATAATAATAAGTAGTTATCAGCTGGTTGGAGGTCTCTTTAATTATTACAGGGATGGATAAATTAATTCCTTATGGTGAGGCAAGCTGAATACAATTTTCTTACAACAAGGTGTAACCAGATCTCAACAAATTAGTAAAAAATCAATATTTTCTAAGCGATTTATGTCAAACAAATTATTTAAGCATTATTGATTGATTCCATAACATAAAACTGAAACAAGACATAATACAATGTATTAATAAGTGAATACTAAGAAAACTTACAATTTGTCATTTCAAAACCTGAAATCACTGCAAAAAAACTCAAATCCATAAAAAGCTTTCATCAAATTCTCACTCAGTCCATAAATGTCAGCTGACCTTCCCATCCCTGAATATTTAATTACAACATTGCATTACAAATGTTACTTACAACGCACGGCCTGTATGCTTCATTACCACCCAAAGCATTATTAAAATTATTTAAATGGAAATACATTGTGTTTGTGGTTATTTGAATTTAAATAAAATTTCTGTATAATCAGTTGCAACTACAAAATTATTTACTCACTGAAAACAATTTGGTACTCTGAATTATTTAAATTATTTAAGATTGGTGCATACTTTATGTGCTTTACTTCTGCGTACACACTCACTCAAATATTTATCAATATGCATATGAGCCATGAGATAACATCTTGGCATTGAAAAATATTGGAACTTGGAAATGTTACAAAATGATTACAATCCACCAAATCAACAGCAAGTTGGGAGCGAAATCAGAAATGAAAAGGAAATTATTGTTAAAAGTTTTCTGTTGTAAAGTCGAGGGTGATTTTTATGATGGAGAAATCGATTAATTTTTGTAAAATTTTAATTAAGCTTTCAAAACTACTAGAATGATAGAGAAAGATAAGAATACTTAATTATTTGTGTAATTTTAAAATATGTGTTGAATCATTTTAACAATCATCGATTTTCATCTTAAAACCGATCGCCCTGAATATGTAAATTACCGGCCACAACAAATCAACAACTTTACTCCACTTAGGCTAGACAATTTTTGTCAGCTTCAACAAGATCTTTTGACGCAATTGCCGGCTTTTTTAATTATACGTTTCGGGCGGCACACTGTTTTAAAAATTTCAGTGAAAAACCCTCCAATGATTGGAGGAAACTGGGATTCCTCCAATGATTGGAGGGTTTTTAGTCGCAAAATTTTTGACAGTCGTTTGCGGGTAAAATTACTCGCAAGTATAAAAGTGCGAAATGGCCCGCAAAAGGGTAAATTTAGTCGGTTTTAATTTACACTGGGCTTTCAATTTAGTACTAAAAATTAGTTCTAAAAATAAATAAAACTAAAAATTTATTATATTACACATTTTATTTCAATATTTCAAAAATTTCTTGCAAAAATTACATTTCAATTACAAACATGATTCGATGTCTCGCTGCATTTTTGATGGGCTGAAGTTGAAAGAATTCCTAATTGGGTTAGGCGTAGTTTGGATGGATCACGTAGACGGAAGTTTTTGCTGATCAGATTATTGAGATGTTTGGAGGAAAATGGTGAAATTATATTGACCTGAAAATTTGAAAAAGTTTATAAAAATGCTTTAGGAAAAATTTAAAAGAAAACGAACCTGATTCTTGGTTATTCTCCTTTGGCTTCCAATCCACCAAGTACCAACATTTTCAAATAGAGATCAGGAACAAAAGACATGTACAAATCCATATTCAAGTCTATTCAAGTGGTAAAGTAATCTAGTAGAGATGGATTATAAATTAGTTTTACATTAATAAAAAGATATATTATATAACTTACAGAGGTTGGAATAATTAATAGTTCGCTTTTCATGGAATTCCATGGATAGTTGATATCCTTGAATTCCAATAGTATCTTCTTTTTGGATTATATTCAAGTCAGGATCAAATTCAGCTTCACTTGAATGAAGTCTGGCGTTTACCATCACTTGAATCCTTAATCCTTCACCACAAACAAGTAGAAGATCAATTTATTAATAAACTACCAGCCAAACTAGAATATGTTAAAAGATTTATTTAATTATATGTCTAAGCTTTGTTTATTATTTTAAATCCTTACCTTTGGATCAGTTTTCCAACATCTCATCATGAATTAGCTCAGTCATCATCTCAATTTTAATCTATCACCATTATTGCTCTTCCTTGTAGTTCAGGATCTGCGTCAAGTTCTCTGAAGTGTTTTTTTTTGCCCAAATTGCTGGATCAACATTGAACAACACTTTTATAAACACTCCTACTACTCGTATCTACATTCTACAACCTGTCTACGTATCTTATAACTTTTAACAACTTTTGGCCCTTCAGCTAAATTGAAATGTAAAATTACAAAACTCCGCGTGTACTGACAAAAAATCTAAAAATTTGTGATAAATTTGTCAGTTGCGACTAATTTTACCCGCAAAAGTCAAAAACACCCGCTACCGAGCAATTTTACATTGAATTGGAACAGCTTTACCCTTTTAATGGAGCGATTTTATCAAAAAAATCGAGGAATTTTACCCTAAATCTTAATTCCCCGTTTTAAGAGTAAAAACTCTCGTATTAAAGAAGTTTAATCCCTCCAATTATTGGAGAGTAAAACCTAAACCGCACTTTCAAATTTTAAACAGTGGCACTCGCTGGAGGAAATTCAATTAAACTTTATAGTTTATAATAACACCGATCTGACTAGTAAATGGAATGGTTTATTATACGATTTATTTCCACAATTGGACTACATTGAATATATTTAGAAATCTGAAAATGTGAAACATTTCTTAATTAAATAAATCACGTCAAACAATTCAAATGAACTAAATCTTATTTTTATTTTACTTCCAGGTTGATTCGCGATGGCTTCAGTAGTGGGCGACCTCAGTTGCATCAGGGATGAGGACTTGCTAAGAAAAATGGTAATTTTTTCTAGGGAAAACTGTGATGATTTAGTTTTTACGAGAATTGATACAATTTACGGTGGCACAAGGATGATATTGAGACTACAAAGCAATTAATCATTCTGTCACCTGAGACGAGACGAACTAGATACTCCTTTGTTGCTTTACTTAGAAAATGGGAACTAATCAGTTTTAAATAGAATCAATGAATCAAGTTTTGATCATCTTTTATTTTATTTCGAGGGGAGGGTGTTTGACTTAATTGAACACTTTTGAGAAATTAGATCATCTTTCAAATATTAAAGAAAAGGGAATAACAGTTTTAATATCATGGATTTATTTTTATATTTCTTTCAAATGTTGAGTACTCCCCCCTCTTCCACATAAAATAAATCCAGTATGTGTCAATTAAAACATTCTAATTAACGAAATGTTTTAAATGAATTTATATCTTTAATCGCCAATTTTGATCGTTCATTGAAATCTTTCGTGCACTTTTGAGCATTTCATTCGATATTCTGCGATTTCAGCAAAATTGTGCAAAATTTGTGGGAATTCTTGAAATCGATTGAATGACTGTTAAAAATCTCATTCACATCAATTCCACAATTTCAACAAATTCAATAAATTCAGCAGAAATTCTTGACATTCATGCGAAATGCACCAAATGCCCATTAGCAGCTCTCTCAAGGCGTAGGCTGGGATATAGAGAAAAGTGTGTAATTGTGTATACTGGGTGATCTCAGCTCGAAACGACATCGAAATTTCCAGCAGATGTCAGTGCCGCCTACACTGGCTGGGAATCTTCCAAGAGCTGCAAACACTTAACAGCAAAAAATGTCCAAAAAAGAGCATTCGCGAAATTTGATCACTTTTTTAATAGCAATGGCTAATTTCGTTTTTGAACTTCCAAATACACAAAATATGTCAAAAACACCAAATTTTCTGCCCAATTTCCATAAATTTCCATATTGTCTGCTGTTTGAAGAAAGTTGTATTGACCATAAGGAGAGCTAGTTCTTCCAGAGCACACTTAAATACCTTATCTTGAAAAATGATTGGATATAGCAATTTTGGGATGTCGGGCATTCTGGTTACCGCTAATGGAGTGTAAAGAATAAAGATTGTCATTGATTTGGACATGGGAGATTTTAGAAGCACTTTAACCCGCCTAAACTTTGTGGTGAGAAGATGGATCACACGCTACTTTTGTGGTTAAGACGTCACGGAGCAATAAATCATGAGAAATTTGGATGGTAGGGTCGGTTATTTAATTAAGAATAGATTTTATTGTTACAGTATTTGAGATGTTAAAATTTTTCTTTCAAAAAGTACTGACAGAATCGTTACTACTGAGGCTATTAAATTGATATGTTCTCAACGATTATGACCCTGTTAAATATCAAACCCCATCCACGTTCACAAATAGTTCTAAAACAATAAAAAGTCAACCAAAAACTAGAAATTTTTATTGTTTTTGCCTCTAAATTATGAAAAAGTGATTTTTGTCAAAAGATCGTGCTCTTTTCAAATTTATAACTTTGTAGAATTTTTAAGTTTGGAACATTTCTATGAATATTTTGATTTAATTCGAATTAGAAACAATTGTTGTTTGAAAACTAATTTTTCAACTACTCGTTTGCTGTTTTAGTGATTTAACTTTCGAAGCGTTGTAGGTGAATGACGTGATGTCATCTTTCAAATTGAAGATTTGTGTGAGCTTTATTGTCAATCATTTCATGTGCATAAATTTCTGTGGAATTAATAAATTAGCTACAAATTGTGCGGGATTAGTAGAACATTAAAGTGTGACTGACAGCTGAGCATCTTGAGGCTTAAAAGCGTTGGTTTTAGATTTGCATTTTGAGTTTTTTTTAATTTTCAGTGAAATTTTTTTATTTTCCGGCAAAATTTTTTTTTTCTAGTTTTTAACTACCGTGGCAATAAATCAGGTATAAATTCCCATAGGGACCCCTTTTTTATGCTAATCTTACCTCCACTTGAGCCACTAGGTCTGAGTCAAATAAAACTTTTTAATAAATTGCAAACATTCACTTGTGAAGTCATCGATTGTGTTGCTTAACCAAAACAATTCAAATTAAGTAGGAGTTTTGCCCAGAAATCCTTGGCCAGCATGTTGAGCTCACTAGCTTACACTGAACTATACTAAAAGAAACTAAGAAGTAGACTTAACACTTACATTCTTAAGTATAAGTCGTTTGCAGACAGCTTTTGCTCAAGTCTCATGCAAAAGCAGTAAACAAGAATAGACTGAAAGAGATCATTTCTAAAACTGCGCGCGCCACTCGGAATGATTTAATAGATTTATTATTTTATCCAATTCATTCCGAAAATTGTACTGAAATTGTTCTTGCAAGAGCAAAACAAGATTTATTTCGATGTTTAGCTGCTTAACTGCTTAACTATTAAAGCTCGGGTGGTGTGTGCTGCTGCAAATGACTTTATTTTGGTTTTTGGATGATAATCACTTATGTTTTCACTTTTTTGGGGAGTTTTCTTGTTGTCCAGCTGTCCATTTGTTCATTTTTTTTGTCGAACTATCAGAGATCATCCAACTTTTTCAGTAATCATTCAAAAACTTTTAAAATTTTGTTCCAACTTTTTTTTAAACAAATGATCAAAACTTGCTCCGCAATCTTACCACCACTAGTTTTCGTTAATATGTTAAATAAAGTTTTTTATGAGAAAAGTATAGTTATTTAAAACTAATAAAAATAAATGAAAATAGTGAGCGACAAATTAAGCGGTTTGCGTGTGGGTGGCTGGTAAATGAATGAGGCTCTGGCTCTTACATACTGTTATATATTCACTGGAACACACTCAGAATACACTAAAAACACCAAATACTCTGGACTATGCGGGGAAGTAGCTGATTGTTTCAGCTGTAATAAATTTGCTTCTTATTTTCTTTATTAAGAACTTAAGATGTTTAAGTTAAGTCTACGGTGAGACACAAACACACTTTTTGGGAGGACGGTTTTTAGAAATATTTTTTGGTTTTCACACATTTTGAATTTTGATACATAGTGGGAGCCCCTGCGATTAATTGTTTTTAATTTATCAACAGAAAAATCAATAAAATTTTTTATTTTTCGTCTTTCTGGAGTTTTTTGACAGTTTATTGATTTAATTAATTAAAAAATAAAAAAATAAATTTATAAATTGTAAAACTAAACTAAAGATTTTTCCACAAAAAAATCACACAGTAGATATTTTTATTTTCTCCAAAAATTTCAATCAAAAAATTGAATTTAAGAAATAATTCTTGAACGTCCCTTTAATCTCATTCTTAATTATGGCTTTATCTTTTTTGACAATCTACCGCATTTATCACACAATTTCATAATTTATTGTTCTTCGTGATTTTGCTCTCCACAGTCATGAGTCAACATTATCTTTTATAATTCTCCAAAAAATTTAAAATTCACAAATTTTACAAAAAATTCAACGAAAATCCTCAATAACACCAAGAAATTAAGAAAACACCAAGAAATTCTGAGAAACTTTAATAAAATCCAAAGAAAATCCAAAAATCCACCAAAAATAATTCTAAATATTTCCTCTCTACCAAAACAATAAATTCTCACAACAAACTAAAAGACAAAATAACAACATCTCAAGTGTAGTTGACTGTGGTAAAGCATATTGAATGTATTTTGTCTTGCTTAGTGCCTTGTTTTAGCTTGTCTGTTTGCGTATGGAAAGAACACAACTCGAAAAGGCTGAAAAAGCTGAACGAAATAGCAGCAAAAGCGAAATTTCTTATTCGCTGTTCAGTTGGATTTGTCTGGTGGAACTGTTAAGAGCTCAAATTGCGCGCGATCAAGTGCTTTAGTTTAGACTATTGGTGGAAAAATTTGTGAAATTTTATGAATTTCATGAATTTTGTGGAAAAAATTAAAAAAGATTTTTTAATAAGAAAGAGAGACTTTCATTGTCTTTCAAGTGCTTGAGACAAAATAATAGAAAAAGAATCAATTAAAAAACTGTAAGTTTTTTGTGAGTTAGTTAAATGCGATAAATGTTCTGGTGGTTTTTTGTGAGAAATTTTGGTGTTCTGCAAGTTTTTTACGTTCTTTTGGAGTTCTTCTGGGTGTGAAATTCTTTTTGTAATGACACTGGTTAAGATTGTTTGAGATTGATTAAGATTAGTGTCGGATCTTTGGAAGAAATTTGACCGTTGATGCATCCTTGCAGCTTTTTAATGTGTTTAGTGTGTTTTCTTGGTCATGAAAGATGCATTGATAACTTTTCGAAAAGATTTATGGACTTTAAAATGATGTTAAAATTTGAATGTGGAGCAATTTCTGCAAAAGTTTTCAAGAAAATAAAAAGGAACTGTTTAAATATAATAAATACGAAGAATGCAAAAAACTGTCTTAATTCGTAAATTAAGTTAGATTTGCTTGATGAATTCATTTGGTTTGGGAGTCAAACCCATATCCTTCATTTAGAGATTTATTAGAAATGTATTTATTAGAAATGAAGATTTACAAGAAATGTGGAAAAAATCAAAAAGTTTCTCAACTTGGCTCTGAAGGAACAATTGTTTTTTAATAAAATTCACAAACATTTATTTGAAAGTAATTTTTGAAGATCTTAAATGCATAATTTTATTTTCAAAAACATTAAAAGTCTTAAAAAATTGTTAAAACTAATTTACTTTTTTTTGTAATGAAAAAATCTATGAGCTTAACATGAGGTAGAACAATGAAAATTCAAAAAGCAAAACGATTTAAAATCACACTTCCTCACTCCAAACTCATCATAATCACTATGATCAAAAAAACTTGGCGTAGAATTAAAACAAAATCAAGAAACTTAATTAAACTTAATTAAATGATAATGCGAAAATGATGCAAAATTAATTAAGCAAAATATTTTCCATGCACTTTTGGACCATATGGCGATCAAACTGCAATACTGGAAAATACGGCAATACAGCGAAAAATTCAATAAATACAAACAGTCAATAATTGCAATAAAAAAGAAGAAAAAAAAAGTCCGGTCAACATTTCATTCAAAAAAATATTAAATATAAAGTACATAAAGTGGATAAACTTCCATGCTGTATAATAATGTTTAGTGAGAGGTTCTTTTACACAGTGGATTTATTCGAGGAAATATTTTTGTTAAATTTGAGATTTTTACTTCTCCGCAAAATTCGGAGAAGTATTGTTTTCTTCCCAGCATTTTCAGGGTTTTTCAATCTTATTTGATTTTTCCTGACTTCCCTGTACACAAATCTCAAAAATATCTCATATTTTTTTTGTCCGTATTGAGTTGAAGAAAATTCCTGTAAAAAAAAATCCGGAAAATATTGAACCCCCGACCCGTGAAATGCGAAAAACTAAGGGCCGTGTGCCTGGTGGTTCGGTGGTTCGGTGGTTCGGTGGTTCGGTGGTTCGGTGGGTGTGTTACTGTAAACGATCGATCTGAACTCCCACCGGACCGATTCCAAATTTTTTGATGCCAATCGACTTGGTATCTCTTCCCATCGTGCACCTGATATTTTTGGTGATGGTGACTCCACCGGTTAGGTCACCAGCACCACTTCCGTGACCCAAAGTCGGGTTTTCCATACAAAAAAAAATTTTTTTTTTGAAAAACTAGAGCTGTGTGTTTTTCAGAAAATGTTTGAGATTATGAGTTGAGGCGGGAAATGTATCGATGTTTGGTCCACTGCCTGCTGGGAGTCATCTGGGGGTCATCTGGTGGTACCAGACAACTTTTTTTTGAAAAAGTCTTAGAATCTCATGATTCGTCCAGAAAATTTGAAAAATAAAGTTTTTGGAGGATCAGTCTGGTGACGCTTACTCTCAGCTCCAGAACTCGAGAACGATTAGAGATAGCACTTCGGTCTCTTTAGAAAAAATGTTTGAGATGATGAGTTGAGTCAAGAAATGCATCGATGTTTGGTCCACTACCTGCTGGGAGTCATCTGGGGGTCATCTGGTGGTACCAGACAACTTTTTTTTGAAAAAGTCTTAGAATCTCATGATTCGTCCAGAAAATTTGAAAAATAAAGTTTTTGGAGGATCAGTCTGGTGACGCTTACTCTCAGCTCCAGAACTCGAGAACGATTAGAGATAGCACTTCGGTCTCTTTAGAAAAAATGTTTGAGATGATGAGTTGAGTCAAGAAATGCATCGATGTTTGGTCCACTACCTGCTGGGAGTCATCTGGGGGTCATCTGGTGGTACCAGACAACTTTTTTTGAAAAAGTCTTAGAATCTCATGATTCGTCCAGAAAATTATAAAAATCAAGTTTTTGGAGGATCAGTCTGGTACCGCTTACTCTCAGCTTCAGAACTCGAGAACGATTAGAGAAAGCACTTCGGTCTTTTTAGAAAAAATGTTTGAGATGATGAGTTGAGTCAAGAAATGCATCGATGTTTGGTCCACTACCTACTGGGAGTCATCTGGGGGTCATCTGGTGGTACCAGACAACTTTTTTTTGAAAAAGTCTTAGAATCTCATGATTCGTTCAGAAAATTTGAAAAATCAAGTTTTTGGAGGATCAGTCTGGTACCGCTTACTCTCAGCTCCAGAACTCGAGAACGATTAGAGATAGCACTTCGGTCTCTTTAGAAAAAATGTTTGAGATGATGAGTTGAGTCAAGAAATGCATCGATGTTTGGTCCACTACCTGCTGGGAGTCATCTGGGGGTCATCTGGTGGTACCAGACAACTTTTTTTTGAAAAAGTCTTAGAATCTCATGATTCGTCCAGAAAATTATAAAAATCAAGTTTTTGGAGGATCAGTCTGGTACCGCTTACTCTCAGCTTCAGAACTCGAGAACGATTAGAGAAAGCACTTCGGTCTTTTTAGAAAAAATGTTTGAGATGATGAGTTGAGTCAAGAAATGCATCGATGTTTGGTCCACTACCTACTGGGAGTCATCTGGGGGTCATCTGGTGGTACCAGACAACTTTTTTTGAAAAAGTCTTATAATCTCATGATTCGTCCAGAAAATTTGAAAAATCAAGTTTTTGGAGGATCAGTCTGGTACCGCTTACTCTCAGCTCCAGAACTCGAGAACGATTAGAGATAGCACTTCGGTCTCTTTAGAAAAAATGTTTGAGATGATGAGTTGAGTCAAGAAATGCATCGATGTTTGGTCCACTACCTGCTGGGAGTCATCTGGGGGTCATCTGGTGGTACCAGACAACTTTTTTTTGAAAAAGTCTTAGAATCTCATGATTCGTCCAGAAAATTATAAAAATCAAGTTTTTGGAGGATCAGCCTGGTACCGCTTACTCTCAGCTCCAGAATTAGAGAACGCCTAGAGATACAACTTCGGTCTCTTCAGGAAAAATGTTTGGATTAATAAGTTCGGTCAAGAATTACATCGATGTTTGGTCCACTACATACTGGGAGTCATCTGGGGGTCATCTGGTGGTACCAGACAACTTTTTTTTGAAAAAGTCTTAGAATCTCATGATTCGTCCAGAAAATTATAAAAATCAAGTTTTTGGAGGATCAGTCTGGTACCGCTTACTCTCAGCTTCAGAACTCGAGAACGATTAGAGATAGCACTTCGGTCTTTTTAGAAAAAATGTTTGAGATGATGAGTTGAGTCAAGAAATGCATCGATGTTTGGTCCACTACCTATTGGGAGTCATCTGGGGGTCATCTGGTGGTACCAGACAACTTTTTTTGAAAAAGTCTTATAATCTCATGATTCGTCCAGAAAATTTGAAAAATCAAGTTTTTGGAAGATCAGCCTCGTGCCGCTTACTCTCAACTCAAGAACTCGAGAACGACTAGCGATAGCACTTCGGTCTCTTGAGAAAAAATGTTTGAAATTATAAGTTCTGTCAAGAATTGCATCGATGTTTATTCCGATTTTTATAACGACTAGAGATAGCACTTCGAAACAATTTTTAATGAAAACACCATTCCATACTAGCGGAGAAGTCCTGCTCAGCTCACAAGCTGCACAACTAGTTCTTATTGTTTTGAATTTTAATTTTTTTTTTAATAAAAACATTATGAACAATTCAAATTTCCCAAAATATATTAAAGTCTACCCAGGTCCAACATCACCTTAATTAAAGCTAAAAAAAATTTAAAGGAAATATAACTAAAAGTTGAGTTGTTAAGTAACTTGACATGTATTTCTAAATATCTTGAGTGCCACATAAGTTGTCGAGATCGCTATCGATTTAATCCAAGCATCAAACAAATTCATACAAGTCTCTAATTTGGAGAACAGCATACTACACATTTCGGGTGAATTTCTTACCATTTCCATGTTTTCAAGCAATTTCAATTTTCAAGTGAATTGAACAATTGTGAAACGTTTTTCGTTAATTTTTTGTCGATCTAAATTAATTGTAATTTATGATCGAACGATTTGTGGTTCAAGCTATTCCAAGCGATTGCCAGTGTGGGAGGAGAATTAGAAATTATTATTGGAAACAACAGAAACTAGTAACAACATTTTTTTAGCCAATGTTTCAACGTTAATGTCGAACTAATGTTAATTTGTTGCGATTTGTGGGGAGTTTGAGAGAATTTTTCGTGGAATTTTCGTAAGTTTTTGGTGGCTTGGAGCGTTTTTTAGCTCGTAAATTAGCAAATTATGGATTTGTTGGCGATTTTAATGCGCCAGTTTGTCAGTCAACTGGTGATTAAATCTTTAATCGGATTCATGGAATGTGATTAATATCAACATGGATTGCATAATTAGCTAAACCATTTGTTTTTTTTTTTTCTAATAAATATAATAAAATTGAGACTTTTGGTGTTTTATGTATTGGAAAAGTAAGTTCTTTATTGTTTTTTGGATTAATTTTAAAATTTTGTTTTATTGATGCAAAAAATGACACAGAGGAATTTTTTGCGAATTAACTTATTTAAATTGAGGATTCGAACCATGACCAATATGTTATCAGATACTATTACTCAATTTTTTAAAGAGTAGATTCAAATAATTGAAAAACTTTATTATTTCAAATGAATAAAATTAGAACCACTTTTACACTATTTTACAAAATTTCTATAAATCAAATAATTTTTGTAACTCGCTAAATGAACAAAAGAACTTTAAAGATCGATCTCAATTTAAATTTTCGTTAGACTCTAAATTTCAAAAAACATATAAACAGCTTCTAAATAGTCATAAACAATTCCAAATCGAATATCATGCCTGCATCATTTACATATCATGTAGTTTTTTAATTCAAACCATTTACAATTTGATTATCAGCAAATTAACAACAATAAAACTACTGCTGAACATTTAATCTTTTAAAACCGGCAGATTCATCAAGTTTTCAAATTAAATTAGACAACGACGCTGAACAAAATGTAAAATGGTAATTTGCTTGTTTTTATGGACATTTTTGGTTTAGAGTTCGTTTAGAGGGAATTTTCTTCAATTGTGTTATTGTTAAGACCTTGTTGCACTATCTTAGATTTAAATAAAGTTAAGTTCTTGATATCTTTTCGAGAAGCTCAAGAATTCAAAAATGTTAACAAATTTCATATCAAATTAAAAATTCTCATCAATTGCATCACAACTCACAATTAAAGTTTGCAACAAAAACCAGCAATAATTCAAAGAAACCGGAAAATTCATTATCTCCAATTAGATTATTCAGATTCCTCATTCTATCAAGTAAAATGTTTATAAACTCTTTTTCATAAAATTAAAAAAAACCTATTCCAAAAATTATCCCAATTCATTAAAATTAAAAAATCTCGCCAATTTGCACAGTAAACATATTAAGCGTCTTTTAACATATAAATAAGATTTTAAGTACTTTAGCTGCAATTGCCCACAACTGTCTTTAACGGTTTTCTTATTATTTATTGTGTATTTTTTTTTTTACTATGAAAAACCACAAAAAGTTAAAACACTACAAGAATTTCAGAAAACACTCATTGTCCATTTTCTCATAAATCTTTATGTGCTTTTATTATTTTTTTTTCGTATTTGACAATCTCTCTATTTTTAAAAATTTTGAAAAATTTGAGTTGAATCGTCTTTCGCCGTTTTTGGTAATAATAATTTTCATAGATAAATAAATTTTTGCAGACGACCAAATCAAGCTCTAGACATTTAATTGTTTCAGTAAACTTCAAAACTTCACTAAAACTTAAGTATTATTGCTTTTTAGCAAATTATTTATATTTTTAAATATCATTTTCCTCAATTCAAAGTATTCAAATGGAAGAATTACCATTTAAGGAGCTCAAGTCAAGTGTGGAGGTGTTAAATGAATCATATAAACTTCATGTAGCGCTGCAAAACATTGATTTCATTTGAAACACTGTAATGTGTTTTATAAACATTTTACAATAATACAATGACTGGAAATTAATAACTGCTTTTGCAGAGTAAAACTGCTCAGATATTTCGCCGAGAGCCAGTTTTCTTAAAGAAACGGCGATTTTTTCAACATTTTAATCCCCCGGACAATTTTTATCCACATTAAATAAGAAATAAGTCGCTCTTCCACTTAAGGCTTCACTGGTGAAATGCGAGAAATTCCCATAACGCCAAAAATTGCCATAAATTGCAACGCAAACTGCAGCTCATTTAAAAAAATTCAAGACCATTTTTAATACTGACATAAACCCATTTTTGTCTTCATTTTAGTGGCAAGAGACTGAGGACTTTGGTCAAAAGAAGGAGATCCGAGCGCATATGTACAAATTGCGTGAGGCGAGATTGAGAGATTTTTACATAAGCGAAATGGACACGAAGAACTACGTGAACGTGAAGGGTGGGCCGACTCATGGAGAGTCTCTGGCTGATCATAGCTTTGAAAGCTATAAGAACAAGGAGATTAGAGGTTCAGAGAGTCCAACAAGGTTAGAATTTTTGAAATATGTATTTTATTTTATTTTAATAAAATCAATATTTTTAGGGACTTAACATTCGGAATCTCTCCTAGCGGATGGAATGTGGTAACTTCAAAGGAAGTTAGCGATGACGGCAAGTCAAAGCTTGAGAAGTCTGTAGCTACAACTGAGGGAGTAACAGCTGTGAAAGGTGGCACTAAAGCTTTTGCCGGCAAGAATGAAGATCAAAGAACAGAGAGATTTGAAGGTGATGACAAAAATTATGTTTACTCCACTGGAGAATCTAACAACACCCAGTTGAGTGAAAATACTGTCACTGGAGATGAAAACAACAGACGCATCGAGAATAAATCTTCGACTTCGAGCCATTCTTCCAAGGTCATCGTGACATCACATTCTTCAAGTGATTTGCATCCAGGAAATTTGGGAAGCTTGAAAAATATTGACCAGAACACCTCTAATGTGCGTTCTTCAAATACTTCTAACACATCCAACGTGAAATCAAGCTCAACAACTTCCAAGACAACTTCTAATCAAAACACTGAGAATATTTCAAATGTCTCAAATGAAAGACGTGGATCAGGTGATCGCAGAGGATCAGGCGATCGAAGAGGATCAGGCGATCGTAGAGGTTCAAATCCATCAGCCTTATCTCAGGATCCAGCTAGAGTCAAAGAAGCATTCCGCTTGGCAGCCATGCCTGGAAATTTGATAAACCGGAAAGAAGAGTTGACTAATCCAACAACGAAAATGATCACCGAGACGAAGGAGTTGAGTGATGGAACTTTAGTCACCACAAGGCGTTATGAAAAAATCACTACAGGAAGTGATAGTGAACAAAGAGCTGTGAAAAATGTGAATTTGAATGAATCGACCAGATCTACTGATAATAGGTCTCAGAGATTTGAGGATCAGCAAGAAGTTCATGAGGATATTATGACGAAAAAAATTGTTGATACAAGTTGCAGTTGCCCAACTTCAATGCACAAGCATGCAGTGCAAACTGAAGATTTTATAAACACTGAGAAGAATGATCATGTTCGCGATCAATTCATCAGGAACGAGAATACTAACAGAAATGAGAATTATTCGACAACCAATGAGAACTATTCAACTAGGCGCGAGTCTACTTTTGTCGATAATTCCAACAGGAATGATAATTATTCGACCAGAAATGTGGATAATACAAACAGAAACGATTCTACTACTAGAATTGATAACAACAGGATTGATGTAACAAGATCTGATACAAACAGATCTGATACAAACAGGACCGATAACGACACTAGAACCACTAACATTCGAACAACTGTGGAGCAAGATACCTTCACAGATATTGAAAGATTGCATCAACAAGAGATCGCCAATAGAGAGATGCATAAAATCAACGAACAAATCAAAAAAGACAACCGTCAAGAGTTGCAAAGTAAGCGTATTACTGTTGAAGTTGATGCTGCTCACGAAGCATTTGCAAGATCTTTGAGATGCGTAACTCCACCAAACGAGCGCTCTTCTACTCCAGGATCTTACGTTGATAGAAATCGATCAAACCGCAGTCCATCAAGAGACACTACTAAATCTGATACTAGCAGATTTAGTAACAACACAACTATTATCAGAAAGTCAAGTACTGATATTAGAAAAAATGAGGATTACATGCGTCCAACAAAAGCTTCGGATTTGCGTAATACATCCATCTCAAAGGAATCTTCACCAGAAAAACGTCAGTCAATCTACAGTGTGCCAAACAATTCTACCAACCAAGTGGATCAAGTGGATAAGTCACATACCACTTTTACTTCTGACTTGCAATTTAAGGTTGATCATCATTCATTTGGTCCACAGAAAGTTCCACAAAACACTCCAAGTGAAACACCACGTGGTCATTCTCCACAGAAACAGACTCCTGATCGCAAAACATCCAAAAATGATTATAAAGAAACTACAACTCAACATCGTGTAGTCACTGATTTGGATTCTGAGGACAACATGTCAATCACCGTGAATGTGGAAGATTTTGATGAAGATGAGAATGTTCGCACTGTTAAAAAAATAACAGAAATTGTCACTGAGTATCGTGAAACTTCTCCAAAGGGGAAAACTGCTCCAAAAGTTAAGCCACCACTTAACCGAAGTGAAACTTATGAAGAGCGTTGTATGCAAATGTTGGGAATGAAACAAGATCATCCAGACCAACCAGATCAACCTGGACCAAACACTACGTCCACAAAGACAACAACTTCTAATAACACTTCTCGTGTTTCTGAAATTCGTGATCGTAAGGCAAAAATTGAGAAGGAAACAGCTGAAATTGAGAAAACTACCGCGACTAAAAAAAAGTCAATCACAAGCAAGACAAACGATTTTATTACTTCGGAAATTCGTGAGGAGGTTAGGACAAAGAAAAATTCTACTCCTAAAAAACCAATCGAATATGATTCAAGTCCCGACAGGTCTAGCAAACAGCCAACACGTAAACCGTCTCATCAAGAGCCAACTCCAGATCGTACCAAACGTCCATCTAAGCCTGTTGATGATGATTCAAGCCCAGATCGCTTGTATAAACGTCCTGCTGGAAAACCATCTGATAACGATTCAAGCCCAGATAGATCTACAAAACAGCCCTCTCGTAGACCAAACGATCGCGAACAAAGTCCAGAGCATACTTTCAGAAAACCAGCTGGAAAGCCTTCCGATTATGATTCATCTCCTGACCGTTCTCCTAAACACACCACACGTAGGCCATCTGAGCATGAGAAAAGTCCCGAACGATCTTTCAAAAAACCGGCTGGTAAACCATCCGATTATGATTCAAGTCCTGATCGTTCATCAAAAAAGCCCACTCGAAAATCTGTGGAGCAAGATTCAAGCCCGGATCGTGGATATAAGCAACCAACAAAGCCATTTGAACATGATTCAAGCCCAAATGACGCTTACAAACGTCCCGTTGGAAAACCAACTAGCTGTGATTCAAGCCCTGATCGAGGAACTAAACAGCCAACTCGTAAACCATCTCAACAAGAGCAAAATCTTGATCGTACTAGAAAACAATCCAAGCCATTAGAGCAGGATTCAAGCCCAGATCGTTCATTCAAACGGCCAGCTGGTAAACCATCTGATTATAATTCAAGCCCAGATAGATCTGTAAAGCAACCAACACGCAGGCCAAATGATCGTGAACAAAGCCCTGAACACACTTATAGAAAACCAGCTGGAAAGCCTACAGATTATGATTCATCTCCTGACCGCTCACCAAAACAGCCAACACGTAAAACTTCCGATACCAAGCAAACAAGTGCTCGTATTGTCAACACAGTTAATAAAACATTTGAGAGCAACACCGTATCATCAGCTATTCGTCGTGGTGAAAGCCCAGAACGAAAACCAGAGAGGCCAGACATTAAGAGAACTGATCGCAATACAACTTCCACCACTTCTTCTCGTCGAGTTGATGAAACACACATTGATGGAAACAGATTATCCAAGGCAGTTCCCAGCAAAAGCCCTGAGAAGAAAGCTCCCACTTCAAGACGTCCAGAACGGCCAGAGGTTGATAATTATACTACAAGAACAGAGAAACACATTTCAATTGCTAAGATTGATATTACTCCAGCTGCTCCAATAAAATATTACACTAAAGCTATAATCACTCCATCGAGAAATGTTCAACCAACAACGTCAGCTAGCAGGCCAATGAAAGTTGCTCCAAGTATTAGATTGGTAAAACAACCTTTGGATTTGTCATCCACTGAGGCAGACTCAGAGCAAGAATTTGATCTTATAAACAATGTTGGCAAAACTACAACTAAAACCGTTCGCAAGAAGTCTGTGCAAACTCGCAAAGACTCTGCTCCAGTTTATCGATCAACTGATAAGGATAATGTTAAAATGGCACGTTCAACTAGTGAAAATACTTTCAAACAAACCAATACTGCCACTTTGAAGAAAAAGAACTCAAAAGATGTGATTGCACAAGAGCCAACAACACCAACAGGCACATTGAAGAAAGATCAAACCAAGCGTCCAGTTAAATGCGTGACCACAAAAACCATTAACTTAACTGCTACTTCAAATTTGAACAGCAAAACTGCCATCAGCTCAGAAGACTTGGATAATGTTATAATTGATATTCAGTTGGCAAAATCTTCAAGAGAACCAACACCAAATAAAATGATTCCAGTCCCAGTTCGTGCAGATCAATATGTAGATGAACGACAAGTCAGGCATCCCGATCACGTTACTGAACCAGATGACGAGAGAAAAAAACCAAGAAAAGTTATCAATGTTCCGATTTTCGAAGAAGAAAGCAGACAATATGTGGGATTGGAAATCACTGAAATGGATGAAGAGATGGATCGAGCAACTAAATTTGCCTCAACTTCAATTCGTTTAGAGCAATTGCAGGTAGGTGTTTTTTATATTAATTTTTGGAGATGATGTCGAACAATTGATTCGTTAAATTGGATGTTATGCAAATTATTTTGAAGAATGAATTTTATGGATGGTTACATCATTCAAAATTCACGCTGATCATATAATTTTCAAACTTCCAAGATCAATCATATTTATTGCCAGTTAATAAAATTAATTTTATTGTTTTAGGACGATGATGATGAATATCTTTTGAGTGTTTCGGACAAAGTCAACCGCTTCACAAAAACTGCTGAGAATGTCAGTAAATCTAAGCCATCTGCTCCATTCCAACCTATTGAGATCAGTATCGATGATATTTCTGAGCCAGAAGACGAGTGTTTGTTGAGTGTCAATGAGAAAGTCACCAAATTCACAAACACAACAGATGAAACTTCAGTAATGAACAAGTCCACTCGTCATGAAGTTGTTACTGATGAAGAATACATGCCAAGTGTTTCTGATAAGGTCAACAAATTTATCTCAACTACCGAGAAATTATCTTCATCTACTCCTCAAAAGTCACCGGAAATGGTTAAAAACATTATGAGAAAATCTACAACTCGTACATATGAAGAGTCTGAAGACGAAAATGTTTTGCAGCAAGAAGATAGAAGTGATAGTCGCTCAACTTTGATGAGTGGAACTGGATCTGAGATAACTTTAAAGAGCACTGAAGCCGTTAAAAAAGCAAGAGCAATCTTTGAAAACAAGGCTGAGTCATCTCTTTGGGATACTAAGAGAACTTCTCAAACCACAACCACAACAACTGAGAAGAAAACAAATAAGCAAAATGACCATGACGTTCAATTTAGAGAGAAAACACCCGTATTCAGATATGAAGGCACTCCAGAATACAAACAAACTGGAAGAAGACCATCAGCTGATCTCGTTAAGCCATCTGGAACCAAAAATTCCAAGGAACGGCCTCAAGATGAGTCTCCAGAACGCAGACCAGCTTCTCAGAGACCATCAAAAGAACGAGCTCCTGAACCGAGATATGAGGAGCCAGAATACAAACCATCTGGTCGTAAACCATCCAAGAACCAAAGGCAAGAAGATGATGATTATTCTCCTGAACGCCGTCCATCTCAGAGACCATCTAAGGAACGCTCTCCTGAATCTAGATATGTAGAGCCTGAATACAAGCCATCAGGACACAGCCCATCATCAGAAAGAGTTCCACAATCTAAACCAGCTGGAAGCCGACCATCAAAGAATCAACCCGAAGAAAATCATGAATATCAGCCATCTGGTCGAAAGCCAACCAAGAATCAAAGGCAGGAAGATGATGACTATTCACCAGAACGTCGTCCATCTCAGAGGCCATCAAAAGAACGTTCCCCTGAATTTAGATACGAAGAGCCCGAGTACAAACCAAGTGGCCGCGGGCCATCTACCGAGAGAGTTCCACAATCTAAACCAGCTGGAAGCCGACCATCAAAGAACCAACCTGAAGAAACTCACGAATATCAGCCATCTGCTCGAAGACCATCCAATCATCAAGTGCCTGAGGAAGTTTACGAAGAGGAGCCGCGACAAACTGCTCGCAAACCATCAAGAGATCATCGTTCTCCATCATATTTGAAGGATGCAGTCTCCACTAAAAAAGATCTCTTTGAGAAGAAAATTTCTTTATCCAAGATTGATACCAGCATGATCGACAGAAAATCTTACTCTCCACAAACATCTCGTGAAGATTATGAAGATGAATCTGTTAAATATACAACTGGAGAAAAGCCATCTTACATGAACCATACAGTGGCTTCAATTGAACATATTAATAATAGCAACAACACAACAGTTCGCAGAGAATCTGTTGATAGAGTATCTCAAGTATCTCATGAAGTGAGGAACAAATCAGCTACTCCAACTAAGTTTGGAGTTGAGTTGAAGAGAACTGATTCAGCTAGAAATACAATGACCACCAGACAAGCAAGCGTTACTGATTTGCCTAATATAGATGATATCTACGATTTAAATTTGTTGGAAAAAATGCTGTCTACATCCACAAGCTATGATCATCGAAGATTAATTCGAGCTCAAATCAGAATTGTGAAGAAAATGCATTCTGATGTAGTTTCAACTACAGTAACGACAAGAACTGTTAAAACTAATAATTTAGTTCAAAAGCCAGTAAGCATGACTGTGAAGACGAAGGAAACTTCCTCCACATCTGCACCAAGAACAAAAAGTCCTGGTCCAGTATCCGCTCCAACAAGACGTGAAGAACCTTCCGCTCCAACAACTCGTACCCCAAAATTCAACATCAGAGAGGAAAAGTCACCTAAATCCATCATCGATACTTTCAACAAAAATTCAAACACCAGCAACTCTTCAGAGAAGAGAACATTTGCCAAAACAACAAAATCTGAAGTAAAGAAAGTCAGCAATAATCAATCATCTCGACAGGTGACTGACCACGATTCAGTAACTTCAAGTTATGGGGTTGGACCAATGGACTCAAACGGTCTGCCAATTTTTGGATTAAGGGCTCTGAAAAAGAAACCAACCAGTACCACAGAGACTAAAGGTAATTGATAAATTTGTCCATTAATTTGAAATTTGTAATTTTATTTTTATTTTAGTCTCAGGTCAAGTGTTCAACCAAGTTTCATACTCAGAAAATGGAGGTCCAACCACCACCGAACGCTCAACCATGCAGTATTCATCGGATCCAACAGATTTCGCTGAAATCAACTTGGATAGCAATAGCAAAACTAGCACCGTTGAGCGCAAAAATTCTCGTGGAGGAATCTACAGCATCACTAAGCTGGAAAAGATTCAAGATGACAAAAAAGTAGCATCTATGCCTAGAATTATTAGACGTGGATCTGTGAAGGAATTGAAGGAGAAGTTTGTCAGGAAAGACTCCTCGAGCTCAGTAAAATCCCAGAAGAGAAGCTCAGTAGAACGGGAGACAAGTAGCTCAACCAGCAAATTTACTAAGGAATCTAAATCTTCCAGTGAGACAAAATCTTTTTTAAATAGCGAGAAAAAAGCCTCAAATGTTCATGAAATTATGGATATGATGAGAAATGCTGATAATGGTTAGTTGACCTTAAAATTCATACATTTATTTTGAAAAAATATTTTTTACATAAAAAATTTTTGTCAGTGTAAATTTATCTAGTATCTAAATTGAATAATCATTGGCAAACTATTTCAATGCATTTCAACACAAAAACTCTTGGAACAATTATTTAGAAAGAATATTTTGTATTTTAGTGGAAGAATCTGGAGATTCCGCTGATGATATTGAAGCACGAGCCCTCCTCAACAAATTCTTGGGAGCATCAGTTTTAATGTCTAGCATTGAATCTAGTTCTGGTCTAGCTAAAGACATCTTAGGTGGCGGCAGCTCTAACAAACAAAACGTAAGTGCAACAAACTAATCAATCAAGAAATCAACACTGTATGCTCGAAATAATAAAATATTGTTGGAATTCTTGAAATTTACCGTATATTTAAATTTTTAATTTGTTCGGCTGCACCATATTTAAACTAGTCTAGTAAAGTCTAGTAAAGCATTCATTACCTTCAAACATTTATTATTTTATTACTATACTCTGCTTTTAATTGCTCATCTGTTTTCGGTTAAAAAACCTCGGAGAGTTTATGAAGAGCTAGCTGTTTTATTTTATTACCCTCTAATACTGAGTAATACGCTTTACTACGCACTAAACACAAGACATCTCGGGTAAATCCCAAAATAGTAAATACTCCAATTAATTAATTTTTGCGACAAAATAAAATTTCCTAAGCGAAAAATACGACAAACAAGGGAATGAGGAAATTCATTCTAATTTTTGTTTATGACGAATGATTCATTTAACTGAGCGTAACTGAGGATTGCCCACAATGCCACAAGATCACAATAATTGCGGGAAAATAATAGAAAACGCGTGCTTTATCCACACCAGCTCGCAGTTCGCAGTGAAGTAAAAGTCAAAATAATAATATTCCGAAAGAAAATTGCGAGCAAGAAGAAAATTCTAAAATCGTTATTTTTAGACTTCTCGATCTTTTCCAATCGTTTCAGTGTGTGCGAAAGCATTTTCTCAATTCTTCAGCATTTTCACTGCCTAACAGCAAAATGCTGCTCAGTAGCAATTCAACGGCTCGACTTGCTAGCCAAATTTTTAATACAAGAGGCAAAGACGCGATCCGTAGTTTAAAATTCGCAGCATCGCAGAAATTTGCGCGTGGCAAAGACGATCAGTTTTTGTAATTTAAGAAAAGATCGGAGGAAATCTTTATAAAAAGTGATTTTTCGTTTGGAATACGCAAAAGTTTACGTAACTTGCAGTAATTCCAGAACATTGTCAAAGACATTCACAAGGACGTTTTAAGATTGAAGCGTCTTTTAAGGAATTTTTGTGAGATCAGAGTGAACAACAATAGAACACATTATAAAGACTAAGAGCCAGTTTTAGAAAGATTTTCTGAGAAAAGATTTGAAGGTAAAAATAGTGGAAGGCCATCTGTGAATTGCGTAATGGTGAAGTTCATAGATTTTCAAGAAATTCGAACAATTTGAGAAATTCAAGAGATTGTGCTCGAGAAATGTTTCCAAGAAAAATTGGTGAACGATTTTCAATTGAACGTGAAGATCTTTTAATAAGAAGAAGAAAAAGGACTTTGCTCGGAGATCAATTTTTGATGTGTGCAGGGGTGGGAATTGTTTAATTAAAATAGTTTGAAATTGATTGCGATGAATAATCATAATGACGTATTTATTAGCATCAAATAAAAATAAATTGCTGTCAACAAGTCATGGAGATAAATTGTTTAGCCTCAAATATTTTAAAACGATCATTAAAAATATTAATATAGGAAAATTTAAAACATTTCTATGTCAATAAATCAATTATTCAATTAATTATTTCTAAAATCACTCAGTTATAAAAAAAAAATATTATAAATAATAATTTATTATGCAATTTCATAAATAACTCAATTTTTAAGTACCGTTAAAAAGAATCATTTAAAAAATATATCAAAATTATCTTCGGACATTCCCCTAATCCTCGCCCCTGAAAAACATCAAAAGTTTGGTCTAGTTGCGGTGATAATGACTAATTTTAATGTGCAGTCTGATTTCAATCTTACACCCAGCCAAAATGGAGCAAACATTAAAATCATTAAATAGTTCAACCAAAAGAGTTTACAAGTTCTTTGGTGCATCAAAGCGCGACCATAAAAGCGAGAATTGCGATAAAATGCGAGCTAATTGCACAGTGCATTACTTTCAACAGCCAGCTAGACCAAATCTCTGGCTGACTGCCTCAACCAAGACACAATTGCGCCTCAAAAGAACACAAAGCTGCCATTTATTAATAATAAAAAACTTTTTGCAAACAATTTAGACGTTTTTCTACGTGCCCAATTATGGTTCGATTCTTGTCCGAAAAAACGCCAAACACAAAAACGTAGAAAAAGTATAATTTAAACACACAAATTGGCAATGTATCAATGAATTTCCATTCGGCTACTCTCTCTCAAAGTCTCTCGGAATAGTCCTCTCTGTTTATCTGGCGATCGAGAAGAGTTGAGGAAAATTCGTTGGACGTGCTTCCACACATTTTCATTTTTATTGAATGAAGTGAGGGGGTGGTGATGAGCTGAAGGATTGGCAAACAGCTGATTTTTAATAGAAGCTATTAAAGCTTGATACTTATTAATGCGACTGTCAAACTGTCTTACCGTCATTTTAATCATTAAAGTCTGCGATACCATCACCTCGCTAAATAAACATTAATTAAAAATTAATTTATCTTCAAGAAAATCCTCATGAAAAATCGCAAGCTGCCCATTTTTAGTGATTTCTCATTTCAAAAATGAGTTGAATGCATTTTCATGAGTATTTTAAAATTTGATATTTTATATCTGTAAAACGGTGAGAGCACAATTTCCACAATTTTATGTTCTTTCAGATTGTTTAATGTTTTTTAATGCATTTTTGCAATTAAAATTCTATTTTCGATCAAATTGATTTTCTTTTTTGCTATTTTTGTATTATAATTTTCCTAATATTTTGTAAAAAATGTGTAAAATAGCGTAAAATGTTGCAATTTCTATCTACAATAAATGTTTAGTAGGTCGCTGATATAAAGCTGTCTATTTTCTGGGTTGTGAAATAATTATTTGAAGATGCTTTTTGATTGATTTTGTTTAAACACTTGAGATGGATTGATTTGAAATTAATTTGATTGGGGGTGAATATTGTAGTGAGACGTAATGAAGATTTTCTTAATTAAATTATTCATTCATCGCTTTATTCAGCGTTTCAATGAACTAAGTGCCTTTAAAAATTCCTCACAAATTTTCCTCATGATTCAACAAAAGATCAAAAATATTTCAATATAAGTTGCATAACTGCTCAAGTCCCGGTAAATTCCAAATTCATCATTAATAAAGCACAAATATGCAATTACACATTTCACGCATTAAGCAGAGCATTCTCATAGACAACAAACAAGCAATAAACAAAATTTATTTACAAATGAATTACACTCTTGTTAAAATAAAGAGCCAATAAACAATTAAGAAATTACGAAGACTTTTTTAAACTTTTAACAAAAAGCTATTTTGAAATCTTGAGACAATTTGCTCAATTAGATCTATCTCTAAAGATCTGTCGGGAAAACTCTTTAATTTTTTTTAAGATATTGGTGAAGAGAAAAATGAAAAATCCGAACGCACTTTTAGTAACTTTCGGATTTGCTCATCGCAGTAATTCTTGTGGGCAAATTAATAGGTTATGTAATTGTATGAATCTTTCGTGATCTTAATTATTCAGAATTTGTTTGAAATTTCATTTCAATTCATCTGTGGCTTCATTTGATTAATTTTATGAATGCAAAAATTCGAAAAGTGCAGAAAAGTGAGGAATATTGAGGCAATGCAAAGAATTTCAGTGGCAGTAGATGATAGATGTGGTTTCCCTGCCTGTGAAATAGTGACCCACATTCTTAGCAGCAATGCAATTTATAGCACTTTTCACTTGTAAAACACCGTGAGGGCAACGAGTAACGTGAAAATATAATGAGGGGAATATGTTTGATTGAATTTCTGGTACTTTTCAAGAAAAATAAGAAATCTATTTCACGCAAAAGATCACCTCAATAAATGACAGAAACTTATGGACAACTTATGGTTTATGTAAAGAATATCTTATGAGAAAGACGAGATCAAGTAACGATCACCTAATGGCCACTTAATGTAGCGTGAAGATCACTGGATCCATGAAAATAATAAATGGGACAAGCAAATGTTTCCTTTCTCTTGAAAACTATTCTTAGAAAATCACTTGATCTTTTCCAAAGAAATTCACATGTCCGTTGATCATTTCCGTTTGAATTCGGTCTGAAAGGGTTTTTGAACTCTCATTTAAAAAGTGTAATTTTATTTAAATCTCAAGAGCAAAGCAAATAAAATTTTCACTAAATTGGCAAACTCAATTAATCCTGACCATAAAAATTGTTTTTAATAGAAATTGCCCCAATTAATCGAAACTGCCAGAAAATTGCATGCTATTTAACCAACGATTTGAATATCTATGAGTATATTCATCAATTTGAGGAACATCTGCTTTATTTGAAATAATTGACTGCAGTTTTGCAGTTTTTGCTTCCTTGTTGACTTTTCTGGCTACCGCTACGTAGATACTGTTTATTTGAAACGGATTTCTTTGTGAACTCTGAAAATTCAAACAAATATGAATTCTACGTATAAAATTTTAAATGGTCGGGACAATGAACGCAGAAAGTGACAATTTCTTTTGTAGTAGATGAGTCTGTTTGGGTTGGATAGAAATGATGTCAAGATCATCAAAGATCACTTGTTTTGATAAATATTCGAATAAGCACATAAAATTACTCGCAATCACTAAAGATCACTAAGGATTACCTAAATTATAAATATAATTTTACAAACACAAAAATTAGAACATTGCAATACTTCAAAGCCATCCTTTCTTACAGTATATTTAATAAAAATTCTTTTAATAAACTGATTTGTGAAATTTCTCAGAATCCACCTCACAAAAATGCGACCGACGTTTGCAAAAAGTTTCTGCCTCAAATTAAGCTCACAAAGAAAATAGAGGATGGAAATATGGAAAATTGAGCAAGCAGTTTCAGCTGTGCTCATCTAAGTATCTATGACTAACTCGCAAATTATTGATTGATTGCAACAAAGAAAACTTATGCATTGAAGAAGAAAGTGAAGAAATTCTATTTTCTATTTATTGACTCGCATTCTATTTGTGGGCAAACAATGCCGGATCAGTACACAAAAAACTGACATCAACTGTTTGAGGTGCTAAAACGATCGAGAAATAAGAATTCTTTCATCAGCATTTTATAAATAAATCTTCCTAAGTTGCGCTGCAGTAAAGCTTGCAGTATTTATAAAATAATTCAAAGTATTTTAGAGTATTTTCAAAGCGCATTGCTCGAGTGAACGTGAGCTGCCTCTTTTATCAAACGATCGAGTAGATCAGTGCAATTTTGCAATATTCATGTACCAGTCGATTGTGGGATTATTTCGGAAAATTATTTCGCTAATTCTAATGGTGTTTGGTGCTATTTATGGAGTAATTAATTATTCTTATTTGCACAAGGAAATATGTTTGAAGATTTTAAGCGATCAACGAGAATATAATAAATATCGTGAAGAAATGCAAACAGATGATCATTAACGGAGATCATTGCCAAGAAAATATAAATTTGACAATTTTTCCGAAATTAAATATTATTTTCACCTTGAAGGTGATGCTGTAGTGCCGTTGACTAAAATCAGATTAGAGAAATTTGTAGCAAAAAATGCTTGATGATCGCCGTTTCTTTAAATTTTCTGTTTCATTTCCGCGAGGGGGATTTACAGTATTCTTTTTGAGTAATGAGTGATACTCAAGATCAGATGAAATGTTATTGAAGATCACTGAAAATTGGTGAAATATTAATGAAGATCCATGAAGATCACATAGCTTAAGATCGATTTCTACTAAATTTACATTTTTTCATTGATTTTGACTGTCTTGAAGCCTTGAAATCCAAATTTATGCTAATATTTTCAAAAAATTATTATTTTAGTCTGCCTCGTCCTTCTCCACGTCTAAGGTGACGAAAACAGTGAAGACCTCCTCGTCAGGCAACGGCACAAGTGCAAACAGTGCAAAAACCTACAATATTGAAGACATCTGGGACGTTGAACTACTAAAACAGCTCGTAAGTGTCCATTATCAGAAATCATCATAATCTCATGCCATTTTGCTCTTTTATGTATTTTATGTACTTCCTTCATACCATTTGTGATCTTTGGAACCGAGACAGTTGGACACCACCACAAACTACGACGAGAGACGTAAAATCCGTGCACGATTGCGTCAAATCATGGCAGAAAAAGAAGGTATACTTTGTAAAATGTTTGTGAGAGATCGGGTTCGTGGTGTTTATGAAAATTTTCCGAGGAAGGAGAAAGATTGTGTTTTGATGAGTCAGTAAGAGAAAAATCAGGGGTGGCTATACATTGGAAATTTCTATCGTTTTTTAAGCTTTTTTTTGAGATCCAAGCAACGAATATCATTTCTACTATTGAGATCAATGATCTACTTGATATTTATTTTCTCACATGCCAAATGGAATAAATCTTAAAATTCATAATACCGTGTATTACACATTGTCATTAAAATCCTCGTTATAAATCATTGATAAATTCGATTCAGTCAGTTCATTCCAACTTTCTACAAACCCCTCGCAAAAATTTCTATTTTTAATCATCCCGACACTTTACTCGCATTAAATTAATTAAATATCAAAATTTTCTTTATTTTTCGGCGCACCGGTAGCTTGTGCAGACATAGTGAACGCAGCGATCGCTGATGCAAGCGACGACCAAGTAGAAGAGGGTGAGTCTCAGCTATTGCCACTACTTCAGGGTTTGTTAAATCACAAGTACCAACTAAAAAAGGGTCACGATGGCAGTGATAAAATGACCGACGATAATATTTTGCTAGCGAACGGGGTAAAGAAGCTCGACAATTTGCCGTTTGTAGAAGATTCAGGCACTGAAAGTGGTGAGGATTTGAGATTGTTGGCAGCTGGACTGCAGAACAGCTTTTACGGGATGGATCCAGAAGATGATACTAAAGCTAGTAAAGGAACGGAGGCTTTAGGAACAGGATTGTTGGCTGAAGTGACAGCTGCATTAGAGAGATTGCAGAGGTCACTGTTGGCTGGAAAAGATATTAATTTGGATGATACAAAGAAAGAAGCTTTGTTAAGTTTAGTGGCAAGGCTACAAAGTGGATTAATATCCCCAGAAAAGATTGTTGAGCCTATAAATGATTCTGCTGTGAACAACAATAATATTTCTCCTTTAGATTTTAGTGACTTTCAAACACGTCGCGGGAGTAGCGGAGCAAGCAGATTTGCAAAAAGGAAGAATCGTGTGAATAGACACACTGTTGGAGTGTCGAGAGAGGAATTAGCTGATGCTAGAAGGATTATTGAAGAGTTAGAGTTGATAAATAATGCGTCATTGGCACCACTGTCGCTTCACTCTCAATCGCAACCGGAAAAATTGTTCCCGATAATGAAAAATTCTAGCGCAATTTTTTCGCGCCAAATTTCTGAGCCCATTACTTTAATGCGTCCAAGCCAGTTTATACCTAAAGACAACTTTCAAAAGATTGAGTTTCCTGTTACTGGAAACTCCAAGTATCGTAATTTGCTGAAGCAATCGATAAGTCTTGAACAGCCTTCGTCTATTTTGAAGAATGTTTCCAAGAGCGAACCATTTTTAATGAAGAATGAGCCTTTAACGCTAAAACCAGAACAAAAGGTTATTAAGAAGTATGCTAGTTCAAATCTTCAAAGAACTATGAGCAATAGCTCGAACAGCAAATTTGTACCCAATCCGAATGAAGATTGTGAAGATTCCAGTGATGTGGAATCCAGTGATGATGAAGAAGAGCCAAATAAGAAATATTTTAATCAAAAGTCGAAAGCTTTTATGGTTCGCACTCCAAACCAACCAAACTCAATGAATGGAAACTCTATCAATTCTAATTTGAATTATAGTTCTGGTGATGAAACCAATTATGGCAAAACTTCCAACAAATATCTGAGCAAAAAGATGAAGATGAAGCGAGCCAACACTGTGGATCTCCCAAAATCCTTCAGTTCTGTGAATTGCTTCAGTTTTAATGATAAAGAAAACTCTGACACAGAGTTAAGACCAAGAGGAAGAGAGCCAGAAAGAGTTGGGCTAAGATCCATTATTATTGGAGGAACAAATGTCCAGAATGAAAATGTGGCGCCAAAATTCACGCCCAAAACTGAAAATGATCACAAATTTATTGCATTTATTAACAAACAAAACAGTTTTGTTGCTCCAGGATGGGTAAATCCTGCTGATGAGAAGCGATCTCCAAAGACACAGAATTGGAATAATAAATTTGGAAACTTGAAGGGTGTTTTTGAAGCTGATCTCAGTAAGATTGATGAGCCAAAATTCACATCAAAGTTAAAAACAAATTCTGCTGCAAGTTTCTGGAAAAATATTGAAGTGAAGAAAGAGGTGCCTAAAACATTACCACCACCAAAACCTGTAAAGTTGCCAATTGAAATTGCACCAGAAGTATTTCAGAAGACACCAGAAGTATTTCAAAAGATTCCTCTATCCACTGATAAGTTCCCATGGACAGAGAAAATCACTCAACCACAATTATCAAAATTACCAGAACCAGTGAAGCAACCTAAAAAGAAAATCATTTTGGACTCTTTTGTACCTACTGAGAATGCTCCACCAATGATCCAGAAAACCATCCATGCTCCTGGAAAAATTCTTAGTAAACCTTTAATCGTCAGCAACTTTTCTCATGCTCCAATGTCTGCATTTAAACCCCCAATCTCCAAGAAATCTGGAAATATCCAGAGCACTTTTAAGCCCATCCAAAATGTAGTTGAGGTTAAGAACACTCCAATGCCAGTATCAAATGGCAATGTAAAGCAGAAAACAGATGCTGTCATAGGATCAGCAAAATCAGCATTTTCGGTGGTGCAACCAAGAAAATCGTTCAGCATGCCTTCAAGGTCAATTGCTGATTTAACGATGACAAAGTTTGAGCAAGGAAGTAAACCAGGCATTGACAACGCAACTGCTGCTCCATGGTCTGGAAAATCAAAGTCAGAAAGGGTTTTAAATATTGCCGCTTCTAAGTTTGAGCAACATCAACCTGTTGTTAATTTATCAGCAAACTTGGATGGCGTAAAGATGCGAAGCAATCCAGTTTACAATGGAACTTTAGATAAACGATCATCTTTACCTCCAAACGCTGTTTATGCCAACTTTGACCCGTACAACCCTCAATTTGCTGATTTACCTTTGAAGAAACCTGCAGTTCCTTCTTTTGACTTAACGAAGTTCCAAAAAACATCTTTTGATGCTCCTCCAACACCTCCACCAACACAAACTTTTGATTTATCAAAGTTCCGAAAGTTATCCTTTGATTCAGCAAGACCTCCAACACCAGTTCAATCTTTTGAAAAAATGACCTTCAAGCAAACATCTTTCGATTCTTTTGAACCACCAAAACAAGATCCACAACCATACACTTTTGTGATAACAGATTTTACGCAACCGACCTCAATTTCAACTTATGCACAACATGAAGAGGCGCTTGCTCCTAATCATGCTTACACTAGAAGTGATTCACTTACCAATCCAGACCAAGAACCAATTGTGCTAACAAATATGAGACATGTGATCAGTCCTAGAGAACCTAAAGACAAAGCGAGAGAGCTTTATGAGCTTTCTCTATCCTTGTCACCTATCCCTCCACCTTTGATGCTATCAAATCACTCTACACCATTAACACCTCTTTCAAACAACTCCTCAATTTCTGAAGACCTACATACTGGTCCAATAAATATATCTGACTTAGACTTAATGGAATGTAAAGCAGCAGTTTCTAAAGTGATGGCAGCACCAGTATGCCAAACCGCTGTGAGCCAAAACTCAGGAATCTCTAGTTTGAAAGATCAGGCTAAAGAAGAAACTATGATGCGTGGCCTGCATGATTCCTTAAAGAAATTTGCACAAAAAAGTCCAACACCAGAAAAAAGAAAGTTGGATCTGCAAAGTTTATCACAAGACTCTTCAAGCTCTTCTTTAGACTTCAAGTTACCTCATTTGAAGATTCCTAACTTTGAGACTGGTAATACCACGAGTTTTTCACCTCCACAAATTCAAATTAGGTCACCCACAACGCCAGTACCATCACACGTGGTCTTTAATAATACTGTAAATAGAACAAATATACCCGCTGCGATACCTCCTCAGCAACAGTTCAATCTCCTGCAAAGAGCACAATCTTCACACTCCTTGGTAATACCCAAACACTACGGAAATACAGTAGCTCAATCGAACCAAGGAGCAACACAAGATAAAATATCAGAAAAGCAAAAAACTGTTGCTGCTTATTTCTCAGGATCCAAGTCTCCAAAACCTCAAGCAATCTCAAGTCTAGCCAAACAATCTCCTCCTAACACCCAATACACCAAACCAGCTGCCTACACCAAAATGAGTGATAAAATGGCTGCTAGGCCCGCAAAAATGGCTTCACTATCACGTAGCAAAACCTTACCACACATTCGAATGCCTTCATTTGAATTACTAGACGAGAGTAACATTGATGACGCATTCGAAGAGCTACTCAACTTGTGAAGCAACTTAATAAAGATCAAGGATTTTGAAGCATTCCAACGACTATCGTGAAGCTAGCGTGAAGTTATCGCGTACCATGGTAGAATAAGAACTTTTAGAACTGAAACACTGAATAATAATTTTAAGTTCTCCCAAAACGCGCAAAGCAAACGCAACTTGAACGAATTAAGCTATAAGACGCAAACCGACTTTAATCAAGAAATGATAATTAAGATAGTGCGGCATGATAATTTAACTACTAATTCAAACAAACAAAACAAATACGAAAAACCGGCTTTGTTGAGCTTCCGATGCAGCAATTCAAACAGAAAAACCTCATGGTACAGTGTTTTGATGGGTTCATATGCGCAACCTAACACAGGGTGGTCGCTTCACTACTTCACTACTTTTGTCTCTGCCTGCATCTCTCTGTCTATGTATAAGATTCGAATACTGCAAACTGAGCAAACACACATTCGATAGACAAACCACATCGGTAATTGCAAATTAGTGAGTCGAACAAATCTTTTCTTAATTGCTTTTGATGTGTTTGTTTTCTTTGTTTTGCTAAGATTTTTGTAAGAAATTTGTGTAGCCTGGTTGTTGTATTAGATGGCAGTGACCTCTTTTGATTTGATATTGAACTTGAGAGTGCAATTGGAAGGATTATTACAGTAGATGGCGGTATAGTAGTACAAGCATGATGTAAACTTAATCTACTACCTAACCTACAAAGTATTCCAAATTCAAGAGCACCATAAAATTTTTATTGAAGATCATCTGCCTTTGAGGTTTAAATCAACTAAATGGCATCTAATTCTTGCATCCTTATTTATTGAATTTTTATAGTTTTCTTTGTTTTGAGTGTGTTTTTTTCATTAAAAAAAGGTCACCTAGAAATAAAGCTCATAAAATCACAAATTCACAAAGTATAAATTCAAATTAATTTCAATTAAATTTTAAATTAAACTCAATTAAACAAAATTAATTCAGGCAATAATGTAAATTGCGCTTAATAATTTAATTACGCGTGAAACATTGAAATTTGTAATATTTAAGATTTTTATTAAATATTTCAAACAAAGCCGAAATATTTAACGACTTTGTCCAATCAGAGCAATTAGCATGTGTTGATGGAAAACTCACGCGAAAATTCACAACTTTTGTGAAGGAAATTTCCCGTTTGCATTGTTTGTAGTCTGTAAAAGATTGTGTGTTGTTTGTGTCGTTATTAAATTTTTATAAATCATCTGACAGCTTTTCTGAGCAATAAACGTGTTGCCCATTAATTTGCCTGCGCGAATGTTGACGTCTACAAGATTAATTATAATTCGTTTGGTAATTTGTAATTGTGTTTTCCGAGTGTTTTGTCGTTTATTAACATAAGAGCAGCTAGAAAGCAGTTGTGCCGCCAAAACAAAACCTTATAAAGCATCCCCATATGTTTGTGTTGGAAAAACTAAGAAAAGCCAAGAAAATTGTACTCAAAAATCTATTGTCAAACACGCAAAAAAATCAAGTTGGCACGCTTCCAATCGGAGAAGAAAAAAAAACTTTGAAAAGCTAAAAATTAAAAATTAAAAAAACTAATGAGATATAAAAATATTAACGATTTTCTGTCGGGCTTTGTTCGGACTGCTTGGCCGGTTGTTGAGCATCCAGAAGCATCCACCATCCCATCCAAACAAATAATCTGTGAACAAGCCAACCAGTCCCACAGACAAACGACGAATTGGGTCACAAACTCATTCTGTGTATTTTGTCGGAACATTTTTCTTTTTCTTGTTTTTGTTGAAACTTTTCCCGAATTTCCCAATAACCGATTTTTATGTGGAAGTTTCACCGTGCTGTTTTTTCATTTTTGTAGAGACAATGACCAAGAGCAGTTCAGAAATGCAGCAAGACGGGCAAATTGTCAAGACAACGACCGAGGGTGAGTTTTCTTTGAAATTATTTGAAATTATTTGAACATTAGATTAAACTAAAAATATTTTATTTTACCTTTAATCAGCAAAAAGGTTTTTTTTTCATACTTCAAAGAAATTTCAAATCAACTGCAAATACTTTTCTAACCTCAAGAACTTGAAGTTCACTTTAAACTTGACTTCAATCAAACCAAAATATTCAACTAATCGAATTTTCCTTCATTTTCAGTCACCACCACAACCGTGGTCAAGAAGCCGATTTCGCCTTTCGCTAAATTTCGTCAACTAGATCACCAAAATTCACTGACAAAGTCACCCACAAAGTGAGTATGCTACTATTGCCTAAGAGTCTGCCAAGCGGGTATTGTGTAAATAATTACAATAACTACAGTATAACAGTATTCAAGTTTCTAGAGCAGTTTAGCCAAACTTTTGAATTTTATTACGAATCTACTATTTACTCTTTTGGTCGACTAAAATGAAACATATGAACGCAAATGAAAACAAATTATAGTGACTAACCTTTTTTGGGGGGAGATTTGGAGATTAGGGAGGGATGGAGCTTTTTATTTTGTGGCTTTGAAGTAGAAAGTTTGTTTAATTGTGGTGAAAGTTCAGGCCAAAGATTTAAAAAAATTAAGCGTCAAAAATGGAGTTATTGACAGTTTAAGGAGTACTAGATGTACTTAATTACTGACATTTCTAATTGTGAGATGATTTCAAATTATAAAAAGCTCAATCCTTCAAGTACCAAATAACAACCCTCAAAAAATACACTAACCAAAATTAGAACCTCATTTTCAAAGCTAACCTGCCTATGCTGCATTTCTATCAATCAAACTGCATCTAAACCATTATTGTAGCGCCCCAAAGTTGTCACCATTCTCGATGACACCAAGCAGCCCAAAAACAGAAGCCACCACGCCAGGAACTCCAGGCAGCTCAAATGCCATGTTCACGTTCACGGATCCTTCCATGAATGCGCGAGCCGCCACCGTAAAAGAGATTTTATTAACCTGGTGTCAAATGAAGACTAAGGAATACGAGGTATTGCCTTAACCTATTCTTTAAATGTGTGTTGTTACTTTATACTGGACCTGAACCCAAACCGAGCTGCTGGAGCCGCAAATGATTAGCATGCAAGCTGACACCATTTGCCATTCCGCAATTCAATCTTAAGAGCACGTGGTTTTATTTGGGGGCAGTGTATTAACCTGGCTTTATGGAATCTTTTGTGAATTTATAGTTTTTGGAGTCAAGAGGGGTGGATTTTTGATAAAATTTGGTATTTTTCAGAACTTTCATTTTATTCTTTTTGAATACAACTTCTTGAATGTATCTTCTTTAAAAGCTTCAACTATAAAAGTTACACCAACTTTCAGATCAATCAATCGTCCACTCCTCTTCACTCTAGCTAATACATAATTTTTGGTTGCTTTATCTTCTGGCTATTTGATTTGTGTGTGTTGTCTGTTGATTTTAAAATTTGCTGGTGATTTTTGCGTGGGATTTGATTTTCTTGTGTTTTTTGCTTCATTTTTTAGTTTTTCAGCATTTTTAGATTTTTGTGGAGAGTGCGATTGAAGGAGGAAATCGTGAAATAACTGCGAGAAAATTTTAAGTTGAAATTGTTTCACAAAAAACTTAAGTAATTATGTGCAATAAAGCGATTAATTTATTTGAAGAGTTGCATATTTGTGTTGTGAAATTTTCTTGAACTCAAAAAAATGGTTTCTCCTTCAATTTCACTCGTCATGGTTACTTTTTATGTTTTCCTGATTAATTGGTGAAAACTTATTTTCTTTTGTAAGATTTTTTTTTGGTTTTTTGATGTTTTCTAATTTATTTTTTGTATTTTTTTGGTGAATTAAAATTACGTCAATCGCAAGGTTTGTCAAAGTTTTTTAATCATTTGTCTTTCTCAACAGAATGTAAATATAGAAAACTTTTCTTCGAGCTGGACTGATGGCTTAGCTTTCTGCGCACTCATTCATCACTTCTTACCCGACACTTTTGATTACTCCAAATTGAATCCGCAAATGAGACGAGCAAACTTTACGCTGGCTTTCAAAGTGGCTGAGTGAGTTGAAACTTATGGAAATATTTTTATAGTTAGATTGATTTGATGTGGAAATGGAGGGAGGATTTATATGGAAAGAGTTTTTGTCGATTTTCCTCAAAATTTCTCGTGATCCTCTCTTAAACTTCCATGAAGTATCAAAAAAACATAAACCTAACCAAACTTTTTCCAATTTAAGAGAGAAAGCTGACATCTACCCCTTATTAGAGGTTGACGACTTGGTCAAGATGAAAAAGTATGATTGGAAGTGCATTTTTACTTATGTGCAGTCCATCTACCGCCGATTCAAGAACTGCGACTAAACGATTAAAAGTGGGCGGGGCCAACGAAATCTCTCTCATCTGTCGCCTATCTCGCTCTGTGAGCTTAAAACCTTAAAGATGCGTAATTTTGTAATTTTTGTGATGTTGTTTAAAAAAAGTTTTTAAATATTTAGAAAACTTTGTATGGAAAGAAAAAACTTGTAAAAGAAAATAATCTCTCAACTCTCACTCTGGCTAGAAGAAGAATTTTTATTTTTATATTTATATTGTGAAGTTTACACTTTCTCAGTAGAATGTTTTGGAGACAAATGTCTTTTATGTTATAAATGTGTTTTTATGTAATTTATTTTATACCCGTTGAATTTAAAATAATTTAAAGTCGATTCTTGGTGCAGGATTTTATTATTTTTTGTTAAACAAAATATTAATTTGCTTTTTTCTCTCAATTAAAATTTTTCTTTTAATTATTTCAATTTAATCTCGAAAATCGTTCGGCTCAAATTTTTAATGAAATGATGACAAAATAACAATAATATTATTTGAAAAAAAAAATTGTGTTTTTGCTTATTCTGAATACTGGCTTATTATTAAACAAACCGTAAATGTATGTAAATAAGGAATTAATAAATTATTATAATCAAAAAAGTACTTAAAGTGTTTTATTTCGTCGTTAAAAATTGGAAAACTGATAGATTCGTCTAAATTTCTCAGAATATAATGTCGTTAAATTGGTGATTTTTGGATTTTTTCCAAGTTTCATCAAAATTTCAAACATCTGGTATTTTGCTCTTAAATTAGATTCAATGAACCTTTGAAGTTTTGAAGGTCAAAAAATTATTTAATATCAAGTAACCTTAACAAGTTATTACTCAGAGCCACACAATCACACCGAACTCTCAACAATCAACTGCTTGTTATTACTTGCAAATATTGGTTTTTGATTTGGGGAAACCTATAAATCTATTTAAAACAATGGAATAACCTATACACCAGACCAGATAAAAGTCGTGCTCCATAAAACCGATTTATGAAGTTACTATATTTTATAGTGAAATAAAAATGTATTAAAAACAATTTAAAACGTTTTTAAAGCTTGATTGAGTGAAGAATTATTGTGGAGTTTGCCAAATCGTTCACGAATTTAACTAATTACGGAATACAGAAATTTAATCGTTTTTTGGGTCAGAAGTATGTAGATAAGAAAGTCATTAGATATCTGAAAATAAACAAATTGCTTAGAGTGATAATTTTTCTGGATTCAGTAGAAGCTAGTTCGTCTTTGTTGAGGTGTTTCGTTCATTTGAATTTTTGTTAAGCTACATGTTTTTGCAATTCGTGACAAGAATTCCTTTTTTAATTGTTCTTACATATTAAATTTATGAGTATGTTCAAAAAAAGTTAAATTTGCAGTTATATCTGAAGATTTAAAATCTAAAACCCAAGACACTTGTGTTACATCCAAAGACACACACCTCTTAATTACACTGAGAGAAAAATTTCTTGAAAAATTTGATTACGAATTCTATAAAATATTTGTAGTTTTTGAGAGTGTTTATCAAAAATATGAAGTGAATCTTGTTTAATTTAATCAACTATAAAATTCAAATAATTTCTATTAGTGTTTTTTTCATTAATTTTTGAGTACACTGATGGAAGATTTTTGATATCCGCAATTTTAATATATAAATGCAAATAAATGCATTTTAATTAACATTTTCTTTTCTGGACAAATTTTGCAATCGAATACAAAATTTTGGTATGGATATCATAAAATATTAAACAGTGTATTTTCTCTCCCAGCTGCTTGATTTTGCACAAGTATGAGTGTTTATTCTAGTACTTTTGGTCATTTTTAAAGTAGAAAATTCAGTGCAGTCAGAATTTCCAAATTACATGGAATACGGAAGTTGTAAAGATGAATTCATTGTACTATATCTGTCTTAAAAAAATAGTCAGTGATTTAGATCTCGACAAGAAGAACAGGCTGAATGGATTCAAGAAAGATTTAAATATTCTGATTTTATCAGATTTCTATCAAGAGGTAATTTTAAAGTTTTCCAATTTGTGCAACAAAGTTTGATTTGAGATTACCAAGATAAACATTTCCGTGTTTGCCTTATAAGTCGCAATTGTGCTGAACCGTAAATAGCGTATAAAGAGTGGCTCAAGGCTCCAGGAAACATGTTCCACAAAATAAAGAAAGTTCACAACAACAATAACATAGGAACATGGTGGCTTAAAAGGTGCTCCGTTTTTACTTCTCCCGCGAGCTTTTCAGTGCTCTAGTACGCTTAATTCAACAGAGATGTTTTTTAAATATTTAATTTTTTGGACCGGATTCAAAAAACTTGCACGTAAATAAGAAAAAAAAAAAACTTTATTTTTGTTTGTAACCAAATAATAGAATCATATGGTAATCGTCTATTTTGGTTTTTGTGTTTGAATTTTGGTGCAATTTCAACGGAATTTCAAATTGATTTCATATAAAAAGTAAAAACTCAAATCATCCCAAAAACTTCTGTAGGCAAATATTTCATTTAGATTATTCGTGTTTTTTTATTAGACATTAATCATTAATGATTAGTGACATAAACACTTAAATTTATCACTTTTGTTTGAAGAGTAATTTGTTGTAAATATTTATTTATGTTTATGTTTCTTACAAACTTACAATTTATTTTTAGATTGCAGAAAATAGTTTACTGGAGAATAGTCTGAGACTTAGTCTTATTCAAGAACTGAAAGACATTTACTTGTTCACAAAACTCTTAAAATGCAGTCAAAAGCGCCAAAAGATAATCAAAATCTTCCAGGTACTTAAATTGAGGACAATTTATTTAATGATCGTTTACACTTGTAAGTTAAAATCTATTCTAAATAATAATTAATTTTAGATCCTGATGACGAAGCACGAGGAAAATTCACTTGCCCTAGAATTGCAGGAAAACTTTGAGTTACACGTAGATAACCATTTCACTTCATTGGAAGATGAAATAATGGAAGAGAAGAATGCCAATCAGAGGCAGCTTTTCCTGATAGACTGCGGGTTGAGAATAGGATCTTTCTTGTCGGAAACTGGATGGCTTATGCACAGCATGCATTTCTTATCAATCACACATATGCTTATCAAAAAAATGGACACTAGTTGCGCCAACTTGTTGATGGAGCTAAGTTGTGTGCAGAGGTATGCTCTATGAAGCACTTTTTGATCATTTGGTATTTTATAACTTGTTTTCCTTATATTTTTAGACTTTTGCACGTCCAAGCCCTTTTTTGCCACTACAAGAAAGCTACAATTTCCTCTTGTCGTGCCCTTGCCCTTATCAACGAGCTTAACGATAGCTGCAGATCCATTCCTGATAGTTTACTGGCCAATTTGTATCACGAGCTCAGTTTACTTCACTTCTATCGCAGTGAATACGATTTAAGCTACGAGTGGAGCATAAAAGCCCTTGAATACTTAAAATTGGATACACCTGATAAGTAAGTACAACATTGTTAAATTTGTAAATTATAATTTTGACTGAAATATTTTTTAATCATAGAATTTGCGTGGACGTCCTTCGTCAAGCCGCCAAATCATGTGTTGTTAAACGCAAATTCCAGAAGGCAAGCATCTTAATAAACCATGCCGTCAAAATAGCAGATGCCGCATTTGGTCGTCACCACTTCAAATACGCGGATGTTCTGCTAGACAAAGGATTTTTCTTATTAAATGTGGATGCCATCCATAAAAGCGTCGAGACTTACAAAGAAGCTCTCGAGATCAAAAAAACGATCTTTGGTGAGAAGAATTTGCATGTGACGGTGGCGCATGAGGATCTAGCTTATGCTCTTTATGTTCATGAGTATAGTAGTGGGAATTTTAGAGCAGCACAGGATCATATTGAGAGAAGTATAGCGATGATGCAACATCTTGTGCCACAAAATGAATTGATGATAGCGTCCGCTAAGAGAGTAAAGGTGAATTTGAATGCTCCAGAAGTTATCTCAAAATTGATTTAAGTTCAATAAAAATTAACGAAATATTTTCACTGTTGGAAATAATTCGCTAAAGTCTAACTACTTTAGTTAATTGGATAAAAACTTGTATTTTATTAATATATTAGCATAATTTAAACAAAAACTATTTTTTAGGCCCTCATCTTAGAAGAGATTGCCCTAGACAACATGGGAAACCATCCAGCAACCAATGACTACGAAGGTCTTCTTTTTGAATCAGAGAAACTCCATCAATCTGCTCTTGAGCTGGCTCGAGAAGCTTTCGGTGAAGAAAATGTGCAAACTGCTAAACATTACGGTAACTTAGGACGACTTTATCAGAGCATGTCTAAGTTCAATGAAGCTGAGAAAAATCATACGAGGGCCATCGCAATCAAAAAGAAGCTTTTAGGGGATTTTGACTATGAAGTTGGACTGTCCATTGGTCATTTGGCTTCGCTTTATAATTATCATATGTTGAAGTATGATGAGGCGGAAAAACTTTACCTGCAAAGTATTGAGATTAGCAGAAAATTGTTTGGACCAAGTTATTCTGGGCTGGAGTACGATTATCGAGGATTGTTGCATGGTAAGCTTTTTAATTACATTTTTTATTCTCAAACATTTGTCATATATTTAAAAACACCTAAAATAGTTTTTTTAAATAGAATATTTCTAATCCCGACATATATCTTTGAACAGTGTACGAAAATTTGGGCGAGCATTTAAAGTACAGCCGTTTTACACAAATTTTAGAACAGTGGCGCACAATGCGGGCCAACAATGAAACAACAAAACCAACGTTTCTTTGTCTTGATCGAGATTCAACAGTGGAAGATGTTAAGCAAAAGTTTAAGGAGTTAAAAAATCAACTTTCCGAAAATTAGCGAATCAATATTAATACTCTGAGCGATGAGTGATCTTTTCCGTAGTTTTATAGCTTCGAAGTTAAATTAAACAGTTGGAGTTTAAGTTTCATATATGTTGGTTAAAGTCAATACTGTACAAATTATTTGATGATATCTAGGAAGAATGCCAACTAAATATTTTTAGAAAATATTTTGAGTCGCATTTAAATGTTAATTGAAGATTAAAGTACTTGAATGTAAAATGAAAGAAAATTTCTAGGTTTTTTGGTTTTACTTGGAAAAATTTTCAGCAAATTGTATTGAAGTTTTTGAATTAACTTAGATTAATAATTTGTTGAATATATATAGAGTAAAATAACTTCCAAGTGATTTAAATAAATTTTCCGAGTATTTAGCCAAAAAATTACATATTTTCTTCAACAGTGAACAGTGATTGCTTATTTTTAAAATAAAATTACAATTTTTAAGAGTTTTTTATTTCCCATACTAAAATTACAAAAGTACTAACAAATCCAATGCTTCTAAATGGTAAAATAAAGTTATGAAAAATGGTAAACTTAATTAAAGTAAATTAAAAATCAACTAAAACTCTAAAAGTAATACAGTAAACTTTCAGGAAGCAAAAACTGCATTTACGCCTTAAAATCTTACATCATTGCATATACGAATTGAATTGAATTAATTAAATGTTGGAAGAAAAAACGTAAGAAAGTTTTAAGAAAATATGAATTTGTTTGAATTGAAAAATAAAATTACAAGTAAATCGAAGTAATTGACTGGTTTAATTGGTTTTTTGGCTTTGTTGCATGAAACCTGCTCACCTTCTTCTAGGCTTTTGACTGTTTGTATATAAATTTGAAATACGCAATCTTTGTAAATAAGTTAAATGTTATTAGTTAATGACTTTAAGAATAAACAGAGCAATAAAAATTAATAAAACTTTAAAATTTGGTCTTTTTATGAACTTACTTAGTTTTCTTAAAAATAAACTTACACTGTTGGAGTAGATTTGTTAAAGATTTAAAAAAATTCAAACAGAATAATAGAAATTATAATTAAATTAGCTATACACTGTTAATGGAAGGTAAAATATTTGAATGATCCATTTATTTATTTTCATCATAAGTATAATTTTATTTCTTTTATAATTTTTACATATTTTTGATGGCTCAACGGCTTTATTTAAAATTTAAGTATTTCAATCATATCTATGTTAATATCATATATCTTTAATTATGCAGATGAATGCAACTACTTTGCAATTAATTAATTACAGCTCATATTATGACAAAAATTTTTGAGAAATTTGGAAAAATATCAGATTCATAATTTTTCTTCAAGAACTTTTAAAATTACCTCGAATTTTTTACTTTGGTGTCTCTCTAAGCTTAATTTTAGAACATTACAATAATTTTCAATTTCAAAAAACTACATACATTATATTTTATTTAGAATTATTAGATAGTTAATCGAAGTTTCAAATTTTTTATTTATTAAAGCCGTGAATATTATTAGTTTTTAATTTTTATTGTGATTTATCAGAGAGAGCAGCGATAGTAGAGTTTTCGGTTACCTACTTATAACCTGCAAAAATATATTGAAAATTTGATTAAAGCCTACTAATTAGCTATATTAAGAGATGCTAGTCAAAAACTATGTTCTTTGTTTTTCGGATAAAATTGGAACTATTTCACAAAACTGGTTTTACAGTGAAGAAACTAAACTACCTTCCTATCGAAGATTTGTGTATTTCGAATTATTGATCATCTGAGTTGCTAGCTAAATTTTATTGAAATATTCCATTGGACTTTTTAATGTGGATACTATAAAATTATTTCTAATATATCTTTTTTAAGTATTTGTCAGTTAGACTGACAGTAATGCACTAAAATCAACTAAATTAATCATAAAATTTTCTATGTTAGAACTTGCTAAAATAACTATATTTTAAAGAATTAAATAACAGACGCAATAAATAGATGATGCACACTTAATCCGTTTACTTTGAGGGACCTTGTGTGCTTAATCTTCATTTCATTATTACTTGGCGTAGAATTTTCATAGTTACAATCACAGACGCGTGCAAAGCTAATAAACTCGATTTTCTAAAGTAAATATTCAAAATTTTAGTGAATAAATATTTTGTTGATTTATGATCATTTTAGTAAAATGTGGGTGAGACTGAAGGTAGAGTTGAAAAATATTGTAAATTGAGTTGTAAAAAATTGATGGACTATAACTAATCTTTGATTTCAATATTTCAATTCAATCGTGATTCGATCATTCATGATGATCTTTTTTATCCCTTCTGATGACCTTTCTACAAGGTTTGTGAATCGTCTCTACAAATCCTACGATCAAAACCTACTAGATCTTGATGATCTAAAAGTTCCACCATTTTTTGATATTTTTTCTAATTTTTCAGATCCTTCTAGTTTTGTATAATATAACATTGGTATTTTGGTATTTTGGTATTTTTCAAGGATCTCTATAAATAAAGCGAAAAATTCACTTTTTAAGTTTCAAAAATATTTGTTTACAGTTCTGTTCATTATAGATAAACTTCAAGGTAATTCAAGAGGATCAATTAAATCGTTGGGATTGTATATATAGAAAGTATATGATTGGTTTCATACTTATAGGATCAAAGTCAAGAATTCAGTATAGATCAAGTATATGATAATAATTGTAGACAGTATAGATCTTTGATATTTGGCAAATATATTTGTTAAATTAGCTATTTATGTAAATAATTTTGTAAATAATGGATGGATTAGATCTCAAATATATTCTTTCAACGTTACATAAGATATACAACTTAGTGATGAAATGATATTTCAGTGATGTTGAGGTAAATAGTAAATTCATTGGTACTAAAATATATTCAAACTAATTTTGCTTTAATTTCTTTGGACAAATTTCTGTCGTTGAGCAAACTATTTTATGCTAAATTACTATCTATTTTGAAAGCAAAGTGCTCTTTTGATACAAATAGAGACTAATGAAGCTCTTTAAAGTCAAGAAAGCAAGTCACGATCAATTGATATACAAATTGGTTTTCTCTATCTTTGTAGGTCGCCGCTTTCATCGGTTTTTCCTTTAGAAAACTGTAAATCTTGATTATTTGGTTCTTGCATGCTTGGCATGTCGTAATTTTATTTAAATCTTTTTGAAAATAGATCGATTATGAATTTTGAAAGATAATTTTGATTACTATCTAGAATTTATTTGAATTCTTATACCTACTTTTATTTATGACGTATTTAATTCAATGCATAAGTATAATTTGCTTCTCCTCATCATTATTGATTTTAAAAATTTATTCCATTCTTAAGATTTCAAGAATTTAATTTATAATTTCGAACATAAAATACGATATCCTATGTTATAAAGCTTTCTTTACGTAGAAACATTTTGAACGTTTCTTATGTTTCTGGTGTCAACTTCAATTAAGTTCTAATTTGGAGTCGGGATCTAATTGGGTTTTCGTTCATTTAGGGAACAACCTTGCATTTCTATATTTTTCTTCAAAAGATGAGATAATTGATGTTTCATTTGATTTTATTTTTAATCAGAATTATTTCTAAATTGCGAGAAATTTTAGGAAGATCAAGTGATCTTTTCGCATATAAATTTAATTTTGAATTCAGATCAAGTGATCTGAAAATATTCTATATCTCACACGACCTTTCCTCGATAAAATTTTTTTGAGGATCAAACGATCGAAATAAATGAAACTTCAACTGTCAACTCTATCAAGAACCCTAAAACACCTTAAAACACCCTTTAAGCTAATTAAAAAAATTTAGTAAGCCATACTGAGTCTCCTGTTTCTAGTGGCATTCCTTGTACCACCTTGAGATAAGGATTGTGCTCTCGTGTGTCCGCCCCCTTTTCCATCACTCTTTCCTTTTTGTCGAGCTTTTCTCAACATTTCTGATGTACTTGGTCGTCTAGCAGCATTTGCTGCAGCCACTGTCAAGTGATCTTCTTTTGGTCCAATCAAAGCTGATCCACTGCCACTACTTCCAGTTAAATATTGGCTGGATTTTTGGCTAGGTGCTTTATCCGAAGTACTTGGTTTCTTGCTTAAAATGTCGGAAGTGGAGGATCGCCTCACTGGACTCATTGCTATGGAAAGGTATGGAGAAGTGTTTTGGGCACGGACATTATACTCTTGGTAAAGTAAAGGAGCAGTGGAAGAAGCAGTTGGCGTCACTGCTGGTGTGTTATTGGTCGATGGATATCTACAAAATATGGTTTGGTCAAAGCCTTTGAACCAAGTTTTAATTTACTTTTTACCTCTGTGGTGACTGCGGATAATCTAACAAAACACTTGACTCATCTTCATCAACATTATCAATTTTCAAGCAAGGAGTTTTAATGCATGATTGAAGCACTCTTGGAGGTTGGCTGATCTCCTGACTTTCTTCGTCCAGCCCATTATTATTATCATGTTGTCTGTTAAGTTTCAAAATATGCCTTAAGCTTTGATTAAACGACTTTAAACTTAATGAACTAGAGTTTCTTTTAATTTTGGATGCAGCTTGCTGGCCACTCACTGAGCTGATTGAATTTCTTGCACCATCTTTCTCGAATTTAGAGTCCACTTTATTGAAATTGCTGGAATTGGAAGTGGTTAGGTTAATGGATTTGTAATCTCGGATCAATTCTTTGCTGTTCAGGGCGGAGGAGCTACTAATTGTGACCTGAAAAATGTTAATTTTGAGATAGTTGAGAAAATTTTGCATTTAATCAAATTTGTTACCTTATCTAATTTTTTGGGGTTGCCTTTCAATTTGTTGGACTCTAAATTCCCCTTTTGTCAACCAATCTCACAAAAATTGAGCTTTGAAGCTTCTTTTTGGTCATCTACCAAACTCAAAGCATCTTCTTTCGGTGACTCGATGAGGATAGGGCCAATAATGCCGCTACCGCTTAATACACTGCCTGGGCCCCCCTGTGAAGGTGAAGGGCCCGATGATTGTCACCTTAACGCTAATGTAGACACAGGAGGAGGACGAACAGGCTTATTGTCCAGAATTCTTTCTAGCTCGAGCATGACGCCTAACGAAAGGCGAGGAAGGAGCTGCAATATTAAAATTTTAGTTTAATATTAGTAGAAAATTAATTCGAGTAACCTGTAATGCTTGTAACTGTTGTTGCAGCTGTTCTGTGGAAATAGCACCCAAAAGCAAGCAATGGACGGGTTCATGCTTTAAAGACCAAGCAATAGAAAGCTGGGCAGCAGAACATCCCAATTTTTCAGCAAGATTTGTTAGATCTTGCATCCGCTCGCAATGCCTTCTCGCTTCTTCAATACGATCCTGCAAAGTTTCTTTTAGTAAGTTCCTTTTAACAAATTTGGCGGGAAAACTTGTATCTTACATCTTTATTCATATCCTCCTCGCACCAAGAGTAGCTTTGACTTTTTGTCTTGAATGATCCTTTAGAGAACAATAATCGCTCACTGTTTTCAGATAAACTCATCGAAAGAGGTCCCCATGCCATTAATCCTACTCCGATTTTCTAGAAATAAAGAATAAATTTATAAAGGAGATGATTAATTCATTCTATAAATCTTACATTGTACATTTCTGGAAGGTATAGCTCAGCTTTTTCTCGACAAAACATATGGTACTCAGCTTGTTCAACGATCGGAGTTACACAATTGAATTGTCGACAGTTGCTGTAGGCTTCCATTATCTAAAAAATTTAAGTGGTTAGAAAACCTTACTCAATATTGATATTACAAAGATCACCTCGACAGGACTCCACTTAGCTGTACCCCAGTAAAGTGCCCATCCTTGAGTAATGACATAATTCATGGCTCGTACAACTTCTTCCATTGGGCACATATTATCCGCTTTATGGATAATAATGACATCAATGTAATCGACTTGGAGTCTTGCCAGCATAGCTTTAACTGATTCTAAAATATGTTTTCTTGATAAACCACGTTCTTCTGCTTTCGTACTCCAATAAATTTTAGTGCAAATAACAAAACTCGTTCTTTTCCAAGCATATTTCTGAGCAATCCTCCCCATCTCTTTCTCAGCCCTTGGTCCAGAATGAGCTTCGCTCAGATCAAATAAGTTTATGCCACTCTCCATCGCTAACTTGATGATCGCTTCTGCTTGATCTTCCGGGACAAGCGGGGAAAAGATACACCATGTTCCTAAACCTAAATTCGAGACGCGTAAACCGCTTTTGCCAAGGTTTTTATATCTTAGTCCTGGAGTGGCTGAAGGATTCTGGCGCATCCCGTAGGAGCCCAAGCTGAATGATGAGTGACCTGAGAGATTGTGTTTTTGTTGTTTTAATAATCGTAATTTCTGGTCCATTATCTATAATCTTTCATTAATAAATCTTACCGTAATCCATGTGAATTCTTCCGCTAAATTCTTCCATACAGTCTAAAGAAGCGATTGGTGCTCTGCATCTGGAAATTGTTAAATTAGACACTAATCAATAGACGCCAAAACCAAATAATCTCACCTATAAATGGTAACATCATTGTTGTCATTGCTGACCAGGCTCATTTTATGTTTTTTGTCATCCCCGTTCGTTAAAAGATTGATCAAGACCATGTGAAATTAAATGGTTGGGAGCTCTCAATCAAATTCTTTTATAGACTTTTATCAGCCAAGAATTGTTTGAGACAAAAATATATGGTCTATGTATGAAAAGCGAATGAAATATAAGTGGGAAAAGTTAGCGCAATATTGGCAATATGCTTCATGTCATTTATATCTTTTGGTAATTAGATTTTGCAGAGCAGTAGATAAAAGTTGAGACAAATTTATAAGGAGATTTTGCTTCTTCTTATTTTATTGAGTTAGTAAATTTTTCAAATAATCAAGAAACTAACATAATGATATTTCTCAAACTTATTCAAATGATTTTTTACACTTAAATAATCTCATATTTTGCTCAACTAGTATGCACTCCTCGTTATTCTAAACAAACATTCTCATAATTCTCTACAAACAAAATCCTTCAAAAAGCATTAATAATGAACATTCTTGGCATAACGTCTTGAATAGTCAGCCAATTTTCGCAAGCGTAATTATGCAAAAACACTTGAAGCATGTGATAACAAAGAAAAATAACAAACATTATGTTAAAGCTTTCTCTGTGAAATAAAGCTTTCAAGAGCAAAATATACATAAATCCAAAAGAAAACTCATAAAAAGCAAAAATATGTAGAGCACAAATTGTGATACATCAAGATAGGGGAAGTTTCCAATTCTGAGATTTTTCTTGTTTTGTTATTTGTTGTATTGTGTACTGAAGATGCAATTATGTCAGGATTTTTTGTCCTTAATAAAGTTATGATACTGTTACGATGTTTTTTAATGGTTGGTAAAAATATAATCATTATTAAGGGCTTCATGTTTGCAAATGAAAAGACACAAATAAATGAAATTAAAAGTAAATTACACATTAAAGTCACCAGAACTGAAATATATCTCTATAAAATGTCCGTGTTCCATCGAATATACAAAATAATGAAAAAGTATCATGCTATACAATTCATACGAAATATCAAGCACTAAACAAACAAACTAACTAAAACAATGCATGGCAAATGTTTCATGTGGCCGATCAATCAAATGAATGAATAATTGATGTCCTGTTATTATTCATGTATTTTCTTTTCCTCATTCATTTCAGTATTCCGGGAATTCAACGAATGTCCATGCAAAAGTCTACCACGATTTTTTCTCCTTTTCACTCAAAGTTTTCATGCATTTTGCAAAAATGCAACCATTCACTCATCTTGCATTTCACAGACTTCTCAAGCACTCCAGTTTAAGGTAATTACACTTATTCTTTAATTAACCCACAAATTAGCTCCTTAAGTAACTTGCAGCACCATCAAAACGAAATGAAACACGGAAAATATCGAAAAATATGAAAGGAAAATCAATTTACTTTGTGAATTTTTGTGAATAAATTGAAAGAGCTTCCAGTTTTCCCGCAAGAGCTTTCCAGAGAAAAGCTTTTTGTTGACGGATGAATGGAAAGCTTTTGAGGAAAGCTCAGGGGATTTGAGCTTTTTAATGAACAGGAAAAAGAATGGGGGAATTTTTAATAAATACTGATTAAATTCCAAATAACTTAATTATAAAAATTTGGAGGGGACATCACTAAATTATGTCGATTTTTGAAAAAAAAAATTTAATTCATTTTAAAATTACAAAATTGAATAAAAATAGATAAATTGACAAAATAAATTTTAACCATTCATATTTTTCAAACATCCCCCAGTCTCATATGAGATAAAGAAAAAATTCCAATTAAATTCGTAACAAAAAAAGTTCTTTATTCACATTTTATTGATTAAAATTCTTATTCTTCCATTTTTTCTTAATTTTCTTGGGAGCTTCTTCGCTAATTTCACCCTCAACCTTCTCACCACCCTCCGTTGCTCCATTGTCAAGTCCTCGCTTTTCTAACGCTTTTCTTTCCGCACTTTGAACTGCCAAATGCTCCTGTTTCTGCAGATAAAATTCATTAAGCTCATCTTCTTCGCATCTTACGATAACTGAGACGAAAAATCCGTTGGTTAAATCATCTTCAGTGCGAGCGTAAATAACATTATCAGCGATTCCTGGAAACTCCTGTGAACCAAAATTCTTCCATTTGTTTTTGAGGAGTTCTGAGGCGTTGCAAAGTTTAAAGTTTCCAATTTTTCTCAAAGCTCCTAGCACAACTTGCTCGTTCTCTTCGGAATAAATGGAACAAGTTGAATAAACGATCGTGTGGACGTTTGGGAAAGAAGTCATGGCGTGCAAGAGGAGCTTGTGTTGTAGACCAGCAAGTTTGTAGAGCCGTCCAGTGTCTTTGTTGGCTACTTCGCTTTCAAAACGATTCAACATTCCTGATCCAGAGCATGAAGGATCCAACAAAATATATTCCACATTCGGGACATCTTCATCGGTAACGTCCAGCACATCTTTGTTAATTGTCTGAACTATGGTGGCTCCAGCATTTCCCACCATTTCCGTTAAAGTTTGATATCTTCGCTGATCTCTTTCAACTGCATAAATTTTGCCTTTGTTTTTCATTATAGCAGCCAAGTGAGTGGTTTTCACTCCGGGAGCTGAACACATGTCAAGGACAGTGGCTTTGTGAGGTGGATCGAGGAGAAAGGTGGGCAAGCAACTGGCCTATGAGGGAGGAATTTAAATAATTAATAAAATATAACTTAAATGTTGATCTTTAGATATTTTTGGTGAAGTTCTTGAAAAATCTTAAAAATCTCACCTTATCCTGTAACAAAAATTTTCCTTCATACACCATCTCATTTTGAGCCCAATATTTTCTAGAACTCGCTGGGAATACCAAAATATTTTTAATATGGAAATCGTTCAAGTAACTCTCATCGTCTAAATTTTTCACAGCTTCCAAAAATGCGTCATATTCTTCAAATGTATTTTCTATCAACTTCCAGCCTTCTTGTTCGATGTACTTTACAGCTTCAGACTTTTTGATTAAAATGGTATTAATGCGAATGTATCGAGGAACTGTAAGAAAAGAAAAACAGGGTTAGGGTGTGCTCATAAATGATGTCATTGTTTTAGTTCATTGATTTTTACGACTAGCAAACTTAATTTAATTAATAAATCATGCAATTTTCAACAAAATACCCAGAAGACTATGACGTCATTTATGAACCGACCCCAGTATCCATTCGTATCGAAAATAACTTATTTTATTGAATTTTGGTTTTTTAAGGAAATTATTTCACAAAAGAAAACAGTTATCAACGTTTAATCAACTTTGCGTGATTTTTTGGTTTTCTTTGTGGCTTTGGCTTCAATTTGCTCAGTTCTTGCAGGAGCGTTGTAAAATTCATTTTCAGCATTAACTCTCTTCGCTTCTATCTCTTCTTTCTGAGCGTCTTTAAATCCTTTCCAGGCGTAGAGGATTATTATGGCGTTGACGGTAACAACAGATGCTAAGACCGACCAACAAGTATTTTCAAAGCTACTGACATGAAAACATTCGTCGAGCAATCGGCGAGTTCCATAAAAAGCGCAAAACGGCAGAGTAAACATCAAAACGCTGCAAAATAGTAGGTAGAGCATAGCAAAACCTGCTTGGCGAGTATGGAACGGAATCAGCTGGTCATCGTCAGCTGCTTTGGCAAGATTTTCTTGATGTGTAATACTGGGGTCGGTAATTTTATTAAGTTCAGCACTTTCAGACTCATTCTCTTGTTGGTTTAAGTTTTTCTTGTTTTTGCGACCCATGGTCAATATGGCATAAATATATCAGGAATCTAAAAATATTTAAAAAGAATAAGTTAATTTTTTACCTTTGTACTGGATAACTTTTTGTTGATTAAAAGATTCCCCGAATTCTGCGAGAGCTTCAGTCAGTTTGTCTTGATAACCAAGGACACATTGAACGGGCTTCGATTGACCGTTTAGCATTTTACGCCCATACAGCAGCTCGGCTACCAAAATCTTGCAGAGGAAGGGATTTAAAGGTTCTTTCAGGATCTCAGTTTTTGCTAAAATTTTCTCTAGCTGAGATTCATTTGCCTGAATCTTGTTTAACAAAGCCATCATTGATTGTTGGCGCTGTAAAAGAAAAGTCAATAATGGATCGAAAATATAATTTCAGGTACTTACACAATGTTTATTATTGTAAACAAGATCCTTCAAGGATTTCCCTTCCTCAACGATTTGTCTCAAGATCTTGGAACCCTCACGATACTGCATGGGAACAGGAATTTTTTTAGGGCGTCGCTCTCGCTGGTTCAAAAGATCCATCTGATTCAATTCGGTTTCAGGAACCATTTCTTCCTGATCATCAGACATTTCCACGTGACTTAATTTCGTTCTTTGTCTTGTCTATTGAATCAATGTCTTTGTCAGGTAACTTACATGGATGATTAGATGAATTAACACTAGATGTATCTCAGATACCGCTTGTCTATTTTAATTCAAAGATCTTAACTCGCGTGTCTCCAAAAAATAATATTGGGATGGGAAATTTATTCCATATATCTGTCAAAATATTGTTCAACCCTGCTTTGTTTACGTTCAAAAAACGAAAAAAGTCGAAATTTACGAAAATTGTGTTAATTCATTAATTATAAAAGAGCTTACCCACCAAAAAACGCTGAATATGATGGAATTTCAGCCGGTGAGTAGACTTTCATTGAAGATTTGAGAAGATTCCATCTTCAATGATAATTTTTAGGATTTTTCAATTATTTAATCAATAATTGCTTTTATAACTTTTAGACACGCATTTCCGATGTTCTCAATTTACCCATGAGCATTAGGGTACAAGAGCTAAGCATGCTGATTGAGACTTTGTCTCTCAAAGAACTCCAAGATATGTTTCCAACTTTAATTCATTCGATCTTTGGTTGTGGAGACGCTGGACAAGGATGGGGACTAAGAGTCATATTGGAAAAGTTTAATCCTGAGGTCTTTTACCCACTCTACAGTTTCTTCAATCCTCATGGACCTATGTTCAGATTATGCTATCGATTGCTAAATGACACCATTAAATATGAAATCCCACTTAGTTTTTTGCCTCTCAAAATGCGCCACATTCTGGAAGGTGGGCGTTATTCCTCTTTCTACTCGGATCTCGTCACTGTTGATCCATTCCGAAGACAAATTATCTCGTTAAATTTGAGTGAGTACTTCTAGAATTTCAAGAATTATGAAATTCTGTGGATAATTTATAAATGACGTCATAATATTTTTCTTATTTTAGACGCATTCGACTACTACATGTTCCATTTTGCCATTCATGGGATGCGATTGCTTCACCTTATATCACCAGCAGCTCTCTCGATCCACAACGAGAAGATGAAAACTGTTTACTTCAGCTTGGTTGCAGATTACTTATGCGCTTTCTTACCTGGTGACCCTCACACCATCATCTTGCCACAAATCACTTGTGCCGCCTTCAAAACTTCTCATCAGTCGACAATTCCAATTCCATCGATTCCTAGCAAATCACCAAAATATTTGATGTTAAGCTCTTTACATTCTTCTGGCCATCAATCACCCAACAGCAACTCTAGAATTGTAGAAAGTCCTCGTGCAAATGTTTGGCGAACCGAAAGTGTGTTGTATATTTTCACAGATATATGGTTGAGGTAATTTATTTTATGAAATGGGACAATTTTCTGGATACAAATTTAATATTAATTTTTTTAGATACGACGTTGACGACTCGCGAGACTTACCCGGTAATGAGTTCATCCGAATGGTCCGCATTCTAGTCAAGCAGCTTCATGACTTCGCAAACTCTGCTGAACTGGACAACACTTCAATGACAAATTTGAGACAACAGACGCAGCCAATCTTAAATGCAAGAATGTATCCTTTCCTTAAATCGATAATTTCCAGGTGGCCATTGGATAGCTCTTTTCTGTATGTTCTAGAGCTTTGGTTGTCTTATATTCAACCGTGGAGATACTTTTTCAATCGAGATGCCAGGCAATTGCAAATAGATCGACCAATTGCTGGTGAGTTATTTTAAATGTGTTTTTAAGCTTTTTGTTAACAAATTCAACTTTTTCCAGGTAAATACGCATCATTCGTTGCTGAAAATTTGATCGCTTACACCCAGATATTCGCTCGACTTATTCCTCGTTTCCAACGTATGGACCTTTCAACTTACAACAATGTCATTATGTTGTATCGACTACTGAAAGTTTTCAACCAAAGTAATTTGTCTGAGTTGATTAAAGCGAACGAGACGGCAATGCTGCAAAATAACAGTGCAGCTTCATTTCATCAACATTCATTGTTAGAAACGTCGACACCGAGAGCACCTAACAGGAGTCCTAATAGAACTGGAGGATCCCAGGAATGGCGCTCTTTTAACCGTTCCAACGATTCATCTCACCACCCGCATAATTTGTCAGTAGTTGACGATAGCAACTATGTATACTTCTTCGGACCAGATATATCCCTCCAAATATCTGATTTGATGAGAAAAGTGGAGAGCGCTAAAGTTGTGGCTCGAAATAATGTCGAAACGGCGGTGAAGCTGAGAAGTGTTGGATTTTTCGCTCAGCTCGCTCAATATCTCTCCTTCCTGCAAGTTTTTAATTTGGATAGCTCAATGTCCATTTCTGCAGATGATAGGAAGATACCAGACATTCTTGAGTTTGCTTTAAATACGCTCTCGCCAATGTTTAATGTAAGTTTAGGAATTTTGGCGGGAAAATATTTTTTTCACTTTTCGGATTTCTGCGAGATTTCTGACAATTTTTTTTTGTTGAAATCCTAGTTTTGATAAATTAAAAAAAAATTTATTGAAAAAATTTAAAGTTTTGAAAAACAATTTAATAATTTATATTTTTGGAGGGAAAATCGACAAAAAATTATATTCCTGAATCGTTAAGGACTTTTAACAAATTTAATTTTTTTAGATACCAATTGAAGAGCCAATACTCCAACCAATACTCCAAACATCCCATAATTTGGATGGAACAATTTTTGAGTCAACTTTCAACGGTGATTCGGACTTTTTGAATGTGACACCAAGTTTGGTAAGAAATGGTGTATAATTTTGTGTTCACAATTTAAATATTTTTTGTTTTAGATGAAAAAGCAAGTGAGCTCCATAAAATACACGGGAGATCCAGCTTTGCTACCTATTATGAGTACAGAAGTAACATTTTTGGTTCGATTCCTCCATCAGCTCTCCTTAAAGATAAATATGATGGTAAGCATCTATTTTTAAGTCCTGAAAATTTAAACTTATCTCTTTTTGTATTTTAGTTCGAACACGAAATGAACGAAAACTGGCGCCGCTCTGATCTCCGTGGTAAACTTACTCGTCAAGTACTCAGCCCACCTCTAGTAATACGCAGCTTTGACAAGTCCAATGGAGTCAGCGAGCTCAAAACGGAAACTCTTGGTCCAAGAATCTCTTTGAGAATTTTTGCGAGCCACAAAACTTTGACTTCTCTTGTATTCGCGTGTTTGTTTGGATACTGGCTCTTTGACGCTCCATCTTATGGAATTTTGTTGTTGTGCGCAATGGCCTTCTTGTATATTCTGGTCAAATCTTATGTTAATGACATTTCGGTTTAAAGATAATCGAGTGCAAAGAAAATTGATTGTAAAAAATTTTTATTTTTGAAAATTTCCTTTAAAATTGTTTAAATGCTTTAAAATTTAGTGAGAAGTTCTGCAAAAGAATAAAATGCGTTTAATTAGTTTCTTTAAATTATTAAGAGTTATATTGAATTTCTGAGACTTAGTATGATTATGACGTTACAGTAGACGCACTAAACAAGAGTTATTTTTATAATTTTATTTATTAATTATTGAATTTTATTGAAAACTAATAATGTTCAAAAAATAAATTGAAAATTTCTAACACAAATCTACAAATTCATGAATAAATTTAAATATTTCTTGGAATTTTGTTTCATAAAAATATTGCTTTAAATAATAAAATATTGTCATCTTTCATTGCACTGAATTTCATTGTACTGATTTTATTATTTTAGTTAGTTAGTTAATTTGAATTTTATTAAGTTTTTCAGCAACTAGGCTATTAAAACTTGCACAATAACATAATCAATAATAATTAAAAGAAACTTCTGATGGCTGGCACCATCTTCTGCCTCTTCATTCAGTTGTGGTTTGGTAGCTTTATTCCTTGCTTTTAATCAGTTACGCCTCTTGCAAAAGCGGGGTTTGAAGCTTTTCCTTGCTTTAATCAGTTACGTCTCTTGCGAGAGCGGGGTTTGAAGCTTTTCCTTGCTACACAGTAATGGTTTTTCCTAGCTGGTCCTTGCTTTAAATCAGTAGTATATATATTTTTAAATTAAGACTATCGATTAATTATAGAATAATCACCACGTGTAGAATAATCAGACAAAATTTGTCAGACTGACTTCTTTGTTTACAAAAAATAACCTAAAGAAAACATACAAGTTCCAAGATGAGTTTTTTAAAGCATAAACGAATTATTGAGGAAGGAGACTCAGTAGTGATCTACATGACAATCAATAATTTGCACGCCATTGATGTGACACCAGAAATAATCAACAAGAAAGGTCAAAAGATTGAGCATACGTTTCAAACAAGTTTTGGGGCTCTAAAAGTACGTAGCCTAATCGGTAAAGAGTATGGCTCGAAAGTTGAGCTAACAAAAGGATGGGCTTACGTTTTACAACAAAATCCTGAGCTATGGACTCAAACTTTACCTCACCGCACTCAAATTATTTACACCCCAGACATCAGTATGATTCTTTTTCAATTGGAAGTAAAACCTGGTAGTGTCGTCATTGAAGCAGGTACCGGTAGTGGATCTTTATCCCACTATTTCATGCGAGCAGTTAAACCTAATGGAAGACTTAACACCTTTGACTTCCACGAAGCTAGAGCAACTCAAGCTCGAATTGAATTCACTGCTCATGGATTTGGAGAAGATATTGTAACAGTAAAGCATAGGGACGTTTGTATTGATGGATTCGGTGATGAATTGAATGGTGTAGCTGATGCAATTTTCCTGGATCTCCCAGCTCCACATTTAGGAGTAGAATTTGCTACTAAAGCCATTAAAGCATCTGGTGGAAGGTTTTGTTCTTTCTCGCCTTGCATAGAACAGACGACAGCAGTTTGCGAGCATCTGGAAAAATTTGGTTTCATAGAGATTCAAAGCATGGAAGTTCTGCAGGCTGAAAGTATCGTCAAAACAAAGTAATAATTTTATAAGCTTCTCTGAGATTGTTTATTAATAATGTTTTATTTATTTTAGGCAAGTTCCAATTCTTGATTTGGAGTTTTTGAAGCACAAAAGAGAAGAAAATGGATCTGGCCGACCTGATGACCAAAAAAAATCTGTTAAGGAATTAAGGAAGATTGTCACATCGTCATTGCCTCAAAGTCTTCCTGGGCATACAGGATTTCTCACTTTCGCTACTTTACCGCCAGTTTTTTGTAGATAAGATCGTTTTTTAAGATAATTGGGCAAGCTTTCTTTAAGTGACAACCTTCTTTATGAAAAAAGATTTTTTGACTTAAAAATTGTAACGAGATAAATATTCGATCCATTAAAATGATTCTGTAAAAAAACATTTCATTGACAAAATAAAATTCTGCAACATATTTTTATGAATTTTAAAATTGGTTTATTTTTCTTACATAAAACATTAAACAGGTTGTGATGACGTCGTTGAAGATTTAATAAACTTTTTTAATCAATATACGATGAATATGAACATGTTTACATTTTTTTTTGATTTCCTAGCTTTCATTCAGACAGTTTGATAAGAAAATCATGAAAATGCTGAATAGTATTTTTAATAAATATTATGCTCGAAGAATGATAATCTTTTTTTTCGATTCAATAAACTAAAGGTCAGATTGTTTCTTTATCTCGCTTGTGAAGTTTTTGTCAGTTATAAAATTTTGGGTGGTTGAGCTGAGTAAATGATGATTGTACAAGCAAATATTACGATACATTTTTAATTATGCTACACAATTTTTAAAAGACAGGATAGTATTAAAAAACATTTAAAATCAAGAAGTTTTTTGTTAACTTTTCTTGGGATTTTCCTCTTATGAAATAAATACCTCTACTATATAGTTAATAAATGAATCGTAAAATTGATTTTTCTAAAACTTTATGATTTGCACTAACTATTCGAGTTTATCTATGAGCTAGTGTTAAATTACTCCTTGCTTCTAGTTCTCATATAAAGAGCTGCAAATGCCATGAACCGGAACAGACAAATGAGGAATACCAAGGCACAAATATCCCAAACAAAGTTGTCCTGCGAATAAAAGAAATTTAATTGTTCAATATTCTGGCTGATCATCTCTTGTATTTATTTAAATCCTACCTCAGAAAAGTTTAGAGTCTCCAAAATAATATGTCCTGAGCTAGGACAAGTTGAGTTTGATCTTGAACAGGAAATGTCGCCTTCCAAAACATCTTCCCATTGATTGATGAGCAAAGCTTCATTTCCATATCTGAACCAACTGAAATATGACAACCATGTGAAGTAAGATGGAACTGAAGCTGCGTTCAAGAAGAATCCTCCAAAGATTAAAAATGGAATGATAACAGGTGGTCCAACTGACAAGGCCATAGAAACTGAAGAGCTGGCACATGAAATCAAATATCCAAAAGATGTTGAAACGTTGGCGATTAAAGTCACCACCAAGCAAGCGTACATGAAGTAAGAGAATCCCCACTTAAGACCAATCATCGGGTAACAAATTCCGGTGAATATTAATGGTACAGCTAGAAAGAGTGGTAACTCAGCAATTGTCTTTCCTAAGAAATATGTGTCAGCTCTGTAGAGGCGTGCTCTTGATTCTCGTATGAATATTGGCAGTTCAGTTGAGAAGACCTATTTAAAATTTAAATATATTGTTAGAATATCATTTTTTATCGTGGATCAATTTAACTTACGTTGATCACTGCAAAAACGTCTGAAAAAGGAATAAATTATTTTTTTTTAAATATTCATATGATTAAAGAGCAAATAACTTACTCTGGAAGGTCATGTTTGTCAAAAATAAGAAAATAGAACCGTTAATATTCATAACTCCATCTTGGTCCAAAACTTGTCCGTAGAAAATTATTCCGATCAGTAATGCAACCATCTATAATGAAAGTAAACATCTTTTATTCATGATCAATGTAATTTTTAAAGTACTCACAATTGTCTGCAGCAGACGAACTTTCACCAGCATCGGCTCCTTGAGAACACTTAGCCAAGATCTCCATAAAATAGCATAGAACTGAGTGCACCATGTTGCTCTGTAGTTTATCCTGTGTTTCTTTTGTTTCAAAACCATATCTGAAGACAAAACGGTAGCTGCTTCATTGACTTCCTTTGCTACATCACTAACTGCATAAGTATCGCAGATCTTTTTAATTGTTTCTCTGCATTCATGTTCTTTGCTGGGCGCGATAGCCAATAACTGCACAAAGTAATCAGCTGGATTGTAGTTACTAGGGCAGGGTGTTCCTAAGCTCGAAAAGAAATCAGTGGCGTCTGTTGGTGTTCCAAGGAATGCAACACGACCTTCAGCCATCAGGAGTAGTTTGTCGAATCTGTGCATTGAGTAAAATTCGACGGTAGATTAATAAAAAAGTCTTGGATTTTCAAATAATCACTTACAACAAAAACAACTCAGAGCTTGGCTGATGGATTGTTATAATAATAGTCTTTCCTTTCTTAGCTAATTTCTTAAGCACCTGAAGAACACTGCATGCCATAAAAGAGTCCAAACTGCAAATATCAAAATACCACGTGTTACAAAATGTTAAACCAAATCAAACCTCAAAAGACATACCCGGAAGTTGGTTCATCGCACAAAAGTAAATTTGGGTCAGTCAAAGCTTCCGAAGCAAAAGCCAATCTCTTCCTCTCTCCACCAGAAAGTCCCTTAACTCTTCCAGGAACTCCAATAATTGTGTTTGCACATTTACTTAAGCTGAGTTCGCTGATGACTTCATTGACCTTGGCCATCTTTTGCTTGTAAGGAATTTTTCTTCCCATCCTCAACAAAGCTTGGAAAATCAAATGTTCTTTTGCAGTTAAGCTACCAATGAAAAGATCATCTTGTTGCACATAACCACACCTTGAACGTAAAGTTGAAGAATCAACTGGAATTCCATTCAAAGCTCGGATAGAGCTTGATGAAACTTTCACTCCTGGTGGTGATCTAAAAGCCAAGGCATTCAACAGAGTTGTTTTGCCTGCTCCAGAACTTCCTAAAACAGCCAAAAGTTCACCACTTCTTGCAATTCCTGTCACATTCTTTAAGAGATGCTTTCTTGGCACAACTTCTCTGTGTTGCTTATTACAACATCCCCGTACACTTTTGTAAATTCGTCCAATTGTTGATCCTTCAGTTGGTTGCTCACCAAAAACATCAATATCTTTCCAGGAATAATTCAACTGATCGTCGATCGCGATCAAGCTAAATCTAATCGCAGAGTCAAGACCACCTAGGGTTCCATAAGACTTTTTGCCTTTGTCAACTCGAATTAAGGTAGCTTTGTCATCTGTGGAGCCACTTGATCCGTTGGTGGATCCACTGTCATCCTAATAAACAATAAAAGATTATTAATGTTTTGATAAGTTTAATAGACAATTTCTTTTGGAAAACATGCTTCCAGAGAAAGAAAGAGTAACCTTTGAACTTTCAATGATTTCCTTGTCTAGATAATTTTTGGCGCCCATTTCTAAGATATTTTCTTATTCTTATCAAAATAAAAAGTTTGCAAGTCTTCACAAATTTCAATTCAATTTAATCGTATTCCATGACTTTTTGACGTATAGAATGATTATGCATGCGCTCACTTATTAACATCATTAACAGTGTGAAAACATAAAAATGTCTGAAACTACTGAAGCATTGACCGTCCACTTGAATCATATGATAGACTAACTCGAAGGTAATTTGATCCACCGCAACGACATATCTTTTTTAGTAAAACATTCTTGCTGTTGCTACACTCTGATGTAGGAAAAAGCCAAATTTGAACTGAATGTATTGATTCCACTATTGATTGTTAGTCTAAGCTGAGCAAGGTTTTCTTGAGAAAATAAATTTTGCAAGTTTTGGTGGATTTCTTCGTGTTTTAATGAATTTTATGGAAAATATCAATAAGAATCAGGAGCTTTGGTAATTCATTTATTTTATTGGATTTTTCTAGTTACGCACCTTTAAGTTGTTTAGAAAATTTGATCATAAAGATAAAAGAGCAAAATCTAGTAGGTCAAAAAAACTTGAAAATGCTACCTTTCAAAATTGTTTTAAGATCGAAGATGCAATAATTAAGTAATCCAGAAATCTCGTGATCATAACAAAAAATGCTTAAATGCACTATTTAATATTTTCCACTATAAAACTACATTTTAAAATAAAATAACTCACCTCTGATAAGGAGTTCACATTTTCTTCGTCACTATTCATCTCAGCTTCAAAGTTCTAAACAATCTCCAACTAAACACCAAAACTTCACCAGAAACCTTCCTTATCGCACTTTCTGGGTTGAACTTCAGGAATGTTCAAATTGTTTGAACTGTTAAATAATCTTGTTCGCTTTTTTTTCAGTAATTTACTTTAATCATAAAATTGTTCATTTGATTTTTTTCTAAAATTTCTTAGTCAACCGAATCACTCTCGAGATAATAAAATGTACAAAATGCAATTATTTGCTGATTACATGACGATTTACAGATTTAAAGTCATTACTTTAGAAACATTTAAACATTTAAACAAATATGAACAAAGTGTTCTATTCAATCAACTGGAACTAATTAAAATTTAGGACTATTCACGAGACTTTTTTTGAATTCCTTCTGTTCAGTTTGACGACCGATGAGCAACTGTTTTGGAGTGCGTTTGATTTTCTTTTATGAATATTCTTTTGATTTATTGTTTGAGTATAGCAAATAGAATTGGAATAAATGAGAGTGAGCATAATTTGATTACCAGTGGAGTGTTTAATAAATGAGTTATTAAAATGGCATTTAGTAAATGGTTATTAAAATCGCATACCCTCCAACATTTTGAAAACATCAACAAATTTGATTTCGTGGGTCTAATTTTGGAATTTTTGCTTAGATATTCTAATTTAAATTTTTTTTAAATATGGAATTTGAAAAATTTTTGGTGGCGTCCAAATTTTTGAAATTAAAATAAAAAATTTAGTTTCGTGGGTCGATTTTTTGATTTTTTGATGCATACATTTTTTGTGAAATTCTAACTTCAAATCACGACAAAAAAAAACCATTAAAGTCCAACTTCTTTTTCTACTCAATTTTTCCCAGACTTACTCACTGATATTTGAGTTAAATAGGTTTTTATTTTTGAATTTTGCATTTTAAAATACATGCTTTTGCCAAGTTCAAAGAATGCTCGAGAATCTACTATGTTTGAGAAGCAACCAGGTTCTTATAAGGTTTCTTAGCTTTTTTGTGAGACAGAGGAGGTGATGTTAGATATTTTGCTTTTAATACTTTAAACACTTGTGACTAATGACAAATGCTGAGAGAGCGAGTATTCCATTGAATGCAGACGTTAATTAACATATTATTTTTCTCATATTATTTTCTGTTTTGTTGTTCTTGAAGCTTCGAGTCAAATAAGAAAATACACACTTCAATCACATTTATCTGGACAAAAATATGTTTTTAAATTTATTATGTAGAATCTAGAAAGAGTTCTATTGATGCAACTATGCGTTGTAATCTATAAACAATGATGATAAGAGTTTTAAGCACAAAAATTAGAAAGTCATTGTCAACAATATTTATTTTCTCATTGGATCTTATTTTCAGATCAATAAATACATACATAAAATGTTTAAATTTCGTCATAAAAATTTATTGAAAGATTTATTGAATTCACAATTGATTTTCAATTCTTTAAAAGATTTGAAGATAGACTAGGTCTATGAAATTTACCCATTTCCTCTAGATCTCAAAGCCAGAGCAATGTAAGCAATCAAACGAAAAAGCAAGAAAAGTCCAACTAACGCTCCAATATCCCAATAAAAGTTTTCCTAGAAGAAAATGTTTATGTTTCTCAATATTAATAGAAAATCAATGCAAACCTCTTCAAAGTTCAACTTCGTCAAAACCATTTTTCCGTTACTATAGCAAGTAGTCTCAGTTTTATTGGAACAGTGAATTTCCGTAACATCCAACCATTGGTTGACAACCAAAGCTTCATTGCCGTATTTAAACCAACTGAAGTATGAAAGCCAGACCAGGTATTTGGGAACTGAGGCAGCATTCAAATAATATCCACCAAAAATCAAGAAAGGTGCAATGATCGGTGCTCCAAGGCTCATTGCCACAGAAATTGAAGGACTAGCACAAGAAATCATGTAACCGAAGGAAGTAGCAACATTAGCAACCAAAGTCACGATCAAGCAAGCGCACGCAAAATGAGGGATTGTCCATGTTAAACCGATCATCGGGTAACAAATTCCAGTGAATATCACAGGAAGAATGAGGAAAAGAGGCAGTTGAGATAAAGTTTTCCCTAAGAAATAGACATCAGCTCCATATAAGCGAGCTCTTTTCTCAAGCATGAATATTGGGAGCTCGGAGGAGAAGACCTGTAAGGGAATTGTTCTAGAAATATTTTTCAATGATATTAAAAATAATACATACGTTCATAACAGCAAAAACGTTATCAAAAGTCATATTAGTCAAAAATAAGAAAATGGCTCCGTTAATATTCATGATTCCGTCTTGATCCATTTTTTGTCCATAGAAGATTACTCCAATCAACAAAGCGATCATCTGAAATTATTGAAAACCAAAATATCAGTGAAATTAACCTCAGAAGTATTCAAAAACTCACAATAGTTTGAAACAATCGAACTTTAACCAGAACCGGCTCTTTTAAAACGCTAACCCAAGATCTCCACAAGATCACATAGAATTGAGTCCACCAGCCAGCTCTTACATCGCTCTGAGACACTTTACAAACAATATCATTTTCCTTAATGGAAGCGTCCTCTCTGATCGTCTCTGCAATCTCAGTAAGTGCAAAAGCGTCACTGACGCTATTGACAGCAGCTCTGCATTCTACTTCCCTGCCAGGAGCAATAGCAAGGATTTGAACAAAAAAGTCAGCAGGATTGAAATTTTTGGGACAAGGAGTTCCCAACGACGTAAAGAAATCATTGGCCTCGTTGATTGTGCCCAAGAAAGCAGTTCTTCCTTCAGACATCAACAAAAGCTTATCAAATCTGTTGGATTTTAAGTTAAGTTGCGATTAGTGAACTCAATAATGTTTTCAAAAGATCTTACAAATTGAAAGTTTCAGAGCTTGGTTGATGGATCGTGCAGACAATAGTTTTTCCCTTCCTAGCGAGCTTTTTCAACACTTTAATAACACTGGCAGCCATGTATGAATCTAACCTGTAAAATAAATGAAAGACACTTGTGTTCTCTTCACATTTTGAATTACCATCGAAAATACTAACCCAGAAGTAGGTTCATCACACAACAACAAGTTGGGATTCGTCAAAGCTTCAGTAGCGAAGGCCAATCTCTTTTTTTCACCACCAGACAATCCTTTATCTCTTCCCGGAACTCCAATCAAAGTGTTTTCACATTTACTCAAACTGAGCTCGCTGATAACTTCGTCTACTTTGAACATCTTTTGCATTCTGGGAACTGTCCTACCCATCCTCAACAAAGCCTGGAACACCAAATGCTCTCTGGTAGTCAGATTACCAATGAAAAGATCATCTTGTTGAATGTATCCGCATCTGGATCTCAAAGTTTCAGAATCTACAGGAACTCCATTTAAAGCTCGAATAGAACTTGATGCAACTTTGATCCCTGGTGGAGTTCTAAATGCCAACGCATTCAACAATGTAGTTTTACCAGCTCCAGAACTCCCCATGACAGCCAACAATTCCCCACTTCTCGCAATTCCAGTGACTTTCTTCAAGAGATGTTTCTTGTCAACTGATTTTTGCTTCTTGCAGCAACGACTGATGATATTTCCCTCCACTGGAAGTACTCCAAAAACTTCTAATTCTTGCCATGAATAGGAGAGTTGGTCGTTAACGTCGATCAAGCTGTATCGAAGTGATGCTCGAATATTTTCTTCTCCATCAGGTTTTTTTCGAAGAAACGAAGTTGATTCGCTAACGTCTTCATCCTTTTTAAAGAAATTTATGTTTTGCGACTATTTTAAAAATATTTTCAAAGAATTCTAATAAACGTATCTAATCGCAACAAAATGCCAACCGGGAAATTATTCACAAATTAAATTATGACGCAAAGATAACAAATGGAGCATAAATTCAAATTATGGAGAAAATTATGAATCATAATATGTTACCCAAAGTTATTTCTAAAAAAGTCAAATCAATAAGATTTTAAAGCAAACTAACAGCTTACACGTAATTTTGTTGGATCTGATTATAACATTAGTAAATTAAGTAGATGTAATCTTTAGACGTTAAAATGGAAGATTTGATTTGAAAAAGGAGTGGCACATCTTCGAAATTTGTTGAAAGGTTGGAAAATTTAGCACAACATCTTTAAAGCAAAAAATTTCCTCAAAAAACTCACCTCAATGTTATAATGAACATTTTCTTCGTCAGCTTGCATATCAATGCTATAGTCTCCTAAGAGTAGGTTTTAAAAACTTCTAAATAGTTTGAAAGTCGTCGAGCTACTAAATTCAAATTAAATGAAATAAAATTATATCAAACAGGAGATGATTCAGGAGCTGACGATAAAAACCCTTTTCCTTGAAAACATATTTTTGTTTTTCTAAAGTTCGTTGAATTGTGACATGTTTGATAAAAATAACTGAAAACCTATTTGTAACTACTCAAGTAAATAAAACTAAAATTAAATTTTTAAAATAATCATTTTATTTATTGTTATAACTCAATCTAACTAGCAATCTTCAATGTTTGTGGTACACGAACAATTTATTAGAAAAATAAGAAAATTCATACAAATTATTTATTAAATTTATAAGCAACTCAATTAATGATTTTGTTTATCATCAAAAAAAGTTTTGTTCCTCAAATAATCGCAAATAATCCAAATTTCATAAAATTTTCAAAAACCTTTTAGAAACACATAAATTGACACCACAAAACACACTAGAAAATTACATCAAGATATTTTAGAACTTTTCGATGTGTTTTCGAGGGTTTAATATTCAGAATATTTAAAATTTGTTATTTTTAAGAAAATAATCGAAAATTTTAATTAAAAATCCTTGGCTTTTCATTTTTATTGAATTCAATTGTTTCAAATTTAAATTTTATTTTCCAAATTATCGTTTACTTTTTAATTTCTGATTTTTTATGATTTTCACGATTTTTCTAAATTTTTACAAACGTTTTCCAATATTTCACTCTTTACTTATTAACTTGAAGTTTAAAATTTCAAAAATTTTACAAAATCTTTCTTTCCATCACTTTTTTGATTTTTATATAATTTTTTTTTTATTTCAGTCTTACCGAATTATAATTTTTTTATTTTAGTTTCTATTTTCGTGTCGCACAAGTGAGGCACAAATCAACTGATGCATTTTTGAAATGAGTTTAATTTTCAGTGAATTATTTTTTTTTTCAAATTTCAAAATTTTTAGTTCCAGTAATGAATTATTTTTAAATCACAAAATCACATTTTCGACCAAAATCGAGGGTTGATTGCACAGGGATCTTGTGGAAGTATTTTGTTGTAATTTTACACTAGAAAATACAACTTAGTACACCATACAATTTATGTAGTCTATTTTGGTGTTATTTGAAGTATACTTTGGTATTATGTAAAAAACTCAATCTTTCCACAAATCCCCCATTTTTAAAAGAACCCATCAAAAAATTAATTTTCAATTAGAAACTTTTATCGAGCTAATTTAGAGATTAATTAATAATAGCCTTAAAATATATTCCTTATTTTTTTGCTACAAATCAGAGTTAAAGTCCCAAAATACTGTTTTGATCATTTTTTATGAGAGCCAGATTTTTTTTGTGTATCGGTAAGATAAATAGGTTTTGCAGTTTTTCCATTGTAACAGTTTCCATTTTATCGGAAATAAATTTTAAATTAATCAGTTTGTTGAATTTCTTCAACTCATTTCTATTTTAGTGTAAATTTGTAACTTTGTTGCTAAATTTTAGGGACTTTCTCTTGAAATTTGGTTTATTTTTTTATTATAAAATATTTGATTATTTCTTTTAATATACATCTAATATTCTCATGTTTATGATATTATCAATGATTTTTCGTGTTTTTATGATATTTATGCATTAAAGTATTTATTGCTTTTTAGCGGATAGTGTAACATACAATATTTGAATTTATTCCGAACTATATTCAAATATTTTTAGAACTGTTAAGAATTTTACAACTTTCTACGAACTTTAACATTTTGGGTTAGGCGTTGACTTTTTAGCATATTATTACACGAAAAATAAATATTTCTTTATTGCAAAATATACTTTTGTCCACTATTTTCAATAAATATTATTAAGAGTCGTTGGGGTGGAAAGTTTTTCGAAGCCTTTGAATTATTTATAGGAATAAAGTGAAAAATAATTTTACATCTAGAAATCATTATTAAAATTTAAATTTTGCACTCGGGCAACATTTTTTTGCATGGGAATTTACAATTTAATCTAAAATTTTTACGAGGGCTGTTTATAAAAAAAAATTTTAGTTTATAGAAAATTGATTGATAACTTATTAAATGATAATTGAACGTAGATCGTCAAAATTCTCTCATTAAAAAATTTTACAACCACTTTCATTGAATATTTACAATTTCATAATTCGGGAGAAATTTAAATGGATGATGCTGACTCTGAGACAACAAAAAACTCTCTACCCCAATAAAAAACTGCACAAAACATTGATCAAATAAATATAAGTTTCGAAAATCAAATAAATCCCAAAATCGAGCATTTCGGGGCCATAAGGGCGACACATAAACTTGCTAACTTGACAACGTGGTGTTTTGAGATCCAGTGACGGGCGCTTATAAAGGCCTCTTAGCACACTAACAGAGCGTGAACTATGCAATTTACGTAATTTACATGGCAGATGACGATGTTTTCAATGACTTTAAAACTACTTACAAAATTAATTTACATGTAAATTTACATCCGAGGGGGTAATAGTCGAGGGGCGAGCATTTGTGGTCTACTCGGTCTACATGGTGGAAAATCCAGAATGTCACTGTTTATTGTTCTTGGAGAAGTTATGTGACGCCCAATTCAGGGAGGTTTTCCAGGAATTAGCCAAAGCTTCGCTAAACTTGGAGCGGAAGTGAACCAAGGCTTCCTGCTCGGTGTAGTCTAAGACCTGAAATCAACATGGATCGTTAATCTTAAGATTTATGTTGAGTTTTTGAGTTGTTGGGCTTACCAAAGTCTCTCTTAGGTAGTTCAAATCTTTTTCAGAGGATAATTCAGGCAATCCTGTAGAAATCATCATAGCAAAAAGAGACAGGATCAGACAGCCATGCTTTCGAAGCGTCAAGAACGCCTAAAATTTATTTTAATATTTTATTAAAGGTGATTTTTCATTAAAATAATCAATTGATCGTTTTATAAAATTCATTCAACTCACATCTTCACATAGTTTTTGAAACTTCCTGAACTCGTCAGCTTCCTTGTCACTTCTACCTTTATTAATCACGTACACAAAATCATGAGTCAAAACAAAAGGTACACGCTCTCTGCGAAAACCAAACTTCTCCTTAAAGTGCCCAAGAATGTGTCCAAAATCTATGTGGAACAGCTGACCAGTTTTTTTGACCCTAAAAATGGATTTATAATCGATTAAATAAAAGTTAAAGTAATTAAATGAATAAGTGAAACTTACATGATATTATCACTAAAAGCGCGAAAAAAAGAAAAATGTAAATTAATAATCAATTAATCGATTAATCCAAAAGAATAATCACCTATGCCTATCAGCAACTCCCAACACATAAGTGGCTACACAATACCCCGCACAACTCAGAGTAAACTCATTGGTTGCCTTTTGTAACAACTCTTCAGTCTGATTATGATCCTTCAGCCACGCCAACAAGGATCCTTTCTTAAATGCTGAAGTAGCCGAAAACATTCCCTTCTCCTTTTGAATGTTTGCTATAGTTTCTGCATTAAGCACTACTTCAATCATTCCTAGCCTTTTGTCCATACTTATACAGCTGTAGGTGTTCATTCGGAAATCGTAGCCATGTTGTTTCCATATGCGATCCATTACTCGCAGCATTTGAAGAGTGAGCATGTCTTGCCGCAGATCGTCTCCATTCTTGAAGATTATGTAAATGTCTTCACCGTGTTGGTCGATATTTTCATAGACAGTCCAAATTGGTCGCATCTTGGAATCCATCACTTTGCATTTATCAACCTTAAAAAAAAAATTATCAAAATATGTAACAACTTCAAGGATTGGGAACGTTACAAACTAAAGTAACAAAATCTCACCTTAACACTTTTACACCTAAAGCTTGGATTCAGTGGACTTATAACATTTGACAAATCACCCGCCACATGTTTTTGGCTGAAGAATTCCATTAAAATCTGCTTTCCCTTCTCTTTGCTCCCTTTCTTCACCATCTCTGAGCCCTGCTTCAATTTCTCCAAACAACTCATTTGTCGCAATAAAATGGAAATGTGTTCTTTGCAGCTTCTCAGATACGCCTCTAGGATCAAAGCAAATCGAATTTGCACAGAAGCAACAGTGATTTCGGAGCGTAAATGCCAAAAGAGGAAATGTCCAATTCGCTGGTTGTTCAAAGCTCGTTGTAGGAGAAATTCTACTAGATCACAGTAAAGGTAAGACTCATGCTTCATCGCCTGCACTAGTTGGAGGAGGTAGAGTAATAGTTCTTCGTCCCTAAAAATTAAATTAAAATAATTAGTAAATCGTCAATTTCAAAGGAGAGCGTTTTCAAAAAAAATAAAACACGATTAAAAAATCGAAAACTTATAAGCTAGAGCAACCATCCTGTTATAATCCAGGAGCAAATTTATTAGTGGATTTGATTTATTAGTAGTTTCTGATGCAAAAAATTTAGTTTTTATTGAAAGTTCAAAAAATAATATTATTCATGAACCTAATTCATGAATAGCAACACTTCGAAAATTTTATTTATGAATGTTGGGACCCAAAAACACATAAAAGGGTTCTCGAGATATTTGAGAGCAAAGTGAAAAATTGTCAAAATCCCCTGTTTTTGGGGACTTTTTGTGGATCAGCGTGATAAGAAACTTGAAGATTTTATATTTTATCGAGACTCACAGGTAAATTTTTGAATTAATTTGATTAAGTTGTCCATATGAAAGTATTATGGATTTTAAGTTCTGATTTATAAACGAAAGTTACCAATCTGCGTCACAGAATCGTTTATTTAATTATTAATCGTTTAATACTCACTTTACAGTCTTCAAACAGGCCACTGCATACCTCCTCACTGATTGATCAGCATAAGCATAATCCAACAGCTCAAGTGCCCTCTCCACCGACAAAGTTGGCCAATCTTTAAGCAACGCCGTCACCTCAGCAACTTCATTCCTATTATTCCACTCAACACAATAAAGAAGACATGGTAGTCCATCAGGCTCACAAGTCATACATTCAAAGCGTTTTTCCCAAATGGCATTTCTTTCTTGCTCAGGAATTTCATTCAGTCGATCATTGTGCATGTATGGAGCTAATATGTCGCGAATTGTACGTTCATCATCGTAAACACTATCTCGGCGAAGTGAACGATCTAGACGTAAACTTTGCACGTGCTCCATAACCTTCTCTTGTGCGGGATACAAAATAGTAGTATCATAACTGTAATTATGAAAGCTGAGTGTGATCGAGGCGCATTCATCAGACCTGGGATTAGGTTCAACAGTGCCCAGGGGATGCAACAAATCATCTGTATCGTACTCCTCAGCATAAGTCCACGTATAAAGCGAAACATCGCCTGTTTTGAGCTGATTCTTGTAGTCGAACACGCAAGTATTGACCCAAGCAATTGGATTAATAAAAAGTTCCTTTCCAGCGTATTTCAGTCGCCTCGCTCGAAGTCCTCCTGATTTTGCATTTTTACACGTCTCATAGACTACACAGCAAAGTCTTGCCATTCGTGGTACATTGGTGACACTTATGTCGAAGGTAAGAGTTTCATTCCATTCGGTTCCAGCACTTCCCGCGCTTATTATCTTCTCAGTGGTTTTTTGCTTTTCACATAAAGATTTGCCACCATGAAAAAGACCTACTTGAATTCCCACTTCAATGACGCGAGTGTAGTCACAGCTGATACCGTGGATGGCCTTAAAAAACCGAGAATTATTATTTCTTCTGATTAATCGGTAAATAAAAATTTAATTCAATCAATAAAATATTTTAAATTGGGGAAAAAAATATAAGAGAATTTTAATTGCAACTATCAATGTTCTGACGAATTGAAAAAAAAAATTTGACAAAAATTATGATTATAAGATGTATATAAAATTCACCTGAATCTTGCATTGAAAGTTATCTGCGATATCCCAAGAAGAGACATGTTTGCCCCTCTTCCTCAACGTAAGCGTACTAGCCTGCTTAGCTGGTTTACCATTACTTTTCAGCGAAACCTTATCATCTTCCGGCTTGTAAGGTGACGTAAAAACATACACGTCATTGAGCATCATCACCACAACTGCCGGCACTGCATCTCTACTTAAAGTGTCTTGAATGTAGAGGAATTGGATTAAAGGATTATCCCCGAAAATGTACTCTTCTTGTCCGCCGATCTTCAATATGTAATCTTTTGATCTCTCTCGTAAATTGAGCTTGCTTTTCTTTTTGCTAAGAATTATTTCGAGGAGCTGCATGGGCGTGATTGTGCAGGCTACATCGAAAGTGAAGGTGACATCTTCATTTGGTAATTTTGCCACAATCCAAAAGTTTTCAACTCGTAATCTTCCTCTCACTGTGTGAGGTATGTCAGCGGTTTTTGCCAGTTTTGGTGGGTATTGATACATAATCTTTTCCTTCAAAGTCATGGTGGAGCGCTTTCCAGCAATCTCATCTCCCAGTAAATTTATCTTGTAACGAAAATCGTTGACTTCGGGATTCTTCAACGTTTTAAACTCAGTTAAGGTTTTTCCAATTAAACTCGTGATGTTCTTGTTCAAATTGTTGTCATCAGATACTTGTTTCTCGGCTACACGGAAAAGTGAGAAATATGGTTGCACGTCGCATATACGTTGAGTTTCATCTGAAAGCTCTTCGAGTGATCCACCTGATTGGCTGGTGATTGCGTTCAGAACGTACATAGATTTGTCACGTAAGTGACCAAATAACGGAAATCTTTCAGCTTCCTCCCATAAATCCTGGAATCATGAATCATATCATTAAAAATTAAATTAGTCATAAATACAGATTAGAAATAAACTCGAATTTGAAATTCATTAAAAAGTTTCATTGATAAAAAATTATTTAAAAAAAATTTACATTATGCTAATGAAATTAATAGATTAAAAGATAACGTGATGCAATAGACTTCTTGAAAAAGTTCACAGATGTAAAGTAAACAAATTTAATATTTTAACTATTTGTAGAAAGTATAATAAATAAACTCAATAAACAAATTGCTTGAAACTAGTTTTTCAACTTTAACGCGTAAATAATGTTAAAATAATTGCAAAATCCCGAAAATCATTGAATTTGAAAGTAACAATAATTGAATTGCTCGTTTTTCAGTCCCCAACTCCCAAAAAACTGGAAAACCCCAAAAATGCCTCACCTCTTTCATCTCCTGGAGCGTGTTCTGCTTGCTGGTGCTGAGAATTATGAGGTTTCCATTGGGCAGGAAGCAATTGAGCGAGATCAGCCCATCTTCCTCTGGTTCGTTGGTCCAGAAATCGTATCTAAATGTTACCCCCATTTTGATTTGGTCAAAACAGTAGATAAACAGCAATAAAACAGAAACGCACAGTAGCGAACGATATCAATTTATTGAATTTGTCATTGCTTATATTTTCTTGTGCCACTAATTATGTGTTATTGCGATTTTTGCTTATTGGGGCTATTTTTCAATAAGAATGATTCACATTCTACCGCGTTTCACGGAATTATTTCAACGAAATGCAATTGTTTTTTTTTATTTTTCGCCTTGTCTGGAAATTATTTTGGCTCTAAATTCTTGATTTGGGCTTTAAAAAGATGCACTCGACCACTCAGATGCTGCTTTTAATACACTTTTGAAGAATTTCATCTTTTAGCTAACTTCTGCTTAGAAGAATCCACTTAATTTAATATTTTCAGGGAAATTTCAAAATTGTAAACAACAAAATTCTGAGTCATTGAACTTTTAACATGCTATGCGAAAAAATCTGTCTAGTGACCTTCGAAATTATTTTTTTTTTTTAATATTCGATATTTTGTTAAATTTGATTGTATTAAAGATGATTAACGTTGTAGAAATAATAAAATATTTTGTTGAAAAACATAAAACATTTTTGGACGGACGCGGACATAAGGCCAAATTAAAATAATCTTTTTATACAATCGTGATAAATCAACTGTCAAAAAACTGTCAAAATAACTCCTAAATAACTCCGAAATAATATCAAAACAAACGCAAGTCCGAAAATAGAATTTTCATTCAATTTCATCTTCAGCATATGATAATTGAATCCAAGAAAAACAGCACCTCAATAACCATCACACCTCAAAGATAAGTTTGCAGTATCTAGCTAGAATGTCGAAGATCTTCACGCCAACAAATCAGAAGCTGCTGACAAATGTTTGTGTGGTTCGCTTGAAGAAAACTGGAAAGAGATTTGAAGTTGCTTGCTACAAGAACAAAGTCATTAGCTGGAGAAATGAGTCGTAAGTCTCTTCACAGACTATTTTAAATATTAACCTACAATTATCTAATATTATGAAACTAGAGTATTACCCGTGAAGGATCACAGGATTTGGTGCACAAAGTATATCAAAGTCGTTATTGTTGTTTTTTTGTTGGTTTATTTCAATGGATGGAGCTTAGAATTATAAAATCAAATTATAAAGTGTTAATCTGAAGCTTCAAAATTCTCAATTGTGGACTGAAGCTACCAGATCATGCCAAAATATATCGAGCTTAGACCAACCCTTATTACAACATACAACTCAGTTTATAATCCCAAACAAAAATTTTAATTAAAAATTTTAATTAATGAATGTTTTTGGACTCAAAAATCCACCTGGTCATGCCATTAGATGGAGCTGGACCAACCCGTGATACGCGAAAAATCTCAGCTTATCATCCCAAAATATTTACCAAAAGACACAGAAACTGTATATTCAGCCGTTCTCGAGTTCTGAAAGTACCACCAGGTAGTGGCACATGGATAAATAGTCCAAGTACTTTCAAAAATGATATACTTGGTTTTCTGAACGAATTATGGGATTTTAAGACTTTAAAAAAAAATTAGTGCAAAGCTAGCAGGTCATGCCATTAGATGGAGCTGAACCAACCCGCTATGCACAAACAAACTTTGAATATCATCCCAAAAAATTTAACTCGAGATACGGAAGCTGTATCTTCAGCCGTTCTCGAGTTGTGGTTGTACCACCAGGTAGTGGCACCTGGATAAAAAGTCCAAGTACTTCCAAAAATGATATACTTGGTTTTCTGGACAAATCGTGGGATTCTAAGATTTTTTCAAAAAAAGTCATCTAAGGCCACCAGGTCATGCTAATAGGTGGTGCTGGACCAACCCGTGACATAAAAACAAACTCAGCTTATTTTCCCGAACAATTTTTGCAAAGACACGGAAGTTGTATCTTCTGCCGTTCTTGATTTCTGGTAGTACCACCAGGTTGTGGCACTTGGATAAATAGTCCAAGTCCTTCAAAAATTGTTTTCTTGGTTTTCTGGACGAATTTTGGGATTCTATGACTTTTTCAAAAAAAGTCGTCCAAAGCCACCAGGTCATGCCACCAGCTGATGGTGAACTCATTCATATGTACCAACTCGTTACCCTTATCATTTTTTCTCATGAAACCAAAACTCCAACTCAACCCAAACTCTCAGTATAAGGTGAAATATACTTAAAACATGTCTTGCTGCACCCTGGCTGGTGACCAGGTGGGTTGTGGAACTGGTCCAAAAATCATACAGATCAAATTCTGTGACATGGATGAACCTTTTGAGACTAAGATGCCCATACATAAGTCTTCAGGTTTTCGAGCTATTAGAGCTCAGTTAGCGTTACGCAGACACAAATATATAAATAAACAGAACTTGCTCTTTATATTATGTAATTTTAGGGAGAAGGATCTAGACGAAGTTCTTCAAACCAAAAATGTCTTTGCAAACGTGACTCGAGGAGAGCTGGCCAAGAAAGACGATTTACAAAAAGCTTTTGGCACGGCAGACCAAGTTGAGATTTGCAAGGAAATCCTGAAGAAAGGTGAGCTTCAAGTCTCTGAAAAAGAGAGGCAAGCAAATCTCGATGCCACTTTCAAAGAGATTGCAACGTTGGTGTCTGAAAAATGTGTTCATTTGGAGACTAATCGTCCATTCACCGTTACAACAATCGAAAAAGCTATGAGAGATTGCCATTTCTCCATTAAACCAAATAAGAATGTGAAGTCTCAAGCTCTTGGTGTCATCAAAATGCTCAAAGAACATCTTCCAATAGATAAAGCTCAAATGCGTGTCAAAATCACCGTGACTTTATGCAAGGAAAGCAAGAAACTACGAGAAGAGATGCCTAAATTGATTAAAACGGTTGAGTCAGAGACTCCTGAATCTACAATCGCGTTAATTGATCCTGGTAGTTTCAAGATAATTGATGAGCTGATTAACTCCACCTGCAAAGGAAATGCTACCATTGAAGTTTTGAGCTTAAAAAATATTGATGACAGCGAGGAAACCTTTTAAAGAAATTTCATATTTGTTATCTCATGGGAAATCTTTAAATCACTGAAATTACAAATTTTCTTTGATATAATTTATGTTAAAATTCCTCATAATTTTTTTTGCATCTTTGAAAAATTTTCTGTAATTTAAGATTAAAAATCGTAAAATGTTTCTTAATAAAATTTATTTCGTTGAAAATTAATTAATTTTACATAATTAAAAAGCGTGCAAAAACCAACCATAAACAAACACTTATCACCCACCCCTCCAATTTTCCCTAAAAACTTTTCCACAAATTTTCCTCGTTCATCTGTTTTTTGCATTTTCCAACGCATTTCCACGATTTTTGACATTTTCCGAAATTGTTGAAAGGAATTTTTACAAGATCATTCATTTTCTTTCATTTTTATAAAAGTTTGTAACAAAAAACCGACCTTATAATGGTCTAAATTGAAGTAGTTGGCGGTTAAGTTAGTTAATTAGCTGATGCATTAAGTAGCAAGTGCAGGAAGATGGGCAATGTGGCGAGCGTATTGAGTTGGAGCTGTAAGAATAAGGAATGCTCGCAGCTGAACCCAGAATACAGGGTCAATTGCCTCAAGTGTGGCCGAGTGAAAGTAACAAAGCCTCATGCAAATCTGAGGAGTGTTTTGCCAGTTAATCTTGGGTAAAGAAAACATTTTTATTTCATTATTGGGATGATTTATGAGCACTGACTTCTGGGGAGTTTTTGAAAGAAAAAATTTTTGTTTCGGAATGTGAGGAATTTTTGATGGAAAAGTTAATTGAAGTAATAAACTAGTTAATTAAGGAATGTCAGTTAATTGAATTACTTTTTAATTGGAAAAGGCCTTAATACAGGCAAAGTGTTTTTTACACTATGATTTCACGCACACAACGACATTTGCTGAGGGGAAGTTATTCAAATTGTGCAATTTACATGAACGTTCATATTTTATTGCACAATATTCTTTATATTCATAGTTGTATAATCGAAAATTTTTCTTTTCTCTCTAAGACAAATCAGGTATAATCTTTTGATAAACAATCAAAAAAGCAAGAGGTAATACAATTAAGCAATATGCTGGTATACTAATTGATCAAAAACGACTAACAATTTAATCCAACAGTTTCCCCTCGTAGATACTGTCAAACATCATAAATTCATTCGGAGCAACGAAACTTGCATTAATTAGTGATAGTCGTGTTAATTGTTGTTTGTCAATAGTTGATTACAGTCTAACAACCTTCTTTATCACCAGAACATAGTGATTCAAACCCTTCAAATCCAGGTTAATTAGTTTTCTACACTTTAAACATTTTTTCCTTAAAAAACTGAAAAACAACAAATAAACTTTGCTGAACAGAATTATGGAAAATTATAATAATTCATCCAATTTACGCGACTTGTAATCTACACCTATTTTCGAAGAGCCCTACTGATTAGGCTCCAATTTCCACCAGTTTAGAGAATTTCCGAGAGCTGGTGAAATTGAGCTGCGATCAATAAATCGCTAGAAAGGGAAAATTTCATATTAAAAATCGCTGGGCGAGTTGGGATCAAGGTTTCTTGAAAAGTTTTTGGGAGCAGATTGTGACGGGTTAGTGGGTCAATTAGTGATACTGACAATTTAATGGTTTGTTGTGTATTTTTAAGTGCTGGAAGTGTTTTTAATTGAAAATTCGATAAGGATTGCTAGTATTTGAGCAATTCGTACAAAGCGGAGGTGGATCCAAAAATTATAAAGAATGTTTCTTAACTTAAATTGTTTATACATTAGCTCAAACTGTGCAAATTATCTGCTCAAAAAAGACAGTTTTGATTTCAATTGAGTTTGATCATCCGAAACATCCAAGTTAATGGATCCACAACCATCAATAGAATAAAAATGAAGATTGCAAAAAAAACGTCCTTTCTTTAAATTCCATCCCAAATTTCAAAATTCAAGGATAGTCAGTTAAGCAAAAATATTTCATCGAAATACTTCCTCAAAAAAAAAAATTGTCCGCCACTAAAATCGATAAAGGTCTCCCCCGACAAAAAACAAAAAATTGATCATCAGCTGGCCTAAAAATAGTTTTCTGACGGACGGCGCGAGAAACAATTAATGAAATTCCAATTAATAATTCATTGCATGTTCTGTGCGTTTTAGGCCCAAGGCGAAAAAATTACCATATTGTATCAAAGACAGCTTGGCACTCGCTCGCAAGCACCTTAATCGCTCCAAAATCAAGCAGATAAAATTCCTGTTCCGACATAGAACCAATTGTCTGCTAACCAGAGCGAATTTGCTGAAGAAGTATCAATCGCAGCCGAACATAAATAGGAACTGGTGCTGTCAAGCTTGTGGATTGGTCAACTCAACGATTACCTATTATTGCATCAACTGCAATTTGGTCAGCGAATTAGCGCCAATCTACAAGGAGCCACTTAAAACACTCAGGCATCATGAGGTACGAATTTTGTTGGTTTAAAGAGTGAAATCATTTAATATAAGGAAATCTTTTGTCGTTATTTTAGACAATCTCGATATTATTTTGACTTGGTTTTGTATTTACGATCCGTTTTGGTGTAAAAATTTATCTGATTATAATAATTAAATTATTTGAATTAATTCTGCCTTGGAAAGCATCGATTATTTCGGCTTGTTTGACTAGGTTGTGTCAATTTATCACTTTTTTTCGGAAATTGCCTTTTTTTTAGGGGGATTACTGATAATTTTCCGATAAGTTTGAAGTTCGAATAATTACAAAAGTTTAGCATAAACTGACCTAGAATGCCAGAGCTGTGAATTAACTATTTATTCGGAAGAATAATTGATTTATGTTTGAGAAAACTACAACAAAGAGTCATTTGACTTATTCAGTTTTAGGTTTTTGCTGTCTTTTTTTTCTATTAATATTTATTTATTTGTAGATAAAGTTTATCATAAGGATATCATTAATTATTTAATTAATCAATATTTTCTTTCTAAGGATAATTTCCTATGAGCTTTGAACTTTTACGTAGAAGTGAAAAAAATTTATAATTCGATTTCAATTGATGTTAGTTAGCTTTTGAATCGTTTCTTAATAAATGTATCAATTATTATTTTCAGTGTCATTAAAGTAGTGGTACCCATAAAATTTTCTATTACAATGAAAAAGATTCTCAAGAATCTAAAAAATCGGCAAATAATTAATTGCTTTGTTAATTAACGCCTTTAAGTTCTATGAACTAACTAATTGCATTAATATTTCATATTTCATTTATTACACCGTCAGGGTAATTTCCTAGTAAATATCAATTATCATTTATTTTTATGTTTTTTATCCATTGTTAAGTAATGTGTAATTAGTCAGTAACCGACATAATCTTATCAGCCACTTAACATCTAATTACCTAAACAAACATTTCATAAAATTTACTATTTTTAGCATCCCGAGACACCCACACCTTTGGCCAATGTCGGTGAGCAAAATCAACTTCATAGGCGCAGTTTAAGTATGGACTCGGGATTAAATCGCAACCAGAAAAAGTGTCAACTATGTCTCTTCAATCGATACGATTTGTTTCCCGAAAAGAATAAGTCGCTGTTTGGTCCGCAAATTTGTCAGCACAATAAAAGACCGACGACTATTAATAACTACCAGACTTTAGCTGAGGTTAAGGCAGAGAAGCCGCTGCAGTTGCCTGTGAGAGCTATTTATACTGCTACTGATAGTTTGGTTAGTTTAACATTTAATTTATGAAATTTCAAAGGTCATTTATATTAATTTTCAATCAATTGTAGATCTCACCATTTAAGCGCCAATCTTCCTTTCCGAACACCAATCAAGAAGTGACCAAGTGCCAGAAGCTGTTCGACGATAAAGAACTCATTTCCTGTAACATTTGCGGTATTTGCAACAAAAATCATTCTGAAAACAAAAATAGTGGACGCTTCACTGTCACCACATTATCCAGGACCAGTAAACATCAATCTTCACTCAATAAGCAGCTGCAAAGTTTAACATTACCAAGAGGAGCTGGAGGAGTTTTAGTAGCAGTTAAGGATTGGATCGTGGAATCGACTGAGAATCAGTTTGACAAATTTTCGAAGCATCGACAGTTAGTCAAGTCGACTAGCTTGAGTTGTGGAGCAAATATGCCAGATAATTTTTATGAGAATGTGCAAAATCAATCCAATAATAATCCAAGCGGCAGCAATCAGGCGTACGAGAATCAGTCGATCATTAGAAGACATCGCGAGGAGCAGCAGGTGAGAATTTGTGGAATATTTAAAAGTTATTAAAATTAACCTTGAATTGATTTAATTAAAGCAACAATCAGTGGACCAAAACCGTAACCCGGAAGTGTCTGCAGTGGGTGGTCCAATTTATGCAGTAGTAAACAAAGCTCGTGGTGGAAAAGATGCCGCAAAATATTCTTACATCGGTCTTGTGGACCCTAGCAAAAACACTGATTTGTTAGTGTTCGATAATGTAGATAGCAATCACTTGAACAATAATCAGACGTCAAAGCTGTTAAACTTTGGGGAAAGTAATTTGAAGACCACGTCGCACATACAATCGACACCTTGCTTGAGTGTGGGAGAGAGTGGAGCCAGTGGAGAGTATTATTCCAAGGTTAGAAAATTTATCATTACATTGAAATTTTGTTAAATTGTAGTTTCAAGATATTTATGACTGAGTTCAATGAAAAATTTGATAAATGTATAAAATACTTTTAATTTTCGAAGCTTATTGTTTCAAGTGGAGTACTTAGAAGAACGTTATCTCTAGCTTATTAGTGTTGTCAGTAGAAAAACTTTTATCACAGTTATTTCATGATCGAAGTGGAAATAATAATACACTCAATTTTTAGGTGTGGAAGGGACCAAAGAAGCCAATGGACAAATCTGCTGCAGTACTCGGCTCTCCAGCTGCTATTCCAAGAATGTGGACCTGCACCAAGTGTTCTTACGCTTACAATCCAATGTGGGTGGAGCACTGTGATATTTGTGAATCAAATCGCATCACAGCATCTCTTACGCAACCCAATTTGATCACATTGACAAAGAATAGTGAGGAGCAAGGAGGAAAAGACAATATGAACAATAATGTTAGCAAATTGGTGATGTCGAAGAGCACTCATGGGTTTGATGAGCTGCCAACGTCGATGAGAGTTCCAATGGCTACTTTTGAACAAGATTTAGAGGATGATTTTCAGTTTATGCCTGGTTAGATAAATTTTATCTTAACCATTGAATAAATTTCTAAAATCTGTAAATTTTGTTTTTAGCAGATTCTCCATCTGGTGAAGAAGAATGGGCTTGTAAAAAGTGCACTCTAGTAAACTCTGGCAAAGCCAACGCTTGCGTGGTCTGCGGAGGTTCAAAACTGCGGAGCACAACAGCTGTAGAAGATATGACTCTACGTAAAGGAGAATTCTGGTCGTGCGTTCAATGCACTCTCAAAAATTCTTTAGCCACGAACATCTGCGTCGCCTGTAAAGCTGCCAAGCAAATTCAAAATGTTTCTCGACCGCCCAATTTTCGACCTTACACTGCGTCAACATCAGCTACTTCATCCACGCCGACTACGCCTGGAGGAAGTAGTAAATCTTCTAGCACTGATCATCACTCGCGATCATCACAAGCCCCTGCGTCTACTCCAAGGTAAATATTTTATTTTAATCAGTAGAGATGGATAAAATCTAATTTAATGAAATTTTAGCACACCAGCAGCAAGTAGCCTCATGCCTCCACCCACCCGAGTCTCTCGCTCACCTTCACCAAACAAACATGCTGCTGGAGCGATCCCGAAACGTCACAGTACTGGAGCTGTCCTCACAAGAGTCGGCAGTGGTCACGCTAGTCACTCATCTAGTCATAGTTCAAACAAAGAAACTGCTGCGAATGCTGCGAGCGAGCAAAAAGCGACCTCAAGGCACAATAATGTTAGTTCTAGCTCAAGTGGTGCATCCAGTGCTTCGGTGAAAATGTGGATTTGTCCAGCTTGCACGTATGAAAACTCGGCTGCTAGTGTAGTTTGCGAAATTTGTTCTAGTCATAGGAAATCGATTACTGAGAATAATATAGGTGGAGTGGGACCAAGTCCTAATATTCGGTAAGATATTGTTAATAATTAATGTAAAGATTAAACTAATCAAAATTTCTTATTGAAGTGTCGTCGAAGACAGTCGCCACGAATCAAAATTAATGGAAAATTTGCGTTTACAAGAAGAGTCTGAAGCTCTGAGCAAATGGGAGAATATTATCCAATACTGCAAGGAGAACAACGAACTCTTCGTGGATGACTCTTTTCCACCCGCTGCCAAAAGCTTGTATTACAATCCAACTGGTCATGCTGATGCCAATCCTGTGGTGCAATGGAGGAGGCCTTCTGAGATTAATTGCGATGGAGGGAATTTTCCTTGGGCGATTTTTAGGACGCCATTGCCTTCAGATATTTGTCAAGGAGTGCTTGGTAATTGTTGGCTGTTAAGTGCGCTTGCTGTGCTCGCTGAGAGAGAAGATTTAGTCAAAGGGGTGCTAGTTACTAAGGATGTTTGTCTACAGGTAACAAATTATTTCATCATGTAACAAACTATGTAACAAATTAAATATGTAACAAACTCCAATTTTGTCTTTTTCAGGGCGCATACCAAGTTCGTCTCTGCAAAGACGGGAGATGGACAACAGTACTAGTCGACGATCTCTTACCCTGTGACAAACGAGGCCATCTAGTATATTCTCAAGCGAAACGGAAACAACTTTATCTACCTTTAATCGAGAAGGCTGTTGCAAAAATTCACGGGTGCTACGAAGCTTTAGTGTCTGGGCGAGCTATTGAAGGATTGGCTACTTTGACTGGTGCTCCTTGTGAAAGTTTACCCTTACAGCCATCTAGTATTCCAATACCGAGCGAGGATGAGCTGGACAAAGATCTAATTTGGGCACAGCTTTTGAGTTCAAGGCTTGTGAAGTTTTTAATGGGCGCTAGTTGTGGAGGTTTGTTACCTCTTTTTTGAATTTTTCAAAAAGAAAATTTAATTTCAAATTATTTTAGGAGGCAATATGAAAGTGGACGAAGATGAATACCAGAGCAAAGGACTAAGACCAAGGCATGCCTACTCGGTGCTAGATGTTAGAGATATTCACGGTCAACGCTTGTTAAAACTGAGGAATCCTTGGGGACATTATTCTTGGCGGGGTGATTGGTCAGATGATTCAGGTTGGTTTTGCACTTGGAATATCTTGGGACTTTTTAAATAACATTTTCAATCATAGACCAATGGACTGATGAGCTACGCGATATTTTAATGCCACTAGGAGCTTCTGAAGGAGTGTTCTGGATCTCTTTTGAGGATGTTTTGAGGTTTTTTCATTCTTCAATTTTAAGAGCCTTGCAATTTTAATAAATTGAATTTTTCTACTTTTAGATACTTTGACTGCATCGATATTTGTAAAGTTCGTTCTGGATGGAATGAAGTTAGGTTATTAGGAACATTACAACCGCTCTGCTCTTTATCCTGCGTCCTATTGACTGTTTTGGAACCAACTGAAGCTGAATTTACTCTTTTTCAGGAAGGACAAAGGTTTTTAATTTGAAATTTGATTTGATTTATGAACGATTCATTAATTTTGGTACTTTTAAGGAATTCGGAAAAGTCTCAAAGATCTCAGCTGGATCTCTGTGTCGTCGTTTTTCGTACCAGAAACCCAGCTAACCCAGAAGTGGGTAGATTAGTGGAGCATAGCAAGCGACAGGTGACCTATTTAGTTGTTTTCAATTTTATCAATTAATTAATGTTTATATTATTTTAGGTCCGTGGCTTCGTTGGTTGTCACAAGATGCTTGAAAGAGATCTCTACTTACTAGTTTGCTTAGCCTTTAATCACTGGCACACAGGCATTGAGGATCCTTCGCTTTACCCGCAATGTGTGCTCGCAATTCACAGCTCCAAAAGACTGTTGGTGGAGCAAATTACACCGCCTCCTTATTTGCTGGCCGATGCCATTATAAGTCTGACGTTGACCAAAGGACAGAGGCATGAGGGTAGGGAGGGAATGACAGCGTATTATTTGACTAAGGTTTGTTTTTTGTGATTTTAATTTAATTGAGGAATCAAATTAAAAATTTCTTCTGATTAATCAAATTCAAGAAAAATCGATCAAAAAATTATTTTATAATAAATATTTTAGGGTTGGGCTGGTCTCGTAGTGATGGTTGAAAATCGTCATGAAAACAAATGGATCCACGTCAAGTGCGACTGTCAGGAGAGCTACAATGTGGTCTCAACCCGAGGTGAATTGAAAACTGTAGATTCTGTTCCGCCGCTTCAACGACAAGTCATCATAGTTCTCACGCAGTTAGAAGGTAGTGGAGGTTTTAGCATTGCACATCGGCTCACGCATCGATTAGCTAACTCCCGGGGATTACACGACTGGGGAGATCCTGGAGACACACACTGCCCGCCAATTGATAACGTTTATGGCCTCCATTCTCCACGTTTGATTACGTGATTCTGAATATTTTACCTTAATTTTTGTCAATTTTTATCGGTTTATTTAGAATTTTTGGTTTGAACCGAACTTTTACGAAGACTTACGAAAATTACCGAAGTCTCTAAATTTTTCCGAGATTTTTAATAAATTCCAAAATGTTTGTAAATGGTTTCCGAGGCTCCCCGAAATTTACCAAAGATGTCCGAACCTCATTAAGGTCCTTAAAAACCACCAGAATAACTGGTCACATCCACATTCCGTCTATTTTGTTGCACTTTTTTGCATTTTTAGTTTATTTTAAGTTTAACTTGAGTTAGTTTTTAGTTGAATTTGAGTTATTTGTGTCTTTGAAGACAACTTTGTACTGAAAGTCTTCAGAATCAGACCCACAATCAAGTTGTACCAAAAAAGTTTGTAATTTTGCATTTATTTGAATTTTATTTTTTATAATTTTTACTGAAACAATAAACTGACATTTTTGTTAGATAATTTAGAAGAAAAACTGCTAGAGTTGCAGGCAGAAATTTTGCAAATATTGTAGAAAGGAAGAATAATTGAATGTGATATGAATTAATTAATTTTAGAAGAAAATCACCTTGCATTAAAGGACTAAAAAAACTAATAAGCGAATTTTGAGAGTAAATAGGTTATCACTTATCACAATTTTACTTTATCTCACTGATTTTGATTTCTAGTTTGTAAAATTCCAAAGATTTGAACTGAAAGAGATTATAGTTTTTTAAATATATTAATTAAATTAATTAAATGGATTTTTTGTAGTATTGAACCTAATTGAGGCCATAAAACATACCACAGACAATGCTCAATAGATAAATTTAAGATAAATTACAAGTTCAACGATTTTTTAGGGATACGCAGTTTTTGTACAATACTTTATTTTTGAATCTAGATGATTTGATGAAATGGATCGCAAATATTTTTGAACAGGAAAATATTCTAGGTCCTTTACATCAATTATTTAAAAGAAAATATTGATTTGAAAAACCAATAACTGTACTGTATAGATATTAATTGATTGTTTCGTCGTTTGCCATCCCTCATCTGCTCACCAAAAGTAATTAATTCAAGTTGCCCATGTTTATTTTGTTGACAACTATGATACAAAACTACCTAATAATTCATAATATGTCATAATTCATCATACAGCTGAATTACAAAAGAATTTACCATTCAATCCCAAATAAAAAGTTTAAAAATACATGTAAAGTTCTTTGATTAAAAAATGATTGTAAAAAAAAACAGAAAAAATAAAATTTATAAGTTTCAGCGTTTTAAAAATTTATTAATTGTGTTTTATTACTTCTCCGCCAAATCGGAGAAGCATTGTTTTCGTCCCAGCATTTTCAGGGTTTTTTGACCTTATCTGATTTTTTCTAACTTTCATCAAAATTCGAGAATAAGTCATGTAGTACTTACACTTTGTAAGGCAAAACTTACCTTATATCAAAATTAAAGAAAAAGTCCAGTTGTAATTACATTTTGTCATAAAGGAAAAAGTCATGAAGGAATTTTAATTAATACACAATTCCAAGTTAGCGGAGAAGTCCTGCTCAGCTCACAAGCTGCACAACTAGTTTAAATTTCAATTTGGAGAAATTAATCAGTTTGTCATAGTTGATTAATCAATTTTTGATTAAATGATTTATAAAATCCAAAAATCAACTGAAATAGCGGGAATATTTGACATTGTATTTGTTTACATTTTTTGCCGGAAGTAAAATATTAAAGTAAATAGTGAAATAAAAAGCTAATGCACTAGTTGAACACAAAGAATATATCCAAAGTACCGTTTATAGTCCTAACCAAACATCAGAGTATCAAATCCGAAATGAATCTCATCGATTTAGAGCCAAAAGAAATTAAAAAATTAGACGAAAATGTTGTCAACAAGATAGCTGCCGGGGAGATCATTCAGAGACCAGCTAGCTGCTTAAAGGAGCTCATTGAAAATTCGTAAGATCATAAAATATATAACTACTCTAACTAAATAACCATTATTGTAGAATTGACGCAAAATCCTCTCAAATCAACATTGTGATAAAATATGGTGGTTTAAAATTCCTCCAGATCTCAGACAATGGCACTGGTATTAGAAAAGAAAACTTATCAATCTGCTGTGAAAGATTCACTACATCCAAACTCACCAATTATGAAGATTTGCAGTCAATGACAACTTATGGATTTCGAGGAGAAGCATTGGCTAGTATTAGTCACGTTGCGAGACTCTCTATCCAAACAAAAACAAGAAATGCTCAGTGTGCTTACAAGTATATTTTATAAAAGTACCTAACCTAGTGGATGAATCAATATCTCATTTATTTTAGAGCTCAATACGAAGATGGCAAGCTTAAATCGCCACCAGTTGCTGTAGCTGGGAATCAAGGGACACAAATTACAGTGGAAGATCTTTTTTACAATGTTCCTATTCGGCTGACTACATTAAATATCCCTTCTGAAGAATTTCAAAGGATCCATGATATTGTTGAGAGATACGCTGTTCACAATCATAACATCGCATTTTCACTAAAGAAGCACAGTGAACCAAATTCTATCAAGTAATTCGATCACTGGCTATTTCTCAGGCAATTTCTCTCTAATAATTCATAATTTTAGAACAACTCCCAGCTCTTCTCCAGTAGACAACATAAGAATTCTATTTGGAAACACAATGGCTTCAAACTTGATGCAAATCTCTTGTGCTGATGACCAGCTTAAGTTCAAAATGTCCGGCTATGCTACTAATGTCAACTATTCCACCAAGAAGAGTAAAATGTTCCTCTTCATCAATAATAGATCTGTCGACTGCCCAGCCATTAAAAAGTCGATCGATGAGCTTTACTCTGTCTTCCTTCCAAAAGGTCAGCATGGTTTTGTGTATATCAGCCTGGAAGTGGATCCACGTAACGTAGACTGTAACGTCCACCCTACAAAAGCGGAAGTTCACATCCTCTTCGAAGACCGAATCACCGAAAAGATCAAAAGTGCCATCGAAGAGCAACTTCTGGGATCAAATGACACCAAGAAAATGTACACTCAATCACTTCTACCAGGAGCTTCACAAGTCACTGCTCTAGATGAAAGCAGATCTAGTGTAGCTGATCAAATTGCACCAAAATTTGTGGTGAGGACTGACTGCAAAGAACAAAAAATCGACAAGTTCTTCGCTAGCCAATCACCTGACGACAGTGGATCACCAGCAGTTGCAGTTTATCGAACAGTCTCGAAAATTTGTATGCAGTCATTGGGTGAAGAGGATTCGAGAGAAGTTTTTGGTAGTCAGAAGACGTAAGAGTTTTCTTCCAATTGGTAAGTTCTGCATTTTTTACACAATTTTTTTTTTTTTCAGAGAAACAAATTTGTCGAGCATCCTTCATCTGAGAAAGGAAGTGGAGGAGAGTTGCAAGGAGGATTTGCGGGAAATTGTTATGCAACTGACTTTTGTCGGAGCCATTGACACCCGCCAGTGCTTGGCACAATCAAATACGAAACTTTTGCTATGCAATACTCAGAAATTATGGTAAAATTTTTAAAAAATGGTTCACACTTAAAGATTGTAATTTTGATTTAAAATTTTAGCGAAGAAATGTTTTACCAGCTCCTCGTTGCTGACTTTGGAAACTACAACAAAATTGAGTTTGAGCATCCAATGTCGATCAAGAGACTCGCTCTGCTTGCCCTGAAATCTCGAGAATTCAAAGATTTCCCACTTGAAGTCGAACCAGAAGAAAAAGCTGCAGAGATCGCCGAAACTTTCCAGGAGAACTCGAAAATGCTTGCGGAATATTTTAACATTCAGATTAATGAGAATGGAGAACTTGAAAGTTTGACGATGCTCTTAGAAGATTTCTTACCAGCGATGAGTAAACTTCCGTCCTACATCATAAATCTTGGAACAAACGTCGATTGGACGGATGAGCAGGAATTTTTCCGAGGATTTTTCCGAGAAACTGCGATTTATTACTCCAAAATTTCTCTGCTTTCCGATGAAAAAGATTGGAAGTGGCTGTTGGAGCATGTGCTGTTTCCTGCTGTGAGAAAGAGGTTGTTACCTCCCAAGAGTTTTGATGAGGATAGTGTCATTTTGCAGCTAACGAGCTTGCCGGAACTTTATAAAGTTTTTGAGAGATGTTGAGCAGTTTCTTAGTTTACGTTTTAATCTAAGATTAAATATTTAAGCTAGGATTAACTATTTTATATAAGTTTATTTAAATTTTTTGAAAAGTTGGGAACAAAAAAAATTAAGATTTTAAATCAAGATTTCAGTCTTTTTGTACTCAAAAAACCTGAAAAAAGCCATAATAAAATAAACTCTTATATAATTTTCATATTTTTTATTCAGCATATTTTTATTCACTAAAGTTCAACTTATTTATTTATAGGTAGTTTTTCCTTATTTTTTTCATTATTCACTTTTAATCCTACATAGAAAGAATGTACTTGCATTCCATTTAAATTTTGAATTTGCAGTTTCCTCGCAATTTTTTATTTTTAGTATTTTTGCAGTTAGTGACACTCCCCGAAAATTCTCATCCATTTCCCTTCAGATTTTATACTAGATTCACGAGCAACTTGAAAGAAATTAAAATACATTGGAAAAACTATATTGGCACAAAATTTTATAAAAATTGCTTAAATGCTTATAAATGCAAGAGGAGTTGCTCGAGGGCCGGATAATGTGGAGATTTGGGGAGCTGTTACGGGGCTTAGTACGATATGTACGATTAAAGTTCAAAATCTGTGTTCAAAAAGCATTTTAAATAAGTTTAGTCACACTATTTTAGATTTTTCTGGATATTTAGGGTTTCGACCCGAGTGTCAAGATTTTGCAAATATTCCTTGGAAGATGCATTCAAGTACCTTAAAAATGATATTTGAATAGAAAACCTAAGAAATAACGTTCAAAAAACTAACCAAGGGCATAAACCATTAATATCCATATTTTTTAGTTATTTTGCGTTTTCTTGAAAATATTGCAAATTTTTAGTCATAATGTAGTCAGTTCCATTCCAAAACAAAGTTACACATAAAAATCACGCTTATCCTTTCACTAAAGTCCTAAAATCTCTACAATTTAGAAGAATTTAAAGATAAATTAGGTGATTTAAGAGAATTCATTAATTAGATTTTTAATTATTTTAATTTAATTTAATTAATTTAGTTGGATAATCCAAATATTACTCATTTCCAAACATTTCTATAGAAATTTTTTACAAAATCAGCCGAATCCTAAAGTTTGTAAGAAATTTTCAAATAAAAATTACCATTTTTTTTTGACAAACTAAAATTTTTCTAAAATTTACGCCAAAATCAAGAGTCAGTCAAATTAAACGCTTAAGATTATCAAAATCATAATCATTCTTTAATCAGAAAGTTTTAACAACAAAGTTTAAAATTTCTCTTCAAATAAAGTGCCAAAAAACATTTGCAAAATTAAAAACTTAAAAAAGATAATTTTCGTTAGAGATCGATTTGCATTTTGATGATTTCACTAGGGTTCAAATTTTTACTTGGGTCCATTAGTGAAAATTTCAAAATTTTATCAAATATTTTCCACGTGGGTCAATTTCCGCTAAAATTCAATTTAAACTAAAATTTATAAATTTCTACCTACATCAATTAATCATGGATTAATCGATTAATCAGCTGATCTTTATAATACTGTAACATTAAAAGATATTCTCATTTTGTAAATTAAAATTTCCAAATAAAATAAAAACTAAAAAATATCAACTAAAAAGATTTATCAATTATGTTAATTAATTTAATTAAATAACTAATTATTCCTGATTAAGTAGTGAGTTTTTACTGTTTTAGTACTTAAATGTTAAATCGAATGTTTGTTTTGTTTTTAAAATTAGTTTTTATGGTTTTGTGGAATTATTGGTGGACCCGAGGGGAAAGTTGGTTTGAAAATCCTTGAATTACATGGTAGTATGATAAAATGTATCAAGACACATTAAATGTATAAAAATACACTAAATTACACGTTAGAAAAATCCACTCACTTATTTTTTATAAACCACACCGATCCTCGTGAATCCACCTCCATTCCTTTCTATTACTTTCGTTTTGTCTATAAGAGGTAGGCAAATATTCTATTTTATAATCGTTCCTATTTTTTTCAAACTTTCTGTCATATTTTCTACATTTCTACTTGCAGTGTATATAAATATTGTTATCCTGGCTATGTTTTTATTAAAATGTATTTTTAAATGTTTTTCTGCATACTTTAATAAAAAATAATTCTTATAAATTTATAATCCTGCGTTTAATTGTTTTTAAAATTTACTTTACTGAAGGAAAGAACTGTTAAAAATCTGTTTAAATAAATATGTTCATCTTAATACTTAGCGCATTATTAATTATGTAAAATTATGGTTATGGTTTTGTATTTTAAAAATTAATTTGTCTATTGTTTCTCTTTGTATTATTGGTTGGTTGTTTTTATTTAATATTTGGTTTAAAATTGTTGTGTGTTTTGGAAAATTATAAAAAAATAGATTTTTAAGCTATTTTTCAGTTCTATTGGAGTTTTTGTTATTGTTTTTCTGTTGAGTTGTATGAAAAAAGAGGCATTTTCTGTTTGTATTTTTTTTTTTGCAGTTTTGATTGAGTTTTCTATTTATCAGTTTAGAAAATCTGGAAACATAAATTTCAACTAAAATGTGGTTTAAAGTCTCAACAAAAAACAAAAGAAATCATAAAATTTGAAAATTACTAAAAAAAGTTTTGGCTAAAAATTCAAAAATTATGAAACTTAAATTCTAACCTTAAAATCTAAATTCATTCAAAAAAGTCCTATCCTTATTAATAATCTTCACGCTAAACTGAATTAAAACTGAGCTAAACAATATTTAAAAATATTTTCCTTTAAAAAAATTTCAATAAGGTTTCTCAACTAAAATTTTTGCATTTTGACAATTTTTTTTTTGCATTTCAGGAATGAGATCTGCTATGTTTATATTATTTAGAATATTTCATAATAATTATATAGGCGGGCTCTGGAAATCAGTTTAAATAGATTCAAAAGTCAAAAAGGTCTTATGACGTCACAAGAATTCATAAAATTAAAATAAAATTTAACGAGAAAAGAAATAATTCAAATAAATGCAAAGTAAAATTGTTAAATTGTCGATAATATCGTAAAATCAACGAAACAGAAACGAAAATAGAAAATATGTAATAATAAGCAGTTTATAAGAAAATTATCAATATTTCTTAGTTTTCCTTAGTTTTAAGAGAGTTCTAACTATTTTTTCATACTAGATTTTGTTGATTTTCACTTGAGTTGGAGGTGAGATGAATAATATGGGATACTTCAAAGTTTTCCACTTGGGTCAAAAATTTGTGATGTTAACCTCAAAAATTCAACTCAACCTCTCCCCTCTCGAAAACCTCCAACATTTCTAGACAAACTGAAAGCGCTGTCTCACTTGGCGCACAAGCTTCTTCTTTCCCTTGTAGGCAATAGTAATATTCTCGATCAGCCGCGAGAAATGAGCTGGACCATCTCTAGCCAGTACAAATGTGTCACGTGCTTTGCTCAAAAAGTCTATAAAGTCGCCATAGTGACGTGGGGAGATGTGAGATAGTCTGGAGAAGAAAATTTAGGTTAGAATTTGTACATTTTGAGGTTTTTCATTAATTAAAGGAAACTTACCGAGAATGAGTTGTATTTACATAAGCGGCAACGGCCGCCTCCAAAAGCTGATTCAAAGGCTCCCTATCGTAGCTTAGTTTGGTGCAAGAACGCATGTTGTTCCCTAAAATTCACAAAAATTATTAGAAATTTTTAATACAAAAATTGGGTCATAAAATCTAAATTTTAAATTTCGCGCCTAAAACGAGTTTTTAAAAAAATTCGAAAGAAAGAAGAAATTACCTCTATGATGTCCTCCAAAGTGACTTAATCCTGGATTAGGAACACTGCATCTCCTGAGAATATCCGACAAAACAGTCGCACACTGAACATTTTTCACCACCAACGGGATCATCTTCGATAACTCAGCCTTCCCCAAAGTATGACTCAAAGCACAAGCCCAATGAATGTCATTGATTGCTGGATGTGAGTCTTGATTGTATGCCAAGTGAACATTTTTCATGGCCAAAATGGCCAGATTGTAGGCGCGAACAGGAAAACCGCGATGTTCCATGTAGCGAGCGATGGTGAAGAGTTGACTTGAGGTCATAATGTGATTCGCTGCGTCAATGACGATGTGATAAGCGGCTTCAAAGGCCATAGGGTCGTTTTCACAGAGTGTAAGGGCGTTTAGAGCACAGTTGGGAGGATCTTTGGTGGCACATTGAAGGGCTAAAGTGCGGGCACAAGATGAAAGGTCTTCTTGTTGCTGTGAAGGATAAAAATGGTTAAAATATAGCACTGAGCTCAATTAAAAATCACCCTTCTCACCTTAATGTTCAAATTGAGTCTCAAAATAGTAGAATGACTCATGATTGTAGTGGCAACTGGTCCAGTCGCTTCCGTCGGAGTGAAAAGATCATACCAATTCTGCATAATGGAGATGGTAGCATCTAATCCCAGCTGTGTAGCACAAGTAACCAACCATCTAACCATCTCACGTCTCCTCCAGTTCAAGCAAGTCAAAGTCATTCTCATCACTTGCAAACCAAGCTCAAAAGCTACTCCCAAGAGAGTTTGACTTCTCGGTCCATTTTCTGGTGTTGCGAACCTAAAGGCGTCTTGCGCTAGCTTGAAGAGATGTGTGGAGCTGTGAATATTTTGCCTAGCATTTTCTAACACAGAAGCAAGTCGAACTTTATCGCCTTTGGAAGCGCTGAGCATGGTTGAGCTCAAAGAGCACTGCTGAGACTCTAAATGACCTAAAGTCCACCATCTAGGATATGGAGAGTTGACATAGTTTGGATTTGTTGGTGGCGCTGAACCGTCCATTGGATTGTCTCCTCTCACATTTTCTAGGATTGGGAATCTCATGGCGCGCAATCCAATCTTAAATGCAAGATCTGGGTATTGATTCAATAACGAAGCAAATAGGAATCTCGCTAAAGTGTGCATTGGAACCGATTCAGGATGAATTGATTCTCCAAATCCACTAGTAGGACCACCATCCATCATTTGAATGCTCAAGTTCTTGATAATCTCCACTAAAAGTTGATCCAAGTCAACATTCCTCAATCTAGCGATCAGTTGATCTTGTTGCTTGCAAATCAAATGCTGAGAATACAATCCTTGCGGCATTATGCGTTGCTTGCCAAGAGCAAGTATGGCAGCTTCAAAGGCAAGAGTCAGGAAAGTTTCTGTCGAATCTTTGGAGCCAGGAACTTGGATGTGTTTGTACTTTGGAGCAATTATGTTGCTGTCTTCTACTGCAGGATTTGGTCCGTTCATTCTTCCATTCAAGCAAATGTTGCTGACTTCAGATGTGGAGATGCAAGCCTCGGTTAAGGAGTCAAAGATGCAGGCAACAGCATCCAAGGGGAATTCAACTGAAAGATTTAAATAAAATTATTAAATAAATAATTGACGGGTTGACTCGCTTTAATTCGCAAGTCCATGAAATGCATTTGGTTAAAAAAAAACAAAAGACTCACCTTCACATCCAACAGCACAATCCAAACACTTGGAAACACAATTTGGATTCTTTTTGTTGAATTTAAAGTCAGCTGGTACCAAAGCATTTGAAGTAGAAGGAACAGCAACACTAGAGCTAGAGCTTGAAGCTGTTTGTGGTCCTGCACTAGATCCACTAGCAATACTGGAAGATCCAGATGATGTACCAGGAGCACAGCTTGCAGAACTTGGAGCCACTGCTGGTCCTTTCGAGGTGGAAGCTCCATAGTTCACAATATTATATTTGGCTTGCTCGGGAATAGTAGCTGGCACAAGAGCTGTTGATGTTGATGGTTTTGGATCCACTACTGCTGGTACTGGTAATTGTGGATTTTGTGGAATATTAGAATTACACTGAACTCCTTGAATGGCTCTAAAAGCTCCCAGTGGCTTCTCAGTCGGTTTACAGTTCTTACACGCAGAGGTAGATGACGATGGCATCGGTGGCGGCATTTGCGCTGGATTTGGCTTTAACAAACAATTACTTCTCATGCATCCATTGCAAAATTGAGATCCTTGGTTTCCTGAACTTCCTGGTTGCATTTGTGGTGCGTGATGTTGATTTGAGTGATGTGGAGGTGGTCCAGGATATTTATTCATCTGGTAATCATATTTGGAACTGCTAGAGCAACCGTTATTACAATGAGATCGTCCGCAATAACTTGGCGGCTTTTCTTGAGGCGCCGCCAAAGTGCAGCACATTGACTTGATACAAGGACGCTTTTGATGCATCTGGCACATGGCAACACTCGAGCATGATATGTTTTTGGAGCAGTCATAGTATTTATTGCCATACATTTGTTGAGATGGTCCTTGTGAAATTGGCCTTGAAGAAGAGTGAGATGAAGAATGTCCAGAAGAATGTCCAGATGAATGTGAAGATTGTCCAGAGTGTCCAGCATGATTAGCTGGCATAGAAGCTGGTGGTGGTGGACCCAATGAATTACTTGGTGGACGCACCGCAGCAAATGAGCAGGGAATTGGACAATTTGGCGATTTAACCGGAAAATTGTGGATTGATGGTTGGGGCTGCTGATGATAATGGCACATGCATTGCTGGCTCATCTGCTTGGATTTACCAGGCATCAGATCTTTAGGGGCTTCATATTTTGGAGGACGCATCATTTGCTGTGACGCTGCATTGTCTTCAACTGCAGGTGCAGCAGATGGAACGGGTTGCACTGCTGGAGTCTCTTCAGGACATTTATGGCATTCTGTTGAACATTCAGGAGCTGGATTTGCTTGAATTGCCGGAGTTGCTTTGGAACTTGAGCTCGTGTAGCTTGATTTGTGAATGGTGAACTCGAATAGTTTGTTCAGCTGACAATCTTTGCATTTTGAATTGTTGCAATCATTCATCGAGCTGGTTGAATGAGATGCCAAGTATTTTGGAGGTTGTTGTTGAGGAATGGGCTTGTATTTGTGCCAAAGAGTTTGGGCGTCTTTCTGCAGTTGCTTCATGGTTCGAACAACGGAAACACTTAATCTGTAATAAAAAATTTGTAGTTGTAATAAATTAAATTAAAATTACAAATAAATAGTAAACCAACCTCAAAGCAGCATCTAAATGCCCATGAGACCTCAAACTATCAATCCTAGCAGCGCACATGGCCATTGGTTCATGCCACAGCGGTTGCCCAAGCAAATTAAAATTACTCTTGGCTGGTGTACTGTTAATCATCACACTTCTACTACTTCCCGCGATCTGAACAGAATTGTCACTAGCCAAAGAGTAAGCATCACTAGCCAGAATGTGCTTCAAATGAGCATTTTCCCAGGTCATATTTACAGCATCCAAAGCTTTATGGAAAATCGTTCGAGGGGTTTTATTAGTGGTTGTTTTGTTCACCGATCCTCCATTATTTAGCTTCAATTTTTTGTTTGGTTTCAGTTGATCGTAAAAGAGATCTCTTCCCCGATGATTCTTCTTATTTTTGTTGGCCGGTTCAACTTCGTTTAATTCTTCATTTTGCTCCCCGTTTGGTATATTTAAAGGCTCTTCATCACCCGGATTAGAATTTTCTTCAGGATTTACTTCTGGGTTGGCAACGGCCATCGCTTCATCGATCTCAATATCTTTGTTGTCTAGTTCAAGGTAGTTTAGGTTATCGATCTTTAAAATGGCTTTTTGGTCGGGCAGATATTCATCGTCCATGTCCTATTTTTTTAAGGAAAAATTTAATATTAGAATAACCGTTAAAAATTGTTCAATTAAAAAATCTTACCCTTTTCCCCGCTTCCTCGACCCTCCTGATATTTTCCAAAATTTCATGTTCGTCCCTGATTGCGTCCTCATCCATGCTCTCTCTGCTACTATCATCATTCTCAGGAACAACAATCGAATGCAAAACCGGCAAACTGAATTTAAAGCAACTTGGTCCAGCTTCATCAGCGTCATTTCTTTCCGGAGCGATAGAAGGGTCATCGATCGAAAGATCATTCATAACTGCGTTATCTTCCTCTTCAATGAAATCGTTGATTCGGTCAATTAAATGGTCGTTATCTTCTTTATTTTCAACTCGCACGTTTTCAAAAATGTTGACATTGTCGATCAAAGCCCTGGGATTTCCTTGCATATCATCCTCATTCTCCTCATCTGGGATCCTTTCGTTAATTTCATCCATCTCCTCATCCGATTCGCTTTCAGAGTCGCTTGATGTGGAACTAGAAGATGAAGAATTCCCATAATTGTTGTTGTTTTGATTTAGGAAATTTCTATTGTTGGGATGATTAGCAGGATTATCGTAGTATCTCTGATGATTGTAATTGTTGTTATTTGCCATTTGTTGTTGCTGCTGGTATTGATGATAAAGAGCATTCCGAGCATTATTTTCTCGGAAAAACCGATTTCGTTCATATTCACGTTCTCGTTGGGAACGAACGCGGTGCTAAAGGGTGGAAAATTACATTAGTAATCATGTTTTTATAATTTCCATGATAAATTTGAGAAATTGAAATGGTTTTAGATACATTTTTGAACTTTAAAAATTTTTGAATATTTTGAACTTTTAATAAATTTTAAAATTTTTTATATTAAATTTTAAAATTTTAAAAATGTTTAAAAATCGAAAAAAATACTCACACTCTCTCTAGCTGGTGGCCTAAAATCAGGATCTTCCTGTGGACAAACGTCAATTTTCGACCATTTGTCCAACAATTCCTTCCAATGATTCCTTTCCATCTGACTGGACCTTGGATTAAGAACAATGCAGACCCAGAGTGACCCTAATTGATCCCAAAGTTGTCTGCACTTTTCTGTCATCGGAGTACCATGACTCTTCCACAAGACTAATCTAGGATCGTTCAAAAACTGTTCTGTAATCAAAGTCAACATTCTCGCTCCATTCGAGTCTTGAGCTCTCAGCATCTCCCGCACTTTTCCAAACAGGCAATTCAGCTGCTTATTACTGTTGTAATAGCTGCCTTGTCCTAGGTAACTTTTCACTGCCTCGCACACTTGCACCTCATCTAAATGCCACGAGTTCTCATCATCTTTGGAGGCGCCAGCAGTCGGATCGGGCGCCCCACAAATGGAATTTATTTCAGACTTGTGATGTAGAATTTCATCGGCGAGCTTCTGGGCAGTGGGTAACACTTCCGTATGATGCTCAGCGATCAGATATTGCACGAACTTTTGCAGTTGTTGGCGATTCATCTGCAGCAGAGTTTCTGTAGTGGAGAAAATTTAAAGGTTTTAGTAATATTTTAATAATTTCAGGAAAAATCAAATGAAAAAAAAATCTTGAAACTCACCGGAAATAGGAACCCGCAATCTGACTTTATTGGCATTCCTGATGCGATAAAGTGCCAATGCCACCACATGATGACACCAAAAGATGTCCTTGGTGTCACAACTGCAGGTCACCGAGGTAATCTTGCACCTATCGAAACTAACCGAAACCTTAAATTTCTTATTCTCTTCCCCTGAGTACTGAACACTAGTCTGCACATCTCCTCCTGCCCCATTATTTTGATTTCCAGCAGCATTGGCACCATTTCCAGCATTTCCCTGATTTGCCTGATTTCTCTCGGCGTTTTGATTATTTTGATTATTTTGATGGTTCTGAGCGGGAATATTGGGGTTTTGGTGGATCAAGTTGAGATTGTTCTGAGATGGGTAGGATGGCAACAAAGCTGATGAGGAGGAGTTTTCGTTTCTACTCGGCTTTGGTTTGATGGCATCAGAGAGAGGTGGGAACGTCCAGACAACGCCACTTAAGTGGAAACCTGAGGAATAAATTTAATTTAGTATATTGAAGGGATTTTTGAAAAATTCGAAAATCGTCGGTTGAATGCTATTTTACACATCTTTGTTTTATTCTTGTATTCTCGTAATTTTTTAAGTTTACCATTTCTAGAAATTTAAAAATACTCAATAATTGCAATAAAAGCATCAATCCAACGAAATCCAATAAAATGTTAAATGAGCTTCATCGATTTATTAAATGAACATCAAATTTCCTTTATAGCCGTTTGCCAGCAACTTCTAAAGTTTCAAAACTCAGCATTTTTAGTCAATAAAATCGAATTTCATTGAAATTTCTTCAAAGAACTCAACTAAAAACCACAAATTCTCTTCTTTTTACTTCAACACATCGAAAAACAACGAAATGTATGAAAAATACACAATGTTCAGACATTTTCGGAGAGAATTTCAGAGTTGGGACTGTAAATTGCCACCATAAAAGTTTAATCATAAAATATGTCGAATTTATTGAATGTGTCGAATTTACATAAAAGGTATTTACATTTAGTGATTCACAAGATAAATGTGCAATAAAATGTATAAAATGGAAAAATGTTTCATAAAATTATTCTATCTAAATCAATTTCCATAAATAAAACATTAATTTCGCTCGTTGACTGGATAAAGACTGGAAATTTATTTAATTGCAGGTTTTTGAGGTTAAATTATATGTGTTAGAATTTTTTACAGTGTTCAGAAAATTTAATTTAATTTTTTCTTCATAAAATAGAAATTTTTCATTTTTTTTTCAAGTTTTCAAAGATTTTCTAAAAATTTTATTTTTTATAAAAATTAGAATTCAAAAATTTTTTGAATTAAAATTTTGGAAAAAAGAAATCTTAACAATTTAATTAGAAAATAAAACATTAATAAAATACCTCCCCAGCAAAAACTTCCTCTTGACAAAATTCATTGAAAAAATAATTTTCCCAATCTGTTCCCAATCTGCTTCAATGAAAAACCTCCTCGAACACTAAAAACTACCCCCAGCGAACTCACACATTCCGAACAAAACGAGAAAACCGTAAAAGTTTTCCAGTTTTGTCCGTAATGTTAATGTTACCCCCTGGACCAATAATCGGAACAGCAAAAAAGTGTAACTCACCGACTTGCAGCACATTCTCGACGCAGTTGCTCTCCAAGAGCTTCAAACCTTTACAGAAACTCAGACTTTGCGAGTCAGATGCGTTGAATGAGGATGCTCTGTGTTGAATAAATTATAAACAGAAAGAGATAAAATAAATGAAAAATACACACATTGGGCCCGACTTTTTATGGTACAGGCAATCAGGGGCTATTTTAGCATGTTTTTGGAAAACACCGAGTGGAAAAGGATAATAGGATTAGGGGTGGATTGTCTCGGGATAAGAAATTTGTTGAAGTTTTGGATTATGATTAATAATAATTTATATGCTATTAAATTAAAGGATTTTTGAAATTAAATGATATTTTTCATTTCCGGGATTTTTATACCTAATTTAATTAATTTAATGGAATTGTTTATATTTTCATCCCGGGACGATTATTTTATTTATATTAAAAAATTCAATTAAAATAATAAATTAAAATTTTTCATTTCCCGGGAAACTATTTACCATCCCGGAACAGAAACTCGTGAGCGATCATTGAATAAATTAATAATCCCTGCATCGAATCAATTTTTATTATCTTTTATCTAATCAAAGGGGTTCTTTTGAGTCTCGGGATATAAAACCTATAATCCTCAATAATTATTTAATTTATTTAGATTTATTTAAACAATAAACAAAAAATCTTTCAAATGATTAATTAACTTGTCGGCTTCTTAAAAAACACAAAAATCATAAAAAATTATCTGAAATTGCATTAATTAATCTTCTTCTAGCTTCACTAATTGGTAATTGAGTAATAATTGGCCCTAATCTCCAGACTACGAATTAAAGATAGTTCAAAAACCCAAAAATCTGATAATAATTGCAGCAAATTTCCACAAAAAACCCGAAAAAGCAACCACAAATCGAATCCCCAATGGAAATATAAGGAAAGAAAGCCCCTGCAGGCAACAGCAGTGACGAGCACGAAGAATATGGTGGGCAATGAATAAACAAGGATAACAAAATGAAGTTGAGCACCTGTCATTCATAATACCAAAAAGAGAGGAGAAAATGCATGGATGATTTAATAGTTCAATCACTCACCTAGACAGACTACTATACATGCAAATGTCCCTTTCGTTTCTCGGGAATGACCAGTAAATGATCCTCCGTTGAACTGGCTCCGGGATGCGATCATAGCGCTCCTCGACTCTCTGAAAAGGCTCATTCTCGGCTACAATGCGGGCGCTAATGTCCAGCAAAGTATCGGGCAGGTACTTGTTCACTAGAGCAGACTGGAACTGGTCGTTGCTGTCGCTGAAGGCAAAATTAATGTTATTTGATCGATTCGCGAAGTCATCTTGGTTCATCTTTTTGGTGGCTCCTTGCTCGATTCCGAATATTATGTCCGCTGAATGGACTCACTGGATGATTCAAAGGCTTATTGCAGCACTTTGTGACGCAACTAGCATTGCTTCAAGCTGTCAATTTCACAATCAAAAGCATAAAAAAGCCATTATTTGAATTAGTCATAAAAATTCTTCTGAATTTTAATTTATTCGAGTTCTGGAAAACCAACACAAGTGCAAAATATTTAAATTCAACTGCATCAGATCGATCATTGAGTCCACTATCTGGCTTATCGCACTCACTATAAACACTCTTAATTGTCCTTGTTCATCCTACGTCTCCCTGGTCACTCACACTCGCCCAACAAAAGGATTTAATCTAATCTAATTACCAATCGTCCGACATTTTGTTGGATCAAATTAATGACTCTTTAAATGAATTCCAGATACTTTTCCTGCACAACGTTGCACTGAGATTGCACACTGCACTATTACGAGTTCAGAAAATCATTATCCAGACCTCATTCGATACAATTCCGCGACTTAAATGAATTTTCTGTAACGATCATTAATTTTAAGTTACTCGTAAATCAAAATACAAATACAAGTTCAACGATTCGTGCTTAAATGCTCTATATGGAATTCTTTAGCTGTTTATACAAGCAAAAATGGATCATATTTTCTTGGCACTTAAGAGTGTTTTTAGCTTGCTGCAACATACTAAATGTAGAAAGAAGTCAATAAACGAACAACCTGTCAAAAATAAACTTATCGAGCCCTGAATTTGTGGGATGGGAACATTTCATCATTGACAGGTGGACTTAAAAATAAAATATAAACAAAAGCGTTTTTGTGAATTAATACCTCTAACTAAGCTATTGCCTAGAATTTAATTGATACAATTCAAGCCGCCAAACAACCTTCAACAGCAAAAATATGGATGATGAAGCAGAGACCTACAAATTATGGAGAATCAGAAAAACTGTGATGCAGGTTAGTAAAAACTTTTGTTTTGACGTATTAATGTATTCAAAAGTTCCACGATATCAATTAGTATCTTGAAATCATTGTTGGATGCTATCCACTAAGCTAATAGCTAAGAAAATGGTTCCTATGCACTTTACAACGCTAACCTAACAATTTCATAATATTTCACTAATTAGCTTCTGGATCTTACGAATTATTAAAATAAATCTTAATATTTTAGTTGAGTCACGACCGTGGATACTTGGTAACCCAGGATGAGTTGGATCAAACTTTAGAGCAATTCAAGGAACAATTTGGAGATAAGCCGAGGTTTGTCACTTTTATCTATCTCCTTTAAATTCTTAAAATGATTAATTATTTTATTTTAGTGAAAAGCGTCCTGGTCGTTCCGACTTAATCGTGCTGGTTGCCCACAACGACGATCCCACCGACCAAATGTTCGTTTTCTTCCCGGATGAGTCAAAAATCGGCATCAAGACCATCAGAACTTACTGTACCAGAATGCAAGAGGAAAATATTCACCGAGCTATTGTTGTCGTACAAGCCGGTATGACTCCTTCCGCTAAGCAATCTCTCGTAGATATGGCGCCAAAATACATTTTGGAGCAATTCCTGGAATCTGAGCTGCTGATCAACATCACCGAGCATGAGTTAGTTCCAGAGCACGTCGTTATGACACCAGAAGAGAAACAAGAGCTTCTTTTGAGATACAAACTAAAGGAAAACATGTTGATGAGAATTCAGGCGGGAGATCCAGTCGCCAGATATTTTGGATTGAAGCGCGGACAAGTGGTCAAAATTATTCGACCCTCAGAAACTGCAGGACGATACATTTCTTATAGATTAGTTTGCTGATTTACTTTTAATAATTAAGATTTCGATGATTTAATGATGTACTTTTGCATTCAAAAATAAATATTTTGGATTTACATTAAAATATTTTAATTGACTTTTATTTTATATGAACCACTAAAAATTCGACCCACGAAACCTAATTTTTTAGACTTTTCAAAAATTTTGACTGTACCAAAAATTTTTCAAATTCTCTAATTTCAAAATGTTTTTAATTATTGAAATAAAAAAAATTCGATGGTTTGAAAATGTTTGCCATCCTTATAAATCATTCAAAAATCATAATTTTTGATTAAGATGTTCAAAAAAGTGAATAAAAACAATTTCGAATAATTTTTTAATCAAAGTTCTTGTTTTATTTCTTCATAAAGCAACAGGATCTTAGTTTACTCGGCTGGAATTTCAATGGAGCCACTGTTCACATCCTCAATCAAATCGTGAGGTGCGCGTCCGTCAACGGTGCATCCAACACTGTGTGCAGTTCCGAGAACTTCCTTGCAGGTGCCGCTAAGTTCGCGAGCCATTGAGCGAGGTCGCATTGTTCGGGCAATCGAGATAACCTCGTCGAAGGTGATATTTCCGCTGTGCTTAATGTTCTTCACCTTCTTACGGTCACGTGGTGGCTCCTTCAAAGCTTTAACGATCAAGGAGGCAGCTGATGGCACCACAGATATGGTGGCGTTTCTGTTCTGGATGGTCAAGCAGACAGTGATCTTAAGACCTTTCCAGTCTCCAGTGGCCTTGGCGATATCATCACCGACCTTCTTGGGGGACTAAAATAGAAAACAGAAATGCGTTAATTGGAATGAGAACAATAACTAAATCAATATAGAAAGCATTTAAAATTGCAAGACATATATTATACATTGAAGTTCTGAATATGTATCTACTAGAATTTTATGCTAATTGACTAGAATAACGCTAATTGATATGGAAAGCAGAACATTTCAAACAAAAACATTAATGATAGAGCGAACAGAGTTGTTTTATTAAATGTAATAATTCGACGGTCATAATTCAAGTTAAAGCTCGTTAATTGATAATGTAATGCTTAATTGACACTTGAAACATCTATCAATTTGCACTAAAAACATGAAGATGCAACCAAAAACTGGAACTCTCACTAATTTCCACAAAAACATTTATTATTTATAATAACTCACCAAACCAAGTGGTCCAATTTTGGGGGCCAAAGATGAGGTGGCTCCAACTTCTCCTCCTACGCAACGCAGGTAGACTAAAAAATAAATTACACCATTGAAATACAAAGAACCTTTTTTGAATTAATTTGTCCACAAACTTACCCATCTTAACCTCAGTGGGATCGAACTTTGGTGGCATTTTGAATTATTTTTTTGAACCGTTTCAAGCTGTAAATAGAAAGTATTGTCAATTAGAACAGATTAAATAGTAAATTAACGAAATAAACACAAAACTAAAAAGTGAGGCTATGCTGAGGGGTAAATGTTAAGATGTTGGATCGACCACGTTGGAAATTTAATTCGGTCAAAAATAGAGTTAAATCACTTGATTGGTAGGCAACTGCTATTCAATATAATAGCAGGATAATTATTGAACATAGCTTCACTGTTTAATTGACTTAAGCGGCTCAGGAAACGCTTTAATTAATTGTTTTTGTGTCGCGGAGAAAAATCACCTTTTGATTCAAGAAAATTATTTTGGAAAGAAATATTTGACAGTTGGGATTTTTTGAAGTGCCTGGGATGGGATTAATTTTCAGTTTTATTATTTTTTTGGTCGTCTTTTTACAAATTAAAGTATTAGGCCAATTCAAAGTTGATTGGAGACACTTAAAAGACTGTAGAGCCACCTTCTAAGTGCTACTTTCTCCCAGCATCACCAAATTTAGTATGAAACTCTCAAAATACTTGGAAAAGTGCTAACAAATCACCAAATTGTTTGAGGATGTCTACAACTCCTCTACCCTTGATCTTAGAGCCAATAGAATGGAATACACTCCACTGCTCCAAAGACGCTCTCACCGATTTCTTCGGTTGGTTCCTACAGGGCGTACTGGCTGGGCTCGCCTTCACATGCCTTATTGGTGAGACACAACTTTTAATTGGATTTTAATTATAATTTTGCCTTATCGATCGTGAGATTTAAATTATTTACTGCCAACTACGCGTATAAAATTAATTATTAAGCGATAAGAACGAAATCAGTTGGACTTTGCGTTATCCTCATTAAAGACGAGCCTTTAGTTGCTTCTATCGTCAATAACTAATGTAATATAGTTTCCAAAACTATATTTAGTCTTTTCGGAGAAAGTTTAGTGGATCTTCCGTAACAAGAGACGTGGTTTATTGATTTAAAATAAAATAAAGTAAAATTTTCTTTTATTAATTTATTGCTATTTTCTGATCTTTATCTCGTAAATCTCTTGCCATTTAATTATTTAATATCGCTATTCATTCAATTTAAGTTCTTGCTTTGATTTATTTATTTTTTATCTTTTTTAGGGAAAAGATTTTGTGAGCCGAAATACAATCGAAGAAGCTGGTCCTGCTGGTGGTATGATACTTCTAAGCAAGGTATCGGCGCTATGCTAATTCACATGACAAACATCTATTTAGCACCACTTTTTCAAGGTGATCCTTGTACTTGGTTAGTTATGCTATAATTATTTCTAAGATTTATTTATTTAACATTTTTCTTCTTATTATATTGTTGCAGGTACATCATCAACTTCCTACTAGACTCTACTATAGGATTATTCATTATTTACATTGGAATTAGAGTTTGTCAATATTTAGCAAAACTCAAGAAATGGGATGCCATCAATTTTGGGGAGTACAGTGAGTAATTTCATATGTAACATAGTTTTGGAACACGTAACAAAGTGAAATGTAACAAACTCAAGTAACAAATTTTATATCTTTTTAGAAGCATCCAAGTCATGGATCTATCAAACGTGGATTTACTGTGGTCTAATGGTGATTGTGAAGGTTCTTACAACCCTAATAATACAAATGGACTACTGGGAGAATGTCAAAAGATTTGTGTTGAGTCCTTTTGCAAATCCGAAGATCGAACTAATAGTTGTAATGCTAGTGATTCCCTTCATGGTGAACATTTTGATCTTCTGGGTAACAGACAATTTCCTTATGCGTCACACAAAATCAAAGAATAATCACAATCGACCAGGTAGCAGTAATGGAAGAAGACGAGGCCAAAGTATTCTCGAAAAAGTCAAGGTCAAATATCGAACGATCAAGAAACCATCTGGAAAGAAGAATGAGAGTGAATCGGAGGCTTTGATCACAAGTGATGATGAGGAATTAATTCTGGGAACGAGTCATGTGGAGGAAAATCCTAGAGTTCTCCAGCAAAGGATTAGCACCTCTTCAGCGGCCATAATTATTGCATAACGCTTTGTTTGTGCTCATCTGTTGAACATATCTTCAAAATGTGATATAAAAAGTGTCTTTTTCAATTGTGAACTAAAACATTGTAGAGTTTTTTTCGATAAGCTTGGGATCAGTTGACAAGAATTTTGGAATTGAAGGGTTGATTTGAAAATTAAATTGAAAATAGTGTTGGTAGTGTAAAAAATAGTTCAAGTTAATTAAAAGCCAAGATTATCACAAATTTAATTTTCCAACTAACATCCACAGTATTACATCACACACAGAAAAACCTCACCTAAAATTTTGTAGAAAAAGTCATCCTTCAAATTCCATAATTTTTAGCTGTACTTACCCTTAGTCAACGATAACCATATAATCCATCATACATGATCACTTGATCAGTAATCAACATAATAGAGGAGCATTAGAATATATCAAAAAATAAAACTGAAAATGATAAGACTTTACGGTTTTGCGTCCAAATTTTTTATAAATTGATTTAAAACGGTAACAACAAATAATTAAAAAAAATTAAAAACTGAAAGAAAAACTGGCAAGCAATTGAAATTTTTATACAAATATTGAAAAAATGAAAAATATGTTAGTTTTATATACAAAACAATACCAATTTAGAATAATTTTTAGATGTTTAGAAAATATTTAGCTGAAAATTATTATAAATAAAATGTTATCATATGACTTATGAGCTGCTTAGTTAAGAATTATTGAAGAGAATTGTGAAAGATTCCGCGATCAACATTCTGTATATTGTTGGCTTCTTTTGTATATTAAGTTTTATTTTTTTGGGAATGAATAAATTATATATTTAAATGTATCAAGAAATTGTGAGTGGTGTTTGACATTTACTTTTATATTTTTGGAGCAGTTTTGGGAGGAGCAGGTGAATTGTTCTGAAGTTGAACATTTCTAGCCAAAACTAACCGTTTACAGAAACTCACAGACAAAAACGTGTTCAAAAACGATTTAAATATCGTTTACTAAAGTTAAAAAGTCTGCACGACAAATGGTCACTACCGGTTTACATATTATGATAATTTTTGGTCATTAAACATTTAAATATTCAATCGAAAGTGGATGCTCATTGATAAGTACGCAAAAAATTTAATAAAAGCAATCTAGAGAATAAAAGCTCACAGAAGTTTGTGGAAAATGTGTTCTCTTTAGATTTTGAGAGTGATCATCTTTTAATACTCACCGAATAATCTAATAAAATATTTATTTCGAATATTTCTATCTTAATTAGAAAACCAATGATTCAAAGATACTATTAATAAAAAATCGATTATTCAATTCCACCACCCTAAAATCACCACCTCTCTTTTATTCCTTCAAATACTCATTCACATGTTTGAAAAGTTCTCAATGAAAACTCGATTCACATTCATCGTTAGTCGCATTCTGGATCTCTTCGCTATCGGTTAGCTATTTCGGTGGATATTGTGCAAGTTCCCTGGAAGTAATCAAGTATTCTTGTAAGTTTTTAAGTGACTTGTGAAGAACAACAATGGATAATGTACAAAAACGGTTAACTATTAGCAAACTTTTTGCAAATTCTCCTGTTTTACTCATCAAATAAGCAAGTTTGGAATGTTTTGAGTATTTTTGTTAATGGTTTTTCCCGTTAAGTCGAGTTGAATATAATGACAAACGTTGTGTATGTGATCGAGTAGAATGGCCTGCTTTGCTTGAATAATTCTTCGTATTTTAAGCGCAATTTCCTATGGAATCATTGTTGGTGCTAATTTCTGGAGCAAATAAATCTGGTTTGAAATGAATTATTCATTAATGACGTCGTTGGAAGACACCATGACCATTAAATTGCGATAAAATCAATTTAGCGTATTGAACAAAGCTAAATATGGTATATAAAATGACGTGGCTGGTATTTGATTAAAACATTTGCCAAGCTACAAAGATCAAGAACGGAAATAAGCTGCTAAAATGTTAGAAAATGTTATAAGACGACAATAAAATCCGTTAAATTTGGATAAAAACTATCAAAACTTGAAGTTTTTGGATTTTTTCTCAAATGCAGACAATCAAGAGGAACTTAAAGAACTTCTAAGAAACATGAAGAAGATTCAATCGACAGTCAAGCTATCGTAAAACAGGAAAAGACTGTTGTAACTCAAGAGAGAGAGATAATATATATAATTGACCTTGACTTTGGTTTGTTTGATCGTCGCTTTGATCGTGGATACGTAATATGTTAGATAGTTGTTGTTTTTTTCTGTTGAGGAAAGAAATTGAAAAGAAACACAACAAGAGAATAATAATTGCATAATTCTTGATAATTGCTCTTGGAGCTCGTGTCTCATGAGTTAATGGTGCCAATGAACTTGATTTTGTTGTTATTGAGAGATTTTTTTTACGTTTTCTACTTTTAGAGGATTAATAGAGAACTTTGCCAATAATAATTTTCATTTCATGCTGCACTTTCATCAAATTGTCCAATTTTTACGAAAACTTTTTTTATCTCTCATGTTTTTTTTTGTTCCTCACTCTAAATTTTCACTCGTACTTAAAATGTTCTACAAATTCCTTATATTTTATCAAACTTTGATAAGAAATTTGCAAACTTACATGTTGCTTACAAGATAACGTAGAAAATTGACAAATTTGTCCAAATTTAACACAAAAACGATTTAAATTTAAAACTGATATTTGTTGTTTTGGCGGGAAAGAATAAAAACAAATAAATGTACCTACATAAGATTTCAATGCATGATAAGAGATGAATTAAAGCGAAAATGGTGTTAATTTTAAAAGATCGCTGGCGTTTCACAAATGTAAAAGAACTTGATGGCAAATAGAAAATTAAATTGTAAACATTGTTCATAGCAAGTTCAACTGGTAAAGAAGCTTTTTTAAGTTAGTCCTGCAAATTCTTCTTAAAAATCTTAATGCCAAAACAATTTCATAAAAACTTTTTAAAATCATAGTTGGCCTCTCTTTCGAAATTTTCCCGCGAATTCAACACAATCATAATAATTTTCACATTTTCAGAACAAAAATCTCTTGAAATGTCCCGTGGAAATGTGTTAGTGACTGGAGGAGCTGGTTATATCGGGTCTCACTGCGTGGTAGAACTCTTAGAAGCTGGCTACGGTGTGGTGGCTTTGGACAACTTCAACAACTCTGTGCATTCTCTCAAAGGAGAGTCCGTTGCTCTACAAAGGGTGGAAGAAATCACTGGGAAAAAAGTCACGTTTTATAAATGTGACCTTTTAGATATGGAGAGTCTGGCGAAGATCTTTGAGAGTGTAAGTATTTGTACAACATTGAAGATGAATTAAATTGTAATAGTATGTCTTGAATTTTAGCATAAAATCGAGTCAGTGATCCACTTTGCGGCCATGAAAGCTGTGGGCGAGAGCCAACAATTTCCGCTTCTCTACTACAAAAACAACATAATTGGAATGATCAACCTCTTAGAGATCATGAAGACTCACGAGATCTACAACTTGGTCTTTTCAAGCTCTTGCACTGTCTACGGAGAGCCCAAGACACTTCCAATCACCGAGGAGAGAGAAACTGGCAACGTAACGAACGTTTATGGAAGGACCAAGTATTTCATCGAAGAGATGCTCAAGGATTTGACCAGAGCTGATGAGCGATGGAATATTATTGCCCTTCGGTATTTTAATCCAGTTGGAGCGCATAAGACTGGAAGAATTGGTGAAGATCCAACCAAATTGTTCACTAATTTGATGCCTTTCATTGCTCAGGTCGCTATTGGCAAGAAATCTGAACTCACAATATTCGGAGATGATTATGACACACCTGATGGCACTGGAGTACGTGATTACATCCACGTGATGGACTTGGCTACTGGTCACGTTGCAGCTTTAAACAAATTGGAGAAAACTCATTTTGGCTTGAAGATGTACAATCTGGGAACTGGACAAGGAGTGTCAGTTAAACAGCTGATTCAAGCCTTTGAGAAGGTTAATAACGTAAAGGTTCCATTCGTCGTTCAAGCCAGAAGAGATGGAGATATTTCGACGATGTACGCTGATGCTTCTTTGGCCGAAAAAGAGCTGGGATGGAAAGCAAAGCATTCATTAGAGGAGATGTGTGAAGATTTTTGGAGGTGGCAAACACTCAATCCTGATGGCTACAAGTCTGCTACCAACGGACACTAAGGCATATTTAGATTTTTGTATTTTTTTCGATCAAATCACTATTTTTGAGTTTTAATAAAAATTACTTATTAACGTAACAAATTGATGTAACAAACTATTTATATGTAACAAACACAAAATGTAAGAGGACGTCCATGAATTATGAAGATCACGATAGGTCTTCTTTGAAAAGTCTTGAATTCTGTAATCGAAGGACTTCCAGCCCAATTGAAGTGAAATTGGGTTGCAAACTTCTAGCAAATATTTCCAGACATTTTGGACTTTCTGGTAGAAAATTCTTGAAAACGTCTAAAATTATCTTTAATCAATTTTTGAAGCTTAAGCGGTCCACACACTATGAAAGTAAATCACTGAAAGTTTCTTCTTTTTTCCGATTTTTTCAACTTCTTGACATTTTTCCGTGGAAGGATTTTTTTCAAAAAATAGTCAAAATTTGCGTATTAAAAAGACGAATTTATTGTTTGAAGAAAATTTGGAAAAACTTTAGGAAAAACTCTACTTTCAGACAACTTTCAGTGAATTTTGGTCTTTTAACTGGTTTTGCCCATGAAAGTTGCCTCAAAAATGATAAATTTTGGAATTTTTTTTTTCCACATCATTCTTGCCATAAATATGCATCAGATTTGTGCAGTTGCGGTGATTAAATATTCTGATCAAAATCATAAACCACAATATTAATTGCGAAGCTGAACTTTCACGAAGAATAGAAAATTTCCTATTTTTGCGCTGCAAGTTTGATTAATTTACTCCGATTTTCAAAGTCCGAAATTTTTATTTTGACACATTTCCCTTTTTTAATGCCAATTCATTCCCAATATAGTCTTTCAATGCTTAGAATGGTTTAAAACCCATTCTTTGGACAATAAATGTGAAAAAATTCGAAAAGAAGGAAAATAATTTTTGAAACGTCAAAAAAACTTTCACGGAAAACTTTGATTTTTGAAAAAATCACTTTCATAGTGTGTACAACGCTTTAACAATAATTGTTGTTAAATACTCACCAAATAACTGAGGCTTGTGGGAATGAATTCTACTAGGTACACTACACAAAATCCTTTTTTCTGGTATCTTATCGATTAAATCTTCATTATCCTTGTGAACAGCTACAAAAATTATCTCGTAAGGTTGCTTTTTGCCTGGTTCACTGAAAGCGCATATTGGCTCTCCAATTTTGTCAACTTTTACCCAGTACCAGGTAGCAGCAAGTTTTAGGTTCCATTTTTTAAGAAATTGATTTTTAATGGAGCTGATGTGAGCTTCTGAATTTGTAGACCAAATTATTACGATTGAATTGAGTTTGATGTAATTTTCTATTGGAATTCTTTGGATTTCGTTGTCATCTAGCATAAAATAACTAAAATAAAAAAAAATTATAATAGAACTTAAATACTGAAACGGATTTTACCTTTGTTGAGTAGCTGATTTCTTGATTCTTTTAATAAAACGGTTAGTCCATGGAGGATCAATCAAAATAAAATCGAATTTATTGTCTTCAAAAGGTAGGTAGTTAGAAATATACTCTACGTTTTTGTTAATGAACCGACAATGAGGAGGTATTAAATATTTTTCATCTTCTAAGTTGATTTCTACTCCTAAACTCAACGTGTTCTCGCCATGGAAGTCGTTGAATTTTATCATAGCTGTCTTTTCATAAAACTCATTAATGAATTCAATATTTTGTTGTTTTATAAGATCTATTTCTTCGATTGTAGGTGATTGTTGGAACAAATTGGTGGATCTGCATTTTTTAAGAAATCTCAAAGAAGTTTCTTGAAGCCAGCTCTAAAAATTAAAATGATAGGTATTGAACTAAGTAGGAAGATAATTTACATTCAGATACTTACATTTGGAGACTCATGAGAAGTGCTTCCAGATTCCACGTTTATTTTATTTTTCCCGGCTTGTTTCCGTTTTGTATTATAAATATCATAAATAATTTCTTTCAGTCTGTAGATTTTTAGAGGATCACCAATCTCAATAGCTACATCATTTTTCAACAAAACACCATCGCAATCCTCAAACATCATCCAAAAATCACTTCTAAGTAAGACAGTGCAATTTTCTTCAGAACTGAATCTTCAGGCATCAACAGGTTCTTAGATGGTTCTCAAGCTCTTATTGACAAGCTACCAAATCCTTGGAAAAACTAAATCCGGAGCAAAAGTATGGCAAAAGTAAACAAATTTAAACTGTCAAAACATTAGTGGGACGGGAAAATTTAGTTGAAAAACAAATCTGCAAAGTGAAAATTCTTCTTAAGTAACTAGTGTTTAAATTAAATTAAGATGTTTCAAGAGTGCAGATTGTGTTTGAAAGATGATGAATACAACAGTTTCACAGAGTTTTCCAATTACATGAACGAGTTTGTGTCAATTTTCGATATTTACAAGGTTTGTTTATTTTCTTGTTGTGTATCTTTAAAGATAACCAATTTTCTTACAGCTGTTCACAGACATTTTCTTTGAGGATAAAGATGACCGTAAGCATTCTAAAATCTGCCCGGAGTGTCTACAGAGAATGGTCGAATTTTATGGGTTCAGGGCACAAGCTAGAAAAAATAATGAGATTCTAATCCAAAGAAGGAGACATGAAAAACGTAAGTTACTGTGATAAATATTGAATCATCCACAACAACATTAAATCTAAATATTTTAAAATTTTAGCTACATATTTCAATATCACTGAACAATTGGTAGTGAATTCAGTTCTGGAAGCAAACGAGTTTCTAAGTGGAGTGAAACAAGAGAGAGCAGATGGAGAAGAAGACCCAATTGCAAATCAGGTTACGGAATATTGCTCTGTTGAAATGGAACAACCGCCAATTAAAAAGCAGAAAATATCTTTAGGTCATCAATCACAATCTTCAGCAGCTCCTTCATATTATCCAGGTAGATTTTCGAGAAAATCTTATTAGAGGCTCACAAAACCAAAATAAAATACTTTTCTATTTTCAGAGAACATGGAATTCTTTCAATTTGCATTCTTCAAAACGATCGAGCAGAAAAGATTCCTATTCGGAATGGCCATGAAAGATGCTCTCTTCCAATCTGGATTCACCTGCCTCAAGACATTTTTGAAACTCGAAGAAGCAGATATTGAAGCGATCAAAAATTGTGTGGCTCCTGGCTCCGTTGTTAGTCCTGGAGAGTGGAGACAATTGAAAAGATTGGGAACTGAGATTGATATGAAGGAGGCAGAATTTCAAGAGGAGTTTAAGAAGCAAATGGCCAAGAAGCAAAAGATTGGGACAAGTTTGAGAAGGAAATCAACTGAGGTGCAAGAAGATGAAGATCAGTTTGTAGCTTCACAAGAAATTACTGAAGGTATTGTTACCAAGATTAACAATTGTTTAATAAACTAATTATTTCGTTTATTCAGAAATAAGACTGCAAGCTGAAGCAAAACTTAAGAAATACTTGACAAACAATAAAGACTTTGTACTGAACTCTGTTATCATTGATCAGGTGAACAACAGGGTAAAAGGAAATGTTCGCTGTTTACACTGCACAGAGCAAGAAAAACTAATCTCGATCAGTTTCACTTGCCAAGACAATTTTGTTAAGATTAACACTTCTAACTCAGTGAAACATAGAAGTTTGCACATCAAAAGAGATAAATTGGAAGTGATGGATGCTGTGGACCCGAGAAATCATGCATATGGGTACATGATGAATGCATAAACTAATTAATGTTATCTCTAAGAAACCAGTGTGATTGCCAAATACTCAAATTGTTTGAATTAATGTCTAATTGGAATAATATCAATTTAATTTAATAAATGTGTACGTAAAATTTTTTATCGTATGAAATAAAATTTGCGCCATCAATTTAAAAAATGTCCAACCCTAGTTTTTCATAAAATTTCTCATCCCACAGAAACGTCAACGTGATTCGGCAAAAATTATAACTTATTATTCTTGGTCCACTTGATAAGTAAAATTAAACCACTTAAAAGACTCTATTCTCGTTAATTTACAATTATTCTATAAACTGGCTCCTACAGCCATGACTGCATCATTAAAGGTTTGTTAGAATCACAGGAATTGTTAATTTACAAAGAAAACTCAATTCATAATAATTTCAGATGGAAGTGGATCCTCCAAAAGGAGAAGGCTTCCGGTCTTACTACATCCAGAAGATTGAAGAGCTTCAGTTGATCGTAAATGAGAAGAGCCAGAACTTACGTCGTCTGCAGGCTCAGCGAAATGAGTTGAACGCTAAAGGTAAGTTTTACTAGTGCTCTTATTGATACAATTTTTGCATTACTCAGCTAATTCTTTGTTTTCAAGTTCGAATGTTGCGTGAAGAACTTCAATTGCTTCAAGAGCAAGGTAGCTATGTAGGAGAAGTAGTCAAAGCTATGGACAAGAAGAAAGTGCTTGTTAAAGTTCATCCAGAAGGAAAATTCGTCGTGGATGTTGATAAGAACATTGATATCAACGATGTGACTCCCAATTGCCGTGTGGCTTTGAGAAATGAGAGCTACACTTTGCATAAGATCCTTCCCAACAAAGTGGATCCATTGGTTTCCTTGATGATGGTCGAGAAAGTGCCAGATTCCACTTATGAGATGGTTGGAGGTTTAGACAAACAAATTAAAGAGATCAAGGAGGTTAGTTTTTAAGCTTTGTTGCATTATAAGCTAATCAATCCATTGTTTTTAGGTTATTGAGCTTCCAGTCAAGCATCCCGAGCTCTTCGATGCTTTGGGTATTGCTCAACCTAAAGGAGTCCTGCTATACGGCCCACCTGGCACCGGAAAGACTCTTCTTGCTCGTGCTGTAGCTCATCACACTGAGTGCACTTTTATTCGTGTTTCCGGTTCTGAGCTGGTTCAGAAGTTCATCGGTGAAGGTTCTCGTATGGTCCGAGAATTATTCGTTATGGCTCGTGAGCATGCTCCTTCCATCATCTTCATGGACGAAATTGATTCTATCGGATCCTCGCGTATTGAGAGTGGAAGTGGAGGAGATTCCGAGGTTCAACGTACTATGTTGGAGTTGCTTAATCAACTTGATGGTTTTGAAGCCACAAAGAACATTAAAGTGATCATGGCCACCAATCGTATCGACATTTTGGACCCTGCTTTGTTGCGTCCAGGAAGAATTGATCGTAAGATTGAGTTCCCTCCACCAAATGAGGATGCCCGTCTCGATATTTTGAAGATTCACTCGAGAAAGATGAATTTGACCAGAGGAATCAATTTGAAGAAAATTGCTGAATTAATGCCAGGTGCTTCAGGAGCTGAGGTTAAGGGAGTTTGTACTGAAGCTGGTATGTACGCTTTGAGAGAGAGACGTGTTCACGTAACCCAAGAGGACTTTGAAATGGCTGTCGCTAAGGTTATGCAAAAAGACTCTGAGAAGAACATGTCCATCAAGAAATTATGGAAGTAAATGATCATTTGAAACAATTTTTAGAATTTAAGTTGCATATTTGTAATAAAATCGATTAATATTCAATAAAATAATTTTTTGAAATAATTAATTCGTGATGACGTCACTTTGTATCCTTGAAAACAAAACTCCTTGGTTTGGTGTTTTTGCAAGATGGTTTTTAATCATAAATTTAAATTAATGCATAATAAATTGATTTTGCTTAAAATTAACACACAAATGCTAAAAATAAAATATTCAACGTAAATTAAAAATTAGTTTGCGGGACTAATCGCTCAATCGTTTTTTAAGCGTTCACTCCCTTGGGACGAATCTTCTTCTGACTGGAATTCCATGGGTACGTTCGAGACAAACTCATCGAATCCTACAAAAGATTTAAATGATTTATATGTTCATGGATAAGGTCGATTAAGATGAAACTGACCAGTATTGGAATTGTCTTCTGTGAAATTTGAGTTGGAGTCGCCTTTAGATCTGAGATTTTCTTTATCACAACTGCTGCTGTTAAGGGCATTCATTAACTTCTTCTTTTGATCTGAGATTGGTACCCATCTAGAAGTTAAACGAAAATAAATTAGCTGATGTTTTGAAATACTCCTCAATCCTTAAGGCGACTTAATATTCTGAACTAGTTATTTACCGAAAAATCCTCATACTTGTCTCAGATAATGTAATCCATTTCTTTTCCCTGCAAGAATACAAGAAAACGGAGATTTTTATTAAATGTCTGCAAATAAGTAAGTCTGGGACGTTCAATCTTTCAATCATACCATTTTCTCACTCTTGTACTGCTGTAAATAAGCTTTTTGTCGTCTTTCGCTCTGGACCTGGTCTCAGCACGGATTGAGCGAGACATTTTAGGAGGAAGTAGAGAAATTTTAAAGGCTCTTGGTACACCGTTTGAATTAAAAAGTTATGATAAAGTTTCAAATATGGCGGCTTTTTTGAAAAAATAATAATGATATTGGTTGATTATGACTTGTGTAAATCGACTTTATTGAAATCTGATTATTGAAATTTTGAACTTTTTAAAGTGAATTACCAGAATTAATAAATTCAAGATGTATATGATTAATGGATGAATTAACGAAATGAAAAATTAACGATTATTTGAAAAATCGCAAAAAATCGGCATATTTAATCAAATATGACAGTTGTTTTTGTAAATCGTGGATCAAATTTTCAAGGCGCTCACTACGAATTTTTGATCGTCTCTTATCTTCAATAAACTCTTATTATTCCTGGTGAATGTTAGTTTTAAGTATTACTTCTCATAGTATCTTCTCAAAGCCACCAAAAGTACAGCCAAGATAAGTTTAAAACCATCATAACTTGAAAATCTCTGAAAGTTTGTCACCAAAAATCACAAATAAATAATCAAATCACTGCTAAAACGATGGCCGAATACGAATCAGTGATTTGTGTAAAGAATGAAGTGTTTGTGTACAAAATCCCACCACGAACGACCAACAGAGGTTACAGGTAAGACTCAAAATCCATGCTGTCCTTTGTCTTATCGCCATAATGTCTCAATAATATCTTTATCTTCTAAATAATAAAAAAATTCCCTCAAATTTCCAGAGCTGCCGATTGGAACTTAAATGAGCCTACATGGACAGGTCGCCTTCGGATGGTAACTAAAGGCAACACAGTGGCAATCAAACTGGAAGATAAAGAGGGCGTTTTATTTGCCAATTGCCCTGTGGAAACTTATCCAGGAAACGCAATCGAATCTGTGTCAGACAGCTCCCGCTACTTTGTGTTCCGCATCCAAGACGACAACGGTCGAACAGCATTCATTGGTGTCGGATTCGGCGATCGATCAGACTCTTTTGATGTTAACGTGGCGCTGCAAGATCATTTTAAGTGGGTCAAGAATCAGGAGCAAATTGAAAAGGAGAAAGTGGAGCCCAAACAAATATTGGATCTCGGATTTAAAGAAGGCGAGACTATAAAGATCAACATGAAAATTACGGTTAGTATGCAGTTCATTGTGTTCTCTAGAAAAGTGTCAAGAAGTTTAGAATTTGAAGGAAACTGAGATTTTATTACGAGATAAACAAGAAATTGAATCGTGATTCATAAAATTTTTATTATGATTGAAATATTTTTCGTTTCGTATTAAATTTATTTATGACAGTTGCCTATTAAAGTGTTTATAAACGTGTCATAAGAAATCAATAATATTTCTCTAAATTCACGTTTTTTGGATTTATGACGTCATAAAATATCACAAACAATTATTCCTCCAATTTTCTCTTACCTTGGCTTAAAAAAACATCTCAATCATTTGCTTTGTGCCACTTTTCTCGAACAATTCTCACGATCTTATTTAAACAATCTGATGCATTTTGTAGAAAAAAGACGGTGATGGTGCTACAGCTCGTCCCAAGAAATCTGGAGGACTCGGAGGAATTCTGCCACCACCACCAAGCTGCAGTCCTTCTACCAACCGAATAGCAAATCCACCACAAATCTCTCCCTCAGCTGCTCCAGCCAACGATTGGGGCGAATTTGCATCCGCTACCCAGCAGCAAGCCGCTCAACAACCACCAGCCAACAATAATTGGGTGCAGTTTTAGACTGCTGGACGGTTTGAAAGCTTTCAAGTAGATTTTATCGAAATTTCACACGTAGTGACGCTTTCCATGGATTTTTTGGAAAAGATTCTGAGTTTTTTGATGAAGCACTTTTGAGTTAGACAGAATTTTTTTTTTGATTGATTAAGGCATAAAATATTATTTAGTGATTAATTTTATATGGAAAAAAATTGTTGATTTAGTTGCGATTTGTGAGCGAGGTTTTGGGAGGATTGAGCATTTAAAAAAAATCTTGGAAATGTATTCTAGAGCTCACTTTCCTCCTCCAGCCTCGAAAAAAATTATCCATTCTATTTTTATATCGAGAAACAAGTATGAGCTCATTTTTGGGTAAAAAGTACTTACTTAAGTTTTTGTCAAGGTTTACTGAAGAGAGGTGTCGACTTTCTTACTTTAATTGTCCTTTTAGAATATTCCCATGCAATTTGGGGAATATGGTACAAATTTCCTTGAAAGTTGATTTTAAATTTAGTAGTTGTAGAAATTTTAGGCATAAAATATGCTAGGAAAGTAGATCGACACCTCCAAAAAGAACCTTGTTTGTATTGCATTCAATTCCAGTTTCAGACAAATCATTAAAATTATATTGTTTCGCAATTTTTATTGAGTAAAATTGTTTACCATTGAGTAAAGTTCGATAAAACTTTTAGTGAATTTCAGTAACTATTGTTATGTAGCATCTTTTTTCAAATCTATTAAACAAAATGCAAATTTTCAACATACACAGCACTTATTGTAGAGGTGTTACAGTAATAAATTACAGTTGCCCCTTGGGATGTTTTTAGAAATTTGTGTGAAGCTTAGTGAGCTTTGTAATTTACTTTTTGAAAAATGCAAAGCCTACTTGTTAGTAACAACTTTTTACACATCATCTTTCAAAATTTCCAATATTAAATACTTTAACCTAGACTTGCGCGCTAATTTATTAATTAACACGAAAAGGGGCAAACAACTCCAAATCGAGAAATTAGTTGGTATTTTGTTGAATAATGATGAATTAATATTGTAAAAAAAATAGTAAAATATCCTAATCCCATTGAAAAAATCATTAGGCAGAAATAAAATCATCATCGAACAGGCACTAGCACTAATAATTACTCTTAGTGATTGTTGAGATGGCAAAGCATGAAACGCAGCGATGCTAATGCATAAGAATACATGGAAGAATGTGTGAGAAATAGATGATTGCAAATTTGCAAAATAATAAGCATATACCGTATATTACAATAAAATATATATTTACAAATTATAAGAAATATGAGGAATAAAAATGAGATAATACATAATAATGATTAAAGAAAAGTGGGTGTTTTTTGTGTAACATCAAACTGTGTCAGCCAAGAATTTTATAATCAAAAGGATGAACCTTTAAAAAATTCTTGTTAACTTCTCAATACAAAATTTTATTAAATCATTGTTTATTCTACAAAATCTAGAATCCTTGCAAAGTCCCGCAAATTAAAGCGTTTTTAGGTGAGCAATCCTTCGGATAAAGAATCCTCAATTTGACTTCATATCCCAGCTCTTCTGCTCTTAATTTCCTGTCGGTGTCCACAGCGCTCATACAATAGTTTCCTTGCACCGCCTTCTCAACATTACAATTTTTCACCTTCTCATCATGCGTTTGATCAGCACAATGAGCCACAAAAAGAAAATCCTTGGCAGAAATGTCAGCTTCTCGGAAAATTTTGCTTTGTGGAATTTCAACGAGATCTTCGATATTTTGGATCTTTCCGTAACAACAAGGACAGCAGACAAAGTTAGCTTTCATCTGCCAACATTTTGCAAGGACAATGTCAGTGGCCACACCACATGCATGTAATGAAACTCCCAGAGTGAAGAAATCGTTGAAATATTCCAAGTTACATTGATAGAATTTCACGTTCTTCAACCCCAGGGTCTTGACCTTTTTGCTGGCTCTGTCGATACCCTCCTCTTTATTTTCCAGGATGATAATCTCACACTCTGGCATTAGTTGAGCCATTAGAATTCCCAAGTGTCCGGTACCAGAGCAGAAATCTACAATAACGTCTTTTGGCCGCGCCATCTCCAAAACTTCAATGGCCAAGCTCTTTAGCTGCTGTTTCTTCTTCTCCAGGCGTTTAGCTGGTAGCTCACCAGTTGTAAGCAAGTCTTCAACCAGTTGATCATCAATTCTATCGTAGTTTTGGACGAATTGATCGTTTTTGATGGAAACCTCCGTTGATTTGAGTTTCTCTAGAACGGGGTCGAGTCCACCTTGTTCCGTGTAAATTCTGCTCTTATGCTTGAAGCCAGTGAGGTCTCTTTTAAAAAGGCTGAAATATTCTGGTCCTTGAGGTTTTGTTTCTGGAAGGATCTTTAACGAATTTTGAGGACTTCCGGTGTCTCCAGATAATTTTTCTAGAACCCGATTCATGGATCCATCTTCATACTCCACTAAATTTTGGAACCACTTCCAAGACAACGGTAGTGAGTCTTTCACATCTTGGTCGAATTTTCGAAAGATTTGCTTGAAATACGAGAACAGAATTAGATCAGCTAGAGAAAACTCATTTCCCTGACAGAATGTGTGGTCTACATTCAATTCTTCTACAGGAATTCCACTCTTGATTGTTCGGCTCTTGTCTTTATCTCTGGCAATCTTATAAACATTATGCATTCTAACTGGATTTCCAAGATCTCTTTCAAATTTTGCCAAATCTTCTGGGAGCACGAGCTCTTTCTCCGATGAAAGAATGATTTGAGTGCATTTGACCATATCCTGCTCACAAAACCTTGTCCAACTGGATGTTTCTGATGGAGCCATTAAACAGTTTTCTCTAAATCCCAATAATTTGATGGATAATTCGCTGTTTTTCATCTTCAAAAGTCGACGGAGTACTCCACACAGGCCACAAATAACAATATTCTCAAATCTTAAGATGGGCAGCTTGCTTTTTATTTTATGTAGGTCATCAATCTCGTACTGGATATGGTTTAAATTTACTAGAATGCCTTTTGTTAGAGATGATTCGTCATTTTCAGCAGATTTTAGGAGTTTTACCGTCAGCTGATTAGTAAAATCGATATAGTCACATAAAAATATAGTAAGGTAGCTCTCAACTGTTAACCAGTATCTTTCATCATCCTGTTGGTAGTATTCGAGTAGTAGTTCAATCATCTTTCTAATTTCCAGGATATTATGAACTGAGGAAAAATCTTCTATCCAAAAGTCGTTGTCGAACGTAAGCGATTATAGAAGAAAACAGTCCAACTACAAAGAGAATTGTTTCGAAGAGAAAAAAATTCCTTGCTTCCAGCCAAGCAACTCGATCACAACTCCTGGTGACAATTTCTCCGGATTTGCACTTAAGAACTTCTTTGTTCCTCGTTTTGATGCAGACTGCTTCGGATTTAGAAGCAATTTCAAACTTTGTGCAAGGATGACAATCTTTGATGACTAAAATATGAATTGAATAGATTGGTTAGTTATAGTGATCTTGGAATTAAAGATTTGATAAGTACCAGAAAATGATTCACGTTCGAAACAAGTGGAGTTGTTCTCTACAATGAATTTTTTTTTTGTTGATAAATCCCAACTAGACTCTATAATGAGTACAATTAGTGTAATTCTAATTGCGAGTAAAATTAAAGATTAAATTTTGAAACATTTTAATTAGATTACATTGAAACTTACGATATTAAACTAAATAGAACGAATGTTATACGTTTCTTTGAGCACTTCTCAATCATTGCTCACGATTCAGGTGCAACTTTACAATTAATCAAACCAATTAACGAGCTGACAAGATAAAAACAAAAACCTGCAAAAAATTGGTACAAGTTTTAATTTCTATCCAAATTTTGGTACCACAGTGTGAAGTCAGCTTTTGACAGTTCTCCACATTTTTTGTGAAACGTAAACAAACTTGTAATTAATTAAATAATGGATCAATTAGTAGATTTTTGTGATCAAAAAGATGCTGAAATTATACAAAAAACACTAAGCAATCTTCCAGGTAAAATCACCGATCAATTTATGCACAAGTGAAACTTTAAAACCCTAACTATTTTTTAGAGGATGTTGCTCAATCCGAGATTGAATCTCCTGCACCAATGGAAGCAGACATCATGTTGAGTAAACGACAAAAGAAAAGGATTCTAAAGAGTGCAGGCTGGGAGGAAAAGAAAATGGATTTAAGAGCCAGGGAAAAAGAAAAGTGCCGAGCTAAAAGAAAAGACATGAGGGAGCGAGGAGAAGAAAGGAAAGGTTAGTTATATTACTTATAATTTATCAAAATGACTCATTTAAATATTTTCAGGACCAAGTAGAAAAACATTGAAGTCAAACAAAGTTGAAATAAGTAATAGTCCGTATCATGTAGCTGTTGACTGCTCTTATGATGATTTGATGATTGACAAAGATATCAGTAAATGTGTGAAACAACTGTTAAGAGTCTATACTGAAAACAGGAGGTGATTAGCTGACTTTTATGAAGTATTCATCTTATTGATTTAAATTTATATTATAGATCAATTTCTCCAATAAACATTTATTTCACCGGTATCAAATCAACCAGTAGAACCCACAATATCCTGGAACGACACGCGGGCTTCAGAAATTGGGACGTTAAGTTTGAAGAAGAACCTTTCGATAAAGTTTTTGATAAAGATCGTTTAATTTTCCTGACAAGCGAATCTGACAACGTTCTCACCACTTTAGAGGAACACAAAGTGTACGTAATTGGAGGTCTAGTGGATCACAACAGCCATAAAGGACTTTGCTTTAAAATAGCCAATGAACGGGGGATCAATCATGCCAGGCTGCCACTCAGTGAAAATATCGAAATTAAGACGAGAACGGTTTTAACAATCAATCATGGTAATTTTAATTAACAACCTTGACCCCTCCCTGTGTTGAAATTAAAATGTTTTTAACGTTTCTAGTTTTTGAAATTCTGCTGGGAGTGTCTTTAGGTGAAACTTGGCCGGATATCCTTCTTAAAACTTTGCCACAGCGGAAGGGTTGCAAACCAAAGGTTCCAAAAGTTCCAAAAGCCCCAGAACAAGTGAATCAAGATGAAAATTCTACTAAAGTGCCTCTAGAAGAATCCAAGGATGAAAATGTTGATCAATCAATGAAAAATTTGCAAAAAATGGAACAAATAGAAAATTACACAAAAAGTGAAAATTCAGAAAACTCTGAAAAATCATTAATTTCATAAATTCCATCGAATCCAAATGATGTAAATTTGCAGAGTGGATTTTCTTGTTTTTTAATTATTTTAGTCAATAAAATTTTTAATGCAGACAAAATACTGAAATACTTTAAATATCTTATATTTTAATTGTTTTGTAATGCTTTACACATTTGTAGCGGATTCTTACAGACCATTATATATTTTTATTATTTATTCTGCTCCACTTTTTTTTTTATAAATTGGTTGATTCTTTGAATAACACTGGTGACTAGCAAATTGAGGGCATTTCACTTTCAATTCAGTCTTCCTTGGAGTTTTTTGTTTGAATAAAAGATTTTAATGTTTTTAAAAATTGGCTCACCGAATTTCACTTGAATTTCTCTTGAAATTAAAAAAAATGCAAGACACGAATGAAATATGCTATGTCGTATATTTTTGCTGTTTATTAAAGAAAGTACGAGAAATTCCCTTTGTCATCGATTTAAAAATAAAATTGCTTTTCCGCTGTTTTCCTCAAATTCTCTTCAAATTTGCGGTTTTTGTGAAAAATATGTTATTGTGTGATTTTTGTAAACTTTCGGCGCTTTTTACTAAATTTCTATTTTTCAATGAAAATTGCACCAGCCTTCAGAAATATTATCGAGAAACAAGGAACGCAGAATATGTCGTTTGAACGACGTACATTGTAAGAATGTGTAAACAAACAATATTTGTGCAAATAACAGGGAATTGTTTGTAATTTATAGCGAATTTATTGGGTAGATAACTTTTTTGGGGGCCAGACTTGAATTGAATTTTTTGCGGTTTGAATTTGTTTAAAGAGTCATAACTACCAATTTAAAAAAAACATTTATTTGCATTAATAACTGATAACAAACATATGAGTTAGAGTAATAAAATTAAATAAACTGTAGAGTTATTGCTCGCTAAACATTTTTCTTATCAATTTTAAACGATTCGTTTGTTATTTAATAAAATATTAATAAACTCCATATCACAGTTCGTTTGAAAAATAAAAGGCAGTGCCATCAGCTTATCAATTTAAATGCTAGTAAGTCAAAGCTACTTTGTACATATATGACTTGCTATGTATCATAAAAATGGAACAAGGTCAGCAATGTTATTGAAATTGAATAATGATGCGAACACTTTTGAATGAAAAAATATAAATAAATATTATCGTCCATTATCTTTTATTGATTGATTTGTGAAGACTTAAAGAGTGAAATTGTTTTCATTTTCAACGCGGATATGAGTTAGTATGAATTATTTATACTTACTAAGAAATCGACTCTTTTGTTATCTCTGCAGCGATTTTGTGCTATGTTTTCCGACCTTACTTACGGTGGTCGTAAAAATACGTGAAATGTAAAAATGTCCTCAAAAGGATTTAAATTGCTCAGTGGGAGTTTTCAACGCGGGGTGTCGACGAGGGGTTGAAAAGGGCATAGTTTCTTAATTAACAAAAACTTCCAGCTGTTTCTCAGCTTAAATTAGGCTGTAAACATGCTCTCAAATAAAAACAAATTGTTCTATACTTCATATCCCAACGAGGTTTTGAAAACACTCTTTATTTCGGAAAAATCTCGGATTAAGATACAATTCAAGACTCCAAACCTAGACAGGAGGGATTTACTTATTGGTTTAATGAAGCAAGTGGGACACAAGTTTGGATTCACTGTAGGAACACTATCTTTAGGTTAGTGACACCCAATGCCCCATAATGACAAATTTGATTACTTTTTATTTTTACAGGGATCTACTGTTTGGATGTTTTCATGGACAATTTCAAGCTGAACGACTGCATAGAGCACCAGAACATGATTGCTGTGGTTGCCCTAATCCTTGCGGCAAAGATTGAGGATATTGATGGGATGATTCCTCCACTGAGAGAACTCCTCGACTTTTTCGACGTTGACGAGTTCTTGGACCTGTTTCACGAGGCAGAATACATGACCAACGTGGAGTTAGCAGCCGTTTTCAAGAAGTTCTCAAAGTTCTACGTAGAACTTGAATTTCTATTGTTTGAGACCATGAATTTCTCGCTAGTTCGTCCGACGTTTGTCAGCTTCCTGAGTGTTTACAACGCGGACATTGTTTCCGAGCAGGACTACATAAACAACAAGAAAAACTTTGAGAGTTTCGGTGATTTGAAGGCAGGCGTGATGTTATGGGTCAGTGAATACTTCGAAGTAGTTTTGTACCGACACGAGCTAGTGAACCACCTACCGTCTTTAATAGCTGCTTCTATCATCGGAGCTTCTCGTAAAAGTTTGGACCTACAACCCATATGGACAGCAGACCTTCAAGAGTTGACAAACTACGAGTACTGGCACATCGACGATACCATTAAAGAATTGTTGCAGATTAGTGTGGAGCGGAGTTATCGCAAACAGCAGATATCACAATCGCCTTGTTCACCGGGATCTTCAATAGGACAGGAATCTGGTTACGAGTCTAACTTTGATTTGTCTAATTCTGGAGATAATTCATTCTGTTTCACTCCAAAGTCAAGTCAAGGATCTCAAGAAAATTCTTCTAAGAAAGTTAAATTGTGCTAACCACTATCAATATTTTTGTTTCTTCGATAGATCTTCAATAATTTTCCTATTGACTCTGAAAGTCGTGTTATTGCAATAATCTTCCATTTTTGCTTCAAAAATAAGAGAAAACTTAAAGCATTCATTTAATTTTCAAGATTCTTTCTAAGATTGTTCAACATTCTTTCTTTTTAACGAAATTTCTTTTAATTTGACTCATTTAGGAGAAAACTTAAAGAAACTTTATAGTATTCTCGAATCTCGGTAAAACTTTGACAAGTTTTCTTAAACTTTTCCTTAACTTTAATGCTCTGGGCTCGGGTCCAGAAGCTTATTATGAATTATGTGATAACGTATATGGTGATAACATAACTACGGTACAAAACCTTTGTAATCAAAAAATGAATATAAATCAGAGGGATATTCAAAATATTTCTCCTACCATAATACTCGTTCTTAACGTATATAACAAAAACAATGTGTATGTTACGATGTATATTATGAATTCTCATTTTCCAAAAATAAAATAATTTTGATAGCAGACTTATGTTTTCCTTTCTAAATCTAAAAATATTAGTGATATCGTCACCTGAATGAAATAGCTTGAAATTTTCCAAAAAAAGGTTGCTCTGGTAGCTTCCAGTGATCTCAAGTTGGACTTCACCTTTTAATAAAGACGTACAGCATGATAATCACGTATACCAAATCCCTGAGTCACCACAAACTTTGTTTACAAATATGCAATCTACCGAATGTCGTCAAACGAATTGCAAATCACCAAACAAAAAAACTTAAAACTCAGCAATTCCGCACTGTTTTTTCAAAATCTTCTTGAACAACAAGAAAGCAAGCAAAAAACTTAAAACTTAAAGAATTAAATCAGCAAAAAAACGCCAGAAAACAGACGTATTGACCTAAAAGCACTACAGAAATCTGAAAAATGGAAAAAACAACAAGTTAGGGTCGTACATTGATTGCCTACTGTGGTTTCTCGAGATTAAAAATTAAAAATTCACAAACTATAATTTCTAGGATTATAAAGTTCTAAGTAGGCTGTGGGAAATTCGTTGGCTACTTTGGTAAATTTTTTCTCAAGCGGTTCATTAATTAACGCCCCCTAAACATTAAAAAATAATTGAACGATATTTGTGAAAAACTCTAGTTCTTTAGAGGCGCAATAATTTCCATCAACAAAACGCGACACAACGTTGCACGATTCGAGGTATTTTTGTATTTTCAAATAACATTCACATGTCTTTGTTCTTTATTATCCACAAAAATGGCTTTCGCAAAAAACATTCAATATTTAAAATATCTTTTCTGCTGGAGTTTTCTGGAGTTTTTATCCAAAATAAATTTCGAGAGTCGACTCTCTATAAACCGATTATTCATAATTCTGGGGTTTCTACGATATTCTCACTATTTTGAGGTGGCTAATGAGCATTTTTATCTTTTTATACAATAAATCCTTCAAATCACTATAATTCAATCCCTTGAATAAACGAGATATAGAGAATCGATCCGTACAATAAGAATACATCAATAATTCCATAAAATCATCATTTTCATTATATCTTAATTAGATTTTCTGTCTAGAGTTGATGGAGTGAAGCTTTTTGGAGGCGGGTTGACTTTTATTGTGTGGGATGCTATTTCACCACTTTTTTTGTTTAATTTTCATTATTTACAGTTTACATTAGGTTTTAAAAATATTTTTATCAAAAATCTATTTTACAGAATTTTCATGGAAAATTTTACATTATTGTTTTGTTTAGCGGGTAAGCTTTCTTGAAGTCCCTTTCAAAGCGAAAATAGTTGGATTCTAAAAAGTTCTGATAAATTTTATAAATACACGTATATACTGTAAATTTTTATATCAAAATTTAAAGGTTTTAGATACGAGTGAACTTCACAGAGCACGAACACTTTGTCCAGAATATAAAACGTTAGAATGTCACAAATTTAACAAATTTCAGCCGCACTGATCTATTTTAGTATTTTATTATGCAATTACGATTCTTTCTACTAAAGACAGGTCAACTTTCTCTAAAACTCGCTTCAGAAAATTTTTTTAATAAAAAATAATTGTTATTAACTTTTGGTTGAAAACAGGTAAACTTTCAGTATCTGTACCACCATTATTTTTTTTTCCATAAAAAAAAGTTCAAAACTTCAAAGAATTAAGAGAAATTTAATTCCGAAAATTGAAAAATAAAATTTAAGAGAAAGTTGACCTTAACCAATCTACACCAATCTACAGAAAGTCAACCCGCCAATAAATTACGTTGAAAACATTTTTTACCAAAAACATTTTGTTTTTTCCATACATTTCTGGCTATTTACAAAAAAACCGAAAAATTACTCAAAAATGAATCGAAAAAAGTTTAAAAAAATTGATTTATGGAAAATTAGAAAAATGAGAATTGTTCGGATCGTCGACTTTTAACTTTAGATTTATTTACAGTATGATTTTTAGTGTGTTGAAAACTGAAAACATGAAAGAATTTTTGCATCGCACAAAAAACAAATAACAAATTGAACAAATTGAAATAAACTAAAATCTGATGAAATTCATGAAATGTATCGCAAAATTTGTAATTTACCATAAATATTTTAAATATCGTCGTTTGACTGCTAAAATTTTTATCTTGAAAAAATTTCACAAAAAATTATATTTAAATGTCAATCAGTATCAAAAAAAAATAATAAAAATTTTGGAAGTCAACCGACGATTTAGCACGAAAAACTGTATTCTCTAAAAAACCTTAAGTACTTTTCACTTCTCATTTAAATCGTCCCTATCCAAAATTTCAAAATCACTGGAATCATCATCTGATAACTGGCTGGTTTTTGGTGGCTTCGTGTGACTAGATTTGTGTGGCAGCACCTTATCCAAGAGGTTCCAGGCCAGCTGGGAGGCGGGAGGAGGTGTCTGGGCAAAAGGTACGTACGCATGATCTACCACTGTGTGGCTTACTGTACTAAAGTCTAAACCGCTAGTTATACTGTCCTCGTCTTCTGATCCTGGAATTTTTAGAATAAATTTTGTTAGTATAGAGCTGATTTTGATTTTTAAAGCAAATGAAAAGATCATCAAAAGGAAACTTACCAAAACTCGACGAAGACGAGCTATTTGTCTTAAAATGCTTGCTCTTATACTGTTGCCCTTTGGTGAGCACATCATCTTTAGGTGGCTGCATAAATTCTGGGATAAATTCATTATCATCATTATCTGCATCCTCAATACTAGGTAATACAGCATCCTTAGGCAGCATCATCTCATCCTCATCGCTGTCCTTGGAAGAAGTTAAACTTTTGCTGTAAATGACGCTGGAATCTGCATCTTCGCCTACTCTGGTGAGCAGTAACAAATTGGTCGAGTCCAAGCGTGGTAGGAATTCATCTTCTATATTGTCAGCTGACTGGTGGGTAGATGTGTCGTCTGTTGTTGTCGCGCAAACAAATGTTCAGAATCATAGACAGGAAAGTAAAAGTATTTTATTAATTTGTTTACGCGTGCTCGGCGGTTTTAAATGTTTTCATTTTCGTTTTTTATTCATCAAATGAATAGAATGTAGTCGGCCTTGTTGTTAAGTAAATTTGATTATTTCATTCACTACAAAAGCCTACTAGAATTGAGAATACATGGCAATATTTATTATCCAAAATTTATGCGAGAATTGTTTGGTTTTTTATAGAAAATTTACTGATATAAAACAGTTTTGAAGACTTGAGTAGGCTTTGTGAATGGATTAAAATTTTTTTGCGATTAAACGTATCTTTTTGAATTTTTACACTTCCTTGGAAAAGGTGATTGAATTAGATCGAAATCAATTGTTTAAATTAATCAGGAAATAGATTTTTATAAAATGTTTGATAAATAATGAAATTAAAAATTTAATCCTTGATTAAAAATTGGAGAATCGATTTTTAGAAAAAAAATTTACGATATTGTAGACGATTGTAGATCATTAATTAAATATCTCGATAATATTCAAATTTAAAATCGATTTTACACCTGCTCAATCACCTTCTCTAGTTAAAAAATTTCCGCTACCAAATTTGCATATTTTTTGCCACTAATTCGAAAAAACAACACTCGACACTGACCTTGCTCTTTCACAATCCTAATGTTATATTTGGTAGACACCATCACTGACATCATCAAAAAGATAACCAGCAACCAAGTGCCGTTAATAAGATGTCCTACTAAAGCCACCAGCAACAATGACGAGCTGACGAATCCACAAAAGACATTTGGCTTATTTTTACGAAGACATTTAAAGTTGTCAAGCAAAAGTTGATATTTGGTGGTTAGCTCTGCAGGCACCTCCAATGTGTATTGTGAGTAGAAGGTTCGGGCCAGGAATGAGCCCAGGATGAGGTACAGGAGAATTCCGATTGGTCGGAGTTTGAAGCTGGAAATGTCGGGAGTTGGTTAAAATTCAGAAAATATGGATGTTTGCTGATTATGTGATAATTTTTATATTTTTTTGGTTCGCGTTTTTAACTACAATTATCAGTTAGTCATGAAACCCACTCAATTAAAATAAATTGTAATTTAATTTACAAAACAAATGAATTATTCACTCAATATTATCACAAGTCTGTAAATCGACATCCCCAGACAATAAGGAAACTCATAACTCACTAGCATATTAATCCTGCGACACCAATACTGGAGGCGAGTTTAATTCCAGACTCCTTTGTGAAGAGCTCGGCAAGCTTCTTGCCTTGTACACACTGCATCTTTCACTAGACACCTACAGTAATATGAAACTGTTGAGCTATTAAACTATCCAACTATTTAGATTTTTTGATTATATTTGATCGCGCGACTTTATTATGCAAAAATATTGACTAGAAATCACGAAGAACACAAACAAATCAATGAAATCAATGAATACAACTCAAACAAATCAACTTTTCTTATAGACTGACTGTTTAAACACAATGATATTTTGGTCTTTATTAGACCTTTATTAGTTTTGTCGACCGAAAACTGGCTGAGGAAATTTTAAATTGCAACTAAAATGGAAAATTCGAAAGAAATGTCGTGAAAACACTGCGAAGCTCGGAAAAACTGAAAACACGAGCAAGGCGCAGGTCTGTTGGTAATAGTAGAGTGACCTGATGAACAGGACAGTTATGCTATTCAATTAAATGGTGAGAGTTTGGGGAATTAACAGAAAATAAGACGTACAAGTTGAAAAGTATGAACAGCTGTTCAACGAAGGGGGCGTGCATAAACTACTCAAGCCTCTTTTTTAACTAGATTTTAGTGGAAAATAGTTCAAAAACGTCCTTCCTTAATCTCTGTAGCGAAAGATCAGAGCAGTTGACTTTTTTGCGTATTTGCAAAAATTATATTTCTGAATGAAAATTTTAATTTTATTTGTGACGATGTTTGAGTCATGTGGATAGTCTATTTACGTTGCCAAATTAATTGGCTTTGTATATTTTCTTTCTTATTTCCGGTCAACGTACTCTTAGTTGAACTCTTGGCTTGTCTTGTATATAAATTAATTGTTTCGATTTAATTTTTCAGTTTGATTGTTTGAATTTGTTTTGGAAGCTTTTTGAAGGCCACTAAGAACACATGCTTAATACCTTATTGATTTCTATTTGATTGACGAACTTTTCACACTTTTTGATAGTTTTTACAATTCGCGAAGCAATTAGCACTGTGTTTGTAAATTAACGTTCAGTTACCAATATATTTGCGGAGTTTTAATATTTTTGTTTTTATTATGTTAGGGTTGCTGAATTAATTTGACATTTTCAAATTTCAATTCCCATCCCAAAACTGTCTTGACCAAAAAACCAAGACAAAAACAAGATTTACAAAATAAGCCGAACTATCCCCTAAATTGGGCATTTAAGGTATATTTAAGGTGCTGTAAGATCTTGAAACAATTCAACATGTCTTGGTAGTTGAGCAACATCTCTATCCCATAAGGCATTTAAGACACATAAGCCCAAAAGTGCAAATAAATAAATTGGTGATTCATAGACAAAAAAGAGGTGGCTTCAAAATAGCTGATAACTTTAAACCTAGACCAAATAAAAAATCAATTAAGGGAGAATGACTGTAGCTGAGTTTTTTGGATGTGCCTTCTTGGCTTTTGGAGCACCACTATCAATGTTTGTTTTTACGATAGCCAATGATCCAATAAGAGTAATACTTCTGATAGCTTCAGCGTTCTTCTGGCTGCTAGCCTTGCTACTGTCTTCACTAGTATGGTTCATTGTTGTTCCACTAAGAGAGTATTTGATCTTTGGAGTAGTGGTCTCTGTATTGATTCAGGTTTGTTTTTGTCTTACATGACCATTTGGTGCAATTATTATAAATAAATTATTCAACTTTTAGGAAGGATTCCGATACATAGTTTTTAGATTATTGGATAAAACTAGTGCAGGGCTGAAAGAAATTGCAGGTGACTCAATTGTGTCAAGTAATAAAAACATTTTAGCTTATGTAGCTGGTCTTGGATTTGGTGTCATTAGTGGAATTTTCCAGCTAGTAAATATTTTGGCTGACATGGTGAGTTGAGTCCTCTTTAATTAAAAATGGATGTAACAAAACATCTCTTTTAGGTTGGACCAGCAACAATGGGCCTACATTCCGGCACAGAGAGTTTCTTCTTAATCAGCGCCACCCAAACACTTTTTATGATTCTCCTCCACACATTTTGGGCTGTGATCTTCTTTGCTGGAATGTACAAGCAGAAAAAGTCTTACATCATATATGTAGTCGGCTCTCATATGCTCGTCTCCTGCCTCACACTGCTCAATAGTTCAGGATTATATTGGCTCACCCTTCTCTCGAGTGCCGCTGTTGTGTGTCTAACTGCTTATTTGGCTTTTGTGGTAGCAGGAGGAAGTCCAATTAAATTCAAGCGGTTCATTACTTGTCAGCAGTAAACATTTCAATTCCATCTTTATCTTTTAAGTTATAATTTTAATCATTTAGAATTTTTATACATACGTATCAGAACTAATAAGATGAAACTGTTTCGTTGCATTATTAATAAAGACTTAAAATACTAAAAAAAATAGAAGTGGAGTTTTTGTAAATTATCTACAACTTGTTGTGAATTTTTATTTTAATAATTTTCAAACTTGTAAAAATGCTAACAAACGAAGAAGCCATAGTTACCTTCTGTAATTAACTTAAATTTTCTAACTGCTTGCAGCTATGACCAAAATTAAAGTACAAATCATTTTTTGGTGAAGAAGCTTGTGATGGTTCCTTGGTTCTTAGATGGTGGTTGATTCTTCATTTCTTTTTTAGTTAATTTCTTGCCAGGCTTTGGAACAACAACCACCTTTTTCTCATTCGGCTTTTCATTCTCTTTCGCTGTTTTTGCTGGCTCTGGTGATTTGTTATCCTCCTTCAAACTTTCAGATTTTGATGTTACAGCATCTAGCTTTTTGCTTGTTTTTTTTGGTTCATCCACCTTTTCTTCGTTTTTAGAATTCTTAGGAGCTTCTTTCTTCTTCTCCTTAGTTTTTTGGCTCTGTGATGGTGTTGATTGCTTCTTTTTGGATGTATCGAGCTTTGCGACTTTAGATTTAGGTTCCACTTCCATGGGCTCATCCTCTTCTGTAGAAGAATCTACCATCTGCTTTATTCTAGATCTTTTTTGGCTATCCTTTGTATCTTTAAGCTTTTTAATAGGCTTCACAGATTCAGGAGTACATGGGATTTCATCATCATCAGAAGATAATTCCACTATTGATTTTCGTAGTTCCACTACTTTAACCTCAGATTCATCTAGTTTTGGTTCAACAATTTCAGGCTCGGGCTTAGTTTTTACAGCTTCACTGGTGCTTGCAGAACTTGGTTTGCCAAAGAAAGAAGTAATTGCTCCATTTCCCGTAACAAGGCGCAAAGACTTCAAATCTTTCTTTTTATTGCCTTTCATATTCTCTTCTGGCGATTTTTTGGGTGTCTCAATTTTAATGCTGCTAGTTGATGCTTTTGGAGATTCTTGTGTTGAGATTCTGCTTTCATTATTAGGTGATTTCTTTATTTTCTTGATTGCTTCAGGTTCTTCATCAATTTCCATCTTTTCATCAACTTTCTCTTGAATGACTTCAGACTTTACGGGAATTTCTGACTTCACGAGCTTCGCAGGAACACTGAAAAAAGATTTGGCTTGCTTGGATGTTGATGGCTTTATTTCCTCTTCCACAATTGGAATGGCTCTATCTCTTTGCCCATCGTCAGTGAGTATTCTTTTCCTACTTAAGAAATGAGGAATTAGTAGAAGCTTAGATTCTATTGTGCTATATTAAACCTACACCATAATTTGACTGGAATCAACAAAATCAAAGTCCTTCGTGGATCCGCTCTTTGCGGAAATACTATGGATCACAGATAGAAACCCCTTTTTGATCCATTTTACGTTATCCTTCTCATTGACAATCTAAAAATATAAAGATGTTATGGTTGAACCATCTTCACCAGAGTTGAATAAAGTTTACCTGAAATAAATAATAACCCTTCTCGTGAACTCCATTTACTAGAAATTTAATTTCCAAGGACATCTCAGAGTTCAACTTAATCCATTTTCTCATCAATTCTTCAACTTTATCATATTGTACCATAAATGCATTTGAGATACTCTTTCTTGTGACCTGAAATAGTTAAAATAAATATTTTGCTTAGCTCCACAAGCAACAAAAACAAACAATTTCATTATTGTCAACTATTCTAGTTGATAGTTCATTTAACTGCTGATCTTCGGTAAAGTTCTTCATTTTTTGTGTTGTGTGAAGTCACATAAATGACTTTTCTGGTCTCAATATCTCTTAAGTTCCCTAGATTCCTTGTATTTAATTTTAATTCTTGTTTGAACCTGAAAATGGAAAACCGCTACAATTGTACACAAACCGCTTGAATTTGTGGCTGTCAAATATGAAATGACGTATATGAAAAAATAAAAAATATATATAGAGCAAAGAAGAACAAAAAAAGATTTTTGAAGCCACCTCAAGAATATCTGATGATGAGAATCTAATGGTGATGCATAGAAAGCTTCCCAGACTAAATGATGGGTACGTTTTAAAATTTTTCCTTTATTTTCAATTTTTTATTTTAAATTCATAGAAAAGTACTCCAAATCTCGCTAATTACTAATTATTTCTCTCGATTCATCTCTTTGCAGTTACCAACATCACCAGCATCAACCCCACAACTATCAGGTAAGAAAATTCTACTGAAAATTGAAAGTATAATTTTTTAACTTAAACGATTGTCCGTCATTTTGATCTAATTAATCGCAATTGCGGGGATTTTCTGGCCTCCACTTAGTGAATCAGCTATTTATTCAACGTTGCTTCCACTTTTCTAGGGAAATTAGCTGGTTTAAGAGAGTAGATGAAGCTCATATTCAAGCTTTGCAAAAAATTTAAATTGGCTGTCATTTTTCCGCTTGTACTCTCAAAAACTGCCCAAAAACAGCTTCAAAGCTACAAATTTCCAGCTTATTCCACCAGGTCATTCCTAATTCAACTGTCGCTGTACAATTTTCCAGGAAAAATGATGAAATTTCGGAGAAAACTGCACTTTGAAAATTTTCACTTGAGCAATATTTTGAATATTTACAACTTGGCATTCAGACTAATTTTTAAGCTGGAAATTTTAATTTTCCTTAAGATCAGCAATCAACAAAATCAATAATTATCGCTGAAGAAATGTTTTGGAAGGTTTGGGGATATTTTTTGGAGTGTCTACTTGAGTTTTCCAAAACTAAGATCCAGGAGCTCTTTTGTTTGTTTATTGATTCAACTTTTTAATCCAGAAGCTGAAACAGCCAGCTGGATGTCGAAATTATTGAATATAAAAGTTTTTCAGATGGTTTCAAACTGTTTCAGAGTAAATTAAAGTTTGCCGGGCACCAATAAATCAACAAAACACTATTTGTTTACATTAGGAACTTCAAATACACTAACAAAGGCAAACAAAAAGATCCAGTAGCTATTTTTGTTATCAACACAACGAAATTTCACCGCAACAAACTATTTTTAAAGCACAAAAACATTTTGCAAAGAAATATTGATCGGTTTTATATAATCTAGAAAAGAAAGGCTGGAATATTCTCAAGTTTGATGAATTCAGTGTCGTTAATGTAAATTTAATAGAATATTAAAGCGTTTCTTCAAATAAACAGCAGAGATTGGCCATAGAACGTCAATATTTCAATATTTTAGCAACGATCAGATTATTTCTAATGAACTGTATCACTAATCTCTCATTTTATATTTTAGAGCTCCAAATACAGCTCGAAGCGAGACTATGAGTCGTCCAGCAGATCGGCCAGCTACGTTCGTAATGACCGAGAAACATCCCTCAGTGGCATGAACGGAAACTATCGTTCAGTGTCACCAGATATAGATTCGCCTCCAAGAGACAGACATGGCGAGCGTGATCGCTACCAAAGCTCTAGCTACGTAAAAGTCAGCAGAGACAAGGACCATAGAGACTACAAAAAGGACAAATATTCAGGTTAGTGGAGATGTTTCAAGAGAACTTTGAATTCCTCACTTACGTGTACTCTAAGATTTATCTGACTGACAATTATATTTTTGTTTAAGATAAACGCGGCGGTGGTCGTGAACGAGAATTAGACTACCGAAATAACCACGATAGTCGTCGTTCTAGAATATCATGTAAGCGAGATGGCTCAAGCTCTAATTCAGATGAAAGAGACAAAGCGAAAGAATATGAAAAAGTTAAAGAATACGAAAAGGCTAAAGAATATGAAAAGGCTAAAGAGTACGAAAAAGCTAAGGAGTATGAGAAGGAATGTCGGTACGAACGAGGAAGTGGCGGAGGAACCAGCAGTAATGTAGGAACGGCCAGCAATTCCGATAAAATTACGCGGGTTGGTGATTGGAGTGAGCACGTCAGCTCTTCCGCCAAAAAGTATTACTACAACTGCAAAACGGAGGTGTCACAGTGGGAAAAGCCTCGAGAATGGCAGGACAAGGAGAGGTAAGTACTCTGTGTAGTAATGTGGATGGATAAATAGTATCTGTGCTAACGTAATGCAATTCATTCGCCAGAACAATGTCTAAAGATTTTCATCATCGGGATTATAGAGACAAAGAACGCGAGAAGGAGACCACTTATGTGTCGTCAAATCGCGGTTCGTACGCCGGAAACAAACATTCCAGAGGCAGCTCTCGAGTACGGTGGCATGCTGATGATGTACCACCCGCGATTCAAAGGAGGCGGCATGATGGTTTGTATTTTTAGGGATTCTAGCCATCTGATTCATCTTCTAATCCATAAAATTTGAATTTTTTCCGTAGAAAATGCAGACATGGACATTTCCCCGGACTCAACTCCAACATCTGAGGCCAGCTACTCACACTCGAGTACTCCAACGGCCAGTCAACAGCCGCATCCGAAAATAAATAGCCAAAATGATGGCCCAGTGCTTTTAGCCAATGCGCTCCCTCGTTTACTGTCAAATTCTTCAGCGCCCACCTCCTCTTCATCCGCCAACAATAACAACAACTCGCATTATCCTTCGGCTACGGCCACCAGCACGACTGTGAGTGCACCCAGTGCTAGTAATCCACTGATCTCGAAGCTGGTGAGTTTAAGTTCATCCACCTCGTCATCGCCTCATTCACAGACTCACCACCAGCAGCCGCTTACGGAGACTAACTTGAATTCCAACACACCAGGTCCGCCCAATGGGAATAGTTCCATCATTTTGGGAATGTCTGGTATATCTGTTAATTCTTCTGTTTCCGGAGGAAGTGGTGGAAATGTGAATAGTAGTGGATCGACAATGACGTTGGCTGGGTTGCCAAAAATATTGTCTCATATAACGGGCAACAAAACAATAGACCAGAATGAGTTAAATCCGCAGAAAGCGCTGCAGACGATAAATAATGCGCTGATGTTGTCTCGCCAACATCCAACTGGTCTGCAGCACGATATAAATGTAGCAAATATTAATTCTAATAGCTTGAGGTTTGTTATTTTTGGTATCAATTGAGGATTTTCACTAATTAATTTGTGTTTTAGGGAGCACGTTATGAATTCACCACTTTATGGTTTGCATTCGGTGAATCACAATAATAATGTGTCCACAGCGCCACAAGCCTCATCATTCTTCACTAGCTCTTCTTCTACAGCGAGAATGGACATGAGTAGCGATGGACCGCCCACTCCGGAAATGGACCTACATCTCATTGTAGTGGACCCTAGGAAAAGTAAGTGTTGAACTTTTTGTATTTTAAAAATGTAACTGATTTTGTTGATCACATTTTAGTTGAAGCCTCATCAGTAAGTAGTTTGCACGGTGTAATGACCTCATCAGTAGCTGCTAATCGTCTTCTTGGGCCCAATTTGACCCCCAGTCTGGCCAACTACTATCGTGAGGATTTGATCGCCCATGTAGTGGGATGGACAGCAGAATTTTCCGAGAAACAAGTAATTTGTTATTTGATAATTCAACAGGACTTGTTATTAATAAAGTATTTTTAGGCACAAAAGTGTTCAGAAGATGCGCACGTGCTAGGCGATCTCACTTGTAGCAAAATATCCACCGAGCTGAAGTGTGCCAGAAGTGTAGTTCGAGTTACGGAAATTTATGCGACGTTGCAAGAGCAAAAGTGAGTATTTGATGATTTTTGTCGTTTATTCAACAACAAGCAAAAAATCGATACTAAAATTTCTCTTTTTTCAGGATCATGTACTTGCGGCAACAAATCCGTCGACTGGAGGAGCTAAAGTCTCAGAATTCATTTATGAGCGAGGACCTATAGCAACCGCCATCAACTCCATGCTAGATAGCTGACCAGGGCCCGCTCCACTAAGAGCATGATGTCGGCCATAGTCACACAAAAGTGGACTCGCTGATTGGTGGCGTGAGATGATTATATTTGATTAATGTTTTTACTGGCTAATTTATTGAACTGTTGCCCGAGTCGTCGCCGCGTTTGTCACAAAAATGAGGGGTGGGGTGGGGCTTCTTCTTTTTCTGTTCGTTTTTAAGGAATAATTAATCAAGCAAAAGTATCTAATATATTTAAACACACACACACACACAACAAAAAGAAACAAGAAGTAATAACTTAGGACGTGTCTTTTTAAAAAAAATATATTATTTAATTTTTTTATTACTCTTAACTAAAAAAAAAATGCAAATGCAAAAATTCAAAAAAGATAAAAAATATTTTGGTTTGACTTTTAGAAATTCTTTTTTGAAAGGGGCAAAGAGTGTGAATGTTGAAGGAAGGATTTTTAGAAATTGACGTCTTTTTGTTTTATTAAATGAGATTATTGACTAGACCCAAGAAAACCGATTATATTCCAGAAAAGCAATCAAAAATATGTTAGATTTTTAGTGACGTCACATATTCGATATCGATCAAATTCTTGACAAAAAAATTAATTAAAATTATTAATTGAGTTTTCTGAGCAACATTCTTCTCAAATAAATTTTAGTGTCCATCCTTGAAACTATTATTCTTGGGCTACTTGGCTCCGCCCCTAAATTAAAGAATGCTGCATAGCTGTGTATATTTAACTGCAAAACAAACTAATAATTAACGCAATGATGGAAATTCTAGATTATAGTTTAAAAGAAGAATATAAAAAAATGAGAGATTGGCTGACTTAGGGTCGACTTGGGACTACTTGCCGAGTGGTAGCGAGTACTTTGTAGTACTTGGATGTAGTGTAACTAAATGTTTGCTATTGAATGTAGCAAATGTAGTGTAAAAGATGAAGTGGATAAAAATTAGAAGGGTCCTTTCATTAAAGGACCTCATTAAGCTCCGACCTACTCTTATAAAATGGATGAGATAAAACACTGTTTGTTCTTCAATCATAACCTAGAAAACAATTATTACGTAAAATTATTCGAAGTACGAGATTTTCTTTTGAATTTCTTTTGGTGTAAACAAAAACATTGAAACTGAACTATGAGGCACATTTTTTATGTTTATTGTCATGTTTTTCATGTTTTTCATGTTTTTGTGGAAAGTTTTGTAAATATTTTTATATTTAAATCTGTATTTAACGATAAACTGAATTGTATCACCATGGTCTCCTGGAAACATTTAATGTTTTTTCTTATGAAAGGAAAAAATATTTTTAGATTTCCAGACGACCTTGGTTGATACGAAAAAGGAATTCTTTATTTTAGAATTGTGGAATTTATATTGGAAACTTTAAAAAAGGTCTCATAAAGCTGAAAATGTAATGGAAATTGGTGTTTAAGTACTTGGGTCAAGTGAAGTTGGCCGTAGTTTTTATACACATTGAAAATTTTTAGGAAATTCCTCGGGAAATTCTGAAACAAAATTTTTATTCGAGTATATTATTATCGGGTCAAAAATTATGCATACTACAAAATTACGCTAACTTCACTTGATTCGTAAATTAAATTCTAAAGATATTTTTGCTTCGTTCGGGTGAAGTTTTTGGTTCCGAAAAACTTTTGCATTTTATTTTCTAAAATTGAACAAAATTCATGAAAATTAATCAAATTATTTAAAAATTAACGCTAACTTCACTTAACTTCAAAAAATTTTTATTTTCCCGCTGAAAAATTCATATATTCGTAAAATGATAATTGTTATTGTTGTAAAGTATAAATTTACTAATTAGTAATTAATAGAATGGCGATCTACTAGTTTTTGACTATTTTTAAACGAAACTGCTAAGTGTTTTTTTTAAATGCATGTGACTCTGACTTTTTTACTGGACGCTTCGACCCTGCACAGTTAGGGTCGGACTTTGAATGTATCACTGAAATTTATGGGCAATATAATAAAAAAGGACTTTACGAAGGACATTTATAGTAAAAAATGGATTTAGGGGTTATTCGTAAAGTCCGACCTTCACATTTAAAAATTTTGTAAATAAAAGCTGGCTTTATAAAAAATTTGCCCACATTCGATATTTTTCAAGTACAATATTTTCTGTTTAAAATTTATTCCGATGTTTCGAATAAAAAAGTAATTCTATTCAAAGAATCTTGAAAAACCGATAGTTGCAATAAGTAAAAAACTCCTCAAAAACCATTAAAACACTTCAAGTAAAAATAAACAAAAGATATTTTCTAAAAATTAAACAAGGATGACTTTAAAGTAACTGATTTCTATTTATCTTTAAGCGCAAATTGGCAAAATCACAGTTTTTTTTTTAATTTTATTATTTTAAGAAATAAAAATTTAAAATACAAAAATATATAAAAATGAGTAATAAAATTAGTACATACTAAATTATTAAGGATACATAAGATAAATAAAGTTAAATTCTTGAAATAAATAAATTTCTGCGTTTTTTTTTTTGTTGCATTTAGGATAAAAATAAAACAATTTTTTAAACTTCTTAAAAATTCAACATTTATTATGCGATAGCTCTTTGCTGTTTCTTTTTAATTTTAGTCATTTTTTCACTTCGATCCAAATTATTTTGATAGAAATTGGCCTCCTTCCTGGCTTTGCTTGTGGCAATCTGTAATTTCTGTTTATGAACTGCTCTCTCGTAAGTTAACCTCTCGCTTAGATGGATCCACTTAAATCTAGACAGGTACTTTAAGTTCCAGGAAATGTCACAGAAAACTGAGCCTTTTTTGGTGGAGATTGCTGTGTTGTTGATGTTCTCTGATACCCATTTGGCTACTTTCTTCTTTTCGAACTCAACCCAACCTTCTGTAAAATTTGTTACGCGTTTCTTTCCACTTTTCTTCTTTGACAGCTTTTCTTGGACTAAAAGGAGAACTGTTAGTGTATGTTAATTAAGTAAGAGACATTAAATTACCAGCTTTTTGATCCGGCTGTAAGAAAATCCTCCCAACATCTCCAAATTCTTCCAAAAGCTCTCTACACAAAGTTACATTCATATGCTTTGGAATACTAGAGATATAAATGATTCCTCGTTTTCTGGTAGTCTGTTCTTTTTTCAGTTTAGGTTTGATTACTTTTTGTTTGCTGCTAGATGGACCAGCTTCAGGATCTTCAATTTCTTCTTCTGGTTCACTTTCATCTTCAGATTCATTTGGAACTTCTTCGTCAGCTTCCATTGGTTCTTCCTCATCTTCAGAGTCACTGAATTGCTTTAGTCTTAAAATACTATCGTTCTTCATGTTAATTAGACTGGAACTACTAAAAAACTTTCACATGAAAATTTTCCTAAAATGAAAACAAAAAATGTGTGTTGATGAATAAAACGCCGCGGCTTATTTTTCAAATTGAATTTTGACACATCGAAACGCATTTATTGTGTTTTTGAAAAATTATGTCTCAGAGCCAACACTTCGCTAGTCCAGTTGTTTATTTCAATTATTTCGACGATAGCAACTTGCAAGCACTTAAAAATCAAGTACAAATTAAGGAGAAGATTTCTAGATTTATTGAAAGACACCACTTGTCCGAGTTAGAGAAAAATTGTGTATATTTTCAAACTCAAAACCACGTGGAAGAATCTGAAGATAAGAAGTTGTACAGGCCCTTCCTGACAACTCTTAAGATCAATTTTAATGATCTATTGAAAGACCAATGTAAGTGATTCGTTTTTGAGCCTACCAAATTTTCTGCTAATAATTATTTCTTCAGCTTTATTCTATTTAGTTATCAAGGAGATCACATACTTCGAAGTCTTGCTCCTAGACGTTCTGTTTGGCTGGATCCAGACAATTTTGAAAAGATATAATTTCCAAGAAATCATTTTGCTGAAGCAAATCCACTGTACTATCCGATTCTACGAATTGCCACTTACCAAAGAGTTCCTCTTCAATCAGAGGAGTAATGCGTTAAATATTAGCTTGAGCACTTTTCATTGTGTTCTCTATTCAATAGAGGCTCAAGATAAATATATCAGACAGAGTATTTTCACCTGTCCCTGTAACCAAAGCATTGAGATCTCATTAAAGGCTCCATACTGCCAAAATTGTTCTAAATTGTGTATTGAACGAACTAACGACCGAGATATTTCAGAGCAAAAGTTAATGGTAGTTTTTCCAGCATCTTCCTTCAAAACTCCTGTTGTGGTAGCGCAAGTTTATAGAGGCATAACTGTTAGATTAATTGGTTAGTAATTATACATAACTCTAACCTTAAAAATATTTAATTTATCTCATTTGCAGATGATTTGTGCAATTTTGAACTCAAACTTGGACACGAATACATCATCACTGGAGTTTTCGATCCCTTTTCAAGCTTGTACAACGCCTGGAGCATACACTCTCTCTTATAATGTCTTTCTTCGATTCGATCGCTGAGTCGTTCCAAAGTTATTCTCAAAGTCAAGAAAGCCAAGAATATCCTAAATATGAAGACATCGAAGATGATGAGATTTTTTCAACGTTTCATCAGCAAGAACCATCTCCATCAGTCGAACCCAAAAAAGTTCAACAACTTTCACAAAATCCTCAAATCCTTGCAAATTACCAAACCCAGATGCTTTTTGGACCATCTCAACCAAGAATCCAGAATGTTATCCGACCGAATCACTGCTTGTCCCAAGAGCAAACTCAATACACTCAAATAAGTCAGGCAACTCAAAGATTTTTAATCGACTTATCACAATTCCCCGAGTCCAACCATTCAGGAGAAGTTTGGCCAGATCCTATTACTCAAGCAGAAATAAATGAGGTATTCCAAGATCAGCAGGAGTTTCAAGAAGATGTCTTTCAGTATGAGGACATTTATGAGTCGCAGGACTTTGAGATGAGTGAAAGTGGTGAGCCAGCTGGCCTACAATCACAAGATGAACCCATTTTGCCAGATTCTAGTACTTTGTCCCAGGTAATAATTTTTATTGTACAAAAAATTTTAAACAATTTTGATAATTTACAGGATATCTTCAGCACTCAATATTCTCAATCGAACTCCAAAGTCTCCCAACAACCTCCCATCGACATTGACTTAAACTTCCAAGGCGTTCCATCTTCAATCTTACGATTCTTCGAAGCTTCCCGCCAAAATTCCACGGACTGGGCTTTTGTGTATGCTCTAGCTGCTCAGTTATGCCACAATATATACCCCATGAACTCGTACGTGAACCTCAAGGTTTCTCTACTCCTCAGCATTGCTTCTATTGGTCCAGATCCAAAGAAATCTCCAATGCCAATTGTTGCCATTGGATTAAATGCTGAAGTTGCGAGTGCAATCATGAACCAAGTGGCTAACCTAGCGGATAGATTTGTAAGCGCCCTGGTTGATATTACTGGAGCTTCGATCAACAAAAATAATTGTATTGAAGCTGGTCCGTTGCTGTTGGCTAAGAACGGAGTTTGCTACTTGGGAGATTGGAATATGAAGAAGAATAACGATTCACAGCAAGTTTTAAGAGCCCTGGAATCTGGCCGAGTGATGATCGAGAAAACTTTACATCCTTATCCACTGGAATGTGCTGTATGGACTTATTGGGCGTTGAGCGGAAAACCTCAGAAGGATATGCTTGTTTTAAATCAATTTTTAAATGTTTTTGGTATTCCAATTGTAATGGAAACTCAAAACGAGAAGGATTTGGTCGAATATATCCTGAATCAAGAAACTAATGATGACTGGGTGAGTTTGTTACTTTAAATCGAGTTTGTTACATCGACTTTGTTACATCAATTTGATTTGTTACCTAGAACAAACCCAACAAATTAAATATCACCGAAAGTGATATGCGAACTTATTTGCGCTTCGTATCGAAGCAAGAAGTGACTATTAGCTCAGAAGCTGAGCAAATGCTGCGAGATTATTATGTTGCATCGCGAATTAATAGACCAAGTAATTTTAGTTGAAGTTTTTATTTCCTCAAAATATTTCTTAAGTCTAATTTTTTTTTGTAGATGCGTTGACGCAGAAAGCTTTTGAAGTGCTTAAGACGATGGCCGAAGCTCATGCAAAGTTGTGTTTCAGGGAGTTGGTGATGAGGTAGGTTTATAGTGTTAGTTTTGTTAGTTTATTTGATTAGAATATAAAAGATAAGTTGGATGTTAGTAATAAATTTAGATTTGAAAGGTTTTATTAAGGCTTGAAATTTTTGTAGAAAAGATATTGTGGCCGTGGTGAACATTTGTGAGAAATACATTCGAACTATCATCAGCCCTGAAGACATGAATTCGCCTGTAGAAGGACTTTTCGATTCTATTGACGACGTTGAAAATCACATGAAAGCCATGGAAGAGTGGATCATTAGCTTTACTCGAAGCACTTTGAATCATGAATCCATGTGAGATTTTCTTATTTTTAAATCTTGATTGATTACGCTAATCTATGACTAACTAAAATAAATTAAATTAATTTACAATTCATTGTGATTCTTAAAAGATTTCTGTGATTTTCCTTAAAATATTTGATCAATAAATAATTTCAAATTCATAGAAATCTTAAATGCAGTTTTCATGTTTTGTGGCGTGAAATTTTACCTTTTCCAATATAATCACAAATTGACGTTTGCTGAGCGCAATTATTCCTACATATAATCTATCATCCCCCTAACGACCTCAAAAGCTTCCTTAGCAGTCATTTCAATATGCGACGCTGGCAAAACAAAGCCATTGGGAGCTGAATCTTTGAGAGAAAGTCGAAAACTGTATTTGATGCCTTGATGTGTTGCATAAGAGTTTGAGGACCCTGGAGGTTGCTCAATATTTTTTACTGTGTACTCTGGCATTCCTACATCTTTGAGGGTTTCTCGAGCTACGATTGCCATGTCCATCATATCATCGTATTGATTTTTGGAATCAATTGATCTTGTGTACGTTATAGACTGGCCGTATGGTTTTAAAGAGATGAAGATCTAAAATGAAGAATGTCTTAACAAGATTCTTTAAACTATTTAATTAAAACAAACCCTAATCTGCTTCCTATGCTTCAGCAAAAATTTCCCTAAAGCTTTTGTTTCTGGTTCACTAAACGCAAATTTGCCTGAATAATCTTCACTGCAGCCATCAGCTGTACCTGTCTCGGTCCAATCGGAGTCCCTAAAATTTTTATCAACATCTACTCCATAGCAAATTTCCCTGGCCTTTTCCTTTTTGGGATCTGAGGACTTCCGGAGCCAATCCCAACTGAGAAGAGAGTAAAAATAAAATTTCCTTTGAAAAAGATTTTTTGCAAGCTTTCCAAGGATAATTGGATTGCGAGGATGGAGACTTATTTTAGAATTTTTGTGATGAATAATTTTTCGAAATTTTGAAGTAAATAAGTGTTCATCCTGGCAAGTTCATCATCCTTGAGATTAATTAATAATTACGCAGTAGCAAGAAGTCCTAGAGGCTGCTCATTATGAGCCGATCTGGTCTTTTTCCAGAATCTATCGAATTTGTGGGAGTAATCAAAGCCATCTGGGTTTGCAGTTGGCATAAAATACCAATCCATAGATCTGATCGTCTCCCCTAGAGTATCTAGAAATGAAAGGTTTAAAATAATTTTTATTAAATAAATCATTAAAAGTCCCAACATTCATGAAAAATATTTTTTTTGAACTTTCGTTTTTTGACTAAAAATTCTTAAAAAAGGGGGTTTCGTGGGTCGAATTTTAGGTTTTTGGGTCCCAACATTCATAAATTGAATTTTCGAAGTATTGCTATTCATGAACCTAGGTTCATGAATAATATTTTCTTTGAACTTTCGTTTTTTGACTAAAAATTCTCAAAAAATTAGGTTTCGTGGGTCGAATTTTAGGTTTTTGGGTCCCAACATTCATAAATTAAATTTTCGAAGTATTGCTATTCATGAACCTAGGTTCATGAATAATATTTTTTTTGAACTTTCGTTTTTTGACTAAAAATTCTCAAAAAATTAGGTTTCGTGGGTCGAATTTTAGGTTTTTGGGTCCCAACATTCATAAATTAAATTTTCGAAGTATTGCTATTCATGAACCTAGGTTCATGAATAATATTATTTTTTGAACTTTCGTTTTTTGACTAAAAATTCTCAAAAAATTAGGTTTCGTGGGTCGAATTTTAGGTTTTTGGGTCCCAACATTCATAAATTAAATTTTCGAAGTATTGCTATTCATGAACCTAGGTTCATGAATAATATTATTTTTTGAACTTTCGTTTTTTGACTAAAAATTCTCAAAAAATTAGGTTTCGTGGGTCGAATTTTAGGTTTTTGGGTCCCAACATTCATAAATTAAATTTTCGAAGTATTGCTATTCATGAACCTAGGTTCATGAATAATATTTTTTTTGAACTTTCGTTTTTTGACTAAAAATTCTCAAAAAATTAGGTTTCGTGGGTCGAATTTTAAGTTTTTGGGTCCCAACGGTCATAAATTAAATTTTCGAAGTATTGCTATTCATGAACCTAGGTTCATGAATAATATTTTTTTAGAACCTTAGTTTTTTGACTAAAAATTCTTTAAAAAATCGGTTTCGTGGGTCGAGTTTTGGGTTTTTGGGTCCATTTAAAACTAACCATTCCTTTGAATTCCTTTAGTTATAGTATCAAGGATCCATGTGCTAACAGCTGGTCCAATCCAATCTCTTCCTTCACTTCCAGCTTCAATGAAGATCGCGCTTTTAACTGATTTCGCTTTTCTTTTCTTGGGAGATCTGACTTTCTTTTTAGGACTTTTAATCTCATCGTTAGAAGTGACTTTGACCACGGTTAATGGTCGTCCTTCATAGCTAGTTCCAATATGCAAAACTTCGACATTCTGTGGAAACTTTCTTTGCATCATTTCCTGGAATTTCTGTATTTCATCGAAGTCGTGATATTTGAACCATGAGAAAGGATGGCCATTTTTCTTGGTCATCTCCTCACGTTCCACTAGTGTGAGCTCTGGATTTTCATACTGAATAACGTTTTGAATATTACGATTAATAATTTCATACGTCATGTCTTCATCATCTAAGAATTCTAGGAGAGCTTTTATTTTATTGGGAGGGACTAGAACATCGTTGTTTTCTTTGAGATTTGGACCACGCCACCATTGAATTCCAATACTATCAGTCGATATTTGAAATTCTTCTAATGATTTAATTTGATCGACCGTGGTTGCGTTTAAGCGCCATAACTGATAATCCGTGTAATCAACGAATTTTGCAGTTGGTGGTTTTTTAGATTTCCTAGAAATTAATTGTGATTAATATTTTGAAAAATCGAATATTAAAATTATGATTAATCAGAAAATAATTATCAACTAATAAATGTGTACCTTGGAACAGTATCATCACCGGCTCCAAAAAGATTCCAATTTATGCTTTCAAAAGGATTTAAGAATAAAGCGTCGCTATTCATATCGGAGGCTACTGGCATTGTCTCTAACTTTTGATCTTCGGTCTCAAAGAAGTTTGTGTCTTGAAAATAGTACCAAGGATTCCTAGTAGGATTTGCTCTCTTGGGTCTTTTTGATACTTTTTCCGATCCTCTAGGAGTAGTGGCTCTTGCGGTAACTTCATCATAATCTTCTTCAGAATTATCATTGTCATCTTGATATTGTAATTTAGGATTTCCAGTAAAACCGCTGATGAAATTTCCTATGGTCGTAAAAATACCTTTGACTTTATCCATGACGCCAGCTTGCTTCTCTGAACTTTCTTCATCACTGTAAGCCTCATAGCTTTCATCATCATCTAACCGCTGGATTCTGTTGGGCTTCTCTTTTTTATCAATCACTTTGTCATGAGGTATTTCAGACTTGGAATCAGACTTGGAATCAGACTCATGCTCATCTTTTTCTTCCTCCTCTTCCTCTTCTTTTTCTTCCTCTTCTTCTGGTTCCTCACTTTCTTCACCAGAGTACTCCTTTTCTTCAGATGCTGACTCAGAACCTTCATCATGATCTGCTTGGTTGTTAAATCCCAAATTAAAATGATCAAAATATGAAACTTCTTCCTCTTCACTCTCACTTTCTGACTGTTTGTCTTCAGCTCTGGTGATTCTTGGTATGCTATCAATTGACGGAGTAGTTGAACTTTGATAGTCAATAGTTGTCTCCATATTTTTATTTAAATTTATACCACCATCAAGAGATTTAGATTTTGGAAATTTTATTTGTCGCTTTTTATGAAGTATTGAGTCAAGGGCTGTAATGTTTGAGCCAGCCTTATTTCTGCAAAATAAACGTATTACAAAAGAATGATTTAAAAAAAATTATTTTCTGATTAATCGATTAATTTATCTAAATGATCGGTCTTACCTAAACTCAATAATTTCTTTACTCGTGAAAGCATTTTCGACTATATCATACACCCCTTCAAAGATATTTTCCACCTCTTCAACCCCAGGAATTTGTTCCACATACACCACTTGCTTCTCAGGTATATCCCTGTAATAAGGATACTCTTTGGTTCTAGACTTTGGTTTTGGAGTAATTTTAACAGTTTGTGGTCTTTTAGTTGCTTTCATTTTTGGTGGCTTATCAGTGGTTGGTGGCAATTTATTAGTAATCTTATAAGGTCCAACTTTTTCTTGAGGCCTCAAATCTTTAGACATTTCCTTAATTTTTCCCTTACTGTCAGTTATGGAGCAATTAAAAGTGAAATACTTCTTAAAAAACTCCAAATTTTGCATGAAATCATGCTCTTGTGTAATTGTACTATTTTTCTTGCTCTTATTCTTCGTCTTCTTTTTGTTCGTTTGTGGGGCACTAATTTGTTGGTTCTGCTGTTGGTAATGCATGTAATCGGGAGTAGGTGAAGCATAGATAACGACAACATTTGGTTGCTCTAAAGTGCTTTGCACATGAGTAGGTAAATGCGTTTGTTGGTTTTGAATTTGGGAATGATATTGTTGGTTGTTTTGAGGATTGTGAGGATTTTGGATGTGTTGATTGCTAGGAATATTTATTGGGTTGTTTTGGATGATAGGATTGTTATCGTAGTGAGGAGAATTTGGTGATTGATCGTATCTGATAAGCTCATCATACGTTTGATTTAGGAAATTTTCTTTTGAGGTGAGATCATCACTATACATGATCGAAGGACTTGGTGTGGAGTAAGTAGGAGGAGAAGGAGTAGTACTAGTATAATAATTGATTGTTGTGGAAACTGAACTTGGACCAGAAGAAGTTGGTCTTGTTGATGGTGGCTGGTAGAATTCCGGTTTAATCCAAGGTGGAATTTGGCTACTGACATGATAATGAGGACTCGGCGAAGGATTATTATTGTAAATATTTGTATGATCCTCTTTATTTACCAAATAGTTCAAGTAATCTGGGTTTACTAGATCGTTGGTCAAGTAAGCTTTAGTAGGCTCAAGATTTTCCTGCCTTATGATAGTTGGGGGTGGAGGAGTGTTCTCATACCGATTTTGGTTATCTTTTGTGACCAAAAATGACATGTAGTTTGGTCTTTTTGAGGGCTTAGTAGGCCTTGATGGTTTTGATAAATACTGAACTTCAGGAATTGGGGTGGGAACTGAATTTAAATAAACTATCGTTGGATCTGGATCATCTCTATTTGAATAACTGTGATAATTCCTATTTTTAATAGGTGCCTCAAAGTCGTATCCATTTCTAGTCTTGCCATCACTATTTCCATGATTTCCACTGCTCTTTTGACTTTCTTGGGTAGGTCTTTGTTTCAATTTTCCAACAAGCCCAGTCCTTAAATTATTATTGTTATTATTACTGCCAACTTTCACTAGTTCACCATTTCTATCACGCATCATTTGTCTATTATTCATTATTATTGCTCCATTTGATAGCAAGATGAACTGTAAAACTATTCCACCAACGATAATCCACAATTTTGTCTTAAATTTCACCATCATAACACAATTTCACTTTATATTAGACATTTTACTCAACTCATTACCATTCAACAAACAACTGAAGAGCTCAGCAGTCTAACAATTCGTTTTATAGTTGAAAATGAGGAGTTTATCATAACTAATACATCAGAATTAATCAATTTGGTAGACCATAACAATCAGGTGAAGCGACAACCGTTTTCTTGTTTGAAGATTTAAATGCTTTTTTTGGGGTTATGGCGTGGGAAAATTATGGTTGAAAGGAGTTTTTAGAGCTAATATGCACTTCTTTAGATAAGAATATTATCTAGAATAATTTTAAGATCATTATTTAATCTAAATTCTAGGAGAATTTTTCAGAAATTAAGCTCAAAAACAAATTTTGTCTATTTACACACATTTTACAAAGAAGCGCACGTGCTATCAAGCATGAAATCATAGGTTAATATTCTCAACTTTTCTACATAAAAAGGTAAATCGCAATTAGTCGAGTAAACTTGAAAAGAAAAATTTAAAAATAAAACTGGAACAACACAGAAAAGTGAACTTCAAAAGGTTGGTGACGTAATTTGCTTGTATGTAAACACATTCGAGATTTGTTTGAAAACCATTTCTGATTTGAAGAGGTTCACGCTCTATTTCTTTTTTTGCTTAGAATTTAGCTAATTTTCGTTTATTTTCGTTTTCTTAGCGGAAAATTTCTAATTTTACTTTTAAAACTGAATCTGATTCCAATAAGTGGGTGCAATTTTTGACGAACGAGATGATGAATAGGAAATTGGGAGAATGCAGTGGAATAAAAGTTTAGTACAACGAGTTGAACATAGTTTGGATTTCTCTCTTTTTATTGAAATTGATCTTGTTGAGCGTGCGATCGTTTAATTGGAATTATCATGCTTGTTTCTAGCAAAACGTTTTAGCTTCCTCAATTAACGCTGACAGACAAAAAATTACTCAAATATTTCTACACATTTTTATTTGGAATTCAAAAAATATTGGGAATCCAATTTGCTTCCTCTATAATCAATCTTAAACTCTCATAAGTTCCAGTGGCAAATCCAAGAAGAGCTAAAAGAATGATAATCATATTCTTCAAAAAACTGCAACAACTTGAACCGCCTTCTGAATAAGAAAGTACAATCTGGATAATTGGTGGGAAGAGCAAAGCTAGTCCAGTAGAGCAAAGTGCTCCAATTAAGCTTAAGAGTAGGTTCAAGTTGGGGACAAGCTCAGCGATTGCGAATGTTATTAAGACTATGAATGTTCTAAAAGCTAGTTCGCTGATCATTGGATGATTTTTGGTGAAATTACAACTTTTAGTTATTGGAGGCAGCATTATTTGTATGGCCACAAAAAGTTGAAGAGCATAGCCAAAAAGTACTCCCAGTGCGATCATCAGCTTGACGCTTTGAGCTAAACTACAAACTAAAATTAATAAGTTAAAATTTATGAAGATTGTGATTAACTTACATTTGATCTTCAGGTAAATTCAAGGTTAACGATCCTCTGGTATCTTCCCCATATTTCAAGTAGCCAATAAATCCAAATGAAATGAAGATCGTCGTCACAAAAACCATCCCAACGTTTAAAACTCCACACGTCCTTGAAAAGTTGCTCGGCTTCCTCATGGAGTTTTGCAGAGGAAGGACCTAGAATAAGAATTATCATTTTACTTGATCTGCAAAGAATCCTTGAGTATCCTTACCAAGCTAATTCCTTCGAAAGCAAACATTACTGTGCCGAAAAATAGCGGAAGTTGATTAATTGCTGGTAGGTAATTCCTTTGTAAGTTCGCTGTTGGTAATGGTAGTTCCTGCACGGAATAGTAGTATGTGATCGCGATTCCACTGATCATCAATATATTGGCTAAAAACGAAAATGGCGCCAAATATTTCAAATTTGTGATCAGTGAAGTCAACCAAATTAAAATCAGCGAAAATGAGATCAAGACGTGAAGATTCAGGACAACTCCATAAAAATCTAGCACTTGCTTGAGATTTGTCCCGATGAAGAGGAAATAAATACAGCAAAATCCTAACTGGGTCACTACAATGAAGACATTGCAAGCAGTTTTCATAGACTTGGAATATTTTCGAAGACACTCTGGTCCACATTCAAAACAAAGCTCAACAGTTTGGGCGTAATCTGGTCGCCTATTGAATTTATGTTTCACTTGGATCTTCTCTGAACATCTTATAAGAATATGCTGGGCATGAACGCACACAATTCCAAGGAAAAGAGTCAAAATCGGAGCTAGAATTAATCCACCATTTTTAAATGCGTCTCCCATGGCGAAACATCCTGAAATAAAAGCGTTTATTAGCTGAAGATTCCCGGAAAGTTCCTTTAGTTACCTGGTCCAACATTTCCCTTGAATAAATGCATCATAGTTTCCATGTAGCTCGATTTACTTTCCTCCTGCTTTCGTTCATCTTTCACTATTTTTGGGTCACTGGGCGACTTTAATTCCAGATCTAAACTAGTCAAGGATACTTCTGGTGTTTTCTCCCAATACATAAAATTAGGGTTTCTAATGATATTTGGTGTTCCAAGATCCATGATACAAGCTTACAAACGGACAATTTACTAATGAAAAGCTTTCATACGTGCAATATTTCACAAAAATCGATCAGTGTAAAATATTTTTTGTATTATTGAAAAGTACTGCCTCAAACTTTCTTTACATATTTCAGTTTTTTCTGTAGTAAACGATGGACAACCTGCTTTCAATTTTTAATTTTCTACTAAAAAAGCTTCGTAAAAAAAAGCTCATGCACGTTTAACAAATTGTTCAGTCACAGCCAAATAAAAATCTAATTTAATGTCCACGTTTTCTTTCTCAATACAAGTTTGCCTTTAAAGTGTGATGGTTTACAGTTTTGGACACTTTCATTAGTTGAACAATTTTGCGCATTAAAATTGTTTCACTTTACAATAATGATCAAATTTTGATGTTTGTTGTCAGAGCTTTGAGCTACAGACTAATTGGAATATTTGGTTAATTACTTGCTGTGAAATGCCAATCATTGAAATGTGTAAGAAACTAGAACTCATCCGACGACATTCAAAAACTCTTCAAAAATTCTTATCCTCGAGTTCATTGACTTTGCCAAATTTCTTCTCGATAATTTCTTTTCTTCTCGAAATTGAATTTTTTCCAGTTTCTTGTGGATAGTGAAGCAAAGAAGATCACACACACGCATCTTGACAAAATAAAATCAATATTCAAAGTTGACTTAAAATGAAGATCATATGCAATTTCTTGCTGATTTTGTGTGTTTTCGATTTATTGCAAGCATTGGAGGTGGAATTTGAGTTTCGTCTAGAATCAAATTGCTGGAATTCACAAACAAAAGCCGAGGATTTTTGCTTGTCTTGCATAATTTATAATGCCAATTTGAATGATAACGGTGAAGAATTCGTCATAAATACGGAAAAGAACACTCAGAGCAATTTGGATGTAAAGCGAGTCAAGTTTGAGGGCCAGAAAATTTATCATTTGCCAATAAATCAAATATTGGAAACGTTCCCGAATGTAGAGAATATTAATTTATTCCACACTGGAAACGAAATAACAATAAATTCCCCATTTTTGGGGAACTCGAGCCAAGTGAAATATTTGAGCTTTCTTGGGAATTCCATCAAACTACAAGACAACAGTTTTGCATCAGCAACAAGTTTGGAGAAATTAAATTTCGAGAATAATGAGCTTGAGATCATTCCTGGTGGTGCCTTTTTGGGGCTGAAGAGCTTGGTGAATCTGGATTTAAGCATGAACCAACTGTCTAGAGTGGATCCGGCGTGGCTTCAAGATTTGCATAATTTGGAGGATTTAAACTTGGAATGGAACCTGATTAAGAAAATTAATGATGGAGTCTTCAAAAACTTGCATAACCTGAAGGTTTTACGGCTGGGTTTGAATCAACTTGAAATGATTTCCAACAAAATTTTTGCGGAGAATTTAAAATTGGAGAAATTGACGTTGCATAATAATAAGATCGTTAAAATTCAAGCTGGAGCCTTCAAGTCTTTGATGAAACTGCAAGAGTTGGAGTTAAGTGATAACATTTGTGTTGGTAGACACTTTGAAGGACCTGATTTAACAATTATGATTGAAGCGTCAATTTTGTCTTGTATTCCTAATCCAGGGACTAGTTTTTTATTTTAGGTGGATTTGGTTTTGCAGTTTTCACGTCATGTACTTGAAAATAAGAAATAAAGATTATTATAAATTAAATTTTTGGTTTTGAGTCTTTTCGATTTTTCGACAATTTAATTAACAATCTGCGAAAAACCAGTTCATCTCAATAAAAATTGCATGTCCAAACAAATTCAGCGCGTGATTAAATCTTTCATTGTCATTTGTTGAAAAGCACAGTAGAGCACATGCAATTCCTTTAATTTGAAAGCATTCACTCAGTTCCTCTCTCTCAATGAACCACACAACTATCTAGATAGCAGCAACGTGTGAATGAATCTGTTTTGGAAACTACAGCAAATCTCTTTTCAAAACAGTTCTCATCGGTTCGTCAAACAGTTCGCGTCGTTAAAACCTTTCTTTAAAACTAAAGACGGATTTTCTTCCATACTCAATTTCTTGCGACAAAAATAAAGACGAAATTTACTAGAAAGACACACGTGCTAAAAATACTTTACAAAGAATGAATTTAAAGAGTTTATAAATAATTTGGGTACAATGTAAATCTTTTTAGAGGCAACGAGTAACAACTTTCTTGCATCTATTTCTATAGTTTTTTGTATGTAAACAATCAAATTAACATATTGATGTATTTATTTTCGAAATTGGGCATAAAATGTCAAAAGATCTTCTATAAAAACAAGTTAACTGCCACTTCTCTTGAAGAATCGATAAGGTGTTTGCCATTTCATCAATTTATTCGTATTTCGTGATGACTGTGCAAACAAATATTATTAAAAATTAGCAGCAATTCTTTCATAATTAGTGATTTACTGATTAACAGATAAAATCTTTTATGTCATTGCCGTATAATAACGATAAACTATTAAATTCAGTACAGTGATAATAATAAGTATCGATTTATTGCACTTTTGAGTGCTAACACTTAATGCAAGTGCAAGTTTATTTCGATTTAGAAAAGAAATGTCTCACATATGAATGAAGCAAGTTCTGTTTGGTATAGACAGACGAAACAATATGTTTTGTGAAAGTTTGTTTGGTTTGCCGCTCAACTCGCACGGTTTAACGCATTGGGACAATGCAGAAATAAACCTTTGTATTTTGTAATATTCGTGGTGCTAAATCGTTCATTAATTACTTTTGTGGCTTCATTTTTCAAAAAATCTTATGAACTTTTAGAAAAATATTAGAACATTAAAGATTCTTATTGAAATTAAAAGATATAAAAAAAAATGGCAACATCATTCTTACCCATCCCCAAACAGATGTATGCTAGCTGCTGCTTAACATTCACGACTTGCTCTTTATTGTGTAATGTCTATTGATTGAACTGCAGTGTTGGTAAAACATTTCTCTGCTTTTTAGTGAATGAAATATTTTGGTACCAAACGATTTATGTGATCGCGCAATAATTGAAAGTAAAAGTTATGCTCATTTTGGCCGACAATGTTTTAATGCTCATTCGAAGTGGTTTTGAAATTTCAGTGAAATAATTCTTTGATGAGCTGTTGATGTTTCTAATATTCAGTTCAGTGTGGGAGTTGTTATAATTGGATTGGGACGTTTATCTGTTTAATAACTTATTTGGTTTATTTTAGATTTTAGTGTACAAATTTTGAAGTACAGGTGTTCAGAAACCAGAATTTTCTGTGAAAGCACTTGATGTTCATACTATGTATAATTGTCGTAAAATTTTTATGGCACCAATTGAGATTAGATTACGAGTACTACAATGAATCCAGGAATATGTCAAAAGTTTGACAAACTTTTGAATGCTTTAAAACAAATTTGAAACCCCTGAGACAGTGAGAAATTTTATTGGATGGTTTTCAATGGTAATCGCATAGACAGCGAAAAGATTAAATATGTGTCTAATGTCTTTATCAATAAAAAAATTGAGTCCAGGAATAGAATTAAAAACGTCTTGTTTTGAGAGAATGTGGAAGTTTACTTTATTTTCTTTAAAGTTTCTTGAAATAGTTCCATGAATGAATTGAAATAAATTTAAATAGAAAATCTATTAAACGAGTGAAGCGAATTATGAATGAAAATGTGATTATGTCAACGATTAAAAATCATAATAAAACAGAATAATTAAAATTGAAGTGAAATAAAAATAACATTGAACAAAATCGAGCTTTAAAATGGAAATGCAAGAAAAACCGCACCATAACCCGTATTACCAATGTTATGACAACAAAAACTTAGAAAAATCTCAGCCAGATTTAAGTAATCACAAGGCGGATGAAGCACAAGCAGTACAAAACTCAAATAATTCAACATTAGTGGCGCAAAACCTGGAAACTGGACAAGATGGTCAAGTTGTCGGCAGACCAACTTCATATTTGGAGACTATGATGCATTTATTCAAGGGAAATGTTGGACCAGGTAACTTATTAAATATTTTAAGATTATCTCAAGCAAATAATATTTTTAAATTTTAGGATGTTTCGCTATGGGAGACGCTTTTAAGAATGGTGGATTGATTTTGGCGCCAATTCTTACTCTTATCCTTGGAGTTGTATGCGTTCATGCCCAGCATGTTCTTGTTATCTGTTCCGAGAAAATACGCATCAAATATAAATTCGACAAGAGACCAGACTACGCTGAGACTGTGGAGCTTTGCTTTGAAAGTGGTCCTGAAAATCTTCGTAAATATTCAAAGTCTATGAAAACTGCTTGCAATGTCTTCATTGTAGTGACTCAGTTAGGATTTTGTTGCATTTATATTTTGTTTATTGGAACTAATCTCAAGCAAGTCCTGGATTTTTATGGAGTTGTCCTTGATCTTCACATCTTACTCTCATTCTCGCTGATTTTGATTTGGTTGACAGCTTTAATCACAAATTTGAAGTATTTAGCGCCATGCTCGGGGCTGGCAAGTGCTTGCATGATAAGTGGTATTGCCATAACGTATTATTATGCATCGCAAGATCTACCATCCGTATCTGAAAGAAGATATTTCTCAACAATCCATCAACTTCCATTATTCTTTGGAACTGCTATTTTTGCCTTCGAAGGAATCAGTTTGGTAAGAAAAACTTAACAATCACCTGTAGATAAAGTAAATTAAAAATTTTTGATTACAGGTCCTTCCACTGCAAAACTCCATGAAAAAGCCGAGTAATTTTTCAAAGATAACTGGAGTTTTAAACGTTGGGATGGTTTTTGTGACAACGATCTTCATTTCATTTGGATTTATTGGTTACTTGAAATATGGAGAAGATACAAAAGGATCGCTGACTTTAAATTTACCTGAAGATCAAATGTAAGCTAATAACGATCACCATAAACTTTTTTTTACACTTTTTTATTTTAGATTGGGTCAAAGTGTTAAGCTGGTGATCGCACTGGGAATTCTACTAGGATATGCTCTTCAATTTTTCGTAGCCATTCAAATCATGATGCCTTCAATCACCAAAAGATTCACATTCACGAGAAATCATCCATTGGTCGGTGAACTAGCCTTTAGAACTTTTATGGTGCTCATAACATTCGCGATTGCTGAACTAGTTCCCAAATTAAATTTACTTTTAAGCTTAATTGGAGCATTATGCTCTACTGGCCTTGCTTTAGTCTTTCCACCGGTCATTCAGATGGTGCTCACTCATTCTGAAGGAGGACTAAGTAAATACATTATTGTTAAGAACAGTATTATTTTATTTTTCGCTCTTCTGGGATTTGCAACTGGAACTTATGAGAGCTTAAGCGCTATAATTATGGATTTTAGGAAATAGAAAATAAATTTGAACAAAAAACGTATTAACTGAATAAAATATAAAAACTATGAAATTTCCGTGTATTTACAGTTTATTTTGTGAAATTATTTTTGCATATTTTTGTAACAGGAAAATTCTATTTATATTCGTATCAGTCAACAACCTTGAAATGTCTCAATTACTATACAACAATGATTTTATTGTAGAGTGCCGGGAGATAAACAATTATTTTTGGAGATAGTAAAAGTGAGAAAGCAGGAGCATGTCAGACACTTCAACGACATGTAAATGTGGTGTTTGGAAATTAATACATGATCACATCCAAATTAATATTAGAATTACCTTATTTATCATCAAGATCGAGTTTTTCTAATAGAAATAAAATGTTACTATACACTTATACAGACTTGATATTCTCATATTAAAACCTTTTTAAATTTTTCAAGAAAAACTTTTGTTCACAAATATGTTCCTCATAATTTCATAAATGTCGTCAAAATACGATTAAGATTAAGCAGTCGGACGATGTAACTAAGCTTCAGAAAATTCAGTCTACACTTGGCAATAATATTTCATGCACGTTTTAATATTGTGTTTGATTGTTTTCAAATTTTAAAAACGTTTGATTTTGGGAATCTGAAGTGAAGTGTCTGGATAAGTGGTCGTATAGTCGGATGTCACTTTGATAACCAGAACTGTGAAATTTTGACTAGAAATAAAAAACGATGGAAGAAAATTCTTATCAAAAGAATATTAATGAAACTTCACTGATAAGAAGAAGATCAAACGATGTAGCTAAAATAGCAACTAGCAATAAAGAAGAGATGTTATCGCAACATCTTGTTGAGGAGGATGGGCATGGTTTCAGTTTTGGAAGAACCACTTCATACATCGAAACACTGTTGCATTTACTTAAATCAAATATTGGACCAGGTACACTTAATTTTGAACAATAAATGTAAATAATAAATAAATTATAATATTTTAGTCTGTTTTGCAATGGGAGACGCTTTCAAAAACGGTGGATTGATTTTATCTCCCTTTTTGATGGCATTTTTGTCATTTGTGTGTGTTTATTGTCAACATATCCTTTTGAACTGCTCTGAGCAACTTCAGATTATACACAAATTAGACAAAAGACCAAACTACCCGAGGACTATGGAGCTCACCTTTGAAAGTGGCCCGGAAAGCCTTCGAAAATATTCGACGCATATGAAAACACTTTGCAATATTTTCATCGTGATCACCCAACTAGGATTTTGCTGCATATACTTTCTGTTCATTGGAACAAATGTTAAACAGTTTCTGGAATATTACGGAATCATTTTTGATCTTCATGTTCTGATAGCATTTTCGTTGGTCTTCGTTTGGTTAACCGCACTGATCACCAATTTAAAGTATTTGGTTCCTTTTTCTTTTATTGCTATAATTTTCATGTTCGTTGGATTGGCGATCACATATTACTACTCAGTACAAGATCTACCATCTGTAACAGAAAGAAGATATGTATCGTCAATTCATCATCTCCCTTTGTTCTTTGGAACTGCTATTTATGCTTTTGAAGGGATCGGTTTGGTAAGATAGCAAAATGCGCCTGAAAATTAATTAAAAGTAACTATTTTTGATTCCAGGTTCTCCCTTTGCAAATTGCAATGACGAAACCAAAAAACTTCACCAAGGCATTTGGAGTCTTAAATGTTGGTACGTTTATCACTACTGTGATTTACATCGCCTGTGGATTCATAGGTTATTTGAAATATGGAGAAGATACTGAAGCATCATTGACCTTGAATTTACCAAAAGATCAGATGTAAGATGATCGTAAATAATACAGATTTTTAATTTAATTGATATCTTCTCTTCAGATTGGCTCAAAGTGTGAAGCTGATAATTCCAATAGGAGTTCTACTTGGCTATGCTCTCCAATTTTTTGTAGCCATTCAAATCATGCTGCCATCAATCATCAAGTCAACTAACTTTACAAAGAAACATCCTTTGATAGGAGAATTATTATTCAGAACTTTCATGGTTCTAGTAACTTTTACCATTGCTGAGCTAGTCCCAAAATTAGGACTGCTTTTTAGCCTTATTGGAGCTCTATTTTCAACAGCTATCGCTTTAGTCTTCCCACCAATTATTCAGATTGTGGTTTCATATTCAGATGGTGGACCAAGTGTTTATTTAATCGTCAAATGTACTTTGATTTTAGTCTTAGGTATAGTAGGATTCACAACGGGAACTTATGAAAGTTTGAGTGCTATAATTAAAGATTTTCAAAATAATTAAATCTCAGTGAATTGAAGAAATGTTAAATATTTATTTACTGATTAACAAATTAACAAACCAATAATAAACTAGAACAAATATTTACTTCTCCGCAGAGAAGAATTGTTTTCCTGACAGCATTTTCAGGGTTTTTTGACCTTATCTGATTTTTCCTGACTTCCCTGTACACAAATCTCAAAAATATCAAACATTTTTTTTGTCCGTATTGAGTTGAAGAAAATTCCTGAAAAAAAAAATCCGGAAAATATTGACCCCCTGACCTGTGCAATGCGAAAAACTGAGGGCCGTGTGTCCGGTGGTTTGGTGGATTACTGTAAACCATCGATCTGAACTCCCACACAACCGATTCCAAATTTGTTGAAATTTTTCGAATTGGTATCACTTCCCATCGTGCACCTGAAATTTTTGGTGATGATGACTCCACCGGTTAGGTCACCAGCACCACTTCCGTGACGCAAAGTCGGGGTTTTCATACAAAAAAAAACTTTTATTTTGAAAAACTGTGGTCTCTTCAGATAAATTGGTGAGGATGATAAATTAAGTCAAGAAGTGCATCGATTTTGGTCCGCTACCTGCTGGGAGTCATCTGGGGTCATCAGGTGGTACCAGATAACTTTTTTATTGAAAAAGTCTTAGAATCTCATGACTAGAGATAGCACTTCGGTCTCTTCAGAAAAAATGTATGGAATAATAAGTTCTGTCAAGAATTGCATCGATTTTTGTGCCATTACCTGCTGGAAGTCATTTGGTGGTATAAGACGATTTTTAGAACGACTAGAGATTTTTAATGAAAACACCATTTTATGCTAGCGGAGAAGTCCTAGCTACTCATTTTAAACACATTTCTAATCAGAATTTCGATATTCTGACCATATTTGGGAGTCATTCGTTTTTTAAGGTGAATATTTTGATGTAAAATTTTTTTTGAGGTAAATTAAGTGCTCAGTAAATACGTTTACTCATTTTAAACACATTTCTAATCAGAATTTCGATATTCTGACCTTATTTGGGAGTCATTCTTTTTTTTAAGGTGAATATTTTTATGTAAAATTTTTTTTGAGGTAAATTAAGTGCTCAGTAAATACGTTTACTCATTTTAAACACATTTCTAATCAGAATTTCGATATTCTGACCTTATTTGGGAGTCATTCTTTTTTTAAGGTGAATATTTTGATGTAAAGATTTTTTTTTTGGGAGTCATTCTTTTTTAGGTAAATTAAGTGCTCAGTAAATACGTTTACTCATTTTAAACACATTTCTAATCAGAATTTCGATATTCTGACCTTATTTGGGAGTCATTCTTTTTTTAAGGTGAATATTTTGATGTTAAATTTTTTTTGAGGTAAATTAAGTGCTCAGTAAATACGTTTACTCATTTTAAACACATTTCTAATCAGAATTTCGATATTCTGACCTTATTTGGGAGTCATTCTTTTTTTAAGGTGAATATTTTGATGTAAAATTTTTTTGAGGTAAATTAAGTGCTCAGTAAATACGTTTACTCATTTTAAACACATTTCTAATCAGAATTTCGATATTCTGACCTTATTTGGGAGTCATTCTTTTTTTAAGGTGAATATTTTGATGTAAAATTTTTTTTGAGGTAAATTAAGTGCTCAGTAAATACGTTTACTCATTTTAAACACATTTCTAATCAGAATTTCGATATTCTGACCTTATTTGGGAGTCATTCTTTTTTTAAGGTGAATATTTTGATGTAAAATTTTTTTGAGGTAAATTAAGTGCTCAGTAAATACGTTTACTCATTTTAAACACATTTCTAATCAGAATTTCGATATTCTGACCTTATTTGGGAGTCATTCTTTTTTTAAGGTGAATATTTTGATGTAAAATTTTTTTGAGGTAAATTAAGTGCTCAGTAAATACGTTTACTCATTTTAAACACATTTCTAATCAGAATTTCGATATTCTGACCTTATTTGGGAGTCATTCGTTTTAAGGTGAATATTTTGATGTAAAATTTTTTGAGGTAAATTAAGTGCTCAGTAAATACGTTTACTCATTTTAAACACATTTCTAATCAGAATTTCGATATTCTGACCTTATTTGGGAGTCATTCTTTTTTTTAAGGTGAATATTTTGATGTAAAATTTTTTTTGAGGTAAATTAAGTGCTCAGTAAATACGTTTACTCATTTTAAACACATTTCTAATCAGAATTTCGATATTCTGACCTTATTTGGGAGTCATTCGTTTTTAAGTTGAATATTTTGATGTATAATTTTTTTGAGGTAAATTAAGTGCTCAGTAAATACGTTTACTCATTTTAAACACATTTCTAATCCGAATTTCGATATTCTGACCTTATTTGGGAGTCATTCTTTTTTTAAGGTGAATATTTTGATGTAAAATTTTTTTTGAGGTAAATTAAGTGCTCAGTAAATACGTTTACTCATTTTAAACACATTTCTAATCAGAATTTCGATATTCTGACCTTATTTGGGAGTTATTCTTTTTTCAAGGTGAATATTTTGATGTAAAATTATTTTTGAGGTAAATTAAGTGCTCAGTAAATACGTTTACTCATTTTAAACACATTTCTAATCCGAATTTCGAGATTCTGAACTTATCTAGGAGTCATTCTTTTTTTAAGGTGAATATTTTGATGTAAAATTTTTTTTGAGGTAAATTAAGTGCTCAGTAAATACGTTTACTCATTTTAAACACATTTCTAATCAGAATTTCGATATTCTGACCTTATTTGGGAGTCATTCTTTTTTTAAGGTGAATATTTTGATGTAAAATTATTTTTGAGGTAAATTAAGTGCTCAGTAAATACGTTTACTCATTTTAAACACATTTCTAATCAGAATTTCGATATTCTGACCTTATTTGGGAGTCATTCTTTTTTTAAGGTGAATATTTTGATGTAAAATTTTTTTGAGGTAAATTATGCTCAGTAAATACGTTTACTCATTTTAAACACATTTCTAATCAGAATTTCGATATTCTGACCTTTATTTGGGAGTCATTCGTTTTTAAGGTGAATATTTTGATGTAAAATTTTTTTGAGGTAAATTATGCTCAGTAAATTTTACTCATTTTAAACACATTTCTAATCAGAATTTCGAATTCTGATTTTTGATGTTTTAAAATATTTTTTAAATTTTTTTTGAGGTAAATTAAGTGCTCAGTAAATACGTTTACTCATTTTAAACACATTTCTAATCAGAATTTCGATATTCTGACCTTATTTGGGAGTCATTCTTTTTTTAAGGTGAATATTTTGATGTAAAATTTTTTTTGAGGTAAATTAAGTGCTCAGTAAATACGTTTACTCATTTTAAACACATTTCTAATCAGAATTTCGATATTCTGACCTTATTTGGGAGTCATTCTTTATTTAAGGTGACTCTTTTGTTGTTAAATTTTTTTTTAGGTATATTAAGTGCTCAGTAAATACGTTTACTCATTTTAAACACATTTCTAATCAGAATTTCGATATTCTGACCTTATTTGGGAGTCATTCTTTTTTTTAAGGTGAATATTTTGATGTAAAATTTTTTTTGAGGTAAATTAAGTGCTCAGTAAATACGTTTACTCATTTTAAACACATTTTAAATTTCGATATTCTGACCTTTCTAATTCAAGGTGAATATTTTGATGTAAAATTTTTTGAGGTTTATGCTCAGTAAATACGTTTATTTTAAACACATTTCTAATCAGAATTTCGATATTCTGACCTTATTTGGGAGTCATTCGTTTTTAAGGTGAATATTTTGATGTAAAATTTTTTTTTTGAGGTAAATTAAGTGCTCAGTAAATACGTTTACTCATTTTAAACACATTTCTAATCAGAATTTCGATATTCTGACCTTTATTTGGGAGTCATTCTTTTTAAGGTGAATATTTTGATGTAAAATTTTTTGTGGTAAATTAAGTGCTCAGTAAATACGTTTACTCATTTCAAACACATTTCTAATCAGAATTTCGATATTCTGACCTTTATTTGGGAGTCATTCTTTTTTAAGGTGAATATTTTGATGTAAAAATTTTTTTTTTGAGGTAAATTAAGTGCTCAGAAAATACGTTTATTCATTTTAAACACATTTCTAATCAGAATTTCGATATTCTGACCTTTATTTGGGAGTCATTCTTTTTTAAGGTGAATATTTTGATGTAAAATTTTTTTGAGGTAAATTATGCTCAGTAAATACGTTTACTCATTTTAAACACATTTCTAATCAGAATTTCGATATTCTGACCTTTATTTGGGAGTCATTCTTTTTTAAGGTGAATATTTTGATGTAAAATTTTTTATTAAGTAAATTAAATGCCCAGTAAATACGTTTACTCATTTTAAACACATTTCTAATCAGACTTTCGATCTTCTGTTCTTATTTGGGAGTCATTCGTTTTTTCAGGTGAATATTTTGATGTAACATTTTTTTTGAGGTAATTTAAGTGCTCCGTAAATACGTTTAGTCATTTTAAACACATTTCTAATCAGAATTTCGATATTCTGACCTTATTTGGGAGTCATTCTTTTTTAAGGTGAATATTTTGATGTAAAATTTTTTGAGGTAAATTAAGTGCTCAGTAAATACGTTTACTCATTTTAAACACATTTCTAATCAGAATTTCGATATTCTGACCTTATTTGGGAGTCATTCTTTTTAAGGTGAATATTTTGATGTAAAATTTTTTGAGGTAAATTAAGTGCTCAGTAAATACGTTTACTCATTTTAAACACATTTCTAATCAGAATTTCGATATTCTGACCTTATTTGGGAGTCATTCTTTTTAAGGTGAATATTTTGATGTAAAATTTTTTGAGGTAAATTAAGTGCTCAGTAAATACGTTTACTCATTTTAAACACATTTCTAATCAGAATTTCGATATTCTGACCTTATTTAGGAGTCATTCTTTTTTTAAGGTGAATATTTTGAGGTAAAATTTTTTTTGAGGTAAATTAATTGCTCTGAAAATACGTTTACTCATTTTAAACACATTTCTAATCAGAATTTCGATATTCTGACCTTATTTAGGAGTCATTCTTTTTCTAAGGTGAATATTTTGAGGTCAAATTTTTTTTGAGGTAAATTAATTGCTCCTTATTTGGGAGTCATTCTATTTTTAAGGTGAATATTTTGAGGTAAAATTTTTTTTGAGGTAAATTAATTGCTCTGAAAATACGTTTACTCATTTTAAACACATTTCTAATCAGAATTTCGATATTCTGATTTAAGGTGAATATTTTGAGGTCAAATTTTTTTTGAGGTAAATTAATTGCTCAGAAAATACATTTACTCATTTTAAACACATTTCTAATCAGAATTTCGATATTCTGACCTTTTTTGGGAGTCATTCTTTTTTTAAGGTGAATATTTTGAGGTAAAATTTTATTTGAGGTAAATTAAGTGCTCAGAAAATACGTTTACTCATTTTAAACACATTTCTAATCAGAATTTCGATATTCTGACCTTATTTGGGAGTCATTCTTTTTAAGGTGAATATTTTGATGTAAAATTTTTTTGAGGTAAATTAAGTGCTCAGTAAATACGTTTACTCATTTTAAACACATTTCTAATCAGAATTTCGATATTCTGACCTTATTTGGGAGTCATTCTTTTTAAGGTGAATATTTTGATGTAAAATTTTTTGAGGTAAATTAAGTGCTCAGTAAATACGTTTACTCATTTTAAACACATTTCTAATCAGAATTTCGATATTCTGACCTTATTTGGGGAGTCATTCTTTTTTAGGTGAATATTTTGATGTAAAATTTTTTTGAGGTAAATTAAGTGCTCAGTAAATACGTTTACTCATTTTAAACACATTTCTAATCAGAATTTCGATATTCTGACCTTATTTGGGAGACATTCTTTTTAAGTGAATATTTTGATGTAAAAATTTTTTGAGGTAAATTAAGTGCTCAGTAAATACGTTTACTCATTTTAAACACATTTCTAATCAGAATTTCGATATTCTGACCTTATTTGGGAGTCATTCTTTTTAAGGTGAATATTTTGATGTAAAATTTTTTTTGAGGTAAATTAAGCTCAGCTCAGTAAATACGTTTACTCATTTTAAACACATTTCTAATCAGAATTTCGATATTCTGACCTTTTATTTGGGGAGTCATTCTTTTTTTTAAGGTGAATATTTTGATGTAAAATTTTTTTGAGGTAAATTAAGTGCTCAGTAAATACGTTTACTCATTTTAAACACATTTCTAATCAGAATTTCGATATTCTGACCTTATTTGGGAGTCATTCTTTTTAAGGTGAATATTTTGATGTAAAATTTTTTTGAGGTAAATTAAGTGCTCAGTAAATACGTTTACTCATTTTAAACACATTTCTAATCAGAATTTCGATATTCTGACCTTATTTGGGAGTCATTCTTTTTAAGGTGAATATTTTGATGTAAAATTTTTTTGAGGTAAATTAAGTGCTCAGTAAATACGTTTACTCATTTTAAACACATTTCTAATCAGAATTTCGATATTCTGACCTTTATTTGGGAGTCATTCTTTTTAAGGTGAATATTTTGATGTAAAATTTTTTTTGAGGTAAATTAAGTGCTCAGTAAATACGTTTACTCATTTTAAACACATTTCTAATCCGAATTTCGATATTCTGACCTTTATTTGGGAGTCATTCTTTTTTAAGGTGAATATTTTGATGTAAAATTTTTTGAGGTAAATTAAGTGCTCAGTAACTACGTTTACTCATTTTAAACACATTTCTAATCAGAATTTCGATATTCTGACCTTTATTTGGGAGTCATTCTTTTTTAAGGTGAATATTTTGATGTAAAATTTTTTTGAGGTAAATTAAGTGCTCAGTAAATACGTTTACTCATTTTAAACACATTTCTAATCAGAATTTCGATATTCTGACCTTATTTGGGAGTCATTCTTTTTAAGGTGAATATTTTGATGTAAAATTTTTTTTTTTTAAATTAAGTGCTCAGTTAATAAGTTTACTAATTTTAAACACATTTATAATTAGAATTTCGATATTCTGACCTTTATTTGGGAGTCATTCTTTTTAAGGTGAATATTTTGATGTAAAATTTTTTTTTTTGGTAAATTAAGTGCTCAGTAAATACGTTTACTCATTTTAAACACATTTCTAATCAGAATTTCGATATTCTGACCTTATTTGGGAGTCATTCTTTTTAAGGTGAATATTTTGATGTAAAATTTTTTGAGGTAAATTAAGTGCTCAGTAAATACGTTTACTCATTTTAAACACATTTCTAATCAGAATTTCGATATTCTGACCTTTATTTGGGGAGTCATTCTTTTTAAGGTGAATATTTTGATGTAAAATTTTTTTGAGGTAAATTAAGTGCTCAGTAAATACGTTTACTCATTTTAAACACATTTCTAATCAGAATTTCGATATTCTGACCTTATTTGGGGGTCATTCTTTTTAAGGTGAATATTTTGATGTAAAATTTTTTGAGGTAAATTAAGTGCTCAGTAAATACGTTTACTCATTTTAAACACATTTCTAATCAGAATTTCGATATTCTGACCTTTATTTGGGAGTCATTCTTTTTAAGGTGAATATTTTGATGTAAAATTTTTTTGAGGTAAATTAAGTGCTCAGTAAATACGTTTACTCATTTTAAACACATTTCTAATCAGAATTTCGATATTCTGACCTTATTTGGGAGTCATTCTTTTTTTAAGGTGAATATTTTAATGTAAAATTTTTTTGTGATGAATTAAGTGCTCAGTAAATACGTTTACTCATTTTAAACACATTTCTAATCAGAATTTCGATATTCTAGCCTTATTTGGGGGTCATTCTTTTTAAGGTGAATATTTTGATGTAAAATTATTTTTGAGGTAAATTAAGTGCTCAGTAAATACGTTTACTCATTTTAAACACATTTCTAATCAGAATTTCGATATTCTGACCTTATTTGGGAGTCATTCTTTTTTTTAAGGTGAATATTTAGATGTAAAAATATTTTTGAGGTAAATTAGGTGCTCAGTAAATACGTTTACTCATTTTAAACACATTTCTAATCAGAATTTCGATATTCTGACCTTATTTGGGAGTCATTCTTTTTTTAAGGTGAATATTTTGATGTAAAATTTTTTTTTAGGTAAATTAAGTGCTCAGTAAATACGTTTACTCATTTTAAACACATTTCTAATCAGAATTTCGATATTCTGACCTTATTTGGGAGTCATTCTTTTTTTTAAGGTGAATATTTTGATGTAAAATTTTTTTTGAGGTAAATTAAGTGCTCAGTAAATACGTTTACTCATTTTAAACACATTTCTAATCAGAATTTCGATATTCTGACCTTATTTGGGAGTCATTCTTTTTTTAAGGTGAATATTTTGATGTAAAATTTTTTTTGAGGTAAATTAAGTGCTCAGTAAATACGTTTACTCATTTTAAACACATTTCTAATCAGAATTTCGATATTCTGACCTTATTTGGGAGTCATTCTTTTTTTAAGGTGAATATTTTGATGTAAAATTTTTTTTTGAGGTAAATTAAGTGCTCAGTAAATACGTTTACTCATTTTAAACACATTTCTAATCAGAATTTCGATATTCTGACCTTATTTGGGGAGTCATTCTTTTTAAGGTGAATATTTTGATGTAAAATTTTTTTTGAGGTAAATTAGGTAAATTGTGCTCAGTAAATACGTTTACTCATTTTAAACACATTTCTAATCAGAATTTCGATATTCTGACCTTTATTTTAATCAGTCATTCTTTTTTTTTAAGTGGAAAATTTGAAGGTAAAATTTTTTTTGAGGTAAATTAAGTGCTCAGTAAATACGTTTACTCATTTTAAACACATTTCTAATCAGAATTTCGATATTCTGACCTTTATTTGGGGAGTCATTCTTTTTTAGGGTGAATATTTTGATGTAAAATTTTTTTGAGGTAAATTAAGTGCTCAGTAAATACGTTTACTCATTTTAAACACATTTCTAATCAGAATTTCGATATTCTGACCTTTATTTGGGAGTCATTCTTTTTTTTTATTTTGTGAATATTTTGATGTAAAATTTTTTTGAGGACCTTTAAATTAAGTGCTCAGTAAATGCGTTTACTCATTTTAAACACATTTCTAATCAGAATTTCGATATTCTGACCTTATTTGGGAGTCATTCTTTTTTTTTAAGGTGAATATTTTGATGTAAAATTTTTTTGAGGTAAATTAAGTGCTCAGTAAATACGTTTACTCATTTTAAACACATTTCTAATCAGAATTTCGATATTCTGACCTTATTTGGGAGTCATTCTTTTTTTTTAAGGTGAATATTTTGATGTAAAATTTTTTTTTGGTAAATTAAGTGCTCAGTAAATACGTTTACTCATTTTAAACACATTTCTAATCAGAATTTCGATATTCTGACCTTATTTGGGAGTCATTCTTTTTAAGGTGAATATTTTGATGTAAAAATTTTTTTTGAGGTAAATTAAGTGCTCAGTAAATACGTTTACTCATTTTAAACACATTTCTAATCAGAATTTCGATATTCTGACCTTTATTTGGGAGTCATTCTTTTTTAAGGTGAATATTTTGATGTAAAATTTTTTGAGGTAAATTAAGTGCTCAGTAAATACGTTTACTCATTTTAAACACATTTTTAATCAGAATTTCGATATTCTGACCTTATTTGGGAGTCATTCTTTTTTAAGGTTATTATATTTATGTAAAATTTTTTGGTAGGGTAATTAAGTGCTCAGTAAATACGTTTACTCATTTTAAACACATTTCTAATCAGAAGTTCGATATTCTGACCTTATTTGGGGAGTCATTCTTTTTAAGGTGAATATTTTGATGTAAAATTTTTTGAGGTAAATTAAGTGCTCAGTAAATACGTTTACTCATTTTAAACACATTTCTAATCAGAATTTCGATATTCTGACCTTATTTGGGGAGTCATTCTTTTTTAAGGTGAATATTTTGATGTAAAATTTTTTTTTGAGGTAAATTAAGTGCTCAGTAAATACGTTTACTCATTTTAAACACATTTCTAATCAGAATTTCGATATTCTGACCTTATTTGGGAGTCATTCTTTTTTAAGGTGAATTTTTTGATGTAAAATTTTTTGAGGTAAATTAAGTGCTCAGTAAATACGTTTTACTCATTTTAAACACATTTCTAATCAGAATTTCGATATTCTGACCTTATTTGGGAGTCATTCCATTTTTAAGGTGAATATTTTGATGTAAAATTTTTTTGAGGTAAATTAAGTGCTCAGAAAATACGTTTACTCATTTTAAACACATTTCTAATCAGAATTTCGATATTCTGACCTTATTTGGGAGTCATTCTTTTTTTAAGGTGAATATTATAAGGTAAAATTTTTTTTTGAGGTAAATTAAGTGCTCAGTAAATACGTTTACTCATTTTAAACACATTTCTAATCAGAATTTCGATATTCTGACCTTATTTGGGAGTCATTCTTTTTTTAAGGTGAATATTTTGAGGTAAAATTTTTTTTTGAGGTAAATTAAGTGCTCAGTAAATACGTTTACTCATTTTAAACACATTTCTAATCAGAATTTCGATATTCTGACCTTATTTGGGAGTCATTCTTTTTTTAAGGTGAATATTTTGAGGTAAAATTTTTTTTTGAGGTAAATTAAGTGCTCAGTAAATACGTTTACTCATTTTAAACACATTTCTAATCAGAATTTCGATATTCTGACCTTATTTGGGAGTCATTCTTTTTTTAAGGTGAATATTTTGAGGTAAAATTTTTTTTTGAGGTAAATTAAGTGCTCAGTAAATACGTTTACTCATTTTAAACACATTTCTAATCAGAATTTCGATATTCTGACCTTATTTGGGAGTCATTCTTTTTTTAAGGTGAATATTTTGATGTAAATTTTTTTTTGAGGTAAATTAAGTGCTCAGTAAATACGTTTACTCATTTTAAACACATTTCTAATCAGAATTTCGATATTCTGACCTTATTTGGGAGTCAGTCATTTTTTAAGGTGAATATTTTGATGTAAAATTTTTTTGAGGTAAATTAAGTGCTCAGTAAATACGTTTACTCATTTTAAACACATTTCTAATCAGAATTTCGATATTCTGACCTTATTTGGGAGTCATTCTTTTTTTAAGGTGAATATTTTGATGTAAAATTATTTTTGAGGTAAATTAAGTGCTCAGTAAATACGTTTACTCATTTTAAACACATTTCTAATCAGAATTTCGATATTCTGACCTTATTTGGGGAGTCATTCTTTTTAAGGTGAATATTTAGAGGTAAAGTTTTTTTTGAGGTAAATTAAGTGCTCAGTAAATACGTTTACTCATTTTTAAACACATTTCTAATCAGAATTTCGATATTCTGACCTTTTTTAAGGTGAATATTTTGATGTATTTGGGGAGTCATTCTTTTTAAGGGAGTGAATATTTTGATGTAAAATTTTTTTGAGGTAAATTTAAGTGCTCAGTAAATACGTTTACTCATTTTAAACACATTTCTAATCAGAATTTCGATATTCTGACCTTATTTGGGAGTCATTCTTTTTTAAGGTGAATATTTTGATGTAAAATTTTTTTTGAGGTAAATTAAGTGCTCAGTAAATACGTTTACTCATTTTAAACACATTTCTAATCAGAATTTCGATATTCTGACCTTATTTGGGAGTCATTCTTTTTTTAAGGTGAATATTTTGATGTAAAATTTTTTTTGAGGTAAATTAAGTGCTCAGTAAATACGTTTACTCATTTTAAACACATTTCTAATCAGAATTTCGATATTCTGACCTTATTTGGGAGTCATTCTTTTTTTAAGGTGAATATTTTGATGTAAAATTTTTTTTGAGGTAAATTAAGTGCTCAGTAAATACGTTTACTCATTTTAAACACATTTCTAATCAGAATTTCGATATTCTGACCTTATTTGGGAGTCATTCATTTTTAAAGGTGAATATTTTGATGTAAAATTTTTTTTGAGGTAATTTTGTTTCTCAGTAAATAGTTTTACTCATTTTAAACACATTTCTAATAAGAATTTCGATATTCTGACCTTATTTGGGAGTCATTCTATTTTTAAGGTGAATATTTTGATGTAAAATTTTTTTTGAGGTAAATTAAGTGCTCAGTAAATACGTTTACTCATTTTAAACACATTTCTAATCAGAATTTCGATATTCTGACCTTATTTGGGAGTCATTCTTTTTTTAAGGTGAATATTTTGATGTAAAATTTTTTTTGAGGTAAATTAAGTGCTCAGTAAATACGTTTACTCATTTTAAACACATTTCTAATCAGAATTTCGATATTCTGACCTTATTTGGGAGTCATTCTTTTTTAAGGTGAATATTTTGATGTAAAATTTTTTTTGAGGTAAATTAAGTGCTCAGTAAATACGTTTACTCATTTTAAACACATTTCTAATCAGAATTTCGATATTCTGACCTTATTTGGGAGTCATTCTTTTTTTAAGGTGAATATTTTGATGTAAAATTTTTTTTGAGGTAAATTAAGTGCTCAGTAAATACGTTTACTCATTTTAAACACATTTCTAATCAGAATTTCGATATTCTGACCTTATTTGGGAGTCATTCTTTTTTAAAGGTGAATATTTTGATGTAAAATTTTTTGAGGTAAATTAAGTGCTCAGTAAATACGTTTACTCATTTTAAACACATTTCTAATCAGAATTTTGTTATTCTGACCTTATTCGGGAGTCATTCTTTTCTTAAGGTGAATATTTTGATGTAAAATTTTTTTTGAGGTAAATTAAGTGCTCAGTAAATATGTTTACTCATTTTAAACATATTTCTAATCAGGTAGTCGATATTTTGACCTTCTCTGGGAGGAATCATCTTTTTTAGGTGAATATTTGGGGGTAAAATTTTATTTGTGGTAATTTAAGTGCTCAGAATATACGTTTACTCATTTTAAACACATTTCTAATCAGAATTTCGATATTCTGACCTTATTTGGGAGTCATTCTTTTTAAGGTGAATATTTTGATGTAAAATTTTTTTGAGGTAAATTAAGTGCTCAGTAAATACGTTTACTCATTTTAAACACATTTCTAATCAGAATTTCGATATTCTGACCTTTATTTGGGAGTCATTCTTTTTAACGTGAATATTTTGATGTAAAATTTTTTTTTCATGTAAATTAAGTGCCAAGTAAATACGTTTAGTCATTTTAAACACATTTCTAATCAGAATTTCGATATTCTGACCTTATTTGGGAGTCATTCTTTTTTTAAGGTGAATATTTTGAGGTAAAATTTTTTTTTGAGGTAAATTAAGTGCTCAGTAAATACGTTTACTCATTTTAAACACATTTCTAATCAGAATTTCGATATTCTGACCTTATTTGGGAGTCATTCTTTTTTTAAGGTGAATATTATAAGGTAAAATTTTTTTTTGAGGTAAATTAAGTGCTCAGTAAATACGTTTACTCATTTTAAACACATTTCTAATCAGAATTTCGATATTCTGACCTTATTTGGGAGTCATTCTTTTTTTAAGGTGAATATTTTGAGGTAAAATTTTTTTTTGAGGTAAATTAAGTGCTCAGAGGTAAATTAAGTGCTCAGTAAATACGTTTACTCATTTTAAACACATTTCTAATCAGAATTTCGATATTCTGACCTTATTTGGGAGTCAGTCTTTTTTTAAGGTGAATATTTTGAGGTAAAATTTTTTTTTTGAGGTAAATTAAGTGCTCAGTAAATACGTTTACTCATTTTAAACACATTTCTAATCAGAATTTCTATATTCTGACCTTATTTTGGAGTCATTCTTTTTTTAAGGTGAATATTTTGAGGTAAAATTTTTTTTTGAGGTAAATTAAGTGCTCAGTAAATACGTTTACTCATTTTAAACACATTTCTAATCAGAATTTCGATATTCTGACCTTATTTGGGAGTCATTCTTTTTTTAAGGTGAATATTTTGATGTAAAATTTTTTTTGAGGTAAATTAAGTGCTCAGTAAATACGTTTACTCATTTTAAACACATTTCTAATCAGAATTTCGATATTCTGACCTTATTTGGGAGTCATTCTTTTTTAAGGTGGATATTTTGATGTAAAATTTTTTGAGGTAAATTAAGTGCTCAGTAAATACGTTTACTCATTTTAAACACATTTCTAATCAGAATTTCGATATTCTGACCTTATTTGGGGGTCTTTCTTTTTTTAGGTTGAATTTTTTGATTTAAATTTTTTTTGAGGTAAATTAAGTGCTCAGTAAGTACGTTTACTCATTTTAAACACATTTCTAATCAGAATTTCGATATTCTGACCTTATTTGGGAGTCATTCTTTTTAAAGTGAATATTTTGATGTAAAATATTTTTTGAGGTAAATTAAGTGCTCAGTAAATACGTTTACTCATTTTAAACACATTTCTAATCAGAATTTCGATATTCTGACCTTATTTGGGAGTCATTCTTTATTTAAGGTAAATTTTTTGTTGTAAAATTTTTTTTTGAAGTAAATTAAGTGCTCAGTAAATACGTTTACTCATTTTAAACACATTTCTAATCAGAATTTCGATATTCTGACCTTATCTGGGAGTTATTCTTTTTTCAAGGTGAATATTTTGATGTAAAATTTTTTTTGAGGTAAATTAAGTGCTCAGTAAATACGTTTACTCATTTTAAACACATTTCTAATCAGAATTTCGATATTCTGACCTTATTTGGGAGTCATTCTTTTTTTAAGGTGAATATTTTGATGTAAAATTTTTTTTGAGGTAAATTAAGTGCTCAGTAAATACGTTTACTCATTTTAAACACATTTCTAATCAGAATTTCGATATTCTGACCTTATTTGGGAGTCATTCTTTTTTTAAGGTGAATATTTTGATGTAAAATTTTTTTTGAGGTAAATTAAGTGCTCAGTAAATACGTTTACTCATTTTAAACACATTTCTAATCAGAATTTCGATATTCTGACCTTATTTGGGAGTCATTCTTTTTTTAAGGTGAATATTTTGATGTAAAATTTTTTTTGAGGTAAATTAAGTGCTCAGTAAATACGTTTACTCATTTTAAACACATTTCTAATCAGAATTTCGATATTCTGACCTTATTTGGGAGTCATTCTTTTTTTAAGGTGAATATTTTGATGTAAAATTTTTTTTGAGGTAAATTAAGTGCTCAGTAAATACGTTTACTCATTTTAAACACATTTCTAATCAGAATTTCGATATTCTGACCTTATTTGGGAGTCATTCTTTTTTTAAGGTGAATATTTTGATGTAAAATTTTTTTTGAGGTAAATTAAGTGCTCAGTAAATACGTTTACTCATTTTAAACACATTTCTAATCAGAATTTCGATATTCTGACCTTATTTGGGAGTCATTCGTTTTTTAAGGTGAATATTTTGATGTAAAATTTTTTTTTGAGGTATATTAAGTGCTCAGTAAATACGTTTACTCATTTTAAACACATTTCTAATCAGAATTTCGATATTCTGACCATATTTGGGAGTCATTCTTTTTTAAGGTGAATATTTTGAGGTAAAATTTTTTTTGAGGTATATTAAGTGCTCAGTAAATACGTTTACTCATTTTAAACACATTTCTAATCAGAATTTCGATATTCTGACCTTATTTGGGAGTCATTCTTTTTTAAAGGTGAATATTTTGATGTAAAAATTTTTTGAGGTAAATTAAGTGCTCAGTAAATACGTTTACTCATTTTAAACACATTTCTAATCAGAATTTCGATATTCTGACCTTATTTGGGAGTCATTCTTTTTTTAAGGTGAATATTTTGATGTAAAATTTTTTTTGAGGTAAATTAAGTGCTCAGTAAATACGTTTACTCATTTTAAACACATTTCTAATCAGAATTTCGATATTCTGACCTTATTTGGGAGTCATTCGTTTTTTAAGGTGAATATTTTGATGTAAAATTTTTTTTGAGGTAAATTAAGTGCTCAGTAAATACGTTTACTCATTTTAAACACATTTCTAATCAGAATTTCGATATTCTGACCTTATTTGGGAGTCATTCGTTTTTTAAGGTGAATATTTTGATGTAAAATTTTTTTTGAGGTAAATTAAGTGCTCAGTAAATACGTTTACTCATTTTAAACACATTTCTAATCAGAATTTCGATATTCTGACCTTATTTGGGAGTCATTCTTTTTTTAAGGTGAATATTTTGATGTAAAATTTTTTTTTGAGGTAAATTAAGTGCTCAGTAAATACGTTTACTCATTTTAAACACATTTCTAATCAGAATTTCGATATTCTGACCTTATTTGGGAGTCATTCTTTTTTTAAGGTGAATATTTTGATGTAAAATTTTTTTTTGAGGTAAATTAAGTGCTCAGTAAATACGTTTACTCATTTTAAACACATTTCTAATCAGAATTTCGATATTCTGACCTTATTTGGGAGTCATTCTTTTTTTAAGGTGAATATTTTGATGTAAAATTATTTTTGAGGTAAATTAAGTGCTCAGTAAATACGTTTACTCATTTTAAACACATTTCTAATCAGAATTTCGATATTCTGACCTTATTTGGGAGTCATTCTTTTTTTAAGGTGAATATTTTGATGTAAAATTTTTTTTGAGGTAAATTAAGTGCTCAGTAAATACGTTTACTCATTTTAAACACATTTCTAATCAGAATTTCGATATTCTGACCTTATTTGGGAGTCATTCTTTTTTTAAGGTGAATATTTTGATGTAAAATTTTTTTTGAGGTAAATTAAGTGCTCAGTAAATACGTTTACTCATTTTAAACACATTTCTAATCAGAATTTCAATATTCTGACCTTATTTGGGAGTCATTCTTTTTTTAAGGTGAATATTTTGATGTAAAATTTTTTTTGAGGTAAATTAAGTGCTCAGTAAATACGTTTACTCATTTTAAACACATTTCTAATCAGAATTTCGATATTCTGACCTTATTTGGGAGTCATTCGTTTTTTAAGGTGAATATTTTGATGTAAAATTTTTTTGAGGTAAATTAAGTGCTCAGTAAATACGTTTACTCATTTTAAACACATTTCTAATCAGAATTTCGATATTCTGACCTTATTTGGGAGTCATTCTTTTTTTAAGGTGAATATTTTGATGTAAAATTTTTTTTGAGGTAAATTAAGTGCTCAGTAAATACGTTTACTCATTTTAAACACATTTCTAATCAGAATTTCGATATTCTGACCTTATTTGGGAGTCATTCTTTTTTTAAGGTGAATATTTTGATGTAAAATTATTTTTGAGGTAAATTAAGTGCTCAGTAAATACGTTTACTCATTTTAAACACATTTCTAATCAGAATTTCGATATTCTGACCTTATCTGGGAGTCATTCTTTTTTTAAGGTGAATTTTCTGATGTAAAATTTTTTTTTGAGGTAAATTAAGTGCTCAGTAAATACGTTTACTCATTTTAAACACATTTCTAATCAGAATTTCGATATTCTGACCTTATTTGGGAGTCATTCTTTTTTTAAGGTGAATATGTAGATGAAAAAATTTTTTAGAGGTAAATAAAGTGGTGAGTAAATACGTTTAGTAATTTTAAACACATTTCTAATCAGAATTTCGATATTCTGACCTTATCTGGGAGTCATTCTTTTTTTAAGGTGAATATTTTGATGTAAAATTTTTTTTGAGGTAAATTAAGTGCTCAGTAAATACGTTTACTCATTTTAAACACATTTCTAATCAGAATTTCGATATTCTGACCTTATTTGGGAGTCAATCTTTTTTTAAGGTGAATATTTTGATGTAAAATTATTTTTGAGGTAAATTAAGTGCTCAGTAAATACGTTTACTCATTTTAAACACATTTCTAATCAGAATTTCGATATTCTGACCTTATTTGGGAGTCATTCTATTTTTAAGGTGAATTTTATAAGTAAAATTTTTTTTTGAGGTAAATTAAGTGCTCAGTAAATACGTTTACTCATTTTAAACACATTTCTAATCCGAATTTCGATATTCTGACCTTATCTGGGAGTCATTCTTTTTTTAAGGTGAATATTTTGATGTAAAATTTTTTTTGAGGTAAATTAAGTGCTCAGTAAATACGTTTACTCATTTTAAACACATTTCTAATAAGAATTTTGATATTCTGACCTTATTTGGGAGTCATTCTATTTTTAAGGTGAATATTTTGATGTAAAATTTTTTTTGAGGTAAATTAAGTGCTCAGTAAATACGTTTACTCATTTTAAACACATTTCTAATCAGAATTTCGATATTCTGACCTTATTTGGGAGTCATTCTTTTTTTAAGGTGAATTTGATGTTAAAATTATTTTGGAGGTAAATTAAGTGCTCAGTAAATACGTTTACTCATTTTAAACACATTTCTAATCAGAATTTCGATATTCTGACCTTATTTGGGAGTCATTCTTTTTTTAAGGTGAATATTTTGATGTAAAATTATTTTTGAGGTAAATTAAGTGCTCAGTAAATACGTTTACTCATTTTAAACACATTTCTAATCCGAATTTCAATATTCTGACCTTATTTGGGAGTCATTCTTTTTTTAAAGTGAATATTTTGATGTAAATTTTTTTTTAAGGTAAATTAAGTGCCCAGTAAATAAGTTTACTCATTTTAATCTCATTTTTAATCTGAATTTTGTTCTTCTGTCCTTATTTGGGCGTTATTCTTTTTTTAAGGTGAATATTATAAGGTAATATTTTGTTTTGAGGTAAATTAAGTGCTCAGTAAATACGTTTACTCATTTTAAACACATTTCTAATCAGAATTTCGATATTCTGACCTTATTTGGGAGTCAGTCTTTTTTTAAGGTGAATATTTTGATGTAAAATTTTTTTTGAGGTAAATTAAGTGCTCAGTAAATACGTTTACTCATTTTAAACACATTTCTAATCAGAATTTCGATATTCTGACCTTATTTGGGAGTCATTCTTTTTTTAAGGTGAATATTTTGATGTAAAATTTTTTTTGAGGTAAATTAAGTGCTCAGTAAATACGTTTACTCATTTTAAACACATTTCTAATCAGATTTTCGATATTCTGACCTTATTTGGGAGTCATTCTTTTTTTAAGGTGAATATTTTGATGTAAAATTTTTTTTGAGGTAAATTAAGTGCTCAGTAAATACGTTTACTCATTTTAAACACATTTCTAATCAGAATTTCGATATTTTGACCGATTCTGACTGATTTTTCGAATCAGGTTTGTTTTAAGGTAAAATTTACTATATAGTATAATTATATAGTAAAATTTACTATATAGTATAAACATTTATTTTTGGGAAATACGTTTACTCATTTTAAACACATTTCTAGCCAGAACTTCGATAGAACTGACTTCCGCGTACACAAATCTCAAAAATATCTAAAATTTTTTGTCCGTAATGAAGAAGATTCCTGTTAAAAAAAAAATCCGGAAAATATAGAGCCCCCGACCCTTCAATGCCAAAAACTAAGGGCCGTGTGCCTGTTGGTTCGGTGGGGTTACTGTAAATCGAACCGATTCCAAATTTTTTGATGTCAATCGAATTGGTATCTCTTCTCATCGTGCACCTGATATTTTTGGTGATAATGACTCCACCGTTTAGGTCACCAGAACCACTTCCGTTACGCCAAGTCGGGGTTTTTATACAAAAAAAATTTTATTTTGAAAAACTAGAAATACAGTTGTGGTCTCTTCAGAAAAAATGTTTGGGATGACAAGTTCAGTAAAAAAATGCATCAATTTTTGGTCCACTACCTGCTGGGAGTCATCTGGAAAATAGAGTTTGTTTAGAGATCAGTCTGGTACCTCTTACTCTCAGCTCCAGAACTCGAGAACGACCAGAGATAGCACTTCAATCTCTACTCGGTTGTTAATGATGTCTGATATTTACTACATTTTTTCTTAAAATTCTGATTAAATAAATATAATATGCTTTGTTTCAGTCCAATCCTCATAATATAATTTATACAATTGAAATAAGTTAAGTAGAAATACTCAATGAAATAGATAATTATTTTGTTGATATAATTTTTAATTGTGTATTTGGAGACACTAAAATGTTTACACAAGTTATCGTATCATTCAGATGATAAGATACTAACGATATAGTAAAATCGAAAGCAGCTAGACAGTATAGTCAAGCCATTCAAAAGGATTACAGCCTTAAAGAATTTTGAAAAATGGAAGAAAGTACCTTTAAAAATGAAGTTCATGAAACTTCTTTGATAAGGAAAAGATCTAAAGATGTGACTGAAAAAGTAGCTTCCAAAAATGCTGAAATGTTAGAAGAATATCCGAACGAAGATGACGGGCATAGTTTTGGCAAACCCACTACTTACATGGAAACCTTATTACATTTAGTAAAAGCAAATATTGGATCAGGTACACTCATTTTTGAATTGAAGGATGAAATAATCAAGTTTTACTTGATTTATAGCTTGTTTTGCAATGGGTGACGCTTTCAGAAACGGTGGTTTGATTCTATCTCCATTTATGATGGCATTTTTATCATTTGTGTGTGTTTATTGTCAACATATCCTCTTGAATTGCTCGGAGCAACTTCAGATTAAATACGAATTAGAAAGAAGACCAAACTACCCGAAGACTATGGAGCTAACCTTCGAAAGTGGCCCAGAAAGTCTTCGAAAATATTCGACTCATATGAGAACACTTTGCAATATTTTCATTGTGACCACTCAACTAGGATTTTGCTGCATATACTTTCTGTTTATTGGAACAAATGTAAAACAGTTTTTGGATTATTACGGGATCTTCTTTGATCTTCATGTTCTGATAGCATTTGCCTTGATACTTGTTTGGTTAACTGCACTGATCACAAATTTAAAATATTTGGTGCCTTTTTCATTTATTGCTATCATTTTTATGTTCGTTGGATTGGCGATCACGTATTACTACTCTGTGCTCGATCTACCATCCATATCGGAAAGAAGATATTTTACAACGCTGCATCAACTGCCTTTGTTTTTTGGCACAGCTCTGTATGCCTTCGAAGGGATTGCTCTGGTGAGATAGCTCAAAGAGATTCTGTAGATCACTTCACACTTAAAATCTATTATTTCAGGCACTTCCCCTACAAATTGCTATGAAGAAACCAAAAAACTTCACCACGACTTTTGGCGTTTTAAATGTTGGTACAGTTATCAATACTATGATATACATACTCTGTGGATTTATTGGCTATTTGAAATATGGAGATGAGACTCAAGCATCATTGACCTTGAATTTACCAAAAAATCTGATGTGAATATTCTTCGAAATCGTGAATATTCTTCGACTGGATCTTACAAATGTTTATCGTTTTAGATTGGCTCAAAGTGTGATGCTGATCATTTCTATTGGAATTCTACTTGGATATGCTCTTCAATTTTTTATAGCCATTCAAATTATGCTCCCATCGATCATCAAGTCAACTAACTTTACAAAGAATCATCCTTTGATAGGGGAATTATTATTCAGAACTTTCATGGTTCTAGTAACTTTCACCATTGCAGAGCTAGTCCCAAAACTAGGACTAATGTTCAGCCTGATTGGATCTCTGTTCACAACAACTATATCACTGATTTTTCCACCGATCATTTCAATCGTGCTTTCATATTCAGATGATGGACCCACTAAATATTTAATCGTCAAATGTACTTTGATTTTAGCCTTAGGTTTAGTAGGACTTGTAACGGGAACTTATGAAAGCTTGAGTGCCATAATAAAAGATTTCAACAATTAATTTTACGACCCAGAAAAAAAATTATAATTTACCACATTTTGACGAATTGGAAGATTTTGAAATATTTGAAATTTTGGATTTTGAAATTTTGAATTTTGAAATTTGAATTTTTGGAAGAAAAAATTTAAAACTCGACCTACAAAACTTAATTTTTTGAAACTTTCGTAAAACTTTTTTGAAAATTTGGAAAAATACCTGAATCAACAACGGATTGCTACCTGTTTAGTAGCTCTTTTAATAAATTCTACAATAAACTTTACACAAGTGTTTTCACAAGTGTTGTTACATCCGAATTTTAGACACTCGCAAGCATAAAAAGTAAAAATTTGCTTTTCAGTTGTTTTTAAGCAGTCAAAAGGAACACATTGAAAAAAAAAGTTGAATCGAGTAGGAAAAATGGAAGAAAGTTCATACCGAACAGAAATTCAAAAAACTTCTCTGATCAGGAGAAAATCAAAAGATGTTGCCAAAATAGTAGCTTTTAAGAGGGCTGAAATGTTGGAAGAAAATCCTGTCGAAGAGCACGGGCATAGTTTTGGAAAAGCCACCTCCTACATGGAAACCTTGCTACATTTAGTTAAATCCAATATCGGTTCATGTAAACACTTTATTTTGGATTTTACTGATAATTTTAATTGATACTCACGTTTTCAGCTTGTTTCACAATGGCTGACGCTTTCAGAAACGGTGGTATAGTTCTATCTCCGATTATGATGGCATTTTTGTCATTTGTGTGTGTTTATTGTCAACATATCCTTTTGAACTGCTCGGAGCAACTTCAGACTAAGTACAAATTAAACAGACAACCAGATTATGCGAGGACTATGGAGCTTACCTTTGAGAGTGGTCCGGAATGTCTTCGAAAATACTCGACTCATATGAGAACACTTTGCAATATGTTTATTGTGATCACTCAACTTGGATTTTGCTGTATATTTTTCCTGTTCATTGGAACAAATGTTAAACAGTTCCTGGACTATAACGGTTTTGTCTTTGATCTTCAAGTTCTGATGGCATTTGCTTTAGTGTTTATATGGTTACCAGCACTGATCACCAATTTAAAGTATTTGGTTCCATTTTCTTCAATTGCATTAATTTGTATGTTTGTTGGATTGGCGATCACGTATTACTTCACCCTACAAGATCTACCATCTGTAACGGAAAGAAGATATGTATCGTCCATCCATAATTTCCCTTTGTTCTTTGGTACAGCTATCTATGCATTTGAAGGTATTGCTCTAGTAAGATAGCCCAAAACATACTTTAAGATTATAGAAGAGTAACGAATTTTGATTCCAGGCACTTCCCCTACAAACTGCGATGAAAAAGCCAAAAAATTTCACAAAAGCTTTTGGAGTGTTAAATGTTGGTTCGGTGATCAATACAATGATCTTCACAGCATGTGGGTTTTTTGGTTATTTAAAGTATGGAGAGGACATTAAAGCTTCAATAACTTTGAATTTACCTGGAGATCAGATGTAAGATGATCATGATGATCTTTGATCTTATTTTTATTTGAATTTTTTGTTTTAGCTTGGCTCAAAGTGTGATGCTTATAATTTCTATTGGAATTCTACTTGGCTATTCTATCCAATTCTTTGTAGTTATTCAAATCATGCTGCCATCGATCATCAAGTCAACTAACTTTACAAAGAAACATCCTTTGATAGGAGAATTATTATTCAGAACTTTAATGGTTCTAGTAACTTTCACGGTGCAGAGTTAGTCCCAAAACTAGGACTTATGTTCAGCTTTATTGGATCTTTCTTATCAACGACAATTTCTCTGATATTTCCACCAATCATCTTGATCGTGCTTTCTTATTCAGATGGTGGACCTAGCAAGTGTACGATCGTCAAGTGTACTCTGATATTAGCCTTAGGTCTAGTTGGACTTGTTACTGGAACTTACGAAAGCTTGAGTGCAATAATTAAACATTTTAGTACCTAAAAGAAAGAATAATAATTAATTTTATTTCTCCAAGTGCTACAAAAAACGTTAAAGCATAGTCAGCGTAACAATGCACATTTTCAAACCCTCTTAGCTGTGAAGCCGTCTGCTGTTGTATCACTAGTGAGCAGTTTTGCTTTAGCACCAATATATACACTATTCAGTCCAACACGGCACACACACAACGCTCCTACTGTATACCAACATTCCTACAACCACTCCAGTTGAAGTTCAAATCTCCAATGAGAAACAACGTTTTTAGCGCGCGTTCCGGCTATAATTAATTGTTTACGGCTCAACGATGCACTTTAATTATATATGACGTCACTAATTGACGACAACTCGTGTGTTTGTGTATTCCCAATTCAATTAATTGGTGATTTATATTTGCTGAAATAAAATAAATTGAAAATAAATAAAAGGCAGGTGTGAATTTGTTGTTGTGGTTATTATTGTGTGCAAGCAAACGGTTTGCTTGTGAGGCTTTTGACAAGGCTCTGTATGGAATACAAATGGTGATTAATAAAAGCAAATAGGCAAATTCCTTGCAATAAATAGTGAGTGTGAATAACAAAGAGTGCAATCCACCATTAAAACCATTTACAAGCTGAAACTCCTGAGGAATAACCTGAAAAACCTGTTTCCTCGACTCTGGTTGGAGCTCATGACGAAATATCAAATGTAAGAAGCGTTGGAAAAAAAAAAATATGTTTTGAAGGTATCCAAGCAACCAAAAAAATACCTACTCAAGAAAAAATAAAAAAAACAGCCAAAATAAAGAGAAATAATAAGAAAAATAGTGCTTGTTTTTGGTGGATTTCGGCAATTTAAAGCGAAAAGTGATGTGAAACTGCAATTAAATCTTGTGACAAGCAGAAATTAAGTAACAAGCTGTAGTTACTCAGTAGATTTACGAGTTTTTACATTCGCAATTCATGTGTTGTCGTTTATTACAAGCCACAAAGTGCATTTGCCATTTGGAAGTTGTTTCAAAAAATAAATAAATTGTAGATCAGTGTAATTAAAATATTTGGTTAATCAGTGTTATTAAAATAATTACAAAGAGCCATGAAAGTCACCGTCTGCTTCAACAACGTTAGAGTGGTGGTTCCTGTGGGGAATGGTCAGCTGGTGAGTTTTTCCCACAAAATTTGATTGAGGAACTTGAAATAATTAAAGTTTTCCGTATTTTTAGCTGGTTCGTGATCTCATCCTTGAGTCTGTGAGGCGATACAAGAAAGCAGCCGCTAAGGTTCGTGAAGTTTCTTCTTAAATCTTATTAGAATTTAAATGAATTTGCTTTCAAACTTGATTGAAAAGAGGGTAGCATCGGAATTTACTTATATTTGCATCGGAAATTTAAGAATGCGGGCATTTTAAACGTTTTGTGAAGATTATAACGAGCTAGGGTACCAAGAAATAGGGGTTGAATGCTGTTTAATTATTGTTCCATTCAAAGTGTGAAGAGTTTACTACATGTTACATATATTTGTTACATCCTTTGTTACCGTGGCTTGTTCTTTAAAGTTTGTTAAAGGTTAATTAACTTTCACCTCATAAGGTTTCCTAAATAATAAAATTTTTATATCATTCACAATTTATTACCTTGAATTAAAGATAAAAGGCGGGAAACTCATTTTTCATCCTTTATCTTTCACAAAGCTAAACAAAACCTGAATCCAAAACTAGGAGGTAAAATTCCTTCCCTGGCAAACCCTTCGTCTAAAGCTCCTATAGTCAATTAATTATATGTTCTTTGTTTGCTTATTTATTTATTCTCTTACTCTTTTATGGGATTTTTATGTCAACTCCAATCGGAAGCAACTCATTAATAACCTTGAAGCCACATTCAAGACGTAGGCAAGATAATGTCCGTCAAATCATTCAAATCATTCAAATCACTCAAATTGCAGGAAAAATGTTAATAAATCATTTATCGTTCAAACAAAGTCGCAAATCCAACAATAACAACAAATCCAACGTAAATCTAACAAAAATTCTACCAAAAATTGGAAAGATAATTTTGATGTCTTTGATGTTTCTTTCTGTTGATCTTCTCAATTATTTCAAAACAGAGACTTCACGACAATTATAAAAACATTTTTTAAGATTTGACTTTTTGGCAAATTCAAGCAAATCCAACAATCTAAGAAGTCCAAAAAAAATACGAAAATTACAAGAAATTCATGAATTTACAAATGAAATTACCATTTTGGGAGTTTTACTCGCTTTACGGCTCAAGAAGCACGAATTGATATTAAATTTGTTGGTGCTTTGGGCCGGTGACTCATTTCCTTAATTCACACGAAAATTTGTGAGATTATTAGCTGGTGAGGTGTGGACAGCAAAAAAGTTGTGTCAACAAAAAAACTTGGATGTTGATAAAATTAAAAACTCAGCAAGATTCTAACCCTACATTTAAAAGATATGAGAAACATCATTACAAATCATTTTATTGAATGCTAAATATAATCGATTTAGATGTTTTTACAAACAAAATCACCCCCTCTCAACAAATCGTCCAAAATTCTTTGTCAAGCAGCAATTTCTTCTAAATATTCTTGTTCAACACTTTTAATTAAAGCATCAGGTTTGTTTGGTTAACATTTTAACGACTTTACCCCAAAACATAAAAAAACGGAATAAAAATACCTGGAAAATGACTGACCAAAATTCTGAAAAATTAATTTTAATGAGGCACTCGTTCCAATTTGTTTGTTTTGTTTAATTTCCTTCATCTTTGCTCCATTAGCTTGATTTCATTTAAATTAACAGTCGTGTTTTTGAGTTTTTGTGGATTTTGGGGAGTTTTTAATTAAAAATTGAAGTCGCACTGATATGGCAGTTAATGAATGTAAATTTTAAGGATGGTTCACATATGAGGTCATTAAAAATTTTAATTGAATGATCTTTTAATTTTTCCAGCAGTATATTTAATATTTTCTTAGTTTTCAAAGTCACACAAGATTTTTTGAGGATATGGCTTAAAAAATGTGACATAACAGACCGCAGACCCCTTAAACTTAAAGAAATTTCCTGAAAAAGCGAAACAAAATTATTAATTTATTTGAAACACCTGAATAAACTCAAAGTTAGCGAGCCAACCCTTGATATTGCTTTTCTATAGAAACTGACAGTTGACTGGTTGCACGTGTTCAGTTCTCAACCATTTACTACAAAATATTATGCATTATACTCGGCATTATATGTTTTAATAACACATTTAATAAATTTTGCTGCTGTTTTCAATAATTTTTAATGAAGTTTTTTGTTTATTTTTTTATATTTTGAGCATTTTTAACGACTTTTGCTGTTCAATTGTGTAGCAAACGCTTATTCATGCTTTTTTACCTTATTTCACCTTAATTCTAACTTATTTCACTTCATTACAATATTATTCATTAAAATAAAGTTTAATTTACTTCACATCACTATTTTGGGGATTATGAGGGAGAAATTTTATTTATTGCCATTGTTCGGTTCCCTACCAGTTTCATAGCTTGCTTGATTGTTTAATAAAAAAATGAAGCAATAATGACTAAGTTATACTTGCTAGAACTTTAGAAGGTTCCCGCTTTATCATTCATACTTGGCACGGTAGATTAATTGCTTTAAATATAGTTAAAATTGGTTAAAGTTGTTTGCAGTCAATAAAAATGCCTCTAGCATGTGCTAAAGGCTTTTCTGGCTGACTGCGTAATGCTCGCTGATTCTACTTCCTCTACCACTTGAGATTTTATCGCAGACTTTGAATTATGTATGCGCGTAATCTTTTAAATCAAGCGATCGTTATCACTTTTTTTGCTTTTAATTGGAAACAATAAAGAAGCCACTAAATCAAAAAGATCTGGTTGTTTGAGCAATTATTAATTGCGCAGGAAAAAAAAACAGATTTAAAAAAAAACCATGGTCGAAGGGATAACACTCAAAAGCAAACTCAGTTTACTGACAGGATTCGAACCTCCCTTTCAGATGATGAGACCCTTGACGCATCAGTCAGAGGAATCCCTTTATAGATATTTAGGAATTTCAATTTAGTTTAAAATGTGTTAGTTTAGTAACATTCAAAAGACTCAAACTTTATTGAAATTTTCTATTTAACCTTACTTAGTCCATTCCCTTCATTCTTTACTACAATTACCTTAATCCCCAAGTAAACTTCAAGTATAACAACCGATAAGCGTTTGATAATTCACCTGGCCGTCCATCTGGTCGTTGACTTGAATATATTTTCAAAGCAGACTACATTTCCTTCCATGGACAAAATTTACTTGAACTAACACATACGTAGTACTTGAGTAATTATACAAGTGAGTCGTAAACCAAATAAATAGGCAATAAAATCTAAAAGAAAGACAATAGGGAAACCTTTTAAAATTCTTCAATTTCTTCAATTCATCCAATTTCTCGATAGTTTACTGTAAAACGACAAATAAGGTATGTGATTGTAAAGTAGTTGTCTATTAGTCTATTGCTCACTATACCTTGATGTTTGCTCTAATCTGGGAACAATGGGAAGGCGGCAAATAGCGATAGGAAAGCGGAGACAGTTTGTTCAACGTCTCTCTTATTTGCTGCAAGTTTTTTCCACCTGACTGACTTTACAGCGAGCTTATGGGATTGAAGAATCGGAAAATGGTTTAAATTACTTGCAAAATTTCTAGGAAGCTTTGAATTAACTAGAATATTGTTAGAAAGGTTTGATTTCAAATAATTTCAATTATTGTTGATTTTGAAGGGTTGCCAGTGACTTTTTTGTTGAATTCTCAAGTAAATATGGCAACTCAACCAAAAAAACCTTCACTTGACACTTTTATGACTTCTTCATTAAATATCTTACATTTCTTTATTTAAAAAACATTTCTCAGACTTTTCTTCGAAGACAACTTGAGACGTTCGTTGTCTTTTCTCGCAACAAATTCACTTTTTGCCGGTTTTTATGTGTATCACATTCAAAATTCACTGTTTTTCTCACACAAGTTTTTTGGTGCAGTGTTTATGAGATTTTTGAGAAAATTCGCAAGAAAATCTGGATATTTGTGAGTTTGTCGCTATCAGAGCGAGAAAAAAGTTTTTTGGTTGGCAAAAATCAAAATTTACTTAAAAATGTGATAGTTGATCAACTATCTAATAAAACGCCGAGATATAAAGATGAATAAGCAAAAAAAATAGACTACAATTAAAAAATTCTAATGCCATCATAAAATCCGTTCTTTATCGCATCCAACCACCGATAAGGCATTTTACAAGCAATAATTTATATCCGTTTATGTTTTTATTGCAAACTGAATGAATAATTGTCGCTTTTCAGTTCAGTAAGTCTCTAACTAGTAAATTAAAGCAAGAAAAGCAAAAAATCGCAGAAAAGTAAGAAAGAAAACTTTATGATTCGTTTTTGCTTAATTGCTCGCATTGCTTGGTATTGCTGGCTTTTGTGCTAGTATGGAATAACTTACCTAGCACAAGTATTCACCTGGAGCAATAAAAAGAAGTAATTCACAATCTAAATTGGGAACAAGGTAGATTTTATTAAAGTTCTTTTAATCGACTGTTTCTCAGTTTAATTCAGAATTTTTGCAGTTTCTCGGCGAGATTTACGGCAATTGGAAGAAATTTAAACGAAATTTATGAAGTTTATCGAGAATTATGATGGCCAAACTCGAGCAGAACAGTAACAAGCATTTTAATTATTTTTATTGTTTCTCGTTTGAGCGACAAGTTTGTAAAGTTTACGGAGTTTATGGAGCATTCAAAGCAAAATGATTACTGGAATTATTGACGGTGAAGTCACGTACTCTTGCTCAGTTTTCTTAAGTAATTCCCAATAAATCTGACAAGTAGGAAAAACGATCTGTGCGAGAATTGTACCACAATTAGTTGGAATTTCAGCTTTTCCTGTGGTTTTTTGTGTTTGTTGACAGAATGGAAGTGTCAGGCACTTTACGGAAAAGAGTGATTTGCTTTTGGTACGCTCGGGAATGGAGTTGTGGAGCTTCCAGATACATTGTATTCAATTATATTAATACAAATTTGGTTATATTGAATTTTCTACGTTAATTTGTTACATTGAATAAAAATATTTCAAATCAAATTTATTTTAAAATTATATCTTTAAAACAATTTCCGTCAAAATTTTTCTTTTAATAACAGAGAAATTCAAAGAAATGCTTTAAAAATTTCAAAATATGATAAACTTAAATTCCTATTTGAAAAAAAAAAACACAATCACGATTTTTAAGAACTGCTAACAATTCCCAACTTTATCCTCGCATATGGCTAGCAATAAACACTTAACATAGAGCTTCGATTATGTTGAATTTAGCAAATTTCTCCATTCGACATTTACGAAAAGAAAAACAATAAAATTCGCCAAGATGTTGAAAAAAGTTAAGAAACATTGAATTTCGTAATCAAATATAGATAATCGGTATTAGCATTGAGAAAGTATCTATTGGGATATTTTGCATATTTGGAATGTAAATTATTAAAATTGTTAAAATTATCAAATTATTGATCCAAGTGGCCTGCAACGAAATGCCTTCTTGCCTTTCATTTGTTGTTGCAGAGTTTGGCGCAGTTTTGCATTTAGTTTTGTTAAAGTTCAAGCGCCAAACTGAGAAAATGATTCATAATTTAAATAATTACTTTTCAATTGTAATTTTGCAAATATCTTAGCAAACATGGAAGTGAGGTAGTTAAAATAGTAAATAAAGCAGAAACAATTGAAAAAAAAAATGCTTTTTAATTATCTTTTTTTGATACTTCGTATTTTTTTCGTATTTCTTTGAAATTTGGAGCATTTGAAAATGCAAGAAAAAATGCTATTTAAATTGTTTCAAGTGTTGTAAGTGAAATAACAGCAGAGAACACGATATTGTTTGTTTTAAATATTTTTAAATTGCCTGTTTGGACCTTTGTAGTGTTTTTTTTTGGTATCATTGTTTCAAGTTTTTAGAAACAATCACTCAATACGTGCTCCATATCTTGTGCCGTGTAATTTTACTTTCTTGTAGTATGTGATGGATTCTTGGGTATTTAAATTTCTTGGGACCTGCATTGAACTTTTTAGTAATTTTCATTAAAAAAAGTAAAGAAAATCTCATTATTTAATTTTAACTGTGTTTCATGTCATTGTTTCGATTTATTTAATATTTTAGGACTAATTTACTTAAAAAAAATCTAAAACTCAAAAAAAAAATTAACAATTAAATATTTGAAAGGTATTAACTGATATCAGGATTTAAACCCTTAACTCTTAAATTTACTGCTGGCAATGCTTTCAAGGAACAGGTGATCTTGATAAAAAGTATAAGATGAACAGTTAGATAAGCTGATAAGCAAACCCCTGCATAGCCTGACTTGTTGCACCATCGAGTAATTTACCCAAAAAAGAGATGTTTCTATTAAATACAAAACGGATTCCACTTAATTCAACAGTAAAAAAACAATTCGTATAATTTCATTCAATTTAAATACAATGGCCATTGAGTGGTGACGCCACGCTTTGACACAGAAACTGAATCATGGTATAATTGTATAATTGTGGTCACTTTTGGGCAATTCTAATAGTTGTCTAGCTGTATCGTTGACCGTAAATGAAAAGTTGTGAAAAAATTGTTAAAATTATAGTAATGAAACACCTTCTTGCATTTACAATTGGACAAATCTCTTGACTAGAACAATTAAAAGTTAAAAGCAATTAATATGGTAATTGATGGTAATGTGCTTGGGTGTCGTTTTGTTTGATTGTTTGGGACTGCTTGCGGCTTTGGCAGCTTTAACGTTGGATTAAAGTGGTTTTTGGATGTAAGCCTGTAAGTGGTGTTATGATCGTAAATGGTGTAAAGGTCAGGTGCACCATATTTGATGGTGGAACGGTTTTTGGGCACAAGTTGCTTTACTTGCAAGATTTTAAATTGTTTTGATGGAAGTGAGATGATTATTTTGGATTTTAATGAGCACTTCAATTTGCGCTGAAGCTTTGAAGGAGATCAATAATAAGTGCTTTTGGCTTAGAAAATTGGAAAGATTTAATTCGATTTAAGATTTTCGTCTTCTTTGAACATTCATAAATACCAGAAATGAAATTTGATCTAACAAGAAGTTCAAGCGAATTTAAGTCTATTAATGAATCATTTATGCTCTTTAAGAAGCATTCAAATCAATCAAAGAGGCTTATAAAAGGTTTAAATCGCTTAGAGTGGTTTAAATTTCTACTTCTGCTGCTAAAGTAATCTTTAATTTGCTAAATTTCAATTTGAAAAGCTGGTTAAAGCTCATAATGACTTTAAATTAATTAAAAATGCAGGAAAACAATTTGAATGCTTTCAAATTGACCAAAGTGCACCAACAACAAAATACTTTGAATAAATGAAATCTCCCAAATATTCCCCCCTCGACTTACCAAAAATCAGGTGCCTTTAAGTCCTTTCTTCAGCCAAATATTGACCACTTCACTATTTGCAGTAATTAACGCAATAAAATCCATTCCATTTTACTCTTATTACAGAGCTCTTAAACTCGTTTTTTATCTACTCGCGGAAAAAACATTTTGCTGTGGCATTCAATAACAGCCGCAATTAATTTTGTCGCGTTGCATAATCGTCGCAGATCATTTCATAAATTATTCAGTTTATTTAATTTGCGAATTGATTGCGAGTTGATGGTGAATTCGATGTTTTATTGATTATTTCAAGTTTTTGCAGAAATTTTTCAACGTAAACCACTTGACTTGAGGTTGGACTTGCTTTATAATCTTCAGTTTCTCAGTCTCAAGTCGGTTTGCAGGCATTTTTATGCTCGTTTTTGCCATGCTCGCTGATGTTGTTGCTTTTGGTCAGTGTTTCTGTATTATTCGAATATTATTGAGTGTCTAAATGGTCGTTGCTCATATTGCTGTAATGTGGCAATGTGCTCGCTAGAGTTTCAGCTGAAGTTATTTCTCGCTTCGCAACTGACTGAAAACGAAAGTGAATTTTTTTGCAGCCCATTTTGGTTTCTTTGGTTTTTTGCTTTTGCAGTTTTTTGTTTCTTGTGGTTTATTTTTAAATCATTTTTAGTCACATTTGGTCACATTTCGTACTGAAACGATCTGTTTTGTTATTTTCAAATTTTTTGGGATGAAGTCAAGAATTGTTTGAAGAAGGATGACATTTTTTTGATTCTTTCAGCAGATTTGACTTTTTAACTAGTGCTATGAAATTTTTAAAAGAATTACTGTGAAGTTTTTGAGTTTGACCATTAATTCTTTTAATTCTTAAATTTAATAAAAATTTGAATTACCTAAATTTTCATTTTTTTTATGACCAATAACTGCGATCTTCCTCGCAATTCTACACTTCTTGTAATTCCATCCCAAAACACTCACATGTCAGTTCATAAATCTCAAATATTGCGCCATATACTTGCCATTTATCTCAAAACCATTCCAAACTAGGCAAACGAAATTCTCTTCATCGATTTTTCATTCAAAACTCCAAAAACTTCAAAGAACTTGAAAAACTCAAAAAATCCAAAAACTCAAAATACAAGAAACCAAACCAAATAGCAAAAACCAGAAAAGTCAAATACTAAAAAAACTGGAACAAGAACTAACATAAATATGCGCTAGATAAGAAATGAATGTAAGACAAAAAACTCCAAAAAAAAAACAAAAAAGTCTGGCTGGTGTTTTGTTGGGTTTTTCGATTTTTGGCGCCTTTTAAGAGTTGCTAGCCCAATAAAGCTTCAATTTCTTGAGGTTTCTTGAAATTTATTAAAATGTTGATTTGAATGGTTTTGCAATATTTTGGAGTTTTTCGATTTTTATGAATTTTCTTCTGAATGCTAAACAAATCATTCTACTCCGAATCTACTGCAAGAAATCGGCAAGAAATCTTTAAAAAAAACTCGAAAGAATTTTTCTAAGCCTGCTATGTTTTGTTGCTAAGCAGCTTCGACTTAAAACCATTCAAAATGTATCAAAATCCAAACAACTCCAAGAATATCATTCTCAAGTGGATTAAATCGGTGTGGGTTTTCACTGATTTAAATAAACTTCAAGCAACTTCACGATATACTTCACAAAACTATGTTTATTAATTCATAAACTTAATAAATTAATGGATTTGTTTGGAATTAATGAATTAACTCGAATTAATAGCAGTGACGGAAAAACTAACATTATGAATCTAAAAAACGTTATCAGATTGCTTTTGTTTTTAACGATAACGATTTGAAAATTCCAGAACGTTTTTGTTAAAAAACGATAACATTACGGCATAAAGTTTTTCATAACGTTATCATAACGTTTTCATAAAGTTATTTGGTAAAATTAGCTTCATGACCAAAAGTGCCAAACTTAAAGTTGATCAAAACCTCAATAATTGTTCCAATGTAAGTGAATGACCATAAGGAGTTGCCCAAAGAGACCTCGAGATGCTACTCATGGTCAAAAAATTTTTAATATCAAATTTGAAGTGCCATTCAATGATGATATTGGTTCCATCAGAAGGTGGATGAGGTAGGTGCTCGAGGTACCATGAGCAACTGTTGATGGAATAATTTTAAAATTATTTTAGGCATTTTGATTAATTATCGAAAAAAAAAATCATCAAGAAAAGCTGCTCATGGTACCTCGAGCACCTCCTCATGCTCAACTTTAGAGTGACAATCGGTTCTATTTAAAAAAAAAGCACGGACAAAAAAGTTTTTTTTGCCACAAGCAGGTGGTGATGGTACCTCATCCACCTTCTGATGGAACCAATATCATCATTGAATGACACTTCAAATTTGATAGTTCAAATTTTTTGACCATGAGTAGCATCTCAAGGTCTCCTTGGGCAACTCCTTATGGTCATTCACTTACATTGGAACAATTATTGAGGTTTTAATCAAACCAAAATTTTTTGGTCTTATAAATTATTTAAGTGGATAAACAGGATTTTTGACCATCCAAAGATGCCGTTGGTGTGGTGCTCAATCATTAATTCCATTACTGTTAAGCACAACCTAAACCTATAGACGAGTCAAAAATCTGGTGAAAACTTTATAAAAACGTTCTGAAACGTATGATAACGTTCTGATAACGTTATGATAACGTTATGAAAACGTTATGAAAATAACAAAAACGAAAACAGATAACTTTTTTATAAAGTTATTAAACGAAAACAAAAAAATTAAATTATAACGTTTTTGTTATATAACGAAAACGTTATGAAAAACATTATAATAACGTTTTCCGTCACTGATTAATAGTAGAAATGAAAAATGTGAGTTAATCCAAAATGGTGATTAGTTGTAGAGGAAAAGAATGAGGTTATGCCTGGGCGGTGGTGGCGTTTGTGTGTCATGATACTGATTAGCTTGATTGCTAATTGGGAAAGGAAAAAGGGGGAGGGGAGAGCAATCAGTTTTTGAAAAATTTACATTTTTGGTCCGTTTTTATAAACTTATATTAGGACTGGCATTTCAAATGGCGATTCCGTAACAAATCGTTTTATGATGAGAACTCAAAAACTTGAATATTTTCATGTGAGCAACTTAAACTAATTAAATCTGAAATTTATCTGGAATTGTCGATAAAATATAAAATTTTCAAGTTTCCTATCCCGCTGATCCACAAAGTACCAAGAGTCCCAAAAAACAGGGAATTTTGACAATTTTTCTTTTTGCTCCGAAATATCTCGAGAACCTTAATACTTCTATGCGTCAAACTTTGCCTAGTAATAATCTTCAATGACTTGGGAAGAGATTAATAAAGATCCAGTTCAGAATTGCTCCACCCGCTGGTCCACAAAACGATATTAATTTAAAATCCCAAAAATTCTATTAAAAAAGCCAATAAATTTTTTTTTTTTGCCCTATCATTTGAAAACCATAATACTTCTATGTGTAAAACTTTGCCTAAAAATGATCTTCAATGACCAACAAAAAGATTAATAAAGATCCAGCGAAGAATTGCTCCACCCGCTGATCCACAAACATACATGAATCCCAAAAAGTCGGCGAACTTTAAAAAAAAACTGAATTTTTTGCATCAGAACCTACACATAAATCGAAACCACTAATAAATTTGCTCCTGGATTATAACAGGATGGTTGCATTACACCTAATATACCTACGAATTAAAGCATATTTTGCACAAGTTGATTTAAGTTTATAAGTTTTCGATTTTTTAATCGTGTTTTATTTTCTGTACCATAAACGAGTCATGGCAAAACTTTTAAATAAAAATAGCTCTTTGAAGTTTTATGAACATCCGATTTTTTATTTCATTTTTAATGTCGAATGTATTTTTTAATCTACTAGTTACTGAATGACGGAAAAACTGCATGATGCCATCACCTCGGATAATGCTAGCAAAATGTGGCAAAATGTCAATTCATAAAGTTCAAATTATGTTTGATGTTTAATGATGAAAGCTTTTAAGTTTTAACACATCAAAGGATGCTTATTTTGAATTAAATTACTCATTCAAATTATTATGTTCAAAATTAAATAGTTAATGGATAAACGAATTTTTATAAACTTTTAATAGGACTGGCATTTTCGAAAAGTGGAAATTCGTTTTACCCTGAGAACTCAAAAACTTGAATACTTTTATAAGGGCAACTAAATCTTAAAAAATCGAAAATAAATCAAGGACTGTGAATGGATTATAATTTTTTCAAATTTCTGCACCGCTGGTCCACAAACGACCAAGAGTCTCAAAAAAAGAAAATTTGCACTTTGCCCCAAAATAGCTTGAGAACCATAATACTTTTGTCAGAAAAATTTTGTCTTCCGATGTTACCCAAACACTTTTTAACAATAATTATCTTTTTTGACTCTATACCCATCAACGCTCTAGTCCACAAAACTATAATAATTTGAAATCCCAAAAATTCCATAAAATCCCAAAAAAATTATTACTTTTTGCCCTATCATTTGAAAACCATAATACTTCTATGCGTAAAACTTTGCTCAATAATGATTATCAATGACTAACGAAGAGATTGATAAAGATCCAGCGCATGAAAACTATATTTTTTGATCCAGAAACTACAAATAAATCAAAAACACTAGTAAATTTGCTCCAGGATTATAACAGGATGGTTGCACTACACCTAATATACTGAAGAATGGTCATTAGCTGTATTCATCGCTTTTCGAACTCACGAATTATCTTTTATATTGCAATATCTGGATTATCTCAAAAACTACACTAAATTAACTTGTTCTAGCAAATAAAGAACATTCGCTCGAAAACAGTACATTCAGTCATTCAGAAAGAAACACTCAGTGACATCAAACTTATTAATTAAGGCATAATCACAACATTAACAACAATTTGCAAATATTTTCCAATAACATATTTATGATATTTTCGAATAATTTTTGACTGTCTGGCCGCTGTCTGGGCTTACTTTATTTCATCTTTAACCCCTCGAATATTAAATACTGCGTTTTTCGAGCGTTTTTCAAATATTTGAAGCAAATTAACCGTTGATGAAATGTTACATCAGTATAATTTAATTGAATTAAAGGATATGTATCACACAAGTTGATTTAAGTTTATAAGTTTTCGATTTTTTAATCGTGTTTTATTCTTTGTTCTAATCGGTCTTATTAAAATAAATCAAAGAATAGCCTTTGATTGGTAACAAACACTCTCCCCCTTCATCCACCTGAAAAATTGAAATGATTAGTCAGCCTTCCAATCAACTATCTCGACATTCCCCACGAATTCCAATTTCCGTCGATTTTTATTGATGCAAGTTTTGTTTACTTTAATGCGTAATAGTTTTATCAACAAACCTGATAAGAGCTCCCATTTGATTTCAGTTAATGATATAACTTGTTATGAAGCTCCAAAGTGTTTGTTGGACGACTTTTTGTATGATATTTGGATGTTTTTGGTGATTTACGATATGGTGTAAATTTGTGGGGCGTATAAAGCTCGCAATAATAACCAAGTTGTTGAGTTGTTAGCGTTATCTTATAACTGTACTGATGCAGTAAACAATTTACACAATTTGTTTAATTTACACAATTTACTGGCAATTTACACAATGAAACTGCAATTGACACTATAGAGTAGAATGGCTCATTGAAATATCAAACCAAGGGAGATTGTTAAGTGGTGCAGAAAGCTTAATAGAGTTTCTGTTGATTCAGTGAGTCAATATCAGATGTGAAAATTTCATTGGCAAATATTATAATTCTTTTGAATTGCACAGTTCACGGTTAACGCATACTTTGATGAACTTTAAAAAATTCGATGTACTTTAAAATATTTTTTTTAAATTAAAAAAAAAAATCAAAAAAAATTATGTAATAAAAAGCAATTTACTTTTGTTAATTATATTGTGAGATTTGAACTCTGTACATCCATAACTTTATACCTTTTCTGATATAAACTGATCATGCATACTAATTGATCAAGCACATCATACTTAAGATAATAATAAAATTAATTGAATCTTCAGATTAAAACAAAAATAAATCCCAAATGCCCTCGAAAAACTCAAAAGTGCATTCATTCTGAATAACAGCAGTTCACGCACGATTTCTTCATTTTCTTAAAATGCCTTGTGGTTCCTTTCTCTCTGATTCAATCCAATTGCAAATCCTCCAATAATACCAAGAATACTTGAAGCTCATTCAAACCAGTCAAAACAGCACAATTCAAAATTATCCAACATAATTCCACATCATTCTACGTTATCCAACATTTTCCAAAGAAATTACGAAATGCAACCAAAAAAGCACAAAACACGAAAAATCCAATAAAAACTATAAAAGATGAAGAATTGAGGTCAATCTTTGAACAAAAATCGAATTCTTTTGTGGATATCTTGGATTGGAATCTACTTGGAGTGCAGAACGAAAGTAGGAACTATGTAATGCTTAATAATGCTTCAAAAATCGTTAAAATATAAATTGCTTTTCATTTCTTTACGTATCTCTCGAGAACTTTTGGGCCACATGTTGGATTCGAAATATTTTCTTAAATGCCAAGAAGAATGGAGCAAAAAGTATCGTGCGGCCAATAAAATTATTTATTTTACATAGATTATCCATTAATTATGTTTAAGAGCTGTTTTTTGAGTTTTTTTGTTAATAGTTTGGGATTTGCCAAGAATTTTTGAGAAATTAGGAAGAATTTTAATTTTTTTTAAATATTTTATTTAATTTTTGAGGAATTTTGTCGAGGTTTCAGCTTTTTCGATTTTTTTTTTGTGTACAAAAAAAGAAAGACCATTTAAGAACTTAAAACTTGATATTCAAAGTTTGCAATTACTTTCATTTAAAAATTTAGACTTAAAAATTAATTTACCGACTATCCTCGCATATTTCCTCCTTGATTAACCAAAAAAACCAACTTGTCAAATTCTTGGTTATGTTTCGATAATTATCAAATTTTATCCCTCCTTCGGAAATTTGAGAAGATTCTTTTTGTTTGAAGGTTGCTGGCTCCTTGTTCTTTGTTGGATGCTTTAAACTGCTTTCCAGTCGATCTTTACACAAAATTTGAAGTTGTTCTTGAGTGAAAAATCGAAAAAATCGAAGAATTATGTAAATATGCTAGGGATTTCCGCTCTTTACGGTTCTTTCTTCTATTTTAGTGAGAAACTGAGGAGACTGACTGCCAAGCATGAATGATTTTTTTTGCAAAGGACCTTAACCATTAATACAATTCATATAATTCATAAAGTCCACAAAACCAGTTGAGTTGGGATAGAAATCCGTTACTTACGCATTATACAGAAGGATTCCATGACTAAAAACAATTAAAAATCGTGTTTCGATCTAAAACAGCGGAAGTACTCAAAATCGTTTGAAATTGCTGGAAATACTTGAATATGCTTACAAATCATACAAAAAGTAAAAAAACTATAAATTTCCAGGAACATTACGATGATTAAAAAAACCACCGTCAATTCGCGGGTCGCTGAAAAATCACCCTAAAATATCAGGGAATTTTTTTATGGCACAAAGTTTGTAGTTATAAAAAAGGGTTGGATTTTTATCGATATACTACACTAGAAATGTTAGTTTTGATAAAAATTAATGAAAAAAAAAAAAGTTTTAAGAGTTTTTCTTTAAATATGGCCAAAAAAAATATTTTCTGTTGTTCTACATGAACCAATATCGTATAGGAACCAAAGGAATCGAACTTACAATAATTCTCCTTCATGATTATACAATTATTTGGTGAATAATTGATACAACTCCTATGTAATTAATATAGTTTTTATGTGTCATAAAAACGACACAAAACAGTCCATTCCTAATTTTGATCAATTTATATAATATTTCTAGATCAAAATACTTTTGCTGAAAACTAAATTTAATTTATTCTATCGCAAAGAATTTATAATTCAGAATATCACATTTCCTTACCCAAAATTCTCCTGGCAATCGCTGAAATGTGTTGAATTAACGCATAAATACAGGGAGAGAAATGAAAACTGAATTTCAAGGATAATTCCAGCGTTAATGTTGAATGGCTGATCGAGCAGATGCATAACAATTTCCAACAATTTCAACAATATCCGAATTTCTCCCCCATTACCTCAGTATGCGTGCATGTGCCTCAATTACACTGCTAGATATACATAAATAATATTCAAAAGTGCAGAACATATGCTCGATTTTAATGTTCTTACGTTTTATGTACTCACTCTATGTTTATTTATATTTATTTGTAGCTCTATGCATTTATTGCTGCTCTTAGTGAAAAAACTTTATGTGCACTTTTAATGCATTGGGAAGTGCTAGAGCCGTGTATAGTTTTGTTATCTGCTCAATCGCGTGCCAGTAATAGGTGGTCGGGACAGCCAAATGATCCGGCTGTATTGATATATCGGGAGGAAGTTGGAAAGTTGCATGTCAGTTGCATAAATGGTCGCAATATTATGAAAGGGTGGTGAATGTTTACAGGGAAATGTGTTGATGACCGCAAGTTGATGGTTGAAATTAACGACAATGTTGTTTTGAATGGGTGAATATTGAAATTTTTAGAAAAGGAGCAAAAAAAATATCGACCACCTTAGAACTACAGATTTATATATCCTGGATTCGAACCTGACAAATCTAAGCATCGGATTTAAACTATATAGTGTTGTCTAATTGAGTTATCTCTTATTATTAACTTAATATAATTTAAAATCATATTTAATTTTGCTTCATCGATTCTAATCATTAAGTTGCCAAAAGGATCAATATCTCACTCAAACAATTAATTCTCCCATTATTATTAAAATAAATTCTAGTTCTAAATACTAATAAGCAGTCTCTCAAGCAAGAACCAAAAGCAATACCTAATGTATGCAAATTATACACCTATTTCATACACTCCAAGACACACTGCAAATATACATGCAAATACTGAAAATGCAGTAGAAAACAGCAATGCAGTTCAGTATAAGCAACACAAATAGTTTCAAACAAAGAAATAATAAATGGGAATGCAATAAATATCGCGAAAAGTCGTGTTGCAATTAATAATTTTTCATTAATTTTTTTATTAATTTTAATGCAAATCGCTTTTTCATACATTTTTTCACAACTTTTTGTTTGTTGCAACGATACGTTCAAGTTTCTAGAATCGATTTGAATAAAGTTTGAATGAAAAGTTGTTGAATTTGCTTGAATTATTAAATGCAGTTGAAAAATTGGGTGGATTTGGTGGAATAGTGGGCTGGTGGAGTCACATTGGTTGAGGTATTTCGATTGTGGGGACAATTTGTTGAAATCTTGGTCATGTAGCATGAGTTTCTTGTTCTAGATAATTTGTTTGAAGGTTTTTGGTTGATTTTTTTGGTTTTTCAGGGAAAGTGCAGTTTGCTACGTGCATCAGTGGCTGAAAAGTTCGTTTTAACTTTGTCAATTTGATAAAAACTAATTATTCAAGTTTAAAAACAAATTTCATGCATTTTTAAATTTTGTTCCAAGAGTTTGTTACATCTGTTTGTTACATTAATTTGTTACATGCTTAATTTTAGAACTTCTTTTATTTCAAAACCGTATATTTAGGAATTTAGTATTATTTTAGATCTAAAACCCAATTTTAATATATTTGCTACAAAAATTCACTTTCCATACCTTCAGAGATGGAAAAACCTTCAAAAAATCTTCAATTAACTGTTAGAACCTTCCTAGTTTTCTCACGACTTTCAACAATCTATTTATTCATCAAATTAACAGCAGGCTAACAGTTGCGCAAGTATTTGCTACATAAAAGTTGAAAAAAACTGCATCACAAGCAAACCATGTCATTCCTCCACCATCTGTTGCAAATTCCTTGATCTCAAAGCACCTCTGGCTCCATTGGAATGCATAAAGAAGGAAAAAACTGAAAACCACTTGTCGCGCGATCGCCATTCAATTAACTCGCAAAAAATTATTAAAATACCTTAAATAAGAACGCCAAGTCAACAATCTCACAGAATATCTAGAACAATGTCTGTCAAACTTGTAATAATCGTAATTTTATGCGCAAATACATTTTACAACATTTACAAACTATTAATCGAGTATTTAATTCTCAAGGCTCTCTGAATACTCGGAATACTCCGATTAATGTGTTTCATGACGTTGGTAGCTTTATGCCAGCTTTGTGCTGCTTAAGACAGCGAAAAGACTTAATTGAAATGCTTTGCTTACTTGCCTTACAAGCAACAAGACACACGAGCTGCTTTTAGTTTTATGTGACTTAATGTGAGCTTGAGAGTATTGCGAGAAATGTGGGGGCGAATTACTTTGCACCACGGAGATAATTAAATTTTTATGAGGTTTTCAAGGTTGCCAGATAAAAAAGCACTTAAGCTCATTTAAGTTGGCTTGAGTCTGTTAAGTTGGTTCAATTTGGAATTGTTTAGCTTTTTACTTCGGCAACAAAAAGTTGTGAAGTCTTGATTTCATCCAAACTTTTTTTTTTTTTTTTTTTCTTATTTTTGCCTAAAACAAAAAAAATTTTGGTCTAGAACCCGAAATTTTGGGTCCTTGCGAAATGTCTGTCCGTGGTTTTGACTTCTGAACTTCTGTATTCGTAATCTTTGAACCCATCCGACCGATTAGTCTCAAAATTTCAGAATAAGCTTTTTTTAACCATAAGACGGTCGCGTTTGCTGATTCAAGAAAATCCTACAGCGCCATCTAGTACCTGTAGTGCAAAATACCATTTTACCATACAAAATTTTTTTTTTCCTGAGATTATATTAAAACATCTGAATATGCAAAAACCTTGTATTTGACCCAAAATGATCAATTCCTAAAGGTTTTATGGAAATATTGTACCATGACCAAGTTGTCATGCTTACAAAAATTTTGGAAAAAAAACTTCTGTTGACGTAATCTCAGAACCCATCGGACCGATTGATCTAAAATTTTCAAAATAAGCTTTTATTAATCATATGCAGCGACGTACGAAGAGTTTTTGATAATAATACAGCGCCATCTAGTACCTGTAGTGCAAACTACCATTTTACCATACAAAATTTTTTTTTTCCTGAGAATATTTTAAAACATCCGAATATGCAAAAACCTTGTATTTGGCCCAAAATGATCGATTCCAGAAGATTTTATGGAAATATTGTACCATGACCAAGTTGTCATGCTTACAAAAATTTTGGAAAAAAAACTTCTGTTGACGTAATCTCAGAACCCATCGGACCGATTGATCTAAAATTTTCAAAATAAGCTTTTTTAAACCATAAGCAGCGACGTACGAAGAGTTTTTGATAATAATACAGCGCCATCTAGTACCTGTAGTGCAAACTACCATTTTGCCATACAAAATTTTTTTTTTCCTGAGATTATATTGAAACATCCGAATATGCAAAAACCTTGTATTTGGCCCAAAATGATCGATTCCAGAAGATTTTATGGAAATATTGTACCATGACCAAGTTGTCATGCTTACAAAAATTTTGGAAAAAAAAACTTCTGTTGACGTAATCTCAGAACCCATCGGACCGATTGATCTAAAATTTTCAAAATAAGCTTTTTTAAACCATAAGCAGCGACGTACGAAGAGTTTTTGATAATAATACAGCGCCATCTAGTACCTGTAGTGCAAACTACCATTTTGCTGTAAACTACATTCTCTTTCCTGAGAATATTTTAAAACATTTGAATATGCAAAAACCTTGTATTTGGCCCAAAATGATCGATTCCAGAAGAATTTATAGAAATATTGTACCATGACCAAGTTGTCATGCTTACAAAAATTTTGAAAAAAAAAACTTCTGTTGACGTAATCTCAGAACCCATCGGACCGATTGATCTAAAATTTTCAAAATAAGCTTTTTTTAACCATAAGCAGCGACGTACGAAGAGTTTTTGATAATAATACAGCGCCATCTAGTACCTGTAGTGCAAAAATTTATATTTTATATATCTTGTGTTTTTTCAAAGAATCTAAAAAACTGTTGGAAAAAATATATATATTTTTTTTGAGTTTTATATGAAAACAAGTTTTACGTGTTTTTCGTTAAGAAACTACCAACTCAAGTCGATCAGAAAGTGGTAAGATTGAATTCAACAGAATTATCAGCAATAATGCACAATATTCCCGCTCGGCGCTCTGATCGAAAATTTATGTTTTGGTTACATATTTTTGAATTTCCTAGAATTTTATTGCTTCATTCAAATGAATTATTCTAATGAAGCATAGGTATTATGTTGCCGAAGTGCCTGCTAAAGCTTCAGCTTTTCCGATTTTTTTTAAGTGGAAACATCGTAAAAATGACAGATTTGAGGAAATGTTGATATATTGGATTGTGGATGATTTTGGCATTAAATATTTTTCTTAAATAAAAATTTTAAAAAACATTTGGATGAAAAATTTTTAAAATATGTTCTGATGATTGAACTCAGTGCAGCAAGCTTTTCGACTATGGGCTTAAAGATCCATACGAAAATATCGGTTTAAAATCCTATGGTATATTGCAATGTGTTACTTTCAATATTTTTTTGCCAAACTTTTTTTTAGAAAAATTTTCGTGTAACTTGTAGATATTTCAAAATTGTAACCTTTCCATTTCTTTTCCCATAGATTACTTAATTACAGTCTAATTGTTTATAAAACATCTAACATCAATTTTCTCAAGCCATACATGGGCCTATTTCCACTTTTCCTTGAATTGCAAAAATATTGAATTAATTTCGTTTTCTCTTGAAAAATCGCAAAAGCTCTTATTAAAGCCATCTTCTCTACAATTAACTTCTTCCAGTCATTTTTTTCGGCAATTTCTTGTAAATTCCTAAAAAGCAAAAACCATTCCACGTTCCATAAATGTACAAAAATACCTTAAAATAGGAAAATTAATTATTTTCAATTTGCACGGCTGATTGGCTGATTTGCTTGAAATGCTTGATTATGGTCGGATTACAGGCTGATTTGTGTGGCCAAAAATCACAGAATAAAATTTCTTCACAAAATGAAGAAAAGTGGACGAATTGCCAAATTCTCAGTAAAATCTTTTATTCTCGAATTTCAAAATAAATGTGTAATTTAAAGAAAATTGCGATAAATTGGATGTAAAGTGGAAATAATTGATATTGATGTAAAAAATCGAGTAAATTGAAAAACACTTGTTGCAATTAATTGAAGCTGAACCTTAGTTGTTTGTTTTATTGTAATTTTTAGTCGAATTTCTGAACCATTTTTTACAAATTCTCGATATTTCCAAAGTTTACTATGATTTAAACAAATGCCTCCTTAGATAGAAAGTTCTAGTCGATTCAAAATTCAACTATCTAGAAACCTAACCACAAAAAAGTCCTTGTCGATAAAAACCACTTGAAACCAAGAAACCCACCATCTTCCAAAGACGTGTTATGTAAGAAATAGTCAAATGTCTCGCTTCCCATCGAAAACTCGGTCAAAATTGAACTGAAATACCAAATATTAAATGCAATAAATAATCGAAAACCACCTGTTGGAGTCGTTTTTAATTTATTTCTTAACATAGTTTTTATCGTTGTTGTCTTTCAGTCGTTCGTTGAAAGTCTCAAGAGTAATTTTTTTGTTGCTTTTCATGTCTTTACTTAATTTTTTTTCTCGATGGAGTTTTGATGCTTTTTTTTCGTGTTTCTTAGTAGTTTTGTGTTGTATTCTGAGGTTTTGTAACAGAATGTAGTTTCTCGAGTGTTTTTGATATTTTCTTATGCGTCTTTGGTATCTTCGGGTGCCTTTAAAAAGCGAAAAGATACACAAGCAATTAAGTGATAATGACCATTAGAGTGACGTCACAAAGAATGTTAGCTGGAGTTTTTGGTGGCTTGAGGTCGAGTATGAGAGAGGCGAGGTTGTTGGTTCTTGTTTTGGATTTTTCTACACTTTACTTTAGAAAAGGGAAGAAACTTACGTATGTTTTCAGGTATTGAATTATTTTTCAACAAAATGCTAAAATATTGATGCAAAATTGAAAAAAAAAAAATTTCTAAAAAAAAATCTAAATCTTGTACCAAGCACGGCAAATGTAATGAGATATATTGCACTGAGATTCAAACTCAGACTACTCCTAACAATGGCAGATTTCCTGTGAAGTGTAAACCTCAACCATTAAGAGAAGATAATTTTAGATTAATTAAAACCTTAACATACCAAAAAATTTTCCCCCATCAATAATCGAGTATCAAAATCATTTGCATCTAATTCCTTTCACTTAATATCTAAAGACATAGCTCCAAAACTAAAAAAACACTTCATTAAGCTTAAATTCTCAAGTGCTTTGTCCCTGCGGGTCTTTCAAAAGCTATATTTAGTTTTTTTCTTCACCTGAAGTTATAAAGATTGCACAATACACTTAAGCTCATCATGCCTCATGAACATGCATCAAAAATTCACAAAAAAAAGAACTGCGAGTTGACTCATTTCCATTATTTTCATTATTTTCATTATTTTCAATTAAATTGCTGGCTATACACGGTAATGAAAAAAAAGAAGTTTTATAAGTCAACTAATAAAATAATAAAAAAGTTGAATGAAATTAGCGAATTAATGAAAGAATTTCAATGTCAAGCGATTACTATACTAGTAGTGCCTCGTTGTAATGATGCAGTAATGAATAGTTTTCTGGTGTAGTTTCTATAGAGTCTATTCAGTGATGTTCAGTGTTATAAAGTGTAGTATAGAGTGATAAAGTGTAGCATAACAAACAAGGGAACGATTGTGCTTTTGCTTTGATACAAAGGCGACTCGATCGAAGGCAGATGTTTACGCTATTATTAGAAAAATTTATTGTTTGATTTATTAATTAACTAGCAAGCATTGAAATTTTTGTTTGCAGTTGACTATGATTTTTAATCATCAATTATCATTATCCAAATTATTTGTCATTGAAATATGTAAAAAAATATCATAAAAAACAAAAAACTATGCAGGATTTACATTTTTTACCCAACAACAGACTCATTATAGTAGGATTCGAACCTGTACCATGAAATCATGTGGAATTTGCATAAGCATGACTTTTTATCATTTTCTACTGACTGTGTTCTATATTGATTAAATTGGAGTTAATACATTAAAAGATAAACTTTAACTTTCAAAATAGACCAATCCATAAGTTTTATGCTAAGTTGACCTTCTATCAAACAAAATCTACCAAAAAACTTTCATCATTATAAAGAATTTTATCCATAACACTTTGCTTCAAGTCCAGTAACGTCACGGACACGTTAAACACGATTCTTCAATAGTTACAATTGAAAAGGTCCAACATCAAACTGAAGATGCTTAATGAGTTGATGGGCACTGCGTGCTTGAAAAAGGATTTCCTCCATGAATCTTCGATTTTATGGTTCTCATGAAAATGTCGAAATGTAGCACTTCAATAAATTCAATGCATGTTCAATAAATTGTAGTTTTTATAGGATTCTATTCGAACTTATTCGTTGTAGGTAATTTTATTGAGTTCTGTCTTGAAGGAATTTTAAAGGGATTTTTAATGGAATTTGTGTTACAGAATATTGAAGTTATTGAATTCCTTTTTAACAAAATTGAGAGCTACAATAAGAGTCTTCTAAGTATTAAAATTGAAAGAATGAAGAAGGGTTGAGCAAGTAGAATTTTTTTCATCTTTAAACATTTAAGAATAACTAGAACTCGAGAACAACCAAGAACATTGTAAAATAATGGGTTTTGACGATCCTTCATTTGTCTATTTCATTTTCTTGTAAAGATCGTGATGTTTGAAGATTTTCGGCTCCTCCGGTATTTCTAGTGATCTAATTTATTTATGGTCATGCTAGAAATTGAAGGAATTTGAGATTTTTGTGCTTTAATAGCATTTATCTGCTATCAAATAAGAGCAAAGTATTATTACTCGTAAGAGAATGAAGCACAAAGCGTGGTCACCAGGTTCAGATTCCTCTGATACATATTTCAGAGACTTTCATATCTTTTGTTTATTATAGAAGTTATTTAACTTTTTTTATTAGAAAAAAATGATTGCCAAAAACCCTCCAAAATCCCTCCAAAAACACTTCGATATTCCTGATGAATAAAGTTTTTTGTAAATTAAATAAAAGTCGGTCAAGTTTACACTATAATCGGCTTAAACCAACATGAATCAAATTAAATCGAATTAACCTCAAATTAAGTGTCTTTTCCTAATTTGAGCATCATTTAAGTGCCTCCTGATATTTTTTCAACTCAACCATCCAATGCATCTCTCAAATTTTCTTTAAAAAACTTAATTTGTTTAATTTGTTACAAAATTAGATTGAATGAAAATTAAAAGAATCAAAGAAAATCAATAATTCAATGGGAATTGATTCAAGATGAGATTAAGGTGAACACAATTATTGACACCCATTATTATTAGTCTAGTCTGGCTATCGGTTGAGGTTAATCTAACGCCCATTACATCTTAATTCTTTTGATTATGGTAATTCTGGTAATTCGAGTAATGCTGTAATGCAGCTGAATCAGCTAATTCAAATTTGCTCCAAGTTTCTTTGATTCCAGTTAATTCAAGTTTTTTAGAGTTAATTTGGGTAATTCAATAATTGTGTTAAGTTTTGTTTGGAGAATACAAAGAAATTTAACTTTTCATCATTTCTCGATCATTTCTTCAAGAAATATTTGAGAAATCTCAAAAAATCTCAAAAAAAAAAACTTTCAAGAAATTTTCAAAGTTTTCAAAGTTTGAAAGGAAAAGGAACCGAGAAAATTAAAAATCGGAGTTTTCGAGATTTTTTGTAGTTTTGTTGGAATTTCATTGGATTTTTGATTCGTTTGTTGCATTCTTTGATTTTTTCTTTCAATTTGTTGCATTCACTTCGTTAGTTGTGAGTTGAAAGTTGAAATTGCTTTGTGATGCTTTACAAAATAATTTTAATGAAAGATTTTTCATCATAAAAGGAATTTTAGGTTAACCTTTCCGGTACTCTTGAAAATCCGTGAAGATTGAAAATTTCATTAAATCTTCAAGAACTGTGAAATTTTTGAACCCAAGAAAAATCAAAGAAAATAAATTATTCGAGTAAAAACATCTTTAATTCCATAAATCACCGAAACATCAAAATTACAAATTAAAAATAAAATTTAGAAATAAAAACAATTAAGAAAAGTCTAGAAATCTCAAGAAAACCCCAAAAACTAAATAATTAATAAAATTACACTCCAAATTGATTAAAACAGCCAAGAAATGAATAAAATTCAATTTGAACTCCAAAAAATCTGAACACGTTCTTATTCCTCACCAAAACCTCAAAAAACTGAAAAATTTATATGAAAACAATTTATTCAAAGAACTTTTCTTATCGTCCAATCTCAAATTACAATATTTCACGGTAATGTTCCGCCAAGCGTTAAACATTCGCAGTTTTCAAGTTTTTCAATGTTTTTCAGTTTAGCCAGCGAAAAAAGCATATTTCATGACTTCTCCGTGTAGATTTTATAGTTTTTTTTAGTTTTTCGAAATTTCTTGATATTTTTCTGCAAAATTTGTAGTTTTAAGATTTTTTTAATAGTATCTTGAACCGGTTTTATTGCGCCGTTTAAAGATTTAAGTTTTCAGCGAAAATCTGTTTTTTTGGATGAGACATTTTTTTTCTCGCGAATTTGTTTTGTTTTTCGTGCTTTTATGGCATTTAAAGCATTTAAAGCATTTTTGGCATTTTTGTGGATTTTTGCAGTAAAAAAAAGTTTATTGAAATTCATTGAATTTATTGACAATTGATGGAACATCAACTGATTATTCGTGGGATTGTTGAAGATTGCTCAAGGTGTTATATTATGACAAATTGGTCTTTCTTTGGAGGGTCTTTTTGTGAGAAATTTGTCTCAAGGTGGAATTTTGTTGGAATGAAATGGGAATTGGACCTGAAAGGTATTTTTGGATTTTATTTGTTTGACGGAGATGTTTTAAATTGAGTCTGTAGGTATTTTGATAAGGAGGGTGGTGGTAAGTGATGTCACTTTCTTTTTAGAACAGGGAAATTCTTTTTTTTTGAGACTTTCTTGAAGGATTGCGATGTAACAAAGAATGTAACAAACTATGTAACAAATTGTAAAATGTTACATTTTTTTTGCAAAGCCTACCTAGTGATTTTTTTAGAAGATTAATTTTTTTCTTTTTTAATTATTTTCAGGTAATTTTGGAGTTCAACTTTTCATACAAACATCATCCAATCGCATATGATCTAAGCTTTGGGATTGAGAATCCATTTAATGGTTTGTAAATAGGAAATTTGATAATTTTTAACATAAAACACACCATACACCAATTATACCGAGCCCCCCTGCAATCCAACCACCGAACTATCTAAAAATATCTAACCTGGTTCATTAACTAGTTGGAATTGTGTCGCAAGATGAACAAACGTTGACTTCATTTACTTTTCTTTTCCTTTGAAAAACTTGAATCAAACTCGGATAAAACTATTCTCTTCTCAAACTTGTGACTGTGCAGCGTGTTTTTATTTGTTTTCAGACAAAATATTACACATTCGTTTGTGTGCTTTTCTCGAGAAAATGTTTGTAATGCTTTGGAGAGTGATTCATCGGCGAAAAATGGAAAAACATGAGCGTTTTGTTTTTTTATGAGCTTTTTGAAGGTTTTTAGAGAATTTAGATCATATTGGAAGATTTTTCATCTTTTTCATTGCTGGAATCTTTATTTATATTTTCTGGGATTGTTTTTTTTTTCAATTCAAATCCCGGCCATAATTTGAAAAATCTTTTAGAAAATCTTTTAACAACTTTAATCCGGATTTATCTTCAAGTTTTGTTAAATTTAACATTTGTTTTGTTAAATTTAACATATTCGACTATTTTTGAGTGTTTTACATATATTTTAAGGCAGATCTTGAATCTTGACTTATTAGGAAAAGAAAGAAATGTAAGAAAAAGCCGTTACCGAGGAAATTTGTGGTTTTTGGGAACAACTTTGACTGGGAGAGTTGGGATTTTCAAGACTCGTAAGCGACTTATAAGCGTATTGTTGGTTTATGGAACCAAACGTCGCTAAATCATGAATTAGTGTGTTCAATTATTATCATTGATACTTACGCAAATATAAAAAATAATAAAATAATTGTCTGGTTCTACAATTGATTATCTAAGGTTCAATTCCCCAGAATATAAATTACTTTTACTCATAAATGGCTAATATTTTTTTTTTTTACTCTGTGGTTTGTTTATAAAAATTAGCGGATTAGACTTTTTTGATAAAGTTCCTACCATACTCCACCAACATGAAAACAAAACTTTTCACGACCAAATCACTAATAAATCCCATCTTTTGATATTTTGGCCTCGCGCTCCAAAGAAAGCCTTTTTTGTTGTTATTTTGTGTTTTCTAACAATTTTTCGTGTTTTGGAATTTCACGAGTGGCTTCATGGCTAACTTTTAATGGTTGCTGATGATTTGAAAGAAGCCACTGTGCTCATTTCACTGTTTCACCATTTTCACAGCAAAAACACGGCGCATGAAGTGTTTTAGGCAATCAATGCGATCTTTATGACTTTATATGCTCTTTATGTTCAATTTTTGATATTGTTCAGCTTTTTACTTGGAGAATGTTTGGCAGGGGTTTGGAGTTGGTGTCATCTTTTTTTAAACGTCAATTTCAAATGTCAATTGACATAAAATATTTATTTTAATAGAAAAAACCTTCAATTCGACGACAATTCCATTTTTAACTACTAAAAACATTTTTTACCTCTCCAACCCCTGCATCTAACAAAAAACCGCGAAAAAAATGAAAAAATCTTAGATTGGATTGAAAAAATTTCTCTCGGGCTCGTTAACCAATATTTTGAAAATGTTTTGCAATTTTGCAAATTTATCAAAAAAATAGTGATTTTTCGCTTAGCATTACCAGGCATTACAGCAAAAGTGAAAAGAACCATAAAAACTGAATAATTTGCAAATTCCATTGAAAGTCAAACTCACGACTTTATTCCATTTATTTTTGTTGCATTTTTGCTTGCAATTCTTTGGGTTTTAAAGTTTTTTGTTTATTCTTGAGTTTTATTCAAGATTTGCCTTTTCTTCCTCAGTTTTTTGATTTTTTGATGTTTTTCCAGAATTAACAAAGATTTTTGAACTTTTTTTGGCTAAATTTAAATTCATTTCGAGTATTTTAATCGTTAATGTTGCTCTGTTGTCTGTTGCATTGCTGGAGCCTAATGTGAAGGGAATTTTGAATTTATTCGCCAGAAAATTGGCAAATGAGCGGAATATTTCATGAAATTGCAGGAATTTTTACCAAGAATCATTCTCTGCAGACGATTTGCTCATTTTTGAACTTTTTTGGTGCCTGGCATGCGCGAGATTTATTCAAATTGCATTGAATCGTGTTTTGCGTTCATAACTTTTGATAATTTTGAATTAATTTTTAATCATTTTAATAATTCCGTAATTTTTCTTGTTCTTTTGTTGATAAATTGATTTTGTCATGGATTGAGTTAAGAATTCATAAAAAATGAGAATGACTTCCAGAATTTATTATAAAACTTTGATTACTTGTTGCAAAATGCAAATAAATTTTTGAACTATGTTATTGTATGCATACCTTAGAATAGAGATCTTATTTTTAATGAAGTTGAAACAAAAATTTTGTAAAAACCACCAAAAAAAGATCTGAATGATTGATGCAAAATAGTTTTACCCATGGGACTTGAACCCACAGGTTCAATTTTAAGCTGTCTTTTGAAACACTTTATAATTCTGTAGACAGTCAATAAAGTTTTAAAAATCTTCTATCTATCTATTTCATTTAATTATCAGCAAATAAAGAAGTTTTTATTCAAAAGTGTTAGTAAATCCATCACCTGACAAAATAACCAACATTTTTCAAAACCAAAGAACCATCGATTCTAAGGAATTTCTCACTAACAAAGATTCTCGAATTGAAATCCGTAAAATACCGCAGGAGGCTGTGCATACGACTCTAGAATCTGAGCAAGCGTTGATTTTGTGAAGGACGAATTGTTAATTTGTTCAAACATTTTCCGTTTGTTTGTTTGCATATTTAGTTATTTGCGAGTTATTTACATGCACTTTGAAATATGATGTGGAATGCGATAAATATTGTAAAAATGTATTTGGCGAGAATTTTTGCACAATCTTTCCTGCACTCTGTTGTGTTGAGACGGACAGTCAAAAAATTGTTGATTTGAAGCACGTAGCGAGATTAAAAAGTTTGTTAGTTTGACTGGTGGATTTGTGATGTTGTGGTTGCTTTGTGGAGATTTAAAATGATTTCAGTTGATTTGAGGTTTGAAATGCACGTCATTAATTATGCAGGGAGCGTTCATTAACGAATCATGAGGAATGTTTAATGACTTTCAGTGAAAATGATTTTTTTAATGTTTTGTTGGTTTTTGTTGGAGTTGATTCATTTGACTTGAAGATTTTTTATTATTGGCAAAAAATATTGTGCAAAACTTTTAAGATTCAACTAAAATCACAAAAATTCGAGTGTCCAACGTTTTTCTTCAGTAAAAAGCTTAAAAACGCTAAAAGACAAGAAAATACACATTTTTCCATTCCACTAATAGCCTAGCAAACAATCCATCAAGAAATAATCAAAAAATTCAGCTGATTGCATGATTTATGATTATTTCCAGCTAATCTCGCCTTCTAATCCAAAAAATTACCATGTAAAGTGCGAATCCAGCTAATTTCAAATAATTCCAAGCAATTTCATCATTTTTCCAAGTTTTCTTAAGAACACTCTTAAAACTCGCCAAATCCACCAATTCCTCTTCCAACTCGATTTCGTCGCTTGATTACTCATTCAAATCTTTTGTATTAATTTCTGGTAATTCAGCCGTTTATTTGCGCAAAGACCTGGAACGAGAGATTCGTGATTTTGTGACTTGTTTTGGATTTCTTGTGATTTCTGCAATTTTGAATTCAAACGAGGAGACGCGACAAAGATAAATTACGCAAATCAGGTTTTATTTATTTTATTATGGATTTTGGCGAAAAAAGAGGTGCGAAATGATCGAGACGCAAAAATGTTGGAATTCTATTTTTAGCTGAAAATGGTTGAGGAATGTTTGGGTGCGAGGTTCTTGGTTTCTTATTTTGTTTCTTAAAGTTGTAAATTGTGCGTTTGAAGTTTTTTTGGTGTTCTTTTGGGAATTTTAATGGACTTTTTAACCTTAATTCGAACCTCATTTGAACATTGTTGGAGATTATTGGAGATTTCTTAAAGTTATTGGAATTTAATTGAGAATTTGTGACTTTCCACTTTTTACTTTCACTAGAAGGGAATTTTAAGGGAATTCTTTTTAATTGAATGCAAAATTCTCTCACTGCCTTATTTGTATTCAATGATTCAGTTTTTGAAAGTGCGGGAAATTTTCAAATATTTTTACTGAGTGGAAAATATTGCTCGTTTTCAATGAAGTAACGAAAACAAATCGATAAAACTTCTTTCTTGTATAAACAAACCGATTGGACCATAAAACTTAAATATACTATAAAGTACTCTCCCCTTGTAAAATTCTAACATATAGCTTGATATTTGCATAAAAATTGCCTCGCTATCAAAAATCGAGCAAATAATGCTAATTGCAATTTTATTTAAGTTTCCTTTGTTCAGTTTTGCTTGCCAAATTAATTAAATTATTTGAGTTTTAATTAATAATATTGGAGTTCTCGACTACCTGAGAATAAAGAAAACTTCTTCTCCAACTTAATGAAATAAAAACAATCAATGATCATTGACCAATTATTAGTTTGGAGCATATTGGAATATTTATTTGTCAAGTATGAAAAATTCTTCAATATGTATCCAAGTCCCCAAGAACCAAAACATAAATTTTCTCTCTAAACTCGATATTTCCACTCACACCATTCAATTGCATGAATCATTCACGGATTACTATGTTTTTGCGCTGTTTAAGTTTCTTGTTCAAACATTAGTTCCAAGTATTTTCAATATTCTGTCTGTTGTTGCTAAAATAAGTAAACTTGTATCGATATTGAATGGTATTTACTATTGAATGTATATATTAAACACATTTAATGTTTTTTCGACGGAATTGAACGTTTTGTATATTTTTTTTCGTGTTCCTTGTGGACTTTTTGCACGTTTTTGATTTTTATTTGATTATTTGATTAATCATGGAATGTGTTGGCTTTTAAGGTGGTTGCTCCAGCTGGTTTTTTTTTTTGGTGATCTGTGAGGAAATTTCTCGGCTTTTTCGATTTCAAGTGCAAAAGGGGGAAAGTAAAATTTGAGAGATTGTAAATAAATTTAACTCATCTTCTATTTTACTTGAAATTTGATTGAAATCTAGCAGAATTTTTATTTGAGCTAAAAATAGATCTTTACTGTCTTGGAGATTTGAGAACAATCCCCCCTCTTGTTTCAATCAGATTTTCTCTCAAATCTCTTGACAAAGTTCTTAAATCGATTTTCTGCTGGCAAATTCTTCCAAGAATTCATTTCAAGGTAATTTGCAGAGTTCTTGTCAGGAAGGTTGTTTGGAAATTATGTACAAATCTTCAATTTTGTTTTAAAGAAGAAATTTGAGAAAAGAGGATTTTTTAAAAAAACAAAAAAAAAGATTTTTTAGGAAAATTTGACGAAATAGTTCAATACCACCCCCACGACATTTTCAAGAAACTTGAGGAACGCTGAAAAATGTTATTTCAAATTAAATTGACTGGAAGAAGGTGCGGGGCTAAAAAAACAAACTCATACACTTTAATGTGATTCAATATTGTTCAATTTGTTTATTATTGTTCATATTTATTTAATATTTCTTGAGTTACTGCTTGGATAAAAAAACTTGATTAGAATGAAAAATTAGGATTGAGTTGTTTTGCTGCCTCTTGATCATATTTTAGAAATTTAAATTCAATTGTGAGATCTCCAGAATTATTTCTTGGAATTTAAATGCCAGCGATTTGTCAAAAAGTTTCAATTACTTGATTTGTGATGAGATGTGGGAGCATTTTCTGATTGTTTTTTGGAAGGATGTTGTTCATTCTTTAATGTGGGCTTTAATCTCATTTAATATTTAAATTTTAATTGGATGGAGTTCCGGCTTCTTTGACAAATTTTCGTGGTCCTAAAATTGGAAAAGTTTGAAGAAATAGGAAATACAAAAGAAACATGGAGTTATTGACTTTTGCAAATTGTTTTATTTTTGGCAGATTATAAGGAAGAAAATTCAACACATAGAAACATTTATATTTGTTAGTAGTTTACATTCAATTATTTAACTGATTGTAAATAATAAATGAGTTTCGATTAACATGATTAATGTATGGAGAACAATTATTTTGCTGAATTAGCAAATCTCATTTTGGCTAAATGAAAAAAAAATTCTTATTAAATTTAATCTTCAACCAAAATTTGATAATGCGAGATTTTATGTTCATCTCCGCCTGTAATTTAATAATATAAAATGTAAATTTTGAATGTTTTTAAAAGAACTATTTCTTACCCCAAGGAATATATAAACAACCATGGCTGGGGTGAATCTTCCCAACAGTAAGTGATCCTTTGAAATTAGCTCTTCCAATATAAAGAGTTTCTCCTGCCCAAGTGTGACCTCCTGGAACGGCATTTGAAGGAACATTTCCAAAGTTAGATTGTTCCCATTCCACATCTTCGCCGCACAAAATATCAAAGTAGCGTTTTTCTATTTCTAAATTATATGACATAAATTAGATTTCACGTTTTCGCTCACTAGAGATCTTTTTCATACCTTTACCGCCATATGAAACATATGCTTTATTCTTTTCAAGTATAACCTTAGCGACCAATAGATCGTCGCTATGCTGAGCGCGTCCGATATACATTGTACATCCATGACCATCTCTTCCTGCACAGATTGCTCCTCGTGGAGCTGGAGAGTTTACCGAGCAGCTCACCCAATGGCGTTCTACAAAAATGTATTAATAAATTCAAATTTTAGAATCAACAATTGAGAAAATATTTAAATGCAATAAAATAGAATAGATTACAGCATTTATAGTCTGAACAGCAAAAACAAAGTTTAATATATATTTATACAAGCAAGGTTTTTTGATGATTTTTATGAATTTCTTGATTTTACTGATTTTAATGATTGTTATCAATAACAAAATTCTATCAACTCTGTTTCAATCGACAGTGTAAATTTGAAAGCCCAGAAAATAGCTGATAATATTTTTTTCCAACAATTTGCTATGTTGAGCTATCATTGAGGTCTAATAATAAAAATTTGTCCATTAAAATTCCAACGCAAAGAATATTGTCGAATCCTATTTTTAAACTAATTTTATACTTGATTTCAAATAACATTTTGCACAATCACTTGATAAACAAATTCATCAAGATGCGCAAAATGTTATTTGAATAAGAATATTTTGATTTTGAATTTAATAAAGCTATTTTTGAATTTTTGATATTGCGAGCAAACACATACGCACCTTTAAAAACAAGCAAATTGAAAACATATTTAAACAATTATTTCAAGAAACTTTCAATACATCATGCAAAATATTATTAATATATTATAAATATTATTTTAGTATGTATGCTAAGGTGGACAAAAATGCAACATTGTTGAAATTCACAAAAGATTTAATTTTTCTTATGGACGTTTAGAGGTCACCCAATCCATTTGAAATTTTTGAGTTTTTGAGGAAAATATTATTATTATTGGAAAAAATTATCCCGAGTTTTTTTCTTCGTTAAATTATATAACTATATGTTCTAATGTTCTATGTGTAAAATGTTATTTGACATCAAGAGTGCGAAAAATTAAAATTGATTTGAAACCATATAATGTTTAAAATGTTTTATTTAACCGCTCTAATTCACAATCAGTAAAATATTATTTTTGAAGAAATTCAAAAGATTTGGCATAATAAATTCAATGTTCCCAAGATACATAATTCACCCACATTTTTTGTCAACAAAAATTTCAAATGGATTGTGCGACCTTTAAACGTCCAGAACATTTCGGTGTTAAAAACGTGAAATGATCAAATGGTTCTGGGGCTGAAGACGATAAATAACGGATAATAATAATATATCGATATTTTGTGCCTGAACTATTGAGAAAACTAAGCTTTGATCGTTTTTTGATTTTAATTAACTGATTGATATTCCATTGAATTGTGAATGTTAAAATGAGGCACACATTTAAAATAAATAAAATCACAAATCCCATATTATTAATATTACTCATTTTAAAGATTTTAGTTTTTTATCTGTGTTAAAGAATCTAAAAATGTAAACACTCGAGATCAAAGCGCGAACTGAAACTGAAACTGAACTTGAGCACGACACTTCAAGTGGCTCCACAATAATTTTTGTAGATAGAGTCGAATTCAATAAAACCTCGGCCGTAGTATGACTTTCGTCGGGACGGCCTGTCGAAGACAAATAATGCAACAAGAAGAAGGAGAGTCGAATTCAATTGAACTGATTTGGTGAAAGTAAGGTTGTGATGCCGCAATTTCTTTTTTTTTGCATAAATAAGTATCTCAATCTTTCCACCTCAAATCCACATTTCTACCTACCTTCACAAAAAGCGCCCACCACCCGTCAAAAATATCCCACAAAACCTTCAATCAATCACACCAAATCAAACCACAATCAAATTACAACATTTACATTCAATTTAAATTCTATTAAGATTCTCTTAAGATTGTCATCTCAAATCTGAAAAAAAAACACCGGTAGTTTAGAGTAGCTCAGTAGTTGTCTGTTTATCATACAAATCCCATCTCTAAATTATTATTAAAAATTCCATAATTCTTTTTCGTATATTTGTCTTTTTCGAGTTAAGGCAGACTCAAACCGAAGAATATTCTGCAAAAAAATTATTGTTTTATTTTGTTTCCCTGCAATAAAACATTACTTGAATTTTGCCGAATGTTTTGACTAAAACTAACACAAAAATTAAATTCTGCACGCAAAAATGACGGAAAAATCTGAGTAAACAAGGAGTAAACACACGAATTCGTAATATTTTTTGCAGAACATTACGCAAATTTGCAGAATATTCTTCTATTTGAGTAGGCCTTTACAGGGTTATTGCCTATAAGTGGGATTCTTTAAGAATTTTCGGGAAGTTTCTTTTTGTCTCTAAATCGACATTGACGGAGAAGTTCTGTCAAAGTCTTCTATGAGACTAAAAAAAGTTCATAATTTTTCAATTTAGAGAATTTTCAGTTTATAGAGAACCAACCCGAATTTTCATTTCGACCGTTAAAACGGCAAGACATGAATACATCATTTTTATATCAAATATCCGCACCGTAACCAAGAAAAAAACAGCAATTTGAACAGAAAACTTAAACTTACTTGAAAGATTCTTATCTTCTTAGATTTCTATATCAATTTACATGTTTTTTGTTAGTTTTTCACTTTTATTTTAATTTATTTAAAAGATTGCTCACCACAAGTTTCTTCCCAGAAGGAACGGCTCGAGACAATGTTGAGCTTTGTGATAAACTATTCTTTATTGCTTAGTCAGTGTTTGGTTTGGCTGGAGGCTCTTGAAGAAAATAAATCTTGAACTTGACGTGCAAGTGTTTGCAGTGTGGAATTCTTAATTTTTTTAATTTACATATTTTTTTTCCGGCAGATTTGTTTGCTTTCTTGAGACACTTTTACTTTTTCTGTGCATTGAATTTTAACTGATTTTTGTACTTTTTGAAAAAATTTTATTTATAACATTTGAATAAATTTTAAAATTTCTATCATCAAAATTCTAGAAGACTTTCGATAAATGCTAAGAAAATTTTGTGAAAATTCTGAAAAAATTTGCGGAAAATTCTGAGAAAAGTTAAGAGAAATCAAGAGTTATAATTTTTATTAATAAATTTTTGTTAAAACCCAAGCAAAATACTCCCTAAAATTTTTTTTAAATTATTGAAAAAACAAATATCCGCTGACTAGACATAAAGTTCGCAAAACAGTGCTTGAGTTCTTTATGAGAATTAGAATTAAATGTCTGCAGTTAGATATGAGTATTATTCAGTTAGAATTTGATACACGTTATTATGCAAATTATGATGATGTTTGTATTATATTTCGTAAGCAAATCTAGAAGTTCTGAAGTGAAAAGAAACGGTGGAAATGGGCTGTCCATGAAATTTTACTTTTAATTTGGAGTTTTATTCTGGAAATTCAATTGTTCTTCCTTCATTTGTTTTATTAAAATTATTTAATTTACAGTGTGATTCTATATGAAAAAATTTTAGGTCTTGCAAACAAAAAAAAAGTCAAGTCTAACATCATTTCGCATCATTTATAAATAGACTCTATTGACTGACAAAAAAACGCATTCCATTTTTCAGTTTGTTTCACTTAATGTTTCAGATCTCAGTTTATTTTGTATTGTTTAAAATCTGCTTTATCGATAAACAACGGCAGTTTAAAATTTGTTCGAATAAAATATTAAATATGAATTTCCATATAATTTTACGTTTAGGTAATTGGTATTCCATTGAATTTAAAGTTTATACTAAATATAGTCGTACCTCTCCGATTTAAATTAAGAGATGGGTTGAAATCCTGGTACTATTCCTTGTCTATTAGTTTTTCAATTTTTATTTTTCGTTTTTGTCAAAATTATAGATAAAATTCATAGATTTTGTAGATTGATAGTCAATAATTTGTTTTCATCCAACTTTGTGGTCCAATATTCGTTAATCGTTTTCTTACTATTTTTTGCTAAAATCTCAAATTCAAAGTAATTAAGAAAAAATTTTCCATAACTCATTTAAAACTTTAACATGATTTAACGAGTATTTTAGATTATGAAAATTTCCTAATGAAATTGTCACTTCCATCAGTGTCTAGCAAAAAATCGCGGAAGAAAGCATGAAAAATGTTTTCAAAGGTTTTATTTTCAATAAGAAGAACCGTCAACAAAGCCAATAATTGAAGATTAAGACACGATTAGAAAATAAATTATAAAGATGTTCGAAGACATTTATGAAAGTCATTAAAACACATTTCTTTGTGAATTCACAAACAGAATGAAGAAGTGATGTATGAATAGAATTTATTGAAGATTTTCAAGATCCAACATTTTCCAGTTTTCATCAAATGGTAAAATATTTTTCTGTTCAAAAATGTTAATACTTTAATGAAGCGAATGAAAGGCAATAATGATTTTATTGATTTTGCTTTTTTTTGGCTGACGGGGCTTTATTGTTGATTGTGGATTGTGGATTATGCTGAGACTGCCTGTTTTGGCTGTTTTGCCAATAATAAACTTTTAATGAGGAGGAGCAGGCACCTAATTAAAAATAATTATTTGGGAAAGTGTCGTTCTATCTTTTTTTCTCTAAAATTTTTTTGTTTGTCACATATTTCACATTTTTACCCGATTAACACTGATGCGGAGAATCGCTGCTTGATGTACTAATTTAAGTTATTATTATAAAAGAAACGAAGACATATATAAGAAAATAGTCTAACTAAACTGCTTAGTGACGGGTTTGAATCCTGAATAAATGATGCTTATTTTGTAGTATAGAGCGGCGAGTCGACTCTTTTTTGCATTTTTTACATTTTTTCAAGAAAAAAATCTTAATCAATCAAAATTTCTCCAACATAATTTTCTAAAATCAAAAATTCTGCTCTATTTAAAAACTGATTTATTAAGACATGCAACAAAAAGATTCATTTACAATAATTTACATTTCACTGACAATCAACATAGACAAGCATTGTTACTCAAACTACTCAAAAATGGAACATTGTATCGTTTTGACATTGAAACATTAAAATTCAAGTCGATATGGAATTTTGTGAAGCTTTTCCTCGTCGGAAACTGCAAAACTTCAGAAAGTCTGAAATAAAAACTGTTACTTGCTGTTTTATGACTTTTTAATATTTTTTATGGAAATGTTTATTAGCGACTTTCTATCGTTCGGGCTGATTATTTTCGAGTGTTTTTGAGTATTTTGATTGTTCGAATTTTTTGAAAATACTTTGGAAATTACATTTTTTGGATGGTTGAGTTGTTAAAATTGATGAGAATGATGTTTTGCTGGTTTTACTGAATTTTTTAGATTTTGGCTGAAATTGACGGAATTGGATGAATCTCGCTAATTTAGTTATTTCTTCTTTTCATAAATTTAATATATTTTGATGGTTTGGAAGATTGTGGGCTGATAATTGATCAATTATTTGGAATCTCAGTGAGATCGATAATATTAGACACTTTTGGATTCTTTTTGCGACAATATGGAATCTTTGAGTGTTTTGAAAGGAAATTTATCATAAATAAAATTTTAAAACTAGAATTGGAAAATAACTAAAATATATTTAACTAAAATTTTCTTTTCTTTTATTTACAGGTAAATGCACTATAAATCTATGAGCAAATATTCGCTCATTCAAAAACAGAAGATGGTTGTATGAAGTTCAGGTTTGAATCCTAATTTATATATAAAGCTTAAATCGGGATAATATTGATGCATTAAAGAGATGTTTCTTTTTGTTTTTTGCAAGTTCAAAAAAATTATTTGTTAAATTTTATATATTTCTTGACACTTTTATCCAATAAAAAATACTCGCACCAAAAATCTTCCTCCTTAATCATCGAATTTCTCCATTATACTATTATTTGCGACCAAAATCCACAAAAAGATCATTAAACTCAACATTACCTAATACAATAAATTTCTTACGCAATACTCCAAAAACTCCACAAAAATTCCCAGGAACCGAAGATTGCGTCTTTAAAAACTTTTATGCTGGTGCTTTTGAGCCATCAATCAATCTCTGCGCATTTATTGTTTCTTGTATGGCATTTTCATTGGACCTCGAATAAAATCGTGATACATGGTGTTATTTGATATCTTATTGCGCGGTTGTTTGGTGTTTTTTCTGTAACTGAATTAAAGGTTTTAAATGGAAATAAAACGAATTTTTGGTTGGATTTATGAAAATCTATCATAAAACCTTAAAAAGTAAGAAATATGATAAGATGGAGCAGTTGAATGGTAAACACACTATGATATATATATTTTTTGGGGGTTTGAGTGATGACTGTTCCTAAGAAATTGTCGTGGTGAAAATATTTTAGTCAAAATTTGTTTTACATATATTTAAGAACAATTCGTCATTGAAGTGGAGATTCGGTTGATTGTAATACTACAAAACCTGCTTTATACAGATATCTGGTTTAATTCCTGCAGAATTCTGATCTCGTGGAAATTGCTCTTTTTTTTGTTATATTTTTTTTAAATACCAAAAAAATCTCTTTCCAATAAAATCCAAAAAAAAGAAGTTTCTCTCGCCTCTAATCAAAAATAATTGCACTGAAAGTAAAACCATGTAAAAATAGTTAACAAAGCTGCTAAGCCACCAAGCAAACATATCTCTCCGGGAAAAATCACATTAATTAATTTGCACCATAAAGTTAAACAATAAGTGGGTAATTAATCAAAGAAACTGGATTTACGCTGTTCATGTACAAAAACCAATTTCTTTCGCCCATTTCGTGTGAATTTTTCATTAAACTGCTTGGAATATTTAAAAACATGGGAAAAATTATTAAACTAACAAAAAAGATTGTTAAAAAAAATGTTCGCTCAAATTGTGAATTGAAGTTATGAGTTGATAACAGCCAACAATTCAACTTTTGCGCGCTTTTCAGTTTTTTAACACAAATGAACTGATTTATCGGATAAATTTCGCTCTTAATGGCTTTTTCGCTACTTTTGTTCGACTTTTCTCCGAAAATTTTTCTCATTAATCAAAATTTTTGAGATTGTTCAAGCATAATTGAGATTTATTAAAATTGCTCGTGGTTAGTTGTTGCTTCTAGTAGTAAGTTAGAGATTCCATTGCATTACTAAAGCTAATTGCTCATAATTGCAACTAAAATCTTTTACTATCTAAAATTTCCATGTTATTTTGTTTTTATGAACAATGCTAGTTATTCTGGAAATGCCAGCAATGCCACTGACTTATACTATATGGCAGTAACAGTTGGAGAAAGAAGTACAGCAAAGATTTGCAGTCGGTAGATCACTTGGGAAATAGAAATTGATGCATTTTTGGGGATTTGAATGGTGGAACTGGAATATAGTTTTTCATTGTTAATAAGGAGAGGGACGTCCATACATATTTTTATCGAAAATTTATTTAAAAAAATTTAATCAATCGAGAATTGCTGAACATGTCAACTTCAGCTGATTCTAGAGCATATTGTGTAAATAAAGCTAAGTAAAGACTAAGTTCGAATCTTCTCTTCTTAATAGTGTGATCTGATTAATAAGTTGTTTTTTGCACATTTTTTTCATAAATTCTACCAAAAACCATTATCTATGTTACCCATCCCAAAAATCATTCCATTCATTATTTTTGTATGAAATCACTGATCCATTATTGCACAATTCTACAATTCTTTTGCAAACAATATTTTCATGTTTTTATTGCTGTACCAAAGTGTTTTAGACACCAATTGAGTTCAATGTGTCGAATTAAAGAGAAACAAATAAAAAACGAAGCAATAAATGGAATAAAGTGAAGATTGTTGTGTAATGACTACAATAATTGGAGAATAAAGCAATTTTAAAAAGATCAACAGGTGATTGCTTAATTGCTTAATTAGATGCAATCATGCAATTAAAGAATTCAAGAAGAATTCATAAGAAAAAAGATTTTGTCGTCAGAATTTCAAATTTTTGCAGTAATTTCTTTGATATTTAATCGGTTTGGAATAATTGATTTGAACTGCAGAGTAATTAAGGCTAATAATATTTTTTCTGCTCATACTAATATTCACTTCTATACTCTTTTAATCTAGAAATTTTGAAAACTAGAGTCAACTGGATCGAATCCCAACGCCGTTGAAATCTTTTTTGCCTAAAAATTAAATAAATTCTTAAAATCAATTAATTTCGAGATTATTTCAAAATAATTATTTCACTAAATTAATAGCTACTTACCTAAAAATCCATTAATAACATAATTCGTAAAAAAATGCATAAAATCCTATTAAATTCTATTTTTAACTAAATTAATTGAAAACTTCCTTTAAATGGTCAATTAAGTGTAAAATTAACTGCGTTCGTTTATTCCTACTCGCAACGAGTTTCCAAGAAAAATCAATAAATATCAAATTGCGAGAAATTAAAAGAAAATAACTGAAGACTTGAATGCCCAATTATTATCAAGTTCACTCGTATTTTTTGTATTTTTTGTTAAATTCGTAAGTTTTGAAAATTTAATCTTTTACTATCTATTTTTAGTATTCTTTTAAATGATGATTATTGAAATGGACTCGAATGAGCTTGGAAAATGGTTAAACGATTTTTCAAATTCAAGTTTTGTTTTAATTGGATAGGTAGTTTTAAGTGTTTTAACGATTTTAAATGCTTCCAGTTACTATCTACTTTTTATTTTAAAGAAAGATAGAGGGATAGGCTAAGGTCGAGTTATGATTTTCTAATATTGATTGAATTTTGTCATATTGCATCAGGAATGTAGGGTAATTGATGATGGATTTGTATCTTAAATGATTAAAATTTAATCAGTTTTTAATTGTAGACAATTATACTAGGACATAGTCACATAATTTTATAGAAATTCGATGTGAGTTCGAATCTCGAGGTTGAGGAATTGTTGCACGCTTTCTTATGCATGGATTATCTTTATTTTTTGATCAAAGTCGAGACAAAATTGAATTTTTATGATATATTACATATGAATTATATTTCTAGTGCCAATACTAGATATTTTAGTGGCAGCAGTAAACTTTTTTGCATCTTTTTTGTAAAATTTTGGTTTAAATATATCTAAAAATTCATTCCTAAATATAAAAACAAATTCCTAGCCCACCCTCTTCAACGCAATCCAAATATTTGAAAACTAAAAACAATCAAGTGCATCAGCTGACGCCACTTGCTGCTTGTGTTTGTTTTTTTTGTCATAAAGTTTCAATTTATTCACTGGAAACTGCCAAACTGGAAAGTTCATCAAGCGTGAAGCGAAAAACTGCAAAAACTGTGGAAAAACACACAAAACCATTCGAAACCACTCAAACCATCAAAAACTTTCAATTCATCGCAAAACCAACGAAAATTTGCATCAAATTTCGCTGCAACATCACCACCACCAACCAAATCCAGTGCCATTAGTAGCCAATTTATCATTCCAGCAAGCCAGTCGTGTTTCAAGTCCGTTACGGGAAGGTTTTCGGCGGAAATTTTGTAGAGAAAATTGCGCTTTGAGATTCGTCTGTTGAACGTGTTGGACTAGAAATTTGTTTTTGTTACTTTTTTTCGGTGTTTTGTTCGCTAATTTATTGAATTCGGTGAATTGAATGACTTTTGTCCAACTTTTAGTTGGATTTTGTAAAGTTTTGTAGAGTTTTTCGAAGTTTTTCGAATTTTGCTGAATTTTCCTGAATTTCCGAATCATTTTCGGATTCCTTGTGATTTTTGTGAAGTTTGTGTAGATGTGTTGATGTGGTAATAATAAATTGTTAAATGGATATTTAAAATGCAGATTTGTGAATCAAAAATTAAAAAAATTATAAAAAGTTTTAAAATCAACGATTTAATTAGTGGATGACGTTGTTTTCAACTTTTGGTTCCAATTTGAGCGGTTTTTGCTAAGATTGTTGAGTTTTGGTGAATCTTTGGAATTTGTACCAAAGTTTTGTGTTTTTTCGGGTGGAAAAATTAAAATGGTTAAAATTTGCTCAAATAAGTTTATTTAATGTTGCTCGAATGTTGCCATCGAATTATTCAAAATTGGGTCGGTTGATAATTCACCTGTCTTTGTTTTGCAGACGAGTTTTGTGTTGGACTAGCTTTGTGGTTATTAAAAACTGGCAACACTTCAATCAAATTAGTGTAGCTCAAACAGCAGACTAGATAGTTATGCAACTTCTAACAACAATGCGAAACCTTAAAACAGCCATGCAAACAGTAAAGGTCTATAAAAAACTTGGAAAAACGCCATAAAACTCCACTTTGTTGGCCGTTAAGCTTCACATAAACTCCATAAAAATAGTGAAACAAAAACTAATTCGTTTAATGAAATTTTGATGCAAAACAAAAACAGTTTTGATGAAATTTCAATTGAAATTTTAATTCTCCGTGAAAAAAGAAGTTCTCACGCTAATTCATGAATTTTGTTAAATTTGATGAATTAGTGAGTTAACCATAATTTTACAAAATTCACTAAACTTTTAAAATTTACAAAATATCAGTCAGAATTGCTTTAAATCATTTAAAATCATTTGAAATCATAAGAGTCAACGAATTTGCTTAATTTCAAGTGAATTTTGTGGTAATTTGGCGAATATCCGAGTTTCTTCAACCAAAAAACAATTTACAGGTGGCCCAATTTTACGCTTAATTGGTTTTTAAATTTATTTTGAGGTTTTCTCAGAAATTTTTTATGGATATGGAGTTTCCAAAAAACTTTTGAAAACACATTAAATAATTTAAAACAATTTATAAGTTCTCAAGAAATAATCAAGAAAGGGTCTTTTTTACGTAATAACAAACAATTAACTGGAATGGAAGAAGGGTCGAGTTTACTTCACGGCAAGTGAACTTCCGGTGGATGGGGTGATTGTCTGTATCTTAACTTTCTAGATTTAGATAAGATTGAAGAAATGGAGAATTAATTCTTTTTAAAATTTAAATTTTCAGTTCATAAAAATTCCTGACATTAATTTTAGACAATTTTTATGAAAATATAGAAATCAAAACATAGGGAATCAACCCGTCAATAAACAAGACTAGAAATATTGAAAGATAACTCTTCAGTCCGGTGTATTTAACTATTTAATTAAAACTATTCAAAATGTCGTTCAAATCGGTTTCTTGAACTTGAAACATCTAAGAATCTAAGAATCTAAAGAATCTAAGAATCTAAGAATCTACAAGAAGAATATGCAAAAACCAAAGTTCTCAAGCACTTCAAGATCTATTTCTTGCCTTTCATTATATTATTATTTATTCATGACAAGAAGAAACTCAATTAAGTGGACTTCCTTTTTGCTATTTTGCTATTTGCTTGGACGGATTTGCCTCTAGCCTTCTTGTTGCTTCCATTCTTGGTCTACAATTTATAAAATTCTAAGATACCTCAAGCAAAGAAGAACTTCCCGCTTCCTTTTGCCTCTTTTGCTTGTCTTTAGTCGCTTCTATGCTTTTAGTTCTATATTTCAAGTTACACTCAAAGTTCTTTATCCAGAAGTCTTCAAGACAAGTTTAGAATTTTTACGGCCTTAATTAATTTCAGTAATTTATAAATTACATTTTTTATTCTATTTAGTAATAAAAAAATAATTGTAATGCTATAAAAGTTTTCATAATTGCGCATTAAACTTTTGTCTGAAGTCTTTTGAAGCGTACTTTTAGAACTAACATATAAGAATTATTTTCGAGATTTCTTGACATTTTCAAAGGATTAATAAAATTTTGCTTCCAGAATGTGAGATAATTAAAATTTAACACCATTTCTTGTTGTTCAGACAAAATTCCTGAACACCTCAGACTTACTTCACCTGCTCGCTGGAATTTCACTCAATTTAATGAATTTACATAATATAATCAATAATTGGCTAACTGTAAATCCGCGAGCACAGAATAAATAAATAATGTTATCGGTTTCATCGCAAAATTACGGCAAAAATATTTTTGTGCAATAAAAACTAGGCTAGCAAGCTGAAAAGCTGAAATTTAAATTCCGTACTGGGTTTGAGAGCTTTAATAAAAAAGTTTGCGGCTTTTGTTTGCTTGGCTGTACTGTGTATTACCTCGCATTACTACATCTAATGCAGATTGTTTGCTGGAAGTGGTTTTTGGATTGAAATGTCTGAAATTGTTTGTTTAATGAGCTAATGTGCAGTTTTTGGTTGAAGTTTCGAAGGAAATTGCGGTTTGAAGTAAAGTTGATTGATTTTTATTTGGGACGAGGTTGGGACATTCAAATTCTAGTCTACAACAGACTGAAAACAAATAAATTATTGTATTTTCTCCAAACTTCCTGAATTTATTAAAAGACTGAATTTTTATTTGTTCAAAAATATTTTTATCCAATCACACTTAAAAAGAATTTCCAACAAAAATACAAAACCAAACTATTAAAATTGCAAAATCTTTTTTTCTTCAGACAATTCAATTAAAATTGCTTGAAATATTCCAATTTTGAGGTAAAGATTTAAATCGCCTTGCAATTTTTTTGCCAGTTTAAATAAAAATTATCCAAACTAGATCAAAGTAAAAGTAAATGAATTCAAAATTGATTTACTTTATTTCGATTATTTCCTTATTTCTTTATTAAATTTATGAAAAGTCGAAAAAGTTTAAGAGTATCGCTAATTTTAAGTCTTTGGTGACACAGAAAAATGTTTATGTTTTTTTTTCAAGATTTTATAGAAAATTCCAATAATGTTTTATTTTGAGGCACTCCTTAGAGTGAGAGGTAGATTCTCCATAAAGAAATGACTTAATTAAGTTATGAATTTCATGCATACACTCCATTAACCAGAAAAATATTCAAATTTCCCTAACGAACCGTTTGAATATTTTCCCACAATTTTCACGCGTAACCATCAATTTAAAGTAAACTTGCTAGAAAAGTAGGAAAAGTGTAAGAAAAATATATTCAGCTCCATTTTCAACAATATATTTAGCATTTCTACTCAATCTTACATTTTTACAATCAACCGGAACGCATATCTCTTGCAATTTCTTCAATAATTGTGGATCAACTAGTTTTTTTCCTCTTCCAGTACTTTTCTCCAATTTTTCAATTTTATTCAATAGTTTATGCATTTTTTTCTGCCTTTTCATAAATTTCATCAATTTGTTGCGTTTTTCCCTGCACTTTTGCAATTTTGCAATTTTATGATCTCCCAACGAAATTTGCAGTTAACTCGTACTTAACCAGATTTAACTCTTTTCTTTAATGAAAATATATGGAGTGCAAATTGCTGCATGCGCTGAGAAAGAGTTAATTGCATAATTTAGCTGGAACACTTTCTCAGCTTCAAGTCTGCTTGCATTTACTTGAGCTCAAAAGAATTCCTTAGTGAAGTTTGGTTGGGTTGCTTAAGACTTTGCAATTTGCTTGCACATGCACATTTTACAATGCAGCCAACAATCAAGCTCAGAACTCACAGACAATTTATCAATTTATGCGTGATTTTAGTCTTTTAAATTGGTTACTTGTTCCTTTTATTATTTAATACTTTCAGTTCTTTTAGCGACCAAGTGTTCCGACAGTTTCGAGCATTAAAAAAAGTGTTCATTAATGAATTTATGTTTATTCGAGTAGATTCAAAGATTTATTTAAGTATATCCAAGTAAATTGCGAATAGAATGGAATTCACTGCGGATTTGCAATTTAAATGCAAATAATTTATTTCTGAGTTAAAAATGCAATAAAGTTGTTTCGTGACATTGCTATAAGATTTTCTGGAAATGTGTTGTAGAGGCAGTTTGTTGCATTTCTTAAGATTAGTTCTTTTTTTTTTTAAATTGATCATTAATTTTTGGAAGATTAGATAAAATTGTAACACTATCAGGCACATGTAATATTTAGCAAGTATAAAATCGTTAAGGGTTCGATTCTCATTAACCTATGGTTTTTCAAGTATTTGGTTTACTGAGTCATTTGTTTTTTGCTGCTAAAAGTAAATTTTCAACAGTTTTGCAATTTTAAAATTATTTATAGAAGATTCCTTTAAAGCACATTATGCTGAAGTTCAAGAAATTATTGTTATCTCTAAAAATTGAAATTACGTGTAGACTTGTAATATATTAAATTTTTAACTGAACCTTCAAAATTGGAGAGAAAGGGAAATACCCAAAAAATCAGATTTCTAATCAATTCTCTCTGCAAACTTTTCTTTTCAATTCTGCAAAATCAAAAATAATTCAAAAATTCATTAAAAGCGAAAAGCAAAAATTTCGCCAATCAAATGATATAAAATTTCAGCTGTGATTAACTATGACTAAGAGATGGTTGACTTGCCAACTTTTTCTGTACAAAAATAACAAAAATGATTGTTAAACTGTTCAGTTTGTAGTTTTCCATTCTTGCTGCGTTTTTCAACATTTAATTCGCTGCGCCAAGAAAATAATTCAAGAAATTTCTATTTTGCTCATTTCTTTCCAATTTAATAGTTTTTAATAAAAAATTTGTTTTTGAGCTTTGTATGTTTTTATTTAAGTTTTTGAACATTTATTTCTTCATTTAAGTTTGTTAGTCATAGTCTCGTTGGAGAGGTTCCTATGGAATGAAAAATTTCCTTAAAAAATTTCGAGATAAACAAAATAAATAAAAATGACCGAAAACCTCTGAAAATTAAAAAATTCCTTAAAAACCTTCGCATAATAATACAAAAACCTCCCAAAACAACGAAAATCCTTAATAACCTCAGAAAACCATCAAATTACCTTAAAAACCTCAAAAAACACAAAAAAACGTTAAAAACCTCCAAAACCCTCAAAAAACTCAAAAATCTCCGTAAAATTGAAAAACCATCCACCCAACCAAACCCACCCACCTCTTAGTTCACCAAAACCAACCTTAAACTCCATTAAAGCACACAGCTGCTTGATATGCCCAGCAACCTACGAAAGTTGGTAGTGAAAATTTAAAATTTAAAATCAAGCCAAAGAAATGTTTGCTCACTTAATTTATAATTTGTGAGTTGTTGGTTTGGAGTTTGATGAAATGACAAAGTGAACAAAAACTAAAATTATGTTGAAACAGCAAACTTTCATTTCTGTGCATTTCTAGTTGAGTTTTTGGAGTAAAATCGTCGGAAAGTCTGAAAAGCTTTAAGAAACTCGGAAAATACTCAGAAAACTGCAAAGTAATTGAAAATAAGTTTCAAGAAATGTTTTGAAGAAATTATTCGAAAATAATTTCCAATTCAAGAAAAATCCAAAAAGAAACGGAATAATCCAAGAAAACAACAAAACCAACAAAAAAGTGTGTGTGGTAATTGAATATGATCGAAATGCTATCAATCGCTTGAATCTCAATTTCCAAGCACTTTCAGTTTTTACTTCAATTTCACGTGAAAATGAAAAGCAAAAGTGAATCGAATAAATTGTTTGACCTTCCGCCAAAATGCCCAGCTCTAGCTGGCAAGTTGAGTGGATTGTTCGGCTGGCGCCACACTTATAAAGTGCATCAAAGGCAGAAGGGCATCTCTCACTTTAATTATAATCTCCAAAAAAGTTACTCGCTGAATTTGCCACCCAAGAAGGTGGTTTTTGGAGGGGGAGGAGATGCTGGGTCGTCTGGATCGCTCGCTCAGGAAAAGAAGGTAATGCAATTTTGGGATTTGATGGGATTCAATATAAAATCTAAATTGCTCAAAATAACTTTTTTAAGGTGGCAAAAAATATCATAGAATTATAGGCTTCAAAACTAATATACACGAAACTCAGAGATTATCTAGTAATCTATGAAGATATACTCTCTTAGAATAATTGAAAAAAAATTAAACTTAATTCAAAGTTAAATTTCAGATATATTCGTCAACCAGCATAACTTCCCTCCATAATCGACCAATAAAAAATCCCAACTACCACCAATAACGTCACCACAGTCTAAAAACTCAAATTATCACCAAAATCCAATAAATAATTGCGTAACTTCCCAAAAAGCAACAAAATACTCAAATTACCACCAAGTACCTCAAATTACCATAAAAATAACTCAAAAATTCACAAATTGGTCGCAAATTGGCGAGTTGAATGAATTTTGTGAATTTCTTGTTGCGTGGATAATGAGTGACGACATTTGTGCAAATTGAGGGGCAATTCCGGCGATTCCGTGGAAAGTAAACGTTTTTGCTGGGTTTTTGCTTGTTTTCGGCCAATTTTACATATTTTAAAGTGTCTTAAAATATTTCAAGCACAATCATAATGATGGAGACTGAAGAAACAACAGTTAAAAGAAAACGGCAACAATGTCCAAGACGCACCGTTACAAAGCACCTCGCAATATTTTGATTTTGAAAGTCACTGGATTGAACGATTGCTGTATTTTTGATCATTGAGTGGGGTATATTGTGTTATGAGGTTTATTGAATAGAGATTTATTGCTCGCGAGGGTGATTTTTACTACTTTAATCGAATAATCGTTATGGTTCGGATTCTTGTTGATTATTAATATCGATCGTCTTGTGCTAGTGATTTTGAAATTTCTGGTTGAATAATCTGCTGTTATTATTTATGTTAAACTTAAGTGAAAATACAAAACCTAATGGCCCAACGCACATGAGTTGAAGTGTAGGTTCGAGCCCTACTTTACTACTATTGGGTGAAGCTTTTCGGCTTGTTATAACTTTTTTTTCGAAAATTTTTTTGTGGCATTTGGTCAATTAACTCTTAAAATAACTAAAACTTGTTAAAACCTCTGAAATTAAATCAGCAGTAGAACCAGAAACTATCAATCACTTCACAAAAATCTTTAATGAAATGTGTGCACAATTATCATCAAATTAGCGAAGCGTGCAAGAAGTTGCTGATAATTGGCGAGCTGAGAGCACATTTAGCTGCAACCTGGCGTTTTACAGCTAAATGGAGCACTGAATCTGATTGACACTGAAATGTTTGCTGCAAAGCAATTCAATGCAAAATTTCATTCAGTAATTTTTAGATTGTGGTAAATTATTGCTCTTTTGGAAAATTATAGATATTAGAATCATCTGGAGCTTCGTCTGAAGCTTTTTTCTTTTATAAAAAATTTTATTGGTGTGTTTAAATATTTACGAGTTTAAAATTTTTTTAAATAATTTAAAATTCCAACAAAAAAGAAAAATCAGGACGCTATATACGATATCAGATTTGGAGAATCGAACTCAGGGTATCTACCACATCTCTCTTCACGGTATATAATTCATATCAAATTTCTTGAGTAATGAAAGTTCCTAATCAAATTTTAATAAAAACCAAATAGATCACAAAATATCACTAACAAGAAATATCCAAATTCTTGATAAAGAGAACCAACCCGTAATTTTCCGATATATGTAAAAGTCATTCAAAATCAATAAAACTCAAAAAATCAACTTTCCAGTTGCAATTTCTGCTTTGTTGCTTTATTGCTTGAAATGCTTTGGCACAGGAAGTTGGTGCGACCAATTAAAGCGTTATAAATGGGAGGATGTCCAAATGTTGCTTGAAAGTACAGCAAAGTGCACTAGTGTGTTTGATTCTCTAAAAGCAGCTCAAACTCTAAAAGGGAAATGTTTCTAACGTATTTTGTTTTTGATTTACTGCAGAATGGAACATTTTATGGAGTGGCGAAGTTTGTGTGAATTTTGACCGGCATGCGATGAGATTGGAGGTCTTAAATGTCAACTTCCGGTTGATAAATGATATTTTCATTGGAATTGTGGTTTTTAGGCTTTTTTGGTGACTTTTCAGTTGAAATTTGATCAAAATTTATTTCGTAAAATGAGTCAATTCGTTGAGTGCTTCAATAAACTTTTAAGTAAAATTTTTTAGTTTTAAATTTAAGATTAGTCTGTTGCTCTCATGTCTAGAAACAATTAATAATTGAGGGTTCGCTGAAGTAAGAGTCGTACTTCGGCTCAAATCTCCCTCTCTCTCATGATCAGTGTTTCCGTTTTTTTATGACATCATGAAATTTTTTTTTCAAAAAATATACCAAAATATTTTCTTTTCTAAATAGAATATATAGAAAAAAGAAAAATGTCGCTGATAAAGTAATTTTGAAACTAAAAAAACACCAAAATCGCGAAACTACAAAAATTATCATCAAAACTCAATTTATCCAAGTTTGTTATCTGAAAATCCACATCAGTTAAATAATAAAACAAAGCAAACGTGGACAATTAATCAAAGAACAAACAAAAGCGAAATGTCTCAGTTATTCCGATTAATATTATGAAATTACAAAAACTGTGGAATAAATTTACAAAAATGATGAAATTTAAAGTCTTGTGAATATTGTATGAATTTTATATTATAAGTACATTAAAGTCCAATTAAAGTATAATTCAGATGAAAATTACAATTTTATGGAATTTAGTTTTAGAGAAAATTGAAGTGCAGTCTTTTTTGGACAGTCGAGAAATGTTATGATCTTAAGAAAGCTCGAAAAAAGTAAAATGAACCTTATTAAGAGAATTTAATTAAACAACAACACTATAGCTATATTTTACTTAATGTAATAAAAAGAAAAATTATTATGCTTTTTAATTAAAAAGTTGATACGTCTATTAGCGTGGTTCGATTCCCACATTTGACCTACTATTGTTGGTTGATTTTGTTTTTTTCACATACAAAATCTTTAATCTCGTTTTTTGCTAAAATTACTAAAAACTATACTAACTTCATATTTTTTGTTCACCTGAATTCCTAATTAAAAATCTCCAACTTCATTCATTCATTCACAAAACTCCACTGACCTTCAATCATTCCTTACACAGTTGCTAAATCTCATCAATTATCCACTAAAAACCACTCCAGCCTCAATTACTTGCGAATATTCCCGCATTAGAATTTCCTATAAACTTCAAAACCTCATTCTTTCCAACAATTCAGCAAAAATCCATCACAAATCCAAACAAATAAATATTAATAAGCATAGACAGCGCTAATAGTTAGTTGGTGCATTGTTCGCAATCGCTCATCCATCATGAGCCACCAAACTGTTCGTTTACTATGAGAAGATGAAAAATGAGTTTATTGTGTCGATTTCCGAGCCAAGTGACTGTTTATACTTAATGTAGTGACATGCAAGTGGAATTTTCGCTTGAATTTGCTTGAATGAAGGGGCCAACCAGTGTTCCATGACGATATTGTCAGTTATTTGACTGCTTTTGGTTAGTTTGGTGTCTTGGCGTGAAAAAAAACGTTACTTGTCTCTCGAAAATTTGGGGCTTTCGGAGACTACGGATTTTTCATAACAAAGAACGGAGAATTCAAAAAATTGGAACTTATTTGAGAATGGCCTTTAACGCTTCAATTACGATCTTTTTGTTATTTCGACGTTTTTCGTAATTTTTGTCATTTTTGTAATAAGTTGTGTCGTTAAGCAACGTGTGAGGATGATTGGGCAATTGGTCATAAATACTGTTTTGGAGGTGTTTTGAGGGAATTTTGGATTTTAATGAATTTTTCTTGATTACATTACATGCCATTTGTAACAAGAGCAACTTAACTTCAACAAGGTGTTGTTATCTAAAAATACAAAACGGGTTCGAATCCTGTCTTATCGATGTATATGATTGCGAAATGTTGCGTTGTTTAGAACTTTTTTGCGATTTTTTGCATGATAATTTGTTCCTTCAAATAAAATTCATAAGTACCACTAAGATTAAAAATTAGTGAACTCTCGCGCAAACTATTGAAATCTCAAGTAACATAAACAAATTCTTTTATTTTTTCCAAAATAAATCAAATTACGAGAAATGATTTTTTTAATCATCAAAACTCCTCAAAAAATCCAGAGCAACACCTCGACTAAATTAATAACACTTCAAAAGCCCATCAAACACAATCCATTTAAAAAATTAGAAATCACGGGGCAACTGACTCGCCTCAGCTTGTAAATTGAGACATTGAGTAAAGTCTACCAAGCAAACCAAAAACAATGGAAACTAACAAACCAAACAAGTCAAACAAGCAAAATATCACGCAAAATATTAAGTACATATCAAGTACAAGCAACTACAAGCATCCAAATAGTAATTCCAAGTAAAACAATTGAAATTATGGATAAATGGTAGATTAACAATGAATGACACACAACTACACAAACACATAAACAGACAAAAATACAACTTTACATTTGGAACCACTTTGAAGGGTCTTATGAACTACTCTTGAGGTAAAATTCATAGAACAAACAAAAGTACTCGAAAATACATCAAAAATCCAAAACACTAAAACAAATTGAATTAAAACAATTTAACTAAAAAATCATCAAAACTGGCAAAAACAAAAAAAAATGCAAACAAGACCAACACCAATCACCTCGTCATAACAAGCTCCACTATCATATACCAATTGTTTATACTGGCAGTAAACCACCATCAAGGTATTCAATTGTTTCAACGTTTTGCTTGTATTGTGAGCTTGTGAGTTGTTTTTTTGCACAGTAGCGCTTACAAGCAGAATTATGAATGAACAGAAAGACGTCATCAAGAGCTTTTGTGGGATTTCTACTGAAATAAAGTTTTTGTGAAGTTTGAAGGGCAAATTGTTGATGATTGTGAGAGGATTTTTTGAGATCAGCTGATTTTAAAGCAAATCTACTTCTCTGTTGAGGTATTGCAGGTTATTCAGCTTAAAACTTGATTTTTATGATCTCAAGTAAAATGCATTTTATAATTCATTAAAGGTGATCGTAAAAAAAATCGTAAAAATCTGGAAATCCACAGAAATTCATCAGTAAACACAACAAAACGCTCAAAAAGTCCAATAAAAACATCCACACTACCACAATTTTCCTTCCAATAGAAAAAACGTTCACCAGCAGACAGGTACTCGAACGTAAACAAACACCAGTTGAACAATTTGCTGCGTTGCATTGCTTGATGAGTCAGTAGTTCAGTAGAGTTTGAGGTTTAAAACGTAACGGTTGGAATTTCGGTCGGTGAAAAATTGAAAAGTGAGGAAACTCAAGTTTTCTTGAAGTTTGGTGGAAAATTTAAAAAAAAGAAAAAAACGAATTTGTAAGGAAATTTGTTTTGAAATGAGGAAATTTGAGGAAATCGGTGGTTGGCGGAGAAGTTGAAGTGTTTTTATGAGGAAATTTGAAGAATTGTGGAATATGAAGCGGCTTTAGTGACTTTCATGTGAAGTTTTAGATTTTAAGATATGCAAAAAATATGTAGCAAAAAGCAATTTAAACTCAACCGTTAAGATTTATATTTGTGGGACTCGAACCCTCAAACTCAATAATTTCGCTCTCTGATTATATTTATTTTTAATTAAGCTTCTGACTTACGAAGAAAAATAATTTTATAAAAATTATTACGTAAGTACATTAAATCCAATTTTTAAATAATTCTCACAAATGACAAATCTCAGCTCATCAGATTGTCTAAAAATAAATTCAATAAAAAAATTAAATTCCCATTTTCCGGAAAAACTATAAAATCTTCACAAATCGCTTAAAACTCAAAAACTCGATAAACTGTATAAAATTCACATTAGTTGCCAACAATAATTTTCAATAATTAAAATCCATGAAAGCATTCAACGAATCGCTCGAACTGATTCAGAGTGATTGAGATAGATGGCAAATTGCTTACTAATTAACCAATTAAGCAGTGTTGCAATTAAACAACTCGGTTACATGAATTTATTTGCATTGCTCACGTCGTTTTGATTTTTTTGTGAATTTTTAAAAATTTACGAATTTTTCAATTTTATGGATTTTTAAAATAATTGCAATTTTATTGAAAATCTCCAGAAATTGAGGTTTGGTGCAAAATTGTGCAATAAATAATTTTAATGTGTTTTTTTGGACTTTTAATTGATTTTTTTTTAATTTAGAGTGTGAGCTCACCTGCTGGTGCTTAAATTGCTTTTTCTCAGTGTTTAAAAAACTTTATTGTTTTTTTTTGTGTAAATTTAATTATTTATGAATGAAGCAACAACCTGCAGCAAACTCAGCATAATCAGCACAATAATGCACTGTAAATAGTTTTTACTTGGCCTGTTGTTTTATTGTGGTGTTATGAAACAATATTATAACTTTATTTGCTTTGGTGTAACTGCCAGTTTGCAGAAGCTACACGGCAAAAAATAAAAAATTATTCAATCACTTCAAACAGCGAATTATGTGAAACCTTGCAAAATTTACACAATTTTTAGTTTAGCTGTTTGGTGCTGGAGTCGAATGATTGAGGGTTAAAGGGGCCAAAAAAGATATATAGAGTTTCCAACACTAACGATATTTACTTTCGCAAATTAAGGGCATTGAACCCATGACCCTTCCATCCTTTTAAAATATGGTACTTTACTTCATTTTTTCCACTCAAATTCACTAAAGCTTATTATAATATTTAATATTCAAAAAAAAAACTCCCGCATTTCCCTCACATCTCTCAAAATTGCATAAAAAGTATTTGCATGGAAAAACCAATTTTAATTACAAAATAATACCTGAGACAATGCCTTTTGCGCCTTTTCGACTCGTTAGAGATTTTCTCACGTTTTTGCAAATATCTTTTGCTTTAAATTTTATGAAGTTTTTCATCATTGATTTGTCTGTGCATTTCGGTCGTTCCGCGATAATCGGTATTTTGGCAATTTGAGCTAGTTAAAAGTATTTTAACGAATTTAGCAGTTTTTCGTTAATTTTGCGGATTTAGTGCTAAGTAAGCTAAAATACTGTAAAAACTCGGTAAAAACTGAAAAAGCTGTAAAAGTGGTAAAATATTGCTTTTAAATGTTTTTTGAGGTTTTTGTGAAATTTTCCATACACAATCCAAAGAAATGCTTGTAAGTCTTCCTAGAAGTTACTCAATATTTCCGAGTAATTTCCATTTCTCTCGAATAGCTTCAATGCGTGCGTTTGGGACCTGTTTCTGCTCACTCGTCCTTAACATGTGTTTCCGTTTCGTGAGAACCAAAATAAATAGACAATTGTGAAATTGTAAAATTGATAAATAAGCTAGAAGGAAGCCAAACGGGGATGGGTTTTTGTTTATATATTATGAGAAACATTTTTAAAGCAAATAAATTTAGAAGTTGTGGCTTTTTTTTCTAGTGAGTCTACTTTGGGTTCTTACTCTGTTTTTACTCTGAATTTTCTTAGTAATTTGAAATTAATAAAAATATTTTAATTACAATCAGTTTTCCTTATATTTAGATAATTTTTTGGAGGCTAAAGTAATTATATAATAGAAAGTGCAAATTTTTCAAATTAGTCGCTAACTAATAATGGAAAGTGGTTCAAATCCCAAGCCTAGAATTCCACCGAGTTCTCTTGTATTTTTTATTGGTCCTTTCTACTATAATTTAAGAATATAATATCAATATATTTTTTTGAATCGAACGATAAATAGCAAAGACCAATCCTTTCAAAACCATTTGTTTAAATATTCATACAAAAACAAATAATGACTTAATCGTCTATTAATCTTTTTCTACTCAAACAAAATACTTGAAATTCCAAAAAGTAAAGAACAATTGCCTTCTTTACTTTTTCATTGCAATCTTTGCGTAAGAATCTTTCGGAATTGTTTGTGCACTTCCTTTCCTAAACTCAAGCATTTTTTCGAGCAAGTCTGACAATGGTGAACTATAATGACTACCTAGTTATGTAGTTATGCATATTGTGATAAAGTGAGAGGTAATGAATGGAACCGTTCTCAAGTGGTCAAATAAATTATTCCGTTTCCTCTGCCAGACCAGTTTTTATGAGTTTTTCTAAGTTACTTCAAAAAACTCCAAGTTTTTCAGTTTTTTCAGTATTTCAGTTTGCATTCTGATTTTATTCAAGATTTATGAGATTCTGTCTTTAGAATTTGCAAGTATTTTTTTTCTCGCTAATTTGAATACAATGCATTTTAAAAGATTTTTTGCATCCTTGATTGAACTTTTAGGTATACATAAATTCTGATCAAATAATTAAAATGTCATCATAGTACTGCTTTCACTTAAATGTGTTGTTTCAACTCAAAGCTTTATTAAAGTTCAAAAAATAAAATAAAAATTTTAATTCAGAAAATTAATAAATCTGAAAAATTTTTAAAACTGTGTACATCCTAGGTTAGAATCCCAGTGTATGATGTAAGTCTCCATTAAATAGATTTCAAAGGATCATCACTTTTTTTTGCCCCACATTCCTCAACCATAACAGCAAAATACCTGAACCACTTAAAATCAAGAAAATGCTAATCAAATGGTGATAAACTACGTAAAAGCTCGCGGTTATCGCTATTTGCGTTTGTACCACTTCGCGGAATTACGATAACGCCATTGTACGATATAGATAATAAATATCAACATTACCATGTCTAGCATTTTAAAGCGTTATAAGCATTTATCTAGTATTGTAGTGTAAAGAGTAATAGACGCTAAAACTATCGGCAAACACGGATTTCTGAATATTGAATGAGTTTTTTTACCACAATTCGATTATTTCAAGATTATTCCAATTCGTACCATTTTTAGCGCCTTTTTAAGATTCAAATATGTAAGAAAAGTACAAGACACACCAAACACAAATCTTAGATGTTTTTAAAATTTATTTGTTCTTCTGAATTGTTCTTGTCAATGATTTCTCCTCTGTTTTGAGTTTTTTAAGCGTTTTCTGGTGTATTCTAATGTTTTCTTAAGTTATTCAAGTTTCCTAAGTTCCTCAAGTTTCGCCATAAAAAGCATCGGCAAGCAAATCAATAAAGGTTGCGGCGTGAATGGAATGGTTGGAATGGTTTGAAATGGTTTTGGATCGGAGGTAACTGTAAAGCATAATATTACAAGGCAGAAGAAATTGAAGAATTGAAGCAGAACAGCGACCGTAAATTTGTTAAAAAGTTGTTCAAGTTGTTGGGAAAACCGGCTAAAAATAGAAATAGAAGAAGAAATCGGGAAATGGAGTGGAAAATGCATTTTTGTCGTGGGAATTTCGGCAAAAAATTAACGTAGTATAATATATACGGTATTAAGTACTTCTCCAAAATTATAAGCTTAATGAGAATTGAACTCAAGACTTCCTATGTCATTGTCTCAGTTCCAGACGACTTATCACACGACTTATAAAAGGCACTGTAATTGCTGACATTTGGCTACAATTCTAAACTATTTTGACAGAAAATTTTATAATTTTCAAACCATTAGTCGTATTTTTATAAAATATATCGATAATTTGACCCTAACATCGACTTTCCGCTATATTGTAAATTTTATTTTAAAATAATTGTCCAATCCTCATTCTGCTACCTTTTTTAAAGAACAAAACTTTTTTATTCTCTGACCAAGAAATAATCAATTTAAAAAAAAATCCAAAATCCGAACAAATCTAATCAAATAATGACAGGAAGCTGTTTTTTGGGTTTTGTCTGTTCTATCCAGTTTGTATGCTTTGTTGTGGTTTTTTGCTCCTTCTTTCAAACTTCAAAGTGTTTAAAGTTGCTCAGTTTTTGTACATTTTACTTCAATGTTGTCAAAAATTCTCGAAAAGACTCGAAAAACGCAACAAATCTCAATAAAACTTAAATTATTCAAAGATTGCTTCAATTTATTCTAAAAAAACGAGCTGTTAACTTTACTAGGGAAGTTGGTTAACTTGTTGTTGATTAAACCAATTAACAGCATGCACAACGTTGAGTAACACTTATGAGCTACTTTGATGTATTGTGTAGATTTGTGAGTACATTGTATAGATTGGTTTACTTTTCTCCGATAATTCGACCTTTATTCGATTTTTTTGGTAAATTCAGAATTCTCTCGAAATTCTCACAAAAAAATAATTCAAATTTTTTCTTTAATTTGTTTGTGGATTTCTTTGAATTATTCTTTAATTCTGCATAACGAGTGAAGATTCTCCCATTTTGGCAGTTTGCCAAGTTTAGCTTCATTTTGGCTTAATTTAGGAGATTTTGGTTAAATCTGATGAAGTTTTAATATTTTCTGCTCTGAAGCTGCTCTATAAGAGATCTAATGAATTTTTTAAATATTTTGGAATTTAGCGATTTTTTGCGTGGTCTAAGCTAAATTTTTCGAGATTTTTATTGCAATTTTATGGGATTATTGAAATTATTGAGTTTATTAAGTTTAAAGAGATTTTTGAGATAATCGAGATCTTGGATGGCTTTGCCTATCTTTGGAAATTATAAAGAGGAGGATTCTGTAATTTATTGGCCTGGATTTAATTGGACACGTTCTGTTTGATGGTGAAGATGAAAAATTCATCTAATGATGGATTTTAGTAGATTTGAAGTAGTTTAGTGCAGGAGAAAGAAATTTAATCTATTCAAACTTCAAATTAGCTTACATAACCAATAAACTCAACTAAACTCCAACAAACTATCAAAAAAGCATTAAAAACACCAACAACAAAAATTCCAACAATTTGTTATGCATTTCATAATTGAATTGTAAAAAAAAGTCCAAAACACCATAAAAATTCCAACAGCAGCTTTTTGCAGTCATTTGCAGCTCAATCTTGACTATTTATTGACTCTGTTAACTTTGCTAATCGAGAATTTGTTGGCCGATTGCAAAGTATAAGCTGGTATTAGCGTATTAAGGTTAATTTAAACTGCAATTATTGGGAGCCAGTTTATTTTTTTCTTGAGTATTGAGATTGGGAGGTGATTCTCTGTAAGTTGATTGCTATGCTATATATTTAACGGTTTTGTGTTCGCTAATGGTCATTTCAGTGGAAAATCATTTTTATCTCATATTAAAGTCAAAATGCATTGTTGTGCTCCAGTCTTAAAAGAGAAACTGCTATAACCAACCAACCTGCATGACTTTACATACATCTTAGTTGGATATTGCATATCACTAATAGAATCTAGCAGAAAATAGCCCAAAACATTAAAAATTCATTGTTATCTAAAACTATTAATATTTTTTGATAAATCGTCATAAAGCCACTCAACCCGAATTATAATTACAGCTTTTCCGTTGAAAATTTTTTCAAATATTTTACTTTTATTCTTTTTTATGCTCTTTTATGCTTTTTTTGTAAGAGTAACTGGATTATGCCATGGGATTATTTAAATTGTGTTAAATGTTGTAATTTAGTAATTCTTGTAGCCATAATAATGACACAGTGAGGCTTAGGAAATGGAGAATGAGGTTTGACGGGAATTATGCTGGAATTTTTGTATTTTTGTGGGTTTTTGGTGCCAGAGAGATGAGACTTATGGATTAATGTGATTGAGCAATTTATTTTGAATGTTTGTTTGATTATTTGGAAAGTTCTTTGTGGTTTTTAATTTGGTGGTTTTTCTATCTGATACTTTTTGAGAACTTTGAAGAAAATTTAACGGAAATTGAAAATTCTTCCGTCAATTCTCTCCGGGTCCCTCCCCCTAGTCCAATCAACATACCTTAGAAAAAAGTCCAAGAACCGCATCTTATCGCCTGCAATTTACGATCTTGACACACCTCTAAAGCTCGGCGTCTTTTGAGTTCCAGATCTGACACTGCATGCAATGCATCGACTAAATCTACCTTTACAGCTGGCACTACTGTTATGAGCATATGTGCTTAGATAGAATGTGTAGGAAAAAGTGTCGTGACAGCGCTAGGGAGTTCCTACTTGGACATATCATGTTTTTTTCGACATTTTGGACACTTCAGACACTTTGAAAGTGTTAATTGATAAATTAAATATTTAAATAATTCGCTAATGAAAATTATCGAGAAAAATAAAATTTTTATTGGCAAAGTGAAATTCGCCAGGTTTTTCGCTATTTTTACATTTTGCTCGAATTTGTACGTATTTTTCGATTTTTGCTAGATTTCAGCAAAATCTTGAAAATGTTGCGCAAATTAAATAAATTAAAAAATTAAAATATTCCGGTATTTCTCAGAGTATTTTAAAGATATTCATTTATTTATGCAGCAGCTCGTGGTGAATACTTAACCGGTTGGAAGGCAATTAATTGCTGTTAATAATAATTGAATGGAAAACTTGGCAACAATCAATCTTTCTCCATTTTTACTGTAGATGTTGAAATACATTGAAAATTGTTTGAAATTAATGGAAAATAGATAAAATAGATAAAAGTCCAGTTTCTTTTGAGCAAAAATGCAAAGTTTCTCAGTTTCTCGAAGATCTACAAGTTTTCTTGAGTAATTTGTTGGAAAATTGATAGAAAAGTCCATTTGAAATTAATCTTCTTAATCTTTTTTAATGAATTATGACGTGAGGCAATTTGCTGAGCAATATAATGACTTTCTTACAAGTTTTCTTGAGGATTTTTTGAACAAATACATGAAATAATCTAGAAGAGAATCTCGACTATTTATTAAACTTATTTTATGTTTTCCTTCTATCCGGCAATCAGCAATCAATGAAGCAAATTTCTTTGAAACTACGGAGCGCTGAAGTTCTGCTTGAAGATTGTTTGAGAATGCTGTGGTGCTGCAATACTTGGCAATACTTTATACACAGCTAGAATGCCAAGAATACCTGCATATACTATTATTTAATTCACAGCCAATTTACTATGCACTTTGTGAATTACTCGCTAAATTATTGCATTACGGACGTTTATCGAGATGTGCGCAATTGGAATCTGAATAAATTGCTTGAAATTGCATAAATTTTGATAAAGTAAATAATCAATAGATTTGCTTTTGAAGAATTTATAAGATAGATTCCTATAAGCTAATTTTGGAGCAATATATTATACGCTATTAAGAATGACGATTTCCATTTGGTGCAAGGAAGTTTGGTTCCTCAACTATTATTCTTACTGCAGTTCGTGATTTTTTGGTGTTTTTTTTTTGTTTTTTTTCCTTTTAATTGAATCTACCAACGAAAAAACTCTTTTAAACTACCAGATCCCCAAAAGCAAATGAAACAATCCTCGAGCAGAAAACCCATAAAGTTGTGCTAACTTGTCTATAAAGAACACTTCTCGCTATTTTTATTGCTTCGTAGGTCTTTCATGTTAAGAATTTAGAAAAGTGCAAGAATTTTTTGAAAATAATAAATAATTATATTATAGTCGATAATTGCAGTATTACAGCGTTGCAATTTGTGTAATATTTACGACGAGACTTCTTAACAACAATCAATTTAACGAAAATTTATCTACAAAGAAGCATAAAATGCTTTTTCAATTGCAGTAATGTTGCCTGTAATTCCTTCAATCATAAATCTAAACAAACTAAACAATCTCTGGATCTAGAAATTAAATGAATGTGAAAATCAAACAACCTGATATTGGATGGAATTTTACCTGCTCTTCAAAATTTATGAAATCAACAAAGTTACTGCAATGCAACCTTAATGAAAATAGAAGAACCTGATGTGAAGTAAAAAATCCATTAAACCTATATAAGCATAAACTGAGCCCCTCCAACCATCAAATACTTTTATAAACTTACAAGAAAAGAATTCTATTGTCTGTTCTTGAAGCAATATTGAGAGATTGAAAGATTCAGGTGTGTCTTGTTGAAATACTCTAAGAAGTCGATTCACTTGATATTTCAAATTTCTCGTAATTTTCTTGCAAGATGCAGGCGAATTGATTTTTTGTTCGTTTTGAGCAACATAACGCTAATAATAGTATTACTAACCAACTATAGCATTAACTATTCAGTATCAGAAAAAAGTTCATAAGATCGAGTGATTGATTGTTTGATAGAATTATGGAAGATTGAATTGAATATTTTTTTTAATTCTGTTAAATTCAGTTAAATTGTAGAAATTGGAAAAATTTGGAGAATTTCTCAAGAAGCTTAAGGAAAGACTTAAATTTCTTGTAATTTGGTTTTGCAGAGATTTTTGTGGTTTTGTATTTTTTAAATCGATTTAAGTTTTTAATTAAGGAATCACAAAATATCTTTAAATGGCTTTGTTGTCACTTTTTTCAATGTGATCCTCTATCTTCAATCTTCTTTATTTGTATACATTGATTGGCGATTACAAATTGGCTCTCCTGCTATCAATCATCTGAAAACAAAATAAAGTTCAGATTTTCCTAAAAAAAATGATGAATTCCTCAAAGCCTACTCACCTCTTCAGTAAATCCATTAACATTCTTGGAATATTTTTTTGGAATTTTTTGTTGGATTTTGGAGTATTTTGAAGTATTCATGGAATATTAATGGAATGCTCGCATATTTTGTTTTGAGTGCGCTTTGTTTTCATGAAGATAATTAATATTTCTTATCAGTCACGTAATACATGACAAATATTTGTGAATGAAATGTGTTTTTTAGTGGACTCGGTCGAATTTTGTATTTCTTTGAATATTCACTGAATTCTTTTTGTTGTGGCCTGTTGAGTGATTTATTGAATATTTTATGTAGTTGATGGTTCTAATGGTGGATTAACAAAAGATTTAAATGCTGGGATTACCAGGTTTTAAGTTTTAAAGTGATTAAAGCTTCATTTAAGAATATTTGACCATTTTTGCCACATTTTTGGGTAATTAATTTCGCAATAAACCGTTGAAACATTAGCAGAACCATTAGCAGAGCAAAATAATAAATTGTGCAATCTCACATTGATATATATACTCCAAAAATAGACTCAAGATAAGAAATTCGCCAACAATAGGCAACAATTCAAATTTCATGGCGTTTTTAATTGCAATCTGGAGGTTCGTGTGACTTTTTAGACTTTGAAGATTTAGCGCTGGATAAGCTAAGTGAGCTAAATGTGCTTATAAAGTGAAATATTTTAATAAATGAGCGAAATACTTGGAATTACTGCAAAATGAAAAAAACACTTGAGATTTGTAATTGAAGCGAGTTACTTGAGAATTTAAAGATTAGAGTCGAAAAGTGATTAGATTTCTTGGGTTTGGATAGCAAAGCAGGGAAAGTGACATCTTGTAATTTCACTCATTTTCCAGATTTTTTTTTTCAAAAACCCAAACCACCTTAAAAGTCATAAACCCCAAAATCTCAACAAATCCAACTCTACTTGCATTTTCCTTCCAAAAACAATCAAAAACAAAAATTAATAAAAAATTGCGGAAATTTCTCTCTCGCTGCGTTTTTTTTGCGGCAAAGAAATTGTTTGAAGTTTTTTGCGATATTTCGTGAAATAATTGGAAAACAGCAGTTTCCGAGTATTTTAAAAATGTTTCAATTATTTTCCTTGTCGATTTTTTGTATTAAAAAAATTCAATCTCCACAAGTTTTGTAGAAAAAATTCATTAAATACATGTTTAGTTTCTCGGAACAATAATAAAGTTACAAATTGGCAGAATTAGCGAAATTTGCAAAACTGTAATTATTTCTATTATTTTTTTTTTGAGGAGAGGGGCGAATAATATTTTTCCTGAGAGTCGTTGGAATTTTTTCTTTCAAATTTCTTGAGGATTTCTTAAAGATTTTACTAGAAAATGCATTTTAAAAATATATAACGACCAACTGTCACGTAAATATCACCCCCTCCGAACCATATTTCAAACAAATCACATGCCTGATTCGTTTTCTACGCTTTTATTGTTGCTGACTGCAATTTTTAATGAATTTTAATGTTTTATAAATCTTTTCCATGTTTTGTTTGCGCAGAAATTTCTTTTTCTGTTTGTCTTAGCAGAAATTTCATGGAATTAAATATAAAATGTATCGAATTGCAAATAGTTGGATAGACGAACTGCTGAAGTATTGAAGGTACTGGGTGGTTGAGCGCTGTTTTGATGAGGTTTCATAATTTTAAGTTGATTCAAGCAAAAAGCTTAACTGCGCACTGAAAACTGTTAAAAACTAATAATTAAACAATTATCTCATAAAAACACTTCAATAACCTGCAAAACCAAATAACCTCCAGCTCAAAAGAGCACCAACCTACCGACTCCAAAGAAAACGTGTGTGCTGACTTAAGTGTGTTTTTTTTGCAGCCAAACGAGAGCAGGAACTTTCATTTCTCTGAAATAAATCACAAAATCACACAAAACAATAAAAAAAGAGTTTAAATGAAATTGAAACTGAAACTAAAATAAGCACAAAACATAATCTTAACGCCGTGCAACCAAGAAAAACAACAACAAATCGCATAAGCCGAGTAATAAACAGTAAATAAATCTGCGAAAGCATCGAGTGTTGATTGAATATTGCGGTCCAAAACGATATGTGCTGCAGAATTACGCGACCAAACAGCGAAAGTTGAGTGCGCCACCATGAAAGACAAGAAGGAGAAAAAAGACCAGAAGATGTTTGATCTTCCGCCTAAGTGTCCAGCGTTGGCTGGAAAGTTGAGTGGACTTTTTGGCTGGAGACAAACCTATCAAGTGCATCAGAGGCAGAAGGGAATTCCTCATAATTTGAGCTATAACTTGCAAAAAACTTACTCGCTGAATTTGCCGCCAAAAAAAATCGAGGGGAAGGATTTGCATAGAAGTTCTGCAGGAATGGTAAAAAATTATTCTTCGGTGGATTTTTAGTAATTTCAAATAGTTCTGGATTTTTATGAGAAATTTTCAGAATTTTGAACAGTAAAAATTTTTTTAAGGAAAATAATGAAAAATGACGTCATAATCCGTCAAAATGATTTTTTACACAATTTCCTCCCAAACACCTAACTGTTGCTTTAATATTTTGATTACACAAGTAATTTAAAGATTAACAACCAAAATTGTCTTCAAAATCAACCAAAAAACTCAAACTGATTGAATTTATGGCCTTGTGAATTTCCTAGCCTCCTTCACGCTCTGCTTCCTCGTGAGCTCAATGCCTCTTCACACATAATTCAAACTGAAACTACATTAACATCTCGAAAAACATTAAAAACACTCATATTTTATTAATTTTTTGAGCATTATTGGCAAGAATTGTAGAGAATTGAGGTGTTTCTTTATTATTCTTTTGAGCTGGAGATGGTCAAAATGCTTATCAATAAAGGTTTGTTTAACCAATAAACGAAAAAAAAACAAACTGGGCATCGTTTCAACACTGATTTAATAATTGGGATTCGAACCCATTTTATTCATTGAAGCTACGCACCTGTTACCTCTTATGAGAATTGTTACAATTCAACAAAAAACAATTTTTAATAATAACTCAAAAGAGATTTCTAATATCATCAAATACGGTCCATCCTTTTGATTAAACACTCTGTATGTCTCAAAACATAAATCACCTCGTAAATCACACTGGAAATCATTAAAAGCAAATTATTAATAAGAGAAACTTTTTTAACTTACAGAATCCCGACTCATGGGTGGTTGTTCATCATTTGCAGTCACAATCAGGCATCCTCGATCCTGACGATCATGTAAGTGACGTAGCAGATGATCGTGAACAAATTTTAGCAAGTTATGATGATTGTCCGGGACCAGATCCAACAGTACCGCAGGGCGGCGGAGATGGAGCTAGTGGGAGTTCTGTAGGCACCAGCAGTCCAGATATCTTTAGAAATACGACAGATGGAAAGTATGGTCAGCATATCGAGAGTGTGGCAACGCATATTGATGTCACGGCCAGCGATCAACCGCCAAATGGACTCACACTGCTTCAAGTCAGAAGAGGAAGTGAACCTTCTTTGCTGCATTGGTGAGTTTTCTTTAAATAACACTGTAATTACAGTTTTGATTAAAACATACACGTTTTCTCAATAATCAGTGACCTCGACCAAAACAGCAACCAGCTTTATAACAACAACCAAAGCTCACAAGAACCCTCCAAGCGTTGGTCAGCTGCGCCAGTTTGCAGAAGTGACAGTGAACCACCGGAAAGACTTCTAACTGGAAGTGCCAACTCCAGCTACTTATCGCCCAAGTGGGCTGTGCAAGAAGAGGAATCACATAATGATAGTTTGCCGAGCTTTTCGAGGTCCGGAAGGCTTTCAATGCAGTTCCTTGGAGATGGTGCAGGGTAAGATTTATTTTAAGAGTATTTAACGGAATAATTATAAATATTCTTTGAAATTTTAGTTACCGCTGGATGGAGGCAGCTGACAAAGCGATCCAAAACCAACCAACCAGCTACAACTCCAAATCGTTGCCTCGCGATGCAAAACGTAAGGAACCTTTAGGACAAGCCAACCACGAGTCCAGCAAACACAAAGTAGACGAGATGCTGTTGATAGTGAACGAAAATGGTGGACCTCTAGGTCTTACCGCCATCCCAGACCAGGAAAATGGAGGACTTTTGGTTCAAAGTGTGGAGCCAGGCAGCAGAGCAGAGAGAGGGAGATTGCGAAGAGCTGACAGAATTTTGGAGATTAATGGAGTGCATTTAGTTGGACTGTCAGAGAACTCTGTGCAAGATCACTTGAGAAAGTGTATTGGAGCTGCAGAGTTGAGATTAAGAGTTCTTAGAGCGGATGTGAAACCAACGAATGAGATATATGCTCCAGAGGAGAGACAAGTTGGAGGAAAAGTTAATGGGTAAGTTTCTTCATCTTGAAATCAATTAAATATCTAATAACCTCACTTTTTAGACAAAACATATCCCCAACGCGTAAAATGCCAACTGCAAATGGAGGATCATCCCTGCAAGCAGCAAACACTAGGAAACTTGGCCGAAGGCACGACATAACCTTAAAAAAGGGTGCTCAAGGCCTTGGCTTCTCAGTAACGACTCGGGACAATCCAGCGGGTGGACACTGTCCCATTTACATTAAAAATATTCTTCCCAAAGGAGCAGCCGTTGAAGATGGACGACTCAAGCCTGGTGATCGTTTGTTGGAAGTTGATGGTCACACGATGACCGGAAAGTCTCAAACGGAAGTGGTTAATATTTTAAGAGCAACTCAACTTGGAGCAACAGTGAAAATTGTGGTTTCGAGGCAAAATGAGCTTGTGGAAATTGATGAGCGAGATATTGATTATGGAACTGTCACGCCAAAGCCACCACCTCCAATATTGCCAGTAAAATCTGTTCTCAAGTCACCAAGTGCTCCTAGTATTCGGGATTGTATTGAGAAGCAGCCAAAGGAGGTTTGTTACAATTTTCCTTCAATTTTGTTCAAGCAGCTAATCTTTGTTCTTTATTTTAGAATCTCTTCTCAAAGGAAGATCCAGCCAACACCTCAAACAACGTTCGAATGAGAATCAAGAAGTTTTCTGGTACAAACGGTCCAGAAACTCCAGCAGGTGGTGCTACAGTTTTCCCTTGGCGTAATCGAGAAGTTCTCACTCTTCACATCCCCGTTCATGATACTGAGAAGGCTGGCTTGGGTGTCAGTGTTAAAGGCAAAACTGGTTCATCAACTCCTAACTCAAGCATGTCCCACAACGCTTCTTTCACTTCTGCAAAGCACCACGATGGAGATCTTGGTATTTTCGTTAAAAGTGTGCTTCATGGTGGAGCTGCCAGTAGGGATGGAAGACTTAAGATGAATGATCAGCTTTTGAGTGTAAATAGTATTAGTTTGCTTGGACAATCAAACGCTGAGGCGATGGATACACTGAGAAGAGCCATGTTCCATACGGGAGGAAAATATCCAGGAATAATCACGTTGGGAGTGGCGAGGAGAGCAGGATCTAGACCTAACAGTACTATTGAACCAAATGAAAATGGAGTCGAGCAAGGTAAAGATATTTTTTATGTGAGCCCAAGTTACAAAGAACTAATCACAATATTTCAATTCTAGATGACCAACCTGGTTCAACCGTCGTTTACTTAACTCCAAACGACAAAGCAGAGCTTAATACTATCCATGGTGGTTCAAAACGTTACAGTAATCCTGTGCTAGATCGTCTCACTGGTGGATCTGGAATAAATACTTCAATAAGAGCAGCTCAAGCCGCTCAAGCTGCCGCTAATGGACTGAGAAATGACAGCTACTATATGGCTACCAATGAAATGTGGAGCCCAGCACCTCACATGAATCTCAACGGGAGTAATGCTGTGCTGATCGAGGAGGATCCTTCTGAACCAGCGTCACCGTAAGTTTTTATTGTTTTGGAAATAAAAAAGAGCTTTAAAGTCAATTTTGTTTTTTTAGCGCTCTTCCCCTACGCAATGACCCAATGCAGCAAATTGCCACCTCAACTCCTAATGGGGATATTACATACGCCAGTCAGCTCTCCTTGGAGCATCCAAACAACGAGGCTTTCAGCAGAGATGCCGTTGGTCGTAGATCAATGTCTGAAAAGCATCATGCAGCTCTGGATGCTCGCGAGACAGGAACTTATCAGCGGAATAAGAAACTGAGGCAAGAACGAGAGCAAGACAAGAAAGGAGGAAAATTAAACAGTAGTGGAGGCTCAATGGAGTCTCTGACGCATGTCCAAAATAGAATTGGAAGTATGAAGAATAAAAGGTCGGATTTGAGAGCAGAAGCTTTGGATCGAGTTGGAGAGTTGGGACCTTCTTTGGGAATGAAGAAATCTTCGAGTTTGGAGTCACTTCAGACCATGGTTCAGGAAATTCAGATGTCAGATGAACCTAGAGGACCAAATGCATTGAGGACTCCTAGAGGAAGAGGTAGAGAGGAAGTACTGAGAGCAGCTGTTGAGAGAGGACCTGATGCCCGTAAGTCATTCATAAATCTTTGATTCTTAACTAATTTTAATGTACATTCATCTATATTGTAGAGCCTCGCAAGCACTGGCTTCTAGAAGATGGAATGACCGATCAAGATGGAGGTTTCCCAAATCGAGGTCCATTCCAATCCTCACTTAATGATGGCAAAAATAAAAGCCGTCAAAAGAAGCAAGGAGGCCTCTTGAAAGGCATCGGCCACATGTTCCGCTTCGGAAAGCACAGAAAAGACGTTTTCCCAGCACCAACGGAAGTGATCAGCGATTATGGTGGTTGGTCAGCAAATGACTCCACTTTAAAGCCAGGATCACCAGCTACTCTGCCTGCAAATCCTTCAAGTCAACCGAGAGAGCAGAGAGAAGTCTCCGTTGGTCCACCAATGTATCAACCACCACCAGCAGTTGGACCACTCAGTAATGGGATCAGCCCCGTTAATGGTTCAGCAGTTGGCAGCAAAATCAACCAGACTGATGTTTTTAATCATCGTTACTCACACTATGTTAATTATGAAGAGCTGCAGCTGCAATTAAGGTAATAATTTGTGAATTAAGGAAAAGTTATGAGGTGGTGGCATTTTTTTTTTTGGAGGATCAATCAAACCATGGACACAACTATTTTTCTCTAAATCTTTAATTAGATAAAATCTATCAAAAAACTAACAAAATCACTTCCCTTTCCTTCTAACCTTCACTAGAAATAAGTTGATAGTAAGCAAGATTAAACAACGAGCACCTCAAAGGCCTCAAAGCCAAATTGTTACATCGAAAAGCGCGACGGATATGCTCTCCGAATCATTGATTGAAAGAATGCGTGAGCAAGTACGAGTACAAAGGGCCAAAGCAGCGGATGAGGAGAGGTAACAAAAGATCACTTGTAGATGGAGTTGCAGTTTGGAGTGGATTTAGCAGTAGATTAGATTGTCTATTTTTGATACATAGATTTGCTACCTTTTTGTTACGTAGTTTGTTACGCAAATAGTTTTCTACATTTTGAGTTTGCTACTTGAGTTTGTTACAATTTTTATAGGACTTCTTCGTATTTTTTGGTTTTGAATGAAAATATTTTTTTCAGTGTATTTGAGACTTTTTTCAGTGTAGCATAAGACTTTTGTAGATAATTTGATTTTTGATGATAATTTTAAGTTTTACCGACAAATACTAAATTTTCTCCACTTCGAATCCTTTCAGCCGTCGCAATCAACATTACCACTCCCAACGATCCGCTCGCAATGTGGATATGTCTCAATACCAACAATACTCTGGTCCACCAATGAATGGAACCATGAATAGTCACAAATACCACCAGCAGCTCCTTCAAAATCAGCAGCAGCAACGTCCAATTTCTAGTTATTACGAGTACGAGACAATCAACACGAGTGGCTCTTACCGTAAAATTGCAGATCAACCAGGTGCCAAATGGCCAAATCAACCGCCGAATGGAATGAAAAATGGAGGCAATCTTATTGTTAGTGGGACGAGCAGTGTGAGAACTCATAGGGGTCCTTTTGTGACGCAAGTACATATCAGGGACCAGAATGGACATCAGCAGCCATCCGCGTCCAAAGTATAGGCCATCAATTAGTGACTAATTGACCGAAAGTGCGTTTAAGATAGCATTAAGACTGTTTTTTTTTGTAAGGAAATTTCCCACTAATCAACTCTTTTTCATTAATTCTCGATTAATTCCGTTAATTGATTAATTTCGCTTAGTTATAGTAAACATTTTCTAAAATTCTTCTAATTTACTTACATAATTTAGAGGAAAAACACTTAAATTAACTGTGATCTGTAAAAAAGATGTAAAAATATAAAATAACTAAATAATGTCTAAATAAATAAGAATTAATTAATGTAAAAGACACGTAAGAACTGTTACCAGTTTATGAAGCGCTTCACTGGCGTTTATTTCGTTAAGTGTAATTAATTGAAAATTTCTTTAAAAACTTAATTACAACTTTAAAGTTGCTAAAATTATGAGTAAATTGTAACTTAAGGATTAAATTAAATAATTCAGCCGCAATGCCTTGAATTGTTCAGCGAATAAAGGAAAATATAAAATAATTTATAAAACATGTTTCTTTTTTTATGGTCTTTTATTTCAGTGCAATTATTGTTTGCAATTAACATATTGTTTGCAGTAGATGTTACATATTTGAAAACTTAATACAATTTTTTTATGGACAAACTAAATTTAATTTTCCTTAAGAATAAAACGCCGCGGCGAGTTTAAAAATACCTGAAAAGTATTTTTCCTGAATATATTTAGCATAATACAATTTTTCATCAATTCTTCCATTTATAGGTATGGAGTACAAAATAAATATAAAGATGGTACAAAATAGTAAGTTTCATAATTTTAGTAAATTCGTAGTTACCTCTGTTATTGTAAATGCTACATACAGTCTTTATAATTTATTCTTCTGATCTTATCAAAATATATCAGAATTTCAGATCAACAGTTCCTTAATACTTTTAATTACAATTAACATCACGCGTAATTTGAAATGACTTAATAATATGGATTTGATTGAAGGGTTGATATTTCTGATTTCAACGAGATTTGGTTTTTACGTGCAGAGCACCTTATTATTTAGTATAGTTTTAAAAAAATAGCATGATCACTTTGATAACTGTCCAATGGATATAAATCTTGACAACAGAAATTTTCAACTCTCAACCCCTCAATTTCTTAAAGTTCTAAACAATATCTTAGAAATTAAAACAAATTCCAATCTATTTAAATCGGCCATACATTGGTTCTCGCCCACTGCACTTTAATTGCCCTGGTGGTAATGCAGTATATGCAGCAGGAGCCTCGAAAGCAAATTCACTTATATCCAATTTTTTGAAAGCTTTCTTGCCCTTCTTTTTGTTCTTTGGTGGTTTTTCAGGAGATGAGGATGCTGTCGATGAAGCGTAGTAGCCACTGGATGAGTATGTGCTGCTTGCAGTTCCTTCAGAAGCAGAATTGTAGCAGGAAGTGGCTAAATTCAAGCCAGAATCAACTGAAGCGATGTTTAGTGACCTGATCTTGAATGTTTCAAAGACCACTAAAATAGTTTGAAAGTATAAGCAAATTACAAGAATGGGAGATAATTTCAAGTCCTCACCTTCTTCAGCTTCTTCCTCTTTTGGGAAAATCGTTGGATATCTTTCTTCGATCGGTAAACTCGTGTCCAATATTCGTTCATCTATCACATCCTTGTTGATCTTTACTTCTGCCGTCCTTGAAAACTTGAAATAGTCGTTGGCCATCAAAATGGGGACAGTGGATTTGTTAAAAATCACTTTTTCTTGGACTGGTGGGTTGCTGATTGAGCGTTTGTTGTCAAAGTGGTATTCAGAATACTAAAAATAGGAATATTATAGAATTTACAAACTCAAATGATCCAGCGATTAATTCAATATAAATATAAAGATCCAGAAGCAGGAATCCTCACCTCTCGCACTCCATCCATTCTCAACATATTACTTATTTCAGCTTCATCCGCTTTCACTTTTTTATCGAATCGTGGCTCAAGGACTGGAAACCTCTCTGTGAGCGGTAATGTATCTTTCTTTCCGACTAGTTTTTCCGCAAACAGACTTTTGGCTGACCTGGCAGGTTCATCAATAACTTTTTGAGTCTCAGCTTCCAGATTCGATGTTTGCTCGGGTTCTTTTTTCGCAATTCCTGGTGGTAGTGACACAATTTCTTCAAGCATGGCTGAGGAGTCATCATGTTGTTCGTAGAAATCATCATTTAAGTTGGATGGTTCCCAGCTCATTATTGCACAATATAATATTCGGGATTTTCTAGAAATGTATGGGTTTTGATTTGTTCTCAAGATTTTCTTGATCTAAATTATGTAATACAATGAGTCTAAACTAAAATAAATAGCTTTTGACTAAAGATCAGCAGTATATCTACAAACTAATTTATGAAACCTGAAGACTAAAATAAGAAAACAAATGCCATGAGCGACATTAAAAGCAAACTAAAACAAAATCATAACCTCAAATTGAGTTCACTAACAACTTTTTGTTGACATCCATAATATTAATATTTAAGACACAATATTGATATATTATTCATAAATCATAAGATAACAGAAGTTTTATAACGGAAGGTTTGTGAAGCTTAAATATTAACCATAATAATAGATTTATCATAAGATGTTAGTAGAGATGCTCGCAGATTCTTCGAAAATCGCGGTTTGCGCAATATTCTCTTGGCGGTTTGCAGTACAATTTCTTCCCTTCACTCAGTTTTTCTTGGTCGAAGAAGTAAGTCGCGTAAGAAACTGCCTCGCAGTAGAAAAACAGTGGAAAAATCAATGGAAAATTGAATTTTGTGTTATTATTAAATTAAAGAAGCTTAACAGCGCGTGCCACAAGCAGCGATCAGTGCTCAATTAGGTCGCCATCAGTTCTATCAGTGAGCCAAGAGCTTTTACTGAGTTTACAAAGAATTATAAGGAAAAAGTGATGGCTGACGATGAGGAAAACGGAAAGGAGAGCGAACATCATGACAACAAGTTCGGGATGAAACAGCGAGGTCGCAAAGGCGCCCTCAAGAAAAAAAATGTGTACAATGTGAAGGATCATCGATTTATTCCCAGGTAGATGCAACCTGCAACAACGATTAATCCATTAGTTTGGCTCAATTAGGCGCGATCGATTGCCAAAAGGAGGGAAAACTTGCAAATATGAGAAAATGTTTCTGTGCGAGAACCTTGAGGAAGGCTCTGTTAGAAGTTGTAGAATAAGTTAATCTCGCTAAAGCTTCAATTAAAGTATTTTGGGAGCTTTCGTGCAGCTTTTGGATAAAATTAAAGTTCAAGGAGACTGGGAGATGAGCTCCTGGGATATGTGAAGGATGATGAGATAATTGTTGTATCCCTTTGATTTACCTTGTTTTAAACAGATATTAAAGTTTGGGATATGGATAATTTGTAATAATAAAATATTATGAGATTCCCGCCTAAATTTGTTAAAAAAGAAACATTTTATGTGTGACCTACTTCTTTTGATCCTTTTCACAGTAATTACTAGTTTATTTACAAAATCGCAAAATAATTGAGAAACTGAAATTTGATACTTTGAATACTTTATTTATTTTGAGCTTTAAATTTTAATAACCAAGGAAAATCTAAAATGTCAAACGTCGCCTCCTCGATAAAATAAAAAAATCTCAAAAATATTTGCACTGCAAAAGAATTTGAAAATACTCATGTAACACACAATATTGTCAATTAACACCACATTCTACAAATTCTTCGAATTTTTCCCATAAAGTCTTCCTCAGAAAATAAAATAGTTATACCTTCCCACAAAACTCCAAAAGTTACGAAAACTTTTGGCTGAAGTTGCTGAGAACTTTGTCGGAAATCTTTATATCTGTGGAATTTCGCGGAAATTTTCCTGCTTACTGAACTGTTAAAATGAAATACTTTGTGTCCTTTCAGCTGTAACTTTAATGGGCTTATAAAACAATTCCCGGGAATTGTCAGATTTGAGGAATTGTGGTCATTGTTAATGTAGTTAATTCGAGATTTAGTTTGGCGTGATTACGCTTCAATGAGCCACTTTGTTGGTGAGCTTTTGGAGCTGCATTTATCTCAGAACACAAGCTATAGTAACAAAAATCTGTGAATTTTCAAGAATTACCAGAATTAAACGAGAATTTCATGAAATCTGTTAAAATTCGCCGCAAATTGAGTCAAACGATGGAAAATGATTTAAATGAGGTTTCAAATTGTGGAGTTGAGTACTAACCAAAGGATGTTTGCAGGTTCTTCAAGCAACCAACATTTTGCTCGCATTGCAAGGATTTCATCTGGTGAGTTTTAGATTTAATTAATATTAATAATTCGTTTATTCAGAAACAATTTAGCAATGAATAAAATATTTGGAATTTTTTAATATTTACGAAGATTCCTGGAAATCCTAAAAAGTTTAAAATTTTAATAAAAATTTAAGAGCAACGTCAAGCACGAACGTCAAGAATTCATAATAATTTCGATGAAGAAAATCCCCAAGAAACAATGAACATGTTGAAATAACCACAATCTTGAACCTAATAATAAATCAAATACATAGTTTGCGGGTAAATCCAAGCAACACATCAACCATAATTGATGAATCAGTAGAATTTCATAATATTATTAAATAGTAGCTCCAATATAGAGCCACTAGAAGATTCAAGCCGAACTCAAGGCCAGCAAGATAAAAACGCAATGACGTCACTCAAAACTGATCAAAATTTGAGTATGTTTATTTTGTGTACGCAAACAATGAAACGTTATTTAATAAAGTTTATCGAAAAGCCGGTATTTTGTATACAAACTAAACACGAACTTATAATGTTTGCTTAAGTTGATCTTTGTTGTAACAACTTTACTGGTCAATTAGCAGGAACATTAAAAAATATTAAATTGAAGATTTTTCAAGGGGATTTATAAGAATGCGTCTATTTTGAGCGAAATTAATTAGTTTTTTATATTTTCAAGACAATTAATCGAAAACATCACTTTGAAGATTGTAAATAAAAATAAATAAGAGAACTGTTTAAATATTTATAAGACGTAGCTACATAAAATTAATTATGCTGACAAACCAATCAATTAAAACGTGAAGAGCCACTTTTTGTTATGGTGAAGTGCAAAACCAATCTTCTTCACTGCATCATTGAATATATAACAAATTAAATCATCCACTCAATAATTAATTAAGAACTTTAGAAGTTGCAAGTTTTTTTGTTGTTTTTGTTGCATCTTCAGCATTTACTGCATTTTTTTCAATTTATTGCATTAAAGTCATGCACATAAGACGCATGAGAGAATTTAATGTTAAAGAAAAATAGCCGAGGATGCAAGGTTAACTTCTTCAAACAAGTTTAAATTGATATGGACAGTGATACGTTTATTATTTAAAGAATCACGGAAGAAATGGTGAAGATGACATCATGTTTTGTGCTCAAAAATACCAAGACATGAATTAGCAATATAATTTCGAATAAAATCGATTGAAACAATAACCTGAACGTTCAACGCAAAGATGACGAATATTTTTTTCAGTTTTTTAATTAACAAGATTTTGAAGATCTTGACAGACTTCCTTAAGAAAATCTCCCTAAAATCTTTTCAAAATCAAAAATTCTAAAGATTTAAAGAAATTTTTCGAAACATCCCTGTAATTCCAACACAAAAACATGAAAACCTCTAGTTCCACGTAAAAATCAAAAAAGACACTGAATATGCCATTTTTCTAAGGATTCTCGCAAATTTAGCGAAACATGTAGAAAGAAGAAACGTGTTCTATTCAAAACATTCCACAATAATTGAGTTCCTAGACTCATAAGCCTGCCCGGCTTTTTTAAGGAGGTTTTGCTATGTTTTCTTTTCCTTTCAACGTAATCTTGAGAATTGTGCCTTGTATTTTCCTAAATCAAAATCAACGTCAAATAAACACGATTTAACTCGAAATTATCGTAAATTAGAATAAATTTAATGATTCACTACAAAACAATTCAAAACACTTGAAATTCCTAAGAAAACCCAAATCAATTTATAATCTTGTAAGTAACTGGAAGTGTCAAAAGTTTTTGCGAACTCATGTATTCATGAATTCATTGCGCCAGCACTCAAAACTCGACGAGCGCAACAATAATCACAACAATTCCAACAATCCCATGGCAATTAATCAATTATCGCGTGTATTTTCTTCAATTCTTCTGTAGTTCAGTACAATTCTCCATACACCTAAACCAGTTTGACCTTACTGAAAATAATTTTATTTACTGAATTCACAAATTCACTTGAACGAGCTGCGAGATGCAAGATTTGTTTACATTCTTTTGATATTTTTTTTGATTTTCTTGATTTTTTATTCAATTCTTCTCGAGAAAGTGTAGTTTTGCAAACGAATTTTATTTACGAGATTCATTATTTCATAGGATTCATAAAATATTGAAATTCTTAACAAAAATAATTTGCTCAAAGAGTCGATTCAAGTTGGCTGTGAAAAAATTAGTTTTCTTGAAAATTTCTTTACAATGATCAATTCAATTAAAATTTATCTAAACTTGATTCTATAAAATAAATAAATGATCGTGAAGAAAACTTTTCTAGAGGAAATTGTTTGTCTAAGGATGTATACCTAGAAAAAATTTAAAATCATCTTTAGAAAACATAAATTATTATTCATCAAAAACAATCCCCAACTTTCTTATCTCCCAACCCTCAGTCTCCTTTCGCTGCTTCTGAGAATTTTAACAAAAATCTTCAATTTGGAAAGAAAGCCCTTAAGCAACAAGAAAAACCTAATTAAAGTTTTCATTTAATTGCATAATTGAATTAAAGAAGGGATAACAAGGAAATGCATCTTGCAAAAGATAATATCGGCGCAATCTTGAAAATTGCTGGCTTTTATAATTTTATTTTGCAAAGCTTCAATAGATTGCTCCTAGTTTGCACAATATTGCCGAGTTTGTCGAGTGTGCAGAGTTTGTAGAGTTCACTTGCACAAAATTTTGTACAATCTGCACAATCTGCGATGCTCGAAAAAATTCTATGAAAAACTTGCCATTATTTGCGAGATATGGAGAAATTCACTGTTGAATGGGAAATTTTTCTAAAATGCAGAGCAACAAACGAAAAAATATGGGAAAAATCGAAATTGATGAAAAGTTTTGGGTTAGGAGGAGGGTTGAGGGTTGAACTTTTAAGTGAAGGAGTTGATTGAGACAATTAAGAGAATTAATGGATAAGATCGATGGAAATAATTAATTATTTAGTAAAAACGTGGAATTTGCAAGAACTCAATGTTTTTCTATAAAAAAAAAATTTACCAAGGAAAATTTATGTTCAAGGATAAATTTTCCGTATTTTATAAATAATTTCTACGGAAATTTTAATTAATTGAGTTTACCGAAAATCGGACAACGAATCAGGAAATAAACAAAAAATGAATCAAAAAAGTTTCACCAAACCATCAATCTTCCCCAAAGCTCTTGGTATGCAAAGGATGGTTCACTGCAACTGAAAAAACCAAAAATTTCAAAAATTCGGCAAAAACTCACATTCCAAACAAAACGCAGTCAAAAAAGACGTAAAATATGATCTCAAAAATTAAGTTCAAAAATCATTAAAACTTTTTTTGACGTTTTCATTTTCGCTATGATCTCATTTATTTCTGAAGACGTGATGATATATAATGCATATTACAATTTACATTTCAATACTTCCTGTCTTTTCTGGCACCTACATGACTGCTCGCTTTTTTTATGGACTATCGAGAATTGCAGAATTTGCAGACAGAATTTCTATTTACTTTAGACTGTGCCAAGGATTATTGATCGAGCAAGGATTGAAATAAAATTTTTTTAAAATAATATTTTGATTATGTGAGAGTGACGTCACCTTAAAAAAATGCAATCCTTTTTTTCCACAATCCTTGTCGATCACGTAACTATTTTTGCAGAAATGTCCATAAAACCGTGAAATACTGCCGTAATTATCCTTAAAGGCTGCAACCTTGACCTCCTTTGCCATTCCACCGTCTCATCCTTCAGCTCCCTACATTAAAACCATCAACCGACTCGCCAACATATTCATTCTGTGTGCCTATTACACACAGTATAAAATACTTGCTTCATGTAATCCATTTAAAAATGAATTAATTTTGTGCACACAGAAAGCTTTTTTTAAGCAGCAAAATGAAACATGCAAAATTGTTGGAGAAAATAATATTTCACAAATAATGTTGGAAATTAATATAATGTGAGATAATATGAGCAGAACTCACTTGGTGTCAGAAATTTTCGATATTGTATCTGGTTAATTTTCATTTTGTGACATTTCGTGTGTACTTTTTTGTAATTTATTGTGTTTGGGATAATTTCTGGGAAAAATTAATTTAATGTGATCACATTTGAATTTGAACAATTTGAACATGAATATAACATTTTCTGCCTTGTTGGGTGAGCTTTCTTGTGGGATGGTTTGCGGCTGTTTTTGGCAGTTATCAACTTTTTGAGGTTAAAGGGTGTGTTTTGGTCGGGAGATGATGATTTTATGTTTTTTTCAAGTTTTGCATGAAAATCGATAATTTTATTAGTTTTTAATATTTTTTTGAAGGATTTTTGAAAATTTAATGACTAGCAACTATTTGAGAAAATGTTTGGAAAAATCTTTCAAATAAATTTTCAATGTACTAAATAATTTCTAAATTTAGGTCAGCCAACCTTTGAATAATGCACAACAATACCTCACCAAGAATTTTTACGGTTTCATTATTAACATTATTGGAGTTTTTATGTTTTCCTCGAAATAACACAGAATCTACTCGGAAATTACGAAAAATTACACAATAACAACTCGAAATGTAAATATTGGTATTGAAATTTCTTCTTATAAATATTGTTTTTTAAAGTATAAATACCGCAGTAGCCCGCGCTGAAAGAAATTTGAAAAGAATTTTGATCTCGATCGCGTATTGACAAATTATTTTTAAATCTTTTCTAATTTATTGATAAAGACATCAGACAATTTGTTTTTGAAGCAAATTTATTATTTTGATAGATTTTGTTGATTTTTGCGAGCTTGCCGAGTTTCTTGATTTTTTTGGTACATTTCAGTTTTTTGAATGATTTTTCCTGCTGCAGAGTAAAAATAAATTAAATATTTAAGAAAAGATTTTTGAAAATTTTTTGAAATGCTGTCTTTTGAATTATTTCTGTTAAAACTTGCTCACATGAGGAAACATTTTTGTATATTTTTTTATTAATTTTTTTTTTTTTGTGAATTACGAAATTTGTTAGTTTTTGCTATAATTTAAGTATAAATATCAAGAAGAAATAATTTCATAGCAAACTTCTACTTACCATAAATGTTTGAGCATGTTTATCTTTAGGTTAAAAATCCTTTTTTTATTCGCCAATTTGCTCAAAAATCCCAAAACTAAATTTTTTCTCAAGTTTTTTCACTTGTTACCAATAAAACAAGCTAAAACTACCTTAAAAGTCAAACCAAGTTGAAGGTCGAGAAAATCAGCCAACCGATAACACTAACGAATATTAATAAATTTGTCAAATATCTTAAAAGTTCTCATGAACTCAGGGCATATCTCTAACATTATCCAAGTAGTTGGTCACGCCATCTGGTCTTTATTACACCGAGTGTGTAAAACTCGTGTAAATTGCGCGTAAACCAAGAAAAATTACGAGAAGTGTGTCCGCCAATTGAATAAATTATAAAGGGGTTGACTTTCTTTATGTTACTTTTCTTACTATTTGGAAAATAAGATAAAATTAGTTTATTACATAAAATTGATCAATGAGCGTTCTGTAAAAAAATTTAAAAGATTCGAGACACAGAAAGTGAACCCGAAAAATCAAAACAGTTTAATTAAATTAAATTAATTTAATATACAGAGCCAACATTGTTTTGTGGATAAATTTTGATATTTTCTCAAGTACCGCATGAATATTCTAAATATTATGATATTTTGAAATTACATTCAATTTTGTCACAATTTTGTTATTAAAATATTCAGCGCTTTGGCTAATGAAATTGCGCGAGCGTTTATCGCATTAAAATAGCGAGAAATGAAGGCAAACGCATTAAAGTGTTCCAAATGCACAATAAACTGCCATTTTGCTGCACATTTTTCCCAAAAGCAGTTTAATTTAATGAACAATATTTAACATTATTTAATATGAATTATTTTATGGAAATATCTTATTTTTAAGAAATATGGAGATATGAAAATTTATTGAAGTTGCAAAGGTGTTGGTGTGTGCCAATTTTGCCCAAGAGATTTTTCAATTAATTTTAATTATTTTACAGTTTTTACACAGTAAAAGACTGAAATTTCATCTGGATTATGCGGTAGTCTGGAAATTTTTTGATATGCAATTTTGTATTCATCAAGCTTGAAAGGAATTTTATAAGGAGAAATGTTGTCGGATGCTTTATTTGGTTGGTTAATGAGGTTTTATTTCATAATTTACTGAAAGCCAGAAGAGTTTTCATTTAATAACGCGCAGTTGGGCTACAATCCAGTCTTTGATGATTGCTGACATTTCCTTTGAGATGAGAAGGTTGTAGCTTGAATTAAATGTAGAAAAGCTTTTCTGGTCGTCCTCATGTTAATATTTGAATTTGAATGAAAAGAAAATTTTACAGTAGAAAACCTTCTTTGTCGCTACAGCGCCCCCAACAGTTGTTTTATGCAACAAAAAACATCGTTTATCTTCGTGAAAGTTCGTCAAACTTCAATTTTAGTCGATTTTAAGCCCCAGTTACAACTATTTAAGAGTTAAAGATCTTAAATATCTTATTCTTAATTCCCACTTTCCAAGAAAAGTCATAATATCTCAATCTATGATATCAATTTACTCTTCCTGTATTATTCTATCGCTGTACGCTACTGTAGCTCAATCCAACCTAGCAATATTGACAGAAACTCAACAAATTCCAGCTTTTAAAGCTCTTTGTATACAACTAATTGGATTTGCAGTGAAATTCAATCATAAATGCTCCCCTTCTCATGTACAAAATGTAAATTTTCCAAGGACTTTATTTAGCACTTATAGAGCTCTAGAGTAAGCAAAATGCCTTGGCATGCTTGTGTGGAGGCTTGTTGAGCTCCCGCACTCCAAAATGCATTAGCTGCGCGAATTATCTGGGATTTCTGAAGAGGCCTTGAGGTCTTTTTTCGGCAAATTTGCTGGAATTAATTTTGTATGAGTTTAATGAATTTTTATGAATTTCCTGAAATTTATGAAAACATTATTTACATTTGAATAATTCCGAACTGATTTAATAAAAAATGCTAAAATACAAAAATACAGAAAATTTATGAAAATACAGCAAAAATACAACAAAACGAGAAAATTGCCGGAAAACTCTGAAAATGCTAAATCACTGTACAGATCGCCGGGTACAAAGGAAGCGATTATGGCTGTTTAATTAGCCAATTAATTGTTTAATTTATTTTTTCGCGAGATTTCTTAGATTAGTGCGCTAAGAGTCGTGGAAAATAAATATTTAGCTGGGAAGTGTTTGCGGTGTGAACCGTTTTGTTTGTTGCCAGATTTATGTGGTAAAACAGTGTTTTTCATAATTGTGGACACTGTTTGAAAAAAATTGTAATTTTGAATTTTTTTTTTTTTTAGTGAAAATTTAAACACTGTTGAGCAAATTTTGGTTAAACAATAAAAATTCTTTTTCTAAAATCTCTAAAAACTTTTCCACAGTGCCTCATTCCCTATTTCTTTCAACGAAACGCATAAATCTGCCACTTAAACTTAACGTTCCATTAATTAGAACCACCACTTGTTGTTCAGAATACCAAACACACGATATTGCGATCACTAAAGCACGATGAGCCGCGCCTCGAGTAATTGTTTTAAATCACCGCCAGATGCAGGCGCTTAAGATCTAAGCGCACCAAAGTGTTTTTCGCTTTTTCTTCTAGCAAAAACTTTTTCCCGCTTGTTGAACCAAATACAACACAAAACAGCAGCAGCAAGAAAAACATAAAAGTTGAGAAGAACAGCAACAAAACTCAGAAATAACAGAAAATATAACGAGAAACAGCCAAATTTATTGGCAGCTTGGCAAAAGTTTTTTTTTGTGGATTTTTGTGAATTCAGAAAAATGCAAAAAAAATTCACGAGAACTTGGAATTGTTCGCAAACTCGCTTAAATAAATTTGGAGGAGAAGACAATATGAATTGCCTCTTCGAATTTTAATTTCAGAGGAAATGTTATTCATTTATGAGTAAAATTTCCGGTCTTTTGCATCGCATCAGCGCCATTTTTTTAATGGAAAATTTGATTGCCACGGATTTTTTTATTAAATATAATTCGTCAATTCCAAGAATTTGTTTTGAATATTTGAAAAGTCTCCAAAAAAATTTAGTTTCTGGTTAAAATTGGCGCTGTTGTGATGTAGAAGATTTTTTTGTCAAATTTCTTGAGATCTAAAAATGTTGGCGCTAAAGAGACTAAAAAGAATTTAGAATATTGTATTAAATGTCTAAATGTCAATCCCCCCTGAAAAGCATCAGAAAAGTATCAAAGCTCAAAACGGTGGAATATTTTGGTATAAAAGATTGCAACTTGAGTTACCGGAGGCTCTTGCTGCTTCCCCCTGATACACTGTGATATATAGTGATACATTGATACACAAAGCCATAATCCTCCAAGATGATTGTTGTTGCCTTGCTTAGTTGCTTGCGCTTGGGCTGATCTCTAATGATGGCACAATAACAAGAGCTATAAGGTAAACTTTTTTACACAGAAGCGTTCCGCCAACTTGTTGGGCTGTTGTGATGTTGTGATGTTTTGCTGTTTTGGCTTGAATTCGATTTTTTTGCCGAGCTGCCGGGAAAATGTTTTTTAGGCAACATTTATGTTTTATGCATCAATGTTTCCACTGAATAGCTTTGGCAGAAGATTCAATGGATTTGTTTGGGTAAAAGATGTAAGGGGGAGGTAATTGGTAAGAAGGTTAAGGTCAGTTGAGTGCTAATGGATTTCAAGAGGGTTTTATTCAGATTTCGAGGTTATTTTGGATGTATTGGTGTTGGGGCAAGAATGGGAAAATAAATTGGGACAAAAAATTCAAGTACTTTAAGTTTTCTTTGAATTTAAAAAATTTTTTTCACACAACACTACCCCCTCATCCGAACATCCTGAACATTAAACAGTACTTCCAATAAATTATGATTTTTCTTGTTCGCCCCGAATAATTTTCGAGTAGATAACTTTTGCCTTCGCATTTTATTATTCTCATATGTTTAGTGAAGCTATTTTCCTTTTGTTTTTTGATTGCCCAAGATCACTGACTATACAGCGAAAACAGTGAGCAGAGCATTAATATGTAACTATGTAGATGGGAAAAGTAAGAACGCAGCAGAAGGTTTTTGTGCGCCAGTTTCAATAATCCACACATCAATTATTTATTTATACGAGCTTCCTCCAATTTCCCAATTTATTTCATCTGATACAATGATGTCTTATACGATGCTTGGTATTGGAAACTCTTTTCGAGCAGTTTGCCGTGTCTTCAGTGTTGTGCAATTGATTTATTGATTATCTGGCAAAACTTTTATTCATTCTATTGGTACTCTGAGCTCAAAGAAAGTACAAACTTTGTTGTTTTGCATGGAAATCTTTCTCAACTTTGCGCTTCAACTGTTTTTTCTCGCATTTTTCGGGTTTCCCGAATCATCTTCTTCAAGTATTTTGTGAGTTGCTTTATGTTTTCAGTCAGTAAAGTTGCAGAAGATGAAGTATCTTTCAATTTTGAGCTATCTGTGCGCTATCTTTTAATAAATTTGCTAGCAATTTGGTTGATGGTTTGACTGGCTTTTGAATAATTAATGCAAGTTGGGCTTAAAAAGGATCCAAAATTTAATTAAACTTTTTTTGGTAAGGGTAGGGTTGGGTTTTTGAGCTTTATTCGTTATTAATGAAGTTTTGAGTTTTTCGGGTGGGGCAATTAGATCTCGGAATTGTATAATTTTTAATCTTTTTTAAGGCAAAATAAAATCCCGGGAAACAAATCCTTAGATGAAATTTGTCCAAAAATGATTTCACAACATATTTCCATTTAAAACTCCATAATTCATAAATTTCGTCCGAGAAATTAATTCCACTTCAACTGTTGCTTCCAAATGCCAAATACTCAAGCAACTGGCATATTTCTCACATTTCTGCTGGCCAGCTCTCGAATCACTATCTAAAGTACTTCTAGACGTATACATTTCTTGAATGTATTGCTGATATTACAGATTGAGCATATATTACAATATTATGTACATACAGCTCATATGCGGGTAAAAGACTATAAAGTACGATAAAATATCAAAGTATCAAAGTAGAACATAACCACCTGTAAGCTCGGTAACTTGCCCCTCACACCCCCAACTACATTAATGTTGTGAGAGTCCACCGAAAAAAAAAAAAAAAAATCATTATGTATAAATGTGACGCAACAGTTTTTCTCATGACAAAAACGAGTTGTGCATAAAATTTGAATACTTTTTCGATAAAGCCGAGGCTGACTAATTTATGGGCTCGCTTATTCATGCGAGGGACTGAGGACTTTGGATTGCCGTGTTAGCTGGCTCGGCTAAGTGTATTAAGTTCTAGTTTTTGAAAAGCATGAAGCGAGTGATATTGAATGAAACTTGGTGGAGGATGATTGCAGTTCGTGCTTGGACTTTCAAATTGGGGTTTTTGGAAAGTCGAATTAAGGACTTTGTGATATGCTTTGGAGACTTTATTTTTGGGGGTGCAGAATTGAAAATGAATGATAAAAAGTCAACTGGAGGACGTTTGCAGGGAAAGGGTTTGGATTTATTGGAGATCAGATTTATTTATGGAAGGTTTTGGGGTTTTATTGTCTGTTATGGTGTGAGCTGATGAATAATGGAAACTATTTTAAACAGTTCTTTAGAACAGGTTATAAAATAAATCATAGCGCATGATATGTTTGAGTAAGCTTTGACACTTTTTTGCAAATAAATTGAAAAATTTAATTTGTCGGTCGATTTTTTATAATAGGAATTTTCTCGGAATGTGCAGAGTATAATAAAAGTACATGATGAAACAAATCAAATTATTATTTAAAAGCTTTAAATGGAAGCACTCGTAATAAATCAAATGAAATATTGCATCATTGTTATGACTATTCGACCTTTCTGTCTGAATGAATAATTCAAATTTGATTAAAAATGTACAAACTAATTCTTTATGATATAAATTCTATAAATAAAATTCAATTTATCATGAAATTACCTTCAAATCCGCACCATTTCTCCAACAAAAATCCCTTCTTGAGCTAAAAGTACACAATATTAATCCCAAATGAGATGCTTTTGAATCTGAAAAACATGTAATAAACTGGCCCGAGATGAATGTGGGCTGTGGTGCTCGTTCCTCTCGATCGGGCCATATTTAAAATATTTCCATGTTATTAAAAAGGTCAAAACAGCCAACAAACCTCTTCGGGCTTCTACTTGTGTGTACGTTAAAATTTATGTTTGCGGCTGCTCTTTCGTTGGTTCTGATTAATTAACCCTTGGAGAGTTGCTGGACTGGATTTGCGACAAAGATGATTTTAATTGTGACACTGTAAAAATGAAACTGCTTAAATTGAATCAAAATTTCATACCAAAATTTATAATTCTAATCTGTATAAACTCAATTCTACAGTAATTTAATGGCAGCTGTCAAAGTAAAATTAAATAAATAAAACTAAATTTGATAAATTTGACACCTGTCAAAACACAATCTAATCATTTCGCCACAATTTTCCTTTCAATTTACGCTATCAAAACCTTTTTCCGTCAAATTCTAGAATATCTTATGAAAATCATAAAATTGCGATAAAATTGCCAGAAATGTCTCACATAAGCGACTTTAAAGGATAAATAGATTTAAACCGTCAAGCAAATCCATGAAATTGAAAGTGCAAAACAAAATCACAAATAATCAATAAAAAGAAGTCGTTCGTTTGATCTTTTCAGTTCATTAATATGATCGCATGACCATAACCAAATGGCTCTTGCCTGCTGCTTTCATTACTTACCCACAGTAATTGGTATCTTGCGTGGATTTGGGCAAACCACAACCGAAATCACAAATTGCTCAATTACTTTGCCGGCATGTACAATGGCATCAGGCAACTCCCATGCAGACAATATAGCACCATGTCAGATGGCTCGGTTTCTCTTTCTTTTTACGTATTTTATGCAAATTGACTTTTTTTCCGTGTTTTCTTACATTTTTAGACTTTTTACGATTTTTTTCTTTCTTGCTTTCTGGATGGTTTAAGAGACTTCTTTTTTTTTTGGTAGAAAATTGCAAGTAGAAAGCGCCAAGATGAATGACAAAAGACGCTTTGCGCCTCTCGCGTCTTGTACAATGGAAATGCTTAGAAAATGAATAATTTGACGGGGTTTTTTCGGGTTCAAGTGGGAGGGTGAAGTTTTTGGGATATTTATCAAGTAAATGATTAATCAATGTTTTCATTATTAAATTGATCTAAAAAAACGGTAAAAGGTAGAAAAGAGTTTTTTAATGGTTTCATGAGAGTTTTCATGAAATTTAAATTAATGAGGGTGATTTCATGTCTTAAGAATCTGAATGAGAGATTAATCGAAATATGTTTTTTCCCCAAATTTATGTTTAAAAACATTTTTTGTTGAAGTTTTCTTGAATATTAAATTTTATTGTCGTTCAAATTTATTTTAAAATTTTTATTTTTATGTTTATTTTATTTTGGTAAATCTTTTTGATTAATCGACAGGTAAATTTTACTAAAAAATTATTTGAACATCGTTTCTCATAAAGAATCTAAATAAATCGATTGAATCTCCAAGAAATCCATTATATCACGCCACTGTAAAAATCGGGTCATCAATTACTTCTGGGACTTCATGATACAATTCTAGATCAGCTTTAATCACTGATTCTGATTTTGTACATGGTTTGCTCCCAAATGCCCTAAGATTTGAACAAATTGTATTTACATAAATCTTCCCAAAATTAAAATGGAAGCGCTTAACGATATCTTAAACTTTGATCCGACACTTTCATACTTTAATAGATCATTAGTTACATATTCATCAATCATTTGTGTAATTATCATGTTAATATTGCAATCATGTCATAAGATATTTATGAAAAAGCTCAAAATCACATCAAAAATGGCGATTTTTTGCAGAGATATTGAAAGTTCTAAAAATATTTAAAAATATTATGCGTTTCGCTCAGCACTTGAAGTATAATCAAAATCATTGCTATACTATTGAAGAATGTGTTGATTGTAGTTCTAGCGATAAGTTTAAGCTCTGTATTAAACTATAACAAAATTTATAAATCTACTTGCAAAACAAAAAAACCTAAAATTATACTTTAGTTGATATCTTTTTCACGGCGAAGTAAACTTTGAAGTAAACACAGGGTTGGGCCAAATCAATGGCGCCAATTTTCAAAAATATCCAAAAAACTTTTATTTTCTTTTTAGTTAATAACTTGCATAAAATATGATAAGACCTTGTAATTTCCTCATAAGACTACATAAATACAACAATAACAAATGCCTTTTGCGCTTTTATTACAACAAACAATGACTTTAACAAATTAAACAATCGCGCCACCTGAATTTCCCCAACCCTGTGTTTACTTCAAAGTTTACTTCGCCGTGAAAAAGATATCAACTGATGTATAGTTTTTGATTTTTTTTGTTTTGCAAGTAGATTGATAAATTTTGTAATAGTTTAATACAGAGCTTAAACTTATTGCTAGAACTACAATCAACACATTCTTCAATAGTATAGCAATGATTTTGATTATACTTCAAGTGCTGAGCGAAACGCATAATATTTTTAAATATTTTTAGAACTTTCAATATCTCTGCAAAAAATCGCCATTTTTGATGTGATTTTGAGCTTTTTCATAAATATCTTATGACATGATTGCAATATTAACATAATAATTACACAAATGATTGATGAATATGTAACTAATGATCTATTAAAGTATGAAAGTGTCGGATCAAAGTTTAAGATATCGTTAAGCGCTTCCATTTTAATTTTGGGAAGATTTATGTAAATACAATTTGTTCAAATCTTAGGGCATTTGAGAGCAAACCATGTACAAAATCAGAATCAGTGATCAAAGCTGATCTAGAATTGTATCATGAAGTCTCAGAAGTTTTCAGCTGAAGTGGCGTGTATTCATCGCTGAGCATGAAAATAATAGAATCACTCGCAATTGCCGTGTACATACGCATTCAACGTCAAATTATGCAAACACATCAGCCCAAATGAAGCATAAGCAGCTCGTCGAGATGTATTATTGGATTTAATTTGCTCGGCAGAGTTCGCTTTCTTACATTGCCATTGTGTTTGGCAAGCAATAAACTATATTATTATATTTAAAATTAAACACAATCCACGCTGGAGTAGGTTCTGTTGGATGATGAGATGGCTGGGAAATGTTTCGCACAACTCGTGGGAAATCAATTATTGATAGTGCCGTGAGTTGGTGGAGCTTCCGCATGCCTAGTTTTTGCTGAGACTCTCAAGGGAATCACTTGGCTGCGGATATTGATTGCGTTCGCTCCAGTTTTTCCTGCCTATGCCGTGTATTTATGTATTATTATATGTAGATTGTGCCCAGAAGGATGAATTTTCTTAATTAATTACACTGTTCGACAAATATAAACTTTTGGGGTTTTCATTATGAAAACGTTGTTTTCGATTGTTTTTCACACTGTGTGACAGAAAATCACACGTTATTTAGTTTAAAAGCAAAAACACAAAAATTTGTTAGTATTGATCATCAAACAAATTATTTTTGGACTGGGTAAAAAATTCTCTAAATAATTTTTTAGTTGATCTGCTTTGTTCTTGTTTTTGTGAACCAACTAATAAATTTAATACATTTTTGTGTGACAAAAAGTTTGTCGCCCTGTGTTACTCAGTGTAACTCGTAATAAGCTGTCCCCATCAACTTTGATTAAAATGTCTCCTCGCTCCAGTCATCTTAAAACAAAAGTCTTGGCAATAAAAGCGCTCACTGGTTGTATTTATTCTTGCTGGCTGCAAATTTACATGTCAGCCTTGAAAGAAGATGAAAGACGACACCATTAAAAGAGTTGACGTTGTTTGTGCGAGCACAACAGTGCCTAAAGAGTTTGCTTAAGCAAATTTTGTGCTGAGCTCTGTTGAATTTCACTAAAATCATAGATTGCTGGAGCAATTTACAGCAATTTGAGCCATTTTAGTAAATGTCAGCAAGTTGTAGGCGAAAAACGGTAAAGCAAAGCAGTTTTCAAGTTGCTGGAGTTGATACAGTTGATGGAAGGATGAAAAACAATAATTGGGGAAACTTGACTTGGATACTTTTGTTTTATTGTCAAGTTGCTGATGATTAATTATTCAGTGATAGTAAATAAAGCACTGTCACAATTTTAAAGCATATTTAAGAGCTTCATTTTTCTGTAGTATTCAAGCTGACATTTGACATTTGACAAGAATTCTTACTGTTTTTTCTGAAAACTTATCAAAAATTTTAAAGTTTTCATAATTATGTTCAATGTTGGATAAAATAAATAAAACAAAAACAAGAAAACATTTTTCCAACAGTGCCAAACAAAAAACTTCCAAGGTATCTCAAAAATTCCTTGAACCTTTTAAAATAATCAATTTTCTTACTCCTAAAAACCCAACTAAAATTTTACTACACAAAAAGTAATCACATATACAGTAGCCCAAATTGCTTCAGCTCACTGACTTTGCAACGACACGAAAGATAAAAATCGCCTTCCGCTTGATTAGCAGCCTCAAATTAGCACCCGCCTAACCACAATGTGATAACATATTACAGCATTTAAAACCACAAATACTCCGATTGTGGAAGGTAGTTGATTAATATATAATACTTGGATTATCTAACACTGGGTTATGATGTTCGACAAGTACTTGCAATGTAATTAGCAGGAAAAAGCTTATCACGTCAATTGTTTGGTAGTTTGAATAAAATCAACTTTTTTGTCGGGTGTTGGGATTTTTTGGCGTTCCGGCCAAAAAGTATAAAGTAAATTTTTTCTGAAAGCGCTTTGATTTCAAAGTAAGGTCAGATTTTATGGTTTTTTCATTCAATCGTTATAAAATCTTTTGAAATTTAAAGATTTCAAATGAGAAATTCTTTGAAAATATTTTCATCAAAAATGTTTCAGTTTTAAATTTTGAATGGTATGAAAAAAAGATCAACTTTTCGGAAAGATTCTTTTTGGTATTTTTAATTATTTCTGCCGATTTTCTAGTTCAAAAGAACCAACACAAACGACATTTTTTTTTTGCATTTTTTATAGCGATCTCTGTGACGTTATCGGCCAGCAATTCGGACTTAAATGTGATTAAATTGATTAAATTGATGGTAGCTAATGTTCTTCTTCTTGGTGCTGTTGGGACAGGAGCACTTGTGTGGCTGCCACATGAAATCCAGCTTAGCATAAATTTCCTTTTCCTTACAATTTATTTGTATAGATGTTGTGCGATTGTGTTGGAGACACATTTTTGTTGATATTGTTGTTGCTGAGAGAGGGTGATTGAGGAATTTTGATTCAAAATTATTTTTTGATGATCATTGAGCTTTTTTTTTTCACTTCTGTATTATTAAATTTACTTGAATTTTGCTGGGAAAGGGAAATTATGCGAAAATATCGGAAATTTAAGTTTAGGACTAAAATGTTGAAGGGTCTTTTTGTGTGAAAGAGATGGGCTAATATTAAAGCTGAGGATGGACTAGAAAAAATATTTTACTAGCTTTTTAAGCTAATTTTCGTAGAATTTAGGAAAATCACACAAATCCCTTAAAAACTAACCTCAAAAACCGCCCCTCACTCCATCTTCCATACATTATCTCTGAATTCTACAGAACAAACAGATTAATCAGCCTCTCATTTAAATCTCCTTATCTAACACAATAATTTTAATTCACGCTTTACATGCAACCGAAATTACCATTAAAACCCATTAAAGTCATTAGACTCATTAAAAGTCATTAAAGACTAATTAAATTATTATCAGAAAACACCGGAAAATACAGAGTAACATAAAAAGGCAAACACAAATTTACCCAATTTAGCTAATAAATCCAATTTGTGTTGGAATTTGCTAATTTATTACACATTCATTAATCCCCTCTATAATTTGAAAAATGAGTTATGTGGGAAAACTACAAGAAAAAAAGTTTTCTATAAGAATTGGAGAATCTGAGTCACTGGCAAAACATCTCTCATCTGGTGTAATGGAGCACGTTCCATAATTAAAAGGCATTTTAATTTGTTGCTGAGAATGCTTGTTGTGCTTGTTGGCTTTAATTAAATGGTTATTGTCTTAATAAACTTGATTAAGCTGATAAAGTTCATAAAGTTAATAAAGTGAGATATGAGAGTGCGATTATTAATTGTCAGGGTGGCCTTAGAAGCTTTTGAGTCGTTAAGCTTTGAACGAATAATGTGAACAAAAAGTACAAAAAATTAGAAAAGGTGTGTCTTTCTTTAAAAAAATGGTGATATTTAAGATATTAAGAATATTCGGGCGATTCAGGTGACTTTTCCTTAAAAATTGATTCCGAAAAGGAAACTTTTAAAAGGGTCTGCTTAAAATTAACACCAAAAAAAGGTTCCTCCATGTAATTAAAGCTCGACACTCGCAGCTATTGTTCCTTAATTCCCTGTTATCGGCTGCCACTCGAAGGTGCACATAATTACTCGAATGGTGTTGCTATTGTTACTTTATGCCAGTTTTAGTTGTTGCTTTGTTCTTTAATGGCAATAAATAGCTTGCAAATTAGGCTAATGAAATTAAGGCACGTGAAATGTTGCGATGGACGTAAATTTGTAAGAGCATGATGGAAAAAGTAGAGGAAAGAAAATAGGGAAAACATTGATACACTGTTGTTGCGTATTTGCTTGTTTTAGCGAATTTTTTTGAATTTTTTTGAAAGCTCACATTTTTATTTTTTATTTTTTTGATATTTTTAAGGAAAATCAATGAAAGTTTGTCCTTGAAAGCTTTTAAAAACTCCTCCTAACAGTGTACACTTCCTCTCACAGCCTCACCATACATAATAAATAACTATCCGCAGCAAGGCTCTTCCAGCAACACAATGGAAATAAATTAGACTTCCCAAACGAGAATTGATTTATTCTATAAATAAGCTCGCCAAGCAAAACTAAAAATTTGCACAAAAACTGGGGAAAATGAGAAAGTAAGAGCAAAATATGTAACATTTGCCGTATTTTTACCTGCAAAGAACATGAAGCTAAAAAGAGTTGTAATTTTTATTATGATATTTTGTTGTAAAATTTCTATATATTCCTCGTGTATTGTTCTTGAGACTTTTGTTGCTTTGTTTTACTGAATATATTGCCAATGTGCTGTGTATATTGTTATGCTCGTAAATGCTTGGGATGCAAAGTATGAAGAAGTTTTATTAAGGACGAAAGCTCTGGAAAAGGATGTCAAAGTTTTGTTTGCCTTTTTACGAGCTGTTGCTTTTGTTGCAAGAATCTTGATGAAAATTGTAATAGTATGCTACTGGAATTGTGAATTTTTTAGGAATGGTGGGCGGGGGAAGGATAGTTAATTGTTTTTCGGGGTATTGTGGAGGCGTCTTGAATTTTAATGATTTAACTTTTGAAATTTTCCTAAAAACACTTAAAAGGCCCAAAGCTCCACATTGAATTTTAAGTGAAAACTGTCAAAGTAATAAAATGGATTCTCAAGTAAAAAACATTGAAATGTCTCTCCCCTTATCCAAAATACAATAAAAATCCCAAATATCGTAAAAGTTCACAACAAAGTCACCAACAGAAATAACATAGTTCTTTCTCCCCTTGACAGCCGTAAAGTTAGCTCACCAAATGATCTTCGTTGCATATTTTATGACCTTTACAGCAAATATTTGAACTTTAGCTGGAAAATTCGCCAAAAAAGTTCCACAGAGTTACAACCAACTCAAATATTGCGAGCAATTCGGAGAATCAGTTAAAATGTTGTACAAAAGCAATATGCAAACTCTTCCTGCTCGACGATTGAATGTGTACACTATGTAGGTAAAGTACGACCATCCATATGTCTGCAAATATCAAGCACAATTGTATACACAATAGAAAGGAATGAAAGCTCCACATTCCGTTTGTTCTGTAAATTCCGTACATAATGCGCTCCCTTCAATTTGTTTAAACAGTTCAATTTGGTTGAATACGAAATGTTCGAATCGTTGAAATAGGAGCAGGATCGTACATATGGTGGAGCGTATTTCATGCCGTTTTTGTGCTTTTTGTGCCGCCTTTGTTGGGAGAATCGTGTGTGTGTTTCGAGGATGATATGGAGCTTTGAAGGGGCGACAGCAAAAGGAAGTGAGACTGTTGATACTTTTTTGGGGTTTATCTGGGATTATTTGGATTACATATTGAATTTGAACTTTGAAGCGAAAAATTTTTGGGGGAGAACTAGACAAACATTTATTTGAACCTTTCAGCTGTTTTGAGGTTGGCTTTTCCTCAGAGACAACACGAGGTTTTTGACTTTTAACCTTCTAAATTACCCTCGTCTTTTCTAATTTAACCAAATTTAAGCAAATTTGAACATTATGTAAAGGATGTTAAGCTTTGCATAATATGTCAAAACAGTCGATAGTATTAAATAACATATTAAATTATAAAAACACATGGTATGTTAAATAACCTTCAAATTGCCTGTAAGTCTCGAATCAAATTGATTTTGAATCAAGCTGTTTCAAATGAGAAAGGTCAAGAACAAGAAAATTAGACTCCAATTTACTCTAAAAGGATAGTAAACATGTGAATTTAACAATTTATCAAAAATCACGTGCAATCATTAAAAAAGTGGAAAAACTTTGATTTTCAAAAATCGGATGTATTGAATATCCAATTATATTTAAAAAATACGTGGAATATGTTTATTCTTCAACAAGATCTCATATTACACAAAACGAATCATTAAATTGAATATTGAGTAAAAAAGGTACCAATAGATGGCACTGCCTCAAAAAATCCTATCCTACCAATTTGAAATTTTGTATGGGAAAAGTTGGGAAAAAATGGGAAAAAATTAATAACTTCTCAAAACGTATTTGAATCGAACTGCAAATGCTTTTCCAACAAAAAGAGGTATTTCTACACAAAAAAAAAATATGAAACCAAAAAAAATAGTTAGTCCGCTGAACAATCTTTTCATTTGAAATTGGGTGCTTCCGAAAATATTTTGGCCGACAAAAAAGCTTTTAACAAAAAAATTTCTAGTTGTCGGAAAATTCTGAAAATTTGTATTCTAGTCTAAAAGTGGACCAATATTAAGGAAATGACGTCACCGAAATTTTTTGTCCACTCACTTCCGGTTTGATAAGGGGTCGATAAAAACTGCGTTTAAAAATCAACCTTTTTACGGATCTTCCCAAAAATTCATATAAATAATCTTTATTAAATTCACTTTTTAAAAAAATTCAAAAAATTCGAAAATTCAAGATGGCTGACAAAATAACGGTCGAAAAATTATTTAACCTCAAATTTTTCAAATTTTCAATTTTTTTATTTAAATTTTAAATTTTTTTTCAAAAAGCCTCAAATGTCAGCTTTCCATAAAAAAAAAGTTTTTTGAAAAATATTAAGTGAAATGGGAGATATCAGCTTTGAAGCTAGGCAAGACTAAAATTGGCGCCCAAGATGAAGGAATTGGTCGATTTTGCTGAAAATTTGTAAATTACTTCTGGTAATACTCATGTAAAAAAAAAGTATAAAAATTTTGACCAAACAAAATTCCTCCATCTTGGGCGACAGTTTTAGTCTTGCCTAGCTTCCCAGCTGATATCTCCCATTTTCCTTCATATTTTTCAAAAAACTTTTTTTTCCTGGAAAGCTGACATTTGAAGCTTTTTGAAAAAAAATTTAAAATTTAATTAAAAAAATTTGAAATTTGAAAAATTTGAGGTTAAAAAATTTTTTGACCGTTATTTTGTCAGCCATCTTGAATTTTCGAATTTTTTGAATTTTTTTAAAAAGTAAATTTAATAAACATTATTTATATCAATTTTTGGAATGATCCGAAAAAGGGTTGATTTTAAAAAGCAGTTTTTATCGACCCCTTATCAAACCGGAAATGAGTGGACAAAAAATTTCGGTGACGTCATTTCCTTAATATTGGTCCATTTTTAGACTAGAATACAAATTTTCAGAATTTTCCGACAACTTGAAATTTTTTTGTTAAAAGCTTTTTTGTCGGCCAAAATATTCTCGGAACCACCCAATTTCAAATGAAAAGTTTGTTCAGCGGAATAACTATTTTTTTTGGTTTCATATTTTTTTTATGTGAAGAAATACCTCTTTTTGTTAGACGAGCATTTGCAGTCCGATTCAATCACGTTTTAAGAAGTTATTAATTTTTTCCCGACTTTTCCTGATTTTTCCCATACAAAATATTAAATTGGTAGGACAGGATGAGTTTTGCATACATTTAGGCGATTTTTGAAACTCGGCCATTTACAGAATATCGATGAATATGACAAATAAAACAGGAATCATCCAAAGAATTCACGTGTGTAGCTTGAAGCTTTTCAGGTGAACCGTGAAGTTGGCAACAATTCAAACATTAATCAACTCTGTTTACATCTAGCCAACAAGCCTTTGAATTCTGATACATTTTCAATAAACCGAGCCAACAAAAGACAAAGTAGACACATTGTCATCCTCCTCCTTCCTCCAGCACTCTATTTGAATAGCCTGATTACTCAGAAACCACTAAATATACATTGATTACACTGAGTACACCAAAAAGCACTAAAAAGCACTAAAAACAGCCTAAAGCGCAAATCAACTAGCTGCCTTATATTTTTGCTATTTTATTTCGTGTCGAACATCGAAACATAGCTCGACTCCTTGTGACTTGTTTGACGACACAAAAACACAAAATTAATGGCATGTTTATTCAAACAAACGAAGCAAAAAACTAAATGAGAAAAGCATGAAAAATAATATCACAGAAGCGTTCGAGATTATTGATTAAGGGACTGTAGGTTGGGGGCTCAGAAACATTGTTCGTGATTAGTCAAAGACGTCTGGCCAACTAAGATAAGTCAAGATTTGACAAATTGATTCACAAGCGTCCACTGACCTTTCTATTGTTTTATTTTTATGTTAGTTTGAGATAAGTAAGCACTTTTGTCTTTTGGATTTATTTCTTTTGGGAAAGCTTTTTCGGTGCTTTAAAGCTCCTTTCAATTATCTTCTGTTTTGGATATTTTATAGACATTTTATTATTGTTGTCGTATTTTGTGTTTTGTATATTTATGGATAGAATATCAAAGTAATTGAATGCTTTGTTCAAACATTTAGTGATTTAGCATTCTCGTAAATCCCGGACTTTGTTCCGTTTTTGTTGTATTATCTTCTTTTGCACCAAATTTCTGATAATATTTTGTGGCTTGTAGGGGAAGATTTTGGATTTATTGGGATTACAAATATTGTAAGTTATTTTAGGATACTTAAGGACGCTTTACTGTGTTTTATTTAAAGCTGGGCTCTTTCGGCCTTTAAAGATTTAATTGCTTTTTACAAGAGACTTTTAGGGGATTTGGTTGAAATTGTATTTTGGACTTGTGTGACGTCATTGTGAGCAGTTTGTATTGAACATGTTTGGGGTCTATTGAATAGGTGCGTGTGGATCGTTTAATAATTGTAACTATGGTAAAATCTACGAATTGCGTTTCTAAGTCTTTGAAGATGTTTCGAGGATTTCTTAGAAAATTATTTTTACAAGTTCTTAAGATAAAAGAAAAAATACAGATTATCCTTAATTTACCTTTAACTTCATCCTTGCTCCACAAATCAAAACAAGTAAACAACAAACGCCCACTTGACAACTCCCAAAACCTTCCCAAACTCATAATCTAGCAAATAAAATCATCCAGCAACGACAATAAACAATTTCACCACTTTCTTGGCATTCAAATTCAATTCCAAGAAGTCACTAAACTTTTTGCACGTCGCTTGGCACATCATTTTTTTGGCAGTCAATTTGCAGTCAAAGGTGAATCGTATTTACATTTTACGTCTTTGCATAATAAATTTGATGAATTACTTGAAATGTGAAGAGCAGAAAAATGTAAACAACAAGGTTGAGATTGCTCAGGCAAGTGTCAACGTTGGTTATTTAGTATTTAGGGCAAAAGTGCCATACATTGCGAATTAAGTTACAATGATAAAAATAATTTTGATAAATTTTACTTTGTGCCATTAATGCACAGCCGAAGGTCGGGAAAACCATTTTTCCATAAATTTGTAAATTGTTTAATTCCTTCAAAAACTGACAGACTGACATTAAAATAAAAACATTAGCCATTTCTTTAATATTCCTATTAAATCGAAAAATTGTCGAAATGTTCAAAAAGCTTATAAAGCTCAAAAAACTCAAGCCGGCAAAGTAATTTTCATTTGCCATGTTTTTCCTTATTTTTCATATTTTCTTATTATTTCATCTTTGTGCCAAATAAAAGTAGGATTTGTGCGTTGAGCGAAATTGATTACTCGGAATTTTTTATTTTTCCTACAAAATTTCACAAAACTCTTCAGCATTTCACAAAAAATATGACAAATATAAAATTATGAGGAATTTGATGGTAATTATACTCGTAGGGATCAAAAGATTTCTTTGGTAGCTGCTTGTTGCTTGGTGGGAGGCTTTAAATTTTGTACGACTACTTAGCGTAGGTTTTTGCTGTGGAGGAGCCGCAGTGATGACAATGAACGCAATTTGCAATGTGTTGATTGATTTTTTTAAACTGTACAAGTCTGGGGGTTGAGAAAATGTGTAGGATTCGAATTTAGTCCTTTTTATGGAGATCCTGACATTTAAAGGTTAATCGTTAAAATAATGGATTTGTCTGAGTGGTTTAAAGTACAAATAAACGTTTTCTAAACACAAATCGCTTTAAAGTTAGCGTTTTTCTCTCTGAGTATAGATTTGCCAAGGTCTTAGCAAAACTCGTCCAAAACCGTTTCGAAAACTTTTTCTTTGATTAAAAAAGTATTTAAGATAACTTTCAAAGTAACAAAGGAACAAAGTAATAAAGCACTTCTTGTCACAACTCTCTAAAGATTTAATTCCCGAATCCAGTTTGAACTCAGGTCTTGAATAATTTAATGATTTCAAAATTCAAATACATGTTAGATGGCTTTGAGCGTTGAGACATTTGAAATATTTAAAACCTTCAAAAACTCGAAAACTCACAAATTTTAATATCAAATTATTTTAGAAGAAGAAAGTAATATTAAGTTACTGAAATTTTATTCATATTTTAGCTTATGAGAGTATCAAAGTATTCCAAGAATCTTCTAATGACTTGAAATACTTTAAGCTTACAAAAGAAATGAGAATTAGCAACTCACAAGATTCCTTTTCACTCCCGAAAGAATTCATTAATAAATAATTCATCAAATATTTCCATAAAAACAATTTTTTGTTCCACTTCATCAACAAAACGAGTAAAACTTACTTAATTAACTACATCTTGTACACTTTGTAATAATAGAAAATAGAAAATTTGCTGGCTGGGAAATTTCGCGCAAAAATCCTTGAGAGCAACAGCTAAGAAATAAGCAAAATATTTGAGTGCAAAGTAATAAAAGCAATGAATCTCAATTACAAATATTTTTGAAGTTGGTTTAATGGCGGGTTGGAGTGCTGTAGGTGGAGTGTGATTTATTGATTTATTGTTGTAAATTTCTTTGAGTGAAATTTAGAGCCGATTTTCATCATAATTAAGTAAAATGAATGCAAAGGACAGCCAGAAAATTTCTTAGAAAATTCCAAAAATATTTTTATTCATTGTTCTTCCCCCTTGCGCCTCGAAAAAAATCTTACTGGAAAACTTTATTAATATTTAACTTTCTAATTAATTCTAGGGGTTTCGGCAAGCAGGGCTTTCAGTGCCAAGGTAAATTGAGTGGAATTCCCCGCTCTCATTAAGCGGCTCCTAATTGTCTCTGTCAATTTCTTCCCCAACCCAACCCAACAAACAGTTTGCTCGTTCGTCGTCCACAAGCGTTGCCACGAGTATGTCACCTTTAAATGCCCGGGAGCCGACAAGGGCGCGGACTCTGATGTAAGTAGCTCTCTGATTTTAACCCCCAGATAGTTTTTATTGTGAATTTATGAAATATTTTAGTTTTTTTGTTGGATTATCAATCACTTTTTTGTTGTTGAGTTTTTTTTTTTGTTCGGTCGTGATTCAGAATCGTGATAAATTTTCAGCTTTTTGAACTTTTTCTGTACAGCTTTTTATAGCTGGGCAAAAGTTGAAGAGTTCCTGATTTTGTTTAGAGCGAATCTATGTCCGACCGGGTATTTCATCCATGTTTTAATTTGAAATGCAAATGACACATTTTTATCGTTTTCCGTTTCCAATTTGAAGAATAATTGCGAACTATGTTTTAATTAGTCTTGCAACATTTTTCATCGACATTAAACGGACACTAATACATATGCATTAATACCCCACACATTTACAGGGACGATTTTAATTTTAAGTTTTGATGGATTTTTTTAGTTAAGAGGGGTGGAAGATCGATGGAAATATTTTTTAAAATGAAAATTCATTAAAAGAATTATGGAGTACTTTTAAGAACTGTCGGTAAAATATTAACTCGATCATTCACCCCTCTCACAACAAAAAAAAAACATAAATATAACTCCGTTCAATGATAATAAATGACTTTAAACGGATAACTGGATGATGACAGAGTTAATTTTCAGCTCCATTCTAATCGAGCTCATGCTCAGCAGCTTGTCATACCTACGATATTGATATCATTAATATTTAATGCAAGCAGCTACAAATTTAGCGGCAATTTATAAAATTTAACAAAATAATATGCTACACAATTTACAAAATACTCGCAAAATACATAAAATGCGCGGAATTGCGTCTAATTGTTCTAGTAAATGGGATCAATTAATCCGCCTGTTGTTGAAGCATACTCTGTTGAGTGCTAGATTATTTATATCCCTGTAGGTATCTGGGTGAAATTTGGCTTTTATTTTCACGAATTTTGGGGAAAAAGCTCAAAAAGCTTAATTTCTGTTTTCTGCAGAATTTTCTTTTATTTAATCTTCAAAAAATGACAAAACCAAATTTCACCCAAAATTCCTCGAAATTAGGATTTCAACAATTATTCCTCACATTTAATCAAATTTCTGCCTTTTCCCATCTAATTAAGCTTTATCTTGGTACCAAGCACCGTCAAGCATGCTAAGCGCGTAAAATTTCCGCGAAAAATCAGACTCATTAATCTAATTGCTAATTAATTATTGATAGAGAGTGGAAATATTCAACAATGTCTTGAGCGCTCTTAAATGTTCGTAAATGTCTCGAACTGTTAAACATCGCGCCAATAACAACAGCCGAATAACAACAGCGAAAGTGCCGCAGGCTTCAAATTGATTGTGACATCTGGCAACACTTTTAATTACCCAAATTGATTACATGAATTTTGTGGCGCTTCCAATGAGAGAAATTTGTAAAGGAAAAAGCTTCTTTTTGTAAAGATGTTAAGTTTTTCTACGGGATTTGATGGAAGATGTTGAAAGTTTGAGGGAGGAGATTTTAAAAAGTCTATAACAAAGTTTTAATTGATGTTTATGTTTTGCGTATTTTTTTAAGGATTTGGATAATGGAAATTACAGCTGAAATGAGTTTCAAAGGATCTAAATGGGCGTAAATGTTTAAAATGTAAATTTTATTCATCAAAAACTTTTTTTTTGTTGAACATTGTTATTGTTTTTAAATGTTTTCTTAACATTTCAACAAACTCACAAAATGATTTTTTTTTTGCAAAACAGTTTAATTTTGAATAATCGGCCAATTTTCTAAAAAATTAAGAAAACCAAGGAAAATTCATAACTTTGAAGTTATTTTCAACAAAAAAGCAACAGTTGGCAGCAAACTTGTCTCATCCTAGACAAATTTTCCCTCCAGCGGACTTTTCCAAATTTATTCTCAAAAATTCAAAATAATGTCAAACACTGCCCAAACTTTGTCAAATATTTGTTTGTCTTCAATTATTTTTCCTGTGAATATTTCATGTGACAAATAGAACATGCCAAATGATGTGCAAACAGGTATAGCCTGTTGTGGGTGTTTTGGAGCTTCTATTATAACTGTTTGCTCAATTGTTTGTTTGGGCTGCCTTCCCGAGCCTTCATAGAAAGCATTTAATGACAAAATGTTTCATGTATTTTAATGATATATCTAGCGAATTTAATTAGCTGCAAACAAAAAGCTTTTCGGGGCTGTTTTGTGGGCAACACTGAAAATTACTTGAATTCACTGAAAATACATTGAAACATTAAAAAGCGATCAAACAACAGAACATTTCTATTCAATTTGACATTTTGTTAATGTGTAAATTTTGTAATTTGAACTGTTGGAACCAATTGAAGGTGGAAATTGAATAAATATTCATAGAAACCAATTCAGGGTGTTTCTGTTTGGATGTTTTTGGGAAATTTCGGCAAGTCCTTCTGTAAGCTCGATAAACTCCGACAAGGGCGATCGAAGAATTGAAGAATTGAGATATTAAAAATTCAAGGAAATTCGTTTTCATATTGAACTAATTGAATTGTCGATACTTTTGATTGATTTTTCAATTAAATTTATTGTTCATTGTGTTTATTGTTGTTGCAAGAGATGATTGAAGGTTGTTATTTGATTAAGCTTTGCCGTTTTGAGGTTAGAAGGGCACTTTTTTGAAGGGATTAGAGCTTTTTGTTTTTTTGTAAGATTTTTGAAGGCGGATTGGGTTTTTTGACTTTTGTTGAGTATTTAAGAAAGTTTTTCTAGATTTTGTTCGGTGTTAGAGCTTTTTAGAGCTTTTTAATTTTTAATAAAATAATTGCTTCAATGTTATCAAAGATGTTATCAAAGATTTGTCAAAATTGAAAAAATTCCAAACATTCCAAAAAATGGAAGTGAAAATGGGATGGTTTTGACTTTTATCTCAAATGAATATAAAAAATCTTTGTTGGTTCAATCAAGATTAAAGTTGTTGGTGTTTTGCTTTTAAGCCACATTTAATAGCATTTACGAAGTTTTTAATAAAAGGAATGGTTTTTTCACTATTTCCGAGAAATAAATTTGAAACCATTAAAAACAAATTTTCCATCAAAAAACAAAAGCCACATCAAATCGTTATTCCAAACCCGAAAAGCCCCAATAAACATACAAATTTCTACGAAACCAAGAACTCGGTAAAACATCAAAAATATCATTAAATATCACAAACATCAAAAAAATAACAAAACCATCAAAAGTATCAAAAATTATATCAAATTCAAGCTTTGAACATATTTACCATAAAACTCGATAAAAAGGCGAAAAACTGAATGGAAAATGGAGGAAAAATATATCAAATTCTCCATCCGGTGAACAGTCTTGAAGGGTTGTGAGCCAATGTTTGCCCAACTAATTTCATAATTAAATTTCCATAAAAAGCTGCTGACTGGCAATTAAATTGATTTGACACGAATGGAGTGGAAAACAGTTGGAAGCAGTTGAGAGCAGTTAGAAATTGAGTAAAAAGCAGTTAAAAGTCATTTAGTCGCAGTGACTGCTGAATTTTTATACTCGCAACTATAATTTAGTGAGTTAAATGTTTACAGTGTTGCTATACGAGAGATGGTTGGAAATGGTTGAATAATTTTCGGAAAATACCCGGAAAATGTTCTGAATGCTTTGAATGCTGTAAATGCTGTAAAATCTGAGTACAACCGTAAAGATCTGTAAAAAAGCAGGAAAATTGAAAATACAATTTTCATAATTTTTCTTACACTTCCTGTAAATTTCCTGTAAATCCTTTATACTCCTTGATTTTTACATTTATCCGCTGATATCACAGAATCTGCGTTACATTCCAGGGAATTTTTAATTTTTCAATTTAAAAACAAATTATGAATTTAATCTGCTTCTGTTGTTAAACTCCGAAAATATTTTGTGAACATATTTTTGATCAATCAACAGTTTGGAAAAGGATATTTCTGGGTTTGTGGAAAATAAATGGAATTTGTGTTTAAATGTGTTTAAGTTGATTTGAAGGATATAAATATTTATCGATTTTTAAGAGGGCTGTTCTTTCAATTTGTGGTGTGTTAGGATTTTTCCATTAAAGTTAAGCTTTAAATGAATTTTTATGGCAATTTACAAGGTATAAAATTTTATTGGTGTCTTAAAAGTTTGGGGGCGTTTGTGAATTTCTGCTCGAAATTGTTCATTTTGAAAATTTCTCAAATCCTGAACTCTAGACTTTAAAATAATTGAAAATTCTCAATGTTTCATAAAATTGTCATTTTATTGATTATTTAACCAAAAATATGTTTTTGACCAACTTACACGTCATTTCCAAAGAACAGCCCTTTTTATTCAATTCCACAAAATCTTTCGATAAACCCTGAAATTGCCATATTTATGCGATTTTGATTAAACTGTTAAATCCTGGGCTGTGAAAAAAGCTGAAAAACAATTTAGCGATCCACCCGCAGCTAAAATGTGAGCTGGATTTCACCATTACAGCAGCTAACGTTCTGTATTATGCACTCAGCTACTCAGCTAGTTGGAAAAAATATTTCCATCAAAAAAGACTTGCAGAAATTTGCAGTGATTCAAAATAATTTCAATAAATAGTAAAAAGTTATGCAATCTCCAAGTAAATTAAATTTTCCAGTTGGATTGTCTGCTCTGAAACCTTTGGACTGGATTGACTGAGACCGAGGAGCCTGGATTTTTACGTTTCTGTATAAGTTTTTATATCTTTTATATTTTGTCATGTTTTTTATGCTTTCCATATCAAAAAGCTTTATTACATAATGATTGGAGTAAACTTTTTATGCCATTTTTATATATTTTTCGTTCGCTACATTATCGCTGGCCACCAACTCAGCAACTCGATTCACATGGCCGATGGGAAAATCAATGAAATTTTCATTAAATTTTATTAAATACTGTGGGGACCTGTGGGTTATTTTTGAAAGCATCTACGATGGAATAATTTGTGAAGTGAATTTAATTTGTTTCTGATGAAATTTTTAAAATGATAATGATTATGTTGTGCTGTATAATTTTTGAATAACGAATTCTGGTTTGCTTTTGAAATGCACTGAGATGATTGGGGTGGAGACGAAAATGTAGGTTATTATTTCATTTTGTTGCTGAGTATTACACTTAAAAGTTTATTTTTATACATTCAGAGGAATCAACAAGTACTATAGATTCAATAATCAATCATTATACTGAAATACTGTACTTCAGTTATAAATTCCACTCAAGTCTAAAATAAATCATTTTGTACTCAATATTTATTCAAAACGTGTGCAAGAGCATCAGATTTTAATCTGATATCAAAACATAAACATAAATTAGCCTAATCATTAACTTGTGCCTAAATTTTCTCACCATAATCAAAAAAACTCAATAAACTTCACGAAATCTACTCCATTAAACCATTAGATCCAATTGCATCATCAAAACCCAACCAGAAATCTCAATAACCCGGCAAAACTACCGAGAATTGACCATAGCACACAATGCAAAAAAGCTTCCAACTTCCTTTTAATGGCCTTGGAAAATTTGATGGCCCCAAATCAATAACGGAATTACTCGGGAATTACAGCATAAAAGGCGGCCCAGGCAATAAAACCGATAAAACGCACACTGTGCTTTGTTCGTTGATGGCTGGGTGTCTGCCATATCCTTTTTAGTCCAGCAAGGCGCTCCATTATGCAGTAATTCAATTGTCCGTCATTGTGGGCTCGATTAACGCCGCTTTTACACATTAACTTGTGGAGTGCGCGGTTTGTCAATGTGAAATGAAATTTATTCGGTGAAATTGATGTATTTGGGTCAATGAAATGAATCAATTGATTAAGAAATTACGAAAATGATAAGTAGATTATGATGGAATTATTTAGGGAGTAGGAAATGTCATAAATTAGGATGATTTTACTGTTTATTGGAAAAGTGTGTAATTAATTTATCATTTTTATATTTTGTGGTGCTCTATGACAGTTACTGTTTTTTTTTGAAAAACTTGTTTTAGGTTAAACAGTGTAAATGCTAACTCAGGCTCAAAATTAAACTTATCAAAATTCATAATTAATTTGGGTGACAACAAAAAAGCGCCATTTAGTTGAAAAGAGTACGGACGTCACAATCGAGAACTAAAACAACTATAAAATAATTAAATAAAAAAATAAAAGCTCTACTATAAAAAGCTCATTTAAACCATAAAGATTCTAAAAAAGCACAGCCCTGTTGTTCCGTCTAAAATTAACCGATTATTCGTTTTTAGTATTCCAAAAAGCATCTTTTTGTGCTGCATTCATTCGGTTCACCAACATTCTGTGAAATTTGCGGTGGGTACAATGAAAATCGTCGTCTTGATGCTTTTTTGTCGCTAAAAATTTTTAAAAGATGTTTTAGGGATTTTGAGGAAAGTCCTTTGAAACTTTTTAAAAGAAAGTAAAAATAGCATCAAGCCGACGATAAATGTATCCAATCGACGATAATTTAAACTTAAAATTATGCAGGGTCACTGCTCTACGGGCTGATCCACCAAGGTTTTAAGTGTACAGGTAATTTGGAGCAAAATAGTCGATGTCTTCACCAGCCATCTTTTACCTTGAACTTCTCGCTTCTTTCTTAAAATCTTTCAATCTTTAATATTCTAAAAACTTTAATTTATCTGAAAATGTATAAAAATGTTAATGGATGTGGAAATTGCTTTGGTGTTGGTCTTCTGTTTTATTTAACTGTCTAAACTTTGTAACAACTTTTTTATGTTCAATTTATGTGGAAGGACTTTCAGTTTTTTTAACTCCAAAATGAGCTCATGGAGGTATTTTTTGCTTTGAATAAAATTTTGCGAAGATTTTGTCAGATTAGTCTCAAGAAAATATTCTTAAAATAAATTACTTTCTCCAAGAAAATCTAAAATTATGTAAAAAATAAATGAGTTTCTAATTTGGTTAACATTTCTGAAATTCATATCTGGACTCTGTGTCAATTTAAAATCCTCAATCAACATTCTCGCAAAAAGAAATCAAAAAGCTTCAAGCATTTCTTCTTCTACGAATAGAACTCAATTATTTTCACAAGTGTTCTAGCAATCCCATTTTTATTCGTTTTTTATGACTTCACCATTTTTTTGTGTTAAAATCACAAAATTGCTAAATAAAAGGAAATATCAAAAATTACGAAAATTACACAGTCCAAGCTAAACTTTCCTCATTTATTCGGAAAACGTTTTTTTGTTTCGAGCTTCCTTCACTTGTTTTTTACCTTTTGTCAAATATATACACAAATGTTAAAATTTCGCTGTTGCCTGTTCCTCTATGTGGCTGTTGCTTCCACCTTATTAATTATGTTTATAGCCGGGAGTTTATTTGTTCTGTTTTTTTGCTTAATGTGAAACTTATTCCGCAAGCATTACTTCTAGTTTAATTTGTTTTTCGGCGGTTTTTAGGAAAGATTGGACACTTTAATTCAAAAATGTTTGTTCAATGGGCAGTTTTTGTTGTCTGGGATCAAAAAGGTTCACCGGGCTTTTCATTGTCTGGAATTTCATCAAAACCACAGGGAAATTAATTCCTTATAATCTGTTTTATCTTCTACTAAATCACTTTTACTCAGTAGAAAGAGTTCAACGAAACTTTTTGATAATACAAATTATAACTTTGATCCCCCTTGTGAACACGTTTAACTACCTTAACCTCCAAGAAACTGTCCAAACTTCAATGAAAACCGCTCCATTTTAATTTGTGTTTTTTATTTTACGAGGACACGCCGCTGCTATACAGCATAAATGTGCTTCACAGCTTTATGTGTTTGGGGCTGGCTTAATCGTTTCGCTGCTCGTTCATCGCCATACTCTCGACCGTGATTAGGCAACATAGAATTTTTGCAGGAAAATTACTAGCTTTGACAGGCAACAAACACTTTACACTTAATGCCACGAGACTCGCGTGCTTTGAGCTGTTTGTTTCACTATTCGGAATTCAAGTTATTTGGAATTCTGAGGAGTTTCAGACAGCGTGAAGGAATTCCTGTTTGGTTTCCTAAACTACTACGTGCGCTTTATACAAAAAAGCAACGTTCCAGCGAATTTGTGAACATAAAATTCCAGTAAATTGAAAATTCACAGAAACTCGCGGGAAACTAAAAAAGATAGCGCTTGACAATAATTGCTGACAAGGAAAATGATCCCTAGGGTTTCAATGCAGCTTCCTTCCGTGGGTGAAGGAAATGCTAGATTTAATTAAAAACGAATGGCAGAATGGAATGTTAATGTTGAAGCACTGTTTTTAAGGTATGATCGTCGGTGGGAGTCTTTGAAGATATTTAATAGCTTCTCTTGTGATTTTTGTTAATTTTAAGAATTTTTGAACATTTCCTTCGATTTTTTAATATCTCACTAAAAACTAACATATCCTTTTAAAGACTACTCCCGCCGAATCACCCTTAAGAAAAGTCTCACATACCGAAATCCGTCTCTACCATAAAATTGCGACTAGTCTATAGACTCCATCAGCGACTAGAACACGACCAGAATATTTTAAAACAGTCATCTGCTTAAATTATCAGAGCTGACACTTGAGCTGGGATCTTTCATTTATATAAAAGATGCCGCACGATACACCAACTTTATATCCAAAATAAACTTTTCACACTCAAAATAATTTTCTGTGCACTTACTTTTTATCACTTTTTATCGTTTTTTATCGTTTTCTTTATCCAATTCACTTCATCTTCCATTTATCTACATTTTTTCTAACAATTTTTCTACACAGTCTCCTTTTTATGCTTTCAAATTCATTTTAATTTGGTCGAGCGTGAAAATGCTTGTGTCTCGTAAATGCTTGTAATGTTCGTGATGTCGTAATGTATACGGTGCCGAGAACTATTACCATCTATTACGGTATACAAGCGATAATCCTTAGCTGGCAATGAGCTTAGTATCGCTTTGAAGGTTTCCTGTCGTGTGACGTTGTCTAGGTCGCACTTAAAAGAATCCTTTCATCGATGCATTGACAAGCCAAGGGTTAAATATTATTTTTAGAAGTGGAACTTCAATTTTTATCACTTTTTCTTAAATTATTTTTTAGTAGACTTTTTAGACTTTGTATAAAATTTAATGTTTTGTCGGTGGTATGGGGTGATTTTGCTCTGTATTTGAATTTATTCAATATTTACTTCAAAAGTATTTATTCAAATTTATTTAAAAATTCATTAGACAAACTCTCCAAAAAACCACCGACAAAAAAATCTTTTTAACATTTTCGACCACCAAATTATTAAAACTTTACCCCCATTTATTTTTCTATTCTATCAACTTGTGTTGCTGTTATCGGATCAAATATGCTTCGCACCTATTGATGAAAATCCTTAAAAATCGGGAAAACCTATAAAACCTTCAAAAATCGACAGGCCGAGAAACCACATAAGTAATATTGAAGAAAATTGTTTTTGAAGCTTGGACAATGGTTTTGATTCTCAAAATGGGTTTTTAAATGTTTTTTTAGAGATTAAAGATTTAAAAGAATATTTTATCGTGCATTTCACGCTTTTAAGATTGGATCGTGTTTTCAGTCTCTCAATTTTCTTTGTTTGTTCAAATAAAAACATTGTGGAAAATTGAAAATTGTCCTTTCAAGCTTAACTGATGCACCAGATAAAAGATTCCCATAAACGTCTTGAGATTCAAAGAAATCGTTGGTTAAGTGCTTTTTGGGGATATTATCCTTTTTTATAACACAGAAGATTTTTATAAATGTCTAATAAATTTATATAATGGAAAAATAGTCCATAAAGCACTATACACCGAGCTTTGCTAAACCAAGCATCAAATCCTAATTCAACAAGTGGTTTTGTCTGTTCGAAATAGGTTTTCACCACACAGTTTTCTCACGCCGAGCTTTTGCGATCACTGCGGTGGGTTAAATTATTTTCTCTTGCGGGCTTCTGTCGTTGGTTCAATGCTCTTTTCAGTTCTATTAAAATTACAAGCAAAAATCCAAATAGCATTGAAGCATCGACCAAGAACCCCAAAGACATCAAAATTTAATCTAATTCTAATGCAGGATCTCTGCTCCACGGGCTCACCCACCAAGGCCTTAAGTGTTCAGGTACACCATTTCAACAAACTTTATGCTGTAGATAATTTGCTTCATCGAGCAAGACAGTCATCATCACTTTAGATTTTAAATTATTTTGACTTATTTGAAATTTATTTAAAATTAAATGTATCGAAGCAATAGACCGATGTGTAAAACAAATAGAAACTAATTTAAGGGCACTTTAGAGCAGATTAGACATTATAGTGATCCTTGGCAGATAGTGTCGAGGGTAAAGTGTCAATGTAATCCGTCGAAGAAGCACGTAGACGAATCTTTAGGATTTTTTTGCAAATAATTTTAGTCTTTTTTAATTTTAATCAAAAAATTTGCTAATTGCATCATAAACTTTTTACTGTATCGAAATTTAATCGATTCTTCGATTTTAACTTTTATAAGAATCATCATTATATTAAGATTCATTAAAAAAATTCTCGACCTACAAATACTCAATTTTCAAATATTTAAAAATCCGATTTTTCAAAAGCTCAAAAATTTTCCACACTTTTCATATTTCTTAAAAATTCGAAAATTTATGTTTCATGGTTCGAACTTTATGTTTTTGCTTGAAAATATTTAAATTTCAAAAATTTCAGAAATTTTTTAAAACGCTCAAATTTTTCAAAAAAAATTTCTTTGGTCAAATTCCAAAAAATTTTTCCGACCTCAGATTAAACCATAATTATGATTCCCATAAATATAATTCGCCTTCTCATCTCCTTCAAAATCTTCCCTGCAGATTTTCCCCCCATTGCATACAATCGAACTTTGCATAATTCTTTTGTCAACGTTCCAAGAGCATTTAAGCAGAAATCCTTACAAATCCTTTTCAAAGATTGAACAATTGTGTGCCAAAGAAATGAATCCGATTAGAAAAGCTTTCCAGGGAACTTGAGCTTCATACTTCTTCAGATATTCCTTCGTAGTATCTTCGTATTTCTAGAAAAGATGACAAAATCGTGCAACACAAATGCATTCATTTATTATAATTTTGCTCAGCGATTTTGCTATTTTTTAATGCAATTGAAGAAATTGCTAGAAATTGTTGAAATTGCTATAGCAATTGATGGAAAAGTTTTCTAGCTAATTTATCTGTTGTTGGTTGTTAAATTAATGCAATACTGCAATCCAATTTCCTTCGATACCCTCGCAGTCTAGCAAAAGCTTCTCGGCGTCCCAATTGCACCATTTCCCTCATTTGTTAGATTTTTCCTAGCAAACGCGCAATGCAAACCAACAATAACGCAATTGCTCAGTTAATAAAGTTTCAACGTTAGTTTCCTATTTGCTATCTTAATTAAAAAGTTTTGCTCGCTGGTGACGGCCACAGAGCTTGCTAATTGCCTTTGGAGCTGCGCTGCGGATTGAGAGCATTTCCTTTGATTTCTTAGATAGTACTTGAGTATTTTTTTGCGAGTTTTCAAAAAAAAAATCGAGTATACTTTTTTACACTGTGAAAATTATTTTTTGAAGTGTTTTTGAAATATTTCTATTAATCAACACTTTTTTTGCATTCCGAGTGGTTTTTGCTACTTCAAAATTATTCTCCTAAATCTCTACTTCAAAGAAATTCTTAGAAACCTTGAAAAAAAAAATTCAAGCAAAATTTTTAACAGTGTCTAAACAAAAGGAAAACCATAAAGATCTCTTGCATTTCCGTCAGAAATCAAATTGAACTGTCGATTACATTTACTAAAAGCATAATTTCTTATCATAAAATCAATTAAAAGTTTTTTCTTCCTTTTGAAGTTTTTATAGTTCTGCTATTTCTTGCAAACTTTCTGGCAAACTTTTGCCTGCTTTTCACTCTTCCATGCAGAACTTTAAGAACTTGTTTTTATTTTTATTATTTTATTTTTATTATTATGTTATATTTGCAAAGCTCTATGAAATGTTCGAAATGGTTGGCAAATACCAGGCGAAAGTCGGGCTAAAGCCAAATTGCTGAGCAAATCCTTTTCTTCTGCACGTTTCTCAATAAAGCTGGGCAAATATCAAATATGAAATTAGCAAAAGTTTATGGTGTAGTTGAGCAGGGAAATTGGTTTTGAACACTGTTGGAAGTTTGGATGGGATTAGCTTCATTAGGATTGGTTTCACTGTTGAAAGTTTTATATAAATCTCGAGAGCTTTTTTTAAGCTTTTTAAATTCTTCAAAGTTCCTCTTAACATAAAATTCCAAGCCATTCAAAAAAAAAAATTCTTCAAATTTAATCGAAAATCTCTCAACAGTGCCAAAACCAATAAAAAGCTAAACCTACAGAAAAACCTCAACAAAGCTTCAAAACTACTAGAACTACGCAAATTAGAGAACCATGTTCTGCTGTCTACCATATTTACAATATTCCCACAACAAGACGTTGATCATTAATGAAATTTACTGAATTCTACGAGATTTAACTGCCATGTATGCTAGAAATATTAAACGAGTCAAATGTCTGGTTTTATTGTTAAATTCAAAGGATTTCTCAATGATGTGATTCAAAAATTGTTTCGCATGAACTTGGAATGAAATCTGTATGAAATCTGCTTTTGTAGATTTCTGCAGAAGTTCATATTGGGCTCATATTTTACCATATCTAATGACATGATGATTTCTGATGCGACATGCACAACATGAACGAAGAAGCTGAACATAATATTAAAAGCAAATAGTACTAGTAGATGGCAGATTACGGGGAAACCTTAAAGGGCACTTAAATTCATACCAATGGAGTTTTCTCTTCCTTTCTAATTATAAATGCTTCCATGGTTTCCTTGCTTTTTGAGGTTAATCGTCTTACTGCGCATTAAAACACATAAAAATTGCAATAAATTCCCATCAGAAATGGCAAAACGACGACAAAATGTCCAAAAATGTCGAGTAAATACGTAAAATAAATTTAGGTTAAAGTCTCATCTGATTTATTTTCCTTCTAAATGTTTCTCCTACAATATTTACAACTAATTTTTTAATCTTTCAATCTACTTCCATCCTTCGCCTAACATGTTTAATCCTTGAACTTGTTGAACTTGTTGGATTCTTTCCGCTTTCCTAGCTTCTAGGAACTTTTATTTATATATGTGTTCTACTCTTTCTGCTGCAAAGTTTCCCAAACATTTCTCAATTTCTTCACTTTCATGGGAAATATTTAACAGATTGTCTAAATCGTGTAAATCCTTAAATAACTTATAACTTTATTCTGTCTGTCTTCAAGTGGGATGAGCTCATTTCTCATTTCATTAGTTTTAAGCTCATTTTCAACAGTTTCCATAATGTTCTAGAATTAGGTTTTTCAGTAGATTTTACTAATCTTTGAAAAAATTTAAAATTATGTAGTTTCTGAAGGGCACTGTTGAAAGTTTTTGGATGTTTTGGATGATTATTGCTATTGGAAATTGATGAATCACAATCTTTAACTGTTCTAAACAATATTGTAGATATTTTTAATCATTTCAAGTTGTCGTGCAAGCTCTTATCACTAAAAACATGAAAAAGATGGAAAAGAGCAAAAAATCACTAAACCAAGCAAATCCTTTACAACAGTGCCTATAATAAAAGTAATTTTTCCTCTTCTGCACTAATATTTCATCCTCACTAAAATCACTGAAGCATGTTTGGTCCTCCAACTCATCCATCAAGCTTTTGTTTGGAGGACTTTTCACCTTTTTCCACAAAAAGTAGCTAATTCTCTTCAATTTTCCCATAATCAAGCATGCGACATGAACGTGCACAAACGGTGCGAAGAGAGCGTGCCAAACTTGTGCGGATGCGACCACACCGAGCGTCGAGGACGAATGCAGCTGAAAATCAAGTGCGTTGCCAATCTACTGACCATAGAAGGTGAGAGCTTTGCCATTTGTATTTGGGTCGAATTTTGTCTCGCTCACATGTTGCTCTATTGTTCTATTGTTCGATCGTCATCATTTTATCCTGTTGATGCTTTAATGTGGGGAGCTGTTCTGATGATTGGGGTTGAGGGTGCAAATGTACATTTGAAGGTTTATGGCATTGATGCTGTCTCATGCACAATTGAATCAGTTGTACTAAATAAATTAAGAGCAGGATAATAATGGAACAATGCTGATGTTGCTGGGACATTACATTTGTTATCTGTTTTAAGAAGAATGATTTGTTAGTGGTTTTGTAGATTAATCGATTTCTGTTTGATTCATATTTGTGAGATATCGTCGATTAATAAATTTTCTTTATAAAAGCTCAAAAATAAATTTCATGGAAAACTTTACGAAATTTCATTAAATTTTGCTTCAAAAACTCGAAAAAACCTCAAAAACAATGAAAAAATCGATCAATCCCTTGAAAAGATCACCCTCGGGCACCCCATAAACGTGTATGCTGTTGCTTACCATTTCTGATAGCTGTTGCTTCAACCGACTACAAATTGGTTGGGAAAAGTTTGTGCTGCTTTGTACAGATAGCGTAAGCTATAAAAGCTTTTTGCAGCCAGACAAAGTTGCTGTGTGCATCAAAAATGTATATATACACCACAAAAATGCGAAATTCACGAGCATTACAAAATGTTCCAGCTGCCACAAATTATCCATGGACATGCCACGATGCTCTAATGCAGTCAAGCAAATTTAACGAGCAAAAGTTGAACGAACGGAATTTAAAGTTTTAATTACATTTCCAGTCTTTTTTTGGAAATTGTGCCAAAAGCTCGTTTTACAACTTTGGCCTTTGATGATAAAATATTAAAACTAATTATCTTTGCAGTCAAGGAGGGCAGGAACCTTATACCTATGGATCCCAATGGCATGAGCGATCCTTATGTAAAAATCAAGCTTATTCCTGACTCCGATACGGTTAAGAAGAAAACAAAGACAATTAAGGCTACTTTGAATCCGGTGTGGAACGAAACGTTGACGTTGTGAGTTTCTGATTAATCATAAAATATTTTTGAATCCTCTAATCAATCAAATGTCTTCCCCAGCGAACTTAAACCAGAGGATAAAGATCGTCGAATCTTGATTGAAGTCTGGGATTGGGATAGAACGTCTCGCAATGACTTTATGGGCTCAATGTCTTTTGGCATCTCCGAAATCCTCAAGAATCCAGCTGACGGTTGGTTCAAGCTGCTGACTGCTGAAGAAGGTGAGTTCTACAATGTGCCAGTACCCGATGAAGGTGCCGACTTGGCTTCCATCAAACTGCAGATGCGCAAAACATCAATCACCAAAAAGGCGCCAATGATCACTGATAAGGATGTGCCACATAATATGGGCAAGAAGGATGTCATTCGAGCCACTGACTTTAACTTTTTGATGGTTTTGGGTAAAGGAAGCTTCGGTAAAGTTATGCTGGCTGAAAGAAAAGGAACGGATGAGTTATATGCTATCAAGATCTTGAAGAAAGACATTATCATACAGGACGACGATGTTGAGTGTACGATGGTCGAAAAGAGGGTGCTCGCTCAATCTAGTAAGCCACCCTTCTTGGTTCAGTTGCATTCATGTTTTCAAACCATGGTGAGTTTTGACATTTTTTCCCGCCAAAACTGGAATTTATCATTTTTCCTGTTTTTTAAAGGACCGACTGTACTTTGTGATGGAATACATCAATGGAGGTGATCTTATGTTCCAAATCCAACAATGTGGCAAATTCAAGGAGCCAGTAGCAGTGTAAGTCATTGTAATCACTGATTAATCAATTATTGTAATTTTAATTAATTTTACAGCTTCTATGCCGCTGAGATAGCCATAGGTTTGTTTTTCTTGCACAGTTGTGGGATTATTTACCGAGATTTGAAGCTGGACAATGTGTTGTTGGACCAAGATGGACACATTAAGATTGCTGACTTTGGAATGTGCAAGGAGAACATTAATATTGATAAGACGACCAAGACATTCTGTGGAACTCCTGATTATATTGCTCCTGAGGTAATTTAGATCAAACAAGGAAGATTTCAAGGACTAAACTCATTTTAACCAACAGATCATCCTCTACCAACCTTACGGCAAGTCAGTTGATTGGTGGGCCTATGGAGTTTTACTCTACGAGATGTTAGTTGGCCAACCTCCTTTCGACGGTGAGGATGAAGAAGAATTGTTTGCGGCCATTACAGACCACAACGTCTCTTATCCAAAATCCTTGAGCAAGGAGGCGAAGGATGTGTGCAAGGGATTGTTAACCAAGAATCCTCAAAAAAGATTGGGATGCGGAGTCAATGGAGAGGATGATGCTAGGAATCACGCGTTCTTCCGCAGGATTGATTGGGAAAAGATTGAAAATCGAGAAGTGCAGCCACCTTTCAAGCCCAAGATTGTGAGTTTTGGGTTAATGTAAAATTGCAGCTACAAATCTTTACAAATTTAAAAATTTTGATCAAATTTCTAATTTTTAAAACCTTGACACTTTTTTAGAAACATCGCAAAGATGTCTCCAACTTCGACCGTCAGTTCACAAGCGAGAAGACAGACCTCACGCCAACTGACAAACTCTTTATGATGAACTTAGACCAAACGGAATTTAATGGCTTCTCTTACTTGAATCCAGAATTTGTTCAGCACATCTAAACAATCATTTCCAAAAATTTCCAGCACCAAGTATTCAACATCACGATGAACAAGTAAAATTATGATCAATAGATGGGCTATAAACTGTTGCCCATCGAAACCGAAGCAATCTCTTGCTCGTACTCTCTGTTTGCCACTTAGTTTTAGAGAATGGGTTTTTGGCGGGAAGTTAAATTTGAACTCCCGTGAAATCTTTTTTATTTGTTGTTTTGTTAAGTTTTAACAATTTCATGTTCTTATCGCGATATTTAATTTTTGGCGCCAATCTCAAAATGATCATTTAATTTTCCACCAACTAAGTTTTTGTGTTTTAGTCAATTTAAGTATAAATTTAAAATTAGATCTTTTCTAAGCAATTATTGTTGAGTCTTAAAATTTACAAAAATTTTAAAATTTTGGCGCCAAAATCAAATAAATACAAAATTAATTAAATTTATGTAAAATTCTCTGTGTCCTCTCTATTTTTGTCCTTTACTCATGCAAATTGGTTTAATTATGCTCTCAATTACATAATTGCTAGATCACTTAGGAATTTATGTTTTCAGTGCCAAGTGGCAGTGAAAGAATGTAATGGAACGTGACAAAACGACAAAACATTCTTCTCCTTTATATTCCCAAACGTTGCTGTTCCAATATTAGTTCCATTTCTCTACAATTTTCCGTTTAAAGGCCTTGTCTTCCTTCTACATAAATTTATTATAATTCACGAGTATTCAACGTTTAGTGAAGTATAGTGAAATAAGTTGCCGTAAAGTAAAGGATAGTCAAGTAAAACAGTACACACCATGGCTAGCAGTAAATTTATGGTGCACTTGACCTTTCATTGCACGTTTTTAGACACTCGATCCATGGATTTGTCAAGTTTTTTGCAGTCTTTTAGAATTATTCGGTGTTGTTGGTGTTTTTGAATCGATTTGTGTGAAGTTTTTTGTGTTGTGGGATTTGAAGGGGGAGTTACATGGAATCTTTAAAATATTTTCAGGATAAAAAATTGAAATAATTGAAAAAGCTTTGTAAATTTTTGAAACATTTTCGAAGCTTATATCCAAAAAAAGAAGAAAAACTTATTAATAGAATCTCGTAAATTTTTTTTTCAAATTCCATTTAAAGCCTCCTTTAAAACTTGCTCAAAAAATAATTTTTTAAATAATCTCGTCGAAAAACTTCTTCCTTATTCTTTTCAAGCAAATGTGATTAAAATTAAGACAATTCTCTCTTTCTGTGAGTCTCCTTAAGTTTCTTATTATCTAGCTAAATCTTATGATTTGAACAAATTGACAAACATAAAATTTAAAAATTCAAGAAACTTCAAAAGTATTAAATAATATGAACAAAAATGAGAAATTGCAAGTATCAAAGAAATAAAAATTCATAAAAGATTATAAAGGAATATTTTCCAGGAAAGTTTAATAAATCAAAGATGCTTAAAAAATTTTAAAGTTCTCTGGGATTCAAGATAATCATGGAAAACTAAAAAAAAAACAAAAGTCTCTAGCATCATCAACAATAGGACTTTCAAAGAAAATTAAAATAATTTTCTTAAATTCAAGAAATTCTTGAGAAACTGAAAAATCTTCAAATAGTTTGATCACGTCTGATTTATGATTTTTTGAAGAGAAATCGAGAAGTATTTTGTCCTTGAGCCGTTTACCTCAGTTTTCTAGAAAAAGTTGCATTTTTCATCCTCCTTTTTCAGTTTTAAAATTTTTCCGATATTCCGACTTGTCAGCTGTTTTTCCTTCCAACAACACAATTGATACAAGTAATAAGTAAACGACCTCGAAAAGAACAACAATTCCCTTCCAAGAGCATGACAGTGGATTCATGATTGATTAAAAGCTTCGAGGCAACATAAACATTCTATTTATATCCTTTGATCCTTAGACAAATACTTTTAAATACTCTTCATTACACTTGAATAAACTTGAATACACTTCAGTCCAATCCTGATTAAATATTCACTCAATAACTTTCAATAATAATCTTTGGTAAACATTCTTCTAACCTTGATTATTCTTGATATTATCTCTCACAGGAATCTTTTTCATTGTCTGTGTGTGTTTCGAGGCTTTTTATTATTCTTGTAATGTTTGTAATATTGCGGTTGAATCGCCTCAAGGATCTGAATTCAAAATGACAATGAAAAATAGCACGTAAAGTCAGTAAAAAGGAAAAACGAGGAAAATTGTCGGAAAATTGGCTTTTTAATAATTCAAAGTCGATAACGACTTGATCAAGAAGAATTTGTTGTAGATTGCTATATTTTCTAGATTGAAGGAAATTAAGTTACGAATTTGATTGTTTTTTGAATTGAATTAAAAATCTGAAAAGTTTACAGGAGACAAAGATCACTGAAGGATTTTACTAAAAATATTTTTCATCTTAAAAAACACTTTTGATAAATTTTGACATCTTTTACATTTCTATCTGATGTAATACATATTTGATGTAAAAATATTAAAACTGAACACAATTAATGCAAAATGATTAAAAATTTTATTAAATGAGCATGGAAATCTATTATTTGATAATTTAAAAGATGAAGCAGATTCTTGCCAAATTAACATCATTTAAGCATCATGCAAAGAAAATTATCAGAATGGTAAAAATGGATTAAAAAGGAAAAATGTTTTAAAACAATTTATTTTCAAAACTCACCTTGAAAGTACAGTAAATCGCAAATTAAGCTAAAAACTCAATGATTGTTTAATTTCGTTCAAATTGAGTTGAGAATATAAAACTATCCTAATTTCCTTATTAATTGATTGACTAAAAAAAGAAGAAATATCAAATATTTTCTTTTTAAAAAACCTAATTGAGAGTTGAAGAACCTAATAAATTAATTAAATATGGTTAAAAGTATGATTAAAAGTTGTTTAACTGAAATTATTAATTAATAAACAGAAAAGTATAATTAAGCACGTTTAATGGACAATCTTATAATTAGCAAAAAGAACAAAAATACAGATTATTAAAAGTTTAATTGAATATTAGTTATAAGCAACTCACTAACACACTAACACAGTTGATTTATCTTGAGTAAAGATTTAAAACTTATTAAAGTATTGATTAAATCTTAATACAAGTATTTTAAGATAATTAAAAGTTGTGCTGAGCCAAATGCCCTGAAACATATCACATGCATTATTCAGAGAGCCTTTTTGGGGAGATTTCTAGTCCTTGTTTTACGAGTAAACACCAGTTTTTCTTGAAGTTTTCTTTGTCAAGGTTTTTTGAGGTTAACGTGAATTGAAAACAAAAAAAATGTCAAGATTATCATAACATCCCTAATTAACGCTTTTTTAGCTTTTAGCTTTTAGGAGCTTTAAATTAGCTTTAAATTAGAGCAATCTAAGAAAAACCTTAATTAAAGAAAAACTTCAATAAAACATAAATCACTACAGATGGCAGCACCAATGAGTTTTGTGTTAAAAGTACATTCCATGTTTTTAAAATTTGCAATATTAATGATAGTTATTAGCAAAAAGCGTGTAATTTACTAATTTAACTAATTTAACCTTAAAATGATGTTTTATTGCAAATTTTATGAATTTCTGTAAATTTCTGAAAGAAAAATAAAATCAAAAAAACCTTGTAAAACTCTTCGATTGCCAAATTAAGCAAGAAAATACTAATTTAGTAAACTTAAGTGAATTTAGTGGATAATTCTGCATTTTCCTTTGCACTCTGAATTTTCCAATAAAGTGTTTAAAAATAAAAAAGTAAAACAATCTTGATATTGTGAAATTCAGACATTTTTGTAGGTTAAGGACTTTAAAGAGGATTGAAGGTTAATTTTAGATGAAGGTTCAGTAAGGCTTCATGTTTTGAAGATGTTTTGTGTGTAGAAATGGGGAGATTTCAAGAAATACGAGGCAGGGCTTTGAAGTCAACAGATTTTTGAGATTTTAGGGATTATCGAGCTGACTTATAATGAAAACTGATAAATTAAAATATCATAGGGACTTACCTTGTGCTTCAGTCCATAAAATATTAAACACCAAATTAAAATCAATTTCAAGCCAAATTCAATAAAAATACAAACAATCCACATAAAATGAAGAAAATGACAAAAAAAAAAATACATCCGATAAACAAACATTCCAGAGCCCTGCCTTAAAAAATTTGACAGAACAAAATTGCAAAAAAATGGTTTTTCAATACAAAAAGTCAAGGAAGATGCATTTTATCAAATATTGTATCAAAAATAAAAGATTTTGAACGAGAATAAATTTTCGAACTCTTGAGCCGTGTTTGAAAATTTTCCATCAGATAACTTCCGTTGAAACGAGAAGTAATTGAATGTTGAGAATATTTAAAAATTATTTCAAGAAAAGAAAGGCGTTGGGGTCTTAAGACGGAATTTCATGATAAAAATGAATAAACAATTGATTATAATCATTAAAGAAGAATATAAGAATTAATAGTGAGATGTTCAGTAGATGTTAATAGAATTGTAGAACTTTGGAGCGGACCCCATCGACCATGAATAGAATTTGCTGGAAGGAACAGATTTTTGCAGAATTTTAAGAAAAGTTCGATTTGAGTGGATAAAATAGTTGCTGGCTTATTGGAAAACCATTTTTTATCTATTTGAGCATTTGCTTCTTTGCAGGATTACAGAGTTTTGACGTTTCTTGTCAACTAGGATCGATTATGTGTTGAAGTCAATTTATAAATTTTTCACTGTAGGAAAATAATTTTCATTTTGACATCCACGATGAATATTATAACATCTTTGAAAATTAAGTATCTTCAGTGAAAAATCAAAAAAATTGACTCCAACAGACAATAATTGTTCCCGTCAAGCAATTCAATAGAATGTAGATGCTTAGAAACGTCAAAAACTGCAATTTATAGAAAATTCTAAGAAATTTGTCATTTTAACGAGGTTGGGACAAACTTTGAAGCATAGTTTTTGGGTATTAAAAAGTGTGCAAAGTAAGATAAAGTGAAAAATCATGATCAAAGGATGTTATGCAAAATACCTTAAAAGTTTGTTCTAGCCTCGAATTTTGACAAAATTTCTAAAAAACTGCTTTAAGAAAATCTCATGGCTATTCTTGATGCAAATAAGAGCAAAAGTTTGATGATAAGAAAATTAAAAGAAAATTTAAAGAAAGCTAAAAATATATAAAAGGAATGTTTAAGAATAATTGAAGAAAATTGGAGATATTCATGTATAAACTCTTATAAAAGTATTTCATTTCTATTACACTGCCTTAATAAAACCTGTCTAATATCTTTTTGGTGAAATCGATAGAAAAACATGTTAATAAAATATTTGAAGATGTTTAAGTAGCAAAAACTCTCCTTAACTCGACTGGTATATTTTTTTTGTAGTTTGGTCTCCATCAGTTATTAATTAATTTGCCAAAAACCGACCGGATAATCTTTTCTGACTTTCAAACTTTCCACTGAAAATTCAGAAGACGCATTTAAAAGAAAATTGAAGAATTTGAAAAAAAAAATTAATTCAATGCAATTTGAAATTTTTTAGAAAAATTGTTTGTTAATTGATTTCAGTTTCAATTCAATTACAATCAATTGAAGAGATTTGATTTGATTTCTATAAAATTAAAAATAAAATTTAGCAAGAAAATTTACTTTTCAACAAACAAACAATTTTGAAAATTTAATCAAAGCAGAGGAAAAAACTAAAAACAAAAAAACTTGTCGATGAATTTCTACTTTACATGTTTATAAAAAGATTTTACATTTTAAATAAAAGAAATGAAAAGGTTAAGAAAAATTAAGAAAACTTTAAAACATAGAAATTAAAAAATATTCACTATATACATTTAATAATTTTCCAGTTTCACAATTTCACCGTAAAAAAAAGTTTCAAGAATTTCCATCCACACTCTTGTCACTTGTATTTTCCAATTTTCCATCATAAATTTAATTTGTGAAATTTACCAAAAAAATATGGAAAATCCAACAAAAACATAAAATAAAAAAAAACTTAGTCTAGAATTTAAAAATATTTTCTTTATATTTCAATGTTATTTAATATTATAAAAAGAAACAGAAAATCTTATACATCTTCTTAAAATCTCCACCAGTGCTGGCCTCGAACTGTGAGGAGCCTGGGCATATTGAACACTATACTGTATAGTTACTATATAGTCTATACATGCAAATTCTCATTATTATGTAAAATCATTAAAAATCATATGTGAAAAACAATTAATATTAAAAAAAGATTAATCAATAAACTTTCATCTTTAAAAAATATTGTTTCATTTTTAATTTCAGGACGAAACTTAAATTATTATTGAGAGATTGATAAAAAACAAAAAAATTTCCAAAAAAACTATTTTTCGCGGTTAAATTCGAACCTTCGCCGCGGCGTTTTGTATTAATTTCGAAAATTTGTGAGGTTATGTTGTTTTGTTTTTGTTTACAAAAAGTCGGGAATTTTATTTATAATCGTTTCAAGTAATACCGCAAAGATTTAAATATGTCCTTAGCTGATGAGCTTCTAGCCGATTTGGAGGATGAGAATGATATCGAGGATGTTGAGATTAAAGAGGAACATGTCAGTGAAGACGAGAAAAGTGGGGAAGATGAGGCCATGGAATTTGAAGATGATATTAAAGTTGATGTGAAGGTGGATTCAATCAGAGCTATTTGTAAACTAAGAGATAGTGAGAGATTGCAGGGTATTCTAACCCAGATAGAAAAGTACAAGTTGAAGAACCGAAGCACTGCTGAGATGATTGGAAATTTAGAGTCTGATCCTGAGTATCAGCTGATTGTTGAGGCTAATAATGTTGCAGTTGAAATTGATAATGAGTGCTGTAAGTACCTAATGCGATTTATATTAATACTTTTTTTGATAATATTTTATTTATTTTAGCAATCATCCACAAATTTGTCAAAGATAAGTATCAAAAAAGATTCCCAGAGCTCGATTCGTTGATCATGGTAGAGATGGATTACATTAAAACTGTGAAGGAGCTAAAGAATGACCTAGATCAAGCCAAAAACAACGAGTTACTCCAACAAATCCTCACACAAGCCACTATTATGATTGTTTCTGTTACTGCATCCACCACTCAAGGGTAAAAAACAATTTTAGTTTTTAATTACAGTTACAATCAACAATTTATATATTTTAGTGAACCACTCTCGGCCCTCGAGCTCTTACAAATCGATGATGCATGTGACATGGCAGTTGACTTAAACAATTACAAGATAAAAGTCTTTGATTACGTAGAAAGTCGAATGACGTTCATTGCTCCAAATCTGTCAGTGATTGTTGGAGCCTCCACCGCTGCAAAGCTTGTTGGTTTAGCTGGTGGTCTTTCTAAACTTTCCAAAATGCCATCCTGCAACCTTTTAGTCCTTGGCTCTCAAAAAAAGACTCTTTCTGGCTTCTCTAAAGTCACGATGCTACCTCACACTGGATTTGTTTACTACGCTGATGTCGTGCAAGATTCCTCACCAGAATTGCGAAGAAAGGCAGCTCGCTTGGTAGCTAACAAATGTACATTAGCTGCCAGAGTGGACGCTTGTCATGAATCCATCAATGGCGAAATTGGTCAGAGATTCAGGGATGAGATTGAGAAAAAAATGGATAAACTTCAGGAACCACCACCAGTCAAGTTTATTAAACCACTGCCAAAACCTCTAGAAGGTGGCAAGAAGAAAAGGGGAGGAAAAAGAGTCAGGAAGTTGAAGGAGCGATATGCTGTCACTGAGTTCGCAAAGCAGGCTAACAGGCTCAATTTTGGAGATGTAAGTGTTTCTTGGGTTTTCATCATAAATAATTCTAAATTATGATTTCATTTTTAGATCGACGAAGACGCTTACCAAGACGATTTGGGTTATTCTCGCGGAACAATTGGTAAAACTGGAACTGGTCGCATTCGATTGCCTCAAGTGGATGAAAAGACTAAAGTTCGAATCAGCAAAACGCTTCATATGAATCTACAGAAGCAACAGCAAGTTTGGGGTGGTAGTACCACAGTCAAGAAACAAGTTTCCGGAACAGCGTCCAGTGTTGCTTTTACTCCGTTGCAGGTATGGTTTCTTTAAATGATTAATTAAATTTTAAAAGAAATATTTTCAAATCGATTTCAATCGTTTTTTATAAATTTTAACAAATATTTTATTTTATGTAAAATTAACACTTTACCCTTTTTTCACCTACAGGGCCTGGAAATCGTGAACCCACAAGCCGCAGAAATTCTGAACGCGCAAACTGCCAGCGCGAAATATTTCTCCAACACTTCAGGCTTTATGTCAGTTGGAAAGAAATAAATTATCTACATGCATTACAAGTTTCTTTACATTTATTGTAAGAAACATCTCTAAAATCTAATTTAGTGTTTAGATGAAATACTTTTAACTTTAATAGAAATTATTTAATTTTGAGAATTGTTGGATCGATCTTGGAATTTGAAAACATAAAAAAATAATAAAAGAAGTGATTTTGATTATAAATTTCATTGTTTTTTTATTCGTCGTATTTCATGCAAAACTTCGGTAAACACCTGGAATACTTTTGAAGTGAATACATTAATCATTACAGTAAAAGATGCAAATTAACCTTCCAAAAATTTTCCAATTAATTTCCATTTTCAATCAACTATACCAACTAATTATACCTTACATATTAACTCAAATACTTTTCCAATCATTTTCCACAATCGAACAAAAAGTGAAGCCAACCAGCTTAAATGAGGTTGTAACAGTAATTAACTTTGCACGTGCACAATAAAAATCAATAGGTTTAATTACACAACAAAAGCATTATGGAGCATTAAATACGTTGAATGTCAAGTCTATAAAGACGATTTCCTTCAATTTTCTCGATGGAAAATTTGCTTAACGGCATCTGATGACGTCACAAACGTGCCAATATTTTCATTATTTCCGAGATTATTTCGCAATTATTATTTGATCTGGTATTTTAATGGTATTTTAATGTTATTGCAATTTCCTTGGAAAGTGTTCGTGCCTCCAAATATCATCTGTAAATTTAAATGCGTTGTATTTTGCAGTTCACCATTTTTGTAAAAAAATTTTGGCATTAAAAATTTTCAGACATATTCAAAGGTAACTTTGTTATTTATTTATTATATTTATTTATTTATAAAATTTGGTGATCTTCGGAGCTTTTGGAGAGCTTTTTAAGCTTTTGACTAATTTTCAGGAAGTTAATGCTAAAACTGTTCAAGTAAACCTATCGTAAACAAAATATCCCAAATTCAACTCACAGAGACCTCTTCTCTTCACTTTCAATGAACCTAAACAGGCAAATTACAAATTCGAAACGTGAACAAAATACACCAAGCGCCGTCAAAATGTTCCGCTGCCAAGAAAAAATTAAAAGCAATTTTTCGGCCATTTAATATAATTTTCATATTTCACAGCGAGCAAAATAGACGTCATGGAACTTTTTTCGAATTTTCAATTTTCGCTCAAATCCAACTGTGGGTATTTTTGGCAGAAAAAATTATTAAAAAATGTAATTTATTAGCAAAAATTGGTTTTTGATGAATATGAAAGGAAAAAAAAATTGTTGTGTATTTTCATATTTTCTTTGGCTGAGAATGAATTTTGTGGTTTTTGGTTTGTATTTTTTCAATTTCGCTTTCAATTGCTTAAATATTGGAATTTTGCTTGAAGCCCTTTGGATTTAAAGTTTGTTTTAAGTATGAAAGCTCTTTGATTCCCGTTTAAATTGTTTAGATCATACTTTAAGATTATTATACTTTAAGGTTTAAGATAAGATTTGAAAACAAATTTTTATAACTTTCGTAATCAAGGACTTCTTTATGAAAGATAAATTCTGAAAAAATCTGGTTTCATCGAGATTTCTGTTCTACAACGAGTTCACCCAAAAAAAATAAGTCGCAATATTTTCCGCCAAAAATGCAAAAATCTGGAAAAATTAAGAAAACAAAAAAGTTTGTAAAAAAGATGAATTAAGATAAAAACTTGGGAAAATTTACGCGCCAAAAATAGTCACTCAAGAAAGTATTAATGAATATCTCGTGAATATAAATTTTCTAAATGAATTACGTGCGTAGTTTGAGGCAAGCAAACAACAAACTTTAAGATGTAAACGCAGCAATTATTGTTTGTGAATGACTTTATTGTGAGCTTATTGCTTTCAGTCTGGTGAATTATTGTTTGTTTAGGTTTGTTTGGGGTTTAGTTTATTTTTGTAGGAAGGTTGGGTTGCACGAACCTTTAAGATTAATGTTTTAGGCAATTTAGTTTTGTAGTGGAATCAACCATCAACTTATCATTAGAAAATTCATTTATAAGCTCAATAAATGGATTGAAAACTTGAGTCTAAATTTCATTCATTTAATTCTATTTTCCTGGTTAAAATTTATGAGAAACTTTGAAATTAACCTACATTTACATTTTAAGATTCAATTATTTAAATCTCCTTCAAAATGTCAAAAATAAATAATCCGACCGTAAAACAACAAAATTCTTAAATTGCCATAATACGATGATAAATCAAAAAACTACCAAATCTCGACCAATATTACCAAAACTACTGAAAATCCAAAAATAAATTGTATTTTTCTGGTTTCAGTATTTTCCCTCGCTTTTTACTGAAATTGTTTTTTGTCAGATGTAAATATTTTCATTTCACTTACGGTAGGTATTTGTGATATTAAATTTAATTCTAGAAAACTGGCAAACCGTGCGAAATCTCACAATCTCCAAGTCTTGAAAATGATGTGCAAAAGTGAACATGCAATTTGAATGTAAACAAATTAAAATGCACATTTTTGTGGAGGACGATTCTGGCAGAATGTCCGACTTGGCGATAATATCAAAGATGTCAATTTTCACTTGGATTCTGTGATTTTAAATATTTTTGTTGGATTTTCGTTATTTTAAGAAACATTCTGGTATAAAAGTAAGAGATTTGAGCTTATTTGAGGGCATCTGTCTTATTTGAGGTTCATTCCTTTATCTTTTAATACATTTTTTTGTTGCTTCATAAAATCATTTACGATTATTTAGCTTAAAAAATCACTAGATTCTAAAATTAGCTAAAAGACCATTTTTCACCCTTCCCTGATATTCCTCTATCCTCATTGATAAAAAATTCAACAAAACCAATGAAAAAACGATCTTAAAATTAATTCAAGCGGAAGGTTCGAATGAATTTCAAATTTACTAATTAATTCCATTTTAATGCAATTTTCTTTATTACTCTTTGTTAATTTATTAAAAGCATGTGCAAATTGCATTCAGAATAATTTACAACACTTGAATTGAAAGTGCAACAGTCTCTTGTTCTCTTGTTATTGAGAACACTTTCTGTTATTTTACATCAGATATTCGCCAGATATTCAAGATTAATTACACAATCGGTCTTTTCCCTGAGAATTTATGTCAGCATCGACAATTATTTTGATAGAACTGGTACAAGAGCAATGAACAATTACGTCGGAATTACGTCGACGTGATCGTTTACAATTTGTTAAAGATTTCTATGACATTTCACTTTTCTAGCAACTTCGCGCCAATTCCTAAGGATTTTGCGAAAACAACCACAAGACGCCAGGCTTAAAATAAAACCAGAATAGATGGATAGGTGGCCGTTTAGCCGGTAACGACTTCATTTTAGATTTTTGGTGCTATTTTTGGAAATAGAAATTTAAAACAAACAATTGTATTTTAAGGAGGGAGGGGAGAAAAATAAAATATTTTCCGATTTTCCTAAATTTTCATTTAAAAAAAATATTCGAGATAAAAAACCTTAAACGTAAGAATGCTTGAACCTTGATTTGAAAAGTACGAAATTCACATTATGACACCCTCTTTTCAATATCTGAGCTCGTGTCTAGGATTTTTTATCTACATTGTTGCATGAAAATTAAATGTGCCATCTTTATTTAATTTTTGTATCTCAATGCGCCACTTCAATTTAATCTATAATGAGTTTGAAGCGAATGAGAAGGAAATATTTGATTGAATTTAAGACTACACCAGACACTTCAAGATTTTATTACTTTTTGGTCAAAAATTTGAGCTCATTGTATCATCTCGAGAATGATAAAGTCTTTAACGAGTCTTAACACACAATAATGGAAATTCCTTCGGTACTTTTTTGCCATAAATTTATTTTATATTTGTCGTTGCAATTTTTATATATTTTTAAATTAAACAAAAGTCAGGGCTGAAATATTTCACTAATTATTTAATTTTTTTTAATTTTAATTTGAATTTTATTAAGTTTTTCAGCAACTAGGCTATTAAAACTTGCACAATAACATAATCAATAATAATTAAAAGAAACTTCTGTTGGCTGGCACCATCTTCTGCCTCTTCATTCAGTTGTGGTTATAATTATTTAATATTCGACAAAGAAACAATTCAAAAACCCTCTCAAGCCCCCGCACCATAAAAAATGTGCATTTCGCTGTCATTTGCACATTTTTGGCACACTCAACCACAAAAATATCAACAGCAAAACCGGACAAAATGAGTTATTTTAATCACATTGTGGCTATTCCTGCGCTTTTCTAAAATAAAGTTAACATTCCGAAATTTGTTTTTCTTCAAATTTCAATTTTTTAAGGAACTCAGAATATTTTTATCCCATTACTAAGTTATTTTTGCTGTTCTTAATGCTTTATAAATACTCGATAAATACTTTATAATGATAAACAAAAGATAATTCAAAACGAGACCAAGTACGCCGTATCTATAGGAAATTATCATGTAACTTAAACTTATATAGAGATACTTTGAAGAATCTCTGACGCTTACACATGATGAACTTCCACATTTTTGTTGTATTTTAAGTGTTAGTCACACAAATATTCAAAATATTCAAAGTATGCAAAACATAAACACATTTTTGAAGTCATTAAATGGAAGAAGAGCTGGAATGGGTTGTTTGTTGTTGAATGAAGAAACTAAAACTAAGGAGGGAACTAGGGTAGCGATTGATCAAACAAAAGTGTTTTTGGATACCGTTGAAGCTTTATATGTTTGGTCTAGTCAGCTTGAAGTGAGTTTTAAGGGAATTTATTCTTTTGGTCTGGTTTTAAGGGATCAAGAGTAATCGAGAGTTTGTTTTCATCAATAAATTTTATAGAAAAGATCACTTATCGTCGATCAAATCGTTAGGAACTTTAAAAACTAATAAACTATAGGTGTTGACTCGAAATTTGCGAAAAAATGGCAAACTGTAATACTCACACCTTGGCGGAGATGAAAATTTTGGATTGTCCCATCAAAACTCTTCCAGAATTCCTTCAGGTAATTATCAAAAATAATCTCAGTGAAATAAATAAAACTGATAATTTGTTTACAGGCCAGGAATCCAGAACTTTTAGCTGATCGGCAACGAAGAAACTTTCGACACAGTGTTGAAATTGAAGCTAAAGAAAATAATTTGAGCTACGAGCAGGATCTTCAAGAAAGAATCAATAAAATGAATGCTTCTAAAGAGAAACAGAGGAGAGAAGACGAGGCTTTTATTAGGAACAAAAAGATTCAGCAATATATGTAATTTTAGTCGCCAAGGGTTTTATAAGTGAAGGATAAACTTGCAATATTTAATTTTAGCAATAATTGCGATGATATTCGACTGCATCTGAAAAGTGTTCTCCTCAAGGACTCGAAAATGTGTCAAGCCGAACAAATCATGGATAACCAGTTGCGACAAAAAGAACTTTCAGATTTCAACAATGCTTGGAGAGAGATTCAAACCAGAGATCACAACTCAAAATTAGCTCAAGAACGGATGTTTGGTGCTTGTAGAAAGGAAAGAGGATTTTTGGTGGGAGAAGCCTTGAAAGAACAAATCTTTTTGAATCAAGATAAAAAGCTCGTCAAGTATGATGAATTGAGTGATGAGAATAAAAGATTGAACCAAGTGAAGTTGGAGGAGGAACAAAAAAAGGTGGACGAGAAAAGGATCGAAATGGATAGAAAAGAGATGATTTACCAAGGATTGCAGGTTTCTATAAGATTTGACTGCAATCTATAATATATTTTTCAATTTATTTGTAGCTCCAAATCAGAAGTAACGAAGAGCTCAGGAAGCAACAAGCGGCAAAGAATCTCAAAATTGATCAGCTACTAAATGCTGCCAATAGAAAAGAGATTGAAAGGGACAACAAAGAAAGGATACTTGAAGCAGTAAGTACCAATCAAAAGATCGTTAAAATACATTATATAATTCTCTATAACCTTCAGGAGACTCGTCAAAGAGGAATTTTCCAGTATTTGGAGGATGTGAAAGAAATAAAAAGGCAAAACGAGATTGTTGAGCGAGAGAAGCAAAAGGTAGGGAAGAAAATTTCAATTTTCCAGGAAATATTCTCAAATCTTTTTTTTTCAGCTAACAAACGACGTCTTCTACAAAGCCCAGCAAGAATCAATAATCCAACGAGACAATGATCGTGCGAAAGCTTTCCTTGTCAACTTAGAAGCTAGAAGAGGTCAGGAATTGCAAATGCATCAACAAGAGAAACTTAAAATTATTGAAAGAGCTGAACATAAGGAATATGGCGACATGATTGATCGTGATGTAGAAGATCACAGAAGACTGGAAGTATCTCACGCCAGAAAACAAAAAGTATTGGCTGAGAAGTATGGCAAATTTTTGTTGGAACAAGTCAATGAAGAAGGAGTAAGGAAGAAAAGAGAGAAGCAGGAGTTGGAGGATAGTTTGTTGAAGGTTAAGTTAGAAAAAGAGCACATGGAAGCTGTTGGCAGAGAATTTGTGGACAGTTATGTTGATGTTTTGCCAATTCACCCGAATTTGAGGTTGATCGAGAGATATAATCCAAATTATCTTTAATTACCACTGAATTTTACCATATCACCTTAATTAAGAGTAAAATTAACATTTTCTGTCTTTTCTTACATTTCAAATTTATTCAATTGAATAAAGATAAATAAAACTACATTCTGGTGAACTACCAAACATTGTCTAAACATGTATCGCCAATCATCGAAAAAATCTTTAAAATGTCTGTCACAACAGCAAGATTGTGGTTTTGTTGTTCATGTGTTCACAATCGTCAATCTAAAGCCAACTAAATTCTTAAATGATGTGCCAATTTTAATTAATTGACTTACAAGTAGCTACAATGTGTCGTAATTAGTAGCAAGTTAAATTTATTAATTTGTTTGTGAATTCGTGCTCAGATCGACGGAGATTTTAATTAAAGGAAATGGAGAATAATTGTGTTAAAAAGTAATATTTTGCATGAAAGTTTTTTATTTGCAACTAAACTCTATGTGACACGACACTTTGTAATTATCATAATTTTGTGATGGTATTTTTTCATATATTATACATTGTTCAGTTTCGGGCTTCGGCATTAATTAACACAAATCGAATCAATCATCAATCAAAACTGCATATCTTCTTGGAGCGTCAATTGACATTGCAAACTGTGATGAAAACTAAAATATCCAAATCATTACCGACGATTATTTTATTTTAATGAATGATTTATCCGAAATTGATAAAATAATTTGATATTATTATTTGATTGTAATTGTTTTAAATTTTAAAATAATTGCTACAATATTTTCTACATAGTTATTAAAACTCCACGAGCATCACACTAAACACAATTTTAATCGTTTTTTAATTAATGTTTTCTCATTGCACTGTAAATAGTAATTAAAATGCATAATTACTTTTGATGAAAGTGTCATTAATGACATAGTGCTTTCAAACCATCATTTCATTTAGTCCCATGATTTTGCAATAAACTAAGCGACATCACAACCATCAAGTCGAAACAAAATGCGCAGTACGCAGAATTAAAGTCGACGAGCCCATTTCAATTAAGTTCAATTTATGATTATGATGCGAGAAAGACTAAATTGTACAGAATTGATACAATAACCATAAAAGCGTTAAATTTCAGAGGAACTAGTTTGATCTGGATGAAATTCAGTAGAATGGTAGAAGGTGGGTTGAAATGTGGTTAATTTATTTTCGATTTTTTAAGTTTTTCCATAATTTTTTGTTATTTTTCTTGTCGTTGAATTTATAAATTTACAAAATTTACTTCAAAAGCCCTAAATCATTGAACAGAATTATTTACCAATTATTTAAAATCATCAACATCAAAGCCCCAATTCCAGTTTCCCAACGGTCACAAGTTAAACTCCACACGCATCTTCAAAGTCTGACGTGGGCCCAGCCGCGAGAATTTGACCAGTTTTAATTAAAATTCATTGAAGCGAACGATCATTTGTCTCAATTGATTGTCAAGATTGTAATGTTTTAATTTTGTCTCAATGCGAATCAATTGCGGGGAATTCACAAGTTCTCGATAGGCGCCTGAAATGCTCAACTTTATTTGCTGTTGGGGTTTTTTTATTTCTCGACTAGAATTCCTAGGAAATAATTGTGCAATAATTTTTATTGTGAGTTTATTGCATTTTTTTTGAAATTGTTAGGTTTGTTTTTTTTTTACATTATATTTTGAAGATCTTTTGGGAACATACCCCTTCTTAGGACTCAGTCGTCAAATTTAACGGTACTTTAATATAAAAAGAAACTTCAAAAATTTTGAGTCAAAAACGAAAGTTCGAAAAAAAATATTATCCATGAACCTAGGTTCATGAATAGCAATACTTCGAAAATTTAAATTTTGAATGTTGGGACCCAAAAACCTAAAATTCGACCCACGAAACCTAATTTTTCAAGAATTTTAAGTCAAAAATAGAATGTTCAAAAAAAATATTATTCATGAACCTAGGTTCATGAATAGCAATACTTCGAAAATTTAATTTATGAATGTTGGGACCCAAAAACGTAAAATTCGACCCACGAAACCTACTTTTTTGCGAATTTTCAAAAATTCGACCCGCGAAACCTTATTTTTCAAGAATTTTTAGTCAAAATAGAAAGTTCAAAAAAAAAATATTATCCATGAACCTAGGTTCATGAATAGCAATACTTCGAAAATTTAAATTTTGAATGTTGGGACCCAAAAACCTAAAATTCGACCCACGAAACCTAATTTTTCAAGAATTTTAAGTCAAAAATAGAAAGTTCAAAAAAAATATTATTCATGAACCTAGGTTCATGAATAGCAATACTTCGAAAATTTAAATTTTGAATGTTGGGACCCAAAAACCTAAAATTCGACCCACGAAACCTAATTTTTCAAGAATTTTAAGTCAAAAATAGAAAGTTCAAAAAAAATATTATTCATGAACCTAGGTTCATGAATAGCAATACTTCGAAAATTTAAATTTTGAATGTTGGGACCCAAAAACCTAAAATTCGACCCACGAAACCTAATTTTTCAAGAATTTTAAGTCAAAAATAGAAAGTTCAAAAAAAATATTATTCATGAACCTAGGTTCATGAATAGCAATACTTCGAAAATTTAATTTATGAATGTTGGGACTCAAAAACCTAAAATTCGACCCGCGAAACCTAATTTTTCAAGAATTTTAAGTTAAAAAACGCATGTTCAAAAAATAATATTATCCATGAACCTAGGTTCATGAATAGCAATACTTCGAAAATTGAATTTATGAATGTTGAGACCCAAAAACTTAAAATTCGACCCACGAAACCTACTTTTTTGAGAATTTTCAGTCAAAAATAGAAAATTCAAAAAAAAATATTATCCATGAACCTAGGTTCATGAATAGCAATACTTCGAAAATTTAATTTATGAATGTTGGGACTCAAAACCAAAAGTGCAACTCGTGAAACCTAATTTTCTTAAGAATTTTCAGTAAAATACAAAATTTAATTTATGAATGTTGGGATTAAAATATCAAAATCGTAAAACATTTAAGAAAATAAAACAATTGATAATTCATTCCAATTACTTAAAGTGCAGTCAACAAAATCACAAGACAAACAAATCACGAGCGAACGAATTCAATTTAAAGAAACTTGAGCTACAAACGTGTCTTTTACTCATTTTGATTTCCTGCGCATATAAACGTAATGATCACTTTATCTTTCTGTGTCATAATGACTAGCTAACAAAAACAATTAAAGTTTGAAGTATTTTGACATACCAGTTCGGTTCGGTTTGATGAAGATTAGTTGCATTGTGTGCTGTGATAATATTTATCAAATGAAATTCAATATTTTTGTTTACGAGGTGATTGCTGGAGGTACGTTGCTGTAGGTTGGGAATGATGATGAAATTTTCGTTTATACCGTTTCATTTCTCTATAAGCTGACTATTTTTGAATTTTTTCGAGAATCCAGATCATAAATGAACTATCAACCGAACATTGAAATGCACTCACAACTTCATCAATAAAAAAAGACACCAAAACACTGTTTGTTCTGTTTTGATATAATTAGACAATTGGATTGAAGAAATTCATTGTTGCTTGGATAAAAGTTTCCAACTAACTTGAGCTTGCATTCTTTGTATCTTACTTCTATACCTTAGCGTCTGGTGAAAATCACTCATCCCAAGTGTACCTTCTTTGGGATCAATAACTTCAGACGCGAACTCATGAATGTCTTCGTAAAAGTGCATCATTAATGAGTACTTATATAATTCATTTCTTCTATAAATCAGCCACCTCAAAAAAATTCCACCCAAAAAGCAAAAAAAAACGCTTCCTCGACCAAACATCACGAACCACCAATCAACTTGAAAAAGCGCACAACAAACTGTTGATTACTCTTGACATTGAAACCAGAAGCTCATAAACACAGTAAAGTGCCAACAAGAGTGCATAAAAATGTAACACATAAAAACATACGGCGTACATTATTCCGCCTCAGAAATAGAATTTCAGTTTATTTTAGGTTTTTCAGTATTTTTAGAGTTATAAACTTTTTTTAAGTGTTGAGACATGTTCGAGACTTTGCAATGTATTGGGCAAAACTTAAGTGTGTGCAATGTTTGCAATAAAATGCAGTCTGTTCTTTGATACTTTGAGGTGTTTGCTCTGATTTTTAATGTCATTTATGTTATGTGCCACATCAATTTGATTAAATTTGTCTTAAAGTTAATGTCTGTCAATATTTTTTGTTTACATTAAGATGTGTTCTGTACCAATATTTTTCCATGGCACGAGCTCTTGAATTCTGTTATAATTTTCTTTAGAATTTTTTTTGATGAATTGTTGATAAAATGAAGACTTAAATATGCTTAAACATTTTGTTATGATAAATTTGTTGAATTTATTACAACATCATAAATTTATTATGAAAACACAATTTCTTGTTGAGAATTGAAAATTAAGGTTACATGCTTGGTAGAAATACTTGCAATCTTCCTAAATTTGTATTGCAACAAGTCGCGTACACAAAGAGCTCCCATGGTTTATTGATTTTAAACAAATAAATGCATTCTTCTTTTGCTCGGAAGAGTAATAGATCTCATTGCCCTAGTTTTTAAAACATATAATAAATAGGGTAATGTAGGTTATATGATAGTACTTCAATAAATTACAGTATAAGGTTGTCATCCACACGATAAATCACAAAATACGTGTTTTTCATTCTAATCCAAGTACATATGAAGGATATAGGTTACTCTTCATTTGACATTTTCAAGTGAAACGCAGTACAAGTCTGCTCCAGAATATTTTTGTCAGTTGCAAACTTTTCTAAACATAACATAACATAACATAACCTAAAAAACTTCAAAATGCATAATTCCACCCAACGCCAACTTTTATGATCAAAATACTTGGAAAATTTATCTGCCTCCATGCCATTGACGTATTAAGTGCATGTAAGCTGATATCACTGACTTTTTTGCTTTTCATTCAATTACTTGCATAAATTGTCTTTTATTTATTCAATACTATTAAAAAAAATTGTAAATTGCACGTATTTGTGTAAAGTAGATTAATACAGCTTAAATTGTGGAAATTGCAGGAAATACGATTACAATTCAGTTCAAATTGTGTGAATGAAAACTGGAAAATGTTTGTCGTTTCGTCGGGTTTGTAGTTTTAAGGTTTCTTTACGGCAAATGAGCTTTTTCAAATGAGATTCGTTTGTTCTGGCGAGCTTATGACACAGTTGAAGTTTCTTGAGGTGCTGTAATAAAGTAGTTTAAGCGACCGTTAATCGATTTAACGATAGGAAAAGGCATGAAATAGAAAACTCTAGAACATTGTCGACGTCCGGATTGAATAATGAATAAATTTTTAAATCAGTCAATGTTTGCTTTCCGGAAGTCGTCGGTTTAGATCTTTTTGTGATTTATTGCAAGTTTATTGGAGGTTTTTAATTTTAAAACAATATTTATTATTTAATTTCTAAATTAATTAGCCAATTTACTTCACCCGAAATTAGACTGAATTATAATTTTTTTTGGAGATATTAATAATATTCTTAATTAATCTAAATATTTAGACAAAAATAGCACACACCGACCATCAACGCCATTTGTTCATTTTCTATACAGAACTGGATTTGAAATTTTACTTTCCCACACAAACATTAACTGAAAATCTGGTTTGTAATCCGCCAGATTGCATTTTATATGCATGACGAATTCAATCAGCAAAAAAGCTGCTTCGTACATAAACCTCGTATTAAAGCTGGATTAGCTGAAAATGGAAATGAATGCACTGAATTACAGCTTAATTAATAGAATTAAGCCGAAGTAAAACCAAATCAGTCCTACATGCATTTTTAAAGCAAAACAATTGAAATTCATGTCACGTTTTGGTATTTTTCGCTTTAATAAATGTTTTGAAAAAAGTGTCAAATGAATTTAATAATTAATTTTATTGCATTTTTTCTTTCAGTTTCTCTCACTTTCGGAGAATTTGTTAGTTTGCTTATAGTTTTACGAGTTTCTGGAATTTAATTTCGCAAGTTATTTCGCAATATTGCTAAAACTCACTGAAACAAAGATTGCACAAATTTCACAGCGGCCTTGAAGGCCAACGAAGCTCAAGATATTAATTACGTTTTTATTTTTTTTACAATTATTATATTAGTAAATTAGAGCAGATATCAGATTGTTTGTCTAGTTCGCAATTTTTAGAAATAGATAAGCGTTTTTACAGGAATGGTGCTGTTTTATAGGTGATAATTCATATATTTTAATAAAAAACTATTAAAACCAAGAAAAGATAGATGGCGCCACTATGAGCTATATCGGAAAATTAAGAAAGGAAGTGTGAATCCAATTTAGAAAAGCATTTCAATGCTATCGATCTTCCGTATATATTTCCTTTTAATTACAAGACAATAGACACTTAAAAAATCTGCTACAATTAAAATCAATCTTGGAAGATAATTAAAAGCAATTAAGGAAAATTCCCAAAAAACTTGAAGATTTCAAAAAATTCACTTTCTATTTTAGAGCCAAAAAACAAAAATCATGCAATGCAAATATATTGAAAATACAAATCAAATTGATGATCCAATTAGAAAGGTATCACGTTGTTTGAACATGATTTTAGTTTATAAGTCGACCACCTACGTAGAGAAATTGCAGTTGAAACTATTTAGAAGCTTAAAGTATTAGATACAGGTCTCTTGTGTAAGTATTGCAAAAGCCAGACGACATTGGTCTTCGGGAAATGAAAGAGAAAATTGATTAAAATCAATTTATTCCCAATATACTAGAATATGTCAACTATTTCTAATTTGGTGCCACAAAACCTTTGAAGCTTAATTTAATATCAAAAGGTCCACAAATAGAAATTTTATGTCTCAAAATAGCAACAAGATTGGATGAATTTAGATTTTACGCAGAAAAAGGTATCGCTGATATTAAATATCTGGACAAACAACCTTTTTATGGAGACAAAGTGTCTATTTAATAAAGGTGTTCAAATAAGCACGTATGAACATGTTTTTTATTGCAAAAAGTGAATAGTGAAATTGTTTCACATGGTTGGATTGGTGCTTGGTAAATACAATTGAGGAAACTTCAAATTTAAAGAAATTAAATCTGAAGACAAAGAATTTACACAAAAGAAACCTTAAATTGTGTTTTCAAATTGAATTAAATTTTTCCCATCAGAAAAACCTCCTCCTCACCCCTGCTTCTCAAACAAATTTATCGAAAAACAAGCAAAAAATTGACTGACTGAACAACAACTTCTAAAATTAGAACTGCAAAGCTATATAAAACTTATTCTACATCAAACTCGGCTAATTTATGAAAGTATTTTCAATAGATCGTTAGGTTAGTGAGCGAGTAAATAATTTTTGTAATTTTGCAGCCAAAAGTTTCACTGCCATTTTTGGGTGAATCTGAGGAGGGAAAAATTGAAGAAAATGCAAGTTGATGCTGTTTTATGATGCATTTGTGTATTCACTGTTTACAGTCTCTCAGTATTTCAGGGTGCATGTGCAAGAAACGTTGAATAAATTTCATTATCACGAGCATTTGAATTTTTGGCACTTGGCTGGCGTTTATTGGCTTGAGATGCCTACATCTATCTACAGTTGGTCGAAAATTTGAAAGTATGAGATACAGGAAAAATTTTGCGACGCAATTTCCTTTATGCCAAGAATTTTCTGGGTTGAGTCTTAAAAATGCGGGTGATACAGTTTGGTTATTCAAACATTTATTGGATGCGAGAGGGTGTGAGAGAATGTAAAGGATGATGGAGTGATTTGGTTGGGAGAGTTTTTTTGTTGGTTACGTCATCAATGCATTGAAATGCAGATACATTGTCACTATTTTTAGTCAGTTGACGTCGTTTCAATTAATTTCTTCAAAACAAAAATTGTATCAACGTCACGAGTAAACAATTTTCAAAATATCATCTGACGAACCAATTTGTGGATAAAAATCAATTGTGGCAAAAATGTTCCATCTCTCCTCTTAATTAATATTCATAAAGTTCCTCTTTCTCTGTTATTTTTAATGCATTCTTGGAAATACCAAACTTTCATAAAATATCCCATTTTTGCAAGCTTTCATTATTCAACCACCCAAAACCATGAAAATGTGAAAGGTGATGCAACCTAATATTGCAATTTTATCAGAATTTTGCGAGAAAGTCGAAAGCATCGATTTTCCTGAAAATGTGGAAAAGGCGAAAAGGTCACGCAACCTCCAGTGAATATTTCAAATTAGTTTTGTATTTGAGAAGTTCAAAATGAAAATTTCTTTATTTAATCAATTTTAAAGACGCAAAAAGAAAATTAACGGAAATTTGTGAAATTTCAGACTGTGAGAAAATTATCGAACAAACTCCAAACTACAGCTTAATTAACGATTAATTTCCTGTCGCTGCTCGCGAAATACGTAAGTCGTACATCTCGTTCTTCTCGTGCTTCTATCAACAATATTCCAGTATACAGCAGTCATTTCTGTTGATAGATAGACAGAATGTTGGTCTTTTTGTATATTTTTTTGGCTTGTTGGAAATTTCCATTGTTTTATCTTGAGCACAAGCCAGTGTGGGTTTGGGCGGAAGTCTGTTGCTGACTAGGCCGGTAATTTGCATTTATTGAATTGTTCTGCCATTTGGAAAACAATTTTTTTCTTTTGTCAATTAAATGGTCCATTTAGTTATTTTTACATGAAAAGAGGCTTAAAAAAAATTATGATGCCTTCGTTTTTATCACAAAATGTTTTCAAAAATATTCCTCAAAACGGTTGTAAAATATTTTTGTATCACAAAACGTGCTTCTATGTGACGTAGGTACTATGTAATATGAGGTAATATGAGGTAACTTGTCATATATAAAATATGTTATATACAATATTGCCATTAATAAATAACGACATAAGCAAAATCATTTACCATATAAATCGGAATTCATCGAATCCATAAATTAATTTTATTCAAAATTTTAATGAAATCCTTGAGATATTTGTATACTTAAAAGCTCGATAGAAGTTTCTCCAGCACTTTATAATGTAACATCACTGTATCAGGTTCCATTATTAAAAATTATCTAGAATATGTTGAAGCTGATTTGTGTATCACTTTTGATTGGAAGTTTGCAGTGTGATGAGTTTCGTGAGTCTTATCTCTCAAGTGTGATTGAATTTATAAAAGAAAAGTGATTGCTTTCAGCTACTGACCTGAAGAAATGCAGGTTCAATGAAAGTGACTGCTTTTTGAGGACAGTGAACGACATTTTCATCAACAAACATTCTGGTAGATTCACTTTTCTAACAGTTTTTCCTTGAGTTACTATAACTATGCCATGAAATGGTTTGGCCAACATTACTTTGAGTAGGTTGATTGTAGGATTATTGAGGTCCAGTTAAAAGTAACGTCCATTTTAAATAGTTGATGCTGACGTCACATTCAAGTTTATTACGAAAATAGTTGAAAAAGATGGTAAAAGCTACATGCAGATGGATAAAAGTAAAGTTACTTTTGAAGTTTCCAGGATGTACATGCACTACACTGGACTTTTCAACGGAGACAAAGCTTTAGGTGATAATATGAACCTATTTTTGAATGAAAACTGGATTGACATTTTGAACGAGTTGAAGCCGTCTATTACTGAAGCTTTTGGAAAAGTTTTTTCAAATGTTATGAATGGTGTTTTTGAAAAAATTCCTTATGACGAAATGTTCTCAAATTAAATCCAACAATAGTTTTGTTAAGATTTTTTATACAAGCGACGAAAATAAAATGACATTAAAAAAATTATTCAGGGGTTAGATTTGAAGATGTCTCTCTCAAGGCTGGATTTATTTTTTACAAATTTCAGATGCATCCTCATCGTTTTTTGTTTTCTTAAATTTAACAAAAAAAAATATGAAAAGCCTGTTTTTCCATCTTCTGAGTGCCATAATTCAAGTTCGTCCCTTAAATTTAACAACTTTATTAAAAATAACACGAGAACATTAAGGGTCATTTAAAAATAAATGTTTCTGTTTTACCTTGCACTACTAGAGCATTATTAATTTTATTACGTTTCATTAAAACACAGCTGATTCCAAGCATAAAGATGAGGAAAAAATGCGTTGAACTCTAAATTAATTAATAAATGCATTTTTGTAGTTTTGTTCAAGCAAGTTTTGGTTGTTTACTTTGAGAATCATGGCAATATTTATTATTCTTCAAATTAGTTGTTTCAGTAAGATTTTATTTATATCATTGGATGCGTATGTTATCTATATAGAATTGTTTGGACTTTGTATGAAGGGTTTTTTTGTTTTTTCAAAACTAGTTTGTATACTAGTTTGTATCAATTTCTCAGATATTTACGATGCAGCTAACAAATTTAATAGAATGGCAAAAATTTAAATTATCCAGAAAAATTGATTGTAATTGACTATATTATCTCTAATTGCAAATTTTAACTATAATTGAATAAAATAATATAATTCTGAAAGTTTTATAAAATTTTGATCTACGACTAACCAACTTCAACCATAAGGTGCCTGTATTTAATAGCTCCAGCAACTATATGTAATTAATCCTTGAGCTCTTAACTATATAAGTATGAGCACATTTATTTATATTGTAGTCAGTATGAGTTTAGAGTTTAATAGTAGCAAAATATAGAAATCAAATACCCAGACTTGTTATGATATCGAGAACGTTTTGTTTTGTGCTATTCTTGGCCAGTGTCTACTGTTCCCATGAATTTCGTAAGTTTGATAAGTGGAAGATGAGTGAATTAAGTGTAATAAAATTTGGTTCTTTAAAGCTTCCGACCTAAAGAAATGCAGGTTCAATGAGTCTGATTGTTACATCAAAATAATAAATGACATTGTTAGTAACAAGTTCAATGGTAAGGTCATAAACTTATTCCATCAAATGTTTACATAACAAATGAGTTCTGTTCAAAAGGCTATGCTGGATTAAACTTACCATCACTGGACCCTCTTATGATTAAGGAGATGCAGATCAAGCAAGGAGGAGAAAGTCCCATCAATATCGTGTTGGACTTCAAGAATATTATCATGAGTGGTTTATCCATGGCTACAGCTTTCAAAACCTCCGGTTTCAGCAAAAATATAATTGGAGATAAGATATTAATTCGTTTAAAAGCACCATCCTTATCAGTGTATGGTCCTTATGTAATCAACGGAAAAGTTTTGATTCTCCCAATTCAAGGGGATGGACAATCAAATCTTACAATGGGTAATTAATCTTTTTTTTTGTTTGCTTGAATTATTTTAAAATTTGATTATTACAGCAAATCCAGATGTGTCCATTAAATTTATCACCAAGAAAATGGAAACTGGGGGAAAAACTTACATGCAAATTGACAAAATTAAGGTCTACTTTGAGGCTTCAAGGTAAATCTTCTGCCTAAAAATTTTTTCCAATATTTTTGCAATTTTTTTTTTTAGACTCTACATGCACTTCTCAAACTTGTTCAAAGGTGACAAAGCTTTAGGAGACAATATGAACCTTTTTTTGAACGATAACTGGATGGACATCTTGAAGGAACTTAAACCAGCCATCACTGATGCATTCGCTAAAGTCTTTTTGGATATTATAAACGGAGTTTTCAGTTATATTCCATACGATCAAATGTTTGCCGATTAAAAGTTGGAATTTTAGACGTGCGATTTTGTTGTGAAGTTGAACTTGAATGTGGAAATAAATTAAAAGTTTGTTATTAAAACGTTTTCAGATACTTGTTCTAGTATTTTCTTGCATATATTTTAACTTAAATTGCTTTTACCTTTAATAAACAATGTTGTCTTATCTTAAATGAATTAAAATTCTCACACTTTTTAGACGTCACAATAATTACAAATCAGATCAGATTAGATCTAGAGAAAATATTGTGCTAATATTTCATATTTATAAGGTATTTCTGAGTTATTTTTGCTCTTTTTAATGAGAAGTTGTAACGCATATCGACAGTTATATCCTGATTTGATCGTTAAGCTTTTTGGACCTTATTTTCATCAATAGGTGTAAAGAAGGATCAGTAAACCCCTTGTTTCTATCTTCGCGACTAATCAAATAAAGATGATATATCTCGTTCAAATATTTTTTAAATAACCAAAATTGGTTCAAACGGGTTTTGAATAGTCGATTTTGCTCATTACTAACAATTTATACAATTTCGAGTTCCAACACCATTTAAAATAATAATACAGGGATTTTAATTTGCACCACTATCTTAATCATAGAATGCACTTTGATTGGATAATAAGCTTTCAACAGAGAATAATCTAACAGGAATATACAAGCTAAACTTTCAGAAGATTTACTTAGACAGTTGCATACACCGTATACTAGCACAACACTTAACAACATTTAGCTATCGAATCAGTTTAAATTTGAGATAAATTGTCGATATACGTTCTAATAAAATGTATATAATAATACTATTATCAGTTCTAGATCACACACGCAAGTTATAATTACATTGTTAACGAATTAATTCAAAATTCCCAGAAATCCTTGAAAAGCAAGTATAAAAGTTTTAGACTTAACGGAACGATTCTCATTAAACAAACCAGATATTGAATTTAACGGTACAGAAGTGAATAGTATGTGATTGCTTTTTAGAAGTTGCTCAGCACTTGATCGAAGATGTTGAAAGTTCCTTTGTTTGTGTTTCTTGTGGCATTAGTGCAGGTAGCTTTAGGAGATGAGTTTCGTGAGTCTAGATCCTAGTTTTTGGTGAACATCTTCTAATGGATTTTCCTCTTTTAAGCTTCGGAGTTATCGAGATGCAACTACGATGATTCAGAATGCGTCCTGAAGATTATAAACGGATTATTTTTCAAAAACTTTTCTGGTGAGTGTGACTCTATCTTTCTTTCTTTTAAGTGCAAGACTCTGTGAAACAATCTTCAAGTGATCGTCAGTATTCTCTACGAATTAAAGTTTCTTTATTTATTACTAATATAACGACTTGGAAGAAGAATAAAGATCAGTGATCGTGAATTATTTTTCATCATGTAAAATTTTAGGCTACCCTGGATTAAATTTACCATCTCTAGACCCTTTGAAGATTAAAAAGATGCAAATAAAGCAAGGAGGCGAAAGTCCTATCAATATAGTACTAGACTTCAAGAATATAGTTTTAATTGGAATTCAAAATGCAACGGCTTACAAGGCATCTGGGTTTGCCAGAAATATGGATGGGGGAAAGATTTTGCTGAAATTTAGAGTCCCAGCCATTTATCTGCTAGGACCTTACAGAATAAATGGAAAAGTTTTAATTTTACCAATTCAAGGAGAAGGGCAAGCTAATCTTACAATGGGTAAGACATTTATTTTTCGTTTATCTTAATAATAAATAAACGCTCAAAGATAATTATTTCTACAGAAAATATAGATGTGACTCTTAAACTCATCACGAAAGAAATTCATAGAGATGGAAAAACTGTAACGTTTTTTATTAATTGATGTTGGTTATGAATATATTTTTTTTATGTTACTGGGGACCCAATGGGAATTTCTCAGATATTTTATAAGAGCACTGATATTTTTAAGAGACTCAAAGCTTTAGAGAATTTTAAGCAAACTTATTAAAAAAAGATAATTTATGCGCCACCCAATTGGAAACTGGGAAAATCTTTTCAATGTATTACCTGGCTAACAATAATTTCAAGATTACAAACTCATTACCCAAACTCTTAAAACCCTTAACCCTCAAAAAGAAACAATAAACGACCAAAAAGCGAAACTCAAAGATTTAATTATTTTTTCTATATTTTCTAGTGTCAGAAAATATCTTTCGCGAGATGTAGACTCTAAATTAAACTCTTATCACCTCAACAGTTCGAACTAAAAGAAATTTACATTCCATAGAACCTTATGGAAAAACTTACATGCAAGTCGATCGTTCAAAGGTCACATTTGATACTATTAGGTAGAATGAAGCAATTTCTCTTATAAGTAAGAATTTTCTTAGACTTTTTTTTCATTTTTAGACTGTACATGCACTTCTCAAACTTATTCAAAGGAGACAAAGCTTTGGGAGACAACATGAACCTGTTTCTGAATGACAATTGGAATGACATCTTGAACGAATTGCGACCATCTATAACTGAAGCTTTTACTAAAATTTTCATTGATGTTTTGAATGGAGTCTTTGAGCAAATCCCATATAATGAAATGTTTTTAGATTGATTGAGAGACAATCTAATAAAGTTGTGGTGACTAGAATTAAATCCTCTATGTGTTATTTAATTTATCATTCTCTAGTGCGTCATAAAAACCTTCACTTGTAATTAAAATCAAAATCAAAATAATCGGTTCAGACATCTACTTCCTCTTAAACGATTTAAATTAGTTTTAAATGAAAAGCTGCATGCTGATGATAAGTTTGAGATAAAAAATACTGTGTTTAGTCTAGATACAGATAAAGATAATGATAAACTGTATAATAACATCAATAATTCAAATAATGCTTTGCATCATAAAGCATCTTCAAGTAAATTTTAAGTTCAAAGAAGTCGTACAAAAATTATCTTTTGAATTGTAGAAAACTTTCCTACATAAATTGTTGCTTAGAAAATAGACCAAAAGAACTAAGACCGTTTAAAAAGAAGCAAAGTCATTAAGTGTCTGGTGGAAAAATAGATAAATCATTTTTCACAGCGTTTTCCAAAGTTTTTATGGATTTTTTTGTTTTTAGGAAAACTCGGGAATCTTAAATTTTTTAATATTTAATTGTGTTGATGATGATCAATGCATTTTCCAACGACAAATCAAAAAAAAATAAATTTTGAAACTCTCTGGAAAACTCCACAAATCTTGTTTTTGTTTTTTCAAGCAATTTCATGAGCAAAAAAGATTTATGGAAATTTTTCCTGTCATTCAACGATTTTTCCCCTCTATAAATTAATCTTGTCAGCTCTTAATTGGTATTGAATTAATCAGCGTTATTATATCGAGTTAATTGCTATTTAGTTTGTGTTTACTATTTGCTCAGTAAGATTGATGTCGTTTCGTGGAAAATAACCAGTTTTAACTGGCTTGTGAATTTGTATACATATACTTACATTTACATAGAAATGGCATTTTTACTTGAAATTTTATTAAACGAATCAGCAAAATGTCATTGTTCTTCCTATTTAAAATAAATACACAGAATGAAAAATTACAATTTAATAGTGATTTGGTTGATTGTTCACCGATTGTCTAAAATTTGTTAGTGTTTTTGTATTTTTCAATACATTTGTAGAATAATTGGCTTTTTAATAATTATGCAATTTTAAATGCATTGGTATGGAGCTGAGTGTGCAACAAATTGTATTTCAGTAGTTTATTATTCTGTTTCGCGGCTTTTCCTCGAATCAAGGGGCAGATTAATTTTTCGAAATTAAAACCACACGTGTTGGCTCATATTTTATTTATAGATATTGTCGGCTAGATTTTATATTTTGTAATCAGTTGACAGTAAACATTTCCAGGAAATCAATTTGTTTTGTATTACAGGATATTTATGATAATTTCGTGGTTTGTGGGAGGTTTATTTTCCCTAAGGTTCACCAAATGCATATTCATATTTTAATTGCAAAAAAAGCAGTTTAGCAAATATTTCCCTTAATTTCCACAAAGCTTTTGAACTTTTGAAAAAACTTTTCACTTGTTTTTAAGCATATTTGCAAATTTTAATTTCTCATATAATGGAGTTAGTTAATTCTTGTTAAATCAACTTTCAAAGCAAAAAATTTCTTACTTTGCAAAAAAAGGTTAACAGGATTAAAAAAAAATTTGTGGATCGAATTTTTGGTTTTGGCCCAAAACAATGAAAAAGGCAGAGCAAGGGCCACTAGTTATTTATGTTTCTCCTCAAAACTCCACGAAGTCAACAAATTTCCATTAAATAACATTATTTCCTAATCAAATATTGAACTTACGCTTAACTTTCTGCGATCAAATAAACAACCTAATTAAAGAAATGTTCAAGTAAAACACGATTAAATAATTATTATGTTAGTCATATATCACTGTTTCGCTCATTAAAAATAAACAAAATTTATAGCTCAATTTATCGTTGAATTGAGTTCACGAGCAGTTTATGGAAAATTTATGGCGAATTTTTCCAGAAATCAGAAAACTATTTGAATGATTTGAATGGAAAATTTTTGCGTCGTAATTTTTGGAAATGTATAAATTTACAATAAAGTTTTAAAGAGCTTTTTTATTGATTTTCCAGCCATTCGGCTTTTTTAGGTTCATTAGGTTTATGGCATGCTGAGCATAATTTCAATGTCAATTTTGAATATTCATGACATTTTGGAATTATTTTTGGGAATTTTCCATTTATACTTTTCCATGTTTTGCTGTTTTTACATGTGTTTCGTGTATTCTGGGCAACAAATGAAATTCTTCGAATGAATTAAGATTATGTCATAAATTTATTCTGCGAGCTTATATATTTGCATTTTCAACTGAATTGTTTGGAAATGTTTGGAAATTTCTAAGAATGGAATGGAATATTTTGTTGGCTTACTTGTGAGCTTTTAAGCTTGCGAATCTCTGAATTTTCTATTTCAAATGGAATGGGTTGTAAACATGTAATACCAAAAAATCTACTTTCTGTTCAATTAATGTTCTTAAATCATTGTTAGGGTTGGCTTTTTGGGTCACTGTTACATTAACTTCGAGGATAAATCAAGGATGAAATGGAATTATGTGGGGGAGGCATTGAATGTTAAACAAGAAATTCCTTTTCTTGGGCTATTTATAGGTTTTGTTTGGTTAGAATGTATATTTATAAATATAGTTGGCTTTCAATCTATTTTTATGCTCACAATTCAATTGATCAATTCAAAAAAGCATAAAGTCAACAAAAGCTCACAAAAGTTGAAAATTTCTCACCTTCACTGACCTTCACAATTTACCTCCATAAAATGCTGTCCTTATCTATAAAAAACAAATCACACCTAAAGTTGTTATTAATCCCCACGAGAAGCAACAACAAATTCGGAGTAAACAGTTTGAGCTTTCATCGTCAACATCATCAAATTTACGCAATAATTACGCATAAAACCTTCCAAAGCACGTCTTCACGTGCACAACAAGAAAGTTCCCGCGCAATTTCATTAAATACGAAAACGCAATAGCATTTTGGAACAACTTTTATAGACGATTAAGCTGGCTGGTAAATGTGCAAAAACAGAAAGAATTTTGAGAAACGTAAGAAAAAGAAACTTGATCCATTATTTCTCAGACTACCCAAGACGTATTTTCCAAGTACTTAAAAAGATCTTCCTAGAAAGAAAAATAAATGATAACAACCATATAATATTTCGTCGAGTTTCCCCCAATTTATTTTCGTCTAGAAAATTTAAGACAATAATAAAAATGACAAAGGATTGCAACTTTGCCCAGATTAAGTTACAAAATTGATTCCGATTTGATGTGGACGTTAAATGACGTCATATTCAACGGATACTTATGAAGCTGTTTTGATGTTTTCTTAATTTGATATCCAGCTGCTTAACTTTTCTTCTTTTTTTTGAAGCCTAAATTTGATTTGTCGAAGACAGTTCCTTATTATATTTGACATTAAGCTGCATGGCTTGCTAAATTCGTAAAATTGGAGCCAAATTGGATTAAATTGTGCTTTCAATGAGTTTCCTTATCATAGCAAGAAGCAATCAAATTTTATTTCCAATAAAATATTACCAATAAAATGTTATTCTTCACAGAATGATTGACAAATTGGAATTGTACTATGAACTCTGTTTTACGAGTTGAAGGAGAAAATTGTCAAAGAAAGCTTACAATGTATGAAAACTGGCAAATTGTAGGATTATAACTAAATTGTATGGAATTGTATGGAATTTTATTGAAGTTTATTGATGTTATGGAATTTTTCTACAAGTGCAGATGAAAATGTAATAAAATGTCCGATCAAAGTTTTTGCCTTGAACTGCCAACAAACTTGTATATTTTTCTATATGAAATCCTTCTTGAATATTATGACATTAAATGAAAGCTCTAAACATGCATGTAGATAACAATGAACTCATAAATAAACTTACATGACGTTGAGTTAAATCAAATAATGGGAGCGAATGTCATGTAAGGTATTAAGTAAAACATAAACTTTTTGATGGAAGACTTTTTGCTGATTTATAAGAGAAAATTTTCTTGGAAAAGCTTATAATACCATACCTCAAATTACCACAAGTTCAGTAAAAGGAATATTAATTTTTTCGTAAAAATCATGCGAATGGTTCAAAAATCAATTTGAGCGGAACTTTTTAGGTGTTGAAAGTGTTGAATAATAACAACAAATCCTTACTCAGCCAACAGCTCAATAATTTCCGAGTTGGAATTATACTGGTCAAATGCCTTACTAAATGAAAAATGTGTAGCAAATAAATTCTGTGAGCGACAGCAAGATAGGAGTATGGGATATTTATAGATTTTTTCCCTTGTTTAGTCATGCATTGGCGCATTGATTTTGTCATTATTGACTGGTTGACAGATTTGCGTCATTCATACTTGATTCCCGCAGGAAAAAACAGCAGATAACAATTTATTTTTCACACTTTTTTTTTGTGTCAGGAAAGTTCGTAATTCTCGGTTTAGTCTCAATAATCTTGTATTAAGGTGTTTAATGTTATTTTTAGCTAATTATTATTGAAATGTCGGAAATAGTTTTATGTCGAGAACTAATTAGATATTTCTTACCTTATAAAAATATTTACAATTTAATTATGTTATTAAATCCAATTCGTCGATTAAAAGGCAAATAACTTGATAAAAATAAACTACAATATCCTTAAATAAACAAAGTAGACTGTAAATTACACCTTGACATTCCACCACAAAAATAAACAAATATGTTAGTCTCCAGAAAACTGAAAATGGTGGGATTACTGGCTGGTGCAATGTTCTTCGGTTATTGCTATTATTTTGACTACAAGCGTCGTAACTCACCAAACTATCGCAAAAAGCTAAACGACCGCAGAAAAGCAAATTTCACTGAAGTTCCCAAATTTCCGGAAGAAACCCTCGACCCTCCTGAGTTTCCAGAAGTTTTCCTCAAAACGTCTGACCTAACGAAAAGTCGTTCGAAGCTCAAACTCAGCATGGAAGAACTGTACATGCACGATGCTCTAGGAATCGTCCAGGAAATTGACCGAAGTGTGGACAATATGGCAAAAAAAGTAAGAGAGAGCAAAAACCCAGAAAAGATTTTAAATGATCTTCAAGGCAAATTACAAGCATCAGTTTTTTTCCTTATCGTCCAACGATTGAATCACAGAAAATTTGCTCCTTTGGAAATGAAATGAGACTGAGAAAATGTGAACTCTATCAAACTTGTTTAACCTTTGGCATTATTTGAGTTCACTTTTGAAATTCTGTGAAAATTGGCTGTGATTGGAAAATCTGTTATCGTATGGAAATTTTTGAATAAAAGATAGATTGGAAAATGGTTTAATGTGGTTTTAAATTCTTAGAATTTTTTGGGAGGGGGTGATCTTTTTGTTTTTTCTATGGATTTTTTATTTGATTAACATTGTGTTCTTAGGAAATTTTCAATTCGTAGAAAATAAAATTATTTTAATAAATTCAGAATTTGAGTAGAAAAGTCTCCCCTCGATAACTCAATGTATTATGCTAATAGTCCTCATCGATTGAATTCCATAGAAATTCAACAAATGGAATGCATAAATGTATATTTAAAGAAATTCTCCGAAGAGTCTCAAATTGTATGTATTATGTATTATGCTCGAAATGTATGAAATACAGAATATTCTGGAACATGCAATTTAAACATATTCTGAAATATCTGAAATTTCCAGAAAATCCTTAAAAGTGTGAAATTGTTGGAAGTTTCTAGAAATTGCAATTGTGTAACATGAAATGGAATTTTCCATCGTGATTTACCAATTTTTCAAAATATTTGATATTCCAGTCATTCTTGTTTATATGATATGGTTGAAGGTCGAATAGATGACAGTTTAATGGGTTTTTCGAGCTTTGTAAATTCAGCATGATAGAGCAATATATGGATTCCAAATAATTTCATCAAAAAATCATGCAAAAGGGTTGTTATACGAGTTTCTTCTTCAAGGTTGCTGTAGGTTGATTCTATGAGCTTTGATGGATTAATGGTGATTTGACATAATTTGTTTCGAAGTTTGTTTTATTGCTGGATTATGTTGTATGGAGAATTCTCATTTTTTCATAAAAATGCAAAAAAAAAGAAGAAACTTTCTCGCTAAACAAAAAATAGCATCGCATTCTTTTCCTCAGCAAAAGTCAAAACAAACAATAAACTAATTAAAAAAAGTAAATTATGCAAAGACGTCTCTATTGCAGGAAACAGAATATAACCAACGACGTTGTCGCAGCTGCACTTTGTTAGCTTTTAAATGCTTCTAGTTTGTTTTTCTCCTGTAAAACAGAAAAATAAATCGAAGACTGAAAATAAAATTTCGCCCGCGAAAAATCTTCTGTTGATGCAAAAAAAGCAAAAAGAAAAAAAAAGCTGCTAAAAAGATAAATATTTTGTTTTCGTTGCTGCTAGTTCTAAAATTAATCACATTTGCAGTGTTTGAAATTTTTGCAGAGTATTTTTAGATTTTAGAGATAAATCTAATGTATTAAAAGGAAAGTCAATGTTATAGGCACAAGTAAACGGAAGCTTTCAGGTTTCCGAGTCAAGTTCAAGATTTGATCGAGTTTCTGGTGTTAGCTGTGGTTTTTCGCCGACTTTTCATGATGTTTCTGTTATTTGTCATGTTTATCATGAGATTTGTGGTCTGTTTAGTTTTTCAAATTTGTGGTGTTTGTCATTTGTATGAGATTGTGGTTTTATTACTTCATTTGCATTTATTGTAAATTATACAAGTTTATTCAAGTTTGTTGGATAATTCCGTGAATTAAAACTCATTAGTCATTATTTGCCCATTTTATGGTTTAGTCACACAAACTCTTACTATCTTTTATCTATAGTAAGTTAAGTGATGTATTATAGCAATAATTTGCCATGCACACTAGTTGAATGGAGTAAATATTAGATGGAGTCACACTTAATGATTTAATTAGTCATTATTTTTGTTCACTTTTACTGGTCAAGCAACTAAAACTATTGAAAATTATTTATGAATAAGTTGATAATTCATTCAACAAATTAATTTATTAATTATTAGTAAAATTTGGTTTATCCACAATATGAGGGTTTTTACAGATTTCCAAACTATTTATGACCTTTCCTGAAATAATACATCCAAATGACTCGTCAGCTACATAAACAGCCAATAAAATTTTGTTCAACAAAATAAATTTAATTGTTATTTAAAATCTGATCATGATTATTGATTTATGTCAAAATCCAGCAAACTTTTGTAATACAAAATATAAATTATTGTTCAAAAGATTCTAAGAAATTTACTCAAGCTCAAAAGATTACCCAAATCACTTGAAGATCAAAGAGAATCTCAAGTGCCAAATCCATTATAATTTAATTGTAATCCTGTAAACAAAACAATTTCCAAGCAAATTCGGAATAAAAGGCAAATAAAATATCTTTAATAACTTTTTTATTTCTCCAGTTGTACGTATATAAAATATTTGCTTAATTGCATATATAATTTATTGATTAATTAACACTTAATGACGAAACACCTTTTAACGGATTTTTAATTTAATTTTGATAATAACTCGATAATGGATGTTTTGTTATGAATTTTCAGAATAAAGCGAGAATCAAGTAAATTTCAAAATTATTTTTTAGTAAAAGAAATTAGTAGGATATTAAAAAATTTTATAAAATAAACAAAATGAACTGATTAAATTAACAAAATTATAAAATCCAATGTCAGAAATAGTATTAACTACAAATTCCATGGCTCTTATAAAATTAAACAATTTTAGCGCAAACTTTAAATAAATAAACTAAAGTTCGCTGAAATTTCTTAAAGAAAAACTAACATATTAAAATTTAAACTTACATTTCCACATTTCCCATAGAAACTTGTGTGAAATTGAGTTGGAATGCAATTCATCTTTATAATTTATTAATGGCCGTACTTGAGTCATGAGAAATAATTGTGAAATGATTGTGAATCAAGTAGTTTACACTAAAAGTTTTCATTCGGGAAAATTTTATGGCGAAAAAAGTCAATCTTGACGTCGAGCCAAAACTGCTTTTCTCGCCATAAAACTTTTAATTACACCATATCTAGCTGTCAGAAAAAAACTGAGTGAATACAACAAAAGTAACACAGTTTCACAATTTTCCCAAGTGTTTCAAGTTTTCCTCTCAGTTTTCTGATTTGATATCAAGTCTTGTTGTTGCACAAATATTACAAGTATTTTACATTCAAAAATTTAAGAGAAGCTGTTTCTGGAACCTCCATTTGATCTTGAAGATTCTATTTATTATACACCGAAATAAACATTGCGATTTGCTTTTAAATATTTTTGCAAGTTTTTGCATCGTTTCGACATTTTTGAGAACTTTTTGTTGTTGTTGTATCGTTTTAGTGTTTTTTGCGAGATTCTCTGTTTTTTGTCAATTAATTTACTAAATAAAATTTCCTTGGCAAGCGAACATTCAGAATAGACTTTTTCTTTCTTTGATACTTGAGGGATATAATTGAGTGGATATTTTTGTTTTAAAAGGGCAATTTGCGTCAAGTGTCTGCACGAGCTTTTGCTTTTTCTGTAGGGTTGTCCGTGCAATATGATGATTTATTTGAGTTTTTGAAATTTATGAATAAGGAGCTTACAATAGAAGTTAGGTAGCATTTTATTTATGACATCAATTGAGTTTTAATCAAATCAAGTACAATTTTATAGAAAATCTTGAGAAATGAATGATGTAAAAAAATGATTGGCAAATTTATAAGCATAAAAATCATCATTTGACCAGATTTGCTGAGAATTCGATATATCATTAACGGACAAACTTTCACAAAAATTCATCTGTAGTCAAATTTAGCACTAAAAACCAAAAATAGTCATAAAATACACATTTCTGCCTTTTCTCGTTAGATTTTCCAAAAGAGTCACATTGAATAACAAAAAGTTAAGTTATTTATGTAACCAACAAAAACCATAAATAAACCTCAATCAAAATATCCAAAAAAACATCAAAAACTCCAAATTAAGTTGTGCAAACACACTTAATGCCCATATGCGCAGCTAAATAACAACTAGTTGCTCATGTCCACAATCATTAAATCGTTGTAAACACAACAATAACAACATCAACAATAGTTATACAGAGAAATCCGACATATATCAGCAAATATGTAGAATATATATATTTATTAGTATTCAATAGTTTTACCACGTGTACTCCTCATAACATTTTATAATAGAGTCGATTATTATTTGGTCAAAATATCGATTTTCTATATTTAGTTTGTATAAATTGCTTGACTCTTGTTGTAATGAAATAAATGTTAAAATCTGAATAATTGATATTAATATTTTTTCATTGATCAACTCTAGTAATTTACAAATGAAAATTGAAAAAAACATCAAACACCTTTTCATCAGAGGTTATTGACTCTTACTTACTTTATTACTTGAAACTTGCTAAAACTTGCTTTTATGACTTCTATGAAAGTCATGAGGCTAAAAGTAACGGCTGTTTGCCGTATTATCTGATTTTATGTGTTGTGTCACGAAATCTGAATAAAATTGCAATAAATTCGAATAAACTGAAATAAAAAGAAAATTCTACAAACTATAATAAAAGTCTAGTTTTAAGAGATTCCATGCAAAATCTATTTCTCTACAGGTTTTGATACAATTTTCTGATTATGTTAAAATATAATATTTTCAATAAATTTTGTATAAAATAGAATAAAATTATTTTTGTTCCCGAGAAATACAGAGTCTCTTTTCTTTGCTTGTTTGCTTGAGCTGGTCCTATTTGAGACCTTATTTTTCTAGGTTGCTTAGGTGTTTAAATCAACCCTTCGTCTGTTTTGCCTGGTTTCTCGGGTCTGTATCTTTTAATTTTGTCAATACATTATAATATCTCATAAAATTTTTGACTTAAAACTATTTTTGTTCAAAATGTAGCAGCAGTCTTTGAATTTAAACTTATCTTATTTATAAATATAATTAAATGTATATGCCTTAAGTATTCTGTTATTGGTTTTGCAGATAATCCTTTTATAAAAGTTTCTACAGTCTGTGTTCTTATTATTTTTGTTTGGTTGTTTTAGTAGAGAAAAATCCGGAAAATCGCATGGCGATAAAAATCTATGAAAATATCACAGAATCGTTTTTTTATTAACGTTGCACGTAAATTATTTCATTTTTGTAAAAGTTTCGAGATATTTTTGATATAATTTTACTCGAGTTGTTCAAGGCTTTTCTTGAATACTTTTTTGGAATTTTGATATTTGGGTCCATTTTAACCAAAAAATTGAGTTTTCTTCAATTCGTTTTAATTCAAAAGCATAAAATAATTGCAAAATTAGAAATTTTTAATTTTAATTATCGATTTTTAATCGATTCAATTCAGCAATTTCGTAATCCGATTGTGTAATTACATTTTTGCAAATTTTTATGACTCAATATATATTGCTGATTCAAGATTAGATAACGCAGCTCAATTGCGATGCATTCTTTTAGATCAATTAAGTCAATTAACTTAATCAACTAATTGAGCTAATCATTTGTTGTTAATTGTGGGGAATACAAAACAATCAATACAATCAATGCAATTTAGACAAATTGAGCATGAAATATCAATATTTATCAATTCTGGAAAATACTCGTTACTTAAGTTAAAGATCGCGTAATTTCCAGTTATTATTATCAAAACATTTGGTTGTTATACAGTCACGTTGCTGTTTATTTATCGATTTTTCCAGGATTCTCAATTCTACTACAAGATAGATTTTCTAGGCTTTCTAGCGAAAATCAATAGTTTTGTAGGTCAGTTTTTAAAATGAGGGTTTTTTTTTATTTACATTTTGTTTCCTCGATATTGATAAAGTATAAACAGAACTGTAAATTTAGGCTTTTGGATCATCAAACTAAATTAAAAAGATTTATTGGAAAAATTACTTTGGCGAATTGTGATTGAGTCTTTTCCAAAATTTAATAATGTACTTTCTAACTCGATAAGTTATTTAAATTAAATCATCTGTGTTTTCCGGGTTTTTCCTTCGACAATTTAGATTTTAAAGAAAATAATCTTAAAATCGCCAAAGAAAATCTTTCATAATAATTCTTACAAAACGAAATAAAAATTTTAAAACTAATAAGGATTTTTAAAAATATTAAAAGCACTTGAAAGCTTTCTCTTACTTTTTTGTATTTTGTGTAATTGTTGCTCTTTTTCTTATAGGCTATTTTGTCTATGAACTGCTGCTGAATAACTAAGTGGCTCTAATTCCTTAATTCCTGGTAGCTTTGGTTTAAAATTGTAAAGGAGCTTATTTAAATGGGAGTGCTTTCATCCATTGATCCCATTTCACTTATTAAGTTGTTTGAATCATTTCAAAGAAGTTGTTAAATTTATGTTGCTGTTGAAGGAAGTGGTGGCTTTGAAACCAACGAACAATTATTATTTTGCTCGTCTTCGTCGCCAGTGTCCTCATCATTTGCATGTAACTTCTTCATGTGCTGCTCCATAGCCAGAATAGTATTGGCGGAAACCACGCGCCTTGTTGTGGCTGGTGGTACTGCTGGAGACGAGAGATCAATGGATTTTGACTTTCATGACTCAGTACTCGAAGGGGAGTTGCTTTTACTGCTGAAAGACCGTCGGAGTTTGTCCACCAATCGGGTATGGAACTTGTTCAAGCTGTTTTGGCTGCTGCCTGTCTTAGGTGGTGAGCAACTGACTGAAGTCTTCGTTGGGCTTGTTATCAAAGAGCTGTTAGAGTTTCTGGAGGATGTTCTTGAGAACTGATAACGAGCAGCAGCGGAGTTGACGTGATGTAAGTTTCTATGCGATGGTGAGTTGACAAAATCGCTGCCCGGTGAAGTGGACAAACTAGGACCCTCCGACCGAGAAGACTCAGAAGTTTTGCGGGTACGTCCATTAGATGTACCTTCAGAAGTGCGCCGCGGTTTTCCATTGGTGGACTTGTAGATATCAAAGTCCTTTCTCATCAGAGGCATCATAAAAGCCATGGTTCAAAGATTTACTGCTCGGCTCCGTGTCTTAAAAATTTCTTTTGCACTTTTCCCGCGCTAAAAGCAATTTATTGCTTTATTTTTGGATTTTTACGTTACGAAAAAATTCTACGCACTAAAAAGCTTTCTTTTGATACTTTCTCGAATTCTGTGTGATAGTAAAATTGTTGTTGTCGGCTTTTGCTCGTCACGTACACACGATGGAAAAATCGATAAACTTTTCCTTGCTGTCCCGAAAATAAAAATTATTCTCCGTACTGGATTTATTTTTCTATTTTTGGTAAATTTTATGGAAAAATTCTCGGAAAATTCACTTGATTCTGGTGTTTTAAGCAGAAACGAATATTTAATTGTTTTTGGTGGTTGCCCGACACTTTAAATTGAATATTTTGATTGAATTTTCAACTTTTTCCAATAATTTCAAAGCAATTTTCGCTGAATAACCGGTTGTTCACTATTCAACTTGCTAGAACTTTCCAAGCAATTTATTCCGTAATTGCACAATTTATCGTAATTTATGATAATTTTCGCTTTTCAATCAACTATCGTATAATTTTACTCGGATATTATATCACTGGTAAACTTGTAGTATTTAGATTTGTTTGGTTTGTTATGAACTCGCTGAAGTTTCAAAGATGAATGAACAAAAGTAAGCTCAACCCGTATTTATAACTGTTCTGTGTTGCAACAACTCGGCTATTGCTCGTGTGCTTGCTATATGATGGTGAAGTGAATCGGTGACTCAAAGAATGATGGAGCTTTGTTTAATAGATTAATTTGCGCATGATCATGGCAAAATACGTTGATGCTCATAGTCATTAATTTGTAACGGCAAGTTGTTTATCTTCAATTATTGCGCGTCACCGTAAAATGACTAGAACTTCCATTAAGAGGATGAAACCAGATAAGACAAGCTATCAATACTTGATTATAACTCACCAAGTCGTTATATATGTAACCTTATCTTCCTTATCTTCCTAGAAAAGAGCGCCAAAAACAACAAAAAACAATAAATTTTATTAAAAACTTTAAAATTTACTTTATTTCTTTAAATTATAAAATTCTAATGTAAAATTATTAATGCAATCAAGTTTTTTTAATAACATAATTGATTGGAACCTGCAAGTTCAACTTTAAAACAAATCCCTCTCTGAGTTTCTCGATGCCTTCCAATTGAGCGGTTGGATTGCCCATCGCCATCAAACTTTTTGTTGAATCTTCCAGTAAAGAAGCTCGAATAGGAGGAATTTCAATCCTTAATTCATTGTTTACCACCTTAGCTGGTGGATCTTTCGCGCTACTAGCGAGGAGAGCTGAGAGCATCGGAGCTCTAATCGGATTTCCTGGATGAAATCTTTGAAACTGGCTCAAGAAGCCTGGAAGAGCTGGTGGAGTGTGAAGATTGGAGAATTGTTGAACATTAGCGCAATTAAGGTTAAAGTTCTGCTCCACCATTCTTCGATGGAATTCGTGAGTGCTTTGTGTTGCATTTTGGAGATAAAAGTTGCCTTGATTTAAAGTGTAGGATTGAGGAGCATAAATGTTGCGCAATGGAGCTTGGAATTTCAAAAACTCTTGTTGTGGCTGAGTAGTAGGAGCTTGTGTAGGCACATTTTGAGGTTTCTTCGAGTAATTATGAATCGGCTCTGGCCAATTTACAGGCAAATCCTCATTCTGTCCTGGTTTAGGAAAAAGTGGCTTAGGTCTCTTCAACAAATTATCATTTTCAGATAGATCAGCTTCATCAGACCGTCTTTTGTTACCAGGAGTCGATGGAGTTGGTAAGTATGTCACAACACCTTTATCCAAAGTCTCCAAAACGTTTTGAAAGTTTTCATTATTTTTCTCGCAATTTTCCGTTGAGACTATTTCCTCAGCTGCAACATCCTCTGTTGTTGTGGAGGTCCAATCGGCAGTGCTCTCAAACTCATCGATATCCAGTGGTTCCGCCTTCATGTACATGTTTGTGTCTCTATCAGCCACCGATAGCATTCGTGTAGGAACTTGAACTCTCTGCTGTCTTGCGAATTTATCAGTAAAGTGAACATTGCAGATACACGGCGGTTTGCTTGCAGACTGTGGAACACTTTGTAGCTGAGCCTCAGTAATGCCTAATGCATTCAGCCAACGAGCTCTTCGATCTGGATGAGTGCGACGGTCGGGAATTCGGTGGTATGTTCGATAAGGATTGACTTTTGTGTTGGCGCCGCAAGATGGTATCACACAGAAAACGTAGGAAGCTCGACTTGAGATATCCACGTTAAGTGGTGCAGGAGGGGCACGAGCTGAAATGATTTTATTTATATTAAAATTTATTCAGAGTAACATTTTATTGAGATGTAAGGATCATTTAAAAAATTACGGTAAAATAATATAATAGCAGCAAAAAACCCTCTTACTAATTATATTGCTGTGAACTGACTTCCTGCGAATTCCAGCCATGGTTCTTAGCCTACTTTATTCCCGGCTACAGCTCTCTTGACATTAAACTTTAAAACACTCACTAGAATCTTAAGGAATAATTATAATCCTTCCGAATTTCAAACCAAAGGAATTTAAAATTAAAACTACAGAACTCCAAGAGCGATCAAACTAAAATGTAGCAATTTATGGTACAAATTTCGTTGATAGCCATTATAGGATCACAAAGGAATAATAGATTATTTGTTAGTCAAATGCCAATTTTCAATTGTTAGAAGAGCCTCACTAATGATCTTTTTTATAAAAAGAGGTTCACAATAAAACAATTTTTACTCTTGTTTAGAACAATTAAGTACGCAAACCACTCAGAATCGCCAAAAACGAATCATTTTTAAAAATAATGTTTTTTGGTGTTTTTTGAATACTTCAAATCAATACCATCCAACACAAACAAAGTTGATCCAATAAATTTTCTATAAATTATAATTTATGAAATCAATTTAAAACGACGAGGGAAGAACACTCAACTAAAAACGCAGTAAAGTAAAATACCACAAAAAAAAGCCATATAAATAAAAAACACTTTAAATATTTTTAAAACCTCAAATTTAATATTCACTGATATATGTACCTTACACACATAAAGATTACTTTAAAGTCCTTACTGCCTAAAATTTAGAATACTCTTTTTAACATCGAAAAATTCCTTAAGACTATTTTTATGCAATTAGTTTCTCCACTTCTTATGTACAGGTTTTCCTTAAGATTACTAACCAAATTTTTCAGATATAATTTTTAGCTTAACTTTTACTTATTTTCAATGTAATCTTTTGTTAATTTCCATTTTTTTTTCAAAACTTTTTTTGCGTAAAAATTCCACTCTCGAAAAGTCTGCTCTAAAAATTCATAAGAATTTTTGTTTTCTGCAAATTTGCAAAATTTTTGCTCTACCTTTATCTTATATATTTCTTATTTGGTCGTTTTTGTTGCAAAATTTTACAAATAATTAAATAGATGGAAAACAATTCTTCAGAAATATATTTTAAATGTTAAAGTGTTTATTAAATTTTTTAAAAGATTTGGTTAAGATTTTTGTATTTTTTGCATAACTTGAAATAATTGCTATGATTTAATATTTTGAAAAAACTGGGTCCAACAAAAATACTTTGGAAATTTACAATTTAAGCTTTAAGTAATTCCAATATTTTTTATACAAAACTTTAGGAAATTCGGAAAACTGGAAAAGTTCAGTTTTTTATGCAAAAAGGATTTAAATTAGGTACTAAAGCGAATATCATTTTTTGATTGATAATTTGCGGGGGATTCACATGGGGTGCAGATTTTTGGATATTTTTGAGATTAAATTAAATATGTTAGGTTTAGAATATTCAGCCTATTAAGCGACTATTAAGTTTAAAAATAAAATGTAAAAAATGTAAAAACTTTAAAATTTTTGAGGAATAAAAAAATTAATAAAAATGAAAAACAAAACTTTAACGCTTAATCGCCCCTCGACTTTTAAAAAACTTTTAATTTCTTAATTTGAAATTTGTTTGGGTAATTAAATAATGATTGGTAAAAACTAAAAAATATAAATAGTCCATGTGAATCTCCCCCTACGAGACTGATTGCATCAATTAAGTGAATTTTAACCAAAATTAATGAAATCTCTACCGAAACTCTCAGTAAGCACTTATTCTAGCCGGAATTTGCGTCACAATTACGAAGGTACTCGATGGTGTTCTTGGTGGATTTGATGTGCTGCACAACTGATGTCTCCGACTAAAATTTTAATAAAATAAATATTAATTTTTTTTTGATTAATCAGAATAAAAAATTTAAAAAAACTTACGCTCGCAGTGAGATTCATAAAATTATAGTACTTTTCAAGTGTGACCACCAGCGACTTGAAGTTGCCAGTGGAAAGGTAGAGACGCACTTTGGATTCGTTTTCTTTGTGATCTTGTACCAAGAATCCAAGCAGAAGGCACGCGAAACTTCCCATCATCGTGTGTTCCATGTGATTGCCAGCTTTTTGGAGTACTAGATTGGAAAAATATGTTTATGTTTAAAATAAATTAACAACTATATATTTTAGGAATTGAAAAGATCCAAATAATCGATTAATCTATTTTTGGTAACAAAAATCACCACTCACATTTAGTAACAGTTTCCTGCACTTCTTCCTGTGATTGCTTTTTCGCATTCTTGTTGGGTCCATCAAGGATATCATCTGTATTTCTTTCCGCCAAACTAGAAATGTAATTTAAAATTGATTAATCAGTAAATTTGAAAATAAGTAAATGAAATAGAATCTTACCTGGCAGTTTCCTCGCATTTTTCGTAGTACTCGACTAGAGCTTTTATGGCAGGTTGCTTCAGGTCACTATCTTCAGAGACGGGCGTGGTTATTTGCATAATCACTTGACGATTCTTCTGGTTATATTGCGTTAGGTTGTTGAGAAGTAGGAGAGACTACAAATTTAAAGTTTAGTTAATGATTTTGAGATATTAACCAAAATCAAAAAAATAACTCACCAGCACACTAAGATCAAAAACGGAAGGATCTGGCACATAATTATGTCCATGAAGCAGCAAATGAAGAGCAATAGTGAAAATCTCTTTCTGATCGCCTAAAATGATGCTCCCTATTGAACCACTAGTGAACGGATGCGTCAAATTTATCAAAATCTTCAAAATGGGCACTAACGCGTCCCTTATTTGCACTCCCGGATTCTCTTTTGGTGTCTTCAAAGTGGAAGGATGCAAAGTGAGTTCATACTCCAACAGCTTGAAGAACTTGAAGATGGTGTGCACAAAAAGATTACTTTGATAATGCAAAATGTACTTTTGATTTTCTTCGTTCAGCTGGGATACGTTCTCAAGGACTCGCAAGCAACGATCAACTTTCGTTACTTTTTCCAGCAAAACTTCTGTCCATTCAACGACATAATCGCCAATTTGGTTGCAGCACTCGCAAACACTTCTGATGATATGATCTATTCCCCCGAGTTCTCGTAATTCTTCTTTGAACCATTCACCAGCGCGTTTAGAAGTGAGAGAAAGAAGAGTTTCCATGGCTAGTTGTCCAACTGTGACATTGTCGAGGTTTAAGTGCAGCGCTTTGCCTTGCGATTGAATTTCTTCGCACAGTTCTCGAACCTAAAAATATTTTAAAATTAATTTATATTTAAAAAAAATTGATTGTGATTAATCAGAAGATTTTCAGCGATCAAAATAATTTTGAATTGATTAATGAAAATTTGATTAATCAGAAGTTGCATGATAAATTATTTACCTTAATTTTCCTCTCCTGTTGCTGTTTTAAGGCGATACTATTAGCTGGTGCTGGTTTCTTGCTTACATTACATTCTAACAGATTTAACATCAATTCCAACGAGTCCCTATCCAAATCCATATTAAGAGTATCTTGTGAAAGAACAAACATCACAGTAGCCGTACAAAGTCCAAGATTTTCATCACCTGGCGCATCCTGCAAGGCTTTAAAGAATTTGGGAACAATTCCGTGAGCTCTAACGTGCATCCTGAAGGCAGGCGTCATACACTTGGAAGCTAGCTGTAAGGCAGACAAGCAGCGAGTAGCCATTTGTTGGTCGCGTTGGAGAGCACTTAAAATGTACTCAACATCATCGTCCATCTCTTGGAATTCTCCGATTTCTTGTATTTGATGAGCTTTCTTCACATTTCTTACGACAGTATAGTACGTCTTCTCTTTGCGATCCACACGGACGCTCGTCACTTCTTCAGGAGTATCATCAAAGTCGTCCAAGATGCTGGCAACACTAAAATTTTGAGGGAGATTTAATTTATTAATTTTATCAGTAATTTTTGTTATAAACTAACCTATGAATGGGTTTTTTGACCACCCTAGTCAGACCAGAGCTTTCGCCATCAAAGTCATCATAAATTGTGCTTGTGGTGGTTGTCGTCGTAACGTCACTCTTCTTAGCCTGACTTTCTCCATCCTCATCTTGATCTCCCCATTGATGCTTGTATATCTGTCGTTTCTTCAGCTCGTCATCTTTCAGCGTTCTCGACTTGAAAATACTTCCCTTCTTTTTGGAAATAACCAATTTCACGCTTTGATCAGCTCGTGCGGGACTCTGAGTCTTTGCTGGTGATGTGGTGGCTTCGATTTGAGGATTAGGCTTGGGTTCCTGCCAATTACGTTTCAGTAGCTTTTTGTGTTTGTATTCAGCAACCGGAGTTTGAATTTCCGGTTCCAATTCACGAGAAATGACACTCACTTCAGGACTTCCGGTTTCGGTTGTTGAGGTGGGAAGAGATGATGCCGAAGAAATTATGCTCGGTGCTGAAACCTTTTCACTATTGAGACTTGAATTAACAGTGATCACAGAGTCCACCAAAGAAGCTGCTTGTTCAGGTTCCAGATCCACTGCCTTCCGTTTCCTGGAGTAAGTTTTTGGTACAATTGGTGCTTTAATCTCTACCGCAACTTCTGGAGAAATCGTTACAACCTTTTTCTTTCTACCGTAACTTTTCGGAGACTCAATTGGAGCTGGTGGAGCAACAACTATTTCCGGTTCCGGTATTAATTGTTCTGGTTTCTTCTTTCGATTATAGGCACGTTTTTGTGGCACTGGAACGATCACTGCGGCTGCTTCAACGATGGGAATTTCAGGTATTTCAAGTATTGTGGGTATTTCCGGAATCTTTAGAGTTTCAGGAATTTCTGAAGCCTCTACAAGAGGTTCAACAGCTTTACGTTTTCTACCGTAACTCTTGATCACTTCCGGTTGACCATCTTCATTGATCTCAACCACTGAAGCCTTCACAGTTTTTCTAGAACGTTTAGTGGATTCTTGGGATGTTTGTGGAGTCGTTGAAGTTATTTCTGGAGTAGGTGGGGTCAATTCTGCTTCAGGTTCTGGTTCCACTATCTGAACCTTAGGTTTTCTTCCTCTTTTAGCAGGGGTAACAACTTCAGGAGTAGATTGACTGACTTCTGGTAGCCCATCTTCATCCATCTCAATAACGGAAGGTTTAGCAGACTTTCTTGTTCGCTTGTTGATCACTTCCGGTGTAGATTGTGTCGATTCTGGTGTCTTCTGCAATTTTTCAGGAGTCTTTGCAGCCAATTTAGGCGCTTTTAACGTCATTTTTAGTGATTTCTTGGTCACTTCCGGTGTCGTTGGTATTGAAATGGCTGGTGGGGTCATTTTTACTAATGGTGCGTCATCGTCAGAATCTGATGAAACTTCTGGTTGAACAATTGGAACAACTGGAGCCACTTCTACAATTTTCTTCTTGCGCCCTCTTTTAGTCACCACAACTTCAGGTGTTTGAGGTGAAACTTCAGGGGTTTGAGGTGGAACTTCCTGTTTTTTTAGTACAATTTCCGGTGTGCTTACTGCATTACTTCTTCTTTTTCTTGACGTGCTCTTGGTTTCAGAAACGGGAGTTTTTGGTGTTTGTGGAGTTTCCGGGGCTTCAATAGCAACTTCCGGTTCTTCCACCTTCTTTTTTCGATTGTAAGCTCTCTTGGGTGGTGTCAGCAAAGGAGATGGAGATTTAACGACTTCATTATTGTTGTTATTGTTATTTACCACTCGATTTCTAGTGACTCTTCCGCCTCCAAGTTTCGATGGTTGCTCCTGATTTCCTTCAGCAATAGATGCCAGCTCTTCAACAGCATTCACCTTCTTCTTAATTGCTCGTTTACCTTTGGGCGTCCTTGCTTCACTCTCACCACTCGCTTCAATCGATGAAACCATTCCAGAAGATTGCGATGAATTTGGAAGTTTTACACGCTCGTTATTGCTACTAGCCGTCAGATTATGGTCACTTGGTGGCGCGGCAGCCAAAGAACTTTGTTGGGATGTATCCAAGTCACTAGTGAGAACACTACTACCTCTACTATGAATTACACGATGTCCTTCTCGTCGATATTGCTCCAAAGGCTGACTTCCTGAAGAAGCACTCCCCAAAACAGAACTTTGTGAATCGAAGTTCTCCTCAATGGTTGGCTAAAAAGAACGAGATGATAAAATAAATTAATTAATAAATTGCTTGCAAAATTACCTGTAAATATTGCTCGTGCTTTTTCGGCTCCTGCTGTTTATTCTTCCTGCGATTTTTGGCGCTCTTCGGCGTCTCTGGTTCTACCACCTGCTTGGATTCAACAGCTGCCGTTGGGATGCTCACTTCATGTATTTGATTATTTTCCAAGCTACTATGATACGCTCTAATATATCCTGTCTTAATTTTAATCTTTAATCGATCTGGTTTCGGCTCCTGAACTTGGAACGAACTGCTGGCGGTGCTGGCGACTGGTAATGGAGCAGCTTCTGCTCCACTTGATAATATGGCAATTAATTCATCGGTCGACTTAAAAGAGTCGTTTTGATCTTCAGTGTGAGAAGGTCCTTGAGCTGAATGATGTCCTGGAGATTTAAGAGCGTCCTCGTTGTCCGTGCTTATTAAACGAGATGTGCCCTAAAAATGAGAAATATTTTCATTCAGAGTGTCATAAATAGATTAATTGAAATTTAATCGGGCTGGCTTTCTGTATTTCAAACACTTTATTCTGAGGATTTGAAAAATCCTCAAATATTCAAAAGAATCACAAAATATGTCAAGAAAAAATAAAAATAGTGAAAACTTTGGAACAGCAACTTGAAAACATTAAATGGGGTTGTTACATAAAATTACAAAGTTTGTTATGCGATAAGATTAAATAATTTGGAAAAGGGACGTCCATAAAATTTTTCGCATATTTTTTTTCTTCAATTTTATTCTTCTGTCAACAATTTACTTTAAAATATTTCAAGAAACTTTTTTTCTTAGTAGACAAATTCCAAGGACAACCCTCCCTCAAATATTACATTGTTCTCTATTTGTTTTCGGCTTTCTGTCGGTTTTTCCTATATTGTAGTACTTTAAATGCAATAATTTTCTAGGTCAGCCAGAAAAGACAAAAGAGTTGATAAATCAATTTTCATTTTTCAAGACAATCTTCAATAAATTCACTGAATTAAGATTTGTTTCATATAAGCTTTCAAAACATTTAGTTTCCGAGAAATCATTAATATTTTTATAAAATTGAAGTTTATAATTAATTTGCTTACAAAGCATAATTCACTGAATATTCAAGAATTATTATAAAAATTTAAAATCTGGAAAACTTCAAGTTGTTTTAAGATAAGGTTATTTAGAAAAACTAATTTCATCTAAAAATAACCAGAGATTACAAGTTCCATCAAATTTTTGTTGAATAAAAAATGCATTGAGAAAAAAAATTAAAATCATCAAAAATGCTGAGGCTGTCCCTTGAAACCAAAACTACAATGATTAACGACATAAATATTGGATTGACGTAAAATTTATCGTTTGGTTTAAAATATTGCAATTATGATTTTTTTTTGCATAATCTAGTACCAAGTTTGATGTATTTAACTGATTTTTGGCATTTTTATCAATATTTTAAGCCAATTAGGGAGAATGTTAAGTAGCTTCTCAAGATTGTTTAGCAAAAACTAACGAGAAAAAATATTATTTTATTTTATTTGAGATATTGAAAAAAATCCAAAAAAACTCACAAAAAATAGCAGCCGAAGATTTACATAAAATCACAAACTTCTGTCTTAACAGCTTTACCAACAAAATCAACGAAAACTAGCAAATAACAGTACAACAACACACTAACAAGCGCATAGCACTATTTTCTAATTTGTCTAGCTGTAATTTTTGAAATTCTCGCAATGCTCAATATCGGCACTTTCTTAACAATAATTTATGCAGAGACACTTTCTTTGGTAACGCTTAATATTGCACTAATATTTGGTAAAAATGCATTAAAACTGATTAATTCGGCAACTTATTAACATTTTAATTGATTCACTAATTGGCTTTGGTAGAAACTTTAACGATAAATAAATTAATGCTCAGCTTGATCATTTTGGTGTTTGATTTGTTGGCTGTGTTGTTGCTTGTTGTTCAACGACTGACAGTTAAAATTGGTGGGAAAATTTCAAGAGGGGAGAAAGATTAAGTGGAATGTATTGGAATTTGTCGAGAGCAGGCTTGGAATTAATTGGCGAGTAGCTATACCTGTTTAATCAATTAATGAATTTTTGGTGGGATTTGGAGGAATAATCAAATATTACAGAGTAAATAAAAATTTGAAATATTTTCTTTTTAAAACATCTTAAAGAAAATTAAAATCTTATAAGAAATCTTCAAGAAATTTCAATATTTCAACCAGATTTTAAAATTCAAGCCGAAGTGCAATTTTATTCCTTAAAACTGAATGAATCTTTAAGAAATTCTCTTAGAACGACAATCTTAAACTATTATGTAAAATCTTAAGGAAACTCAAAAAAGCTGTGAAAATTAATCTCTCACCTTCGATATTCTCAGCACAATCTTCGCTTGTGGAGCTGGAGAGATGTGTGGTACTGGTACAACCATCGGTGAAGCAACTGAAGCCACTGGATCTTTTGCGCTAGGTGAAGCCATCACATTATTACTCTGCGATACTTGAGAAACTTGTGATGATATTGACGGCATTTGTGCTGTCTTTAACTGAATTTTTTCAATCTTTCTGACGAACTCATCTTCATCAGCTTCTTCATCGTAATTGACCACTTTGTTGCGAGTTCTACCCAAATATCTCTTATCAGGAGAGTTAACTACAGTTTTCTTAACTGGTGGTGTTATAACAGCGCCATCAGCATCCAATTTCACTTTTTTCTCCTTTTTGGGTTTCTCAACCTTTTCTTTGGGAGGTTTTTTCTCTACCAGAATTTTGGGCTTCCGTTTTGGAGTTTTCTTTTCTGGAATCACTTCTTGCTCTTCCACATGTTCTTGACCTGGCTCTAGCGAGTGCTTAAATAATCCCTGAACTCCATGGTGAGCGAAGTGATTTGTGTGATTTGAAGGACTTCCTGTGCGAGCGTGAGCTGGTTGGAATCTTGGGTGGATTTTGTTGAAATGAAGTTGAATATCTGGAGCAAAGTCTACTGGAACTGCATTTCTGCTCTTAAAAAACTTTCTTGGCTTGACAACTGGTGGATCTGGTGTTTTCAGAGCTTCTTCTGCTTCCTGGGGCGAGGCTTCTGTTGATTGATTTGGGGAAGTTGGACTTAGTGCTTCAATGTCTAAAAATTTAATAAAATTGATTATGTTTAAATTCTAAATCATAAAAGACTATGGAATCTTACTATAACAAGTGTTGCGAATAGAGGTGAAGCTGGTGGTGCCAAATTTTCCTACTGATCCAGCTGCCTTAGTTAAAGTGTTGTTTTCTTTTTCAGTTCGCAGCAGATTATCCAAACTCTGTACAGTATTGCCCCCGGAGAACCGACCTTTGCCCCAGCGCGACATTATATATGGTATCTATTGCTCAATTTGAAGATTCAAACATTTTTCTTGTAATATTTAGTATTGTTTTGTTTTGTTTCAAAATTTACGAAAATTAAGGTTTAGCAACTATAATTCATGACGCTGCTCCTTTGAATCGAAGCATTTGCTTTAGAAATGTTAATTAATCAAGTTGAGAACAACTTGTCACCACTTAACACCGAACAATTAGAAATTAACGAAAAATTTATTATTCGCGCAATTCTCAGTTTTCTTTGAGTCTAGTTAATTCCACTAACTGAAGACAATACTTCGATCTTTAATTGATCACGAATAACACATTTACAGCTTAATTAACACTTTGATTAACAGATTTGAGCCAAAAAATTAAAAATATTTATGCTTCTAAGCCCCTGCTTTTTTTACTCACTTAAAACTCTTTTAGGCTCTCTTGTCATATTTTAAAAGGTTAAAAGAGCTAAATAACTAGCCCCTCGAAAAGAACAAATAATATTGAATTACCCAGTTAAATAACAGGATCCAGGACAATATAATGGCAGCACAAGTAGCAGTTGACCAGCTGGACAAGGACCAGATCAAATCAGTGAGTGTTTCTATCAAATTATATTTTTTCTCAATGATTATACAAATTCTCAACTCCGCTATTTATTTTAAGTTCCAGGACTTCCTGCTTTCATATAACAAGCTTAGTGAGCTTTGTTTTACCGATTGCGTTTCTGATTTTACTGGACGAACTGTTGGCGATAAGGAAGATCGGTGTGCCTTGAATTGCATGGAAAAGTTCTTGAAGATGAATCAAAGAATCTCCCAACGATTCCAGGAGTTCCAAATGATCACAAATGAAAATATGATTGCATTAAATCAAAAAGCATCAGGTCATTAATGGATTGAGATGAGAATGATTTGTCCTTGTTTCAGGATTGAAAATAGTTTTTAGTTTTTAAAGTTTTTTTTTTATTTGAGAATTTAGCAAATCCTTCAATAAAGTGTAAATTAAATAATTAATTAAATTTAAATGTATTCTTTTTCAAATAACAAGCGATCTCATCATAATTCTATAAATTTAGCACTCTCGCTTCTAATGAGTTAATTTGAATTAATTCCAGAAATTAAAAACTTAATCCTAATTGAACAGATAATTTCTGTGATTACTTATTACATAAATTTAGTGGAACTTTCTCTGCTTTAGTCATATTGCACTCGAGGAGAGTTGTATTCTGATGGAAATCCTTCTGATTCTGTAATAAGAGCATGCTCTAAAATTACTCGACCTGAAAGGATGAAATATGTTGTGAAAATAACTTCAGATTTTATCTTAAAAGTAAATTACCCTCTTTGTATTTTTGGGATTCCTCGGTGGCAAATTCATAGATCCAGCCAAGTTTAGCTTTGCAAGCTTTGCAGAACACGTCACGAACCATGTGTCTTCCTGTTAACATTACTCGATCTTGGACATTACTGTAAGTCAGGTTTACAACTCGTTTAAAAAGGTAGGCTCGACCTGAAGAAATAATATAATTAATGAACAGTTCAGGAATCAGCTGGAAAGTGTGACGTAGAATATTTACCAGTTGCTCCAGTGAATCTAGTTGAGATCAACTCTGATTTGTTAGTCAGATTTGTTTCACAGTTTGCACAGGTATAGATCTTTATCCCTCCAGAGTGTTCTAAGAATACGCGACCCATTTTATCTGTAAAAACTTTTTCTCATGAGAACAAAGAAAAATATTTTCAAACACTTCAAAACTCAGTAAGCCTACTTACATTCGATTTAGTTTATCGAAATATGGCTTAGTATCACTTAAGTACCAAGATGAACAACGTTTTAGATCAGAACAATAAAATAATCTGGAGAAAGTTATCAAAATATTTACTTTTTTCACAACAACAAAGTGACAGATGAAAAAACAAAAACAACGTCAACTCAAAAATCAAAACAAACGAAATTATTTCTAAATTAAAAAGAATTAGAGAGAAAAATTCGATAAAAAGTGTTTGGATAAGGTTTAAAGTTAAAAAGATGAACTTCCAAGATCAAATTTACTTCTTAAATCAAAAGAATCCTAGTAATTCTAATAATGGTAATTTTTTCTTTGAAAATAATATAAAATATTTTGAGCCTGATCCACAACTTGTGTATTTCAGGCAAGAGCTTACTACTGAGCAAGAACCCAAATTACGTTGCTAAGAACCAACCAATACTCAAAATGAATGTCGAGAGAAATCAGCCAATGGAGTAAGAATTTTATTTCAGCAATTTAATTTTTATTTATGAACTTTTTTGTAGATCTCCACCACCTCCTCAAATTTTAGTGGAGCCTCCAAAAGAGCACTACAACTTCAATAATATATTTAATAAACTTATGCAATCAGCTAAAAATGACAATCATCATGGAGAATCTTCCAGCATAAACAATCTAACGCCATCATTTCTCCAAGACCAGTTACTAGAAAACTCCAACATTACAGTATTATCTGATGACTCAAATTCTCCAATAAAACTAATCAACAAAAGACATCCTTCACCACAACTTGCGGATAATTGCATCAAAGTTGAAAATAACATATTCTTAATTTCAACAAATAACTGCCAAATTTTTGATCAAGACGATGAGCAAAATGACAGAATGAGAAATGAATCGGAAAGCTCTAGAGAAAGTTCCCGACAGTCTCATCCACCTCCATCTTGCACTCCAGAACTAATAATGAGAAAAGATGATATGAATTTGAGCGCTGCCAGCAATTTGAATGAGAGTTCCTCCAATTTAGCAAGTTTCTTTGAATCTTTTGCAGTACCTCAAGAAATGTAAGAAATATTCTTAATTATAAAATTAAAGTATCTAACTTTATGTCCATTTTAGAATTCACAACTTTGATCAAAGACCAGTTGGATTTATGAGTAGAACAATCTCAAATTTACCAGGAAGCTCTGAAGGTGTTTCGTTTTCAATGTAAGTTCAATGCTCTACTTGAAATTAATTGAAATATATTCTTTCTCTAATTTTAGCAACAAATCAAACGATATCAACAGAATGTCCTATCAAAATCACATTCCATCAGTTCAACAACTTCACCAAAATCATCCGATTGAGCTTCAGCAACCTCAACGCCAAATTCAATACCACGTGATTCATCCCGAATCCGTAAAACCCAAACAGAAGCCAGTTGTGGTTTCTGATGCACCTGTTACTAAAAAACGCAAAGTAGGTCGACCTAAAGCAAACCTAAAGAAGAAATTACTTGAAGAGGCGGAAGCCAAGAAGGCACTGGCAGAAAATGAAGCTGTTTTGGCACAAACAAGATGTGGGAGGAAAGTGAAGGTTCCAAAAGGAGCAACTACGTACTTTCAGGTGAAATAAAGTGACATTTTTCGAGAACTGTCATAAAATAACAATATATTTCTAGGCTGATCTCACAAACACTGCACATTCCTCAATTCAACGCCAGCCAGAATTGCACCAAGAAATAGTTCATAAACAGGAAATACCCGAGGAACCTAAACTTCTGTGTCTCGAAAATGTTACTCCTCCTGCGAAAAGACCTCGCAAGATCTCTGCTAAATTCCGTTGTGGAACCTGCAAAAAAATTTACCTAGGAAAGAACAAAATGGCAAATCATTTTAAGCTGAACCCAGAACACAAGCCACCAAATGACAGTGAGAGTATTCTGTACACGCACCTTATGACTCTGGTCCACCAAAGATCATCTAATGAGACAAAAGCCAGTTTTTTTCTCAAAGAGCTCTCTAATTTCGTCGAAGAAATTCATAAATTGGTTCCAAAGTTGATCACTACTCAGGAGGAAAATAGTTTGCTCAGAAATATTGATAAGCATATGGCCAGTTTGCTAAGAATAAATCCAGGAAGTTATCGATTGAATATGAATGTCTTTGACAAGAATTTCAAACCTAAAGTTGAAGTTGTGGAGGTGAAAAATGATGAAATGGATGAGGACGATCGTGAAAAGGATGAGTTTCAGGACGATGAGATTGATCGGATGCAGGTAATTAATTCATCAAATAAAATCAATTTATATTTTAATGCAACTGTCAATTATTTTCAGGAAAGCGCTGCTACCGTAAAAATGCTTAATGAGCAAATGCAGGACATTCCCTCTCTCGACTGCACTGAAGTGAACAATTTGTTGATAAGAAACACTACACACGAGCTCACAAATCTTACAAATATTAGTGATATTGTTGGCGAATCACCAATTGTCATTTCTCCAGATATCTTGAAACCGCCAGATGTGATCACCACTAGCTCCACAATACTGCCATACAATGAAAATGCTATTTGTGAGTTCAGAGATAGAACAGATAATCCAAATGGAAGTATCGAAATGATCTCCTCAGAAATGTATCATTAAGATATTATTATGATATTAAATATTTGAATAAAATAAAGGTTTAAAAAAAATTAATGGAAACTAACAAAATTTAACATTGCAGCTTAGTTTAATTTTTCATGGTGAAAAGCCAGAAGGCAGCAGCGGAATTGTATAGGACTGAAGCTATTGCTCCAAAGAGAACAAACTGACTCAATCCTGGATAATCGGCAGCTGCTGTGTAAACCGCTACAATGTGCTGATTTGCTTCCAAATCTAGCTCAAGTGGTATTTCATCTCTAAGAAAAGATAACAAGTTAGTTAGTAACTCATGAAGTAGGACAGATATTTACCCAACAGCATATTTAGAATTAGCGCTGGTACTCTTCACGATGACTTGAGCTGGTCCAGTTGGAATTTTGATTGATTGCACGTTGGTGTTCAAATTGATGAGAACTAACACACTATTATCTTTTCCCGCCAATTCCCTGAATTTCAATAATAAATTTGTAATGAATTTAATTAAATATTCAAAGTTTTTACTTTTTGAAAATAAAGACATTTTCGTTGATCGTTTGAATGGAGAATACTCCGGTTTTAATCGCTTCATGACTTCTCAACAGCAAAAGTTCCTTGTAAGTCTTAACATGACTTTTTTCTTGGCTTAACTGTACAGCTAAATTATTTGTTGCATAGTCTGCACTCACTGGGAGCCATGTTACAGCGTTTGTGGAAAATCCAGCAGAAGTAGTACTGTCCCATTGGAAAGGAGTTCGTACAAAATCGGAATCAAAGTTTCTAGTGTGAGTTGCATCACATAACTGGGTCGTTGCTCCGTCTCGGAAAACGCAAACATTTGGCATGCCAAGTTCATCAGCCTACATTTCAGTAAATTTCAGAATAGTTCAACCATATCGAAAGTTACACTCACATAATAAGTAACCGAAGATCCTGGTAACATCAACAACAGAGCATTGAAGATGTCTGCTTTCTCAATTCCAAATCTCGAAGCCACTCTACTTTGATCATGATTTCCAATCACCCAATTAGTAATTTTTCCTTCTGGTATAACTTTGAACCAATTAACAATCATATCAACATAATCCTTGGCCACTGAATCTTTGTTAAGTGCGTTGATCATTTGAAAGTTGAATGGAAGTTGAGCTCCTGGATAAGTGTCATTGCCATAGTACTTCATGACAATATCAACAGCTGAGTAACTCTCTGTCATTATGATTCTGTGAAGTTAAAAATTTTTTTTGGATGATCGTTAGTGATCTTTTTTTGATAAATAAAGTTTCAAAGTCAAACCTTGTATCTCCACCATTAGCCAAAGTATAGTCATCCAAGAACTTGCGCCAAGAGTAGACCATCTCAAAAGTCTCTTGTTGATCAGCGGTGTAGATGTGGTTTAAAAATCCATAATCATTTTCTGGTATGTCAGTCCTTCCAGATGCTGGTTCGTCTCTTAACAGCTTATCTTCATACGCATGAGTTATGGCATCAATCCTGAAGCCATCTAATCCGAGATCAAGCCAATGTTTCAAAATACTCTTTAAAAAAAAAAAAATAAATTGCGGAATAATCAAATTTGAAGTCGTCCTACCTTCATCTCTTCATGTACTTTGGGTTCCCAGAAGTTCAAATCAGGCATGTTCCTATGAAATTGTCCAATGAACCATTTATTCAAAGTTGGATGAAGATGCCATGCACTTCCTCGACCAATAACATTCCAATTGTTGGGAGGAATAGTTTTTGTGTTATCATTTGGATCAACTTTTCCATTATTCCAAACATAATAATCTTTATAGTCTCCTTCTCCCTTGGCTGACTCAATAAACCAAGGGTGGAACTCGCTAGTATGATTTGGAACAAAATCCAAGATGATCTTCATGCCTTTCTCGTGAACTTTGTCTACCAGTTCTTTAAAATCTTCGAGGGTTCCATATTGAGGATTAATTGCTTTGAAATTTGTTATATCGTAGCCATGACTCGTTGCCTCATATACTAGAATAGATAATAACTGTTAATTCTATTTATGACTCAACAATCTGCGATAAGCCAATAATAAAATTGCTTATTTATGACAATATTACGTATTTGACTTATCGATTTAGGTTTCTGCACTTGTGATGAAATATTAGCTTCAATCAAAATGGTCTCATGTATTTTTGAGATTAATAAAACTCTTATCAAGTATAAAATACTTTTAACAATTCAATGAAGGATATTGTCAACCTAAAAAGATCCTTGTTGAATCTAAATATCAATGAATACTTACTAGGTGTCAGCCATATGGCATTTATTCCTAAATCCTTCAGGTAATCCAATTTACTGGTGATCCCTTTCAAGTCTCCCATTCCATCTCCATTGCTGTCCTTGAAACTTTGTGGATAAATCTGATAGAAGCTCGCAGTCTCCCACCAATCTGCTGACACAATTGGTACCACCAAACAAGCAGTTGCCAAAAGTATCAACACTTTTGATGTTTGTTTCATTTTCATTTACTCAGTGAAAATCGAATACTGAAATAAAATGTCTGTTTCGCGAGCTTTATATACTGTCGTAGTCAACTTCGGCTTTCTAAAGTGATAACATTATCAAATCATAAATTAGCCACTCAAATGATATGTTCAATTATAAAGACAATTTTTCAAGTAGCTGATTAAGCTTTTGGTGGTATTTTATTGCTACTAAATATTTGGATGCTTTTCAATTAAAAAACAAAGCAATGACTGCCAAAAAGATAACAAACTGGCTCAATCCTGGATAACCAGCAGCTGCTGTGTAAACTGCAACAATGTACTGATTTGCTTCCATATCTATATTAAGTGGTATTTCAGCTCTAAGAAACAAGCTTAGGTTAGTAAAATTCAGAAAATGCATGTAAAAAAGATATTTACCCAACTGGATATTTAGAATTAGCGCTAGTACTCTTCACGATCACCTGTGCTGGACCAGTTGGTATTTTTATTGACTCCAATTTTGTATTTAAATTGATGAGAACTAGCACACTATTATCTTTTCCGGCTAATTCCCTGTTTTTCAAGTAAAATAGTTAAAACGAGTTTAAATTCATACGCAAAATATTTACTTCTTGAAAATAAAAACATGGTCGTTGATTGTTTGTGTGGAGAAATTTCCAGTTTTTAGCGCTTCCATATTTCTCAACTGTAGAAGTTCCTTGTAAGTTTTAAAATGGCTTCTTTCTTGAGTTAGCTGCACAGCTAAATTATTTGTTGCATAGTCTGCACTAACTGGGAGCCATGTTACAGCGTTTGTGGAAAATCCAGCAGAAGTAGTGCTGTCCCATTGGAATGGAGTTCTTACAAAATCAAAATCAAAGTTTCTTATGTGAGTTGCATCGCACAACTGGGTCGATTCTCCGTCTCGGAAAACACAAACGTCCGGCATGCCTAATTCTTCACCCTGAGAATTCATTAACCTTAAGATTGATAATAAGTCAACTTGATTGAAAGTTACACTTACATAATAAGTAACGGAAGATCCTGGTAACATCAACAATAAAGCATTAAAAATATCTACTTTTTCAACCCCATATCTTGAAGCCACTCTACTTTGATCATGATTTCCAATCACCCAATTAGTGATTTTTCCTTCTGGCACAGCTTCAAACCAATTCTTTATCAAATCAACATAATCCTTTGCTATTGAATCTTTGTTTAGTATGTTAATCAATTGAAAGTTGAATGGAAGTTGAGCTCCTGGATAAGTATCATTGCCATAGTATTTCATGACAATATCAACAGCTGAGTAACTCTCTGTCATTATGATTCTATAAAATAATTTAAAAATTAGTTGAATAAGGCCAAGTGATCCTCAATCGATCAAATCAGTTGTAAAGTCAAACCTTGTATCTCCACCATTTTCCAAAGTATAGTCATCCAAGAACTTGCGCCAAGAGTAGACCATCTCAAAAGTCTCTTGTTGATCAGCGGTGTAGATGTGGTTTAAAAATCCATAATCATTTTCTGGTAAGTCAGTCCTTCCAGATGCTGGTTCGTCTCTTAAAAGCTTTTCTTCATACGCATGAGTTATGGCATCAATTCTGAAGCCATCTAATCCGAGATCAAGCCAATATTTCAAGATACTCTTCGACGAAATAAATTACATCAATAAAATAAAAGAATTATTTCGCACAAAAGCTTACCTTCATCTCTTCTTGCACTTTTGGTTCCCAGAAGTTTAAATCAGGCATGTTTTCGTTAAACTGTCCAATATACCATTTTTTCAAAGTTTCATCAAAGTGCCATGCACTCCCTTGACCAATAACATTCCAATTGTTTGGAGGAATAGTTTTTGTGTTATCATTTGGATCTATTTTTCCATTATTCCAAACATAATAATCTTTATAGTCTCCTTCTCCAGTGGTTGACTCGATAAACCAAGGATGTAACTTTGCCGTATGGTTTGGAACAAAATCTAAGATGATCTTCATGCCTTTCTCATGAACTTTTGCAACTAGTTCTTTGAAATCTTCTAGTGTTCCATAGCGTTCATCGATGGCTTTAAAGTTCGTGATATCGTAGCCAAAAGCTTTGAACGCTGACTCGTAAACTAAAATATTATTTATGTAAATGGTGACTCATCATTATATTAGTTACTCACTTGGGTTTAGCCATATGGCATTTATTCCCAAATCTTTCAGGTAATCCAATTTACTAATGATCCCTTTCAAATCCCCAGTACCATCTCCATTATCATCTTTAAAGCTCAGTGGATAAATCTGGTAGAAGCTTGCAGTCTCCCACCAATCTGCTGACAATATTGGAACCACCAAGTATGATAAACTGGTTACCAAAAATAATAAGGCTTTCATCACTTTCTCCACTACACTGAGAATACAAACTCTGAACCGAAATTTGGCCAGTGAAAGCTTTTTATAGTCTAAAGCGTTATCAATTAATAAATTTGCATTTAAGATAAGATTCGATTTATTAGAACTATTTCAAGTGGCTGATATAGTAATTGGTGCTATCTTTTTAATTAGTTGTTGGAGCATGGAAATATTTGAGCATTTTTGGGCTGTCATTATATTATATAGTTTGGTAGCAAAAACCAAAAACTCGACTCCCAAAACCAAAATTTTTGAACTTTGAAAAAATTGTGCAAAAACCCACGAAACCTAAATTTTTGTTGAATTTTTCAATTCGATTGTTAGAAAAATTTTGTTCTTTTGGAATTTGTGGAATTTTTTGAGTTTTGGATTTTTTGAACTTTGGATTTTTTTATTAATTTTGATGTTCGTGTGCAAAAACTTAAAATTCGACCCATGAAATCTAAATTTTTAAACTTTTCAAATAGTGTTGTTCTTTGAAAATTTTTAATTTTGATTTTTAATTTTATTTAATTTTTGGAAGCAAATACCAAGAACATACATTTTTGAAGTAAAAAAATTTTTTGACTGTTTTATTGAAATTAGAATTTATTGAAATTATGGAATTTTGCGTTTTTGAACTTTTGAGTTTGAAATGGATGTTTTGGAATGATGGATATTTTATAACTTTTTATTGTAAAATAGCAATTTATTGACTAACTCGTAATATCTAATCTGATAAAATCAAGAGCCGTTTAAATATTGAACAATCAATAAAGTCTCGTATATAATAACATATTTTGAGCTACACCAGCTTAGTTCCAATCAAAACGATCAAATGCAATGATCAAAGTTAAAATAATACTTGTTTTAGTTTTCTTGAGTAGGGCGTTGTCAGCAGATTGGTATGAAAATGGAGCATTCTACCAAATCTATCCGAGATCCTTTAAAGATGGAAATGCTGATGGAATTGGTGATCTTATTGGGATTGCAGAAAAGTTGGATTATTTGAAAGATTTGGGGATCGCAGCTACTTGGCTTTCTCCTAGTAAGTTCCTTGTCTTGAATGTTAGTGTCTTTAAACTAAAAAGAGTTTGTTCTTAGTCTATCAATCACCCTTGATCGATTACGGCTACGATATATCTGACTTTAGAGCTATAAACCCGGAATATGGAACAATGGCTGACTTTGAAGCTTTAATGGCCAGATCCAAAGAAACTGGAGTCAAGATAATAATGGATTTTGTTCCAAATCACTCTTCAGATGAACATTTGTGGTTTCAAAACTCTGTGGATAGTATAGAGCCTTATACCAACTATTATATTTGGCATGAAGGAAAAGTTGATCCAAATAATGCAACAAATAGGATAGCTCCTTCTAATTGGCTTAGTGTTGGTTTTGGTAAAGCTTGGACTTGGAATGAAAAGAGACAAGCTTTTTACTATCACCAGTTTCACCCAAAGCAGCCAGATCTCAATTTCCGGGAGCCAAATGTTCATGCTGAGATGGTGGTTCGTAATTATTTTTAATTTAGGATCTTTGATCGTCGTTTCATGTAAATAAATAACATTCTATAGGAAATCCTCAAATTCTGGTTGGACAAAGGTGTTGCAGGATTTAGAATAGATGCAGTCACTCATATGTATGAGGTTGCTCCTGATTCAAATAATACCTTGCCTGATGAACCACCCGTTTTGCCACTAGGAACTGATCCTTTAGATTACAGTTATTTGGATCATATTTACAGTAGCAATCAAGATGAGACTTACGGATTGATTTATGATTGGCGAGATGTTTTGGATGCTTACAAAACAGAAAATGGTGGAGATACTAGGTGGGATTTCTTTTTAACAAACTAATTGGTTAATTTATTAATTTAAAATGATATTAAGGATTTTGATGACAGAAAGCTACTCCTCGATAGAATTGGTAAGGCGATACTACACAAATGGCATGAGAGAAGGCGCTCAGGTAAGAAAATCAAGTCAATTGCATTTATATAATATACACTCAACAGTGAATAATAATTTACTTTAAAAAGCTCCCGTTCAACTTCGAACTAATGAAACAACTAAACAAAGACTCTAAAGCTGCCGACTACAAAACTGCCATAAAATCTATGTACAACGTGATTCCTACTGGCTATACAACAAACTGGGTTCTAGGAAATCACGATGGCTCAAGGATTGCTACTCGCTTTGGTGCAAACTTTGTGGATATTCTCAACTGTCTCTTACAGACCTTACCCGGGGCTTCAGTGACCTACATTGGAGATGAAATTGGAATGACTGATGTGTGCGTTAAATTCAATTCTCTAAATGAGTCAGAGCCCTGCACGGATCCATCAAACACTCCATTTACTCGAGAGTTTGTAAGAGCACCTTTTCAATGGGATAACACTACAAACAGTGGATTTTCAACAGCAGCAAAGACTTGGCTTCCAGTTGCCCCAAATTATAAGGAGGTCAATTTAAAACTACAAGAAAGTCAAGTGGGAAGCCATATAAATATTTACAAAAAGCTTTTACAGCTGAGGAGTCACGATGCGATTATAGGTCGAGAGTTTTCGATTGAAGTGTTGAGTGATAACGTTTTGGTTTATAAGAGGTTTCTATTTTCTAGGAATTATGAAATGAATTAAAACTTATCAATAATGAGTTATTTCAGAGAAGTAGCTGATAAGACAAAAGAAAGCTTATTGATAGTTATGAATTTATCTGGAACAGAAGAAACAGTCGAGATCACCAGTTCAACAGAATATCCAAGCGCAATGTCTGTATTAATCAGTCGCACCACGAGGTCAGTGTTTCCTATTCCTTCTAAGATCCGAAATTTAAACTCATTGCTTTTAGGACCGAAATAACACCAAAAAAATTCACCTTGGCAGCTTATGACTTTGTGGTTGCTGCATATATTCCACAAAAAAGCACAAACTCCGCAAAAACTATTGAAATTAGTTTAGTCTGTATTGCTATTGGAGTTTTAATGCAAATTCATAAATCCTTTATTCATTATTAATATCCAATTGTTATATTAATCACAGTAAATAAAAACAATACACACAACTACATAAATAAGATTCTCTATCAATCGCCTTCCACAAATATTTTGATTGACCAATCCAACATTTATCACTGGAAAACACAAATTGATGCGCAAATTGTTGTGGCAAAAGTTAACGGCCAAACTTTGCGAGCATAAAATTTACGAAATTACGTACTCATAAAAAAGCTCTTCTATCCATGAATCTATGGACTTTTTATGGCACATGTTACTCCATGATTTTTTTGGCTATGAATGGAACGCAATAAAGAGTGGAATAAAAGTTGAATGAAAGTTCATCAGGTAATAAACCTAGCGTTAAGTTGTACAGTCTGATTTCTTTTTTTAATAGTTTGGTGGAGTTTGTACTTCATTGAGGTTAAATTGTTACTCTATGGATAAGGTTTATTCAAATTTTCCTTTTAAAAACTGAAAAACTGTTTAAAAGAAGTTTTACTTAAAAGCTCTCAAAAAGCTCTAAAAACTAAAGCTTTAGAAAAATTTAAGTTTCCATAATTCCCGCAACCTTAAATTCACAAACTGTACAGACAAACTCCCAATTATCACTTTAACTGGAAGCAAAGTTATTAAAAATTTACCATAATACACCAAAAACTCTTGAGTTCAATTTCCCCCAAAAAAGTTTGCAAAGCAAAACTTTTGCCTACAATTTAACAAACATGCAGCTCAACATCGAAATCTATGCAAATTTCATTCAATTCAACTTATTCGACATGAACATTAAAATATATTCAATTACGTGAGTCAAATTAAAGCTTTCGACAATGAAAATAATGAAAATAAAATAATCATAAAATCATAAAATGTGGGACAAATTTGCAATTAAATTGTTGGTGAGTGATTGTGAGTTGCTTGCATTTTAATTAAACAAATGGAATTTGAGATAAATTGAAATTAAAGAAAACTGCACAAGACAATCGCAGAAGACTAAAGAAAAACTTTCATTGGCAATTTGCTTGCTGTAGCGACACTTCTTTGCAAGATAAATAAAGTCTTCTGGAATTTTGGATGCAAATAGAAATTTCAAAAATTTTAAGTTTTCTGGTATTTATGGTGGAATTCGATGCCAAATGTTTTTGAGTTTCTGGAAAATAATTAAAGTAGTTTTTGGTGGATTTTTTTTGGAGATTTTAGGCTACAGTTACTTTTGTGCTTCTAGCCTTATTGATTGATTCATTTTGAGCTCTTCATTCTCACCAAAGCTCTCCATTCTCTTATTTATCCTGGTCATATAATAATCTCGTTTATCTCAGCAGCAAAAATTCAAAGTAAATTACCATTTAAACGCAAATAAACTACCCTACTTTCCCACTTCCTGAAGCATAAAATAATCCAATTCAAACATTAATTACATCCACAAAAACCAGAAAGCAGTAGAAAATTAGTCGCACTAAAATGAAGAAAAAACATATCTTGAAGATTCCACAAAACACCAAAAGCTCACTTTAAGTGCAACCTAGAGAGATTCTGTATACAGTACACATTTGTCTTACAGCAGCAAAGTCGCCTCATAAATAACGCCGAAAATAAAACACAATTTCTTTCTGCCGCGAATTTATAAGCTCTATCAAGGATTTGAGCATATTATAAACATTTTATGGTGCTGCTTGGCTTTTATATGCACCGTGAAGCCAACAGCATAAAACAGTCAACCTAAAGCACATGCATCAAGATGCTGGGTTGTAGATAAAAGGCAGTGAAATACGGCACATTAAAGCGGTGGTGAACTGGCACCTATAAAATGTTTAACTGACAAAAAGCAGAGATTTGCTGGAAGGAGATTATTTACTATTAACGTGTATAAATGTAATTTGTCCCGCTGGACATTCTTCCAGAAATTTATTAGTTTACTCTTTTATGTTTTTTGAAGGTTTTTGATTAACTTACTCATTTATTCAGTTATTGTTAATGGAAATTGGAAAATTAAGATTTCTAAAAATTTAGCCATGGTCTTAACTTTAAAATTTTACAACGTTTTTGTTTTCTTATGTGATGACGAAAAAGTTATTAAAATTTGGGCAATTGTCTCCTTGGCATTGTTTTTTAACGTTTCACATCAAAACGCTGGTGACATCTGGTCAAAATACTTAAATGGAGGGTTGGTTGGGAATGATTTCAAAAATTTAGTTTTTTTGTTGGAATGACTGAATTAATAAAAAATATTGGATACTCTTTGTAAATTGAAGAAAAATGATCAAGAAGAAAAAAATCTTGGGTGAAAGAAGTATAAAGACATCACCCTCACCCACCCCTTTGTTTATGATGATTATGGAATGATACATTTTTAATACTTATGCTTGTTATGCACGCTTTAAAATGGCACGCAGATTTCTTCAGTCTTCAACTGCAGATACTCGAACAATGTTTTAAAAGAAATTTGGAAGAAAATATTAGGATTTTTCTGCATGTTAAGAAAAAGAAAAACTGCTTGCAGCAGTTTCCTTGATTTACACACAAATATGTTGAGGAATAAGAAATTTAATTAAGTTTAATAACTGCGGCAGGTACGATGAGGACTCTTGCCAAATTTTTTGATTAAGCTTGAAAGGTGCCACTTACATCAGTTATTACTATAATTAGATTAATTTCCAATCTAATTTAATGGTGAATAAAACCTTTATAGTTAAGAAAATTAAATATATCTTAGAATTTTGAATAAAATCTTAAGTATCTTCAATATAATTAAAAAAAAATACAAAAAAAAAAAGATCATTCAAAATATATTAAATACTATTTTCATTACCCCACAAATTATTTATATCCTCCATCATACCACCCAACTATTAAAAAATTCTAATGAGAATAATTTCCCAGCCACATGTTACAAGTTTTACTAACAAATTTTGCCAGCCAAACTAATGTCGGCATTCACTTTAATTTGAATACAGAAATTTTCGCATAGCGAAAGCAATAATTGGTGCAGGCTGCAAAGCTCCGACATATTCTCTTTTTCGTCTCCCTGAAGCATCAAATTCGAAGGGAATTCGAAGAAGACTCGAGTAGTCGAATCGAGAGCCATATAAACACGCCACATATTGTGCCATAATTTATATTTATTGCTATTATATTATGCCTTCGAATGAAGTCTCCCATATCATTATTATCTTTCGGGTGATTATGATATTTAAGTATATATGCCCTGGCAATTTTCTTCGCGCTTTTCTTTGTGCGATATTTGTGTTCTTTTTATTTGAGACACAGATGCGAGCATCCCCATAAATTTTGAAGGATTCTTTTTTTTTCGTTACAATATGTTTATGCCACCATAAAAACAATTTTCTTATGTTCTTGGGATGTTTTTTGCGCTATTTCTTTGGGTTTCTTCAACTTTCTTCAATTTTCTTGTGTTTATGCTGTTGTTTGCTGTAAGTTTGTTTGAATTGGACTTTATTTTGTGAGGAGGGTGTTTTAGAACTATCATATAGTATCATGAAAGTGATGATTAAGGCGACACGTTCTGTTTAAAGAATGTGATTTCTTATTTCTCAACATTCAAAAATTAAATTTTCGAAGTATTGCTATTCATGAACCTAAGTTCATAGATAATATTATTTTTGAACTTTCGTTTTTTGACTTAAAAATCTTGAAAAATTAGGTTTCGCGGGTCAAATTTTTGGTTTTTGGGTCCCAACATTCATAAATAAAATTTTCGAAGTATTTCTATTCATGAACCTAGGTTCATGGATAATATTATTTTTCGAAATTTCGTCTTTTGACTTAAAAATCTTGAAAAATTAGGTTTCGCGGGTCGAACTTTTGGTTTTTGGGACCCAACATTCATAAATAAAATTTTCGAAGTATTGCTATTCATGAACCTAGGTTCATGGATAATATTATTTTTCGAACTTTCGTCTTTTGACCTAAAAATCTTGAAAAATTAGGTTTCGCGGGTCGAATTTTTGGTTTTTGGGTCCCAACATTCATAAATTAAATTTTCGAAGTATTGCTATTCATGAACTTAGGTTCATGGATAATATTATTTTTCGAACTTTCATCTTTTGACCAAAAAATCTTGAAAAATTAGGTTTCGCGGGTCGAATTTTTGGTTTTTGGGTCCCAACAGTCATAAATTATATTTTCGAAGTATTGCTATTCATGAACCTAGGTTCATGGATAATATTATTTTTTGCTTTTACATTGTATCTAATGAACTCGTAAATTCTAAAATCCATTGATCAAACAAATTGTGAAAATTTACACAATAAATAGAAAAATGTGACAATAATTACAAGTTTTTGGAGTGCAATGTCAAGATCAAACTGTTAAACCGTACATAGTTTTTATAATATATTTACTTAAATTTTTATCTACAACTATCGTGTTATCAGTTTTTATCAGTGATTGAATTTCAGTTGCAACTGTGCACCTAGAATAACGAGGTTCACGATAGACTACCTGATTTCACTGATAAGTTATTGATAAAATGTCCAGCAATACAGTCGAGTTTACAATTGGTGATCCAAATGAGTAAGTTATCAGAGTTTCAGTTTTGAACTAGATCCTACATAATTTTTATTTCATAGCAAAATCCAGTATGATGACGAGGAATATGATCTTAGGACTTACCGTGAGGTTAAGAAACCAGTTTCGTAAGATAAACCATGTAAACATTATTCTACAAGAATCAAAATTTTGTTACTTTTAAAACTTTTGCAGAACTATCGGCTCTTTCTTCAACTTACTCAAAGGACACTTAGGAGCAGGAGTCCTAGCCATGTCTTTCTCCATAAGTATTGCTGGAGTTGTTTTGGGACCCATTTTAACCATCATTTTGGGAATAATTTACAGCCATTGCATCTACTTGCTAGTGATTACTTCTCAGAAACTCTGCAAAAGATACAAAACTTCTGATTTAAACTACGCGCAAACTGCCGAGATAGCTTTTAACAACGGAGTCCCTTGGATGAAAAAAATTTCAAAATTTGCAAAATCATCTATTGAGTGTGGATTAGTATTATTTGCCATTGACGGGAGTATCATAATGACTTTTGCCGCAAAAACAATTCAAGGAATATTGAAGAAGACTTTGAATATTGATTGGGATGTGAGGATCTTCATCTTGCTGGTAGCGATTCCAGAGTTCTTCGTCAGTCAAATTCGTTATTTGAAGTTTTTGGCACCAATTTCAGCGATAGCTAATATTTGTATCGTCACAACACTGCTTATCGTGCTATATTTTATTTTTAGTGGGCCGCTTGATCTTCAAAATGTTGTTCTGTTCGGATCCTTTGAAGATCTTGCAACTTTTTTCAGGTTTGATTGATACACTACAAGCTTTCTCGTAACTTTATTTATTTATAATTAAAGCATGATGTCATTCGCTTTTGGTGGAATTGGAATAGTTTTGCCAGTTGAGCACAGCATGAAGAATCCTGATCGATTTCTTGGGGTCTTAGGAATAAGCAACCTTGCTATTGGTTCTTTAACCTTTCTCTACACTTTCATTGGAATTTGTGGTTACTTGAGGTATGGAAGTGCAATAGAGAGCAGCATCACACTAAACCTCCCAAAAGATCAAGCTCTGAGCATTGTATCTCAGTGTTTGATATGCGCAGCTCTTCTATTAACGATTGGGATCATTTTTCAATTTTTCATGGGCATCTTATGGAAACATTTTGAGCATAGACTTCCTGAGAAACGACATAACATCGGACAAATTGGGATTAGATTTTTAATCACCTTCATCATGTTGTTCCTGGCTTTAGTGATACCTAACATTGCAATACTAATGTCCATTTTTGGAGCTTTTATAGGCAGCAACCTCTCATTCTTGTTTCCAGCAGCAATCCACACGGCATACATTTACCCAAGCTTTGGAAAATATAGATGGAAACTTTGGAAAAACTTATCGATCGTGATCTTTGCACTATTTATTCAAATTGTTGGAATTTATACTACAGTCAAAGACATTATCGACATTTATAAATAATATTTTATAAGTGGATTTTGAGCTGATTTACTTACAAATTAGTGATATGAAGGGTAAATTTCCCACAACTTATGATAAATTTAAACTGTAGCGTTAGAAATATAAGTGTGAGCGTTAAATTGTTATTCTTCTTTGAATATATATTTAATATCAATCAAATCGCTACTCTATTGTTTCATTTGCTTGCTCAAATATTTGTTAATCCTTGAATATTATCAAAATATGAGTAAAGTGTAAATGCCAGTATATTACTATCAAATTATTACAAAATCAGAATGTCTACAAAAAAAAATCCTGAAATTAATTTCCCTAATTCTTTCTTTACTTTTGAAACGTCCATCTATCCGTGTGATATGATATGTGAATGAAAAACCCGGAAATATCAGATTTATTTATCAATATTGATCCAAATATAGTTTTGTAGAGTTGGAATAACTCACACTTCAGCTTGCAATCTTGAAAAAACCATGAAAAAAAGTTATATCAAATATTTAGGTACTTCAATTAGTATTGAAGGGGTATACAGAGGGTGTAGAAGCAAAATTTGTCAAGGTACTTGCTTAAAAAATTTTTCTCACCATTTTCTTGAAAATCGGAATTAAATCATTTTTATTTTTCAATTATATATGAAAATAAATTTAAACAAGGTCATGCCTTCTACACTGATTAGGACTGAAGTTTCAGAAATCTTTTAAATAATGAGTGTGTACATTAAATAAATATTGTTATGATCAGGAAGCTCTTCATCAATACAACTAAAAACAAAACTAAAAATCTCAGTTTCTTATAAAATGTCTAGCAGTACAGTTGATTTGGCGATCAATGGCTTCAATAAGTGAGTAATTTTTTTAAAATTTAATGCAATGATTTGAATTATTATTTTCTGAAGAGAAATCCTGGAAGAGGAAGAGGAAGAATATGACTTATCAAAATATCGTCAAGTCAAAAAGCCAGTTTCGTAAGAATCATGACATTTATGCTAAAAAATGGTCTTGACCATTTATAAAATATTTGCAGAACAATTGGGTCTTTCTTCAATCTACTGAAAGGACATTTGGGAGCAGGAATTTTAGCAATTCCTTTTGCGTTAAGTCAAACTGGTTTACTTCTTGGATCAATTTTTATTTTTTGCATTGGGCTTATCTACGGACATTGCATCTATTTGCTTGTAATAACTGCTCAAAAGCTTTGCAAAAGAATGAAGATAGGATATTTAAATTATGGAGACACTGCTGAGAAATCTTTCGACAATGGAGCACCATGGATGAAAAAATACGCAAAAATGGCGAAAATTTGTGTGCAAGTTTGCATTATAACTACTGCTCTTGATGGTAGTATTATAATGACAGTAGCTGCTTCAACATTTCAAGGAATTTTTAGTAAAGCTTTGCATGTTGATTGGGATGTGAGGATATTTATCTTGCTCGTTGCGATCCCCGGATTTATAGTCAGTCAAGTGCGATACTTGAAAATTATGGCACCATTTTCTGCGCTAGCTACTACCTTTATTATGACAATGTTGGTGATTACAATTTATTACATTTTTAGGGAGCCTTTTGATGTACATAATGGCGTCAAAATGGTCGAATCCATTACAAAATGGCCAACTTTTTTCAGGTCTCTTCTTTATTTTACTTTTCTGATCTTTTTACAAATACATAAAACATATTCATTTTTAGCATATTGGCTTTTGCTTATGGTGGAATTGGTTTGATTTTGCCAGTAGAGCAGAGTATGATGAGACCTCAATACTTTCTTGGATGCCCTGGAATATCGTACACAGCTACTAGCTCCTTGACGCTTATCTACTGGTTTATTGGAGCTTCTGGATACGCAAGATATGGCAGTGAAATAGAAAGCAGCATATCTATTAATCTTCCAACTGATGAGACCTTGAGCATCTTATCGAATTGTTTGATTTGCACAGCTCTGATGTTATCTATTGGACTTATTTTCCAGTACTTCATGGATACCATATGGAGCAGTTTAGAGAAAAGGATACCTAAGAAGCGTCATAACATCAGTCAAATTGGAATTAGATTTTCGTTCACTCTGGTTATGTTGGTGCTAGCTTTAGTAGTTCCTGACATTGAAGTTCTTATGTCTATTATTGGAGCAGTTTCTGGCAGTACTCTTTCATTTATATTCCCCGCTGCAATCCATACTGCTTACATTTATCCTAACTTTGGTAGATTTAAATGGAAGTTGTGGAAAAATGTATTAATAATAATATTTGGGCTTTTTATTCTTATTGCTGGCCTTTTTTCAGGTGTCTTAGATATTATTGATCTTTACTCATCATAATAAATCACGATTTAAAAATCGAAAACTTATAAAATAAACAAATTAAATTACTTCAGAAAAAATTTGTTGTAGTCATTTGTTTTGTTTCCAATTGCACAAAAATAACCTCAGACAACTTTGAATCCAAAGCTTTGGTGATTAAAATGTTATCTCTGATAGATCTCAGTTTTATCTTTAATTGAGCACATTGTTCTCCAAATATACTGCTATCAAGCACATTGTGTTTGATTTAAGTGAAAAAATATTAGTCAAAAAAGGTGTTTGGAGAGAATGGGCAGCAAATCAGCTGAGTGGACTTCAGGCTCCAAAAAGTTAGTAAAATGTTTAAAAAAAGAGAATTTTAATCATTTGAATAATTGTTTTTTTCAATCAGACAAATTATCGAAGATGATGAAGGTTATAATCCATTTTTAGAGCGAATTGTGGAGAAACCAGTGTCGTTAGTAACAAAAATAAAAAATTATTTCAGATAAAGTTCCATCAAGAAAATTATTTGTTCTAGAACAATTGGATCATTTTTCAACCTACTCATTGGTGCTTTGGGAGCTGGTGTTCTCGCCTTACCTTATGCTTACTACAACTCTGGTCTAATTTTTGGATCACTAGTAATTATCAGCATTGGAGTGATATACGGGCATTGCGTTCATATGCTGGTAGGAACCTCTCAAAAGCTATGCAAGAAATATAAAGTACCTAAACTCACATATGCAGAAACAGCTGAAAAAGCTTTCGATTCTGGTCCACGATGGATTCAAATATATTCAAAAACAGCAAAAATGGTGGTGGAGGTTGGATTGATGTCCACTGCTTTCAGTGGATGCGTTTTCATCCTCTTTGCAGCTACAACTTTTCAAACTATTTTTCAAGACTATTTTGAGATTCACACTGATCTTAGAATTTTTATCTTGATTCTGTCAGTTCCAGAGTTCATCATTGGTCAAATTCGATACTTGAAAGTTTTGGCGCCAATATCAGCAATCGCTAATTTGTTTATTATGATTACGATAACAATTGTGCTTTATTACATCTTTAATGGACCTTTTGAATCTCTTGAGAAAACGATGGTCGCTCCTGTTACAAGATGGCCAACATTTTTGAGGTTATTTTGAAATACAATAATTTTAGAGTGTGATTATAAATAGTTTATTTTAGCATAGCAACATACGCCGTTGGTGGAATGGTTATCATTTTACCAGTTGAACATAGCATGAAGAAGCCTGAAGATATGCTGAGACCTCTAGGAATATCCAACATAGCAGTGGTTTTCCTTGTAACTCTCTATATATTCTTTGGAATTTGTGGCTACCTCAAATACGGAGAATATATCAAAGAAAGTATCTCCTTGAATCTCCCGAAAAATGAAATTTTGAGTCTTTTAGCTCAATCTTTGATGAGTATTGCTCTGTTGTCTTGTATCGGCATAGTTTTCCAGTACTTTATAGACATTCTGTGGAGCAAGGTGCAGCATAAGATCGCTCAAGAAAGACATAGTTTAGCAGAAACATTAATTAGAGGTGCCATAACTGTTTTGATTGTAGTGCTGGCAATCCTAATTCCAAACCTAGGGATTTTCATATCAATTCTTGGTGCTTTGGTGTCCAGTAATTTCAACCTTCTGTTTCCTGCTTTGATTCAAACTGCATTTTTGCATCAAAATTATGGAAAATTTAAATGGAAGTTGATTATAAATTTGTTCATTTGTACGTTTTCCTTGTTAACTATGTTTCTTGGACTTTTTTTTAGTATTTCGGATTTAATTGAGTTGTACCGTTAACAAATTAATTTAATAAAATATTATTTCTGATGAATAGCCGTTCAAGAGCTTTTTCTCATTATAAATTCACAAAAAGCTCTCATTGACAAAACCTCCATTCATTATTTCACTTTTGACGAGCAACACAAACAAAGCAGTAAATTAAACAAATTGAAATCTATTTGGCCTGCGATTTATTTAATTTGCGTATTTTTCAATAAAATTTTAATTGACTGTTTTGCATTGCAAAATTGCAGAAAATTGCTGAAAATAGCTGAATTGCAGCAATTTCAAAATAGCGAAGCAATCAAACTGTACAAAACTGAACAAAACCAGTACAATTCTGTGCCTTTCAATATTCCACAAATTTGTTGAAAAATTATGTTGAAATTGAATCCGGCCAGCGCAAAATGGAAAAGCAATTATGTTTCAATATGCGAATAATTGTGGGCTTTTGGGGAATTGTCGCATGTTTTCGTTCATTAATTTTGCGGATGAATTAGTGATGCATTTTTGAAGCAACATGAAATAATTAACATGAGCAGAGCTTTTGTGAACCCGCAAAATTGATTCATAATTAACTTCGGCAATGAAGGAATGTGTGACTTTTTTGGGGACGGATGGAAAAGATGTCGCTGGCAGTCTACAATATAAATATTCTTCTTTCATTTAGAATTAAAAGAAGAGCTAAAGTTTATTGCTAGGTTTTAACCTCAAAACTGCTTCTCACATCATCTCTGGTCAACCCCATAAAAACCATTTCTTACTCAATAACCAGCAAACCACGTCCCCAGAACAATGAAAAGCTTTCATTAATAAAGAGCCGGAAATTTCATTAGATGTTGTGAAACACAAGCATATTAAAGGTTCTAAATCTATTGTCTGCCTGAATATCTTTATATCCGTAATTTCCATAGTTTCTTGATTGTTTGCAAGATCCTCCTAAGGAAAATTCGGGAGCTCAAACTGAAGAAAACTGAAGCGAGACTGAACCTGAAGAGATGGAAGTTGCTGAAAGGTTTCTCAGTTTAGCGTTGTTTTGTTGTTTTCTTGTATACATCTGGTTGCTATTGTTAGGAGAAAGATAAACTTTGTTGTTGAGAAATAGCGACAAAAAAAATGAGAAACAATTTTGTAAACTTTCACATTAAAAAATGGAAGCTTTTGTGTCAACGCATGGAAGTCGAATTTTTTGATCGCAAAAAGCTCCTGTTAACTGAGATTTTTTTATTTCCATCAATATTGCATTAAAATAAGATTTCCTTCAATAATAAAAAAATGCATTCCCCACCCCTGTCTTTCTACAAAACTTTCTCATTTTTCCTGCACTGAAACAATTCCGGATATCACCGCGCGTTCAGCTCATATCGCCCGCGGCGGTCAAAGCATTTGTCATTAAAATGTATGCTGTACTAAACCATATACTTCTGCCGTATTTTGCTGTACTTCACCGTTCTTCCAGAGTGCTTTTTTAGGCAGATGATGATGAGAAATTCATCAGAAACCTTTCAAAAAAATACCGCACAAGAAAATCAAACTTGCAAAAGCATACAATTATTATTCTCTGAATAATTTGTAAAGCATCAAAAAAGCTTTTTCAAGAGTTTTTGTTATTATTTTTTTTTGGCATTTAGTTAGTTCATAATTTGTCATAAAGTATCTCAGTACTCTCAAAACTCAGTTAGTTTTCCGGGTTTTACATTGCAAACTCTTGATGGAATTTGAATATTTTTTTGTGACACAAAGTTTGAACAACTAAATTAGTTTTGTGAACATAAGTTTTCATTTAATTAGATTTTTCCAGTTTTTTCAGTTTTTTGTATTCCAGATTATTTTTTTCCTCAATGATTTTTTTCTGTGAGCAAAAAGTTTATGCTGCAGAGGTTTTTTTGCATTACAGCTTTACTGTTCTTTTGACAAAGAAATGAAAACACAATCTATTTAACATTTAAATAATGCATTCATTGTAGCATTTGGTCAATTTTTTAGTACATGTAATTTTATTTAGTTCCTGTAAAGACCAATAATATCTAACACACCAAAATACACACCAGAAATAAGAATGAAAAGTGCAAACACCATAATAGTCAAGTTTTTCCATAACTTCCACTTAAGTTTGCCAAAATTTGGGTAAATATAGGCAATATGTATTGCTGGCGGGAAAAGGAATGATAAGCTACTCGCAACAACAGCTCCAATAATAGATATAAGAATTCCAATATTAGGAATCACTAAGGCTAGTACTAACATTATAGCAGTGATCAAAAATCTAATTCCTATCTGACTGATTTTATGACGTTTCTCCGAGATTCTATGCTCCAAGTGGTTCCATAAAATGCCCATGAAGTACTGGAAAACTATCCCAATAGTTAGAACAAGGGCTGCACTCATTAAACATTGAGATACAATGCTCAAAGCCTCGTTTTTAGGTAGGTTTAGAGAAATGCTCCCCTCTATTTTGCTTCCATATCTCACGTAACCGGAAACTCCAATAAAAGTGTAGATACAAATTAAAGAACCGATGGCTATATAAGCTATTCCTGGACATCCTAGGAAGTTTTTTGGTCGTTTCATGCTGTGCTCAACTGGCAGAACGATCCCCATTCCACTAAAGGCGAAAGCCACAATGCTAAAATAATGTTGGAAATTAGAAAAGTAAACCCGGAAATGAAGATTTACAACTTCAAACCTCAAAAATGTCGGCCAATTAGTGACATTTCCGATCAATGTTGCATTCTGAACATCAAGTGGTTCACTAAAAATAAAAATGAGTACAATCGCTAGTGTTGTCAAAATGAAGACATTAGCCATCGCTGAGATTGGTGCCAAAAACTTCAAGTAACGAATTTGACTGACAATGAACTCTGGAATTGCAACCAGCAAGATGAAGATCCTCACATCCCAATCGATATTCAAAGTTTCCTTGAAGATTCCTTGAAAAGTAGTCGCGGCAAAAGTCATTATGATACTGCCATTGAAAGCACTGCCCATTAATCCACACTCCACGAAGATTTTTGCTACTTTGGAGTATCTTTGCATCCAAGGTGCTTTAGATGACATGAAAGCTTTCTCAGCAGTTTGTGCATAATTCAAATCAGATGTTTCCAGTTTTTGACACAACTTTTGAGATGTTCTGATGACCATGTACACGCAATGGCCGTAAACTAATCCTATAAGGACTGTTAGAATAGATCCTAAAAGAATTCCAGCATTGCTGAATGCAAATGGAAGAGAAAGCACTCCAGCTCCTAAGTGTCCTTTAAGAAAGTTGAAGAAAGACCCGATCGTTCTGCAACAAAATTATCGGAACAAGTAATATTTTTAACACTTCCTGCTTGAAAAATTTCTTACGAAACTGGCTTTTTAACATGCCGAAAAGTTAAAAGGTCGTCGTCATCGTCATCAAGTTGAAATATTTTACTGTGGAATGTTTCTAATTACTTGTGAAAAGGGTGATATTTTTCAAAAACTCACTTATTAGAGCCACTTTTTATCAAATCAACTGTATTGCTAGACATTTTTCAAGGAACTACAGCAAACCATTACAACTTCACCTAACTTATCTATAGATAATCTGCTCAATTTAAGTGGATGTCATTAGTTTTATTGACCTGATAATATTTTGTTAGATTCTATGAATTTCTTTGAATATTTGTTTTTAGCACACACTTACTTACTACCGTATCATATCATATACCAGTAGACTAAAAACAAAGCACAGAGCACATTTAATTTCTCTAAATATTTACAAATTTTATTAATTTATAAAATTTTTGGAAATTTTAATGATTGGAAGCAAAAATCCAAAATTGGACCCACGAAACTTAAATTTTTGAACTTTGAAAAATTTGGACTGCTTGGAAAAATTTAAGATTTTATTTTTTCAATTAGAATTTTTTTCAGTTTATAAAAAATAAAGATTTAATCTTGGTACAGATCTACAGTATCTAGCACTCCATAATAAACTCCAAAAATAAGATTGAACAAGGCAAAGCACATGATCGCCAAGTTTTTCCATAAGATCCATTTAAATTTACCAAAGTTTGGGTAAATGTATGCAGTGTGAATTGCTGGTGGGAATAAAAATGAGAGACTACTGGAAATCACAGCTCCAAAAATGGAGATAAGTATTGTAATGTTTGGAATCACTAAAGCCAACACCAACATAATGGCTGTGATCAAAAATCTTATCACGATTTGTCCGATATTATGACGATTTTCAGGAATTCTGTGCTCCAAATGGTTCCATAAAATATCCATGAAATTCTGAAAAACGATCCCAATGGTTAATAGTAAAGCAGCGCTCATCAAGCACTGAGAAACAATGCTCAGAGCTTCAGTTTTTGGCAAGTTCAATGAAACACTTCCTTCGGTTGCGCTGCCATATTTTGCATAACCGGAGATACCGATGAAAAGATAGATGAAGTTCAAAGCTGCAATAGCGATATAAGTTATTCCAGAATATCCCAGGAATCGTTTGGGTTTCTTCATACTCTGCTCAACTGGTAATACAATTCCCATTCCAGAGATTGCAAATGACACGGTGCTAAAATAATTAATGTTAACTCCCGTTATAAAAGATATTGAAAACTAACCTCAAAAATTTAGGCCATTTTTCGATTGGAGCGATCATTGTTGCATTTCGAAGATCAAATGGAACGCTGAAAATAAAGTAAAGAACGATCGCCAACGTTGCCAGGATGAATGAATTGGCGATTGCTGAGAATGGAGCCATGAGTTTTTGATTGGTGGACATTTTGTTCGACAATAACCAATTATTTGTCTGTTAATCTTTGATGCTCATGTTTTTTTCGTTACTATTTGTGCAAGTGTCATTAATTTAGTTTTGAGTCTGATTAGACACAAATTAGTTATTAGAGATAGTTTAAGTAAATAATCGTAAAACCCCTTGAAGTTGCACTTTAAAAATGTTGTTTTGTAGTATCATGTGTGCGTCATCAATGAATATGCTTCAACTCAGTAACAAATAAAATCAAACTTGATGAGAGAATGTGAAAACAAGAATTTAATGAAAAATATTGAAATTTCAAGTGTTTACTATTCCATCGAGACAGAGTGTGTAATTAGCATACAATCAATATAAAACATATTATCCAAAATAAATTATCTAAGCTCATAATAATCATATTTTATTGAAAAAATATTAAATGTGACTGAAAAACTAAAAAAATAACAATAAATAATAATAGTTAAAAAAAATCGAATTTCTACAAAATTCACAATAATCTCATAAAATTCAAATAAAAAACATATTCCTGGAAAATCTAAATTTGCTCCACATGTTTTTTTTTGTAGAATTTCCTGAAAAAATCTCGTTATTTTCTGAAAAAAAAATTAATTCGAAATCCCAATGTCACTTTTTAGTATTTTTCAACCAGCACTGATTGAACTTGATTTTACATACACTGCATTCCAGTGTTTTCCATATTGGTGCTCTTATCTTCAAAAAAAAATAGACAAATCTCCCTTTAAAATATCCCAAAAAATTTCCCCAAAAAGCTCTTTAAACGTCTCATAGCAAAACAAAGGACACGTCCTGATTTTTGCTTTTTATCGAGCTGAAAGTGTTTAAGGACGAAACCTTTGCACTTATAAAAATGAAAATAGTTCCCATGTGCAACATGATCTTCTAAAATCTCAATCTCCATCATCAACGCCGTAAAAAAAGCAAGAAAGTCACGAGAAAACAAAAATAAAAGCAAAACAGTCTTGCGGGGTTATCTTAGCAACAAATCAGGAGATTGCATCTGCTACAGCTCCAATATTGACTTTTTCACAATTTTCTCAAAATTTCCTTAATCAACTAATCAGACAACCCCAAAAATGTCTACAGTGTTTCTCTTTCTCATCTATTTGTGGAACAGCAAAAAGTAAAACAAAATGCGTACATAAAAAGTTTCATATTTATCGCTCGTAAAAATTACATAAAGAAGCATGAAGAAAAAATTTGCCGTTTTATGCACCAACTTTGCAAGCATCTTGCCATAATCTGCCTTAAGTGACTTACTGGGGTAATTTTGGGCAAGCAGAGACACGAGAAACGAAAGTTGGGAAATGCAGCAGATTATTTGTTTTGGTTGGGAATTTTGAGTCTTGAAGCATTTGTGATTGAGTGGTGATTTAAATTTGATTTATGGACTTCGTTTTGCATTTGTGGTTTATTTCGAGAAGAACGTAAAGTACAAATAAATGAAAATTACTCACAACATAGTATTCATATTCCTCATATGATAAATTCAAACAAAACTGCTCGATGAATATATCCAATAAACTTGATCTAACCTGATCAAAACACAAATAGCGCTCATTTACGACCACATTTTGAACTGCTCCGCACTATAATTTTGGCAGAAAATTAACAATCAATAACTTTATTGAACTCATGAGGCTCTCATGAAGTGCACTTTATGGCTGCATGACATTCATAGCGTGAACCCAAATTGATTTAATTTTGCATGCAAAACATTTTCAGGGTGGGATGCTAGGTCATATGAATTGCTTAAAATCACAAAATCTACTAAATCAACAAAAACTTTTTGTTTTAAATATTTTGTTTTTAAAATTTATGAAGAAACACTTCTGGAGTCAAATATTCTCCAAAAACATAGTTTGTCCACATTTTTCTACCCTCTCAACTTATATGCGCCCCTCTTTCACCATCAAAAACCCCAAAGTGTCGAAGGTAAATTACAAAACTGAATTATTTGAATAGTACGGAAATCATGTCCGAAAGCATATTACCCAAATTTGATTGTTTTGTAATCGCATTGAAAGTTGAATTGATAGTAAATGACCTCATTGTTATTGCAAAGATATTTATTATGTATCAGTGTTTTAGAAGAGCCTATGAATTTCAATGAACTACAATCTATTTCAATGCTCTCTAACATATTTAGTGAATTCATTGAGAATGTGCAATTATTTGTACTCATTTATATTTAATGCCTTCATTTCCGCAGTCAATGTGACCTTTTCAATTTTGATAGAAAATCACTATTTATAATAATAATTCTTTGTTTTCTAATGTGATCAATAATTATTCAATTTACGTTTCAGTTTAGAATTTAAAAATATAAATAATATTATGTCATTTTCTAATTCTGGTCATCCTTATTAATTTAAATGAACATTTCAGCTTGAAATTTTCCAGTAAATATTTATCAAAAATACAGAGAACTATGATTCACCAGAACCACTTCCGTGACGCAAAGTCGGGGTTTTCATACAAAAAAAAACTTTTGTTTGAAAAACTAGAGAAACAACCAAACAAAATGCATAATTTGTAAAGTACGGTCCATTACCAGATGCCGTCCTTTGAAACCGAGAATTTCATTGAGTCCTCATGATTCGTCCAAAAATTACTTGAGTTTTGGAGATTCGGTACCGACAGTAAACTCAATATTTTGGTATTTTCAGGGAATTTTCGGTCAATATATCCACTAGTATTTCGATAAGGACAGACAATTTTTTTGAACCAGTCATTTTTTCGTCACAAATTCAAAAAATCAAGTCCATACATCAAACAAATTCCATAAAAAATTTTGAAATTATAAGTTCTTTGCATCGATGTTTATTCCGATTTTTATAACGACAAAACATGGAAAAAATTTTTAATAAAACATTCCATAATTCCTGTGTTATAACTGCTTTCTGTTATTGGATTGAAATTATTCAATTTACGTTTCAGTTTAGAATTTAAAAATATAAATAATATTATGTCATTTTCTAATTCTGGTCATCCTTATTAATTTAAATGAACATTTCAGCTTGAAAATTTCCAGTAAATATTTATCAAAAATACAGAGAACTATGATTAAACTTTGTCAAAAGCAAACAGCCAAACACATAATTTGTAATACGGTCTGTCGTCCTTTGAAACCGAAAATTTCGTTGAGTCCTGGCGAAAAGTTACTGTAGATTCGGTAGACAGTAAATCAATATTTTGGTATTTTCAGGATTTCCAATATATCCAGTATTTCGATAAGGACAGCAATTTGAACCAGTCATTTTTGCACATAAAAATCCATACATCAAACAAATTCCATAAAAATTGGCTTTATGCTGCAAAACATGGAAAAAATTCGAATAACATATAATTCTGTGTTATATGCTCTGTTATTGTTGAAATTTAATAGTTTGCTCATCTCGATGTCGCTCGTCTCTATTATTTCGGCCAAACATGATTTATCGGTTTGAATCATTTTTCCAATCAACTTTCTATGGCGAATTTTTTTTGGAAGCTTCTCGAATTAATGCTTTTTTGTACTTTTCAGCTAAAGATGGACAATAGTTTCTAATGTATTTGTGATGATTTGTAATTATTGAACATTTTTTTTTTTTTTGTTGGTAACAAAAGAAAATATGTCTCTAGCAACATCACTTGTTGTCTATTTACTTCTCTGATGAATTTTTGAGCAAACAATGTACCACATCTTGGAGTTATCTCTAAACTTTACTCAATTGAATAAAAACGAAGCAAACGGATGATCTTATTTGTTCAGTAAATATAAAACATACAAGTTGCTGAACAATAAAAAGATAACGTTAAGATAATGTCCAAGATAACGGTCAAGAGATAAAGGAAAATGTTCAGTCTCACTTGAGCTTTTTGTTGAAATGAACGCTACGTTAGGCCAAACTGATGTAGGATTAATTAAGTTAGGTCAATCTGATGTGGGATTAATTTCCAAAAAGTGAATAAAAAATTTTTATTTTTGATGAGTGATTTAAAAGCTTTTTCTAATTTAGGGAGCTTTTTGACGAAAATGAAGATTATGACATTTTTAAAAATCGGCTGGTAAAAAAACCTGTTTCGTAAGCTTTAATTAAATGATGTTCACATATCTATTCTCCATCGCTATGCTTCTTACAGAACAATTGGATCATTCTTCAATATACTACTGGGTGTCCTAGGAACTGGAACTTTAGCCCTCCCATTTGCCTTTTCACATGCCGGTCTTCTCTTTGGATCAATTGGCTCCATTCTTATTGGTTTACTATTCGGATATTGTGTTCATGTATTAGTGGACACCTCTCAAAAGCTCTGCAAAAAATATAGAGTTCCTCAACTGAATTATGCTGAAACTGCCGAAAAAGCTTTCGAGTCGGGACCACCGTGGATGCAAAAGTACTCACAGACAGCTAAAATATGTGTTGAATTGGGATTGATGTCTACTGCAGTGAATGCTTGTGTCTACATGATATTTGCAGCAACAACATTTCAAGGGATCTTGAGAGACTCTTTTCAGATCGATTTAGACATGAGAACTTACATTTTGATCTTTTCTATACCAGAATTTTTGATAAGTCAGATTCGATACCTGAAAGTTTTAGCTCCAATTTCAGCGATCGCTAATTGTTTCATTATGGCAACTATGGCGATTGTTCTGTTTTACATCTTCAGTGGTCCAATAAATCTGGTGGATCGACCACTGATCGTGTCTGTTACAAAATGGCCAACCTTTATATCGTTAGTCCAATACTAATTGCTCTATTAACATTTTGATAAGATTTGTTGTATTTTTAGGATATACATCTTCGCAATAGGTGGAATGGGAGTTTTTTTGCCAGTAGAACACAGCATGAAGACTCCTCAAAACTTCCTAAGTACCTTTGGAATAGTTAACGTAGCTATTTTCGTGATCACCCTCATTTATGGCTTCATCGGATTTATTGGATTCTCAAAATATGGCAATGGTATCCATGAGAGCATCTCACTCAACCTTCCACAGAAAGAAACTTTGAGTCTTTTGGCGCAATGTTTGATGAGTGTGGCCCTTTTATTAACCATAGGATTAGTTTATCAGTTTTTCATGGATAGCTTGTGGAAGAAAGTTGAGCCAAGAATCTCCAAAAATCATCATAACATAGGCAAAATTTTAGTTCGCTTTGGCATCATGTGTTTGATGTTAATACTGGCCTTAGTGATTCCTAATCTGGGTATCATTATAAACTTAATGGGAGCTATTGTTGCTAGCAGCATTTCATTTTTATTTCCTTCTACAATTCAAAATGCTTATCTCTATCCAAATTATGGAAAATTTAAATGGAAATTGTGGAAAAACTTATTGATCGCGATTTTTTCACTGTTTTGTACGTTTACTGGCATTTATTTCATTGTTTTAGATATTATTGAGTTGTATGGTTATTAATTATATTTAAATCAGAACAAAAAATCTAGCAAATATATCCGTTCAATCTCCTAGATAAGGTATATAACTTTCGTTTATTAAATTATAAAAAAATAATTATCAGCCTAGTTTATCGAATATCTTCTTCAATAATTCTCTAAATAATTGAGAAGTAGAATACTGGCGAAAAAAGACCACGTTTGATTAAACCGTCAGTCAAAGTTCAGACGTTGTGAATTAACATGAACATAAAAATATTGTATTTGCTTATTATTTTAATTTCCTCGGTTTGCAGTCATTCAATAATTCCTGAAGATTCTTCTAAAAATCACGATTGCTTAGTTCAAACTATAAAAGCTCTTAAGATTTTTATAAAAGAAAAGAATAGGGCAACAGTACGAATAAATGATGTGTGCGTTTCTGATCATGGAATTGAAAAATATTTGATGGATCTAACTTTGAAAAATCTACACTTTCTTTTGTGTGAATCTAATCCAATTCGAACAATAGAAGTACAACTAGAAGATATGCTAAGTGGATGCTCGATAATTGTCTTGTTTCTGGATAATGAGCCTTCGGTTTGTTCTCAAAAAAGTTATTATAAATGAAAATATGTTATCCAGTTTTGTTACAGAACTATGTGGAAGTGATCAACAAACAACTAGTAGATTTGAAAAAACAAGTTAAAATCTCTCATCGGCATATTATCTTAGTTTTGGTTCATCCAATCAATGGGACTCAATTCAAAGAATTTCAAGAAACTTTAAGAGTCCCGCAATTTCATAGCTTTGAGATTCTTATCTGGAACCAAAGCTTGGACACAACTGAACTCTACTTATATAATTTCTATACGCAACCCAGGTTTGAGTTAAAGTCATTAAACAGTTCAGAAAAACCCTCAAAAAAATCCATACTTTTGCAAAAAAATGCATTAAGAGTTTTGAAACCTAAAGGTTCAAATAAATACGACAACTATCTCCTGGACACCATCGCTTATCATTTAAATACTTCTACGAATGTATCCATTTCTACAACTCCAGCAAGTCAGTTTTTTTTCTTTGAATGCTCCAGGAAAATGTCGGCTGGCCAAACTGACTTATGTTTAAGTAAAGATTCTTACCCTAACATGCAGGCTCAAAATATGGATTTAATTTCATTACAACTGTTTGAGGACTTTATAATCTTAGTTCCAAGGCATTTGAAGAATACGGGATTTGACATATTTTTCAGACCGTATGACAATACATTCTGGGTATTGTATTTATTGAATTTGTTTTGTTGTGCGATTGTTTGGACAGTGATCTTTGGTGTGCGTGATAGAATATTTAGAACAAAGACTAATCAAGTAGTGTGGTCGTTATTGGAGTCATCGATCACATCATCTATTAATCGAACAGCAAAGACCAATATTCAAATGTTTTTCTATGGATCAAATAATATATATAACTTTATTGTTAGCACAGCTTACTCATCATTGATAATACTTTGCTTGTTAAATCCAATTGGCTATAATGTTGACACCTTTTTTGAGTTTACAGAATCCAACATGACTTTGATGGTATCTCTTTCACATATATGGCATGCAAACAAATTTAATATACCTCATCTTAACATTAAAATAGACAGTAATTCTTTTTTTAATGATGGCGCTTTAAATCCTTCTAAAAGTACTGAGTTTGGTTACCTTATGAGTCAACAAGATGCCAAATATTATTTGAATTCAAAGAAATATCTTTTTGAAGACAAGATAAACCTTCATGTCATTAATGAAAAATTGTTCACTTTGGAAAAGAGTATGGCTGTTGCGACTTCTCTTAATGTTAAAGAAACTTTGGAGATTTTAATGATGAGGATTAAAGAATATGGGTTGAATCAATATTGGAGTACTATGCAATATTTACAAGAAGATTATGAGGCGCTAAAAAATATTGAACAAAAGTTAAGTGATGTAAAAATGCTCACCTTAAAAGAGATGTCTGTTGTGTTTGTTTTTCTATTGATCGGATTGTTGGCGAGTTTTTTTGTATTTGTCTGTGAAATTGTGTTTGATCAAACCATAACATTAGTCAAGAAGTTTGAAGCTTATGTAGAATTTTTGAATGTAATTTAATTATGTGGTTCTAATTTTTATCACTAATGTGGACTATCTAATTAAAATTTCATTGAAAAAAATAATTTAAAAAAAAGAGGATATAAATTATGTAAAATTTTATCGATTGGGATTTCTCCCGGTTTTGTACGTTTACTCGAGTTGACTTGATCGTTTTAGATGTGTGTATTGATAATTAATATTATATATCGAATCATATATTTAGAAAAAAAAAAAAATACTTTAAAAGGAATACTTTAATCTCTTCAGAAGGTTTTCAAAGTTCAAAAAACAATTTATAGTTTGCAATTAAATACTAAAATGTTGCGTTTTGTTAGTTTAGTTCTATAGAAAAAGTATTATCATTCGCGTGAATATCTTCTTGGATTTTAATCAATTTTCTTTAGAAATAAAGGGTAGAATATATATTTATGAAATTTGGACACGTAGGAGCTTATTTTCAGTCAGTTTGAGGTTGACAATTTGTGAATCAACATGCTGATCAAAACTTGGTCACTATTTTTTTTATATATTTCCACGGTTTGTTGCTATAAATTTGTTTCGGAAGATTCATCTCAAAATCACGATTGCTTGATTCAAACAACAAAAGTTCTTGTGGATATGATAAAAGAAAAGAATAAGGCATTAGTACAAATCAATGACGTGTGCGTTTCTGATCTTGGAATTGAAAAATATTTGATGGATCAAAGTTTGAAGAATTTGCACTTGTTTTTGAGTGAATCTAATCCAATTCAAATAATAAAAGTACAAATAAAAGATATGCTCAGAGGATGCTCAACAATTGTGTTGTTTCTGGATAATAAGCCTGCAGTTCGTTAAAAAAAATTGATCATAAATAAAATCATTTTATCTCGTTATCTTCCAGAACTATGTGGAAGTGATCAACAAACAGCTGAATTTGAAAACAGGAGTTATATTTTCTCATAGGCATATTATCTTAGTGTTAGTTAATCCAATAAATAGGACTCAATTAAAAACATTCCAAGAAACTTTAAGAGTCCCTCAATTTCAAAGCCTTGAGATTCTCATCTGGAACACAAACTTTGACACTACTGAACTCTACTTATATAATTTCTATACACAACCCAGATTTGAGTTCAAGTTGTAACGTTTTGTGAGTGTTACTTTGTTGGCATTACCAACTAATGAGAGGAATTCTTCAAACAAATTCAACTTACTTCACGAGATTTAAAACACTTAGCCATTTTATTCGCAAACTGAAAAACAATAAACTAAAAAACTAGTAATTTCACTCGATCCTTGAACACCACCAAAAAATACTTCCCTTAAACGCCAATTTCTAGCTCCAAGACAAATAGAGAGGTTCCTCTTTATATGCCGGCTTGGCTCATCCTCGTGGGTTCGACACAAAACTTGCGAACTTAACAAAAATTTTTTGAGGACTTTATAATCACTAGTCCAAGAATCGAATAAAACACTTTAAACACAAAAATAATTTCTAAGAATAAAAAACTCATAGCTCAAGAAATTACTAAATTAATTTTATTCCAAAAAAATATCGATACTCAAAATTAATCTTCTGATGCCAAAACTTCAAACTAAAAATAGGTTTTCTGACATCTTCTCAATTAACCACAATGCACAAATTCACGACAACTCACAAAATACGTCCATCCGCATGAAATTCTCGACCAAAAAAGAAAGCTTATAGTTTTGCTTGCCTTCAGGTGACCTTGGGTTGGTATCGGTACCTCTTCGCTACGTTCTAGCGGTTATCAGCTGTGCGTGCTATGCGTAAGCTGCTGGCATTTCAAATTTTAGCTAATTGGCGGCAATATATTTTTGATGGCGTTTGATTGAAGCTGGTGCAGTTGATGATGCAGTTTGAATTTAGTTTTACAGAATTTTCTGGCATCATTTTCAATCACTACCGATTTACAAATTACAAATTTTTACCATAACTTTACAATCCCCTTTCCTGGGTCAAAAAAAAATTGATTTACAAAATTTCAAACAATATTTAAATTTTTTAAAATGATTTTTTTTTTTACTAAGAAATTCGAATTTAGATTCATAAATAAAATTTTCCCACGACCCCAAGATCCTTTCAAACAAAAATACTTTCAGATGACCTTGAAACTCATAAAATTTTGGGATTTTTATTTAAGATTCCATTCAAAATCTTTTTAATTTTAATTAAATGAATTGATCAGATTTTTCTTTTCATAAGCCATTCCCTTCCCTAATTAAAGAATTTTGAAGCTTATGCAATTTTTTGACCTGAATATTCTTATCACAGACGAATACATATGAAATCAAACAAAATGACAAACAAACAAAAGGAAAAAGTACTCTCAATTTCCAACGCAGTTTTTAAATCGAAAACATACAAAAACTATGGGGTGTCAGCAAAAAAACCGACCATTCAGAAAACTGAATGTTTCTAGCGGAGCCCGCCGGAATCAAAAAAGAACTTAATCAAATCAATCAAAAGAAAGACTGAAAAATTTCTTGTATCAGAACAAAATAAACACATTTGAATTCAAAAGGAAGAAAACTCGCTAAAACTCTTTTTACAAAATTTTCATAGGGTAACGGAATTTTTTTTTCAAAATAAAGCTTGCATAATTTTCATTCTTTTCAGATTTTGAATTCCCAAAAAAATTTATCAAAACCCAATTTCATATGCAAACTATTCCCACAAATAACAAAAACAATTGAAAACACAAAATAAAAATTTCTAAGAATAAAAAACTCATAGCTCAAGAAATTACTAAATTAATTTTATTCCAAAAAAATATCGATACTCAAAATTAATCTTCTGATGCCAAAACTTCAAACTAAAAATAGGTTTTCTGACATCTTCTCAATTAACCACAATGCACAAATTCACGACAACTCACAAAATACGTCCATCCGCATGAAATTCTCGACCAAAAAAAAAAGCTTATAGTTTTGCTTGCCTTCAGGTGACCTTGGGTTGGTATCGGTACCTCTTCGCTACGTTCTAGCGGTTATCAGCTGTGCGTGCTATGCGTAAGCTGCTGGCATTTCAAATTTTAGCTAATTGGCGGCAATATATTTTTGATGGCGTTTGATTGAAGCTGGTGCAGTTGATGATGCAGTTTGAATTTAGTTTTACAGAATTTTCTGGCATCATTTTCAATCACTACCGATTTACAAATTACAAATTTTTACCATAACTTTACAAAGTCATTAGAAAGTTCAAAAGATTCCTTTAAAAATTCCATACAATTTCATCTGAATGCATTAAGAGTTTTGAAACCTAAAGGTTCAAACAAATACGACAACTATCTCCTTAACACCATCGCTGATCATTTAAATACTTCCACTAACGTGACAATTTCTACAAATCCAGCAAATCAGTTCTTTTTTTTAGAATGCTCTTTAAAAATGTCGTCTGACAAAACTGACTTGTGTTTAAGTAAAGACTTTTATAAAAAAATGCAGACTCAAAATATGGATTTAATTTCATTACAACTGTTTGAGGACTTTATAATCTTAGTTCCAAGGCATTTGAAGAATACGGAACTTGACATATTTCTCAGACCGTATGACAATATATTTTGGCTATTGTATTTATTGAATTTGTTTTGTTGTGCAGTTGTTTGGACAGTGATCTTTGAAGTGCGTGATAGAATGTTTAGAACAAGAACTGATCAAATAGTGTGGTCGTTATTAGAGTCAACACTGAAATCATTTATTAATCGAAAAGCAAAGACTTCTATTCAAATGTTTTTCTATGGATCAAATAATATTTTTAACTTTATTGTTAGCACAGCTTACTCATCAATGATAATATTTTGCTTGTTAAATCCAATTGGCTATAATGTTGATACTCTATTTGAGTTCACAGAATCCAACATGACTCTGGTTTTACCTCTATCACAATTATGGCATATAAACAAGTTCACTATACCTCGTCTTAAAATTAAAATAGACAGTAATGCTTTTTGTAATGATGGCGCTTTAAATCCTTCTAAAAGTACTGAATTTGGTTACCTTATGAGTCAACAAGATGCCAAATATTATTTAAATTCAAAGAAATATCTTTTTGAAGATAAGATAAACCTTCATGTCATTAATGAAAAATTGTTCACTTTGGAAAAGAGTATGGCAGTTGCGACTTCCCTTAATGTTAAAGAATCTTTGGAGATTTTAATGATGAGGATTAAAGAATATGGGTTGAATCAATATTGGAGTACTATGCAGTATTTAAGAGAAGATTATGAAACGCAAAAAAATATTGAACAAAAGTTAAGTGATGTACAAATGCTTACTCTAAATGAAATCTTTGTTGTATTTATGTTCCTTTTGATCGGATTGTTGGCGAGTTTTTTTGTATTTGTCTGTGAAATTGTGTTAGATCAAACCATAACATTAGTGAAGAAGTTTGAAGCTTATGGAGAATATTTGAGTGCAATTTAAATGTTTAGGTGTATCCTGCATTTTAAATTTTGCTCTAAAGCGAATTAATTAAAACACATTTCATAAAAAACTGTTTCTAGCAGTATCCTGACATTTTCCTAAAAAAGTTCTCTTTTGTCACTAATAACATTCATTTTATCTGCAGAGGAATTCATATTTTTATCTACAAAAATAAAATGTCAAGCTGATAATGGGAAACATGACAACGAAAAGTTTTGTCCAGTTTTTTCAGTTTTTCCATACAAATTGGATTGCATTAAAATTGAAAAACTTCATTTCCTCTCAAAAGCTTTCGAACAATAAAATGAAATAAAATATAAAAAATATGCTTGGAGCGCCTTGGAATATTAAGAATACTTAATAAAAACACAAAATAATGATAGTTTTTCAATCTGAGTCATTTGAAACATATTTCTCGTAAATCTAGATAAAATTTTGTCATTGTTGTGTGTTTATTGAATTTATAGAATTTATTGTGCCATAAAATAGCAGCAGTTTTATTGAAATTGGAAATGGTACCAGATCGCGGTTCAGCGTGAAATTTAACCATTAAATCATAAATTATTGTCTTAAAAGATGTTGAATGTTGCACTGCGGAGATATTGTGAATTAAATGTAAAGAGGTATAACCCCTGTATGCTTATTATAAGAATTATGTGGAAAAATGTATGAATTTTCTGATTGAAAGGATTTTTGCAGTTCTGCACATTTTTTAAATATTTAATTACTATAGACACTAATTATAATTTTCAAAATGAAATGATGTATAGGTCTGTTAAAAAACTCTTTTATAATAGTTGATCAATAGCTCTTTATAGTTTTGTCTCATTAAATATTTCAAAAAGCTCTCACACAACAAAACAACCAAAGAATATGTTCCATCTCTGATGAAAAATGTCCGCATTGTCAGAAAGAACTGCCTGTTTAGTATTTCCGTCACGTGCCCACACTCTTTTTATCTGCTTTTGTCTTTTGTCAGTTTACTCCACATCCCGATATCAATGGCAGAAGTATCGAGAATTGTCGACAAATTGTTAATTTGTCGTATCGCATACTTTTTTGCTTATTATCACAATATCTGATCATTTTCTGCCTGCAGTCAATATATGAGAGATTTTTTGCTGGTATTGCTCAATCGGCCTGTAGAATGGTGTAGTAAGAGCAGTTTATGAACTCATTTTGCCATTCATCATCATTTCAGCGAAGTTATTCATTTAGTTTGTTCTAGGAGCCACTTGCAGAATACAAATAGAACAGAATATTACTACGCGATTGTTCTTGATATTCAATAATCTCCATAATTCCAATAATTCCCTTGTTATTGCTTTTTTTTTGGAATCAAATGATGAGTAGATTTATTGAGAATTTGCTGAGTTTTGCGTGATTTCTATCAAGGGTTGGGTGGTTTTTTGGTTTATTTGCATTGAGTGTATATATTTTAAAGCATGTTTAGCATCAATTTGATGAATTCTGAAATATTATGTCAATCAATTGTCATTAATGTAAAATTAAAAATATATATCAAAATTCCTTAGAAGGAGATGTATGCGGTACTAAAATATTTTTATAGTATTAAGAATATGTAATTTTTATAAAATTAGATTTGAATATTTTAAATAACTTTGTTGATATAACCTTGTAAGCGACATGTAAAAGGATTCAATAAAAATTTTGTGAGTTGCATTTCAATTTTTTATTTTATATTTTTTTTTTGTATACCTCGATAAACTGTCCGCGAATCTTTTAGTTTATTGAAAAATCACAAAAATTTAACAAGGCTTTTTTTAGTTTCACTACAATTCACGTATAACAAAAATTTTTCAAAAAAATAAATGTATGCCCAAAATATATGTTTTTCTGTTTAATTTGCAAATTTTGCAACTGCCAATGTTTTATTAAAATGGACTGAATTTTACGATATAATTTACAAAATATTCAACATTATTTCGTTTGTGTCATTCTATCATGCCTTTCTGCAATACTGCCATTTGATATGTGGAACAATGAAACAGTGCAACGTTTTTCCATGATTTGGGTAATTTGTAACTGAATTTGTATGCAGGATGTATTTTCGCGAGTTTTTTTATTTTTACACATTGTTGGATTAAATTTTTTTTTATATATCTTTTTTTTTACAATTGATTTTTATATTTTATTAAATTCTGTTACTTTAGTCTCCTCAAACATTCATAACGAACAACAGATCCCCAACAGATTTCCCCATTATTATTCAACAATTACCTTAAATGATCCAACTGTTTTCAATTAAACTAAACGAATTATAGCGATAATAGTGTAACAATTGAAATGAAAAGGAGTTCAGGGAAAATGGGAAAATGGTCAAGATAATTCAAAGAAACGACAAAGAAAAGAATAAAATATTATAACTTAAACTGCGACGATAGAAATGAAACCTTCTAGAAAAGCTCCTGGGAAATTATCGCAGCGAACTCATATTTTGTCAAGCACCAGAGATAAATTCTTCTTTAGTTCCCTTTTAGTTGTTGAAAGTTGAGACAAAGGGATAATATTCAGGACAATGGAAAGCGTTTAAGTGGAAAAATTAGATGCAAAATGTTTTATTGACGTTATGAAGTTTATGAAGATTATATTTGAAACATTTGATTAAACAGTGACTTTTTAAAAATTTTTGAGTGTTTTCTACAATTTTTTTCATTTCGATGTTTCAAATTGTATAATTAAGAATAAGATGTGGATCATTAACTATCGACATGTTAAAATTAGAATTCTCAGCATTTTCAATCTTCTACCCTCAGATAGACCTTTTCCATAAATTTAACAACAAAAACCTGAACAAATTCCTTGGAGTTTCCTTAAAGTTCAGAAAAAGGCTGCAAATATTTTTCTTTAACATAATGTAATCCAATTTGTAGAAAAACAGAACGAAAAGTTTTTTTTTGTCCTGTTTGTGCTCATATTTCCATTTTAACACTTTTTCTTGAAAAGTTTTTTTTTGTGAAGTTTGGAGGAAATTTCAGCAACAATGATAATGGTGAGAATTTTTTTGATGTGCCTGAGTAGAATCTGTGTATTTATTTATTACTTCAGTTTTTTTTCAAAATTTTTTGATGAATTTGATAAATTTATGAAATTTAAAATAAAATTTAAATTTCCAGAAATGATGTAGTTTATTTTTTAATCATGGGTAACCCCAAAAACATTCAAATAAATTACAAATAATAATACATTTTTGAATGGGAAAACTTTAATGATTTTCTTGATGTTGTTTGGAAAATTGAAAATGTGACATATGTGACTGTTTAAAGATATTTTCTCGATACTTGCACGATATTTCGTTATCGTGATTATTTGGCTTGGAATATTTTTGCAGGAGCTTTTGAGGTTCAGAAAGGATTTTGGGAATAAAATATGGAAGAAATGTTTTTTGAATTTTTCAAAACTATACAGGAGATGTTTAGGAGAAAAGAAATGCAGGTAAAAAATCATGGTTATTAATTAAAAAAAAATCCAACATCCAAATTTAGCGCATTTCCCCCGCATTCCAATCTCAGCTCTGCATAAACATCCTTGTCTGCTCAAAATCTGCAACACATCTGAAAAGTCCAGCAAAACGTCCAAAATCTTTATAAACAAATTGTCGCCATTCTCGTATGGCCATCACGTACTCAACACTCGCCATACTCGCTATACTATGTCACTTTGGCCCCAAATAAACACAAAAAATACAAAATATTTAGCTAATTCAGCAATTTTCTCTGTTGCATAATTTTGCTTGTGGATTTATTTTCTTGTAGGCGACAATAAAGTGAAACGAAAATTAAGGATTTGCAGTATTTTCAATGGAGTCATGGAGTAATTTGGGTGCATTGTATGTAATTTAGTTGCATTTTAGCCAATATATATTTCAAAAGAATTTTGTTGCATCAAAAGCAGAAGCCTTTATTGATTATTGATTTGTTGGTTCATTGGAAAATAATATTATTTGATTATACAGGCAGAGTTGCAGAGTCAATAAAGTCAGTTTGAATTTCATTTATTTTGTATTTTGTGTACAAAGTGTAATATTTTATTCAGGTACAGGAATATCCCTTAGTAAACCAATTCATTGAAATGCCCTAAAACCACCCAATAACAGCTCAAACAAGTGTTCACATCTTTATGGTTTTGTAATCTATTTTGTTGAATGGAAATTGAATATCTGGGATTGCATTTTGCACAAAATTTCCAGTAAAGTCTACACAAAAAAGCATGAAAATACATGAACATCAAAGCCACAAAAAACACAATGTAATTGTGGTACCAAACCACAACCTTTTTTTGCTCACATTCTGACAGTCTATGAATATTTTCAGATAAAATTGAATGCATATGTGTTTAATGCGATCCAAGTATTTTTTTGCATTTTCATTTGTTTTTATGAGCAAATGACAATGCTAGTGATAGTAGTGATTTAAGTAGATAATGGACAATGTTTTTAGTTAGTTTAAAAGCATTTTAACAAATTAAAGGAGTAGAGTGATTAATCTTTTGTGATGCCATATCTGGATTGACACTTTTAACAATCTGTCAGAATAAATGTCACAAACAAAAGTGTTTATAAAAATATTAACACACTTTTTATTCTAATTTTTTTCTAACAGATCATTAGAAATGTCAACTATCCATCAATTAACCCAAAAGATAGGTTATCACAATCGATTTTTCATTCTAACACGAATTAAATCATGGATAAATAACAATTTATAATATTTTAATTTTACTTACTTAGTAATCAGACTAATAATCAATTAATAATCATTTTGCAGTAGAGGTTTAAAAAAATATACAAAATCATTCAAAATAGAGTTGTCTAGTATCTTGTGGAGGCTACCAGAGTTTCTAGGTCACTAAGAATGACGTGTCTTTATTTATTCTTGCTAGCTCTGGGCTCATATTCCTTGGTTTCTTTAATAAATTGTAAGCTATTAAAGCTGGAGCCACCAACAAACTTGTGGATCAGAGAAGTTCCTGTTCAGATTGAATATTACGTAAGGGAAAGTAATAAGGTGCCTCATGTGAGTGACGTTGGAGTTTTTCTGATTGGGGATGATCCGGAAACATTTATTGACGCCACCTTGAACCATTTGCATAATTCTTTTGGCGGCCTGAACACTTTCAAGATTCTTAAAAATGTTCCGAAAAATACACATCTCGATATTATAAAACTTTTAATCGTGTTCGTTGATAATTACGATTCTTTGGTAAGTCGAGTTACTCATTTAACAATGTTTACGTAATAACAAGCTTGGAAATTACCCCATAGAAAAAAAGTGGAAGCATCTTGGACTCCATTCACTGGAGCTCTCATTTACACACTTTAGTCGTTCCTCTGTTTGTTCTAAATGATTCTTCCAAGATCAACTTAAACCTCTCAAAAAGGATGAATATTGTTTTACTGATTCTAAATCGAGATACTGAAAAAGTCGATCATTATTCATACAACCATTTTATTGAACCAACGTTTAAATTAACAACAGTTGCACAACTTAATAAGATAAACTTAAAAAACATAAATTTGCGAGTGCTTACTCCAGAATCTTTGTTGAAAGAAACCACAGATAAATCTTCTCAATATGACTCATACCTACTGGAATGTATTTCTAAACATTTCAACGTGTCTTGTACTACTTTGAAGAACCAGACTCCATTTTTTTCTGTTAAAGATCTTTTCTTCTTTGAATGTAGTATGTTTATAAACAACCAAAAAGCTGATATCTGTTCAAGTATGACTGCACATTTGGAAAACTCAAAAAAAGATATCATCAACTTTGTATCAACGTTGCAGTTCGAAGAGATGGTTTTGATGGTTCCGAAAGATTTTGCGATAAGCTTAAGTATTTTTTTTCGACCTTACCACAGCATTTTTTGGGTGTTTTTTTTAGGACAGCTGATTATAAGTGCGGTGGCATGGAAAGTGATTTTTAATTTTGAAAGTTTCATTCTCGATAGAAAGTGCAACGTTGAAGTTGTTTGGAGCTTGACGCAGTCAACTATAACCTCAACTATTTTCAAAACACCTACAACTTCTGCTCAAAAGTTTCTCTTTGGATCGAATATTATTTTTAGTTTTATTCTACTGACAGCCTACTCATCTATGTTCATAACCTTCTTACTCAATCCAATAGAAGGAAAAATTACGACCATTGATGAGTTTAGGGCTGCAAATATGACGATACGTATTCCGGTGTCAAAAACATCGGATGCTGTGAAGCTTAAAAAGAGCAAATTAAATTTAAAGTTCGACAATTCGGTGTATGAACACAATTTTCATCCAAAAAGTGAATTAAAAACCAGTTATCTGAAAAGCAAGGGTTGGGCTGAAAAATATCTTAACTCTAAGGAATATTTACGGGGAAGTCCAGTTAAGCTTTACATTGTTAAAGAGCCCTTGTATATCGCTGATCATTTAATGCCAGTATCAAGTTCTTTGGCAGTTCATGGACAATTGAATCAACTTATTATGAGGATTCGAGAATATGGTTTAGACCAACATTGGGACATGATGATTTACATGCATAGTAACTATGAATCCCAAAGAAATATTGAAGCTCGCTTGGGTGAAGTTAATTTACTTACAATGCAAGAAGTTTCTATTGTGTTTTGGTTCCTGATTTTTGGGCTCTTTGTGAGCAGTGTTGTGTTCATTCTGGAATGTTGTTACTTTTATTTTTTGGAGCTTAAGAAAAAGTTTGATGACTTTGAGTGCTTTTTGAATGGATCTACTAATTTTAATTAATTTAATTAACTACATGTTGGGATGGGTAAACCTAAAGTTTCTATAATAATTGATCTTTGATTGAATATTTTGCTGTATTTGAATGAAGAGTTGACTAAACAATATTTTTCATATGCTTAACAATACTTTTAGCTACATAACCAAGCAAATCAAGGATCATGGTTTTCGACCATGATCATTCGATTAAATTCCTTTATAGTATATAGTCATTACCCACAACCTCGAAAATGCAACAAACGTCCCTTTCTTCTTATTTCCTCATAAATTGCTATTGGAAAGTTTGCAGAATTTTTGGAAAATGCATTTGATTATATTCGCAGAAAAATTGCTGGTTTGTTTTTTTGGTATTTTAATGTAAGATATAACGTAAGATATAAAGTTTTTGCTAATAAACGTGAATAAATAAAGATTTATTGCTTTGAAAAACTTTTTGGTGTTTTCTAAATAAGCCTTTTGTTTTCGCTTGTTGAAATTTTATTTGCTTTTATATTTTATCTTATCAGTATTTGATAATTAATTGAAATTATTAAAATACAAAACATCTTATCAATTTTTTCCACGAAATAAATAAACTGTTTGAAAAAAAAAAACCATTAAAAATATTTTATTCTAACTTGCTAAGCTCTATAATATAGAATTGCTTAATGGGCTTAATGCACTATTGATTAGAGATGATAAGGAATGGAAAATCAATCTTGTATAGTTGAGCTATAAAATTCAAAATCATTCAGAATCAGAGTTGTCTAGTATCTTGAGGTGACTTCTAGTATCTCTGATATCGCTAAGAATGACGTGTCTTTATTTGTTCTTGCTTGTTTTGGGCTCATATTCTTTGGTTTCTTTAATTAATTGTGATCTAATAATACTGGAGCCTCCAACTAACCTGTGGATCCAAGAAGTTCCTGTCCAGATTGAATATTACGTAAGAGAAAGCAATAGGCTGCCTCATGTTAGTGACGTTGGAGTTTTACTGATTGAAGATGATCCAGAAAAGTTTATTGACGCCACCTTGAACCATTTGCATAATTCTTTTGGCGGCCTGAACACTTTTAAGTTCCTTAAAAATATTCCCAGAAATGATTCCAAAAATGTTTTAAAAAAAACACATCTTGATAATATTAAGCTTCTTATCGTGTTCGTTGATAATTACGATTCTTTGGTAAGTTAAGTCAATTCTTAATTTTCTACAAAATAAACAGCTTGTAAATTACCCATAGAAAAAAGTGGAAGCATCTTGGACTCTTTTCTCTGGAGCTCTCATTTACACACTTTAATCGTTCCTTTGTTCATTTTAAATGATTCTTCTAAGCTGAACTTAAACCTTTCAAAAAGGATGAATATCGTTCTACTGATTCTAAATCGAGATACTGAAAAAGTCGATCATTATTCATATAATCATTTTGTTGAACCAACGTTTCAATTAACAACAGTTGCACATCTTAATGAGATAGACTTAAGCAATATTAATTTACGAGTTCTTACTCCAGAATCCTTGCTGCAAGAAACCACAGAAAAATCTTCTCAATATGATTCATACTTACTGGAATGCATTACTAAACATTTTAACGTGACTTATACAAATTTGAAGGACCAGACACCTCATATCTCTGTTAAAGATATTTTCTTCTTTGAATGTGGTATGTTTATAAACAAAAAAAAAGCTGACATCTGCTCGAGTATGACGTCACACTTAAAAAACACCAGAAGAGATATCATCAACTTTGTATCAACGTTAAAGTTCGAAGAAATGGTTTTGATGGTTCCGAAAGAGTTTGTGATAAGCTTAAGTATTTTTTTTCGACCTTACCACAGCATTTTTTGGGTGTTTTTTCTGGGACAGCTGATTATAAGTGTGTTGGCATGGAAAGTGATTTTAAATGTTGAAAATTTCTTTCTCGATAGAGAGTGCAACGTTGAGGTTGTTTGGAGCTTGACGCAGTCAACTATAACCTCAACTATCTACAAAAATCCTAAAACTTCTGTTCAAAAATTTCTCTTTGGATCGAATATTATTTTTAGTTTTATTATACTGACAGCTTACTCATCTATGTTCATAACCTGCCTACTCAATCCAATTGAAGAGAAAATTGCGACCATTGATGAGTTTAGGGCTGCAAATATGACGATACTTATTCCACGATCAAAAATGACCTATGCTTTGAAACTTAGCATTAAATTTTTCAAGTTCGAGTTCGACAATTTGGTTGATGAACACAATTTTCATCCAAAGAACGATTTAAAAATTAGTTATCTTAAAAGCAAAAGTTGGGCTGACAAATATCTGAACTCTAAGGAATATTTACGGGGAAGTCCAGTAAAGCTTTACATTGTAAAAGAGCCCTTGTATATCGCTGATCATTTAATGCCAGTATCAAGTTCTTTGGCAGTTCATGATGAATTGAATCAACTCATTATGAGGATCCGAGAATATGGTTTAGACCAACACTGGGACATGATGATTTACATGCATAGTAACTATGAAGCCCAAAGAAATATCCAAGATCGCTTGGCTGAAGTTAACTTGCTTACAATGCAAGAAGTTTCGATTGTGTTTTCGTTCCTGATTTTTGGGCTCTTTGGGAGCAGTATTGTGTTCATTCTGGAATGTTGTTATTTTTATTTTTGGCAGTTAAAAAAGAAGTTTGATGATTTTGAGAGCTTTTTAAATGGATCTACTAATTTTAATTAATAAACTACATATTGAGATGGGTTTACCTAAATTTTTGATAATTAATTGAAGATTGATTGAACATATTATTGTATTTGAATGAAGAGTTGACTAAACAATATTTCTCATAAGCTTGACAATACTTTTAGCAACGAAACCGAACAAACCAAGGATCATGATTTTCAACCAGAAATGTTTTATTAAATTCCCTTACAGTAGTCATTACCCACAATCCTGAAAATTTTACATGCAACAAACGTCCTTTTCTTGTATTCAAATGTACAATTTCTGCTTCTTCATTATTTCCTCATAAATTGCTATTGTAAAGTTTGCAGAAATTTTGGAAAATGCAATTATATTGGCAAAAATGCAATACTAAATGTTACATTGTAGAACCGTTCTGCGTATACTGGAACTACTGAATGATATTTGGAAGTATCTAGTGAACTATGAATATTATAGTATTTTTAGCAAGTTTTTTAGTGAATAATATTACTTTTTATTATTTTGGTATTTTAATGTTAGACATAATGTTTTGGCTAATAAACGTGAATAAATAAAGATTTATTGCTTTGAAAAACTTTTTGGTGTTTTCTGAATGAACCTTTTGTTTTCACTTGTTGAAATTTTATTTGCATTTTTCAGTATTTGACAATGTTATTGAAAGTACCAATTGAAGTATGTTATAGAATGAACAATTTTTCTGTTAAAATCAATGTAGTTAAAATATAAAATATGTTAGCAAATTTACTCCATACGAACTACATAAACTGTTCAAGACAGAACCATTAATATAGTATCGCTTAATGGACTTAATGCACTACGGTATTGATTGAAGATGATAAGGAATACAAAATCATTTTATGGTTTAGCTATAAAATTCAAAATCATTCAAAATCAGAATTGTCTAGTATCTTGAGGTGACTTCTAGTATTTCTGATATTGCGAAGAATGACGTGTCTTAATTTATTCTTGCTAGCTTTGGGCTCATATTTCTTGGTTTCTTTAATTCATTGTAATTTGATAATACTGGAGCCACCAACAAACTTGTGGATTAGCGAAGTTCCTGTTCAAATTGAATATTACGTCAGAGAAAGTAATAAGCTGCCCCATGTGAGTGACGTTGGAGTTTTACTGATTGGGAATGATCCAGAAAAGTTAATTGATGCCACCTTGAACCATTTGCATAATTCTTTTCGTGGCCTGAACACTTTCAAGTTACTTAAAATTGTTCCGGAAAATCTTTCAAAAAAAACACATCTTGATAATATAAAGCTTATTATCGTGTTCGTTGATAATTACGATTCTTTGGTAAGTCGAGTTATTCAGTTTATAATATTCTACAAAATAAACAGCTTGGAAACTATCCCATAGAAAAAAAGTGGAAGCATCTTGGATTCAATTCTCTGGAGCTCTCATTTACACACTCTAATCGTTCCTTTGTTCATTTTAAATGATTCTTCTAAGCTGAACTTAAACCTCTCAAAAAGGATGAATATTGTTTTACTGATCCTAAATCGAGATACTGAAGAAGTCGATCATTATTCTTACAACCATTTTATTAAACCAACCTTTCAATTAACAGCAGTTGCACATCTTAATAAGATAGACCTAAACAATATAACTTTGCGAGTGCTTACTCCAGAATCTTTGCTCAAAAAAACCACAGAAAAATCTTCTCTATATGACTCATACCTACTGGAATGCATTTCTAAACATTTCAACGTGTCTTATACAAATTTGAAGAACCAGACACCTCATATTTTTGTTGAAGATGTTTTTTACTTTGAATGTAGTATGTTTATAAACAACCAAAAAGCTGATATTTGTTCAAGTATGACATCTCACTTGAAAAACACCAAAAGAGATATCATCAACTTTGTATCAACGTTAAAGTTCGAAGAGATGGTTTTCATTGTTCCGAAAGAGTTTTCGATAAGTTTAAGTATTTTTTTTCGACCTTACCACAGCTTTTTTTGGATAGTTTTCTTAGGACAGCTGATTATAAGTGCGGTGGCATGGAAAGTGATTTTAAATGTTGAAAGTTTCATTCTCAATAGAAAGTGCAACGTTGAAGTTATTTGGAGCTTGACGCAGTCAACTATAACCTCAACTATTTTTAAAAAACCTAAAACTTCTGCTCAAAAATTTATTTTTGGATCGAATATCATTCTTAATTTTATTGTACTGACAGCTTACTCGTCTATGTTCATAACCTGCTTACTCAATCCAATAGAAGAGAAAATTGCGACCATTGATGAGTTTAGGGCTGCAAATATGACGATTCTTATTCCACCATCAAAAACGACGGATGCTTTGAAACTTACTATTAGCTATTTCAAATTCGAGTTCGACAATTCGGTGTATGATCACAACTTTCATTCAAAGAATGATTTAAAAATAAGTTATCTGAAAAGCAAGGGTTGGGCTGAAAAATATCTTAACTCCAAAGAATATTTACTGGGAAGTCCAGTTAAGCTATACATTGTTAAAGAGCCCTTGTATATCGCTGATGACTTAATGCCAGTTTCAAGTTCTTTGGCAGTTCATGATGAATTGAATCAACTCATTATGAGGATCCGAGAATATGGTTTAGACCAACATTGGGACATGATGATTTACATGCATAGTAACTATGAAGCCCAAAGAAATATTGAAGATCGATTGGCTGAAGTTAACTTGCTTACAATGCAAGAAGTTTCTATTGTGTTTTGGTTTTTGATTTATGGGCTCTTTGGGAGCAGTATTGTGTTTATTCTGGAATGTTGTTATTTTTACTTTTTGGAGCTTAAAAAGAAGTTTGATGACTTTGAGTGCTTTTTGAATGGATCTACTAATTTTAATTAATAAACTACATATTGAGATGGGATTTCCTAAATTTTTGATAATTAATTGAGCTTTGATTGAATATTGCTGTATTTGAATGAAGAGTTGACTAAACAATATTTCTCATAAGCTTGACAATACTTTTACATAACCAAGCAAACCAAGGATCATGGTTTTCGAGCCTGATCATTTATTAAATTCTTTTATAGTATATAGTCATTATACCCACAATCCTGAAAATTTTACATGCAACAAACGTCCTTTTCTTGTATTCAAATGTACAATTTCTGCTTCTTCATTATTTCCTCATAAATTGCTATTGGAAAGTTTGCAAAATTTTCGGAAAATGCAATTTATATTGGCAAAATTGCAATACTAAATGTTACATTGTAGAATCGTTCTGCGTATACTGGAACTTCTTAATGATATTTGGAAGTATCTTGTGAACTACGAATATTACAGTATTTTTAAAAAGTTTTTCAGTGAATAATTCTTTCATATGTGTGCACGTCAAAAAGTAACAAAAAAAACTCATTGATTATTTCGCAGAAAAATTGCTGGTTTGACTTTTTTGGTATTTTAATGTAATGAAATAATGTTTTTGCTAATAAACGTGAATAAATAGAGATTTGTTGCTTTGAAAAACTTTTTGTTGTTTTCTAAATAAACCTTTTGTTTTTACTTGTTGAAATCTGATTTGCATTTATCTTTTATCTTATCAGTATTTGATAATTCTTAATTGAAATAATTAAATTATAAAACATCTTAGCAATTTTTTTCACGAAATAAATAAACTGTTAGAAAAAAAAACCATTAAAAATATTTTATTTTAACTTACTAAGCTCTTATATATAGAATTGCTTAATGGGCTTAATGCACTATTGATTAGAGATGATAAGGAATACAAAATCAATGTATAGTAGAGCTGAAAAAATTCAAAATCAAAATCATTTAAAACAGAGTTGTCAAGTATCTTGAGGTGACTTCTAGTATCTCTGAAATTGCGAAGAATGACGTGTCTTTATTTATTCTTGCTAGCTTTGAGCTCATATTTCTTGGGTCCTTTAATTAATTGTAATCTAATAATACTGGAGCCACCAACAAACTTGTGGATCAAAAAAGTTCCTGTCCAGATTCAATATTACGTAAGAAAAAGTAATAAGCTGCCCCATGTGAGCGACGTTGGAGTTTTGCTGATTGGGAATGATCCAGAAAAGTTAATTGACGCCACCTTGAACCATTTGCATAAATCTTTTGGTGGCTTGAACACTTTCAAGTTTCTTAAAAATGTTCCGAAAAAAACACACCTTGATAATTTAAAAATTTTAATCGTGTTCGTCGATGATCACGATTCTTTGGTATGTCGAGTTATTCAGTTTATAATTTTCTACACAATTAAAAGCTTGGAAACTATCCCATAGAAAAAAACTGGAATCATCTTGGACTCTATTCTCTGGAACTCTCACTTACACACTCTAATCGTTCCTTTGACCATTTTAAATGATTCTTCTAAGCTGAAATTGAAACTCTCAAAAAGGATGAACATTGTTTTACTCATCCTAAATCGAGATACTGAAGAAGTCGATCATTATTCATACAACCATTTTGTTGAACCAACGTTTCAATTGACAACAGTAGCACATCTCAATAAGGTAGAATTGAATAATATAACTTTGCGAGTGCTTACTCCTGAGGCCTTGCTGAAAGAATCAACAGAAAAATCTTCTCAATATGATTCATATCTACTAGAATGCATTTCTAAACATTTTAACGTGACTTATACAAATTTGAAGGATCAGACACCTTATATTTTTGTAAAAGATGTTTTCTTCTTTGAATGCAGTATGTTTGTTGACAAAAGAAAAGCTGATGTCTGTTCAAGTATGACGTCACACTTGGAAAACACCAAAAGAGATATCATCAACTTTGTATCAACGTTAAAAGTCGAAGAGATGGTTTTGATGGTTCCGAAAGAGTTTGCGATGAGCTTAAGTATTTTTTTTCGACCTTATCACAGCATTTTTTGGGTGTTTTTTTTGGGACAGCTGATTATAAGTGCGGTGGCATGGAAAGTGATTTTAAATGTTGAAAGTTTCATTCTTGAAAGAAAGTGCAACGTTGAGGTTGTTTGGAGCTTGACGCAGTCAACTATAACCTCAACTATTTTTCAAAATCCTAAAACGTCGGCTCAAAAATTTCTTTTCGGATCGAATATTATGTTTAATTTTATTCTACTGACAGCTTACTCATCTATGTTCATAACCTTCTTACTCAATCCAATAGAAGAAAAAATTGCGACCATTGATGAGTTTAGGGCTGCAAATATGACGATTCTTATTCCACCATCAAAATCGACAGATGCTTTGAAACTTAGCATTAGCTATTTAAAATTTGAGTACGACAATTTGGTGTATGATCACAATTTTCATCCGAAGAATGATTTAAAAATAAGTTATCTGAAAAGCAAGGGTTGGGCTGAAAAATATCTGAACTCTAAGGAATATTTACTGGGAAGTCCAGTTAAACTTTACATTGTTCAAGAACCCTTGTACATCGTTGACCACTTAATGCCAGTATCAAGTTCTTTGGCAGTTCATGATGAATTGAATCAACTCATTATGAGGATCCGAGAATATGGTTTAGACCAACACTGGGACGTGATGATTTACATGCATAGTAACTATGAAGCCCAAAGAAATATTGAAGATCGCTTGGCTGAAGTTAATTTGCTTACAATGCAAGAAGTTTCGATTGTGTTTTGGTTCTTGTTTTTCGGGCTCTTTGTGAGCAGTATTGTCTTTATTTCGGAATGTTTTTATTGTTGTTTTTTGGATCTGAAACAAAAGTTTGATGATTTTGAGTGCTTTTTGAATGGTTCTAATTATTTTAATTAATACAATTTATTTGTAAATTCAGAATTTAAATGAAGAGTTGACTAAACAATATTTCTCATAAACAGTACATTTAGCTACAAAACCAAACCAAGCAAGGATGAAAGAATAAATCAAAGATCATGATTTTCAATCATAAATATTTTTAATAGCAAAATTTTCGGAAAATGCAATTTATATTGGCAAAATTGCAATACTAAATGTTACATTGTAGAATCGTTCTGCATATATTGGAACTACTGAATGATATTTGGAAGTTACTAGTGAACTATGAATATTTGCCGAGTTTAAAGTGTTTTTAGAAAGGTTTTTTTAGTGTATTTATTTGTGTGCAGTCAAGGGGTAACAAAAGAACTTATTTGTGAATTCTGTATAAATATTGCTGATTTGACTGTTTTGGTATTTTCACGAATGATTTTCTAAGATATTATAAATTTTATAATTGAGGTATAATAATTTATGTATATAATGAACAATATTTTTTGTTAAAATATAAAACATTTTAGCAAAAATACAAATGTACGAGAAATACCCATTAAAAATATTATATTTTCACTTACTAAGCTCTTTGATATAGTATCGCTTAATGCACTATTGATTAAAGATGATAAGTAATTCAAAATCATTTTATAGTTGAGGTATAAAATTCAAAATCATTCACAATCAGAGTTGTCTAGTATTTTGTGGTGACTACTGATATCTCGAAATAGCCAAGAATGACGTGTCTTTATTTATTCATGCTAGTTTTGGGCTCATATTCCTTGGTTTCTTTAATTAATTGTAATCTAATAATACTGGAGCCACCAACTAACCTGTGGATCAAAGAAGTTCCTGTCCAAATTGAATATTACGTAAGAGAAAGTAATAGGCTGCCTCATGTTAGTGACGTTGGAGTTTTACTGATTGGAGATGATCCAGAAAAGTTTATTGACGCCACCTTGAACCATTTGCATAATTCTTTTGGCAGCCTGAACACTTTCAGGTTCCTTAAAAATGTTCCGAAAAAAACACATCTAGATAATTTAAAGCTTAATATCGTGTTCGTTGATAATTACGATTCTTTGGTAAGTCAAATTACTCATTTGACAATTTTTACGTAATAAAATGCTCGGAAATTACCCCATAGAAAAAAAGTGGAAGAATCTTGGACTCTATTCTCTGGAGCTCTCATTTACACACTCTAATCGTTCCTTTGTTCATTTTAAATGATTCTTCTAAGCTGAAATTGAAACTCTCAAAAAGGATGAATATTGTTTTACTGATCTTAAATCGAGATACTGAAAAAGTCGATCATTATTCATACAACCATTTTGTTGAACCAACGTTTCAATTAACAACAGTTGCACATCTCAATAAGGTAGAATTGAATAATATAACTTTGCGAGTGCTTACTCCTGAGTCCTTGCTGAAAGAATCAACAGAAAAATCTTCTCAATATGATTCATACTTACTAGAATGCATTTCTAAACATTTTAACGTGACTTATACAAATTTGAAGAATCAGATACCTTATATTTTTGTAAAAGACTTTTTCTTCTTTGAATGTGGTATGTTTATAAACAAAAGAAAAGCTGATGTCTGTTCAAGTATGACGTCACATTTGGAAAACTCCAGAAAAGATATCATGAATTATGTATCAACGTTAAAGTTTGAAGAGATGGTTTTCATTGTTCCGAAAGAGTTTTCGATAAGCTTAAGTATTTTTTTTCGACCTTATCACAGAATTTTTTGGTTGGTTTTCTTAGGACAGCTGATTATAAGTGTGGTGGCATGGAAAGTGATTTTAAATATTGAAAGTTTTATTTTTGATAGAAAGTGCAACGTTGAAGTTGTTTGGAGCTTGACGCAGTCAACCATAACCTCAACCATCTTCAAAAAGCCTAAAACTTCGGTTCAAAAATTTCTTTTTGGAACAAATATTATTTTTAATTTTATTCTACTGACAGCTTACTCAACTTTGTTCATAACCTTCTTACTAAATCCGATAGAAGGAAAAATTGCTACCATTGATGAATTTAGGGCTGCAAATATGACGATTCTTATTCCGCCATCAAAAACATCGGATTCTGTCAAGCTTCAAGGTAGGATGTTAGAATCCAAGTTCGAGTTCGACAATTCGGTGTATGATCACAATTTTCATCCAAAAAATGATTTAAAAACCAGTTATCTGAAAAGCAAGCGGTGGGCTGAAAAATATCTTAACTCTAAGGAATATTTACTGGGAAGTCCAGTTAAGCTTTACATTGTTCAAGAACCCTTGTATGTCGCTGATCACTTAATGCCAGTGTCAAGTTCTTTGGCAGTTCATGATGAATTGAATCGACTCATTATGAGGATCCGAGAATATGGTTTAGACCAACACTGGGACATAATGATTTACATGCATAGTAACTATGAAGCCCAAAGAAATATTCAAGATCGCTTGGCTGAAGTTAACTTGCTTACAATGCAAGAAGTTTCTATTGTGTTTTGGTTTTTGATTTATGGGCTCTTTGTGAGCAGTATTGTGTTTATTCTGGAATGTTGTTATTTTTATTTTTTGGAGCTGAAGAAAAAGTTTGATGATTTTGAGTGCTTTTTGAATGGATCTAATAATTTTTATTAATAAACTACATATTGAGATGGGTTTACCTAAATTTTTGATAACTAATTGAGCTTTGATTGAATATTGCTGTATTTGAATGAAGAGTTGACTAAACAACATTTCTCATAAGCTTAACAATACTTTTAGCAACGAAACCGAACAAACCAAGGATCATGATTTTCAACCAGAAATGTTTTATTAAATTCCCTTACAGTAGTCATTACCCACAACCCCGAAAATGTTACATGCAACAAACGTCCTTTTCTTGTATTCAAATGTACAATTTCTGCTTCTTCATTATTTCCTCATAAATTGCTATTGTAAAGTTTGCAGAAATTTTGGAAAATGCAATTTATATTGGCACAATTGCAATACTAAATGTCACATTGTAGAACCGTTCTGCGTATACTGGAACTACTGACTGATATTTGGAAGTATCTAGTGAACTATGAATATTATAGTATTTTTAGCAAGTTTTTTAGTGAATAATATTACTTTTTATTATTTTGGTATTTTAATGTTAGACATAATGTTTTGGCTAATAAACGTGAATAAATAAAGATTTATTGCTTTGAAAAACTTTTTGGTGTTTTCTGAATGAACCTTTTGTTTTCACTTGTTGAAATTTTATTTGCATTTTTCAGTATTTGACAATGTTATTGAAAGTACCAATTGAAGTATAGAATGAACAATTTTTCTGTTAAAATCAATGTAGTTAAAATATAAAATATGTTAGCAAATTTACTCCATACGAACTACATAAACTGTTCAAGAAAGAACCATTAATATAGTATCGCTTAATGGACTTAATGCACTACGGTATTGATTGAAGATGATAAGGAATACAAAATCATTTTATGGTTTAGCTATAAAATTCAAAATCATTCAAAATCAGAATTGTCTAGTATCTTGAGGTGACTTCTAGTATTTCTGATATTGCGAAGAATGACGTGTCTTAATTTATTCTTGCTAGCTTTGGGCTCATATTCCTTGGTTTCTTTAATTAATTGTAATTTGATAATACTGGAGCCACCAACAAACTTGTGGATTAGCGAAGTTCCTGTTCAAATTGAATATTACGTCAGAGAAAGTAATAAGGTGCCCCATGTGAGTGACGTTGGAGTTTTACTGATTGGAGATGATCCAGAAAAGTTAATTGATGCCACCTTGAACCATTTGCATAATTTTTTTCGTGGCCTGAACACTTTCAAGTTACTTAAAATTGTTCCGGAAAATCTTTCAAAAAAAACACATCTTGATAATATAAAGCTTATTATCGTGTTCGTTGATAATTACGATTCTTTGGTAAGTCGAGTTATTCAGTTTATAATATTCTACAAAATAAACAGCTTGGAAACTATCCCATAGAAAAAAAGTGGAAGCATCTTGGATTCAATTCTCTGGAGCTCTCATTTACACACTCTAATCGTTCCTTTGTTCATTTTAAATGATTCTTCTAAGCTAAACTTGAACCTCTCAAAAAGGATGAATATTGTTTTACTGATCCTAAATCGAGATACTGAAAAAGTCGATCATTATTCATACAACCATTTTGTTGAACCAAAGTTTCAATTAACAACAGTTCCACACCCTAATGAGATAAACTTGAACAATATAAATTTACGAGTGCTTACTCCAGAATCCTTGCTGAAAGAAACCACAGAAAAATCTTCTCTATATGATGCATACCTACTGGAATGCATTTCTAAACATTTTAACGTGTCTTATACAAATTTGAAGAACCAGACACCTCATATTTTTGTAAAAGATGTTTTCTACTTTGAATGTAGTATGTTTATAAACAACCAAAAAGCTGATATCTGTTCAAGTATGACGTCACACTTGAAAAACACCAAAAGAGATATCATCAACTTTGTCTCAACGTTAAAGTTCGAAGAGATGGTTTTCATTGTTCCGAAAGAGTTTTCGATAAGCATAAGTATTTTTTTTCGACCTTATCACACCATTTTTTGGGTGTTTTATTTAGGACAGCTGATTATAAGTGCGGTGGCATGGAAAGTGATTTTAAATGTTGAAAGTTTCATTCTCAATAGAAAGTGCAACGTTGAAGTTGTTTGGAGCTTGACGCAGTCAACTATAACCTCAACTATTTTTAAAAAACCTAAAACTTCTGCTCAAAAATTTATTTTTGGATCGAATATCATTCTTAATTTTATTGTACTGACAGCTTACTCGTCTATGTTCATAACCTGCTTACTCAATCCAATAGAAGAGAAAATTGCGACCATTGATGAGTTTAGGGCTGCAAATATGACGATTCTTATTCCACCATCAAAAACGACAGATGCTTTGAAACTTACTATTAGCTATTTCAAGTTCGAGTTCGACAATTCGGTGTATGATCTCAACTTTCATCCAAAGAATGATTTAAAAACCAGTTATCTGAAAAGCAAGGGTTGGGCTGAAAAATATCTGAACTCTAAGGAATATTTGCGGGGAAGTCCAGTTAAGCTATACATTGTTAAAGAGCCCTTGTACATCGTTGACCACTTAATGCCAGTGTCAAGTTCTTTGGCAGTTCATGATAAATTGAATCAACTCATTATGAGGATCCGAGAATATGGTTTAGACCAATACTGGGACATGATGATTTACATGCATAGTAACTATGAAGCCCAAAAAAATATCCAAGATCGCTTGGCTGAAGTTAATTTACTTACAATGCAAGAAGTTTCGATTGTGTTTTGGTTTTTGATTTATGGGCTCCTTGTGAGCAGTGTTGTCTTTATTCTGGAATGTTGTTATTTTTATTTTTTGGAGCTTAAGAAAAAGTTTGATGACTTTGAGTGCTTCTTGAATGGATCTAATAATTTTTATTAATGGATGGGTTTACCTAAATTTTTGAAAATTAATTGAAGTTTGATTGAATATTTCGCTGTATTTAAATGAAGAGTTGACTAAACAACATTTCTCATAAGCTTAACAATAACTTTTAGCAACAAAACCGAACAAACCAAGAATCATGATTTTCAACCAGAAATGTTTTACTAAATTCTTTTACAGTATAGTCATTACCCACAACCCCGAAAATTTTAAATGCAACAAACGTCCTTTTCTTGTATATAAATGTACAATTTCTGCTGCTTCATTATTTCCTCATAAATTGAGAGTGGAAAGTTTGCAAAATTTTCGGAAAATGCAATTTATATTGGCAAAATTGCAATACTAAATGTTACATTGTAGAATCGTTCTGCATATATTGGAACTACTGAATGATATTCGGAAGTTACTAGTGAACTATGAATATTTGCCGAGTTTACAGTGTTTTTAGAAAGGTTTTTTAGTGTATGTGTGTGCAGTCAAGAAGTAACAAAAGAACTTATTGATGCTTTTTGCAGAAAAATTGCTGGTTTTGCTATTTTAGTATTTTAATGTAAGAAGTCAACACTTTTTTAGACGTGAATAAATAAAGATTTATGGCTTTAAATGCTTTTAATGTTTTTTAAATTATTTTTTAGTTTACTGCCTTAATCCTCCAAGATATAATATTTAAACGCACAAGATTTAAAAAATTAGTACAATAAACCTCTAGGTCATCTTAAGATACATGTTCATTCCTATAAAAATAATAAATACAATCTCTTGAAAGATTAAAGGATTCAACTGTTTTTGCTCTTTTAATCTTAAACATGTCCCTAGATTTGAATAATCTTGAACCCTTCATCTTCAAAAATTAATCCCAGTCCATCGTGAGTCATCATCAAACAAAAGCTTCAACCGTATCACAACTTATTCGTTCTTATCAAAATTTATCTCCAAAAAGTTGAAAACTCAACAAAGCATTTTCTAAGATAATATAAATTCTTAGACATTCGCTTAAGTACCAAATCTCCAAGGAGACGAATGATGCGACTTTGGAATTTTATGGAAATATTTGGATTAAAACAAACAAATGCCCTGCCAGCTCTTTTCAGACATTTTAACTTATTTCTTTGAAATTCAGAGAGTTGCTCAACATTCTTCTGATTGGAGTTTTTTTTCCTCCACAATTAAATTTATTAAAATCTTTAACTTCTTCATTTCGTTAATAAAACGCTGTCATTCTTATGTAACACTGTAATGCTATAATTGCTTGCCAGGCGGGAAAATCTACAAGCGAATACAATTAAAAAGAGTAGAATTTCCATAAATCCCACTTGTGATTTAGACTTTCCTTATTCTTCTGGCTGTTTGGCGAAAAGTTTTCTTGGCAAAGCGGCGCAATTGTGTAAGCACTTTGGCTGGTTGTATGGTGAATTTTTGGTGGAATATTTTTGGGATGTTCGAGATGTTCCAAGACTTTTACTGGTTTTAGTGTTTTTTACTGCCTTTCTACTGTTTTCCACCGTTTTTCATCTTTTGCAGCAGATGGTTCGTCTTTTAGAATTTTTGGCACAGCTCTAAGAGAAGCTTCAAGAATTATTTAAATTGTTCATAAAAGAATAAATCGTTAAATATTTCAGTGAAAAGTCGAATTGCCGAATTGTCTGGAAAATCTTTAATGATTTTAATTGGAATATTGAGAAAGTATGGTAAGTGGTTTTTCGTATTTATTTAGATCTGGAGTAAGTGAATTTGTGGATTAAGTTAGAAAAGCTTTTTGGAGCTTTTTTTTCTAGGAAATCAAAAATTTATGATTTCATTTTCCATTTTCCATTATTTATTTATTGTTGAAGTTTTTTAATAAAATTGAAAAGTTTTCCTTCTTGATCTGAAATATGAATAAACTTTGTAGATATTGATGATCCTGAAAAAAAATTTAGTTTTGGCCAAAATGCGTTTTCCAAAAAAAAATTAAAATATTAATTTTGTTCATAAATAGAAGCCAACCGAGGCTAAAATAATATTTAGAAAAACTTGATCGATTCTATGAGCATTTCATTTGATAGCGAATCAATCAAAGCTATTTTATTTAGCAAAATACTCGCAAAATTTATTTATAAAATCGAACATTTCTCCATAATTGATTTTGCATTTGATGTCGATTTTATCAAGCCTTTCCAAAACTATCGAAAATCCAAAAATTTATTGAACGTCATCGTTCTTCAATTTGTAATCATTAATAAATATTTTGTGTTTTGTGTAGAAATTCGTAAAATTTGTGAATTTGTGATTTTCATGAATTTCATGAGTTCGGCAGATTTTCGGGAAATTTTAGTGGCCTTGTGTTGGATGCGGCGGGTGCGGTCGATGAAATTCATGAAATTGATAAATTAAATCTAAACAATTAAGCTTAATTAAATTGCAATCAATCAAGTTTTAAATTTGATTAACAAAGCGTTGCTATTTATTCGGTGAAGGATGTGCTTTTTGGATCTCGATTATTTATTGGAAAAGGGAAGGAGATTGTGCCAGTCATTTGATGATGAGATTTTGTTTTAGTTTTAGTTGAGTTATTGAGTTAAGTGCAAAAAAAAACTATATTTTTTCAGTTGAACAACAAATTGGGATGTTTGAAATTCATAAACTTTTTACTAAATACTGGCAATTGCCAAAGTTATTCCCACAAACTCCATTCAATTGAATTGTAAAATTGTAACTGGCACGCGAGTGCAAAACAAATAAATTCCATGAAATTGAATTGGCAAACGACAAAAATGCTCGAAATACTCGAAATTGTTGAAAATGGATCAAATGGCGCCAAAGTATTTTTTTGCTAACAAATTATTCGAAAAACTCACAAAAGGATTCGTGACATGATTGCAAACGGTCGAAATTTGTTGCCGCGTTTACTGTATGCTAGATTAACATGCGGATAGCAATGAAAATTTGTTTGCAGTTTTGAATAAAGATGATCTTGGTTGTTTCTTGTTTATACATTATACAAGGATGAGAGTGGGAGGGGGTAGTATTTGAGTAAAGTTGTATTCAAGGAATATTATTTTATTGAAGTATTAATATAATTTCTTGATTGAAGTTAAAACTAGAAATGAAGTTAAGAAAAAAAAAAATAATTGTATAGTAAAATTTTTTCTAGATCAGACCTAATTTTAATTTAATTAGCATTATGATATAATGCATTGTCATCCAAAAATTCAAAATTTCCCAAAATGTACGTAAAACTTCTCGCAATTTCTTAAAAATCCAAAACAACCTCTCCAAACCAAATCCCGAAAATAACTGAACATTCCACCAAAATCTCCACAAATCTTTCGACAAATCAGCATCACTTTCAGATTCTTTTTTGCGCAAGTCCTTCACGTGGCTTGTCACTACTCTCCAATGTTTTCTCAATAAATCTCAAAATAGCGTTTCATTTTCCATTCTGTTCACAGTGCTAAAATTTCAAAACATCCTGCGAAAACATTGGAAAACATCATTATCTCGAAAAGCACATCATCCTCCGCAAAACAATGGAGCATACAGCATAATTTAATTTTGCCAGTTGCAGCATCGTCATTGTTGCAGGATTATTATTCTTGTAGTTTTGATTTTGCCTCGTCAGTTGAACACGGTCGTCGTAAATAAGAGCAAGCATGTCGTCTGGTGCTCGCAATCGAACATTTCATAAAATTCAGACAATTTGCACAATTTGCACAATTCACTCGATGCCCAGTCAATGGAAATTTATAATGCAAATATTGGTTTAATTGATTGTGAACTTGAATGCTCGTTGCGGTGCTGGAAAAGTGCATGTGGTGGATTCGATACTAATGGGGTTAATTAATTAGCGGCTTTTATTGAAAGCTAAATATACATTCATTTTAATTAATGTAATATTAATTAAATTGAGTGACAGTGAGGTGAAAAATTGATCCATTGGAAATAAATTAAATGTGACTAAAGAAGCCGGGAGCAACAAACATTAAATAATTTAATAAATTAAATTCAAAAGTTACATTCAAGGTTCAAGGATACAATGAAACTCAAAAAGTGAAAATTGAAGAAGCATATACAAGAAAAAGTAGCTAATAAAGAAATAAAGCTAATTAAAGCTAATTACTACAAAATACAAGCCATTAAACAATTTCTTAACTCGTTCCTTTAATTTCTTTAATTATCTTAAACAACTTAAAGAACTTGTAATTCAATTAAATAATTATTTAGTTCTATAATTGAATAAAATTTATAGTAGTTGAAACAATTAAATACACAAAGAAACAGCCAATAAAATATAAATAAACTTACCAGTAAAAGTTTTTTTCAAACAAAAGTTAAGAAAAGTGAAACCCAAGATTGTGCTATTAAATTGAAATTACAAAAAAAATCATCTATCTAAAAAAAGAAAAGTACTTGAAAATTCCAGGAAAAACCGAAACACAAATAAATCCAATATTTTCCGAAAATACCTCGAAATCCAAACAAAGCTATAAAAGTGGCGAAAAAAGTTTAAATTAAGCAAAACATGCTTAAAAGTGGTGCTTAAATTAATTCTTTGAAATTTAATTCTGAATTATCAAAAGTCTTGGCCAAGTTGGCAGAGTCAAGTTGAATTCAAGTGCTTGCTGAAAGGAGCTAACCGGCTATAACCGACAACGAAGTAGAAAAGTAGTGAAGAAACAACTTTTTTGCTGCTCAACAGTGTATCAGTGTACCACAGCACTAAAACGAAGCAAAAGCAACACAACTTGAAAGTCAAGCAGCAAACTTTTCCCATCAATATGGATATTGGGATAAGAATGTTGTCAGCATTAGTTTTATTTAGTATCTTTGTTCAAAGTAAGTTCAAGCTGATGATCATTTGGTACATAAATCGAACGGCAAAAACAACTAAACCGAATAAAAGGCAGCTAAACTGCTGAAAGAGTCGTTTAATGACATAATAATGTGTGAAATGAAATAAAAAGAAAATTTATTTGCTCAACCAATTTCCAAGAAATTGAAGAAACTCGCAAAGTTCTTGGGCGATATTGTTGTTTGGCTGTTTGCCTTAACCGTTGGCAGCCAAAGTTTTGTTTGGGGAGTTTTGCGGCGAAAAATATTTATTGTTATTGCTTGACAAAGTGTGAATAAACCAATGTTTTGTTGATGGGCTGTGGAGGTGAATTATGATCGGGTTGTTTGCGGTTTTGTTCCTATTGTGCAGATTGAATCAAGTGTGATAGTTGATGGGAGAATGTTTTCAGATAGTTTTTCTCTGTGAGAAAATATAAGAAGTTAGGGAAGAAGTCAAGATTTGTGAAGAAGATCAAGAAAATAATTAATTTATTGATTCTAGATACTTTAGTCTGTTAAAGTTTGAGTTAATATTCTTCAAAAAAAACAACCTCAAAAATGCATCAAACTTAAATGAAAATCTTTTGAATTCCCTCAACCAGAAATGCTACTAATTTATTCATATTACCAAAACAAAAAAATGTCACCAAATTTCTCGCCATTCACCACTCCATTCAATGAAATTATCTTATTCATACACTGACAGAAATCCGGGTGGTAGTACCACTTTGCGTCGTTCGACGAACTACTTTGCGTCTTACATTTTTTGCGTGGTTTGGCTAACTACTGTTGCGTAGTTGCGTCGTTCGATTTTACAACTTTTGGGTCGTAGTTGGCTTACTACTTTGGGTCGTACGCTTACTATTTTGCGTCGTTTTAGGAACCACGCAAACTAAATGCGTCGTTCCAGGCACCACGCAAACTAAATTTTCTTCAACGCTTCAAAGTACTTATAAATTCACTGTTATTCATCTGGAATAACACCGATGCAGAGAATCGAACAGATATATGAATGATTTGGCGAAGTTTATTCATTTTTCTACATATTATTCAAATGGGTGGTTGAATGTGATGCATTTATTAAACATTTATTAAAATATTGACGTTATATTTATTTAATAATAAATTGAACTAAATTTAATTGAAGAACTAAAATTTTTTTTAGAGTTAATATCTTTAAACAAAATTAGAGCTCATACAGATTTATAATTATTTTCTTTTTTGAGTTTTTAATTGAGAAAAATGTGGAATAATTGAGTGTACAGATAAATTTGAGATTTTTGGAATTCAAAAACAATTAGTACATTTAATCCTTTTGAATCTTTTTTGAATCTCTTGAATCTTTTCTTCCTGAATCATTTTTAATCATATGATATTTAATCTTTTTGAATCAATTGAAGCCATAAAATTTCCAATTTTTTGAAATTTTTTTATCAATTTGCTTCGAAAATCTTGGCATATTGGGGTTTCAAAATAAATGGGGTTTCAAATTCAACAAAATATACATGTATGTGGACAAAATCATTTGGCAAAATCATGCATATGAAATAAAAAAATAAAAAAAAAGTTTGGATGAAATCAAGACTTCACAACTTTTTGTTGCCGAAGTAAAAAATTTTAGCAAGTGTTGTGCAATTTATTTAGATAATATTTGTTTATTCAGGCACAAGCAATGTAGCGACAAGTATTATTAAACATTTAAACATGATCCTTAAAAAAATTTAAACCTTTTAAATTCTATACCAAAAAATACCCAATCAACGACCAATCAACCACAAAGTTAGGAAGAAATTGACAATAAATGAATAATAAATGTTTTTGACGTGTAAATTTTATCATCAAATATACTCTCATATATCAAATCTTGATGATCAGGCGATCTATTCGATTTTAGTATATTTTATTATAATTTAGCAAATTTAAGTCAATTGTTATAATTTTGAATTAATATGAGTCTTTTTGCATCTTTTTGAATTATTTTAGACTTCAATTTTTAGTCAATCATAATTTCCACATTATTTTTAATCAATCGTAAGTCAAAAGTTCGTCAAACTCAATGAAACTTGAATTAAAATTGTAAATTTCCGCAAAAAAAGACTATTTCGTATAAGTACGTATTTAACAACCCATCTCGTAGAAGTCACAACAGCAGAATCGGTAAAGGCGCGCGGAAAAATATACATCAAAAATCACATCACAGAAAAGTAAGCGGTTCGAATCCAAGTCCTGACACCAAAAAATCAAAAGTGCGGAAATAGTAAAAAAGTTGAAAATTAATATGAGAAATGTTTCTTTTTTGCATTTTTTGTGAAAATTTTCCGAATTTTCCGAGTTTTTCTTTTTTCAAAAGTGGTTAATCCCATGACCCGGGGTCGTTCCTCCCATGACGCAAAGTTGTTAATCCCATGACCCAAAGTCGTTTGAGGAACGACCCAAAATGGGTAGTTTAATGTACCACCCAAGATTCCTGAAAATTTCAACAAAATGCGTAGTTCGCCAAACTACTAACTACCACCCATAGTGGTTTTGCGTAGTTCCTCTTAAGACCCAATGCGTCGTTAATCCCAAGACTATTGCGTCTTAGCGCTATATACACTACTTTGCGTCATGGAATTAACGACCCATTTCTGTCAGTGTACTTTTCCAGTTCTCTGCTTGCTCGACAAAAGTAAAACTTTTGTTCATTCTACAAAATATTTCCCAATATTGTGAAAGTATTTCAAGTACTTTTAGCAGAATAGCGCTTTTCCAAGTTTTTCACAATTTTTTAGTGTTTTTTTTCAGTTATTCTCATAATTTAGGGATCGTTAGTTGATCTACTCTTTTTTTTGTTAATTTGTCTATAAAATTTTCCCACAATCTTAAAGTTTTTGAAGTCAGACTTTTAAAAATATTTTATAGGGAAGTGTTAAAAAATTAGTAACATCAGATATTTCCGTCCCCCACACCGAAATAAAACATTAAAAACTTTTTTCTGGAATGTTTTGCACCAAACAAAAAAAAAACACTGAAAAACAGTAAAAAAGTTCCTACAGAAAAAATCTGCTGATGATGGCAATTTGAATAAGCAAAAATTATTTCAAACTAAATGAGCAAAACCACTCGGAAAGTCTTTTGAGCTTCTTTCTTTAGAAAACTTTCTTTTCCTTGTACTAAATTTATATAGTATTCTTTCTTGTGCAAAGCAAGAAAAAATTTGCTTGGAAGCTTTGCAAGCTATACATCTTATAAGTGATAGTTTAACAAATTCGTGTTTAAGTTCAGATGAGTTTCAAAAGATAAATATTTTTTTTTGATATTTTTGTTTGAGTTTTAAATTGGATTGTGATGTCACAATTTTTATTGAAGTTAAGATGATTAAGAAATTAGAAGCAATAAAATTTAAATTAATTAGACATTTAGATTTTAAATTAATAGAAAAACCTCCAAATATGTATCTTTAAACTCCCAAACAGTTCCATCATAAAACTCCCCAAAATTACTCCCGAAAGCTCTCAAACACCCAGTATCCCATTTAAATAGTGTTCATGTTCTCATTATTTCAATTGTGTTTGTTCATTTATAAATTATTTAATTTAATTGCAACAAAACGGAAACGCTTATTGTTGTGCCGAGAAAGCGACAAGGAAGCGAGCAAAATCATTTTAATTCTGCAACAAAACTACAACATTTAAACATTTTAAAACATTAAACATAGAAATGTATAAATTTAATCTTTTGTTGTACATTCCCAAGCAATTAAAAGTCAAGTGCGCCATACAATTAGGAAAAATTGTGCAATTGTGGAAAATTTTACAAAATACATTAATGAACTCGAAATGAAGTTTGAAATGCGCCTTGTATGGAGATGTGAATGTTTAAATTAGGAGAGGTCCCTGTGAATTTTTTTGGGGTTAAATTTTTTTTGGGGTTAAATTTTATTTTTGGGGTTAATTTTTTTTTTTTGTGTTAAATTTTTTTAGATTTTTTAGTGTGAGCAAAACTCTTTTAGAACATCATATTTCCAATTTTAAATGAAAGTGTTGTTCCCAATTTACTAGCAACCAACATTTTTTCCTCCCAAACAAAAAAAAACCTAATCGAGTAACCTACAAAAAAATGGCTCAATGGTTTTCCCATTACAACAAGTCAAACCAGGAGAACATTGCAATGCTGCACAATCCCACAAAGCCAAATTCATAACAGGGAAACTGTGAACTATTTGCAAATTGATGCAAAAACTCTGACTCTGGCAAATTCGAATTTGTTGAAAATCGAACTTTATAAAACTGTGAAAATGGCAAAAAACATTGAGATATGTAGATCGAATAGATAGATATTCAAATGTTCACAGAATATTCACGGAACAACGAGAATAATAGGGAAATTGTATAAAAAACCAATTGAAATTCAAAAGTGTGCTTCAAGAAACATGTGTGATAGATTTTTGCACATTTGCTGTTATGTTCCTCACATTATTGTGTTGAACTCGGTAAATGCTTGGTTCTTTTTATGTTTGAGAGTAAGGTGAATTTTTGTTGGGGAAGCTATTGTTGATTAAAACTTAAAAGAAACTTTTCGAAGAGTTGAATGAAATGGATTGTTAGTCAATTTGTCTTTTTGCTGACAGACAGACGGTCGTATGGATGCCAGACAACATAAATGAATTTAAATTTTTTTTAAATCAAAAGATAATCAAAAGGTTTCAAATCTCTAAATAAAAATTCATCAAAAAAAAAAGTAAAAATCTTTGAAAATTTCTTCTAAAAAAAGTTCTCCTACTTTGAAAAACAAAAAAAACTCAAAAAACCTCTCAAAAATCTTATTGAACTGAAAAGTCATTGAAAACTGTAGAAATTGGAAAATTGCACGACACATTTGAAGTGCTAGCAAATTGAAAAGATATAATTCGAATTTATTTTAATGTAGTGCAGCAGTTGGAAAACTCCTAAACACACATAAAATGCTTATAAAAGCTCATATAAAGGCACATTGAAGCACATAAAAGCACATTCAAACAGGTATTTAATAGGGAGGATCATTTACCGCTTTCATGAAGCTTTCCAGCTTGAAATTCTCACAAGGATTTTTGTCCCAATTTAAAAAATCTTTTCTCTTTTTTTCTATTTTTTCTGAAATTACAGCAAAACCCTTGAAAAGAATGCTGAAAAACGCTGGAAAATGTAGAAAAATGTGGAAATGTTGAAAATGTACCATCTCTGTGACTTGGTAGCGGCATAAGTAAATAAATTTAATATAAACGGGCATGAGGAACAAATTGACGACAAAATATTTGTGTATTTAATTTTTTTGGGACGGCTGCTGCCGTTTAAAGGGGCAGGGGTTGGGAAAAAGGGGGTTTTGGCAAAAAAATTCAAACATGGTCTGGAGTTGGTTTGAATGGAAATTTTAGTTAATTGACAAAAAAACATTAATTAGTTTTAAATCAAGTCCATTGTCAACCCTTGCAACTGCTCACCAAAAGAATGTCTACATCGCCTGTATCGAGCCATTTCATCCTAGTTTGGTTGTCATGTCATAAATATTTTAAGTGTGGAGCAGGTGACGCTTATTCTTTATTATTCTTTATTATTTTTGGTAGATGAACAAAAGACAGCAGCAAAAAAAAAAAGTTGTGGGTGAAGCAAATTGAAGCATTTTTTATCGTCTTTATCTTGTTGGCTTTCTGGCATTCCTGGGCTGAACAAATAAGGAGGCACATGAGTGCTTTTTTGGGTTCTGAGAGGGTTTCTAAGGAGATTGTTTGGAAGAATGTTGGCTCAATATAGATGAGCTCCTTAAGGTGAGACATTTTTTAAAGTCATTTTCAGTTCAAGTCAAAGTATAATAATTTTCATTCTTACATTCTTCAACTGTTTCATAAGCCACATCTTCCTTTAATTCCAATCTATTTTTAAATGCCAATCCCCTTCTGAGCTTTCTGAAAAAAGTCAAAAGAACTTCTTAATAAGATCATAAATCGTTTCCATTCCATTTTTCTCATTTTACTCGTTTTCAGTTATTTCAGTTTTGCTCAATCTTTCCAGTCTTTTTCATTCCGTTCAAACCTCATCCAAATAATTATTCTATTGACAGATAATAATAAGTTTTTCCTCAGTTTTCTTTGTGGTGAAATTTTCGGTCGATTTGTGGAGTTGATATCTTTTTAGATTGCTTAATAAGAGAGTGAGTTGGCCTTTCTTTACTTTAAATTGAAATTGGAATGTTTTTGAAGAAAAAACAGATTTTTCTTGAATTTCAGTCTGATTATGTAACTGATTGTATAACAAACTGCGTGTCGGATTTATAAACAAATTTTCAGGTTTTACACCACGAAAAGATTTGGCATTTGGCAATTGGGACTATTTGTTTAAAAATTCTGGAAATGTATTTTGAGAAAAGAAAATCAGAATAATGTCAATGTATTATTAGATAACTTCTATTGTATACTTATGTAAGGAGGTGGGGCATTGCACTTTGTTTTATTTATTGCTAATTAAAACGTTACTTAAATAATTTCGAAGAATAGCCATTTCATTCAACAAAAAATGTTGCTTAATAATGTTCATTGTGTGTTTAGTATTTAAAATGAAATTAATTCAATTTTAAATAAAGGTTCATTTATTATGATAAAAATAGCTCAGTAAATACAAAAGGTCGACTTTAGACTTCCAGACACTTTGGATTGTAATTTATTAAAATTGAACAACAAAAATTTCGTGGGCTCCGTGACATTTAAAATAAAACCAAAAATAAGAAATAACCACCATAAAGAGTTACTTCATGCAGAACTCGCCGATTACACCATTAAAAAAAAACTTTGGCATGAAAGCTATTCAAGCAAATTTTCCATTAATATCCGAGTATCCGACCAACTACTTGCCTCGCAGTTCAATAATATCTATGAAGAAAAAAATTGTTAAATTTATAGTTTTCTTTGCATAAAAATATAGAAATAGAAAATCCATTCAAGAGAGAAATTTGCAAGAAATATGAATAATAAGCACATAATAATTTATTTTTATGATTCTGAATCTTGGTTAGTTTTGCCCCGGCAAATTTGCTCTTTAAAGGATTGCATTGATTCCGTTGGCTTTCTTTTGGAATTGTGATTTATCTGCCGGAATTTGCTGATAACAAGGAACATTACTCTTTTTTGGTCCATTTTTTGTTGGCTGGAGGTTTTGGTGTGCTTTTTAAAAATATTGTAGGGAATTAAAGTTGAACATTTTTTGAATGGAGATTTTTGAATTTTAAAAGCTTCTAGAACAGATTCTAAAACGTTTCGATAAATAAATTGACAGGTAAACAAAGAATGTTCAAATCTAACTCACAAATTGCATTTAATTCCATATAATTCTGAAACAAATCCATTTCCATTCAAAAAATCCTGAAAACCTGCAATCCCAGCACAAATCTGTAAAAGTTTATTATTTTTGATTTTGTGACAATTCGGCACGTTCAATTTTCAATATTTTCAATTCTGCATATTTTTTGCTGTCTAACTTCAACTGAGCACAATTTTCAAAACTCACAAAGCTCGCATGCGAATCACATGGCACAGAGCAGAAGTAGAAAGCACCAACTTTTGAAACAGTTGCAGAAAATGTGACATCATCAAGCATGCCATGATTTTATTGATGTTTGAACTGAAACGATGCAAAATTTCAAGCAAGTTTGTTACCAAAAAGTCAGCAAAGTCAGCATTACCATATTGTACATGCTGTAAACAGCCATAAGCAAAATTCCCTTGATTTTAAGTTTTTCTAGGAAAACTACTCGAAAAATGGAAAATCGAGGCTATGCTTTAAAAGTGCACGAAACCTCGCAAAAGTCGTAAAAAATCTAGTCAAAGATTTTTCTCATCATGCTCTCCATAAAAGCTTTTGATTTTACAGTTTTATAGACTTAACTACAGATTTTCAGATTTTTACCAGATTCTCCAAAATATGAACTAAATCAGATGAGGAAAAAAAGTCTAGCAGCAAAAACGATTAATCATTTTCTGCTGAGTAGAAAAATGAGCTAAAAACACATATGGAGCCCAAAAACTAACTATTAAATTTCCAACATAGCACATCAAAAATTCACTATATCACATGACTTTTATGTTGTGTTAATATTTATTTTGAGGATTTTTGTGGATTTTCTGCTCATGGAGCTTAAGGAAAAGTTCTTGAAAATTACTTTATTCAATTTTTCTGCAAAAAAAAAACTGCATTAAGGACGATTTGCATTTCGGTCTTGAACTCATGGTCAACTGATTATACATTGTCAACTATTATTTAATTATATTTGGTGTACACAACTATACAATAATTATAGCAGAAATTCACTTTTTGCGTGGTGTATCTATGTGAGAATATTGGAATTGTAGAAAACATGACAAATGAAAACGAATAACTTTTCTAAAATCTGATGTTCTGACGTAACTTGTGCATTTTTAGTAGATTTTTGCTTCATTTATTTTGATAATTCTTGAGTATCTCTAAATACATCCAAAATATGTAGAAAATATTTCAAGAATCCCATAATTTCCTAGTGTATTTCAAGTATTTCTTGAGAATATCGAGTGTCTCAAGTGTTGTGAAATGTTGTGATCAACTTTGAAGCAATATTTGTGGCGTAAATATGTGTGTATCTGGTAGATGTAATGTATATTTGATTGGGTAATTGATTTAGAAGAACACAAGTTGGAATAAATTTTGGTTTACATAGAAGCCCACATCGATATTTCACTAGAACAAGACATGTTGGGAGAATGGCTTGGATCTTAAAGCTTTCTCTCCCTTCAAAATCCAAAAACAAATCCACCTTCAAATAAAAACAAAATATAATAGTTTATTACTTCCATCGTTTGCCATTTATAAGAAAATTCGAAAAATTCGGAAAACACACAAGACGAGGTACTCACCATATAAATAGACAATAAAAAGTGCCTCATAAAAATTTCATTACCGGCTGGCACATGTGTCGGTAGTTAAAGTTGAGGAGTTATTTGCGGAAAAACAATATGTGCTCACACTTTCCGTGAAGCTTTGGTGGGAGTAAGGGGGAGACTATTGATTTTGAATTTAGATTATTATTGTTTTAAAATAGTTGATAATTGTAATTTCATCTTTTGATAATAAGTTTTTTATAATAAACTAGGCTCTATGTGTGAGTAATTGAAGTTTGGAGTTCAATTCCCAACGTTAAGTTGTTTGCAGATCGTTAAATATTATTAATTTTTTAACCAAATTCCCTTTAAATCTCATAATTCTTCTAAAACAAAATTTTTTCCATTTCACTGTCACTCCCTCACATTTTCTTCTCTATTTCACGCTGAATTATGTCGTTACGCTGAGCTGCTCGGAAAAGAATACTGGGCTTTTTGTTGTTCTATAAAAGATGTGTAGGGAAATTCCCTTCCCTCATCACATAAACTAGAATAAAATCCCATTTCGATGAGAATAAATGCTTTGGAAGAACTCGCATATGAGTCTTTGTGAAGAAGAGGAGGTGAATTAGATTTCTGGATTTTTTGATTATTTTAAATTAAATTAATGTTCAACAAATCTTATAAAATTAATATCTTTCATTGTTTTGATGTTTATCATGCAAATAAGAAGAGGTGTATGAAAGTGACAAAATAAATTGGATTCAGACTCTTGTTCCACGTCATTCATATTTTCAATATTCCTAGAAAACAGTTTAAAGCGTTAACTGGAGCAATTCCATATTCACATGCTATCATTTATGTTTGACATAGATTCACTTAGATTCAAATATATTCATCCAAAAAACAAAAGCTTGTACTAAACCATGAATGCTGCTGTGTGCTCTACTCGATATTAATCCAATAAGTGGAGCACAAATAAATTCATTGCAATTTTTGCAACCAGCGAGAGCATGTGATCGCATTTATGACACAGTTTGGCGCAAAAAGTTTTGTGATGTTTTGAGAGAGATTTTGGAGCTTTAAGCTTGAAAATAGTTTGCAATGAATGAAATTAGGTTTCGCGTGTCGAATTTTTGGTTTTTGGGTCCCAACATTCATAAATTAAATTTTCGAAGTATTGCTATTCATGAACCTACCCGGGAAACCAACCGGTATGTCTGCAGAATGATCACAGAATCTTCGAGCAGAACGTTTGTATGCCGGAAGAACGTCTGTAAATATTCTCCAGTTATAACACTTAACGGGTAAAGTGCCCAAAAATACATTCTGAAAAGAACGTCTAATTAGAATGTATTTTTCATTCTGAGACATACCGCCAAAAATAAAATTACATTCTATGAACATTCTGTGGACATACCGGAATTCATTCTAAATTATATTCTAGAAAATAGGTATTAAAGGCAACATATTTAGAATGTTTTTTAAAAGTCTAATAAGTATTTATTTTTTGATACTGTTCGAATGATTTCTGGAATGATTGATGGTGGCAAAATAAAATTCATATTCAATTAAAAAGTTTTATTTCTGCTTATAATTTTCTATAATGATATAAACAGTCTGACAAAAGAAAGATGAAATGTTGTTGAGAAAACTAAGATTAAGGTGCTGGTTCTTATAACTTCACGTTCTTGGGGATTTTCTGTAAAGAGAAAAGATGTTAGAATAAAATATGCAGCATATAAAGAAATTTTTACCAATGTACTTGAAGAAATTTTTACACCGAAAAAACCAACACACTGTACTGCGTAGATACTGTGAAGCTTAGAACCTTAAGAAATCGTCCGAATAGCTAAAAAGATTAAAACTTTGTAATAATACTCAAAATAACCTCTAACTATAAACTCACCTTAAACTCTAGTTTTCACTACAATAGTCAGCTGAGAAAACGTCAAGCACCAGGTCAAGCACCAGTAAATCTTGGTTGATTGTTTTGTATTCTGGTTGGATTGCTTTGTTGGTTGATTCGCACAATATTAGAAACTCAAACAGGATATTTTCAAAATAACTTCAAATTTTAGCTTCAAATAGTTTTTCCTCACTTTTTAATGTTTGATCTACACTATTCTTACTCTTACAGGTCACTATTGGTGTTCTAAGAAACAATTTATGAATTTAAACTCATCACGCAAGAAGAATTTATTTTACGAAGAGCTCTGCTTTGCTCCGCGTTTGTTTTGGTCTACTAAACATTCCAATAATTTATTCTTCACAGAACACTAACTGGAATCAATTTTTGATATGTCACATTATGTTAGGTTTTTTTCAGTTTTCCGTTCTGAATCTCATGAACTTCCTATATTTTTAGTACAGGCTATATATTTAGTGATAAAAACGGTAAAAATAGTAAGCTTGATACTTATTTTCAACTAAATAGGCCAAAGATCAATTAATAATTTCAATCATTTTTATATTCTAACTATATGATGCTCTGCAGAACGTCAATTACTACTATCAAACAGACTCTTTGAACATTCTTTGAAGAATGCATTTAGAGAATATCACGAGTAAAATAATTAAATCTCATTTTCATGAATTTTGCAAGAATTTTTTCAATAAAAGTGATGAAAAGTAATTAAAAAAAGTTATTCTACCTATACATCTAATTTGAACGCATAAAACGGAATATTGCGAAATGTTAGATATTTTGCATTCCACAAATCATTCTTCTTGGTTTTCTAGTTATCATCTTTAAGAAACTATAAATTGTAATGTTTTCTAGCATGCGAGTTAGACTTCTTTAAACATTCTCCATTTAACCTTCTGCATACAGAATGAAAATTTCAGTATATTTGGAATGAATATATCGGAATGAATTTGAACCGGAATGTTTTGGTTTCCCGGGCTAGGTTCATGGATAATATTATTTTTTGAACCTACGTTTTTTGACTTAAAATTCTTGAAAAATTAGGTTTCGCGGGTCGAATTTTTGGTTTTTGGGTCCCAACATTCATACATTAAATTTTCGAAGTATTGCTATTCATGAACCTAGGTTCATGAATAATATTATTTTTTGAACTTTGGTTTTTTGACCGAAAAATCTTGAAAAATTAGGTTTTGATAGAATTTTTTGGTTTTTGGGTCCCATAAAAATTATGCTTATGTTATTTTATTAAAAAGTCTCTATGATTAGTAGATTTATTCCTTGAAATGTTTCAACATCTTGAAATTTATCTAAGAATTATTTTATAGAAAAGTTTTATAAAGAACAAAACTTGACCATCGTTAACAAAACAGATCGACGTCATATACTCCTGTGGGATCATTGGTACCCAGAGTGCTTTAAGGTTTACCGTGGCGTTACGAACTAAAAATTCCTATAAATTTAAATATTTATACTATAGTATTTAGAATGTAAGATTAAAAAAGTTACCCTGTAAGGACATGGATGGAACAGATCTGGCATAGCAAACTTTAGTAAGCTTACTATAAGTTGTTGTTCGTGCCTTGTTTCCATTCCAACCATCAGCTGGCAAAAGTTCATTGTCACATTTGGAGGATTTCCAACTGGAACTAATATGCCCTCCTGAACTAAATACGGAGCCACTGTTAACTTAATATTAAATTTTTAGTTTGATTAGTTCAGGCTCGATTACAAGAGTAGCACTTATCGTCGCACTTGTACTTATTTTTGAATTTTGTATGGAACTTTTGAAAATAGCGTTTAGATTAGATTAGATTAGATCATTTTTAAAAGTTCCATACAAAATTCAAAAATAAGTACAAGTGCGACGATAAGTGCGACTCATGCAATGGATACTTTAGTTATAGTTATACTTTTTGAAAGTTTATTGGCTGATGAAATTGAACATTCATGTTAACATTGGTCCTTCCTGATTTGAGAGTTCTTCCTGCGCAACTTGTGACATTACCATATTTTTCGAAAGACTTGCTGTCCATGCACTCAATACGCTGTAAGAACGGAAACTTTGCCTGTGAAATAATTGTTTTCAGCAAATGTAATCTTAATAAATTGGCATAAACTTACTTGAACCAAAAAGCAACTCATAATCAGAAAGAGTACCACGAAAAAGATGTTGCTAACCATTATTCTAAATATTACTGAAACCTTGCTTAAACTGTAAATGCCTGGTTTACTTTTATAGTGGACTTATTTATAAATACTCGAAAACGTTAATAATTGAAATCCGCTGATCGCTAGATCATCAAATCTGGTCAATTGCCTCTTGATATGGCGGGATGTAGCTAATTGAAAAGCATTAAATTAGTATTCACGCACATCAATTACAAAATTTATGAAAAATTTTACATAATTATCTCGTAAAGAGTCCGATTAATATAATTAAAGAGATTTCCACATTTTAATCAAGATTTGCTCTCTAAAGTAGTTAAAAGATTAATCAAAATTGAATCAACTACGAAAAAAGCTCCGATTACAGCGTTGCGTATTTTATGAATAGCTCCTGACCTTAATACATTAAAGATAATAAGACTTCTGGAGTTACTCGTAAATAAGAAGAACCTTGCACTTCAAAAATATATAAAGAAGACAATATTCTTAATAACCAAAAAATATTTATTTAAAAAATTTAATCCAAATTCTTAAAGCTCATTCCAACAACATGATCGACCCAAAGAAAAAAATTAATTAACCTCTTTCCGACACTTCCACAGTAAATATTTAATCATGACCATCAATAAAGAACTTTTTGGGTTGTTTGCCAAATTTAATTATGGAATCTTTTTTCTCAAGCTGCAGATAAATTTAATACACCGAAACAAACATGTTTGCTGTCTGCTATTGCTTTTGTGAAACTTTCTTGTTCCAAATTTCTTTTAAACAATCTGAGTTTTCTGAGTATCGGAACATCAGACAATGCCTCATTTTTAAATAATTAAATAATTAAAATAATTAACTCAAAGAGCTGAAAGAGGAAAAAGTTTTTGCAGGCCAAACAGAAAATAAATTGTTTATCATTTAATTATGGACATAATTGCCAGATTTTCTTTAATTCCTTCTAATTTCGGTTGCTTGTTTAATGTTTTCCTTGTTTGGATTCTCCGGAGTTTATTATTTTTTTCACATTCAGACACTGAACAAACATGTTCTTGCAAATTAGAATTAAAATTAAATGGCAGCAGTTCTTCGTATTTTCTGAGTTTTTCAAGCTTTTGGGATACTCGAGTTTTTGGTTAAAGGACCCAGCTGGGAATTTTGATAAGTTGATGAAAAGGAGCTTCATATTATCATATTAGGGGAATTTGGGGTTTCTCTGGTGTTTTCGGTTTGTAATGGAAACTGTGTTAATTTAGGACGATCAAAATGACACAATGACTTCAATTGACAAAAGAATTGTGTTACTGATAAGAAAACATATTTATGGAGCTTGAGGATTTGAATTGTGGGAATTTGTAATTCAACCTCAATTTTGGGATAGAATAATATTTTAAATTTGAATTTTCCCGCCTTACGCTCAGTTATACGTGGGTTTTGACCAAAATTGACTCAATTTTCCAATCTTCAAGAAAATTGAAAAACATTCAAGTTTGAAATTTTTTAGCTTTTTTAAATTTGAGATTAATCGCAGTCCTTAAAAGCTGTTAACACAAAATAGCTTGTTCCTCATACTCAAACTGAAGCTCATTATCCAACACTATTCAAATACCACACAATGGCCAAATGACTCTCTTCATCTCCAAGCAAAACAATAAACTTCTCGAACTTGATGTGCCATCGAAACAATAGACTCTGACTACACTCTGATTCTTCTGGCTAGCTTCACCAGATAACATGGGTAACATTCTGCTAACATGTGGCTGGAGAATTTGCGAGTATGCACAGAAAAGATTCCATTTATTTCATTTTTGTCTTCTCGGATACTTTGTTGTGAATTTCTAGAAATATTTTGTGTCATTTTGTAGAATCTGTGTAGACTATTTCGTGTTCTCCCAGCTCATATGTGATGATATTTTGAGATTTCAAACAATAAAGTTTAGGGCAAACTATCGTGTTTTTCAGTTTTCTAGATTTGCCAGACTGAGGTTTTGTTTGTTTTTTGGGGAATTTTAAATTTTTCTTTTGTTTGCTGATGTGCTGTTGTGTTAATATTTTCTAGTACAAGTAAATTGGGCTATAAGATGATTCCTTTGTTTGTTTAAAGTTCTTCAAATTAGATATTAGATTTTTGAGTTGCTAGGGTTAACACTTTCTTTAGTCACTAGGGCTGAAAAAACTATCCGTTTACACAAATTTCGCCTGTTTTATCAAACCCTTAACAAATAAGCCATCAAAATGAATGTAAATTGGGCAAAAACTAGCTCTTTCTGTGTTTGTGCTGAATGCGAGATAATTAAATACAAATGTTCATTATTTGTATGTGAAGTTTATTCTCAGTTTACTTCATTCAACGTTATTTAACATCATTTTACGGCATTGAACGACATTTTACGAGCAGCCTCTCAAAACGCTTTAATTATAGAGCATCTTGTAAATAGTTGTTATAAGAAACTATTAAGATTCTACCAAGAAGCAAATTATCTAAGTGAAGCAAAGCTCAACATTCCTAACTGAATTCCCTTTACATTGTTGCAGGAGTTGCCACATTCCAGCCCGAGTTTGCGGAGCCAATTGTGAATATTTCAGTGGCGATAGGAAGAGATGCGACATTCACGTGCCATGTGCGGCATTTAGGTGGCTATAGAGTTGGCTGGGTGAAAGCAGACACAAAAGCTATTCAAGCGATACACGAACATGTAATCACACACAATCCTAGAGTGAGCGTGAGTCATCTAGACCTGAATACGTGGAATTTACATATAAAGTCTGTTAATGAAGAGGATCGAGGAGGTTACATGTGGTAAGTTTTGTTTCCAATTACTTTACAACTTATTTTATCTAGATTGAATTCAATTTTGTATTCTCATAATCAATATTCACTGATCTTGTATTCACCACATAACTTTACTACAAAGCTTTCAGCTGAATTCTCAAAAAAGATCACAGCTGCAAATACTACAAATTTCCTATTGTTTTGCTCAAAACTTCCCAGAATCGTAAAATCCTTTATTAATAAACTTCCTTCCACAATATTTTCCAGCCAGCTGAACACGGATCCAATGAAAAGTCAGGTAATGTCAACAGCTCTAAACTACTGAGTGTGCTATAAATATCTTATCCCACGACAACGAGCTCTAGAACAATCAGAAATTCAGAGAATATTATAATTCTGTAACTTTTATTTGACAACTTTTGTCATCTGCCGCAAAAACTTTCGCATCTAGACGTTACACAAAACTTTAAATACTTCAAGAGTTTTAGCAAAATGTTCCAAAAACTTTTCATAGAAAGTACTGACAAACTGGATCATGTTCCATTAAAATGCCAGGGATTTAATAAAATATTAAATAATTTAATAAATTCATAGTTCAAGTGAGACAAGGCAGACTGACAGATTAAGTTGCTCACGACAGCCGCTTTTTTGCATCACCTCCTCGAGCATTGTAATTTTATAAATTAAAGTTTTTCAGCTTTTTGTTGAAACTTGTGAAGTGTAAGAAATTGTTTTATAGAAATTAAAATTTTTTTAAATTAGGCCTATTTAAAATTAAAATTATTAAAAATTTAAAATTTAATAAAATAAAAAATGAAAAATGCATTAAAATATTAGAGCAGTGCACTCAGGTCTTAATATTTCCTTAAACTTTTCCAGATTGGCTACTTGGACGTGGTAATTCCACCAGATTTCATAAACGAGGATACCTCATCCGATGTTATAGTGCCGGAGGGCAGTTCCGTCAAACTAACGTGCAGGTAAAGTAGCAGTTTGTATAATGTATAAGAAAAACTGAATGGAAAAACTGTTTCATGCTTTCAATTCTCCTTGTTTTGTTGCATATTGCTTAGAGCTCGACCAATTTATTTGAAAAGAATAAGAAAACTGAGGAAAACTAAGAAAACTTGGAAAGATTCCATCATAAACATTATTTTTTTGCTGAAATGTAGACATGGCTGAAATAATAGTAATTGGTTAAGACCGGGGGTTAAACAAAAAAATGCTTCCTTGTTTTTTAGTTATCTTAGATTTACTTCGGAGCATCTTTAGGAAGCGAGACTTATTATACTTTCAATTATTTCAAGGTACAACTTTTGCATATTCATTCAGTATTTAACAATTTTAGCTTTCTTGGTAAAATTTAAGGAGCAAAAAAGTTTACTCTGAGAGTTACTTCACAACTTTAGTTCCTACTTTGAAAGAAGCTCTGGCAGTTCTTAGATTTATTCGAGACTTACTTATTTATAGTAGTAGAAATATATATTATAATCATTTTCATTCATATTTTATAAGGGAGTATGAATCTAATTAGTTTATATCGAATTTTCTAAGAATTTACTCATAAAATGTCTTATTTTACTAACAAGTCAATAAAAAAGTATCATACAAACCAAAAAAAATTGCTTTAAATTTAAAAAATTTAGAACGAAATGCGCAATAAAAGAGGAAAATCCCTAAAAGCTGTAAAACGTTTAACCTAATAACCTTCACCATTAATCACCCCCCATCTTGTCAAGCTTCCAATTTCTGTACATGTTATGGAGTTATATGCCGCTTTTGTAATACAAAAGCTTTAATATAGAAAATATAGCAAAAGTACCATTTTTGCAGGTTTTTAACAAAAGTTTGTTAAAAAATAATTTTTATGTTTTTCCCATTTTCCCTATTTTTTAAAATGTTGTACGAGTTGGGAAGGGAAGATAGCGGGTGAATCATAAATTGTGCTCTTGTGAGCACAATGTTTTGTTGAGAACTTTTTATCCACTGAACTTTCGAGTGCTGAAATATTAACTCGTACAGCTGGAGAAGTTTCAAGTTTATCGCATCTGTCGTTATACTTTTTCATATTTAGCGCGACGACATGGTTATGTTTTTATGGGTTTGAGGAAAAATGTTGAAGTGATGAATAGTTTTCGTGATTTCAGTTTTTTTTTTGTTGGAGAGGAGTTTGTGGATTTTTGGGCTTTAGGATTTATTAAATTTAAACAAATTCGTTGAGGGTCTGGTAGATATTTTATGGAATTCCTTTAAATCTAGTACCAACACATTAAAAACCATAACAAATTTTTTCCATTTAGTATTAACATATAGCACATTTTTTAAATTACAAAACTAATTTCATAAGAATTCTCCTCTTTGATCATATTTAGAACATTTCCGCTCTAAATACACGTTAATATACCCAGGGAATTGATCAAAATAAAATTGTTAGCCAAACAAGTAAATTACAAATTCAAAAGCACTTTATTTTGCATCTTGTAAAAGAAAAACTATGGCTTTGTGAAAAACATGAAAAAATAAAATACTGTAAAGAACAAGAAAATATTTCAGTTTAACAAAAAGCTTCGTCATTAAATTAACCTAAATTTGCTTTATCGTCAAAAGAACATCATTTATCCTTTTTTTGTTGCACAAATATGTTTTCCCGTCTCGCAACATTGTAAAATGTACTAAAAGTAAAATAGCAAAATTGCTAAATTGTAAAATTAAGAAAATTCTGAAATTAAATTTGTCTCTCTCTCGAAAGATGTAACTCTATGATGCAACGAAAAACTTTTCTTACAATTTTAAGTTTGAACTTAATTAATTAGAGAATGAATTTTTTGCCACAATTCTTTTAGCAACTCTATTAACAAAATTATTTTTTAATGAATTTTCAGAGCACGTGGTTATCCAGAACCAATCGTGACGTGGCGACGAGAAGATGGTGGAGAAATAGTCCTTAAGGACGCCATGGGAACCAAGCAGCATGGTAAGTAGCACTTTTAATTAAGTTAACGAAACATTAATTCTTTTCCTTTGTGTTTCTTTAAAGTGACTTCATTTCGAGGAGAAGTTTTGAAGCTAACGAAGATTGCGAGGAATGAGATGGGAAGCTACTTGTGCATTGCCTCGAATAGTGTACCACCCAGTGTCTCTAAGAGGATATCACTCAGTATTCATTGTAAGTTTTTAGTTTTGAACACCAAATACCAAGATGTTTGTATAATTAGTAATCTGACAATAATCCAGGCAATGTTGCCAACAAAATATACGAAAAATCCAAGAATTTCCCTTAATAATTAAATCACATTTATCATACCAAACCACAAACTTTCCTCGAACTCGAGAAAAAAATATTCCATAAACTCTTAAAAAGCAGAAAATTTCACTCTCATCGCTTATTTCATGCGATAAAATACTTATGATAAAAGAATCTTCTGCCAGAGTTCCCTGCACTCATGATGTTTGATCCATGCGGTGGCACATATTTTGATATATTTTAGCGAACTCAAATGGGTGGTATTTCATAAGATATATTATTTCACATGCATCTACTAGTTTTCTAGAGCATCTAGTATGCTTGAGCTGGAGGAAATGTAGAAATGGATAGAAATGTGTGGAACTGCAGTGAATTTAAGTGTCATATGTGCTATGTGTAATATCTATCAAATCGCATCTTTGGTAGAGCAATTTAAACAATAAGCTTCGAGTCTTTAGTGTTTAACTGCTTAAATATGCAAAAGATGTGCATTACAACATTAGAGATGATGTTTCAGTTTTAGTCAGTATTGGAATAGTTTGCAAAGTTTGTTGGGAATGGGGGTGTCAGATTGTCTCAAACTTTTACTGGTTTGTGTAATTTTTTTTGCTTTTTAGTTATTAAAAATATGGTTTTTGGATGTTCAAATTTACTGCATTATTTCTAACTGAAAGACCATGTGGTTTTGAGTTGCCTGATTTATTAAAAAAAAATTTACGAATGCATTTTGAAGCTCTTATCTAAATTTTCATTATTCAACATAAATTCAATATTCCGAAGTAGCTGAAATAAATCATTTTCAAAAAATTACCCCTGGCAACCCCAATAACTGCAACATAATTCCACATTGCCCAAATATTTGCCAAACAATCTGCTCTCTGCTCTGAAAGTAATTCCTAGCACAGTTTCCGTAATAATTAAATTCGAATTAAAAACACATGAAAATGCTGCTTTCGGTTCACCAACCAGTAAATGACCATTCTGTTGGGTTTGCTAGTTCTATTAGTTCTGTTATTGCTGGTCTGTTTTGGCCTGGTGGATGATGAAAATAATGAAAGCATAATTTATTTAATTTATCATACGAATTCATAAAACATTGATAAAGTATTTTCGATCAATAAATTGTCATATCTATCAGAGGTTTAAAATAATTTATTTTCGAATAAATATTTCAAACCTGTAATTAGTGACTTTATTATTGGATACACAGTTTTGCTAAATAAACGTGATTTTGCCTGATTTATCGAAAGATTGGACACATTTCACATATTCCAAATCTACCTGACTAATTTGAGGTTTCCTCGCTACCATTGTTTCACTGCCAGTTTTAAATAACCTACAAATTAATTTTAATTTGCTGATAAATTATAGAGAGAGTAAATTGTGTGTGATTTGCGGAGAGCTTGATTTAATTTGGTGGTTTATTATTATATAATATTGGCATGACTATTATTGTTTGCTTGGTTTCAGGTGAGTGTGTTTTGTTTGTTTGTATAGAATTATTTGAAGTATATTTGGGAAATTGACATTAATTCAAACCTCAAATCTATAACATAATAAAAATTATTCGAATTTTAAAAAGAATCTCATCTCTTAAATTTCCACCCGACCCCTCACAAAATCACATAAAATTTTATGCTCTGCCGAGAAAATAAAATTGGTACATGTAACTGCGATGCATTCACACAAATCCGATTTAATGAGCATCGAACGTAACAGTATTCAGAGTATTTAAAGTATTTAGGGTATTTAAAGTACCTAAAGTGCTTAAAGTATCCACAGTATTCAAAGCAAACATGTTTCCAAGCATTTAAAGTTCATCAGACATAATTCCTTCAACATAAAAAAGGATAACGAGATTAGAGTATTACCAGCATTACTCTTGTATTACACAAAGCTCGAACACAACAAAAAAACCACATAAAACACGAAAAACCATGAGCGGATCAAACTGAAAGCTCCCATAAGCTTTTTTTCAAATAAAATCTCGAGAGAACTGTTGCTGCTTAAATTTCCGAGTATCCGAGCTTTGAAGTGTGTAAAGTGTGCACACCTTTTAGCCGCTACAGCTTCGTCAAACATGAAAAAGAAACTCTTGACTTTGCACCTTGTAAAATTTTCCTTCTTTCTCATTTTACAAATATTTTCAGTTCATCCAGTTATCCAAGTGCCAAATCAACTTGTAGGGGCACCCTTGAGCACAGATGTCACGATCGAATGTCATGTGGAAGGTTTCCCGAAGAGCATTAATTACTGGCTGAGGGACACAGGCAAGCTTGCATTACACAATCACTTGAACAACTAATTAGATTTTTTTTTTCTCATAAAGTAAAGATTTCCTGGTTTCAAGATTTATAGATTTATTCGCGATTTTTAGTAGGGAAATCGAATTATTGATTAATCATACAATTATTTTATAAAACTTTTAATTATAAAGTGATTTTTTTTTTCTCGATTAATCGTTTTTTGGAATACTCAATTTTTATATCAAAATAAATAAATTTACAAAAATTCCAACATAAAAAATTTCGAAAGACAATAACCAATTATTCAATTTCCCTTCATTCAAATCACCATTTTTATCCTGAAAACCTACTTAACACACGTCCTTCAACCATTTCTCTCATTTTTCATGTCAGCAGGCGAAATGATTGTATCATCGGCCAAATATATCGTTCAAGAGCACTCCAAGTCCATGTACGAGACAAAAATGAGCGTGACAGTAAAAAAATTCGAGAAAGAAGATGTAGGTAGCTACCGCTGCATTGCTAAAAACAGTTTAGGCGAGGTGGACAGCAGCATCAGATTATACGGTAGGGATTGTATTACATATGTTGGGATTATTGGGGAGTAAAATGAGAATTGAGTTATGTTTAAAGCTTTTTTGTTTGAAAAATGTTTGTTGTACTACTAACATGTTTGTTTACCTAGAAATTCCTGGACCAGCCCGAAAAACACCTCTGCCCAAGTACGGAAGCAGTGACACCAACGAAGTAGTAAAAGTCCACTCCAACTCCAAGAACCAGCAGCACGGCAAAGACGCGCATCATCATCAGCCGCACAAAATCACATATCAGCCAGAAGAAGATTACAATGGCTCAACGGAGGATTTCGACGACACCGATAGCAATCTAGGTAATTCCGGCGACCTCGACGATGTGAATTACGCTAATAACTTTTTGTCACCTACTCGTTCCGCTCTAGACTTCACAAAATCTAACCTAGTGCCCATTATTGGCAAACCCATTTTTGTTCCCGGCGTGCGTGGCCTCGATAGCGACGCGTCGCTAATCTCCGCTGGTAACTGTAAAGCGATCCATTTCGCACTAATTATGTTAGTAATTATCTCATTATGTGCACACTTCACATAGTTAACTTTATTTTCTCACTTTGCACTCGGCACAGCCTGATTAATTGACCAGCAATTTTGCGAATAATTTGCACTTTACTGTACTAGAGAATAATTTATGGATTTTGTTCGTTTTGTTGATTATTTTGTGCTTGTTCTCCTGGTTTCTCCTAGTTTCTGAATTCATACGAATTTGTTTGATAATAATTAATTCTATAATGGAGTTTATCACATTATGCAATTGTATAATTATGTCTAGGTAAATGGTGAGTCTTAGTGAATTGGGTAATCGAGTGAATTGAATGGTATTGAATGGGAATGAGATCCCAAGCTGCAAAAATCAATGCTTTTAGAAAATATATTTTATTTGCCTTTCATCAAAATTCGGTTAGAAATTGGTATTAAATATCTTTTGACTAAAATTTAGATTCTTTTGACTTTCTAATAAAAAAATTTTTAATTTTTAAAATAATTGTTATCATGTAAGTGTAGCTTGGGATAAGTTCTAGAAAGAATGTCTTTGAAAGAGCTATTTTTCGATATAAGTTCCTGTTTTGATTGACCAAACAATTATTTTTGTAAATAAATATTGCATAAAAAAGAAAAAATATTTAAAATAATAAATTGTGTATAAAACATAAAATTGTGTAAATATATAAAATATTGAAATATTTAAATGGAAATGTTGCAAATCCCATGGAATTAATTCATAATTGATTATTACATTAATTAAACCAAAATTAAATTATTAAACCAAAAATTTAACTAAATTTCCTATGAAAGCAAAAAATTATTATTGTTCTCCGCTCTTTGGAACCTTCTATTGCATTTCAAATAAATCCTTAAACCAAACCAATTTTGATACACATAATCATGTATATCTGAAGACAAAAAGTGTATCCCTTTCTGTTAAATTTTCAAAACTAAAAGAATTAATGCAATAATATATAATGTGCCGTTATTAGCCAATAGTTAGAGAAAGCAAAAGAGAAAAAGTATTTATATTAAACCATTTATTACTGGATTATTGGAATACTGGAATACAGCAAATTTGATGTAAAATACTAAACACTTCTCTTTTAATTTCCAATTTACTAAGTCTAGATCTTGTACATTATTGGACTTCAAAAACAAACAGAAATGCTTTAATATTTTAGTGAATTTTGGAAAGTTAAGTTTAAGGCACTCATACGATGATTTTCCATTTAAAAAAATAATTTGTGAGTTTAGGTCATCCTCTCCATTTAGTCTCTATTACCTAATTTATAATTTAAATGTGAATGAGCAGACAATGCGTCTAATATCGAAACGAAAAAACAAGAAAGATGAGATTATTTCAATTACTAAAATTATGAAAAATTATTTAAATTAATTGTAGCCCCAGCAAAAATGTCCCAAAATATAATTTATTTAATTAAAAATTGAGAAATTATGTAAATAAAATTAAAACAAATGAAAGCATAAACATATATTTAAACAGATAATACAGAAAGTATGTTGAAAATATAAAAATTTCATAAAAATATGTGTTCATGTGTTAATCCTTTCATTCCTTTTTTTGCATGCAAAATGCGAACATTCCTCGCTTTTATTTCACCCGTGCCATATTAAAGCATAATGAAAAAAATTCCAGTCGGGGGCAAGCAGTGAATTAATATGCAAAAGTGGTAATTCTGGTAATTCATTTAAATTTATTATATCAACATAATTATGTGCTTACATACGTGAACAATTAATAACGAACGGTTTTTCTGTTTTCTGTTTTTTTAAGGATATTTAAATGTTTTAATTACTTAATTCAATTATTCAGGATACGTGGACTTTGCTTGAGAAGGATTAAAGCGGCAAATGTGATGGAGATGGAAGATTTTTGCTTTTTTGGTGGATTGGAGCTTTCATAGATGGAGCTTTCATAAATTTTTTAATTGAGAATCGGATACATAAACTTCTTCCTTGTGAGACAATTTGAATTTAAAGATTAAAAATTCAGATTCTTTATATGAAAATGAAAAAAATCATCAATGTTCAAATTTCTCTGCCAATACAAACAAAACTAAATCCTTACAACAAAAATTTTATCGCATCCCCATAACTCATTCAATTCCCCAAAAAAATCGTGCATCAATTCCCCACAAAAAACATAATAAAGCATTAAATCCATAAAAAAGGAAATAAAAGCTCTACATTCACTTATCAGCACACTGCCGGTCCAGTAACCTCAAGCTCAACAGCAAATCTGTTTTGAAACATTATTTATTATTTGCGGTGACAATCATTTGATTTTTCCTTTATATTCTTAAATGGCACTTAAATCGTTTTTAAGTTGTTTCATCATAGTTTCCCCTAAAATTCCGAAAATTTCAGCATAAATGAACATAAAGCATATTTTGCAAGAGAACTTTTGCACAATTTGAAATTTAAAACTTTACCAACCGCACCAGCAGACAGAGCCATTCAGCAATCGGGTAAGTGAACTCCACAAGCTTCCAATCTAAAGTTGTGTATTCTTGATGTAGAGAAAATGTTGTGTAGTTAAAATTTATTTAATGAATGACAAAAGCACACATTTTATAATTGCTGGGAAAACAAATTTAATTCCAAATTTTCGGCAAAATTTCACTGGCAAAACTGGTGGAAAACTTAAAAGCATTAAAATTATGTAAATGCATTCAGAAATGTTTGTGAACAGCTGTTTCACCCTCAAAAACTTTTAAAAATTTGCTGGGTTGGCACTAACAACACAAAAATGATTCAAACATCCGATTTTGTTTGGGAATTTGAATAAATTTTAAATTACTTTTGGGGAATATTTGGCAGGAGAATGTTTGCCAATTCATTTTCATTTGAAACGCTTTAGAGTTGCTGGTAAAGAGGGAATTATTATTATTGGTGAAGTGTGTCGGTAATTAATTAGGAATGTCTTGTGGGAATGGCTTTGTGGGTTTTAAGTGATGATTTGCGTAATTGAATGTTTGAGGTCTTTAATTTGCATTGTTTTGTTAATTGTTTTAAGCAGGGAAGCTGCTCTTTCAAAACTGATTAAATGGACTTTAGTTAGTGTGCACTCGAGTAGAATTCACAGTAATCTTCTTTTCTACCGAATTTACTAACACAAAAGAGGATACAGAGTTAACTTACCAGCAAGAGGCTGTAATTTCAAACTTTTTAACTAACCAACTTCCTCCTCTTCCCACTGGCATGAAATTGAAGACCTCTACATCACGTTCCCCCGATATCTTGTATCGAACACTTAAAACCAGCAACCAACAAAACTTGTCGACTTGTCGACGAAGAAACCGAAAACTTGTTGCTCCACCGCACTCTGGCTGCAAAATTGTTCACTAAAACTTTTCCAACTTGCTCCACTGTTTCAATGTTTCACCTGCCGTTCATAGTCGAGCTTTATTTAATTGAAAATTGTTCTTTGGCACAATGCTCCTAATAATAGCTTTCATCCCTTTATGAGACTTTGTGTGTTTTGGTATAGTGAGGGCTTTTTGTCAACAAGGATAATGTTGTTAATGTGGTGCTTCAGTCAAAGTGCTGCAAACAACAGATTTAGATTCATTAAGGAAGACATTTTTGGAACAGACTTTTGAAGGATATTAGTGGGAAGTTTCATTTGAATCGATGTCAAACTAAAATAATGAAAATTGCGAAAAATTGACAATATAATGAAAATATTTAAATTTTCTTTCAAAGTTTAAAAAATTTCCGTAAAATGAATTTAAAGCGGGAGAAGTTTTCAAAAAAGTATTTACAAAAACATTTATAAAATTTATCATTAACAATAATGGAGCAAACACACTATGCCGAAATTCCACCCACTAGATCTCATCCTCCAAAAATCCTCCCAAACACATCTCAGGAAATGATATCCACTTATTGGATTAAAGTGGGATTATCGTGGATTTATTTGTGAAACGATTACTGCTTATGAAGTTGATATATTTAATGTAGTTGATGCGATCAGTGATACGATGAGCGCAATTCATTCCAAAAACAATCTGCCAAATTCTGCACTTCATCGAGCGTGCCTCATAAATATTCATGAGGCGAGCGGTAAAATATGCTGAAATATTCATTGCTCGAGCGCAAAAGTTTGCAAATTTATCATCGTGATGTGCAACAAATAATTTTATCAGCACTTGAGCATTGAGTGGAATATTCAGAATTTAATAATTATGAGATTTTTTTTTGTTTGGTGTTTAAATGGTACTTAAAGAATTCCGAGATGTGATGACAAAAGTTAATAGCTCGTTAGAGTTTTAAAAATTCATCCTTAAGATTAGTATCTCATCTCAAATTTCTCTAAAAACACTTAAACCAGGCCCCTCCTCCTAATAATCGCAGATAACCACGAATTGTTATAAATTCTCCCAAACAACCTCATAAATTACATAACGAAGCAATTTTGACTCAATTTATTCTCGAACAGTTCAGAGGCATCCAGGATTGCAGGATTGCAGCATTTATGGTGTTGTTTGTGGGGGGATTTATACTTTTTCTATTTAAAACACGAGCTGGCATGAAGAGCACATGCAACATAAAGCATGTAGCACATAAGTATGGCCATAAATGGGAGAATCTTAGGCAGGCAGATTCTCCAGAAACATACAAACAGATAAAACCAAATGGAATACGATACATTAAATGTGCAAACATGTACCTATAAAATGTTTAATGTGGCTTGTTATTTCGTTATTTTGGTAAATTTGGGTTTTTGGAGTTTTGTAGAGTTTTACAGAGTGTTGTTGATTCTAGGAAGTTGAAAAACTAGATAGACTACAATTCTTGGAATTGTTCGAATACCTGGAAAATTCTTGAACTGTTGCAATTTGAAAACCATTTGAACTTTTTGGGGTATTCGGGGCAGTCAGCAACACATTCTTCTGCAATTGTTGTAGGAGGTAATTGTGGCAAGCACATGGGAATTTATTCATGTAGAGTGATTTTCAGTCTATGTTTAAGTTTTGTGGGATTTTCAAGGTATTTGTTTTTTGGAAAATGGAGAAATATACCAAGAACATGTGGTTAAATTTTGATTTAATGTTTATTCTAGTGAAAATAAATTAAAAACATAACCTTAAAAACTATTAAAAAGTTCATGGATTGACAACCACAATAATTATTTGGTTGCCCTGAAAGTACAATCATGGCTGTGATGAATTTCTAGACAGCTTTTTCCTCCTCCAATCCACAAACATAATCCATGATATTAGTTTTCTGTTGCTCAAAACCAAAAAAAAATGATATTAAGGTTTATTTATCACAGAACCTCAACATTTTTTCATACTATTTTTAGCTAGGAGCAAACACAAACCAGCAACAATAGAAAAAGCTTCTCCTTCCATTCTTCTGCTTCGATCTCAGATTTGCCATACATTTTCGTGATATATATTCTTGATATTTCTGGATTTTCATGTTTGCGAGCTTCTCTAATAATTCTTTTGAAAACTGCCTGGAGATATTGGGAACAATGGATAAATGTATGTGTACATGTTTTCCATACAGAAAAATTGCAAATAATTTCCGCTCAGCTCACCGATATTGAAAATAACGGCAAGGCACAGTTCATTGTGCTAAACGTGATAAATTTTGGATTTCGATGAAGTTTTTGTTGATTTTTCTTGGGAAATTGGTGATGACGAGGATTTGTGGGGATTGGAACTTTTATTATTTAAAGTTTAAAAATTTTTTTAAATTTATTAAACATTTTAGTTCTTTTAAGTTTTTAAGCATTGACAGTACTGAAAATTAAATTAAAATTAAAAAGAAACAAAAAAAAAATTCAGAATCATTGAATTCTGCCAACTATTTAAAAAACTTAAATTCCTCTATAAAATTCCACAAAGCATATTTTCCTGCAAATAACCTCAAAAATATTGCAAAAAATCGATCAATTGCCACATGTTTTTCATTTTTCAACTATTCTACAATTTTCACCCTTCAGGCAATTGCTTTCTGCTCTTCTGTCATTTCAATTCATTCAAATAGCTTTTCAGCTTTTTTAGTACACGTTTTTTAGTGTTTTTTCTCCAATTTCTAAGCATTCCTAGCTTATTGATGGTTTCAATGATCTGAAATGAATACCCGCAGTGTAATTGCTCATCGAACATATTATTCGATGATTTTCTCAAGAAGTCAAGTGCAGTGAAATAGGCCAATTGCCTCTTACTAATTGCTGCACAAAGCTCTTCCAATCTTCTCGTGTAATTGTGCTTTATTTCCATTTGGTTTGCAGTTAATCTCTCTGTTAATGAAATGCTAGCAAACTGCTTGAATATAACGCTTGAGTGAAGATGAGGATGCTGTTTTAATGTTTTGCCGTTTCTGAATGGAAAATCAATTTATTGTTCTGGAAAATTTGTTCAACGAGGTTGAATTTGATGAAGGTCTTTGACGGGACAGAATATTCAGTTTTGAACATTTAATTAGGGGATATGTTAGAGTTTTGGTACACGTGCTTTTTAAGGTTTAGTAATTTAAATCTAGGTTAACGATTTACTGGAAAATAACAAGAAAGTTTCACGATTAATATAAATAAATTTCTCAACAGTGTAAAAATTATGTCCCTCAAATAATTTGGTTGCTATTTATTATTTCAAGAACATATTTTATCAAACTGCACTAGAAAATAAGATTCAATGTTTTCCCGGCAATGTTCCAAAAAAAGCTCTCAGCAAACATGCAACAAAATGGAAAGTGAAACTTTTGTATATACATCACGTAAAAAATGTTTCAGAGAAAATCAAAATTGTATCTCGTCACTGATTGGAAACCTGAAAGAAAACGATTCCCCTTCGTAAAAGCACGTTGTAAATTTTGGAAACTTGCGCAATAAATTACTTTTTTGGTATTCTTTGGAATTTTTGGTGTTATCAGTTAATATATCGCAAGGTTTCAGATAAAATTGATGGAATTGATAGATTTTTGTAAATATTATTTTGAGCGGAAATTGCAAGATTTTGGAGGTAAGTCATGTTTAATAATCTTTTCAGGTGAATCATCATTTAAAGCTCAAACCCACTTTAAACTTCAAACTTTAATAATTTTCTCTAGTTTCACCCTTAAAAAGTTCAAAGCGCCGAACATTTAAATATTTAGTTAGTTAAAATTATTCTAGTCACGACGCTATTGTGGTGACAATTGTGAAACTTTCGGCGCCAATTCAAATTGAATAAAAAACCTCTCGCTCGTTTGCATTTCATATTTGAGTGTTTTTTGGAAATGTTTCAACTCTTCAAGTCCTGTTTTGCTATGTTTTCGTGTTGTTCATGTTTTTCTAGGATTTTAAATGGTTTTTGTTTATAGGACAAGTCCTGCAAATCTGTATCAGTGCATTTTTGAGAATTGGACAAATTTTAATGAACAGAGCACAAGTTTTTGAAAGTTTTTTTAGATTTTTAAAAATTCAGATGAAAATTGAAGGTTTGTTCAACAAAAATATATTTTTAATATCTCAAAATTTCTTTCAACTTGTCCTCACCTCATCTCTCATAGTAGTTTTGCATCCATCCTAGATTATCGTCAAAACTCTGCAAATATTGTTGGAATTCCACAGATTTTTAGCAGACTTGTGATGAATGTGATAAATGAGGCGCATATTGTGTTAACTCGTGAACGAACAAACAACGAGATAATTTCTTTTTGGAAGCAGAGAATGAATATTGTGTAGACGTCTATCAACTGTCTATCAAAAAATTTGTTTTTTTTTTGGAAGGAGGGATCAGATTAGAGTTGAGTTTTTTGAATGTTTGCAAGAGTATTTTGTGAGTAATGATGCGGATTTGATGACAAACTTGTTTTTCAATTGAATTGAGGAAGAGGACTAGGATTAGATAATAATCTATTGTTATTGTGAAGTTTGACATAAATATTGACTTAATAGCAGAACTAACCAATAAAATATCAAAATAACTCCACAACTAACTTTAACTCATCCTTTCACTCCTCCATCCAACAAACCAATAATTCTTTTTGATCCACAACATCATATGTGAAACGTTTCCTCTGCATTGTCTTATTTAATTCCTCAAGATTTATTTCCCGTTCTGCTGTTTTTGTTGTTTTTGTTGGCATTCAAGGCACGTTCTGACACTCTTTTTGCGCTCCCAGCAGAACCAAATTAAAGTTTCTTTCGGCGTTTTGGGAAATCACAGACTGATGTTGTAAAGAGGGATTGATTTCTAAATGTTATTGCTGCAGAATGAATTGGTAAGAGTGGAAGTTGCATAGAACGGTTGGGAGTGGGTGGTAAGTAGTTTTAGTGTCTTTTATGGAATTTTTCAGGTTTTTTCTTCCATCTTCAAGGAACTCATTCAATTTTTATTCAAACAATTCATTTGGACAAATTTATTAATTTCATGAGCTCAGAAATTTTCAAGATCACATCAAGAAAAATCTTTAATACAAAAGAAAAATCTGATAAAGACTAATAAATTAATTTTGTGTCGTCTCTCATCGATTTTTATATTAGGGGCATTTCCTATTTCCTATAAAAATCAGCTTTCAACGACCAAGCATCCTAAAAAGAGTCTATTAAATACAAAGAATGGAGGGCATTTTTCCCATCAACCACCCAACTGAAAAAATGGTCATATGAGAAAATCTGTGAGATCTGAGAAGGAACTCTATAAAAATTTATCAATTCAATAAAGCAGTCATTGAGTCATTGAACGAATAAAATTGGATATAAAAGCTGATGAAACTGAGGAGATTGTGTTTTATTGTTTTTTGCTTTCCTCCTTCCCACAGTGAATTTTCATGCAATTTTTAATGTTCGGTCACTACTCGGTTACAGCTTGGTCATAATATTTTATTTTTTGTACATCAGGTTCATTTAAATATAACTTAAATTTTCTGTAAAAATTTTTATATCGCCTCATATTGATCGACGAAATCAATAATCCTTATAAATCCTCAAAATCCTCAAAAAAAAACCTCCAAATCTTCAATGAACAAAACATCCACAAGTCATTAAATTAAATTGATTTGAAGAAGCAAATATCAAATGCCTTGACAATATGAAAAATTGAAAAGTCACTGAAGTTTTCCTTTCAATAAATATAATAAATCCATCAATCAAAATTAATCTAGACGTACTTACAATTGAGTCTTATGAATTTTAATGCGACTTTAATTCAATCAAATGCGATTGAATTGAAATTGAAACATTGAAAAGTTTGTGGAGAAGAACATTCAAAAACATTTCATAACTCAATTAAACGTTGAGTCGTCGAAAACAAAATGTGATTCAAAGTCGTGAGTTTTATTAAGGGAAGATTGAAGATTTGGGGGGTAGATAATTTTTGAAAATATTTTTCCTGTTTACAATAAAACTTAAATTTTAGCTTATTTTTGCATAAAAAATGTTTTTATAAAATTTTAAACTTAAAATGTGAAAATGTAAAAATTTAAAGAAAAAAATTTCAGGTAATATTGTTAATCTTATTATATCTTCGCTTCCGTACTGCAATTTCCTTTAAATGTAAATTCCTCGAACGCTTTTGCCTTTTAATTTGCATCCATTGTTCTAACCCCGAACATGACTAGCAAGATCTCAAAGCTCCACCACATTTCTCCGCAAATTTTCTTATCAGCACTTTCTTGCTCCTCATCAACAAACAGAATTTATTCCAACCTCATAAATATAGAAAACATTCTCATAATGTAATCGAACAACTGAACAATAAAACTAATGAACTTAATGAACTTAATGAATGCGTGATACAGCAAATAATTAATTTATCATCACCTCGTTCAAGCAAATTTAGTGCCCAGAAAAAGAAGTAATTTAAGCGGGAAAGTTTTTGCAAAGTAATTTAATGGAATAATCCTGTCTGAGAATATTTTGCGCAATGTTTTGTATGGAATTTATGTAGATTTTTGGGTGATATGTGAGAGAAACTTTAAGTACAGTTATTTGGTTATAGGGGTTAGGTTTCTGTAAGCTGGTTAACAATTTCAGTAAATTTTTGGAAAAAGTTTTTTTAGACATATTTTCAGATGTTCAACAATACAAATAATATTTTTTGGCACTTAAGAATAAAAACATTAGTATGATACAATTCATAGTCATTTCATAGTGTGAACGACAGCAAATTATTCAAACGATGACGCATGAAAATTTTCAACTCACTTATTTTCAATTAAACTCCGAAGTTCTCCGGAATTTTGTGTTGATGCAAATTTGTGACATCGTATGATAGTTTAAGAAGGTTTAAGACTTTAAAACAGTTCAAGCAATTTTAAACTATTTACACAATTTTCACAATTTGAAGATGTCTGCAGACATATTTACTGGATTAAAGGGAACTATCATTAATTGCTTTGGGACGGCTTATATGCATATTTCATTGTTTCCTAAAGATCTGGCAATGAGAAAACGAGAATTTGATGGGGATTTGGTCGCTTTTGGAGTATGCAATGATAGTTTATTGATATTATACAAAGATATTTTAATATTCTTGATTTTCAAAAAATATGCAAAAAAAAAACTTCAAAAATAATTATCATAGCAGTATTTAAAAAAAAACCTAAAGAAAACTTAAAAAATCAAATATTAAACTGATATAAGTCCCCTAGTACCCAAGATAGTAAGTACATTACAATCTCTTAATTAAATTGCTGGATTGTTGGACTAAGAGAAAATGTCCTTTTAAAAATCATGACTTGGCAAATTACCAAAAAAGCATAATAGAATTTACTCCATAATTAACAGCACTTCCCATTCTTTGGATTAAATTTAAAATTCACGGAGTCTTGCACAAATTTACAGATCTTGAAGGAATTTATATTTGAGACGATAAATATAGCTTGAGAAGTAAATTTTCATGCACTATTTACTATATAAGTATCATCCATCCAGTGGTCGAATTTTCAGTTCGCACACAAAACATTCAAAAGTTTATTTTTCTCGTTTAAAAATTTTTTATAGGTCAAATTTTTAGTTTTGGAGCCCAAACTTTTAAAACTCTATTTTTTTTTTTTATAAAAACTTAAACTTGAGTGCTTTGTTATAAATGTAAGCTACACCTAACATTACTTAAGTATATCCGAAAAATTTATAGACTACCAATAATGTCAATTTAAATATTTTTAAAATTCCTAAAGCTTTTGATAGTAAATTTTCTATATAAAGCGCTTTACTGTATTCCTCTTTTAATGTTAATTAAACGACATAATTCACCAACCACAGTAATAATGTAATGCACATATGAGGATAAACACAAACACAGTTACGTTTACCATAACTCTTGAAAGTTTTCCTGAGCATCAGCAAAAGACGATCATAAAACTTTTATGAGACTTTTTATTGGTTTTGTCGGGTTTTGTGTGTTCTCTGTTTACTGTTTATTAAAGGGAAATGTGTGCATAGAAAATAAGGTGTTTGTGGTTCAGACTAAGCTTCTTTTTAATGACAACACAGAATAATCACTTTTCTTTACGAATTGTAACATTAAAGTCTGTGTTTGTTTAACATCTTCTAATGTTATGGGGACCGGTTTTATTTAGCTAAATTTAACTTTGTTTATAGATCTCATCTGTTTTATAAGAAAATATGAAAGATATGACAATTTAAAGTACTCTTAAAAATTATTTTGAAACAACATTAAAGATGATATTAGTTATAATTCTTTATAAACAAAAAGTTCACTTAGGTGGTCTCAAATAAAAAATAATCTACTTACACAAAGTAAACTTGCTGAATTACTTCCAATAATCACTTTTATAATCTTATCGTTATTCTGAAAATAATTTCTATTCAACGCTGTTATTCAATTGCCTTCATCACGTTTAATAATTTGTCAAAAAAAAATTATTCATTGAAAAGTTTCATAATAAATCAAGATGTTGTTTTTATTTACGCTCTTAGTTTTTTCTATAGTGATTTCTTTAATAGTTCGAATGAAAAGATTACGCTCTAAAGGTAAGAGTTGCAAGTAGTTTCAACTATTTCGATCGAGTTTAATGTTGTTTCATGTTGAACTTTTCAGAACGATTGTTAGAAAGACAAAGAACCAACCAAAGAAATGTTCAACCAGCAACTAATTACTATCAACAAAATGGTGTTGTCTTAAATACTTCAAATCTACAGCTCTATGATCAGAATTCAGCTCAGCCACTACCTTATGGTATTATTGATTTAATTTTTTAATAATTGTCATGCATGTTTTAAACTTGAAATACTTTTAGTGTATGGTCCCCCAACATATGAAGAAGCCCTTGTTCAAGCTCCAAAAAATAGTCTGGAGAAATTAAATGGATTCAGCGTTACTTTTGATAATGAAGATAAATGTGCCAATAGACCTCCACCATACACAATTTCATAAAAATTAAGTTACTTAAAATTAAAATTAAAATTTTTGAACAAAAATAATTTTATTATTAATGCCGTCATTTAATTTAGGCCTCTGAAAGTTTTTCCAAGAACCAACAGATTAAAAAATTAAGCTAAACGATAATTTCAAACTATGTCTAATTCTATATGACAAGTAAAATATTGAGTGTGTTGGTGGTTGTGCAAATTGATAAGATAATATTAACGAACGATTACTGAGTGGCTATCAATAAACTCATGTATTTAAGGGTTCGCAACGAAATGATGTCTTATGGACAATTCTAAAACGTTAAATATTTGAAATTTTATTGAAATATTGGGATTTGAATTTTATGTTCAAATTAAAGAAATATTATTGATATCCCTTTTCCAGAAGCATTAAGTACTAGCCTTTCATCATTATCTTATCGATTAATATTGAAAAGATTCAATTACGTTGAACTGAATTTTCGGCAAATAGTATCGTGCGAAAAATTTTATAGATATATTTGGATTTTGTTTCTATTCACTTGCAACTTCCTTAGACAAAAAAAATATTGACCAAGAAGCTGCGTCCTTTGTATATGTATTATTCAAATTGTCATTCTGAATCGATAGTGATAATTATTAAAAATTGGCTAAAATTCTTTCGACCAATAGAATTAAATCATTTACCAATAGAAAAAAATCATTTACCAATAATCATTTACCAATAATAAAAAATCATTTACCAATAAAAAATAATCATCTACCAATAATTAAAAATCATTTACCAATAATCTTTTACCAATAATAAAAAATCATTTACAAATAATCATCTACCAATAACAAAAAACCATTTACCAATAATCATCTACCAATAATTAAAAATCATTTACCAATAATCTTTTACCAATAATAAAAAATCATTTACAAATAATCATCTACCAATAACAAAAAACCATTTACCAATAATCATTTACCAATATATTTAAAATCATTTACCAATAATCATTTACCAATATATTTAAAATATTTTCCAAATAATAATCTACAATAAAAAAAAAAATCATTAACAAATAAAAATCTCCCAATAACAAAAAATCATTAACAAATAATCATCTACCAATATATTTAAAATCATTTACCAATAATAATTTACCAATAAATTTAAAATCATTCACCAATAATCATTTACCAAAAGAAAATAAATTATTTACCAATAATCATTTCAAAATGTAAGGAAGTATTCACTTAAGGATGATTTCAATATGATTGTACAGCATTTTTGTAGTTTTCTTTTAATTAGACCATAAGTATCATGTTAAGATTATTTTATTTTTGTAAGTAAGAAACAGGAAAGTTGAAATATGATAAGAATAGAAATATGAAAGCATACAATTTATAAAATCATACACTGAGAATCTGATGTATGGTAAATACAATATTTCCATTAAAAAAAAAATCCTATCTCACTACTATGTAAAAACACATTTTGTTGTTTCTATGTTTTTTTTTGTATGCAAAATTTCAATTGTCGTGTTATTACTCCTTTAAAACACTTCCGTCTATCCAAAAGGTTCACCGTTTGATCTCCAGTCATAGAGGTTCAAGTGATTTTAGTACCAATACAACTAAATCCTTTCCCAATAGAAAACTAGTTGGACGAATCATGAAATTTTAAGGCTTTTCAAAAATAAAAATAATTTTGGTACCACCAGATGACCAGGTACCATGTATGAAAAACCCGACTTTGAAGCTGCAGATTAAGATTATAGATGGTTAATTGATCTTTGAAGCTCAAGTATGCTTTTATGATGTGAGTGTTTAATTCAGCTCTGTATTTGTAAGCACTGTTGATAGCAATTTGCACAAGCAATGAGTTGGTCAGTAGATTTTCCAACAGATTTAATCCATCAACATATTAAATTTACATATTTATATATTTCTTATAATGTATAAGGTTGTACTAGATTTTGTAAAAATTGATTAAATAAATCAATTACTGTATTTATATATTTGATCGGTATCGAGGGGCTAATATTATTACTCATTTTGGTTTTCCCTCGCGAAATTGAAAAACATTAAAAAATTGTTAAAATTCCAAAGTATGAGCCTCGAAGTAGATATTGTCTCAGTGCCTAAATATTCATCATCAGTAGGATCTGATTCAGAAGAAGATAGCGATGAATCTCAAGCGAGTGATTGGAGTTAGTAAAATTAACCTAACAAATTATTTTTTCATTAATTGTTCATTTTTTTCATAAAGCTGAAGAAGAAGAGATTATAGATGTACCAGTGGAGTGGAAAATATTCGAGAATTGTCCCATATTGAGTGCAGCAAAAGAGAAGGTCAAAAAATTAGGCTACTCGATCCAAACCACGAACTCAACGCTTTCAGGTACAAAATTCTACTTCCGGTGCAATAAAGTTAAACAAAAGCACAATAAAGTGAATGTCCGGCAGTGCGATTCTAGAATGATGATTTTAGCAGAATCAGATTCTATTGATTCTTGCACAATATTCCTAAACAACTATCAGCATAATCACGATGAATTGATGAAGAGTACTTACGGAATCCCTGCGAAGACAAAAACACACATAAATAAGCTCCTCAAACTTGGAGTTAATAATCGGCGAACCATCTGCGAGACTCTTAAAACAGAAGGTTTATTTGTACCAAATAAGACTCAGCTGGCAAACTTCCTTCAACGTGAGAAATTGAAAGAAGCTGGTGGAAGCTTTCAAATTTATTTGGATCAATTCAAAGAGTGGGCCGAAAGTAACAAATATCAACCAGACGAAAAAGATAATCCGTTCGTGGTTATGTTCAAAACAGGATGTAATGAGGAAGCATCTGCAGGCCCTTCTTTGTTTGTTTCCATCTCAACTGAGACGTTATTAGATTTATCGTCGGGAATGAAAACTGTTATGACAGACGCAACTTATAAGCTGGTGTGGGAAGGTTTTGCCATCATTATAGTTGCTTTAGTGGACCGCCAAAACCATTGTCACCCAATCACGCTTTCTATTGCGTCATTCGAAAAAGCTGAAGACTATGAACTAGCTATTAGTTCGGTAAATACGGGACGTGAATTGATTGGACTTCCTCCGAATACCTACAATGCCGTAATGGCAGATGCCGCTGAGCAGATTTCCAATGGTTTTGCAAAAAGCTGCGAATTTTCAGATAAGAAGGAATACGTGAGATTTATGTGTTTTGCACACGTTCTTAGAGCGGTAACCAAAACTTCCGCTCAATGAAATTCAAAAAAATTGAGAATAAAGAGCGTATGGTTGAAGACCTTAAGATTCTTCAAAAATCACCGAATGTGCCGCTTTTTGAAGAAGGGTGCCGATTATATTTACTAAAATATAAAGTAGAGAAAGTCGCCTGTAAATATATCAAAAGCCAGTGGTTTCACCAGCAGCCCGGGTGGTTCGAAGGAATTGGAACAGGGCCTAGTACGAACAACGCATTAGAGGCAATTAATGGTGTGTTGAAGAGAGAGCAGACAATCAGGCGTGCCCAGCCTTTTAATCTCTTTCGTGAAGCGGCTCTAAAAATTGTAAGCAATTGGAGTGAAGACAGATCAGAAAACAACCCAAACAAAAAGATCGTGTATGATCTTCCCAAGCTATGTGATGACCTTCTCCGGGAAGCTTATGTTTTTGCTAAGACCGCGCCAAAAATACAAGCCATAAAGGGTAATTTATTTGAGTTGAAGTTTTTTGCATTCAAAAGCTGATTTTTTTTTATTACAGATGATGGTAAAACTCATTTTTATTTCCGAAGTGATGGATCTCCACTTAGCAAGCGGGATATTCGAGATTTTGTTGCATTTCTCCAAGCACCTTCATGCGAAGATTTCGAAGAATTTGCTGACTTTTTGAGCTGGAAGCGAAAGAGAAAGATCGTAGTGGTGACTTTAGAAAAAAATGAGCCCGAGGTCTTGCTGTCAGCTTCGTGTCTTTGTCATGACTATCAGAAAAGATATGTCTGCAAGCACACCATGTCAGTTTTGATTATTGGCAAAAAATTTAAAGTTCCCCCACACGTGAAGTCCAGTAACATCATCCCAGCGAAGCCTAAACGAGGCAGGCCAAAGAAGCGCGGGACTGCTCTTCAATTTGCTTGAAAATTAAAATTAAATATTTATATTTCATGAATTCAAATTTTTGTCTAATCTTATAAATTAAGAATTGGAGTAGCTTGAGTAAGCCATTTGTAGCAATTTGAATTTTTATGACGCAAGCTCGAATAAAGTAGAAAAATCTAAAAAATTTTTTAATCTGCAACGTACAACCAAAATATTTATAGAAATTAAAGAATTAAAACTCCAACTCAATTTAGTAGTTCACAGTTATTATTACAGATTTTAATTTTCTGCGTTTGTTTGTGTTTTGAGGTCTTTGTTAAGGTACATGTGTTTTTTAAGTTTAAACTAGGCTTGGCTTGAATACTAATTACAGATACATTGAATGCATTAATATAAAATATTTTACTTCTGAATATTTTACTTCGGTCAAAACTAGGTCAAAACTAATATTTTTTATATTTTATTTTTTAAATATTTTTTAGTATATGTATTAGCACATTACATGATACCTGGGACAGCAAAAAAGCACCGTGATATTCGGGATATTTATGTTTTTACCACTTTCCGGAAGAATTTTTTGATTTCTACTAAATTGAAAACAAACAGTACACTAATCTCTAAGTATCTGCTCTTAAACAAATCTAAACATTCTTTCGGAAAGTAAGTAATAAAATCATGAAAGTCCCGAATATCATGGTGCTTTTTTGCTGTCCCAGGTATCATGTAATGTGCTATTTATTATTTTTGTAACAAATTAACTTATTAATATAAGTCTCTTTCATCTTTGTTTACTGCCAGCAGCCAGTCAAGTATTTTTTAGTTACGTATATACAGCATCGTACTTCTTAAATAACTTTAGGGCAGCTCTAGTATCTGTTCGTCGGCTCCAGTGCATTATTTCCTGCATGAATTTAAAATTCTAAAAATATTTGAGAATTGTCATGTATTAATTGACTAATGTAAATGCACATTTAATAAATAGACCTGGTCTTCCTCAAAGAGTTGTAATGGTGGTTTTTGACTGCCTAAGGACGAATTTAGAACCAACGAATTTAGATCAAGAATGCCTGAAAAATTGAGAAATTAAAACTTGTAAACAAATAATGAAATTATAGAGCAATTACCGTAAAAGCAGAATGAATTCATTCGGTCTGTATACCCCATCAGTTGATAAATCAGCTTACAGCTTTTGTATGAAATTTATTATTACTATTTCACTTTATTGCAAATTTATTTAGATAAACAACATTTAATTAAAAATATAAACAACATTTGATTGTTGATGTAGTTTGACGCGCAGCTTGACGTGCCATTTGATGCGCAGCCTTATTGTTGTTGTTTTGATTTAAAATTAAAATATTGAAAATTTAAAAAGTCTGTGAATGAGTTTAACTTTGGAGATTCTGCACTAAATGCTGAACTAGTTGGTGGAAGAGACGTGGATATGGTTTTTCACAACATTTCATTAAAGAGTTTATCACCAAGTACAAGATTGATGCTAGTAAAGACAAGAGAGCGCTGGTCAGATTGTTAGCTAAAGTGGAGAAGCTGAAGAAGCAAATGTCAGCAAATAGCACCAAGTTGCCACTCAATATTGAGTGCTTCATGAACGATATTGATGTGCAGTCGAGCTTGTTCAGAACAGATATGGAGGAAATGTGCGCTATAGTTTGTTCAAGCAAGTTGAAAAGTCCTTGATGAAGTGCTTCAATGATTCTAGTGAGTGCTTGGTTATATTTTCAAGATTCCTTTAATGATTGCTAACATTTTATTGAAATAATTTTAGAATTAACATTGGAGGATATCCATTCCGTGGAAATTGTTTGAGGAAGCAGCCGAATTCCAGCCGTCAAAAACTTGATAGAGCAGATTTTCGGAAAAACTCCCAACACCACTTTGAACCAGGATGAGGCTGTGGCTCGTGGAGGAGCTTTACAATGCGCCATTATGTAGCCAGCTGTTCGTGTTCGAGATTTTGCTTGTGTGGACATTCAGCCATACTCTGTGACAATTGGCTTTGACAAGCTTAGTGGAGCACGCACAGAAATGGGAGTTTACTATGCCAATCATCAGGCACCTTTTAGTCGTTTGTTGACTATTACTCAGAGTAAACCTTTCGATATTGATATGTTCTATACAGATGCTAATACATCATTCGATCAGAAAATTGGTAAGAAATGAACTTTACTCTAATTGCTTAAAAAATATTTTTATCGTACAAGATCTAACGTCAATTCTAGGAACCGGGAAAATCAATGATGTACGACCTAACGCAAACGGAGAGCCTCAAGAAGTTCAGGTAAAAGTTAGCATAAATCACAATGGTACAGTTTTGGTGTCCAGCGCTTCAATGATCGAAAAGAAGGAAGTTGAGGTAGTTGAGGCCAAGGAAGCAGCAAATGGAAAGTGATATTACTATCATCACTACTCATCAGTGATTTTTCATCATATTTAGGATGGTTGCAGTGACGATGAGCACCACCACAGATCCAAATGAAAAACTAGCAAGGCTCATTCCAAGTCGTGGTTCAAAGGATGGTTTTCTTTGGTACGTTTTTTAAGCAAACAAAAAAAGGAGAAACTTTTTTTGGGATTTTTTTTTGGTTCAGTTTTTTGTTTTGTTGGAATTTTAAAAATTATTTAAATGATTAATTTAAAATGTAAACTGCACACACTTGAAACAAATTTCCTCACTTTTTCAAATTTTTCACTTAATTAAACGAAATTTAAAGAACTACGGCGATACTATTGGCCCACCATTGAAATGCGGATCCCTTGTCGATGCAGATTTTACTTGGAATTGGTGGTTTTGTTGTTGGGTCATTATAATTGTTTTTTTAACCTTAAGTCACTCAAATCTCGGGGAAACACGAATTAATGATTTCAAATTGATTAATACTAAATATTTGGTGAATTGTTGATAGTAAGGAGTTGTTGGTGGTGCATTTTGTATTTTTAATTGTTTTGTGGGGCATTTTTACATTTAGAAATTTTTTGTGATATATTTTTGAAAAAAATTGACCCAATGAACAAAATTTTCAAATTTAAATTTTCTAAAAAAATATAATATTACTATTATTATTTTAATAGAAAATTAATCAAAAATTATAATAACATTTTAAATGCTTTTTTAGGAGGAAAAGAAAAATAAGTCCCAGCAAAAGATTACCGAACTTCCGATTTCCGCTTCAACTCACGAATATACTCAAGAAGATTTTGAGAAGTACTACAAAGAGGAGGTGAGTCCATCAAATTGAAATGTCAAAATTTCAACTTACGTCAAGTTATTTATTTCTAGCAAACCATAATCCAAAACGATTTGCAAGAGAAAGAGCGTGTAGATGCTCGAAATGCTCTCGAAGAGTACGTTTATGAGGTGCGTGGTAAACTGCAAGAGGACGGTGAGCTGTATAGTTTCGTAGCAGAGCCACTGTGCCAGAGTATTTGCTCTCAGTTGGAGCATCTTGAAAATTGGCTGTACGGGGAGGTCGAACATTGCAACGGTGATGAATACAAGCAAAAATTAGCTGCACGTCCAAACTGATCGCATTAAGGCACGCCAAGTTGAGTTCTCTGGACATAAAAATGCTTTTTATAGAATAGGTCAAGCTATTCAGCAAGCCAACAAGGCGATAGTGAGTATTCGCGAAGAGGATCCAAAATACGATCATTTGTCAAATGTGGAGCTGTTGAATATTGAAGAGCAGACTATGAAGACCATAAAGTTCCAGCAAACAGCGATTGCTAAGCTGACCAAAGCCAGCAAGATTGAACATCCACCAATTAAGCTCGCCGAGTTGGAGCAGGAATACCAAACTTTGAGAACTTGCGTTCACTCAGTGATTAATCGTGCTAAGCCACGAGCTGCCACACAACCACCCACTAAGGAGGAAGCTAAGGAAGAAGCACAACAAGAGCAACAGCCTCAGCAACCGGAGGCGGAGAAACATATGGATGTGGATTAGATGGGAATTTAGTGGATCTTAGACTTTAAATTACTAACTTAATCAGAGGATTTTTGAAGAATTTCAGAAGAAAAACAAGTAAATTTCAATCTAAGAGTGATTTAGTGCTGTAGGGCTATAGTGAGATATGTTCTTTTTTGGAAATGGCAGGGAGTATTTACATTATGCAAATTTTCTCGTGTAATATTTTTTTTGAAATATTTTTTGGAAATTTTTTCTAAATGTTTCTAAAGATTAGTTACTTCCAGTTCTCGGTAATGTTGTAGCAAAATATTCATGTTAAAAATGTGAAACTCCCTTTCAAACCATTATTCCCTTTTTCTTTAATTTTATAAAAACTTATCCAACCTTTTTCACAATTTTTTGATAAACTATGAACATATCGTACTATTGCACAAATTTCTGACCCAAATTAACTTTGATGGAGTCACATAACTGTTTAAACTCTTGCTTTTAAATAATTCAAAACCACAAATCCTATTCTTAAATTATTTTCTGAATTTCACAAGAAATTGTAATAAAATGCAAAAATTGCAATCGAAGTTTAAAATTTGAATTTTAAAAGTGTTATTATCTAAATAGTTTAAAGCATTGAATTTACTAATTATTTAAAATAATAATACAGTTTTCTAATCTTAATTTGTTTTTCAGCTCAATTAATAGCTATCATTCACAACCTGTACTTATACTACAGTCAATTTGCTGATCAAGTCGAGGAGCACATTGTCAACGCTCGAAAACCCGTTGTCACGTGGAAACTGATAAATTCAAAACAAGATCGAGAATTGCTAAGGTTTCTCATAATTTCAACAGTATTTGCCAAAAAATGCAGAATTTGAAAGAGCTTTTTGTTGTTGATTAAAAATATTCCGTTCTAGCTGACTATTTATTAAAAACAGCTATGGAAATAACCAGTTAGAAGATAAATTGCTTGATCAAGCTACCGCAAGTGATATTGATTCAGAACTCGAGCAAATTACTCATATTCTATCCTTTTTGTCATTCAAAACATTTTAAAGAAGGTAACTGCTCAAATCACACCTACAGATTCTGAAGCTCCTGATAATCAAGAAAAATCAGAAGAGACGCTATATATATATGTCGAACTAATTGGTGCACATAGTTTTTATGCAAATATATGTTATAGAGTCGCTTATGTTTAGTGATAAGTTATCTATTGTAATAACTGATGGATAATTGACATTTCTAATGATCTGTCAGAAAAAACATGTTAAACAAAAAGTGTGTAAAAAATAAAAATACATTTTGCACACTTTTTTCTCTTATGTTTTTTTCTGACAGATCATTAGAAATGTCAATTATTCATCAGTTATTACAATAGATAACTTATCACAAAACATCAGCAACTCTATACAATAAATAACAAATAAATAAAATTAGAAATAATAGAATTCAGTTGTTTATATATATTGTCAAAAAATGTTTTCAACAAGCTAATTTGAATTATGATACCTTCACAAATAAATAAGTCCCCCAAAAATTATTTTGAAAAATATTTTTTTTTAGTTTTTAAATGGTACTTTGTCATAGGTATGGAAAAAATACTCGTTTTATTTTTAATCAAAGATTAAAATTTCATTAACCTATAATAAAAACGCTAAAAATGAACTATGACCTGAAAACAAAACATACCTATGGGAATAAACATAAAGCAAACACCTAAGAGCTAAGAAACATCAGACATTGTTTTTCGAAATATTATATGAAATTGTATAGATTTGAATAAAGTATACTTAAGCTTTTGTACTTTTAAGAAGTTAAAAATGTTAATAATTAATAGTTATAGTTATAATACAACAATTCTATTTTTAAAACACAGGAGAGATGGGGCAGTTTGAACCAGTGCTGAATATGATAAGAAAATTCAATATTTCTTTGAAGAGTTTTTGACTCAACACCAAACACCACTAGGAAATTTTGGCTCATATCACCCATTCTCCACTAGCATTAGTATTATATTTGAACTCACGATTTTGACGGCTGCTGAAAATTTTTGCATTATATTTCCTAAAGTAAGAGTAACTCGTTGTTCTGTAGAAAAGCTTCACTAAGAAATTGTAGAAAAAGCTGCTAAACTAGAGCTTTATAACTAATTTAGTAAAAAACACAATTTTCGTGGAGGCTCCGAAAAAATTTTTAAGTCAACTGAAAAAATCTCAAGGATTGCTAATTTATTTCTAAAATGTGATTGTTTAAAATAGATTATTTTTTAAAACTTTTTAATATTAATTCAGAATAAGTAAGGTACATGTTTTATCGTTTCTTTTTGCACATGCCAACTGCCAATTCTTTTCTCACTGCTTTTAAATGGTAAGAGAATGCCTCTTATTGAATTCATGATATATGCGAGATTTGATGAACAGCAGATAAACCTTTCAAACACATGTCCTTTTTGAACACATGTACTTTTCGAACTCTAGTATGTTTCGAACACTTGTACTTATCGAACACATGGGCTTCGAATATTTACTATTCGAAAAAACGTACAAATGCCCCAAGATTGTCAGGCAAGTGGTCAAAATATTATCGGTATCATCAAGCACTTTTTTTTGTACTTGAGTATACTTACTGGGTGAAGTGGAAACAGATTTTTCACACATAAGCTCCGGGATTAGGCACAGTACGAGCCTTTTGTGTATTATTTAAGTTAACTATAAAATAGTAAAACCAATCATACTTAAAATTTACTACATTATTATTAAAATATATCAATATGTTTTGACGAGGCATATCTCATCAAAGATTTGGACCGTTACCAGCTGGATGCGGTGGCTAGTGCAACATTCATTAACAGTTACTTGTTTAGAGTTTCAAGATGATTTAAGATATTCCGGTAGTTTTTGGAATTTTTTTAAATGCCAGAAAAAATCACATTAAGTTTTTGCTTTAGGAGAGTACAGCTATATTTCTTCCTTACATTTTGAAATTTTAATTGGTAGATGATTTCAAATATATTGGTAAATGATTTTTGGGTAAATAATTTATTTTCTTTTGGTAAATGATTATTGGTGAATGATTTTAAATTTATTGGTAGATGATTATTGGTAAATGATTTTAAATATATTGGTAAATGATTATTGGTAAATAATTTTTTTTTTATTAGTAAATGATTATTGGTGAATGATTTTAATTATATTGGTAAATGATTATTGGTAAATGCTTTTTTGTTATTGGTAGATGATTATTGGTAAATGATTTTTTGTTATTGGTGAATGATTATTGGTAAATAATTTATTTTCTATTGGTAGATGATTATTGGTAAATGATTTTTTGTTATTGGTAAATGATTATTGGTAAATGATTTTAAATATATTGGTAAATTATTATTGGTAAATGATTTTTTGTTATTGGTTAATGATTTTTGGTAAATGATTTTAATTATATTGGTAAAAGATTATTGGTAAATGATTTTTTATTATTGGTAGATGATTCTTTTTTATTGGTAAATGATTTTTTATCTATTGGTAAATGATTATTGGTAAATGATTTTTTTCTATTGGTAAATGATTTAATTATATTGGTAGATGATTTCCAGCCTTAAAAATTCATCAGATTAATTGTGTGAAAAAAATTATATCTTTAGTGCATTAAATAGTTAAAATGGATTTATACATAAGCATCTGGGCTTTCATAATACTATTAACTGTAACATTAAGTATCTTCAGATACAGATCTAGGCAAAAGAAAATTGACGCGGCTATTAGAGAGCAAGGTACAATTTCACTGCAGTGAATTTAGATAAGTTAAATCAAACGTGCTTATAGATAGATAAAAGGATGATCAGTAATCATATCTGCAATGTTTACTGTTTTGTTTGATTATGTATTCAGTTTTTTGTGATTAAAAAGGTTTTGTAGTTTCTTAGAAGAGCTTATGGAAAATCAAACAAAATCCTTTGATGTCAATCTTTTTCCGCATTTTTGAATAAAAACAAATTAAATTATTATTTTTATCTATATATCTTGCAGTTGAAAACACAAACTACGTGTCTGCTTTATACCAAAGACATGTAAGTCGTCACCCAAATGCTCCACCAGCTTATACTCAAAGCTCTGAGCCGACTGATTGGAATCAAAATTCTGGCGACACTCAGCACTCATTTAATCTACAGCCAAGAAATCAGAATGAAGTGTTTACAGTTGGACAACTTAACGATCAGCAACAGCCTTATGGTTAGTTAAACATTAAGTTTCGACAAATATATTGATTTATTGAACTCTTTTTAGTTTATGCTCCTCCAACGTACGAAGAAGTTATTTTACAGTTCAATAGAAGCAACCCAGTGCAATCAATGCCGGTTCCAGAAAACAATAATAATGGTAGTACTGAACAGGACAACGCTAGTAGACCTCCACCTTACACTATTTCATAATCTAGCAAAAATGGAATGATTACGTTATAAAAGATCACAATACTCTAAAAAAATTTATGTTTGGGCTTTTTAAATAAAGCTTCAAGGAAAGATTTAGATTTAAATCTACGATGGAATTCATGATGTAAATGCATTTATATGATAAATTTACTTTTTTACAAAGTTAAAAATTTTATTTGAATAACTCATTTTAATATTTAAGCGTGTATAATGTATATCAAACATTTTTAACATCAAATTACAAGAACAATCAAAATGTCGCTCGAAGTGGCTTTCCACTCGATAGCGCTATCTTATCAATTTATATATTGATGCGATAAAGATTAAATTGATAATTTATCCCCAATTTGCTTGCTATAGTGAAATTCTATTAAAAACAATGTCAGTGCTGTCACCAAACCTGTAATTTAAAGCACAACCATTTGAATTGAGCAGAAAAAACTTAAAGAAATGTATGAAGTGATCTTAGTGATTGTAGTTTTGAATATCATATCGATCTTTCTAGTGGCTTGGTATAGAATTAAAAAGTTTAAAGAAAGAATGGCTGATTTAGACACACGCCGTCCTGACGGTAAGTTGAGATAAGATTTTATAGCAGTTTTCTGGAATTATTAAAGCATTCACTTGTTTTCGTCATATTTAAATATTCTTTGAAGCTCCAAATCGACTAGCGACTATGAGCAGAGGTAATACACAAAGAGATCCTGCAGGACTAGATTTGTGGAGAGAGAATCATGCTTATCCAGTGGATTTGATGACTAGATCAAGAGGAAGCATTAATTCATGTTAGTGCGCGTTAATTAAGGACAGTTAGTGTTTTATTTATGATTTTATGATTTTAGATCTCCCACCTCCTCCTTACGAACCATTTGGTGGAAATAGTCTATCAGCACAATCAGGTGCTCCACCTCCAACATACCAAGAAGTTATAGAGAAATTTGGTGACTTTCCACAAACTCCAGTACCAAATCAAGATGTTTCCGATCGAGGACCGAGATCTAACGATCCTCCTGTTTACACAATAACATGACGAAGTTTTATTTAACATTTATTTAACTTTTCAATTATTTATCGTAAAACGTAACAAGATTGTGATCTTGATGATGGATTGGTCTCACTTTCATTGTTAGTATTAAGAACTCTATTGTAGTCAGATATCTCGATATTAAATTAAGCCACAAAGCCACAATTACTATTAAACCAATTTTATCGACATTCGTTTCAATCTTATCATCTGTTATTTGTTTGTGACAGAGTATGCGATAAAAATTTGCTTAATAACGTCCCACAACAAAGTCTGGTAGTCAATAAAAATACTTTGTTGATTTATAGTAATTTCTCTCATCAAAAACTGGAAATTCAGAAATGATGGTCATTCTGCAAATTTGTCTGATCATGATAATCTTGACGATCTTCATAGCAGCTATGAGAATTGCTTATGCGATTTGTCTGTATATGAAATACAAGAAAAACATCTTCTTGGAGCCAATGGAGTCCTTTCAGATTCATTCAAGATTTACTCATGGGTTAGTGATCAGAGAGATTCCGCGAAGTGGGAGGCAAAATGATTCTCGTAAGTACGTTACTGTATTTCAGAATATCCTTAGTTGCATTTTGGTTCTTTAGGAGATCAGCAACAACTTCCACATCCACCTCCACCATATGAGACGTTTGCTAAAGAAATAATGAAAGAAAACCCAGCAACAGGTTTGTTTATGATTCACTGTACATTATTTTTCATTTTTACTCATCTATCCTCCATTTGATTTTAGTTGTAGAGATGCCACCAACTTATGAGGAAGCTTCACAAAAAATGGAACAAATATCAAAACCTGATTGTTTGCCAGTTTATACAATAACTTGAAATGTATAATTAAGATCTCTTAAAACTGATCTTGAAACCTAAATTATAAATATTCTTTGAGAAACATTTTGGTATTTATTTTTATTGTGAGAAGTTTTGGCAGTACTGTTATCTACTATCTGCTATCATATAAAGTTTGGTTGTAATGCTATCTTTGGCCTGAAGTTGTATGAAAATGTTTATATCTATTATATATTACACGTTTTTGGAATATACGCTAGAAATTTCAATTAGGCATTGCCACGTGCTTCAAACAAACTGAGTGTCATACATTATCAATACAATATCATTGCGATTGATTAGATAAAATATTTGAAAGATAAAATAAATTCATAAATACACAAAAAAAACAGCTCTATAAGAGAAGGAAGCTTGAAAGAGAAACTATATACAATTTTTTGATTAATAGCATATTTGATGAATAGCTGTTTGAAAACTTGATATTCTAATAAAAAATGTAAATTTTCTTCGTGATATGGATAGCGGCTACTTGTTTGATCCTCACTGGAGGGGTAATATGGATTTTTTATAATTAAAAAAGTGCATTAGTATTTTTGCTTTTAGTTATAATTCAACAATATCCTGTTCAACCTCTCAATGTGCATAATCCGACAATAGTGATTGAGCCACAGGGAATTCAAGGAGTAAACGAACCACAAAATCATGAAAATTCAACAATGACTTACAATAACCTACAAAATCTTCCCCAATCATCGACAAGCAATCAAATTGGATGAAGTACTGAAAACAGTGGAGCTTTGAGTATGCCAAGCAGTCATTCAATTGGAAAATTACCTCCCAGCTACGATCATTCTGTTGCTTGTTAACAAAATACCTCAGCAAAAATAATTTTCTATAAAATCAGCGTAGGCAAATTTTCACATATTCATGATTTATATTTATGTAAATTGTGATAATCGTCTGATAGACAAACTTCAATATATTTATGAAATTATTAATAATGTACCTGATAAAAATATGAATCATATTTAATTATAATATATATTCAGAAAAAAAAAATTTTTATCTTATCACGGTTAATTGAGTTTTCTGGTCAATTGTTTAAGCTTGAGCAATCACGTATGAGTAGTTGAATGAAATAATTAAAGCAGGAAGGTTATTTTCTTTCTGAAATTTATTTTGAAAATATATTTATTATTAGAATGGAGGACGACTATCTCCTATTTGAAGTTTTCAAAAGAGTGGTATTTGTTGTTGTGCCAGCGGGGATAGCATTTTGGTATTTTTTTTATTACAAAAAATGCTATATCTACGGTTGTAATGATAAAAAGCAAAACCAAGGTAAATTTTCTGATTTTTATTTCAAAATGAAAGCTTAAAAAAAATTCTTCCAGATATCACGCTTGAGAACCAAGAAAGAGCTCAACAAAGTGTCCCTCAAGTTTTACATGCTCATGACAATCCAGCTCCTGCCTATAGTACATTAAATCTAAATACCAATCATCAATTGAACAACAGCAGTCAGAATATAAATGGTAAGGTTTAGATCAGAGTTTTTGTAATACTGATGTTTTTTATTATTCTAGAGTCCGCTCCTCCAAGCTATGAGGATTCTTCCAAACAGTTTACATCCAACCCGAAAAAGTTTTAACATTTTTTCAGTAATTTAAATGAAATGTGAAATAAGTGATCTAGTGAAGTTTTAAAACATAAATATACTAATAAAGTTGAGACTGAAAAATATTTTTAATGTCACACACAATATTTTTGTAGTTCAATCGAGTGAATCATTTGCTCTGCCAACGGAAAAAGTCTAAAGTCTAAAGTAATAAAAAACTCTGCGTCAATCAAATGGTTAACCAAAAAACAATACTCTAACTATATTGCCTCTGATAAGTTTAATCTAGCAGTCTGAAATTGGTTTGAACTGAAGCAGTGTCAAATTTTGCTAGCTTTGTGAAGTTCAACAAAATATAGAAAGAATGGAAAGTGCATTCGCGATTGTAGCTTTTCTTATTGTAGGTTTGATACTTTTTATTGGATTGCCAGTTGTGGGTAGAGCTTGGTATTTAAGATGTTTCAAACTCAAAGATGTTGATCAAAGTCAAGGTACCTTTTGAAAAAAAAAACTTTTATAGAACTAGTTCTTTATTCAAATCATTATAGTTATGAATCAACAAAACATGGAACATACTCATCATGCACAGAATCCAATTTCCAATGCACTCCAAAATGCCTCAAGATCAATGAATATTTCTTGTATTGACGAAAATACTGATCATCTATCAACTAGTTATACTCATATTGGATGCGGCTCTCAAGACGAACCAAACTTTTCTGAAACTGCACCGCCTGTTGCCATTAGCAATAGTTTCCAAGATTATAAAAATTATATGTTTAGTCTAGCGAACTCCCCACCTCCCACTTATGAATATACTGTCAAGCAATTTCCAGCTAATAAAGAAAAGTTCTAAGATATTGAAAAAATTGAAAACTTACATTGAATACGACCGTGATTTTCGCTAAAACTTCAGCAGTAAAAGCCGCACCAAAAATACAAAAAAAACCACCAAACAAAAAATATTCCCGGAAAGCTTTCTTATCTAATCATTTACTGATAAATGAAATAAACATTGATACAACAATAAACTCACAATTGACACATTGTTTTTAAAATCTAACAGAATGGATCCTATCTGGACAAGCTTTGTTGTTTTTAGTGTGATCTGCGTGATAGCAGCTATACTTGGGCATTTCCTTACGAAAAAGGAACAAAAAGTGGAAGCTGTGAGAGCTGTTCGGGAACATGGTATTCTATATTTTATGGTATTTTTTAAACTAAATCACAGAATTATTTTTATTTTAGTTCTTCAATTAAGTGCAAGTGATCTCCAAAAATCGACAAATTATCCAACAGTTTCAACGCCAAATGATTTAAATTTGGGATCTTATTACTTAGCTCCGAAAGAGCCAAAACACGTCTAAAGATTTTAGAGGATATTCGCTACAAAATAATCGTCTATAATAAAACACCAATTGAATCAATAAAAACTAAAATAATAAAATCAATTTAGTTTCCTCTCTTATCTCTATTGTTAAAACATAAATGAAAATTTATGCCAAATTGAAGTTTTCTAGCTATGTTTTTTAGTATCTCCAAGAATTTTCAGAATGGCGGTGGGATATGGGATGTACATTGCAGGTTTTGTTGTATTGACAATAATTTCGGCATGCATCAAAACATTCCATAAAAAATTAGAAAAAGAAAAAGCGAAGAAAGAGTTAAATGAAGCAATACAAGAACAAGGTACGTTTTGATCTAAATATTACAAAAAAATTTAAAAATTTAAATTCAAATTCAAAACCTTTTTCTTAGTTGAAAATATGAGAACAGAAATTGTGTTTAATACCGTTGATAATCCAACTGGTAATGAACCTACAAATATCAGTGGTATGAGGTCATCACATCAGAAAAATTATGATCAGAATCCTAGCAAAAATCCTTATTTTATAAACTCTTCAGTGGAACCAACAGCACCATCTATCTATAAAGTTTCTGATTCGAGTAAGTAGTTTTTTCAATCTTTTTGCTTATTTTTGAAAAATTTTCAATATTTCAGGTTCTAAGCTACCACCACCAATCGGTTTCGAGATTTTAATGCAACCTAATGATCTTGAAAACTACAGGATTGATGATCAACGAAGCCGTTCCAATTTATATCAACCACACTAAGTTGAATTGTCACGAGAAATTTCATTTCCAAATTGAAACCATTTGAAAATTCTCCCAGCTTAGATTGAAAAAAATTCAATTACGAGAATACTAATAAGTACAATATAATTTTATCAATCACCAATATCAGATAGACTGTAAAAATATTATCTATTTATTTTTCATTTTTCCAACAAAACTTAATTCTTTAAATTTAGTTCTTCAATTATCGATAAAGGCGAACTTAAAAAATCGACAAATTATCCAATATTTCTGAAGTATGCTAAATGATTTAAAATTTAAATTTTATTACTTGACTCCGAAAGAGCAAAAATATTTCTAAAATTACAGAGAAAAATATTCTTAGAAACCCAAATTGAATCAATAAATCAATAAATATGCTTTAGATTATTGTTTTATATCTTATCGCTCATAGGCATTGTTATATCATGAATAAAAATACTTACCAAATTGATAAATACAAACTTGAACTTAATACTTGAAACATTATTTGCTTAGTATATCCAAGTATGTTGGAAATAAGACAGGATATTTGGTGGTACCTTGCAGGTGTTGTTGCATTATCAATAATTTCGGCATCTTTCAAAGCATGCCATAGAAAATCGCAAAAGGAAAAAGCCAAAAAAAAAATAAATAAAAGAATCCAAGAAGCTGGTACGTACAATATAAATATTACAAAACATACATTGAACTTTTAAGTTTTCTTTTAAGTTGATAATATGGAACCAGAAGTCGTGTATATCGTCGTTGATAATCCAACTGGTAATGAAACTACAAATAGTAGAAATACTGGTTATGTAAGGTCTTCAGCACAACCAACAGCACCATCTCACGATCAAGTTTCTGACTCTGGTAAGTAATTTTTACATTCTTTTTGCTAATTTTTGAAAACTTTTAAACATTTTAGATTTCAACCGCCGGAGATATTAATGCAACTAAAGATTTTAAAAATTACAGGATTGATGAACAACCAAGATGTTCCAATCTAAAATTTATTTCTAACACACTAAGACAAATGTAATATTACAATAAGATCACGAGAGATCTTATTTCAAATAAACTTGTATCTTATCAAAGAAAAAGCAAGATAAAAGTATTTAAAAAGCTGTAGGTATTCGTTTGATTCAGTCAATTCAAAACATTTCAGTAAGATTCATATATTTTAATATTTAAAATCTTTAAATGGACACACCAGAAAAAATTGAGGTTATTCTTTTAGTAATAGTGTTAATGACTATTGGCTTAGTTGGATGTGCAGTAGTGTGGTCCAAAGTTCTATGGAGAATCAAGAGCACGTTAGAAGTGCGCTCCCAAAGCAAAAGTTTGATTTAGATGACAAAATAAAAATTCAGTAAAATTTTCAAATTTTTTGATGCACGCTTTAGTGGTGCTCATCGAGCTTTTAGTTTTGACATTTTTACAGTTTCAAAATCATCAAATTTTTTGAGTTCCACGAAATATTTTATTGGATTTCATAAACAATTTTAATTCATTATGTTTATAAAAACTTCAAAAAAAAATTTCAGCCAAAAATATAAAGAAGCTAAAAAGTTATAGAAATAGTTTGAAAAGTCGATTTTATGCAAAAGCTGTCAGAGCCGTCAATGTAACCTCATGAGCCTCCAAATAATTTCAGCTCGTTTTTTTAACCTTTAGATGCAAGTTTATTTATTCCTTAACCAAATGTAAGTGGTCCCGTAACTTTTTGATGACGCATTCTGAAGTTATTGAATTTTTAGTAGACTAATGATTTCATAGGTCGCTTGTTGTTGTTGTAATCCTCAATAAATTCATTTCTGAATATTTACAAGCCCAGTTTTTATGGAAAATTCACCAAAATTTGGAATAATTTTCTTTTTATACTTTTCTATAAAAATCTTGATAAAAATTTTGAAATTTTTCACCGAGAGAGTAAATAAAAGAATTTATTGAGGATTACAACAACAACAAGCGACCTATAAAATCATTAGTCTACTAAAAATTCAATAACTTCAGATTGCGTCATCAAAAAGTCACGGGACCACTTACATTTGGTTAAGGAATAAATAAACTTGCATCTAAAGGTTAAAAAAACGAGCTGAAATTATTTGGAGGCTCATGAGGTTACATTGACGGCTCTGACAGCTTTTGCATAAAATCGACTTTTCAAACTATTTCTATAACTTTTTAGCTTCTTTATATTTTTGGCTGAAATTTTTTTTTGAAGTTTTTATAAACATAATGAATTAAAATTGTTTATGAAATCCAATAAAATATTTCGTGAAACTCAAAAAATTTGATGATTTTGAAACTGTAAAAATGTCAAAACTAAAAGCTCGATGAGCACCACTAAAGCGTGCATCAAAAAATTTGAAAATTTTACTGAATTTTTATTTTGTCATCTAAATCAAACTTTTGCTTTGGGAGCGCACTTCTAACGTGCTTTTAGTTTATGGACCACCCTAATGTGCAGTGAGACAAAACATGGAGAAAATAAGGGCTCATTATGGATATTATACTCCACGTATTTATTTACAAAGTTTATATTATATTACTGCCATTTAATTTGAATATATTTTAGCACCAAACCATTTGACTGTATTTGACCGAACAAATGCCCCAATAACTGTAGATGAACCAATAGATACAGTTATTCGAAGTAACTCGAGACATGCTCAAAACTGGACGAGAAGAGATACGCCTACAACATTTATAGACTTGGAGGTGTTAAGGGAAAGCATTGTTGCAAGAAAAGAATCAGTACCTGCAGTCAATTCTCGTGAGCTTTAAATATAACTCACAAGTGAACATTTTAAAAGCATATCATTTTAGAGCCTCCACCCTATGAGCCTAATAGAATACCAAAAATAATTCCTGATGCAGTGATGATTCCACCACCAACTTACGATGACGTTGTACAAAAATTTGGAGAAAGTCCTAGACCTCCTGTTTACTCAGAACGACAGCAAGTTAATCGAAACCTCGATCCTTCCCCTGTCTATACAATTTCTTAAGTGATAATATGTTAGGGGTACTTTATGCTAGAGCATTTTGTTGTAATTGTGATAATTTATAGCGTAAAAAGTATTAATCTAGAAATATAAATAATTTGAAACTGAATTTTTATAAAACTTTTCCTTGCAAGTCATTTCCATTGCTAATATCATAGATATTTTCAAAAAATGTCTCCAACAAAGACATGTAAAAAGACAAATTCGCGCCAAAAAATAAGATAGCTACGTTATCTCATTTTATGATTTCGAAATGAATTAAAATTGTGCTCTGCAATTCTATTAAATCAAATGTTCTCCAGTTGCAAAATGGAAGTCTACGAGATAACGTATTTGATTGCTTGTTTTTGTTTATTGTTACTGAGTGTAATATTTACTTGCAAAATGATTTATCAGTGTCTTTGTAAAAAATGTAAGTGACAAGATTTTATATTAAAGTAGTGCTATGGTAATACTTGATCCTCAATGAATTGTATCTTGCACAGATTATATCGAACTTGATGAGTCAAATCCTTACGATATTAATGTAAAGGTAAAATCATCGAAGAATAAAATTAAAAATGGTAAATTCATTAAAAACTCAACTTGTTGGAATTTTAACTAGAAGCTTTTTTTCAGTGTACGTTCTCCCAGCTTTGATTGAAAAAAATGAGTCCAATTACGAATATACTACCAAATATAATTTTATCAATCACCACTACCAAATGGACTTTAAAAACATTGTCAACGAATGAATCTAAACAGTTTTCTAATTAAAAAAATAGATAAATGTATTTTACATGTATATTATTGGGAATATACAAGTGTAAAACGTACAAACTTTGATAATAACCAATCATTTGTTGATTTACCTTATCAATTATTCTTGATTGCAGAGCAATGAAATGCTTTTTAATAAATTGTGAATTGTAAATTGTAAATCATAAAATGTGTTTTATTGAAGTAAAACATTCCATTCTCATATTCGAGTCAGAATGGATCCCATGTGGATCAGTATAAACGTTTTTTGTGTGGGTCTTGTCATATCAGCGATAGTTACCTATTTTTGCAGGAGAAGGTCGAAAAAGAAAGAAACTGGTACGTAATTAAAAATTTAAAATGAACTGATAAATTAATTGAAGAAATATTTTTTTAGCTCTACAACTAAGCACAATCCAACTGCAAAACCCTTATTTTACGACAATCCAAATACCGAATGATTTTAATTTGAGATCATCTTCATTTAATCCATCAGCTCCAAATATACCGAGAAATTATTAAATCGTGCTACAAAATACAAAAAAACAGTTTCTGGACAATTAAAATTTTAATCTGTATTGCTAATAAAATATTTAGCATTACATAAAATGAAATATATCGATTGATAAGAAGTGAAAATTTTGGTGAAAAAAAGGAACAATTATATGAACCAATCGTTAAATAGTAATGTATTCAATTATTTCATATCTTATCAGTTTTATTCGTACATTCGTTTGGCATCAGCAATAAATTTTTTGAAATGGTTAAACTTCAAAGTTTTTAATCATTCAGCTTTAACAGAAAATTAAGAGCCAATTCATTGATTTCTGATTAGCAATCTAACTTGGTAGACTGAGACAATAAGAAACTAACGTCACTGTGGTAATTCTACGTAATTTCTTAACGACGTAAACAATTCTTTTGGCACTATAATAATTCATCAAATGTCTATAAATAATTCTTTTTATTATATTATACTTGAAAACTTTACACACTCATTGACTTATCTTTTCTTATCTTATCTTAGTTTAATAACTTGTTGAAGCGTCAATAATTTGTCGGCTTTAACTTTTCATTCATTCTTGTTAATTCGTTTGTGGGGGAAGTCTTAAAAATAATATTTATTCCCGGAATTATTAATTGATAAACAAATATAATTGTCTCAAAAAAGTTCATCCTCAAAAATTGCTTATAATGGAAGCGTACCAAATAGTGTTGATAATACTTGGATTTATTTTGTGTCTCGCTTTAAGTATTTGCAAATACAATTGGAAGCAGAATCAAATCAAAAAAGCAGTTAGACAACAAGGTAATTCAGACAAAACGACAGACATTTTCTCTTTTGATGTCAATGACTCACAAAACTCACTATTTTTCTCTATAACTAATTCAAGTACAAGAACAGATGCAAACTAATCAGCAAAATCAAGGTTATCAGCGTAATCAACCAACAAATAATACCGGTCTAGCACCGCGACAGATTTTGTACTCAACTAATCCACATATATTACCAAGCCAATCGATCACAATAGGACCTCCAATTTATGGAATTTCTGGGGCAAATAGTACGCAACACCATGATAGGAGTTTTGATGAGAGTTTTATGCATATTCCTGCTTTGAGGCTACCACCACAAAATAACAGAAGAGAGGTTCAAAATTCTGTTGAAAATATTGATGGTAAATTTTTAGTGAACTCAAAACTTGAACTATTCTTAATTCAAAATTAATTTATTTTAGCATCGCCACCTCCAAGTTACGACACCATAGTGAATATTCCAACAAATCATTCGTAATGATTAATTTCTCAGACAATATTACAAATTTGGAATAAAATGATTTTATGATAGGACTTTCCTCGTTTTCTTACATACTCACTTAAAAAACCTCAAATCTTGAACTAAAACAAATTTCGGTCCAATCATTTAGAAACTTCAAAAAGTCAAGTCCAATAAACTTGAAATCTTTCAATTCATTTAACAAATTTTCAATATCTATTTTGCATTAAATTTAGATAGTTCTCAGATATAACCATCTCTTGAAACTGATCAAACTCAACAAGACTGCAAGCAAAGCATTCTACGAAGTCTAGGAAGTCTATAAAAACCAACAACAGAATGTTCTGATACACAAAATACAAAAGATAGTTAAACATTCAAAAATAAAGTTTAGCAACTGCTCGCACCACAAAAACTTCATTGCTTATTCATCGTGTTTTTGATAATGAACTTTATCAGCAAATAAAAGCTTAGGAGCAAAGTTTTTGGTGTTTCATGTTTTTGCGAGATAATTGCAGTAAATTTAGCAACTTTGGGAAATTTAATGAACTGGCCAACTTTTTGTAGAGCTAAATAATTAACAACGTCATTAAAGCGAAACTTTGAAAAGAAGATTTTTCGAAGATGAAGTTTTAATAGGATAGAATGTGATTTGTTAATTTTTGATGTCTTAGGTGTAATTTTAGCAGGTATATTAAATCTTAGACATTTTCTAAACAATTCTAGCAGAATTCTAAGCAAACCGAAAAGTTTCAATTAAAAACAATTAAATTTCCAGATGTTCCATACAAATCTAAATATTGATTGAGAAAACCCAAAAAACATGTTATCAGAGTCCACAAATCTCTGTTTTACTTCATAGTTTACTAGATACATTTCTTGCAGAACCAATTAAATTTATAGTTTTCTGTAAAAGGACAATGTTATGTTATGTGCAATTATGTTGAAACAAATATTTGCTTTCTCTATCTTATGGCTCGTAATCTTTTTTGCTTCAATGTAAAATCGATTTTGTGTTTAAAGATAAACTTCTGAGGGTAAAGTTAGCATGTTTGAGGAGGATTTGAATAAAATTTTGTTTGGACTATGAACATGGACGTATACAAAATTTATTTACTGATATTTTTTATTGCGTACTTCAACTTTAAACTAATAAATTATTTCAAGTCAATTGTTGTCTTGAAAATTTGAGAATCAGAAAAATTCCCGGCAAAAATAGTTTTCACGCAATAAATAAACATAAACACAAAACATGAAAGACTTTAATTTTGAAAAACATTCGAAAGCATTGAACGCAAAGCATTGAACTAAAACATTTTGGAAAGTGAAACGAAATGAAATGTGAAACTCGATGTTTTCAAGTTAAAAATATTTTAAATAAACTCCTTCCCAATAAAGCACGTGTTCAACTAATAAATAAACTCCAACTTCTAGTCAATCTATAAATACTCCATAACATCATTAAACTCTAATCAGATCGAATCAATAAATCCTCATTCAAAATCCCTAACAGCAAAAATTCGTTTAACTTTCGCTCAATTTCACAACTTCTCAGTTAACATTTCCTAGACAAAACACTCTAGCAATAGGGAAATATGTAAAATAAATGTTTTGCACCAAATTGTGGGGAAAAGTCATTCAAAACCCAGTCACGATTTTATTCAGTTAAACATGGAAAAAAGTTTGGCGTCATCTCGGAGCGAATGCACCGCATCAACCAATTTCTGAAAATTGAGTTAAGTAAGAGGCAAATACAAATAAGTGGATCGTGCGGTGGAATGTTGGTTTTGGCGTGGTTGGTTCAAGCTTTTTATTTTGATCAGATTCAAGAATCAAAGCTTCTCGGAAGATTTCTCACGACTACAATTTTTTTCTAATTGACCATTTTTGGACAGCCACAAAAGAGTCACTATTCTCCAAAATACCGTTGACCATATATTCCATTTACAAAATCACCCTTTATCCCATTTTCCCAAAAAAGCAATCCAATCTCATAAAGTTACCAACTTTTTGTGCTCGAGCTCCACTAGACAAATATTTTAATTCGCTTAACAGTTAATTTGTTTGTTTTGGTCACCAAAAAACATCGCCCAAAAAATAATATTCCAGTCGCACATAATCCTCAATTCCCAGTAATTTATTGAGAAATTGATTTTACATTAAAATGGGTTTATATTTACATTGAGCTGGTTCAAAGCATGGCTTGAATAAATGTGTAAATACTAAATTTGCTCATGTGATTTTTATTATTGCAATTTTTACTGTTTTGTTGGTGTTTATTTGCACTTTTGTTCGATTTTTATTATAGTAGCTGGAGGAAAATCGATGCAACAGATTTATGTGCCACGGCGTGAGTTCAGAGAGATAATAACAATTAATTTAGTGATTATGAGGGAAAATTTCATGGTGAAGTTTATTATAGAAATCGATCAGTTGTGTTTTCGACTGAATTATGAAAAAATGTTGCACTTTGTAAAACATTTCCTTCACCTTCAAAATGAAAATAATATTTTGAAAATAAGACATCATATTCCCCCATCCCTTTAACCTGACAAATCGCTAAAAATTAATCACAATTTGTTTTCAATTTCTCTTCTAAATATCCAGATCTGTTTAAATTGTTTGCATCTGTTTCACTCCTTTCAATGTTTTCAATATGTTTAGTGGAGGAAGTGTGCTTTCCAACGGATTCTAACATTCTGCCGACATTCTGCTAAATAAATACAAATTTGACATCATTGCACTCTCATGGCATTTGGATGTTAAACGGGAAAATGTGTGTCTAGATTACAGTTGGCTGTGAATTGATTTAACGATTGTATTTGCAGTAAGCTGAACATTATGATGATGTTATTTTTTTTACTTGGAGGTAATTAAGATGTTTGATTATTGAATCAATATTATATTATTAATCAAGGTCGCAGTTAGAAATTTGTTTTATCTGTTAAATGTAAATTATATGTATGCTACTTTTATACCAAAAGAAACCTCATATGTACCCGTTCAAAGTCACAGACAACATCCATTTCAATAACATATGAGTCCCCTTAAAAAGTTCCATAAAAACTTATTCAATTTGCTCACAAACCACAGCGACAATAAAATTGATGGAAATTTCCTAAGAAAACTTTTTCCATTTCAAAAAAAATTTTATAATTTGTTACAGAACCTATAAAAACCCTAACCAAGAAAATTTGTTTGGATATTTGTTATGCATGAGACAATAAAGCTTTAGCCAATTTTGACTTTTACAACTTTTTCATTTTATATTTTTATTTAGATTATTTTCCACGAATTTTTGATAGAAACCTTTTAAATTTCATGTAATTTTTAATTACACCGACTTTTGTGATTTTTTTAATTTTGTCAGATAATGAAGTAAATGGTTGTAACGTCAATTTTTTGTAACAACCTTCAATTTATTTATAATCTCATGCAAGAAATCAAAAAATATTCACAACACACAACATCAAGGACCAATTTATAAATAACTTCAAATAATTTAAGAAAAACTTCAAGAACAACTTTAAAGATCTCTCAAAACTCTCCTGAAAATAACCGAAACCAGAACCAATAAAAATGTCCGCATGAAATTTTTCTGTATTTGCATCACGTTCTTTCAATAATTTTTCTGAATTTGTCTTTTCTCTCCATATCCATGATACTGTGAAGCGCATCAATAGTCTCACATAATACATATAAGTCCATAACAAAAGTATCACTCGCAAATTGTTAATTTGGTGAATCGATCTGCAAAAAAGAATATTCTTGTTGTTTCTTTGTTTCATGCTATCTGCTCATTTTTACCCGAACATATCAATGTATCCAATTTTTGCTGCATGCAAGTCAATATTGCTGGTGTTCTGCTGTATTTTATGAACACATTTCAGCATTCATCATCATTTGAGGCCATTCATTGAGTTCATTTTGAGCAACCACTTCCTGAATACAAATATAACTGCCAGATTGTTCTCGGTGTTTAATCATCATCATAATTCTCAATTACTTTATTATTGCCTTTTTAGCGTTTCAGTGGAAATCGAGTGGCAATAAGGGATTTTAGGGGAAAATTAGTTTTTCTTGAATTTTTCGGTTTTTTTTAACAATCAAAAGGATTCAAAATAACAAAAATTATTCTAAAACGGAAAATGAACGGTATTTTTATTACTTACTTGATTTAAAAAAAAACTCATAAAAAATAATTCAATAGAAACTTTTCCAAAAAACTGCAACTTTAAAACAATCCAATGACTTTTCTCCGACAGTTTTTGCCATTCCAGATGAACAGTTTCAGATAAATTTCATTTCCATTCATTTTTTCCCGCAGTCCTTGACATAAATGTATCGATTGCACATCACAGAATACTGTTGGCCATATATCTACAAAAACATGAAGTAATAAGGAAGCTAGTACATTTCACTAGCTATACATTTCATTAAACAGGACATTCAACATTGTTCAGAGAAACTAAAAAACTGCAAGATTATTATTTCATTATCCCTCTTGCTTTCCGTTTTGATTTCAAATCGATTTTTTTACGACTTTTTGCTGGCATGGGATTTCCTGTCAAACCGGATCTGGTGTGGTTGAAGCGAATTATTGGATTAAGCTGGGAAATGTGAGATAATTTGGAATTGTGCAGAAAATTCTGGCACAGAATAATGTAATAAGAGATAATTGAAATAATGCAAGTTTTTTATGATTTTTTAATTTTATTCAGAAATTATTGATAAAAAATGAAGTTGTCTTTTCGCTAAATGATCTTAATATGGATACTATTATTATTTTACTACAATAAGTTTAAAATTACAAAGACAAAAAATTTTTAGAACATCATCATTGGAGATTTAAATAAACTTTAGTATTTATGAGACAACATAAAATTGTCTCAAAATTCATACATCAAACATGAGAAACTTTCCCAATAGAAAGTATTCTTACCATGCATTTTCCTACGGCATATAAAGACAAAGTATGAACCCACAAAAATAGGTGCCATAATCCTTAACCATCAAGCCTAAACTTTCTTGCCAAGTTTAATGGAATTATCATGTTCCATCCATCCAAGCCTCAGTCTCTCTATTGCTGGGGTGTCTTGAGTTTCATGCGAGTTTTGCTATAATTTGGTGAACTTTGTTCCATAATAACAAAGTGCAAACAATGGCAAAATTACAGAATTACCAAATAACAACCCTTTTACTTGCTTTTACTTGCTTTCATAAAAAAATTTCCTGATGATGACAATGCAGAACCCAATTAACTCGTATCAACTTTTATGAGATTAAAGTTTAGTTTAATTTGAAAGCTGACAAGAATCAATTATGATATAGAATTCTCATTCAATTAAAAATACACATATTTTTAGTGAAGTTGAATGTTTGAAGATAAATTAACAATAAAATCGTGAACCTTAAAAATTTTGTCAAAGTTTTGAGATTAAATATGAAAATATAATTGACTCAAATATCTTTATTTGAAAATACGGTTTTCTCTTAGTTAAAGCATCAAAACAAAGCAAAAAGAGCAACCTTTCCTGCCCCCAACCACTCCATTTTAGTCTTTATTTAATCACCACAGACAACACTTATGCTTCAATGTTATTCAACGTGCCCCAGCGAGCCTTTTGAATCCTTTTGTGCTTTTTTCGCCTTTCACTTCTATTCATCCCAAGCATCCACTTTCATTCAAAACATAAGAATTTAAGTTGTATGCTACTAAAAGCACCATGTGAAATGTGAATGAGTTTGATGCCAGATTTTCAGGAAAATGTTACGTTTTCTTCTTTAACTTGCTTTACTCGATGTTCTTCTCGTTATTTCAATGATTTCAGTGTTTTTAGTTATTGCATGAATGCCAGTTATTTTTCCGTATTCAACTCAGTAATGGATAAACTACCTTCACATGTTTGAAATGAGGGAAATGCTGGAATTAAAATGAACATCATAAAACCACAATAATAATAAGCGTATGTGGAAACCGCAAACATAGCTCATTTCACTGCTTTGTGGGATTTAAATAATTCTTACCGTAATGTTAATATTTTTATGCAATGTAAATAAAGTTATCTTGTTGATCTTTTCATTTGAATGGACTGAAAATCATTAAAATAGAATTCAATAGTGAAAAGCTCAAAAACTTTATTTTATTAAGGTAAATACATGGACGTGTTCACATATTTTTCTATCCCTTCCTTTTTGTCAAGTCCAAAGCATTTTGAGCTTGGAAGAAATTCCCTGCAACTGGAATTCCCAATCCAAATTGAGCAACAAAGTCCTTCAAAGAGAAGTTCACTCGTGATCCAGGAACAAAGCTAGAGAAATCAATGACACCGGACTGTTTGAAATAGTAAAAAGTATATCGGTGCAATCCAGAACCGACTGGTGGTGCTGGACCCCCATATTCAGCGATTGTTACAGCTCCAGTGAAATCATTGCCTTTAATATTTCCGACCATCCAATGGTTTACATTACGCAGAGTTGGTGTTGCACGCGATGTTGCATCTGGATCAACCATAACTAAAGTGTAGTACGTATTGGCTTCAGCATCAGAGTAGAATACAGTTGGCTTAGTTGCAGTATTTGCAGTCGTTAACTGATCTCCAAGAGCAACTACCACACGAGATGGATAAAGTACCTTGAAAATATTTGAAATCGTAATAAAATATCTTGAAAATAGATATGAGAATAACAAACCATCAGCCAATTTTTGGGAGCATTGTCCAAAACATCTGGAACTAATTTGTTTTTGTTGAAAGCTTTTGAAACCACGTCACTTGACTTTTTTTCTCCGGAACCTAGAAGAATTAATAATTAAAATGTTTACATAAAGTTCCCTGAATCACGACCTAATCATGGAATAATCCAAAAGTATCTTTTTTAGCATTAGCATTTTTTTTTTTTTTTTCAGTGTTCTTTATTGAAAAGTTTTACAAATTCTTTTTAATTACCTTCAAAAATTAGTCATAGCTATGACTAATTTATGCGAAGCACTTTATATATATTCAAATATTTATATGAGTTTTTGAACTAATCTTAAAATCCTAAACCTAAAATGACAAATTTTCTCATCTAATCAAAATCATGTTAACCTCACCACTTTATTTGTTATTTATATATATGTTATTTAATTCTGTTTAATCGACAGGATAATTTATTGCAATATGTTTTTAGCTCGATTTTAAATGTATTTTGGTTTCGACTTTCAAATTTTGCGGGATGCTGTTATAAAGATCTTGGCCAGCATAAAATATGCTGTTTTGGGATAGAGCTTTTTTAAATTTTGGTTTCCTTAAATCTAACGCATTACGAGTATTAATATTTGAGATTTGGTGAATGGTGGTTAGCTCGTAGTTTTTTTTTTAATAAGATTATTTTTCAGTTTGAAAATGTAAAAGATTGCCTCAAAGATATATTTTTGGTTAAAAGACAAAAGTTTTTCAGAGTAAAGTTGGGATGATGGTGTGAGTGGGGGCTTGAATTTCATAACTTTCAAAACATTTATTCTGAAGGACTTTTATAGTTTCTATGTAAGTTAAAGGCGCTGATCCCCATACTGGAAGCACGTAATTAATTTGACTGTCAATATAGGCATAGTAGATAAGAAGCAGGGTTTGGTAGTCAACATAATGTCTTAATTTAAGAGCTCCAATATATGGGGAAATCTTTTCGCTATTTTATTAACGTGACTGCTAAAATTTAATTTTTCATCGATAATCAAACCCAAGAATTCATATTCGCTTACAGAAAGGATTGTTTCATTGTTGACAGTGAGGGAATAAAATATGTCATCTAACCGTAAGTTTCTGGGCTTAAAATTAGAAATTTAGTTTTTTTTAGTGTTTATTACTAAATTTATGTCCAAGAAAAATTTGTGAGAATTTTTAAGTCGTGAAACATAGCAGATTTAAATAAGTTTCTAAAGTTTTTTCAGAAAATTATAGCCGCGTCATCAGCGTAAAGCTGGATTGTTCCTTTAAGGCAAATAATATACTTCTTTGATATAAAGGACGTTGCACAGTGGTCCTAGAATGTATCCTATAGGAATTCCGGTTGTAATCTTCATTATTTCCCCCTCAACACTGTCGACCGTTTACATACTGTTTACGATTCTTGAAATAATTTTCCAACAATTCTAGAATACCAATTTTTTGAAAGCATTCGACTGAGGCACTCAAAGTTGAGGCAGTCGAATGCTTTCTTAAGATCTAAAAATAAAGCTGAAGTTCTTTTAGAGGCGTCTAATAATTGTATTAATAAGTGATGTTGCCGAAACTGTTGAGCTTTTTCGTAAAACCAAATTGATTCGGGTGTATTATTTTATTTTTTCGAGAAAAGTTAAAAGACGATTTTTTAATACATGTTTCAAATATTTTTGAAAAGCTGGGAGAACGCTGATTGGTCTATAATTGCCAGTGTCGGTAGGATCACCTTCCTTAAAATTGCCGTTATTTCGCTAATTTGAGCAAATCTGGGAGAAATCCATTTGAAAAAGATTTATTAATTTCTGAAGAAAGATACTCAGAAAAAAAAAAAAATTAATATTTTCCTTAAGGAACTCAGCTTTAATACTATCAAACCCCGCGGCACAAGAATTACTTAAGTTTTCAATTATGGATTTAATTTCATTGATGGTCGTTTCTGAGAATATTTCAAGAAGATCGTCATATTGTGGCAGATATGATGTAGGAATTGGTCTTGTTATATTCGCTCTATAATTATTTGTTATATTTTTGCCTACATTTGGAAAAAAAATCATTGATCAAATTTGAAACTTCATAGGGGTCACTGTATAAATTATTGTTGTGATTAAGATTGATTGAAGCTTGCTTCAGTTCAGAGGATTTATTTGATATAATTTCTTTTAAGAGTTTCCAAAATTTTTTAGGATCTTTGTATGCAAGTTTCAGTTTATCAGAATAATATTTTTGTTTGGACTTTTTATTTGCTTTACCAGCTGATTTTTGTAAAATTTAAAAGAGTTGGAAGTATCCATCATTTAGCGGAAATTTTTCCTTCAATTTATAAAAATGATCCCTGGTTTTTTTGGTAACCTTTAATTCATCATTAAACCACGGCTTGTTATTGGATAAAGGTTTTTCGGTAAATGTTTTAATTCTTGTGTTTTTTTTGATATTCTCAGAAATGGCTCTATGAAATTTATTAAAAGTTGAGCTTTCATTTTTAATTGTATTTAAATTTCTCCCAACTTCCTTAATGTTTATTTGATTAAAGGATATAGATCCGTTTTTATTTATTTGAGTTATTTGTTGAAGATTAACGCCTAGAGCCATGAAGCGATGATCGCTATTTTTTGAATTGCCTAAACATAATGTGTATTTTAATGTTTAAAAAAACATATTTTTAAACTTTGAAATAAGATCTACTAGAATACTTACGTGCACTGAACATTTTTCCATGTTGCAATTTTCCATGGCCATGGTGACCAGCAATCGCAAAACCAATAATGGCTAATAAAACAATGGCAATCTTCATTCTTTAACCACTTTTCTACTTATAATTACGAGTAGTTTATTACTTAATAGAATTTTAAAAGACGAATAATACGGCTGTTTTCGAAAACACCTTTTTTGTACTTATTTTATGCAAACAATTATAATCATCCGATGTATGGTATATTTGCTAAAACTGGATGAGTTTTTAAGATACTATTGAAATATCATCACAATTCTCTTTTCGAGAATTCAGGGGAATTACTGATTACTAAAACTTTTAATTAAACAAAGATGTTTTCCGGATATTTTTAGTTGAAATAAGTCAGTAGGAATGTATTGAACATGAATTTATTTGTGGTCAAATGGCTTTAAACTAATTATAACACAATGTAGACAATTTATCAAATTATTGCGGTTTATTAAATGAACATTTTGAATGAGTAAATTAATTGTTCTTCAATTAAATTGAAGCTCACTGAATAATAAATTATGTTGGACTTTTTCCAAGAATTCCTTAATTCTTCAGATCCCAAACAGTTTTCCCAGATCACTTAAAATTCATCTTGCATTGTTTTAATCCTTTCAATTACTCTGAAATAATGTTTTGTCATTAAAAACCCTTCTTATAACAATTGCTGACGGATTAAATAAGATCATTTTCAGGAGTAATTGTATTTTGGATGGAGAGAATTGTATAACGGAAACCAACTGAACTTGAGTGATCAGGTCACCGTGGGTCAATTTTGGATTTGGGGTCAAAAGTTAACTCGGCAACTTTCCTATTTCTCCACTTCTGACAGCCAATATCAAAAACATCGAAAACTCTTCTAATTTATTGAAATTACCCTGAAATTGATTCACCAAAAATTCTCATCTGTTGTGTGATATATCTGTTGTGCACAACGAAGAGATCATAAATTCCATGATATATTTCGACAGCGAAATGTAACGACACAATCATAATCCCTGCTTGGCGTGTATTGAGTGTATGTGGTATTGTGGTAAAGCTTCTGTTCCTGAGGACTTGAAAAGCGCCGGGGAAAATTTTAAAACATAAATACGACGGGAAGTATGTACATTTCATAGATAGAGATGTGAGGGAGAAAATAAAAAGGTGATGGGTGTTTTTGGTGGTTTAGTTAAAGTGATCGAATGATAAATTGTCGATTTATTTCATTCGATGGAACACAATAAATGATTAATTCTTAAGATTAACAAAAAATTGACACCCAAAAACCAAAAATTCGACCCGTGAAATCTAATTTTTCAAGAATTTTAAGTCAAAAAACGAAAGTTCAAAAAATAATATTATCCATGAACCTAGGTTCATGAATAGCAATACTTCGAAAATTTAATTTATGAATGTTGGGACCGAAAAACCAAAAATTCGACCCGTGAAACCTAATTTTTCAAGAATTTTGGTGTTTTTGGTGGTTTAGTTGAAGTGATCGAATGATAAATTGTCGATTTATTTCATTCGATGGCACACAAGAAATGATTAAGTCTAAAATTGTATCTATTTTTTATATTAAGAAAAAATTTACACCCAAAAACCAAAAGTTCGACCCGCGAAATCTAATTTTTTAAGAATTTCTAGTCAAAATACGAAAGTTCAAAAAATAATATTATCAATGAAATTATCAATGAATTATCAATGTTCATGAATAGCAATACTTCGAAATATTAATTTCTGAATGTTGGGCTGAAAAATTAGTGGCAATTAATCGTTGAGAATATTTTCGACTAACTAATGTCGATATGTTGTTTCCAGTTTCCTTGAAAAAATTGTACAGCCTTTATAAATTATTTTTCGATGACAAGTCTCGCGACAAAATCTCCGCATGCTGTCTCCCATCAAAATACCGAAAAAAGGTACAAACGAGCCTGCCAAACAAATTTCCACGAAAAAGCTTTTCATAAACAACACCTCCTGAAGCAGCTCAACGACATTTATGGTTATTTATCGTTATTGGAAAATGAGCAAAACTCAAAATACTCAAAGTACTTGGGAAACTGGAAAATTTTTTGCAAAAGTAAACCTTCAATTTTACAGAATTTAGTTGAATGTTGCAACTTTTGTTATTTTGTTGTGGCAGAAAATTGAAAACACAATCATGAGACAAGATTGTAGAAATTTACTGCCAGAGTTTGTTTTGATGGAGAATATCTTATTATCGAGAAGAACATAGAATAAGGAAATAGTTTTCGCTACTTTCTATTTTACTTTATTGGATTTTGTTGTGATAGAAATTGATGAGAGTTGTAGAAATGTTGATATTATTTAAATTATTTGAATTATTTGAATTATTCGAATTGCATTGGTGGGAAAATTTCAATCAAACTAAATTACAAATTTTTGATGAATTTCTCGTTGATGTTTCCGAGATATTTGAATTGTTTGGCGGATGCTTGAAATGTTTTGAAATATTGCCACGTCACCGGAATTAAGTGGCAAAATTTATTATGTTCTAATAATTTTGATTAATTGATTCCCCTATTAAATCTACATTACTTGTAATTAATGCTTTTCTTTTGATTTATCGTGAAGATGTTAAATAATAAGAGGGATGTAAATAAATTATTGATACTTCTTTCCAGGGTTTTTCTTATTCAAATGGTTGGGAATTTTTATTCTTGTTATGTTGATTTGTATGTGTTGAAACTTCTAACAAAATTTTTTTAAAAATAAAATGTACCGTCAATACACTCAACAAATAATTTGACAAATAAGCTCATCTAATAAATATAACGTAACGCAATGTTTGTTAAACACACGCAATTTTCAGAAGAAAAATTTATTTATAATTTTCCGAAGCATAAATGGCAGATGTGTCACGTAAATACAGTAAATACCCAAATAAATGTTTGGCAGTAAAGTGTGCTCCCAAATTGCCGAGAATTGATTTTTTGAAAGCTTTGTAGCTTGAAAGCTTCCCTTCTTGTAAATATGTAATTTCATGAAATAATATTGAGAATTTGTGATGCTCCATGAATGTCTAAAAATCTAAAAATATTTCTTAAGAAAACATTTTATTGCTTATATTAATTAAAAATAAATGTGCCAACAAAATATTTGAGCTTTTCAAGCCTCTTCAAAACATCTGTGAACTTTCTAAAATTTGAGAATTCCCACAAATTCTCTATAAATTTGGACAACTCTATAAATGCATGTTTTATGGTTCACAACATAAACTATTTTACTCGAACTTTACTGTGGATATTTAACAAATGATGTACATACAATATTACAGAATAATACCAACAAAATAACAAATAACTGCAGATTGGGAATCTTTTGCCGAGTTTTCGCTCGGCGACTGTAAAACTACTCGCAACTATACAACAAAATTCAACAAAACTTCATACATATTTGCACAATGTTTATGAACTTTTAATGACCTTCTCCGCCTGTTAAAAATATTATTTAACGTGCAGTTTGCTATACTTACAGTGCAATAAATTGTAGATGGAGAGCATCAAGAGTGTGCTGGTAATAAAATGACCATTAAGAGATATTATGTAATTGAAAATAAATGTATTTCCATTTTAGTGTGTCGATAAAGTTTGTTGGGAAATGTATTGTGATCAATATTGTTGAAGATGTCGTACTTAATATCATTTTCGTCTGGTTCATCTAAATGTGAATATAATTTTAAGAATTCTTATTCAGAAAATAGTTCAACTCTCCTGATTTATAAACTCGAAAATTTCACCAAAATAACAAATTAATTGAATCAAATAAAATGTTTTACATTCCACAGGGAAACATCAAAATTACAAACATTTTACATCACCAAACAAATGGTGCAACACGAAAGAACAGGTGCTCCAATTTGCAGAATTTCCTAGAATTTACTCCCTAGCGTAGCTCACTTTAATAGAAATCAATTTAAATCCAGCTGGGGGAGAGTCCTTGCCTACAAATTGGCAACAAACTCAAAAGGGACACGTGAAGAAAAATATTGCGTTGGATGTTATTTATTGGAGAAAGTGTTTGGAATCAGGGGTGGGGAATTGAATTTTTGAAAATATAAAATTAAAACTATAATTAATTAAGTAATGTTTTTGCTATATATTTGCTATTTAGCTATTTTGCGCTATTTGCTCTGACAGACAAGAAAATATTCTACCAATATCTGCAAAAATCCTTCCTACAAAACAAAAAGATGTCGTACCATAAATATCAGAAGAAACTTTTCGCTAACAAAAAAACTAACTTTGCTATCGTCATAAATCCAAAAACTTCTCTGAAATTGTGCTTTAATATTAAAATATTAAAAATTCACGTGATTTCTGCCTTTTGCGTTAACATCAGCGAAGCTAACTTGGCCTTAATGTCTAATATACTTTTTTTATACGAAGGATACAAGGGGTATAGTGAATATGTACAACACACCATATCTTGTGCGAAAAAAGTACTGAAGCACGAGCAGCCTATAATTCATCATATTTTTAGACTTTTTACAACTTTCAAAGTTTTTTTGTAGAAAAGGCTTTTTGGCATACATTTGAAGCATTTTTAAGGTTTTTCTTTGGTACAATTTTTTAGATGCTTTAAATTTAAAATATTTGATCATGTGTTTTAAAGTTTATTATTTTTTATTGAAATATGAACCTAAAAACGAGTTGCTTTAAAATGTGAGCGGTTGCCATTCCCATAAATAATTATTATTAATTGTAACTATAAACGAATGCTATTAAAGTCTGACAATACAGATTAAAAAATAAAAATAATTAATACCGTATTGCCGAATTCAAGCTAGTTGTTAAATTTAGAACTAAAACACAGTTCACTCTAACAATGTATCTGCTTCAATATCTAATAACATACTTTGTGATGCTTCAAGTTCAGATTTCTGTAAAAGTTTGAATATTTAAATTTTATTTGCTTCCTTCAAACAATCTTCTTTTAGGCTAGATATCCAGTTCTTCAGCGCATCGAGACCATGGATGCCGATAAATTGATAAAGATGTCCATTTTGGAGACAAAAGTTTTGAAAAATAACTTGATTTCTATTAATATGAGATTTACAGTGCTCATACCTTTCTCACCTGAAAAAGTAAGTTCATTGTGATTTATTCGTCTTAATCATCGATCGAATTTCAGATAAGAACATGTATTTTACAAAAATTTGAGGGTCAATACATTGCACACACGAATTACTCTTTCTATTATCAACCGAACAATACTTTCAATTTTTGTGAAGCATTGACTGGCAACACTAACGTATGGGCCATGGACACATATATTGGTAATTAAATATGACTTTATTTATTTTTGTGTATTTTACAAAATCTTTGTTCATTTTGATTTAGCTACTGCCAAGTTCATCTTACCATCAATAATACACAACTGCCCTTATGAAGTGAGTAGCTCTTTTATTATATCAATTTATTACTCAAAAGATTTTTAATATGTATTTTTTTAGGGAACTTCTGAAATCAAGAACAAAATTTTCAATCCTCGAATAATTTCTACTAACTATCCATTAGGAAGCTACATGATGCATGTCATGTTTATTACGAGGAATGAAGTTGTTTTTTTCTTCAAGTTGTTTTATAAAGTTGTTAGATAGATCATCAAAACATTGCAAGTATACATCAAACATTTAGAAGGTTAATTATTAGGATTTTAAGGTCATTGACGTTTGAAGTTCAATACCCAATAAATTATTTTATCTTATCATTATGTAACTAAAAGTCCCACAATATATCTTTAAGATTATTTATGTATACTACAGTAATTTTGCTTGGTAATTTGGTAATTTTCCTTCTGCTTAAAATTTGGAATATTTGTGAAAATTTTAACATTTTTTCAACAACATCAGCTCAGTTTAAAAAGAAATCATGTGTATTAAAATTTGTTTCATTGCATTGAAACTTTAAACATTAAAATATATTGATTCAAAGTGTGATTGTTTGACAATTCCAGCTAATCATTAATAACTTTAATAATCATGCAAAAATGCCATTAGACAAAATAGAGTAAGCAAAGTGCAATTGTATAGATGAATCAAACCTTTTTGTCGAGTGTTAAGCTAGAACACAGTTAAACCACTCTAACAATGTACTTTCTTCAATATCTAATCACATACTTTGTGATGCTGCAAGTTCAGGTTTCTGTAAAAGTTTTAATATTAGCTTACTTTACCAATCGATCTCCTTCTAGGCTAAATATCCTGTTCTGCGGCGCATCGAGACCATGGATGCCGATAAATTGATCAAGATATCCATTTTGGAAACAAAAGTTTTAAAGAATAACTTGATTTATATTAATATGAAATCTACATTGCTTAGACCTTTCTCACCTGAAAAAGTAAGTTTATTGTCACTTGTCAGTATCTTGCCTTAATAGTTTTAAAATCGAATTTCAGATAAGAACATGTGTTTCACAAAAATTTGGGGATCAATACATCGCACACACGAATTACTATTTTTTTTATGAAATGAACAATACTTTCAATTTCTGTGAGGCAATGGCTGGCAACACCAACGTATGGGCAACTGACACATACATTGGTAGCTATATTTCTAACTATAACATGTTTTTTGTAAATTTTACAATATCTTTGTTAACCCTAATTTAGCTGCCGCCAAGTTGATCTTACCATCATTAATACACAACTGCCCTTATGAAGTGAGTAGCTGTTGTTCATCAATTTATTGTACAAAAGATTTTAAAATTATGTTCTGTAGGGAACCTTTGAAATCAAGAAACAAATTTTCAATCCTCGAATAATCTCTACTAACTATCCGTTAGGAAGCTACATGATATATGTCATGTTTATAACGAAGAATCAAGTTTTTTACTTCATAAAGATGTTTTATGACATTGTTGGGAGATAGATCATTTATATTTTCCACGTAAACATCAGCAGAGTTTTTAAAAGGTCAATTAATTTTGAACTTAATGATATAAGACAGAAATATATTGAGCAACCAAAAATTCGACAGCATATTTTTATAATTATCAAAGCATGATAAAGCTAAAAACATTCACTACACCAGTCATCATTCACCAAATATTGAATTTATTTGCACTCCTAAGTTGACAAGACAATATTAATTACTTTTTAAAGTTTCTCCATAAACTTCATTGAAAGAAACTCCCATAAATCCCATAAAACTGATTTGCATTAATTAGCACCAGATCTTCCAGCTCCAAAAATCGCTTGCCAAAAATTTCCAAGAAAGGATGCCGAAAAGTCCATTCAAATATTGCTAAAATTACAGAGACTCTTGTAAGGCAGGGATCGGAAGTGATTTCTACAAAATTCATGTTTATTGATGCTTGCCAATTTATTTTAGCTTTTGGAATGATATTTTGGAATTTGAAAAATTTTCATGAATTTACTAATAAGTTCGATTATAATAAACACCACCCCTGCAATTTTAGCAACAAAAAAGAAACCCATAGCAAATTAATTCCATTCAAATAACTTTTGTCAGCTTTTGGGCTAAAATATCATTTTCTGGAATTCTGGGCGAAAATTTTTGCACAAATTTACTGGCAAACGGAATTACAGCAGAATCTGGTCGGTTGTGCAAATGATGGCTCGAATTTTTCCAAGGAAAATCCTCTTTCTGCCTTTACAAAAATTACAGAAAAACTTCAGACTATTCTGTCTTTTCATTATTTTTCAGTTCACAGAAAATGAATTAAACACGTCGAGAACAATCATTTGGCCGATTGCCACAAAATCACAAATGCACACAATTTTTTTTTTGCCAACATTTCCAAATGATACGGAAATGTAAAAAAATTCCATAATTATTACTTGGAAATTGGAATACTTGCTTGCTTTACTTGGTAATGGCTGGTGATCATAAATTTACGCTTCGAGAATTTTTGAAATATTTTCCGATATTTGCTGGCATCAAATGATTTTTTTCAACGGAATATTTCTGCTTTCTGTTTTTTCCAAATTTTTGATTTTCATTCAGTGATGTGTAATTAATTATGGCTTTTCGTTTCAACATACTCTGTTACTGTAATTATAATTATTTTTGGTAATTATTTAAAAAAACACAAATTTTAACTTTCAATGCTTTTAAAAAATTCTTATGCAGTAACCAATCGTTAGAAACTCGATTATTGTGGAATCAGAGTAAAACAACAAAATTCTTTAATCCTAAAAAAAAAAATCTTTAAAAAGTATCTCAAGAAACTCCTCAAAAAGCAATAAAGATTCCGAAAAGCTGTCGAACATTCCTGCAGCAAAAACTTTTCAATTAAAAGAATTAAAATTCGAATTAAAAGAAATAAAACCGAAACCAACAAGAAGTCATCAAATAATGGCAAATGGCAAATGTTTTATGGTTTAATTAAAACGAGTCATACATAAAAGCATTTAAGACATGAGAAGGCTTGGAGCAACATTAATAACATTAAATTAATTAAAATAAAATTAATAATTATGATGGAAAAGTTTCTCATTTTACTACTTTCAGATTTCTCAGAAAACTTGCCATGAATTTTTGAAACTTCAACAATTCCCCAAAACATTCTTGAAATTCTAAAATTTTCCTGGAAATTTCATTCAAATTAATATTCTTCAAGGGTCTCAAAGTGCCTGAAAACTCTACCGAGCTGCTCTCTTCACATTCTGAATAATGGATGAATAGAAAAATCTCTAAAATCCTCCGCACTGCAAACACACTGAATTTTTAACGGCCTCCGAGTCAGCAGCTGCATTTAATTACCAATTAAAAGTCACACATCTTGTTGAGCTTGGCGCAGAGAAAAAAATGGAGCAAAACTGGAACTCAAGACGAACTTCCATAAATTCCATTTATCATTTTTATTAGGAGGAATTATGAGAAAAATTTAAAAACTTTAATTGTTTTTTTAAGGTAAATTTTTCAGAATTGGCTGGGTTTTTGTTTTGGCCAAGTGACCGGAGATCAAAATGTGCATCAATATTATGACAATAAATGGAAGAAGAGTTTTGCCCGATAACTGGAGCCACCACCAGCTGGAAAGAAGATCTAGTGGCTCCTAACAATCTTAGATCTTGAAGATCCCCTTCGAATACTCGCCCACCAATCCCACTCAACTAATTCCAGTAAAATTCTGTTTAATTTTGTTGAGAGAGCTCGAAAAGTTTCCCAAGTTGTCATTCGCAAGCCTATAAAAAAAACTTTTTTACTGTTTTAATGCCGCTGCCATCAGGCTCCAGGAGTTTTATGGAGGACTGAGTGGGTTTGCCCGGAATTTTTGCGATAATTCCACCGGAATGATTTTTTCATTTATGTGGCATTTTTGTGGGAGTACATTTTCATTTAATCGGATTAATTGATATTTTTGAAATTTTCACAGAATTTAGTGGAATTGAAGTTTTTTGTGCTTTATTGGGAGTATTGAATTTAAAAAGTAATTCTGCTGGGTTTTTGTTGGTTTACCATTAAAACATTACAAATTTACAATTTTTTTTTTAATTTTTGCAAATAACGAAATATGAGCAGTTGAAGGATCATTATTAATGGTTTGGGTGGGTTTTTAGTTAAATTGTTATTTTTGTGGTATTTTTTCATTCATATAATTTATTTTACCTGAACATATGATTACCATTGAAAAATTTTACTCGAAATCGTTGTAAAAACATTAAAAATCATAGATCTCCATGACTCCCATGAAACTTCCCCACCAATAAATTTTACCAAACATTTGTTTGGTCGAATTGCACAATTTGTTATTCCTTGTGCCAGTTTAAATTATCAAGTGTTTCCCAAGTGGCTTAAAGTCTAGAAAAATCCAATTAAAGCCAAATTGAGCCAATAACATCCCAACCGAACTAATTAAGAGTGCAGCGAAATGGTGAGAAATGAGAAAATCCTGTTTTTGTGGGGAGAAACCTTGAAAGAGCTCATAATGGCAAAAAGATTGCAGACACTTTCTAATTTGAAAAGTGTCAGAATGCATTTAAACATAAATCCTGAGAAGACCTAATTATAATTTCAACAGTTTCCTATTAGTTTCTCATATTCTTCTGAATTTCTGGAAAATGAGGATACTAAAAATTTTCCAAAACACCGGTTGAGTTAATAAAGTTCAAAACTACTTTTTTTCGCCCATAAAGCTGTCCGCAAATAAAATTCCATAAATTTCCCATAAATTCCAAATAAATCCAGTGAATAAACCATGAGAAGGAGAAAATAAACGGGAAAATAATAACCTATAAATTATTTATGGACCTTGATGGTACCTGTTGATGGTTCAACATAATAACCGCAAAAGTTTCCTCTGGCTCAGACTGTTATTTGCCAATATGGGCTAGTAATTTATGATGGGTTTGTTTACTGCTAGGTGGTTTAGTGGAAAATGTGACTCGTTCTTCAATTTTTAATAATATTTGCTCGATTGGGGACAAATTTCGTTGTGTTTGACTTGTTTTTTAATAAAACGGGAATAGTTTATTTGATTCAAAGACGTCTTAATTTATTTAATTCAGATTTTAAATTAAATTGAGCAATTAACACAGTTTTTTGGAAATCTCAAGTGTTCAGATTTGCAAATAATTTACTAGAATTTGAAAAAAAGAATAGTCGAAAAATAGGAAATTAAATTGCGATTTCCCTACCTTTAATAACTCACCCCTCAATAATCCTCGCAACCCCCGATAAAAACCACAACCGCTCAACACCCCCGCATTACTTTCAAATATTTGTTTTTATTACATATTTATTAAGTCGTCTCCCAGATTTTCTCACCCAAGACAATTGCCATGAAAATTTAATTCCGACTTAATCCAAAACGACTGACCTTTTTCGTGCTTCAATGCTTCATAGCTCCAACTGTTCGCCTCATTGCTTTACTGCTTGGGTTTCTGGAGTTCCTCGAATTGCCTGTCACATTCAATATTGATGGTGTTTTCATTGCTTGTCGGAGGGAAACAAGCTTTATCACAATATCAAATAGTATCGGATGTCTTGTAAATATTGAATCAATTGATTTTATTTGATTCAAAGCAATTCAGGCGAATCCTTATATCTTTATTTAATTTATTATTTTATTAAGGAGCATCCTGGATTTTTCCATTTATTGAGGATTCTTTTTTACCAGCTTTATAAGCTTTTAATGATATTTTATGGGTTTTATCAGCTTATTAATATATTTTTTTCTTTTTCAGCCACCGAAAAAGGGGAAGGGAAGTTGTAAGTATTTTAGAAGCGAATTTTCTGTTTCTTTCTTTTTTAAAAATCATTACTTTGCTGTTTCGAAAGATATTTTATTAGATTAAAACTGTTAGATCAAATGATATTTATGTTATAGGTTCAATACCTTTAAATAATTGTAAAGATTATTTCGATGATTTTTTTTTTTGTCATTTTTTGGTGATTAATAATTACAAAACTGAATTAAACTTTATTAACCCCATTACAGTAATCGATGGCGTAGACATGAGCTCAATGTCTCGCGAGCAGGTGGAAGCATTCGCAATAAAACTTCGAAATGAGATGGAGCGCGAACGTGAAGAACGAAATTTCTTCCAAATCGAGCGAGATAAGCTGCGAACTTTCTGGGATATCACTCGCAAGCAACTGGAAGAAGCTCAAGCTTTGATTCGCAACAAAGAAAGGGAAGTTGAGGTGGCTCAAGAGCTCGCTGATTTGGATACTAAGAATGTGATGCAACAGATGAAACACTTGCAGTATGAAAATCAGACAAAAATTGGAGAGATGCGAGCTGAAATGATGACGCAGTTGAAATTAGCTCAAGAAGATCACACTTTGCAGGAGAAGGAATTGCTTAGTGATAAGAGGGAGCTGAAAAGATTGCTTAGGGAGAAAGAAGAGTTCAATGAATTGCAAATTCAGCAGAAAAAGATGAAGCATAGCCAGTTCTTGAGGTTTATATTTTTAATTTACTTGTTTCTTACCTAATCTTGAAATTCTTACAGTGAGGAGCGGGAAAAATCCCAAGATGAAGCTAAAGAGATGGCAAGCCTTCATGAGCGTCGTTTGCAGTCTTACATCGACAGTTCTGACATCAGACACCGAATGGAGATGAGCGAAGTTGAAGAACGGAAGAACAACCAAATTCGTCAGTTGATCGATGCTCACGAGAAAGCTTTTGGTGAAATGAAGAGCTACTATAACGATATCACCATCAATAACTTGGCTTTAATCAGCAGCATCAAAGAGCAGATGGAAGAGATGAGAAAACAAACTGAAAGGAATGAAAAAGCGTTGGCTGAGAAAGACGCCACCACTCAAAACAGAAAACTTTTGGAACCCCAAAAGGATTCGCAAACTGAAATTATTGAGCTGAGGAAGAAGTTGGAGCACTATGTTAGAGATAAGGTGGCAACTCAAAAGCTACAGAAGAGATACAATCTTGTCCAGAAACAATTTGAAGATCTAACTTGGGAAACGGAAGCTTTGCAGATGCAATGCGATAAAGTCGTTGAAGAGAGGGATCAGTTGAAAGAGAAATTTGAGGAGGCTGTGCTTGAGGTTCAGCAGAAGTCTAGTAAGTTTATTTTTTAGAGGTTTAAACTTTCCAAAGAGCTTTCATGAAAATTAAATAATTTTAGGTCTCCGCTCAGCTCTTTTGGAAAGAAAGCTCAGCTATTTGGAAAAAGAAACAGAGCAGCGTGAAGCACTTTTGGGTGAAGTTCTCACAATGTCCAACATCGAGCCAAATGCCATGAGTATTCGCATAGAAAAGCTTCTAGCTCAAAAGAACGAGAAAATTCAAGACTTGCGTTATGAGCTGGCAAGAGTTTGCAAGAATAACGACGATATGCTGGAAACTTTCAAAGCTAAGATGCTGAAATTTGGAATCCCAATTGAGGAGTTGGGATTTTTACCCAGCACTGCACCAAGAAGCATTAAGTTGTCAGCTCCAACTAAGAGATAAAATATGATATGAGTATTTTTTGTGGTGTCTTAATATAAATAAAGAACGATTAAAAATCGAAAACTTATAAACTTCACATAAAATATTATTTCATTTAAAATAGGTTCAAAATGGATAAGGCCATTTTTTAATATTATGAAATTTTATTCTTAGTTTTTTACTTGGTTTGACTAAAAAATTGAGGGCATAATAAAAAACAAATGGTTTATAATATTATGTCGAAAAATTTTTGGTTTTGTGAGTCTCGATAATTTTTACTGCATGGATGAATGGATAAAAATGAAATTGACCCCTTTATAAAAACAAGAATTTTAAAAAAAAACTTGTTAGATTTTGCAAAAAATTTAAAATTCCAAGAAAAATCGTTCTCCTGCACTTTTGGAAGAAATGCAAAAAGTGAGTGAAAAGCCCTACAGAAATATTATTCTATCTGTTGTCCCCTTTAAGATTCACGAATTAAATTATACCATATTAAATATATTATCAATATTTCAAGTTTCTGATGAAAAAAAATATTTTTTAAAGTTGGCTTTTTTGGGAAATGTCAGCATTGATTCTTTGGATCTTTAACAGACACAATAAAAATCTATTCAAAGTTTTACGCATTACTATGGTTTTCGAGTTTTGTCAATAATTCTGAAGAAATTTTTTTTGGGGAAATTTTTAAAATGTTTTATATTAAATGCCTACCATTTTTAAAAAAAATATCCATCGGTAATTTGAGACAAATTTTTTTTGGTTAAAATATCTAAGCAGATGAATGGGATCATTTTTAAAATTGATATGCACTGTTTGGCTAAACAGGCACATTTTAAGATAAAGTTTGTCGTAAAAAATCTTAAGGATAAAGAACTAAAAATCCACAAAATAATTTTGTTAAGCGTTACAAAATTGCAGGTGGGCAAAGGGAAGTTTATAAAATAAATTTTTCGAAGTATTGATTCATGAACCTAGGTTCATGGATAATTTATTTTAGAAAAAAAAGTTTTTGACTAAAAATTCTTAAAAAAATAGGTTTCGCGGGTCGAATTTTTGGTTTTGGGTGTGATGTGGTGAGAAAAAAAAAAAATTAAATGCAAAATTAGATCTGATCTGATTAAGGCGGTTTGAACCTACAATTATCAGAAGGCAAATTGGGATGTCAATTTTAATAAAAATCAGTATTATAAGCTATCTCAGCATACATTAATTTAATTTCTCAGCTAAAGTAGCCATAGAAAATTTCAAACAAAAAACTTTTACCCCTCAAAAATGTCTTCCAACTTTGAGACCCACACTTTGATTGCTGGTATTGAAAAGATTGTGTTGCCTGTCCAAAAAAGTCGCCGTTTCATGGATGAACTCAAAACTTCGGCGGTTGGAACTGGAATCGTAAGCAGTTGGTGCTTCCTCGGGAGCTTGACTTTTGGACCAATTGGTTTGCTTTGTGGTACCGTTGCTGGCGGTGTTGGTACTTACTTTTTGACCAAGAGTATGTGATACAATTAGTAAATTAAATCAAGACGTAATTTTTGGAGTTTTCAGATGTTCAAAATAAGCGGCCACTGTACTTCTCTGAAGCTGGTGAAAAAAAGCAGCTGGAGATTTGCGCTGAGGTTATGAAAGTCTTCAAAGACGCCGGTAACAACGATTTTTCATTTCTTGCTACAGAGATGAAGATCGATAAAGACTTCAAGAAGAAAATTATTGAGATTGCCATTGCAAATTTGGAATAGGACGGGATTAGAAACCTTTTTCCTATAATTTGTGAAGTTTTCGGCGCGAAAATCCCAATCAAATTTTTGTCTTATTTTGATGGAAATTTAAATTCTTAAGTTGGTGATTGGGGTTATTGATAAATTGAGCTCTAAATTTAACGTAAAGAACAGGAGGATGCCCAAATTTCTAGACATAAACAGTAATTTGGTTAATTTTTTATATTTTTTTAATATTCTTTGTTAAAACTGAATAATAATCATAATCGATACATAATGGAATAAATAAGCACTTTTATTTTGCTCTACGTATAATATCGGGATTAAATAGACAATTCTCTAAATAAATTTACCATTCCCTTCCTGCCTTCTCATCCACAAATCCTCTATCCATATGTTCAATCATCAGATTTCCACAATAAATACACTCTGCACTCATAATTCCTTCAATTTCTGCCTTCAAGCTATCTCTATTTATAACAACTTGTGGTCCAATTACTGTATTTGCACTTGCCGCCAACTCAATCTGTGTGTTCAAATTGGAAAGTCTTTGCTTCGTCTTCAACAGCATTTCTCCATCTTGTGGATTTAAAAGCTGAACAAGTTGCTTTTCTAAACATTCACTATGGAACTTGTGACTGCAGGGAAATAGATAGAATGGCTTCAGCAAGAGGAATATTCCACAAATGCAACATTTTTCTTGTGCCCCAATTGTGACAGAACGGTTTCGGAAAGTTTGTAGGGAATCACGAACATTCTGAGCAGCTTTTGCAGAATCATCCATATCTTTGCGCTGCTCTTTGATTTTTTGATTGTATTCCTGCAATTTTAAAATAATTTTAATTAAAAATCAATTTCAGAATTTCAAAATTCAATAAAAATATTTTACCTTCAACGAATCACAAATTGCTTCTTTAAAGTGATCAATTTTTTGGAAATCGGAGAAAAATGGCAACAGATCCTCAATCCTCAGCAAATCACAGATTTTAAGGAGCTCTAGGGCCTCTTTTACGTCTTCTTTGCCTTTGATTTCATGCTCGGCTGCAAATTTACAACAACAACAAAAAAAATATTAATTATAACTAACTAACAAAAAAAAATAGATGGAAGAATAATAAGAGATGAGATTGAAAGTAATGTAATCCTGGGAATCGAACTCAGGTTGATTTTGTCATTGTTTCACATATTGTAAATGGAAATACTACTCTCATCAATGCAAATTATAAAACCAAATAATAAATTCTTACCAATAGTGAGCCACAACTTCCTCCTCAAATCCTTATCACTCGGTTGTGAAGCAGTTTGCTGAGCTAACTTGACATTAAAAGTCAAGGCCAATTCCACCGCTTGTTGCCAAAGCTCCAACAAGCACTGCAAGAACACACAAGCTTCCTGTATTTTATGCTCCTTGCACAATCTCAAAGCATAATTAACATCATAATTAATCATGGTTGGCTCCTTCCCTTGAGCTTCAAAGAATGACATTAAATTGTCGTTAGATCCATGTTTTGCATAAAGTTGGATTAAATAGTTGTGAATCGATTCATCTTGACATCCTAAAGAGTGAATAGTGAATTCCAAGTATTTCACGACTTCCTGACGATGAACATCAGTGTCTAAACAAAGGAGGGTTGGGAGGAGTTTAATCGCCTCCAAAGATCTATTTTGAGTTTTCAGGAGTTCAATTGTTTGCTTGGGAATTTCCTCCATCAGAATCGGACAATATTTGTAGTAGAGATCTTTGTTCTTCTGACTTTTTAGGGCCTGCAATGAAATAAATATTTTTTGGAAGGTGATTAATTTTCAAAAAATCAAAGAAAGTGATTAATCCAAAACTGTAGCAAAATAATTCAAAATTTTACCTGTAAAGCCTCCTTAAAGTTATTCTGCACAATATGTTGATTGATCACAGCATCAAAATCTTGATGCAACGTTGTAAGTGCAGTCAAATTATGAACATCTCCATGAGAAGCGATTAAATCAAAGATCACTTTTCTATTTTCTTTGGTGCAATCTTTAACCAGCGGTTGCTTCAAAAACTCTTCAAACTCTCTCTGAGTTGCAATTGTATCAGCATCCGTCCTCTTCATCTCCGACAAATAAAGTTCTACAAGCCAAACCACCAACATCGTCACTTGTGTTTTATCCATCACGTCGTTCAGCTCACTAAGACGATTTTTCAAGTAGATAATCAAAGAAACATTTTGTCCAATTTTTAGAAACTTTAGAGCAATTTCTTCGAAGCTTTTCTTGGTTTGTGAGTAAATTTTGGCGCTTTCAATGAATCTTTTATTATCATATAAATCGTCAGCGATGCGAGAGAGAACAATATCGAAGTGTGCTGGATTGTCTTGACTGTACTTCTTGGCCAGCTCAAACTCGTTGTTTTCGAGATACATTTTCCAAACATTGCGCTGCTCGTTTTTGATCTGGAATAAAATTGAAAAGAACAATTAAATTCAATTGTTATCAAATTTGAATTTTTTGTAATCGACCAAAAAAAGATAAAGCAAAAGCGCTTCTTTGTAACAATTCGACATGCATTTATAAGATTTGAACTCGAACTTCAATATACTTTCTACTGAACTAACCTTGTATCGAAAAATGCTTTTACCACTGTAACAGTAAACATTTCCTTGAACAGGATCTTTAATCAAAGCCAACAACTTTCCATACTGATCCATGAACTGCTCTTGATAGATAATCTCATGATTAATCAACGAAATTGCAGTAACATGATCGGAGTACTGCAGCATTAAATGATGATTCGTGAGGACAAACGTCATAGGAGCATCGCTGTGGTGCTTGGAAATATAACTCGCTGAATGGTAATTGGGTTGCTGTTCTGGATAAGCAATTGTCTTCCTGGTTGTAATGAAGTTGGGACTATCAGCAATTTGGTTGATGTCTCCATAGAAAATTCCGTTCTCAGTCAACCAGCCAAAAGATTTCGGGAAACGCTTCTCGTAGATAAATTCAAGCTTTGAGTACTTTAAGTTGCTGGAGACTTTTTCGAAATCTTTGGCTTCTTCGGGGATGTTCAAGTATGAATTGAAGATAGACTGAAAAAGAAAAAATATAAATTTTCATGAAAAAAAAAAATCAAATCTGAAGTTAGTCTTTCAAAAATAGGATCAAGGATTTTTCAGGATTTATTCAAAGCTAGAGAAGTCATGAAAATTATAATCTTGATTATAAAATTGACTAGTATTCCCTTATTGAACTCACTTGTAATGACGAAGAACGTTCATCCATTTTCAAAGTCTCATGAAATTTGTACAAACGATCCAAAGTAGTCACCAAAACAATATAATTGTTGGTGTTAGGAGCACGATAATACTGAATGCCAGTTATTGGACCATTTTCTCCTCTTCCGATGTCAAAGACCTACAAGATTATCATAATTTGGTAAAAAATAGTAATTATATAAATTCGAAGCAAATAAGGCACTATTCAAAAATCTGAAACTTGAAAACAAAAATAATAGGACAATAGCGGATGGAGTCAGGTAAAACAATGATTTATGTAACTAAAATGTTCAATTGCACTATAAAATTATTTAAAATTGATTACCAGACCGTCGACCTCTTTATTACTACCATACAAAGGAATGTAGTTGGGAAGCTACCAATCAGATTGAAGGGTTGAAATAATTGTAAGATAACAATATATATTTTTATTCCATTGACGAGTGACTCACCTGCTTCCAATTTTTTTGTTCTAATTTATCCCCATCTTGACTGATGTCAGCTTCAAAGATCAACCCTTTGTTGGTTCCCAGAAGAATGTTTCCTGTGCTTTGCTCGGAAGTGTTATCAAAATCAAATGCTACTGCAGTCACTTCATGATCCTTGCACTAAAATTAGTGATGTTTCATCGATTAGAAAATATTCAAGAAATTATATCATGTATCTTACTTTGGTCATGAATTTAGGTTTTATACTATGTTTGTTCAAATACAGCAGTTCTGCTGTGTAACCACTTGACTTTGGAGATAGTGCTATCAGTAGATGAGCTCCAAGAGGATCCAGAAATATTCCAGAGACTCGGTAGCCGGGCTGAACAAATTTTTCAATCATAACTTCACTTTGCTTATCTGGCTGCTTCAAATTCAATCTGAATATCATGTAGTTGTTCATGAGTATAACCAGCCAGTCATTAGCCACTGCTAGATGTGAGATTGGAGCAGGGAGCTACTCAGGATAATATTTACGAATTATTTAAACTTTATATTTATCACTCAGATTTAACTTACATTTAAATTCATCTTTTGCTTGGTAAAGGTGTTTTGTTCTTCCTTAATCCGTACAGAAACATATCCAGTCGATGGAATAGAGGCAGATCTGTCCGTTTTGGCTTCATTTCGGACTATAGTATTATTAAATTGGTCAAATAAAGACATTTTTAAATGTTAGGTTTCAAATATTTTTGGGTGTATTTTTGTTTTGATAAATATTACAGCGAATTCATCTCACAACATTTCTTAACCGATTTTTTCGCATGACTATTTCAAATTCTAGCGCAAAATAATAAAAAATTGTTAATTTACGAAATTTATCATTTTCTTTATTTAAAAAATTTTATCAGTAATTGGCATTTGTAACTCTTTGGTAATTGTTTTCAAGGCGATGGCTTGGAAGTCTTCATTAGAGATGAGTATTGATAGCAAATCTGCAATATCCTGGCCTCCAAAATCAGAAAATGCATTTTCCAAATGCATCACAATTTTATCCCAATCTTCTCGTGATACATCGTTCAACAGAACAGTTGAGAGTGGCTTAAATTTTCCTAGAAATATTGATGTGTGTTTAAATAATTGAACTATGAATCAATCTATGAACTTTATACCTTTATGAATGAAATATGCAGCCGTTCCCCCAACAGTTGCTCCAATTACAAATCCTACTGGTCCAAACAAAATTCCTCCAAGGAATGTTGTGCCTCCAGCTATTGCAGCACCATTCATCGAACTTTTAACAGTTACATTAATTCCTCGCTGGTCTGCAATAACAGCAAGAGCCTTTTTTAATTCTTCTCGATCCACAGGCATTTCTATTCAAAGCAAAGCTCATAGACAGACTAATTGATTTTCATAGTAATTGAAGTGAATTATATGTTTTGTTACGGCTCACTTGTTGATTCTCTCTTCAAGCTCTCGATCTTTTCGCGACTTTCCGCTTATATTGAGAGTTCCAACAGATCAACAGATGTTCGAGAATATTTGTTGTTAACAGACAATCTGAAATCTATCTTGTTTGGTGGAATTTTGATTATAAGTTCTATTTTTGAAAACATTTTATGCTATAATTTTTGCAAAAAATATTTTTGCATTTTAAATGCTCATTATCATCGGATATGTGGTATACTATAGATATTTTTGCTACCGCAAATACTTTGAACCTGATAAAGTTTTTCCCGCAAAAAAATTGTGTTAACTATTTAAACTCGAAGTAAACATTGATTGTATTTAAAAATATTTAAAAGGCTCGATATGATAAAAATTTAGAAGAAATTTATTTAATCATCGACGTTGCAAATTTACTCAACAATTGGCATCTTCAATTCTTTGGTAATTGACCTCAGAACGATGTTTTGAATGTTTACATCGTTTAGATTTTGATCGTCAAAATTTACGATGGTATTTTTGAGGTGTCGAATGATTTTATCCCAATCTTCCTGAGGTAGTTCCTTCAAAACAGTTGAGAGTGGCTTGAATTTTCCTAAATAATTTTGGATGGTGTTGATCAATTGACCTTTGAACTTGTTACTTGGTATTGATACCTCTATGAAGGTAATATGCAGCTGTTCCTCCAATAGTTGCTCCAATCACAAATCCTACTGGTCCAAACAAAATTCCTCCAAGGAATGTTGTCCCGCCTGCTAATAAGGCTCCATTCATCGAACTTCACGGTAAGACAGCCTGACGTATTGGGGGGTGCCACTATACAGAAATACTAGCTGAAATCTCACTGATCATAACTGTATACTCAGAATATCTCTATCGGCTAAAGTTAGTCTTATAACTCAATTTTTGTTTCATGCACACTTTATTACCTGAAAATATTTATAATAAAACGAGAATACTGATATTGGTTAAAATTTCTCTTCCAATAAATCAAATATTTTGTACCTTATGATGTCCAGTAGTTTCAAGTTGATTGAAGTTCAATTGGTCAAGATATATCAAATTTTGTAGAGTCACATCCCGAAATTTTCAAAAAAAATGCAACTTTGAATAAATAAATCTCTAGAAAGTTTCACTGCGCAATGCTAATTGTTTACTCAAAACTGATTGCAATTTATTTCTGAACATGGTTTGTGGAGAAATTACCTATGAATGTCCTTCAGCACTCGCTAATGATAAGATTTCCAAAAAAACTCCCAAGTACCCACCATTTTGACAAAGCAATTTCGCCTGCTTTGAGCTACTTTTTTTGAGCTACTCTACTTTGAGCTACTTTTTTTTTGTTTGTAAAAAAAATGTTATTTGTGCTGAATCATCAGCAGGATCCTTGTGTGATCATTGGAATCACCTGGGGATCACCTTGGAATATTTATTTAGAAGAAAATCGACGAATAGCTTTTGACTGTGACTTTTATTTCCCGCTGCTCTGCTATCAGCGCAAGAGTTTTTATTAATTTTTCTTGAATCATTTCTTGAAAACGAACAGCTCGAGCAGACTCCAAAAATAGACTATTTGAGCTTTTCATTTTAAATAATTTTTTGAGAACATTGCAAAAGAAATTTGAGATTTTTTCAGTGCAAATTTATTCGGTCTACTGATCTTGACGAGATTCGCTCTTTTAAAACATTCGGCTCATTTGAGATGTTTATTGAAAATAATTATTTTCTTTATCATAAATGTGTTGTATTTTTTTGCTTCAAAGTAATTTTCGCGCAAAATATTTTGTTTGGAAAATAGTTGAAGAATTTTGAATGAGATTAAGATAACATAAGAAATTTTTTGACAGAATTAAGTGAAGTTGAAAAAATTATATTGATTAAATTATATAAAAATGGTGAATTAAGATTTTCTAAACAATGTGATATTTAGTTAGTTAGTTAATTTGAATTTTATTAAGTTTTTCAGCAACTAGGCTATTAAAACTTGCACAATAACATAATCAATAATAATTAAAAGAAACTTCTGATGGCTGGCACCATCTTCTGCCTCTTCATTCAGTTGTGGTTTGGTAGCTTTATTCCTTGCTTTATTCCTTGTGATATTTATTTCGCCTTTAAATTGACAATACATTTTTTATTTTAATTGTACAATTTATCTTTCAAATGTTAACACTGGATTTTATGATATAAAAGTTAAGAATCATTTAAGACACTCATTTACAATCATTTACAAATTTCTCAGCACAACCTTTAGAAAAATCATTTAATGTAAATTTAAATTGTTCAAATAGGATAGATTGATGCTGATTCTCAAGTTTACCAATTTGTTACATTTTTTAAGTTGATGCAAATAATAAATTTAATTAATGTCTTTTTTAAAGGCTCGGCTGTTTTATTCCATCAATATTAAAATCAAAGAGTGAATTAAAATCAACAATTTGAAATTTAATTTGAATAACAGCCTTCAATTTTAAAATTAGCAAAGCAGTAAAATACGAGATTAATCTACGATTTGCATTCTCATCTCGCTACTAACAAAATCGACCACTTTTGCTAAAACAATGGACTGAAAACTGGCGCTCGAGAGAAGAATTGGGAGGAGGAGGGCCACATCGCCAGCGTTGAAATCTCTAAACGCAGCTATAACATGCTCACAGATCTTTTCTTTTTGGTGATGACTTAATTCATCTTGGAGAACTGAAGAAAGTGGACGGAAAGTACCTGAAAAGAAGATGATTAGTGTCTTTGAGTATTTTGGATCTTTGATAAGTACCTAGACTCATTTTATAAGCTGAGAACCCTCCAACTGTCCCTCCTATTAGTAAACCAATTGGTCCCATTAGAATTGCTGAACCTAATGTAAATGCTCCCACAATTAATGTTCCTTTCATTGATTTTTTTACGTTCATTCGAACTTCATTATTATCAGCAACCACAGAAATTGCATCGATCAATTCTTTTGTATTCACCGTCATATTGATTCCTGGAAATCGATAAATTAATGTTAACTAACAAAATACCTCAGTTGAAACACTAATTGCTTCTCAATCAGCATCAAATACAAAGGTCAATGTTCAAATTTATCATCTAGTTTTTTTAAAACCTGAGTAATTTCTTTGTTTTGATTTGTTGTTTTTATTCACCTGTTTGATATCCTTAATATTCTTCTAAAATCTCTATTGATTCTGGACTCAAATCTACGTGGTAATTATCATACACAAATTTAAGTCTTTTGGATTTGTAAATTATCTCTACATTATTTAATTGAGATAAGAATTGAAAATTCTTGCAACAATTGCGAAATATATTTATGAGGCTGCGAGTTCGCTTTGCGATTTTCAAAGGGGCTGCGATTTAGTCGTGATGGTTTGTTATTGTTTTGAAAAATAAATAAAATATAAATATTCAAAAAAGTTAAAAAGAGAAATTTTTAGTTTAAAAGCATTAATATATAATTTCTAATAGTTTGAAAATAATTGAAATACTAGTGTAAAGCTTTCTTGATAATTGGTAAGTGTTGTTATTTCTGAATATGAAATAAATCCGAAATTATGTCACTTCTTTGAAAATTATTTACTTATTTGCGTTATAAGGGCCTGTTTCTACATATTTCCACATCTTTAAACCTTAACAACGTATTGCAACCATAATCTAACCATTTTTTGTTTATTTTAGGTTTGGTGCAACATCCATTCAAAATGTTGAAATTAGAGAAATATAAACACATCTTAAATAAGCGAGTCTTCAATCTTGCTCTCAAAAGTATCTCGTTACCACCTACCACTAAAAACTACAGCACAGAAAATGGAGTCACCAGCTTACTACAGTTTAACACTTTGCCCAATGTTCTTACTAAAAAGCAGGCCATCCAAATCTCCGCTGAATATTCCGCAATTTTAAAATTATTCAGCAAATCCTTCAATGTCCCACAATTTCTACTAGCAAAATCACTACAAAATGCAGTATTTTGCAAAGATTCATCTAAACCACCTGCAAATGATCCACAAAAACCTCCAAATTATCGCTCAGATGGCAAACAGGATTCTGACGAAGATCCAGACAAGAAAAAAAAGGAAGATGAAGAAAAGATTACATCAGTTTTAACAAAAACCGTCTTGTGGATGCTAACAATTTACATGTTTGTAGCTTTGCTGACGATGGTCTTGCCCCAGAAAAACAAACCAGAAACTACCACTCGGTATGTCAGCTGGAATGAGTTTGTTCATCACATGTTAGCCGCTGGAGAAGTGAAAGAATTGATAGCTCATCCGGATATGGAAATGATTACTATTATTTTATATGATGGTGCTATCGTTAAGGGTAGAAGGGTGAGTAACTTTTTAATATTTCTTTGGCAATTTATTCTTATATTTAAAAATTTTAGGTCTCCACAAATGTTTACCACATGGCTATAGGAGATATTTCAAAGTTTGAAGAAAAACTGAGAGATGTGGAAAAGAGATTGGGAGTTACTGAAAATGTGTCAATTTCTTTTGAACGAGGCACTGATTTGGCAGGTCGATTACTTTTCTCTTTAATTGCTACTGGCGTTATTATTGCAATTTTGAGCAAGATGAAGGGATTCAAAGGTCCCATAAACATGGACAGTTTTGTGAGTATTTATTTGGTAAATTGTTGATCTTTATTGAAGTTTATTTTTATTTTAGAGTCAAATGGGACGAGCCAAGTTCACTTTAGTTGATCCAATTGAAGGTGGTAGAGGAGTTTTCTTTAAAGATGTTGCTGGATTACAAGTAAATTTTATTTCCTTCTGAAATTTCTTTAAATTAACTTTTTTTTAATAATTTTAGGAAGCAAAACAAGAAGTCATTGAGTTCGTGGATTACTTAAAGTCTCCTGAACGTTATCAAAAACTCGGCGCAAAGGTTCCAAGAGGTGCTTTACTGCTTGGTCCACCAGGTTGCGGCAAAACACTATTGGCAAAAGCAGTTGCAACTGAAGCTCAAGTCCCCTTTCTTAGTATGAATGGGTCTGAGTTTATTGAAATGATTGGTGGTTTGGGAGCGGCAAGAGTCAGAGATTTATTCAAGGAAGCTAAAAAACGAGCTCCTTGTATAATTTATATTGATGAGATTGACGCCATTGGAAGGCAGAGAGAAGGAACTGGAGGAATGGGAGGAAGTTCAGGAGAATCTGAACAAACGTTGAACCAATTATTAGTTGAAATGGATGGCATGGCTTCTAAAGAAGGAGTTCTCATGCTGGCTAGTACTAATAGGGCCGATGTGTTGGACAAAGCGCTTTTGCGGCCGGGAAGATTTGACAGGTGAGATAACTTTAGCCGACCCACAAAATTTTGTTTCTTTAATTTTAAAATCTTTTAGACACATCTTAATCGATCTACCGAACCAATTTGAACGTAGAGAAATTTTCGAGCGACATCTTTCTGGAATTGCCCTCGAAGAAAATTCAAAGAAATACACCTCACGTTTAGCAACTTTAACTCCTGGATTCTCTGGAGCTGATATCGCAAATGTTTGTAATGAAGCTGCTTTACACGCAGCCAGATTGAGTCAAAAGAAAGTAACCACTAAGAACTTGGAGTATGCTGTAGAACGTCTAGTAGGAGGAACTGAGAAAAGATCGCATGCTTTGACTCCTTTGGAGAGAAGAACAGTTGCTTTTCATGAGTCTGGTCACGCTTTAGTTGGGTGGCTCCTTCCTAACTCTGATGTTCTGCTGAAGGTCACAATAGTTCCGAGAACGAGTCTTGCGTTAGGATTCGCTCAATATACACCGAAAGAGCAGAAGCTTTATAATAAAGAGCAGCTGTTTGATAAAATGTGCATGGCATTGGGCGGTAGAGCAGCTGAAAATATTACTTTTAGTAGAATCACGACTGGAGCTCAAAATGATCTGGAAAAGGTTACAAAAATTGCCTATGCTCAGGTAATTTATTTCTTATGTATTTAGTTAAACAACTTGGCTGAGATTACGTTTCGTTAGCACTCATCGTAGAATATAATTTTGTGTTCAATTCTAAGTTTTTCGTTTACCGTTTCCAAATCGTGACTTTTTTGTACAATTTTTTAATCGGATTTTCTCTTATAAAACAATAAATTAATTCCAGATCCGTCAATTCGGCATGAACGAGCGTATTGGCCTCATCTCCTTCCCTGAAGAAGCTGAATCAGGCTCAGGCAGTGAAAAACCGTACTCAAATCGTCTCTCCCAAATGATCGACGAAGAAGCTCGCAAACTAGCAAACAGCGCTTATGATCAAGCTGAGAAGATTCTGAAAGACAATCAAGGAAAGCTTCAAATACTGGCTGAAGCTTTGCTGGCTAGAGAAACTTTAAATTATGATGATGTAGTGGAATTAATTGGACTGCCGGCTTATGATGATGCTAAGAGAAAAATAGAACCTGTTGAGTTTGAACATGCAATTGATTCCTTGGCGCATAAAGAGGAAAAGTAGAATAATTTTTAGAAGTTTTAGGGGTGATGGTTTTTTATTCAATTAATCGCTTAATTCATTTTCTCAAAGTCATTTTTGAAATTAAAAAAAAAAATCTATTTTTAAAAGAAAACTCTTTTTAGAAACAAATGATGAAAAATAAATTATTTTAAATAATTGATGATAAATGAAAATGTTTATCGATTAATTAAATATACAATCATCGCCCTCCCAAAAAAACTATCGCTTGGTTTTTCTTGTAAAAATCTTTATTAGAAATAAATACAACTAAAAACAGAATATTTTTGTTTAATAAATAACTAATTCTTTAAAAGGGGGGAAGGTATTCAGAATTGGGCAGTTCATTCCTGGACACAGTGTTTGCATTGCTGGCTGGCAGGTATTTGTTGCTTGGTGGCAGGTATTTGTTGTTAAGATCGCCTGTTCCGAAGCGATTTCCGAGCTTAGGACCGTTGTCTTTGTTGAGGCTCGCGAACGGATTTACTGGTTTGGGTTTTACCGTCGTCTTATTGAAATCGAATTTAGGGAACTTGAAGGGCTCTAATGGTTTGTAGGTCTTCTCGCCAGTCACCGGATCTGGAATGTCAATCTCAAGTTCCGTGATGGGATGATATCCTCGCTCATCAGCTGTGTAACGTACTCGGTAACGTCTGTTGTCGGCTCCTGTATAAGAGTATGAACCTTGCACGACGAATGTCTTGCCATCAGCCTTCAATTTGCCAACTTGCTCGATTTCAATACCATTGTTAGTTTGAGTTCTAAAATAGAAAATAAAATGGAGAAACCGTTAAAATTATTTTCAATTTTAACTTCTCATCTTAAATACTCACGCATATTTGAAATCTGAGCCCGTCCGGCTGCTCTGGGTTATCATGGCTTTAGCTTTCATGACATCTCCCTTGAAAATAGTGGCTTCTTTGCCATCCTCAGCGTCCTGTGAGAATGTGAAGTCTGTGTCCTTAAAAAGATCAGCATTTACATTTGGCTTGGACTTGATCTTAATCTTAACGGCTGACGTGAGCACGACCAACAGGGCAGCTATGCTGGCAATCAACATCTGTAAAATGAAAAAAATTGCAAAAATTAGCACACATGCGAACAATTTCGAAACGGATCTCAGCTTAATGGCTGTTGGTTAGCTTAAAATAATTATTTGATCAAGGAATAAGAAAGATCCATAAAATCTAAAAAAACTTTTATTGTCCGACTAATTTGTTTGCTTAGAAGTCTCGCGGAATTCTTTAATTGCGCGCAAAATTTACGGAACCAGTTTGGATTCGATAAGAACACAGTGGAGCAAATTCACCTGACTTTGAGTTCACAGAGAACATCTTAGTATATCACTTGATTTTCTAGTGTTTTTATGGTTTTAAGTCTTTATGGCATATGGTCGTTTTTTGTGTCTTGCAACGAATAACAGAAAAACAGAATAAGACCATAAAATTGCCTTATATGCCTTATCAATACAAGCGCGGTCCATTAAAAATTGTAATCCAGCTGAAAATAAATGCCAGGAACATTGAGAACAGCCAAGTTTGTTTTTTCAATAGTTCTGTGGATTTCTTTTCAATTTCTTGGAGTTTTTTGGTGGCGATTTTTAGTTTCTCGATTTTTTTTGCAGAAAATATTGAAAATATGAGAATTAAAAAAGAATCTATGCAAATTTATTGCGATAATTTGAATGTAAATATTTGCTTGAGAACGTTCTGATGGTTGTCGAGTTTCTTGGAAGTGGCGTGGTGGTGGTCATAAGTGTTTATTTTTTGGAGGATGGTTAATTTTGTTGACCATATGAATGAACCTTAGAAATTGTTTGAGTGGTTGATGAAAGTACTTCAGAATTTAGTTTTAAAATAATTATTAAATTTTTTGTGATAATAAATTTGTGAAAAATTAAAAAAAAAAAGAAATTAAACTAAAAGTGTATATATCTCAAAATTAATCCATTTCAATAATAAACCCTAAACACAACAAAAAAGCTGTTCAAAAACAAACTATATCCACAAAAAAAAATGTCTTAATTTATACATCTTTTCTAGTTTTACTTTCAACCAGCAAACAAGCGAAACCACACGTGCCAGACCTATCGGCAAACAAATACACAAAAAAGTCTCGAAACTTAAATAACTTAAATCAGAATGGTTAAAAGCCCATCACAAGTCAAATAAACACCCTCAAAATCTATTTGAAGTTCTATTTATGCTGCTGTTGACTCAACCAATATTTTTAAAAGTTTAACATATTTCTGCTTATTATTATGGGTAATATGTGAGATTTATTAATACTTTCAGAGAACATGAGTAACCGCAACAATCTAAACGATGTATTGAACAAGATGCTTGACCTCGAGCTTTGTGACGTAAACTTTGAGTGTCCCAAAAGTTTAAACCCCACTAAAACTCACCACAATTGTAGAATCCACAACAAATTAACAAAAGAACCAAAGAAACGCGAAAGAAGCGCAATTTCCGAGTGTTTTACAATATTTTATATTCGGCAGATTCGTTGTTGCTCCAAGACGACTTATTAATTAAGTTCATTAAAGAGCTTAAAGACGCGTACGCGTCGTTCTGTCTCATACAGACACGGTGTATTCGGCGTTTTATTGTCTTTGGCCAACACAAAGCAATTCTAAATGATGCCACAAACTCGCCTCTAATTTATTGGACAATTCAGTGCTTCAGTGTTCTTCAATTCTTCAATACTCTTCATAGTTCTTTACAGTTCTTTATAGATCTTAAGAATAATATGCTAATTTTTTCCAACTCGCTGTCCATTTTTGCCCGAGAGTCTCGCGCTTTTTTGCTGCAAAAAACTGCTTGTTTGTCTTTTGATACTAAAAGACGTTTAAAAGATGTTAAAGACGCTAAAGAGGTAATTGTTCGTGAATTTCATTCACAGCTGCTTGGCAACAAAAGTTTATTGTAACAAGCAGGGCTGCAATTACATGAGTAGACCATTTTTAATCAGAATGACTTTTAAGAAAATAGTAATGGTTATTCCTTGGTTTCAATAATCTTTGAGGTGTAAAACGTTTTCAACTAAAATTCCCATACATTTTACAGTTTGGTTGCTAAGTTTGTGACACTAGAAGATTTATTTGCGTTTGATTGAATTTAATTGCTTAACGAATTTGTTTTAGATTATTTAATTATTTAATTTGCTAATTAAGTTCAGACCTTTAGTTGAAACTTAAATTTTAATTGATTTGGAATTATAATAATTTAATTTATTTTAAAGGCTAATAAACATAATATTCGATTAGAATAGTCTGTCCAGGTGGATTCTCAAGTTTCTGCTCAGTTTTCCGTATTTATTAGTTTTTCGGATAAAAAACGAGATTTTCTGGATCTGTTTAACAAATTGGCCTTCAAATTAAAAAATCTTCAAACTTTGAATTAGTCCAGAATTTCAGCTGGAGAAACAATATAAATTATGAGAGTTTTTCAGCAACGAAAATTAACCAGAAGAGCAAATATGATTAATCTAATTAGAGATGTTAATCAACTGTTTTGTCATTTATAGTTAAGAATCCGGACTTAAACGGGAAATTATGCAATTGTAGAAGTGACTCTATTGATCTTTTGGTTTTTGGTTAGCTATTTCAACATTAGTTGTTCAAGTGTAGTAGTCTTATTGACTAGTTTATAATCATTAATAGATTTGCATGGGTTCAACTCTCTCATCTGTTTAAGTCTCAGAATGATTGCGTCTCCTTTTTTTTACCACTTTTAAAAAGCTTCTTTTTTAATTTACCTAAATATATCATGGAACACATTCCCACGCAACTTATCAAGCGTTAATTGATCAAACACTATTCGCAGCCGAACAATGCCTCCCTATTTAGTGTCAAAGCGATCAATGATGCAATTAATGAGCTATCAGCTAGTTAAATATTTATTAATTAATTAATTTATAAAAGCTTCGATTATGCAAACACGACTAAAATAAATTCAACAAATCCAACAAATTTTACTTAAAACACACGAATTGTGGAGAAAAAACTTAAAAGTTTCAAGAAAAAAAGATTTTTTGTCTATTGTACGGAATCTAAAAGATTCCTTGTTTACTTGACCTCGCTACTTAGCTCAGATGACGTGAATATTCTACTACATGTTAAATGACCGAAGCAAATGCAATGTTCTGTAGAATTTTGAGGTTTTTAGAAAAATACTTTCGATATAATTTTTGATTTAATTTTATTCAAAAACGTGTTTAAAATTCAATTCCAGTTCTCAACTTTTCGAGCTATCACAAGAAAAGTCTTGCTGGCTGGCATTTCCACGTTTTATCGCCGAAAATCTTCCACATCCAATAAAACTAATTAAAACGAATGGCTCGCGATAAATCATTCAAATGTGTCCATAATCAACGTTTATTGCTTTATTAATGCTTTTGTTACAAATTAATCCGCCAGCCAAGTTGGAGTGACTTGAAGCACATAAAGAGTTTAGTGTCTTTTTTATATATTTTTACCAACATTTAATTTGGCTTGAGACTTTTAGTATTTTTAACTTTTTAAGTATTTTAAATGTTTTTAAATGTGTTTAAATGTTTTAATCCTCCATTAAGCTATTATGGAAGGACCATTATGTGACCATTATGTGAAGCTTAGAGGAACACTGATAGTAGTTTTAGCAGAGCTTTTGAACAAATAAAAAATGACGCTTAAAAAACTAATCTATGGAATGATTTATGGAGCGGGAAAGATGATTAATCAGGAGCTTACATGAGAATTTATTGACCCGACGAAGTTTGGGTTGTCTACCGTGTTGCTATTGTTATTTAATAGCTGTTATTTTTGTCTTAAGTTCAATGTTCATCGAGATATAAATACTAAATAGTTTTCTTGCAAAGCTCACATTTGTTTGTTTTTTCAGGACTTATCTTCAGATAAGTTGAATATGGCAAAATGTTTAAAGAATTCATTTAAGGACATTCATTGTTAAACATATGTTTAAGTGAAAAATAGGTCAAGACACAATCCAGGTAATAAAATTTTAAGTATATTATCCGTTTAAGCGAAATATATGATGATTCATTACCAAAACTAATTTAAAATTATGCAAACAATAATTTTTTATCAAAATCAAACAAATAGTGGGATGTTTACGATTTCAAGTCTAAAATCATCTTCAAGGGACCTTTTTTGCCAAAAACTTGTTTTCTCGTTTTTTATGCAAACTAATAAACTACCATAAATATCAATTTAAAGTAAACATTTTTATGAATCATTTGTTAGTCCAAGTTTTTTCCCATAACTGAGTAGTTTAAACTCTTACAACTCTCAATGTTCAGTAAGCTGTTAAAGTGCCTTTGTGGTTCGTTGGTATAGTACCGCTTTTTTATCACTTCGCATATTAATGGGGAAAAAGTCTTGAATTAGAAGAAATACCACTGAAACTACAGAAAAACGGCAAAATCAGTCAATATGCCAAAATGCTCATGAAACCACAGGAAATTCCAGTTTGCCACCGTCATATAATAGCACATAGGCAGCTAGAAATTTCCAGTAAATCACCGCAACTGCCAAAACTGTCCACTAATAGCATCAACAGCTAAAAACTAGCTAAAAACAGGCATTGAGGCGCGTTCATACAGTGATATCAATAAATTACGAATAAAAAGATATTTCTTCTCGCCCGTTTATTTAAATAAACAAAAATTCTCTGATTGGTTTGAAGGACATTCTGGTTATTTGATATATCGACGTTTGCGGACAGTTTATGTGCTGAATAATTAAAACGGCCGATCCAGCCATCACAACATAAAATACATCACAAACCCAAATTAGACACCTCACCCGCTTGGATCCAATTAAAATTCTAATCAAAAATTTTATTTATTTTAACTGGAGATTTAGTGGAAAGCGATAACTATCGTGTTTTTGGTAATTTGGTTGAGTATTTGATGTTTTTGTGGGTTTTTGAAGTGTCTAAAAAAATTCAGGAAATTCAAGTCGTCAATTTGATAGAAGAATATTTTTGAAAGAATATTCGGAAAATAAATTATTCCTATGTGAATATCGGTAAATATAGATTTTTTCAAAGTAATTCCAGTTTTAACATATTTTAATATTATTCTTGGTTAAATTTAAAGGGCAGATCGATTAGATATTTGTTTAGGAAGAACTTGTTTGTTATTGTTGGTTTTGTTTTGACTTTATTACAGGAAATTTTGGTGGCTTATTGTGATGAGCTATGGATTAGCTAATTTTGGGAGTTCTACGCAGGTCTTTTTAAGACTATAAATAAATTATATGTTTATTAATTAATTAATTAGAGCTTTACGTATATTTTTTGTAGCGGAACTAAGCCATATTGGTAATCTTTATGAATCAATTAGACATAATCTCATCTCATTAGATATAATAAAATTCAGTTGTATATATATTTTTATATATGTTGTGCGCGAAATTCTGTCATGTCGGTGTACTGGAGCTTAATAACTTTTGAACGGATAAAGTTTTTCAAGAATTTTTTTCACCAAAACTTCTTACAACTATGTAAAGGATGAAAACTTTTGGTTTCAGACCTGGTCCACTCATCTGGTGGTCACCAGAGCTGATCCCGTGATCCTCAGGAAAATCAGAATTTCCCAAAAAACGTTCACGATGTGGTGGCACTTTTTATTAACAATAAAATGAATTTTTTAATGAGATGTTATCAACGTTGCCGAGGCACAGATTGTGAGTCATTGTTGAGTGGGTCGTCGCACCGCGTTTCTTCCCCAGCTGCTAGAAGTTATGCGATTGTGGAACTTGTTGCATATGATATGCACAAAATTTGTTCATTGCTTGATTTTTCAAGCATTCATTTCATGATTTTTTTTCTTTCATTAATTATTTTGCATCACAAGAGATTTGATTTTCACCAGAAACCCGAGATTCCCATGCGCTGTTGATCTTAAGATGAATTTATTGGTTGTTTTTTCAAGCTTTTCAAACATTTTAATGTTGTGAGAGAACGGAACCATTTAGAGACTTGAAATTTTTACCAAATGATCAGTAAGTCCAATGTTGGTGCAATAAGTGAAACTGACATCACGGGTCCACCACGAATTAAAAAAAATTCATCCTTATCCAAAAACAATTTTCGGGATTATTTCTTTTAATGAGTTCAAAAAAATGGAATTTATGTTTAAAAATCTTAAATTAACTGAAAATCTGCTAAACTCCACATCCAGAAGCTATTTTTCAAGATCCAGGAGCTATTTTGAAACTTTCATTAGAGCTTTCGTTTCTTCAGCAAATATATTTAATTTAGTGGATTGTGCATGAAAAATTTATGGGATCTTTTTATGCTGATCCTGGTGACCAGCTGGTCGCTCCAAATAAAAATTTAAGCAGGTTTCGGAATCGAATCCCAATCGGAAATCTATAGAAAGGTCTGAAAATTTTGAACTTTCTTGAAAGATCGATGCATGTTTTCAAACAACTTCAAATCCTGGAAAAAGGTGCTCAATAACCAAATCTATAACTCATGGTTCGGAATCGAATGAGGCACCGATTAGAATCGATCTTTTTTTTGGAATCTGAATTGAAATCGAAATGTTTTGTTAGGAATTTGGGAATTGATTTTGGAATTTTTGAGAATCGGAATCGGTTTGCGATTTTTTTTTTTTAAATCAGAATCGGAATTGATCTGAAAAAAACTTAGGAATTGGAATCGATTTTTTTCGGAATCGAAAATCTATTCCGATCCCTGATTTTCAGTAACCTAAATTAAAAATCCTTTTTTTTCAGTAATCTGAAGTTATAATATTTTAAACTGCAAATCGAGGTTATTGGCTCAAATTCATTACAACCAACATATTTAACTCGGCATTTTTGCCGAGACGGGATAACTAGTTTATTAATAGATTAGTGTATAATCCTATAATTAATTAACCTTTTTTGGTTTTTGTTTTGAAACATTGATTGTTTAAATTGTGCTTGATATTGGAGCGTGTCTTAATTTTTTGAATAAATTAAAATTAACAGTTGAATTTTCAATTTAATATTTGATTAAGTTTCTTCTAGGAAGTCAGCTGATCTAGATTAAAATATATTTTACATCGAAACAATTTTTTTTTAATTAAAAAAAACTATTCTTGTTCTTCGAAAAATACTCAGAACTACAAGTTTTATGTTTTCAAGCATAAACCTCCAAAATAACTCGAAAGGTGAAAAATTTTTTCTTCAAATAAATTTCCCCATAAAAGGCAACAATGATTTAAATAAATTATTTAAAGCAATTTGGCTGAAAACTGTTTTATCACCAAGTCACAAAAATTTTCTTCTTTCTTTTGAGGTGCCTTTTAAGGAGTTATTGCCACAAATTGAGATCTTTAAATTGTTTGAGAAGATTCTGAAAAATTTTCCAAGAAGGAGTTTGAAGACCATCTATAGGTAGAAGGTGCAATTAAATGTTACTTAAAAGGCAAAAGACGAATCTCTCCAAAAATTTATTGTTTTAAGATTTCATAAGAAAATATTTTTTGTTTCATTCAATGATGCAATAAATGACAAAAGAAAAGTTCAATGAACTCTAAAATCCACCTCAGCATTGCTACAGTGTTAAGATCCTTAAGGGAGATTAATAAACCAATTTAAATGTAGATTCAATCAACATAAAAGAATCTTTTGCATAAATTATCGCTAAAATGCATAAATTAGAAAAGTGCTTAAATCTTTGATTTATCTGCCAATTCTTTCTTCAAAAAAATATTAAAACGATTTAAAAGCATTTAATGACTCCAATTTGATCAAGATTTTCGATAAAAACTGCGCAAAAATAACCCAAATCTTCATGAAATTTTCTCAAAAACAAAGTTTTAAAAATTTCATGAATCAAATGCCAAAAACTTCTGCAGATTTCTAAAGTTACTGCAAAAACTTGCCGCAGCCATCCAATAAAATCTAATAAACTAGAATCAAAATCAGAATTGAGCGCAAAATGTTCCTTTTTTTTTGTTTCAACCATTTCAAAGATTACAAGATTTCAAGTAAACTTTTATAAGTTTTAAAGTTTTGGAGTTGACTGGTCGTTACGGTTCTTCGTCGTTAGTTGTATGCGCACAAGCAAAAGTGAAACCAGTTTACAGCACAAGCACACAAGACAATAACATATTAGTAGGATCTTTTCTGTAATTTAGTAAACGTCATTTTTTACGATATTTCTCTTTCTTTTGAGAAGTCTAGCTTACTTATGATAATGAAACTTTAATTGATTTTCTTATAAAGTCGTATATTTTCCCAAAAATTATAAAAATCCTGGAAACTCAAATTTTTTCATTTTCTGAAAAAATTTCACGTAAAATTCCCCAGTACGAAAAGTCCTCAAACCCATCCAACTTTATCCCAAAATCTAAAAATATCACCTCAAAATCACCAAAAGCTACAATAAACTCACGAAGTCGAGATAACCAGAAATGTAAGTTATATTCAAAGAAAACGTGCATCGCCATTCATCACCGGGCAAATCAGATCCACAAAAAAATCAATTAACATGGCCATAAATTTCTTTAAATGACAGCTAGCAGCAGAAAGATCAGGTATTCGGTGATGCAGGTGGCCGGCACGGACCTATAGCCAGTTTGGCATAGACTTAGTAGTTTTAGTAGATTTAAAATAGTTTGGGGGTCAAGTGCAAATTAGTCTGAAAATCGATGAATTTGCTGAATTTGTTAAAAATTTGTTAAATTTGCCAAAAAATGCAAAGAGCCAACTTTTTATTGATTTGTTTAGTTTTTATTAATTTTATTTGAATGTTTTTTGATGTATTTTCATCAAAAAGCGTATGAGATATCGGCGAATATCAAAACAACTATCAAACACCTATTAAAATAGTGAAGTTGACAGAAAGGCCATGAAACTGTCTGACTCACCAACCCAAAAATAGTCAACTGTTGGCTCAGGTTATCAGCCCAATCTAACTTTTGGTTCATTAAAAGCCAAAAATGCTTGCAAGAATATTCCAACTATTCAACTGTTCCAGGATGAAGCTAATTTAAGTCGTTAGCATGTTCTAGGCACCGCAAAAAAAATTTACGCAATTTTATCAGCATTTTGTTTAAGCAAGAATTTAGCGAGTCTATTGAACAAAAAATTAGATATTGCTTCCTTAAAACCGAGAAGCTTCGCAAAAAGTCCAAAGAATAATCAGAAATCGCTAAAAATACTCGAAAATGATGAAAAACTGAAAATCTGCAGACAGAAAAAAATTTGAATAAACTGAACAAAACTACGTAAGTAAGATTTTCAAAATCCCCGTAAATGCCAAATATGCAGTAAACTAAAAAATATGCAAAACTTAGACAATATTGTGGGTTCGTCACTTTTTAGCAACAGTTTCTTTTGTACATGATTTCCGTTTTTTCTAGGATTTTTGCCATTTTTTTATGAATTTATTTACTGAAATAATCTTGGAATAATCTTGAAATCTTGATAACTTCTAGAGCCACCTACACTTTATTTGTTTAAGAAGCTGTCAAAAAGTAACGCAATGCCATTTATTTAGTAGAAGACCACAGACGGCACACAAAGTGATAAAAACCATACTTCATTCATAATTTGATCTTTCTGGGGGCTTTCGTGTGCGGATTTCGCGCTAATTTGCAGGGGTGGTGAGAAATAAAAAACACTCAGAAATATTTATAATATCTTAATTTCAATTGATTTGAGATAAAAACATGCAAAATTTATGCAAGTAATTAAAATTGTTGACTTTAAAATTAAATTCCTAGTTTTTAATCAAATCTTTGTCTCCGAATTTGAAAATCACGATTGAAATGCAATTGAAAGATTTTTTCAAATAAATGAAAGCAAATAACAAATTGACAACCAGATTAATTATAAAACTGATTAAACCAATTGTTAGAATTAAAGACTGGAGTTCGACTCCTGATTCAAATCGATATTTTTACCGGATATGTATATGTATACCGAGACAAGTTTTTTGGTGATTTTTGAAGTTTTTTTCAACTCACATAAAAATTCGCCAAAAAAGAAGTTCCCAACACACAATCACCCCAAAGCCCTGCCTCAACATCATATGCAAATCACCGAATCACGTTTGCGAAGACTCTTCTCACCGTTTAAACACTCAATATAACACAATGTGATTGTTATTGTTAAAATATTCATCGCTTTTTTCCTTCATTTCCAACTTGCCAATTGACTTTAATTCAAGTCATTGCCAGCCGAATGATCTAATCTTATTAAGCTTTAATAGGCTTGTGCGGGCATTAATGATCGAGCATCATTTTGGAAGATGAGTTAGGTATATCCAATATTGGCTGTATGAGCTTTTTAAGGTGAAATCGAAAGTGAGACGTTTTTTATGTTGGTTGAGAAAATGAATGAATAAATTTGTGGATTTTGAATGGAATTTGTGTAGAATTCAATTTATTGCTGATTTTAAATGGGATATCATATTTTTGGAGGTTCTTGGACCATCTCTTGGAATTTTTTATTTTTCAAAGCTTTTAGAACTTTTTAATAATTTTTTTTTTTAATTTAAAATTTGATTCTCCTTTGTTTTCCATGATTTTATAGTTTTTAAGTGAAAAAGCACTTCTAAGAGTTTTCTAGCTTTTAATATAATTAAGTATTCTCGCATAAAAATCGTGATTTCAGTTTGAAGATCCTTTTTGAAAATAAAAAGCTCTTGAATGCACTGCACTTGAACAAAAAAAAAATTTCACTACAAATTCACATAATCGTCTTTTCATCATTTAAAAAATATTAAAAGCACTTTTTGCCAATTTCCCGACAATTTCCTTAAAAATGATCAATAAAAAAAAAAAGTTGCACTTACAAATTTCATTATAATTATTTTTAACTATCAACTTATTGCACGAGAAAAAGATTAAAATATTAATTTCAATCTAACACTTTTAAATTTTTGTTTTAATCCACTTGAGACTCTACTTTGCACTACTTGCTGCCACTTCCAGCCAACATTCACTTAGAAAGAAAAAGTCCAAGAGGCTCCTAGCTGATCGGGATTTGAAATGAAACTGAGGAAATTTGGTGAAAAAGTTAGATTTTGATGTTCCGCAAAAATGTTTGGGCCCCTCTTCCAAAAAATCAATTCAGAGATTGGTGTAGTATGTTGATGTAGCTATACGGTTTTTTGGCGATGCTGGACACTGCCAAACACAAAATGCTGTCGACAAAATGCTGTTGAAAACGAGAAACGAGAATCTGCCGACTTTTTTTTTGGGTGAATATTTGGCTGAGGTGGGTTCGAAGTGGAAGCTTTTTTTGAAGAGCTTTTTCACGAACTATTAAATTTTTATGTAAGAATCTCAAGAATTATTAAATTTTCAAATTTTGATATTTTACAAAACCAACTTGAATTTCTAAATAATCCACAAAAAAATTTTTCACCCGGACCCACTCCCAAAAAAAACATCTTCACCAACATTTTCAGATCTTTAGCCTAGCACACACATGAAAATGAAGACAAAGTCAACAACCAAACTCGTTTGACAAAAAAAACTTCATTCTAACCGAATAAATTCGCAAACAAACATGAAAACAGCAAGATCAAGTCTCTGAAGCAGTTCCAGAATCATAGTGGTCAGGGGTTTAGTGGGCGAAGGATTTTTTTGAATAAATTAGGGCTTGTTTATGTTTAAATCAATTTATCTAAGAGTAAACTTATTTAATTTAGAAGTGTGAATTAGGCTTAGTGTAAAGTTGATTGAATTCACTCATTGGTTGGATGGAGTTCGAATCTCGCTAACAGCAAATCGGCATTGGTAATTCGATTACAATATTTTTTGCCATGTTCTCATTAGCTTTTCCCCAGAAGAAAAAGATTATTATCGAAGGAAATCCCCCAAAACCCCTGCCCTCCAACAAAAAAAAGTTCTGCCCAAAGAAAAAACAACGGAAAAGAAATGTTTGCTTGTGCAATCTCAAACAAAATCACTGCACGTGTAAGCGTGACTTTAAAAAACATTCTCCACTTCAACACGCTACAAGCTCGCAACAAGATCAAAACATACTTACAGCAATACCAAAAACAAATGGAATCCAAATTTGGGCTCACTAATTAAATAATTAATTGAACAAATGTTTGCATAATTTTTGGTATTTAATCAAGTCGGAAGAAGAAACCAAAGCAAAAAGAACAGCTACATTTGAGCTATTATTGTCGCTTTTATGGTTTTATAAGGTATTTAAGTTATTTAAGCAATTTAAACAATTTAAACAAATTTGATGGTTTTCAGATTATTAAGTTCATGGCTGGCCGGAACCGAACCGTTTGTTCCGAAAAAGGGCTGCGAAAACAGAGAAGCTGTAAATATTTCGGAAAATGTTAAAAAAGATGAATGGTGATTTTTGAATCGAATAATCCGAAATATTTTTATTAATTTGTCTATTTTTTGTATTGAAAAATTTATAAATTTTATAAATTTATAGAAGAGAAATATAAATTAAACCTTGATTAATCACATCAAAAATTATGATTAATCAAGTAGTACAAAAATTCTCGTTTATTATAAAATTTATAATTATTGTTCAATTATAAAAATTTTTGAGACCAAAAAACAATATAATAAATAATCAAATTCTTCGATTTCAAATCAACAATCACCCTTTTAAAACAATAAAACAAAACTGTGTGTAAATATCGAAGAAAATCACAGAGTCAAGTTGAAATGATTAATGTTGATAGGAAGGTTACTACAAGTCACTCAAACACACCTCTAACAAATCTTCCGACTGATGAATCCATCCCTGATTGAACTTAACCTGAAACTCACGACTTTTTTTTTGCCAAAAAAGAAGTTACAATAACAACCGATCTGTGATGTGATCCCCGCACCAAATTAATTGATCGAATATTAGTTTATTAGTGTTTTCGTGGTGGACAAGCTCATTTACATAATTAACCACTTTGTATGCAACGGCGGACTCTATGGCTCACTATTGGCTGCCAAAATGCTGCGATATCTTGAGCACTTTTGATATAGAATTTTTTCTTACTCTTCAAGACTTTTTTGCGAGTAATATTTAATCAAGAAATCCGGTCTAAATATTCAGCTGGAGATCTAAAGAACTGATAAGATAAAAACAATTTTTTTTGAAGTTCATAAAAATTGCAAAAAATTTGATAAAATCAAAAATTATGGCTAAGAAATTTTTAAACGACTGTATTTGGATTTTCCCTCAATGATTTAATTTTTTCTGTTTTTTTTTCAAGTTTTTTGCAAAGATGTAAATGCATGCAAAACCACAAGGAGTATGTTTTTCTCGTTATAATAAATATAAAATTTAAAACAAAAAGCCTCGAAAATGAAATATGAGCTCGATGTTTGACTTGCTAGTAAAATTTGTCCAGTTATGTTTTTGGCAAGTTTAAAGACGCACTAAAATATGTGGAAAATGTCAATTTTTATAATTGGTGATATACTGGGAATTGGATCAGATTCTTGTAAAAGTCAACAAAAAAAATTTGATCGGATACTTAAAAGTGATCTCTTGGTTTTTTTTGCCAAAATTTGATCAATTATAAAATAAATGGATTCTCATTAAAATCAAAGAAAATATTTTTATTTGCAAGAAAACCCTCAAATGCCATCAAAAAATTTTTTCACCAAATTTAATTAAAAATAATATTATCAAAGACATTATAACACGATGTTTCAAACAGTACCCACCTCTTTTTAAAAACGCATCTCGAGGTCGATATTGCACAATGAAAAAATTGTTGGATTATTTTATTAAAGTCTCGATCTTCTCGCGTGCTTAAGACAACGTAGGAGACTTAAAGCAGACGCATAAGAGTTCAAAGTCAAGCCGGAAAGGTTGCCTTACAAACATATCCACGTTATTGTCGACTGCTGAGGACTTTCGACAATTAAAATTATTAGGAAGAAGATTAAATATTAAACGAAATGTGCTTGGTAATATTATTCGGCGAGTAATTTCAATAAATTCGATTGTTTACGCTCAACTTCCGTCTAATCCCGGATTAGCTCCATTTAGGCAGATATTTTTGCGTTCAACACAATAAACAATTTAATTAAAATTTAAATCATCTCGGCATTAATTTAGCTACCATGGTGTCCAAATGTGAGGCACTAAACTGGATTCAGCATAATTTAAATCTGCTTGATGCTTTGAAGTGTTTTAAATGTTTTAAATGATTGGAACGCTTTAATGTCACAGTCACCTTGACTCTGCTTTGAAAGGAGTCCTAATCCTAAGATGAATGAGGTAAGCAAATAGTGGCTTTACGAATCTAAAACAAAAAGATCATAAAGATGAGGTTAGGGGGAAGATGCTATTAAAATTCTTGGAATAAAATTCAGCTCATCTATTTAAAAAAAATCATAAATGAACTGTACAGCATCACAAAAAACCTTAAGACTTCAAGAACCACCCCATCACACCCCCCTCTGTAACATTTAATTTGATTATAAACTTCAACAAAGTTCTTTAATCTCCCAAGACTGCTTCATCGCTTTTTAATATCACAGAACTATAAAAATAGAATGATTTATCTAAAAAATCATTAAAACTTGTCACATGTTAAGATTTTTCCACTTTTTCTGCTTTATGGTCGCAATAGAGATCTGAGTTTGCTGTAGATAATAATTTGGTTCTTAAGTTTTGTAAGTATTGGTGGTTTTTTATATTGATTTGGGGATCGATATATTGGCGAACTGTGTATTTTGTATACTGTAAGAAAAGTGTATTCGTATAGTTTTTGATTATTGATCTTCTATGGAAATCTTAAAGACGATACTTGTCCTTAGTATTAAAATTATTGAATCAAAATATGACTGAGCTAAAAAACCTTTTAAAAATATTTTTAAAAAAAAAGTTAAAAATATTAGAGTAGTCAATTTCCACAAATTATTCATAGAACCAATTTTAAAACCACCAAACAGAAAACATCCTTAATGAATTCTCTTTCCATTTGTTGCATTCGAACCAACCAACTGACCGTAGATATTTGTGATACCAAATTGACTCGAATCGATAAAACTCGTATAATTCTTTCGATCCATAAATTGCAAATCACCTCTTAACTGATATTTTCAGCGATATTCAACGATATTAACATCGAACGCACATAAAATCGTTCTTAATTCAAGATTGTCCCATAATAATGAGGATTATGATTTCGGTTGACATTCGATTCAATTACTGAATTATGCCAATTTTCGAGGCTTTTGGAGTTGTTTTTTAGTTTTTTGGAGTTTTTAAAGTTCTACTGAATTAAAGAGTCTTAGATGTATTAACGGCGATTGAGGTACCAACCAGTCTCGTACGAGCTTTGTTATGCTTGATATGTTAATTGCGTTGACCAGACAAACGTGCAGCAGTTTTTATAATTTTATCAGTTTTATAGTTATTAAGTCTTTAATGACAAAGCGGACTGGTATAATTTTTATTTTGATTATGTTTTGTTTATGAGTTTTAATGAAAAAACTGTGAAAAAGTTATTATCATGTGGTTAGGTTGATTGTTTTTGATTAAAAATATTTAATACCTCATTTTTTTTTGGCAGACTTTCCATCATTTTATATTTTATGCTCAGACAATATTTCTGAAATGGAAATTCTTGTTTACAAAGCAATAAAATCAGTCTAGATTTTTATTTGCAGATAAATTAGTTAAAAAATGTTAAAGTTTTTCAAACTAATGAAAATAATTAAAAATCGCATCTATTTCAGAAATGTGTAGCAACCAATAAATTCGATAATTTAGATCTAGAATCGGATTCCAATGATGACATTTCTTCGTAAATTTACATTTTATGAGAACAAAAGATAATTAAAAAGACCGCACAGTAAATTGTGAAGTCATCTGCATTTTCGGTAAATTATAACTTATCATGAATAATGGGGCCTCTTTAAAAATATTTTTGCTAAATTCTGAGATTCTGAAAGAGAGCCGACAAATCATCGATTGAGTGGAAAAGTCAACTATAATTTATTAATTTCTTCAAAAACATAAAGAAGGAAACCAGGAAACTAATCACCACCCCATGCCCCATTCTGTCCTCTATAGACTAATAATTGATAACTGCGGTGAGTAAAAAACTCCACAGGGTACCAAATGATACCAAAACTCATTCAACTAAGGCGACTCAACAATAAATCCAAATTCACTGCAATTTGTTTAAAGTGTCTAAATAGGATGATTAAAAAAGCGATAAAAATCAACCTCAATTTCCATAAGCCTGCTCTGTATGCCCACTAAATGATTCCACCCAAAAAACAAGCAAATTATTGCCGAATGCGCAAAAAAAGTGACGGATCGTAAATCAAAAAGATTGTTGCGTAATAAATAAACCACTCGATTTGCATACTGAAATCATAAATAGTGGTCACCAAACGTCTATGATAGAATGAAGAAATTGACTCGTAGCTTATTTATGGCGATGCACGCTTTTAAGACTTTTATAACTCTGCCATAATTAAAAATTCTCAGTAAATTACTAAATTATGAGAGAAACAATAAAAAGCTGAATCTGCGAATGACTAAGACAATATTCATATTATATTTTGGATGAATGATCTTAGCGATCGCTAATTAGCCGAATTTAAGAACTTTATAACTCTTTCTTAATATTATTGTTGAACAAAAGTTTTCGAGTGTTTTCTTAACATTTTGAATAACTAACTAACTTTTTGCAGATTCTAATTTTTTCTAAACATAAAAAAAGCTTTTTTTTAATCATCAAGTTTCATCGGAAGACTGGAAAAGGAGCTGAAATGTGTACAAACTAGTTTTGAGCTTTATGTTATATGATCAGGTGTTATATCAAAAAGTTCACTGGAAGAGAAGGGGCTAGTGTTCATACTTTGGTGAAAATTTCTGGTTTTGGTTTCCAATTGACAAGAATTCAAAGTTTCCCTTTAAGATTTGCCTCGAAATGTTCGAGCTGTCAGCTGGTCTCGATAACAAATCGAAATGTTCGAGAAAGGATGACAGCTCGAACTGTTCGAGCTGTCATCGATTCTCGAACTGATTCTCGAACTAATTTTCGATATGTTTGTATATGAAATTCGAACTAATTCTCGCTTACTCTGCTCAAAGGGTTATAAATTCAAATCTCAAAAATTTTCAAAACTGTAAAAAAATTCTAAAGTTCAAAAATGTCAGTTTCTTGGGTCAAATTTTAAAGCTTATCATCCTCCCCTCTTCCAATTCTCCGTTAAAAAAACCAAAACACTAAAATTAGTAATTCTGAATATTCGTTTGTCTGAAATCCCCAAATGAGGACAAAAGAAGATCAAACTTGTAGCAAAACAAAGGTAATAAAACCAATAAACTTCCATCAAACAAATCAAACAAATCTGGTTTTGGCATAGTTCTGGTTTAGAATTCACTTGTTTCATCGAAAGTCCACAAACCACCTGAACCTGAAAAGATCTAATGGCTTTTATACCAAATGAAAGATCACCAACAATATTTCGATTATAAAAGCGATTTGCTTGGAATTGGATTTTTTAATGGGTAGAACTTTGCAGATCAAGTTTTTATTTCTTTAAAAAATTAATTGTTTAATTAATTTTCTTATGAGTTTAGAATTTTTACAATTTTAGAATTTTTAAGAAAATCCAAAGATTTCAATATTTATATCTTTACATTTTTTATTTAAGATTTTTGTCTTTTCTAAGACAAATCAATATTTTCCAATAAATTTTAAAGAAACTTTTTGAATAAAGGGCTTTACTTAAATCAGCAGAATGTGAATGTTTCATTTCAATCTTTAAACTTTTTTGTCCGGATAAATTTGCATGAAAACTGGAAAAGTCACAAACTGGTTATCTTTCTTGCTCTTACCTAATCCGTCTCAAATGTTCTACACGGTGTTTCTTTGGAACCATTGAACTGTGTAAATTTGACTTTCTGGATTTGTTATATTCTTTGAGCATCTTTAAGATTTTTCCATACTTTTGTAGCTTTTTAATGGTTTGTCACCTGTGTGGGGGAAATACTGAGACTTTCCGCTGAATTTTATTCCGAGAATTTCGCTGACTTTTCGGCTATCTCGGATTACTTGGAATTTTTGCGTAGACTGCCTGTCTCAGAGCTAATTAGTCGGAAATTCTTCGGATATTTTAGATCTTCTCCATGATTATATTAAAAGAATATGATCTGCCGCACGTTTTCTTAATTAGGAGGATCGATAAAAATATTCTTTCATTAAAAATATTTTAATTGTATATATATGGGCAATATTAGGAATAAATTATGATAGAGCATTTATAATTCATATCCTATATAAATAGATGATGAACCATTTTCAATGATTTTGGCCATAAATACCATTTAAATATTCCTTAAACATTTTGTGAGCCAATAAATGGTATATTTTGATAAATATTTTGGTTTTTCCTAAAAATCCTTACTGATAAATACTTCTTCAAGTATTCTCTACTTGTATATATATTTCACTCTCCATTTAAAATTAAATAAATGGCGCCAATAAATCCACTACGATAAATTAAACTTTAATCAGCCGTAACACGTTTTAATCAAAGATATTTTTAGAACTTTAAAGTATTTTTACACACAATAAAAAATAAAAGTGTGTAAGAGTGACACAAAATTTGTATATTTAGACAGGAAATTATGAAATTCCGAGACAAGGTGTACATATATCATTCGATTAAATAGAATCAAGATGAAAACTAAGGTTGAGTTCAACTCACAGTGTGAAAAATATCACATCAACAGCAGAAAATCATGCGAAAAAAAAATTTGTTATAAAGTATTAAAAGTATTTTTATCAAATTTTGTTAAAAAATTTGATGTGTACAGTATATTTAGACATTTTTGCTTTTGATAGGCTTTTCTTACACTGTTCAAAAACGTTTGTTTTATTTTTTAAATGAAATATTTGGTGTTCGGTATCTTTAAAAATTCCTACATTGAATGACATTGAGTTTTCACCTTTTCCACAATTTTCTGAAATGATCCACATCAAAGAATTTTAAAAATAGAAAAAACCAACGAAAATTCTAATAACTTAAAAAATATCTTTTTACAGTGAAAGTGAGGAAGTGCTTTCATTCGCAAAACAAACATCTTATAAAATACACAGCACAAAAATTTGTTAGTTTATTCATTACGGTCAACGCAAAATGACTGACAAAAGTTCTACTGTTCAACAGACGGTAATTTTCTACAATTTCGTGTTGGTTAAAAATGTTGAAAAATAAATTCATAAAATTTTCTAGAAACTGATATTCTTGGATTCCATGATCTTATGGCCCATAGAATATCTCCAGGAAGTAAGAAGAATGATTGCTGATGAGGGCAAAACTTTTTCATCGCACGAAGTTACTTGTCTTGATCCTATGGGCAAGATTTATACCAAATGGCATATTTTCTTGAACAAAGGCGGTTAGTATAATATTTTATGAGATTTTTTTTGTTAATGATGAAGTGTCAACATGTTGACGTATTTGATGGGATTTTTGATTTAATATCAGTGAAATTGAATGTTATGTGTATTAAATAGTTTTTAGAGGCTGGGACATTTTAAAACTAGATTTATTTTTTAAAAAATTGGAATATTTTTGCTACCGTGTGAGGTGAATCCTCTACAGAGCTTTCATTACAAAAATGTGAAAGCTCGAAAGCTCCCGATTTTCCATTTTTAAATGCAAATATCTAAAAATCCAATTTTTATTCTCTTTCTAGGATTCTTTGTAGTATTTGATCGAATTCATGAAAAATCTTTTGAATTTAAAATGAGAATCGGAACAACTGAATACACAGGCAAAGAAGATAAAAATAATTTAACGTATGTTTTACTCAACAAATCAACAGACGCTCTGAAATCGGATAAACAGAAATTGAATCTAGATTTTGCGGTAACAATAAAAACATTATTAAGAAAAATTTATTGCAATAATATATTTTGTATTTTAGATGCGGGTTTGTGTTACTCAAATTATTGAAATTGCTAAGGAAGATGGTCCTGTTAAGAAAATCGTGCCCAAAATTCCAACATTGAAATATCTCAAAGCTAAGGCAGAAATTTATACATTTGGAGATTGGTTTTAAAAGCTCTCAGCAGCCTTTTTTTTCGTTTTCTTCAAGGGTTGTTTGTAATTTTATTGGAAAATTGTTATCGTTGTTAAATCAGTTTAAATATATTTAAAAATTAAAAGAAAATCAACTTTGCAGTTTGCAATTAATTATAAAAGAAAAAATAGGAACTTTTAGGTAATAAACTTAGAAAATCACATAAATCTCAGGTAAAATAAACATCATGTCTAAATCTTACAAAAGCATATACGGAAGAGTAATAAATAACATGTAATTATGTGATCTATTTATATTCTGAAAAATAAAATAAAAAATGTGATCGTATATAAACAAGTGGTGAGTATTTTTTAATAACTTTCTTATAAAGTTGTGTGGTAAGGTCTCCTAGAGTAGGACCCTGCGAAAACATCGGAAGCTTCGATTATTGATCGATTTTTGTGAAGAAGATTTTTCTGTTAAGACAGTTGAATTAATCAGGAAGACGAGAAGGTGAATGGAAATCATGGATACATCATTTCATATAAATTTGATTGAAAAGGCTTTGAAAAAATCACAAATTGCAATTACCAAATTAAATTAGTTTCATTAAAATATTAATATTCTTATCAAAATAAATAATGAAAGCAAAATTTTTTTTTTGTAAACTGCATTTGACTTACTCTGATATCTCCCAAATCATATCCTAAACCAAAGATCTAAAGATCTAAAGATTAACCTGATCGTAAAAAAAGTGTTCAGATCCTCCAAACCAAAAGACACTCAGTCACCAGAGCTAATGAAACCATAAAAATCCTATTATCAAGTCACAAATTGGTTTCCTTATATTCCGATATTTTGACTAATTAAACACAAAGCCGCGTCTTTAATAGCCAACGGATCCAATAAAATCAATAAAATTCATAAAATTGTCGCAAAAATTAAGAAAAAACTTGGAGCAAAATGTTCTCTTGGCAGATTGTCAAACTTTTATGGCTCATAATTATCAGAAAAATATTTTCAAAATTGAGTTATATTTCATGAAATATTGGCCAATTTGGAAATTTTCTGTTGACCAAACTGATAAGATTTTAATTAAAATCTGATAAGAATTGAGTTTCTTGGGAAGCTGTTGACTTTTTATTTTTAAATGTATGATTCGTACACTGAGGAGAATTTTGGTTACTCACATTTCATTTTGAGATTTTTTTTGGTACACTGAGAAGATTATTTTTTACAATATTTTTTGGAATTTTATTCTAAACATGAAAAATATTTTTTCAGTGTAATAACAGCTAATTATCAAAAATTTATTAATTTATTAATTATGAGAAATTTATGAAGAAATATTTGCAAAAAACTGATCAATTTTTGTTCGTCAAACTGATAAGATATGAGCAAACAAGAAAATTGACTCATCGAACTCAAATTTGGCTGATATCTATAAATTGTGTATTTTGTGGAGTTTTGCGTGAGATTCTTTTGAGTTATGACAAAATTTTGATAAATCTCCACAGAATATCGCATAACTATGGTCTGAAGCTGTAAAACATAACATTATTAATAATTTTATGGCCAATTAAATGAATATTTATCCAACAAATACGCTGAAAACATTGGCGAGGAAATCTGGGAGTGGTTGAACAAAAATATTAAATTTGATAATTTTGACGTGAATGTGACTGGATTTGGTCTAGCAAGTAGTTAATATTAACAAATTTCTTAATTTTGTGATATTTGGTGAGTTTTGTCAACTTTTAAGCGCCATAATTCACGTTTTCGACTTTTCTGGTCACGAGAGACGTGGGTTCTGGAGGTTTTAATTGGTTTTTGGAGCTTCGAGTTGAATTTTGGATTTTTACAAACGACAAAAAAACTATTTATCATTTTTTGTTGATGATAGAATAAAAACTACAAAGTCTTACCCGAAATGTTTTTTGTACCATTCAAATTTAGCTTTTACCGAGCTTTTACAGTTTTTTAAGTTTTTATACTCAAAAATTATAGTTTTATTATTTGTTATGATAGTTATCAGCAGAGAGCCCAATTTTGAATCCCCCACGGTTTTTTAAATACTTCTTTGACTTTTGAGTGCAGAAACTCCTAAAAAGTTAATTTCCAACCAAAATACAAAACTCCAATAAAAACCTCAATCAGATCTGATTTGAATCATCCTCATTATAGTGATTGCTTTGACTGCATCGATGGAATCACCAATCAAATCAATTAAATCAATAAAGCTCACAAGCTTTATTTGCCGATTTCGATCAAAAGCGTATTCAAATTTTGATTAGAAAAAACCATATTCATGTCAATATTTTAGCTGGAAAAAATTTAGAACAGCCAATAAATAAAAATAAAACGATAAAAAAGATTGAAATCTCACGATCCAAAGATGGGAAAGGCAGTGTTTGAATTACATGGACTTTTTTCCAACCATTATTGTTTTATTTAATTTTATGAAATGTGTTTGAATTGCAAATTCAATTAAAAGTTATGTTATTACAAGAAATAATTGTTGATTTAACTAAAAACCAACAAAACCCCTGCCAACCTCAAAGTGCAACGCGTTTTTTACATTTTAGCGGAACAAAACCATTTTTTTTTGCACAAACTCCATAGATTTATTTAAATGCCACAAAATGTTCGAATTGTCGTTTTATGACAATAGTTCCAAAAATCTCTAAGTATATCTCATAAAACCTATCACAAATCTCGCCAAATCTCATAAACTAGCAAAGATCTCACATTTGTGAATCTTGTAAGCCTGCAATTAAAAACCATCAGCAAAGATCACAAACTGATGAATTTATAGCTTCTCTGCTCTTCAAATCTTCAAATCTGAGATATCTTCAATCCTCAGTTGTTCAGTTTTTCAGTTTTTCGGTTGTTTAGATGTAAAACAATATTTGCCTTGAAAGTGTTTAAAAAACTGACAAAAAAACTATAAAGTGTTCAGCTCAACAAGATTTCTTTAAATTTGTTTTAGATCGATGATTCACTAGAAGATTCACCAACGAATCCACGACAAGAAGAAAAAACAGCAAAAAAACAGAAGGGCTTCCATATATTTTTTGTTTGAGGCATTTGAGAGATCTTGACTCCTTATTGAATCTTTTTTGAAAGATTTTTTTTATGTTTCTCCAATATTTGCGAGTGGAAAATATTGTTTTTGTTGATTTTTAGTGATTTTGTAGTGATCTTCAAGTGATCTTCATCTAGGGATTGATCACAAAGAACGATCGGATCGCTGAATGGTTTTAGGAGATATCTTGTGTTTAACTAAAGAAGCGGTGCAAAGAAAATCTATTTTCCCGAGAGAATGTTCTAGAACAGCCCCCACATATAAAATGCTTTTCTATAGTGATCTTCTAGTGATCTTTCAATCATTGAATGAATTAATCGCATTGAATGAATTGAATGGCTGACGTTCTTGACTAAATCCAGGAAATAAGGAAATGGCAAACACAATTCAAAGTTGCTCAATCATTCAAACTTCAATAAAAAAGGCATAAATATGGAATAACTATGGAATCGGCAATTTAAACCGTTTGTAAAGAAACAAATGTTTAAACTAAACCATTTAAATCTCGTGAAACTCGATCGTTTTTATCGATTTCGATTCAAAATTCACACACTTTTGGCAGATTTGTGACATTTCTACGGAAAAAAAAACTATGAAAGCCATAAAAGTCCGCACACAAGTCGACATAAATTCGATTGATATTTGACAAGATCGCATTAAGACGGACTTACTAGCTGGATTAGGAATATCAGTTAGATTAGCAATAAATTTAAAGAAGTTGGAACAAAAGATTTACGTAAAGTTTTGGACTGAGAACACGACAAATATCAAAGTAATGATCATTAAATGGCGATTTTCGTGTGATGCTTGGCGGATCGAATTTCACTTTGACAAGGATTTGCGGTGTTTATGGTTTGGCGAAAACTTCCTGTGGTTTTTGATTAAATTCATTGAGGAGGTATCAAAAAATACTTTGATTCAATTTACTCATAAAAGTAGGCATACTTTTTATAATTTTTGCATACATTAAGGCGTAAAAATTTGATTGTGCATCGTTTAGAGTAAAACATCAAAGTGGATTAAATTTTCAAATAAATAAGGTTTTGTGGGTGGCATTTTAGATAATAAGATAATTTCAGAAATTTACACTTTTCAAGTTTTCAAAAAAATTGCATATCTTCAGGCGTTTTTTAAATAATAACATAATTTTATACATTTAGGCGATATAAAAGATTTATTAATGATCATAAAAGACTTCTAGAAATTTTCAATGGAAGTTCCACCAAAAAGATTTTCTAAATTTTCAAGAACTATAAACTAAACGCCGTTCTAACAAACTAACTAACTTTTACTGGTATTTAATGAACTCGTAATAAAAGTATAAAACACAAACCAATCCTTAATTCAGCTACAAATTATGTCAAAAACTACAACATTAGCAATAAATTAGCCATCAAGGCTTTATTAGATTTAGAATTAACTTCGAAAAAACTAAAAGAATCAATTTCACTTTTCGACTAAAATCAATGAATGATGAAATTGTGCTTAAATTTCTCAAAACTCAGCAATCTTGAAAATCTTCAACATCTTCACAAAATCTTTTAAAAATCTCGCAAAAATCAAAATATCGGAGAAAAAAAAATAAGTTTTATTTACTCATTTGTCTTCATAATTTGACAACATTTAAAATCTTCGACTGAAGAACAATTGTTTAAATTAGGATGTCTCAATCTTCACTGAAAAGCTTTGTGGGTTGAAGAAACTTCAAGTTTTATTTTGTTTGAATTGAGTAATTATCTGACTGCTCGAAAATGGAATGACTTGTTCAATTTATGAGTTAAATTATTAGTGCTTTACTTTTTAGGAAATTGATAAAATCTATCTTAAGTGGCGTTAAAATTCAATTTTGAGATCGTAACAATTTTTTTTCTTATAAATCTCAAAATTTACAATCGTAAAAAGAGGATTTCAAGTACTGCAATATAATTTTGATACCGCAGTTTGATTATAATTCTCAAAAGTCTAGATTAACAAAATCGAGGTAATTCCCTATCACGCACTATGCTAATCAATAATAATTCTGCTTAAAGATTATTTGAAAAATATATGAAAAAATTTGATCCGTATTGATAAGCATTACTATAAGACTCAACGAGTAAATAATGATTCCAGTTTAATTAAGACAGCCAAAGTAAAATGACTAAAGGTCTAGCAGTTCAGAATACGGTAGACAAAAACTAAATTAAATATAATTTTTTAGTAAAATTGTTGTGGTTTGTCATTATAGCAACAAATCGAAATGGACACCAAGATTGGTTGGACAATATACAACATCCAATTTTTACTGCCATCACTCCAGGAAGGAAGGAGTGTGGATTCCCAGCAGGTTACTGTTTTAGATCCTACTGGAGAAATTTACACTAAATGGCACTTACACTTGGAATATGGATACAATTATTACGAGTAAGTTGAAAATTGAAAAGCCTAATCAAACTATCGAATGTTTTGGTCATAAAATATTTTTTTTTGTTGCAAGTACTTTCCTGATAAGATTAACTAAATCACTTATTTATTCACAGTGACGAATGTTATCGAGTTTTTGTGGTTTTTGATCGAACCAAGAAGAAATCATTTCAATTTGAAGTTAAGACTGAAGTCAAATCTCACAAAGGCAGAGAAATCAACAATTCAAGTACAAAAATTAATGTTCTCGATGTGCTCTTTGATAAATTTCCATCAACTAACATGTTTCACCTGGACTTCTCGGTAATTTACCTTACATTAAAAAATACCTCAAAAAAATTATTAATAAACTTTTTAAAATTTAGATGAGAATAGAGTGGAGTCCTCAAACTGATACTTTGAAAACTCGAAAAAAATCTTCGAGACCAATCTTCCCAAATATCAAGGACCAAATGATTTTTGAAGATGATTGGAAAAGTCCATTTCGCCTTTTGGATTTTTATTGAAAATAATTATTGTGGCGAATTTTTGTGTTACTCGGGATAAGTTAAGGTTTAAATTTAGGTTGTTGTCTTTAAGTTACTGAATAATTTAGAAAATCTAATTAATTAATTAATCTAAAAGTGTTCCATTTCACTATCTTGTCACATGTAGATTTGATTTTTATTGATGTCTCAATCTTTACCAAAAAGCTTTGTGGATTGAAGAAACTTTAAGTTTTATTTTGTTTGAATTAAGTAATTATCTGACTGCTCGAAAATAGAATAAATTATTAAATTAATGATTTAAATTTATTCTTAGTGTTTTACTTTTTAGTAATATAAATAAAACTCATCTGAAGTGACGATAAAATTCAGTATTAAGAACGTGATTTTTTGCTGATAATTATCAAAGTCCTATCAATTTTTTGCCAATTTTTTTTATACTTCCCAAACGTCTAGATAAACAAAAAATGGGTGATTCCCTATCGAGCTATAATTAAATACAATTCTGGTAAAAAATTATTTGGCAAATAAATGATAAATTTGTATCACAACTGATAAGCTTAATAAAAGTGTTAACGAGGAAAACATAATATCAGTTCAATTGTGACTGCGAAAGGAAAATGACTAAAGGTCTAGAAGTTCAGAATACGGTAGACAAAAATTGAAATTTAATTTTTTTTTTATACTGTTAATTTATCATTAAATATATAGCAAATTGACATGGACACCAAAATTAATTGGACAATAAACGACATTCAAAATTTACTGCCATCTCTCCAGGAAGGAACAGGTCTGGATTCCCATGAAGTTACTGTTTTAGATACTTCTGGAGTAATTTACACTAAATGGCATTTACACTTGGAATATGGATACAATTATTACGAGTAAGTTTAAATTTGACAAAATTAATCAAAATATCAAAAGTAGCAAATATTGTTGCAAATACTTTCCTGATAAGATTAACGAAATCAATTATTTATTCGCAGTGATGAATGCTATCGAGTTTTTGTGGTTTTTGATCGAATCAAGAAGAAATCATTCCAATTTGAATGCAAAACTGACGTTCAATCTAACAAGGACAATGAAATTGATGATTCAAGTATAAAAATCAATGTTCTCGATGTGCTCTTTGATGAATTTCCATCGGCTGACAGTTTTCACGTGGACTTCTCGGTAATTTTTTCATTGATTAACTGAAATGAAACAAATTTCTAAATTGTTTCTGAATCTTTCAAAAATTTAGATGAGCATAAACAGTGATCTACAAACAAACATTTTACCAATGCAAAGGAGTCAACTGTTGGAAAAAAACTTACCTGAGATACAAGGAGAAGTTATTGAAGACATTGATATTGATTATGAGGAAAACCCAATATTATTGAAAAGCAAGATTGATTGGACCATCGACAACATTCCAGAGCTTTTGCCATCTCTCCAGGACGGAAAAAATCTTAGTTCTCAGGAAGTTACTGTTTTAGATCCTAATGGAGCAGTTTACACCAAGTGGCATTTACAGTTGGAATATGGATACAATTATTACGAGTAAGTCGATGATTCTTGTAATAATTAGACAAACGTAACAATTATTTATTCACAGTGACGAATGCTATCGTGTCTTCGTGATTTTTGATCGGTCCAAGAAAAAATCATTTCAATTTGAATGTAAAGCTGATGTCTTTGGAGAAAATGCAGATATTGAAACAGAAAATTCAAGTACAAAAATAGATGTCCTGGAAATCCGTTTCGATCAATTTCCATCTTTTAAAATGTTTCACCTGAACTTTTCGGTAATTGTGCTGAAAAAAATATTCTAACGAAATTATTGATAAATCTTTCCTAAATTTAGATGAGAATAGAGTGGAGTCCTGATGCTTCGGCATCTCGAGAAAAATCTTCGAGATTAATTTTCCCAAATATCAAGGACGAAATGGTTTTTGAAAATGATTGGAAAAATCCTTCGACAGGGAAAAAAATTCGAAATTTGGATTTTTATTGAAAAAAAAAAACATTTCTATGTTACTCGGGATAAAAATTGTGAATGATCATAAGGTCTCGATTTTATATGTTTAAATATACTTTTATTCTTGTTGGTTTTTAATAGTAATTATCATATAATAATTTATTAATTTTCCATTAATCTTTCAATCCTTTGCTGACTGTGTGTTCGAAAACCTCGGAAGTTCCATTAAAACATTATTTTGCAACTACTTTCACATTTCTCCAAATTTTTCAAATTGTTCAACAAGTTGATTTGAATTTGGCAAAAAAATAATTGAAAATAATTTTTAACGGTGACTTAACTTCCTTGAACATTCTTTTACATGATTTTTCCCAACTTGATTCCTAATTTGCCGACTACTGCTCACTATTGATGGTTTTTTTCTTGCAAGATTTTTTTTTTGTTAAAGTTTACACGTTTATTTTTCAAGCGGAGAGTTTTTGGATGTTTTTATTTAACTTGAGTTTCCAAGATTTTGGAGCAAATTTTTCAAAATTATTTTTTGAGTGAAATTTGCTCCGATTATCCATCAAAATTTGAAAAAAATAAAATTACCCAAAAAACCACCCACCCCAACTTTAATTTATTTACAAAAAAAGTAACCGATAAATAATTACATTTTTAAGCATCTTATTTTAAATTTAGGTTGTTGTCTAAGCTAAACCATAAGCCAAGACGCAAACCAGAATTCGATCAACATTTTCATTATTTACTTTTCATACATGATCTTTTGCATATTTTGTCACATTTCCTCATCAAAAATTTATTCGCAATTAGTTACCATAATTTAAAAAAGCTAATTAATTAATTAATCTTAAACTGTTCCTCTTTTACTATCTTGTCACATTCTAGTAGATTTGATTTTTATTTCTTTTTGGAGTAAAATTCAACAAAGTTCAAAGAGAAATTAAGGAAAATCTGCTCGTGATGCTTCTTACTAAAAAATCTGTCGGTTTTTGGTCAGAAAAATCTACATTATTTTTATAAATTAGTTTCTTAGCAATTAAGAAGAGTTTTATAATTTTTTATAAGAGAAAAACTAGAAAAAGTCTACAAATTAAAAAAATCGGTAAATTTTATTTTTGTAGACTTTTGATAGTTTTCTTAAGATCTTAAGATTCTTTTAACATTTTTTAAAGTTTTTCTTAAATGTTAGCTTTGAAGCTTGGCGGGTAGAGATTTTAGTGCATTTGTAAGGTTTTTCAGTAGTTTCACATTGATTTGATGGTTTTTTAGAAATGATTGTTTTTAGGGGGCTTAAGGCTTTTAAGTTGGATCTGGAGAATTAATAATAAAAACGGATTCTTGCAGATATTTTTGTTCAATTGCTTTTTTAAGATTTGACTAATTTAAATCTTAAAGCTCCTTAAATATTAAGATTTCTATGTTTTCTTAATTATAAGAGCTATTCTCGCTAAAATCCAACTTTTTAAAATATTTCTGTTTCTTTAAATTATTAATAAATGATAAAATAATTTTTCCAAGGTAACAATTTTTAAAAAACATTAAAGGTGTCGATTGGTCAACATTTAAATATTTTCAATCGAAAAATCATCGTATACTAAATTAAAGATCAATTATTGGGCTTTTTAACTTCAAATAAAAAGCGATCATCACCTTGCTTTTAGAACCTTGAAAACATTTTGAAAAGGCTTTTTTTTAATAATCCGACCATTTATTTTTGAATCTTGGACATCATACATTGAAATTAAAAATTATCCATCAATGTGACCTCCCCGCCATATTAAACAAAAAAATGTACAATTTTACTTTCTAAAAATATCGCCACCAGTAAATACAATTAACAAATTGTAATTAGTAAAATAGAGATTTTTTGTTTATTTTGTCTGTGATTTACTTAGAAACCTTGAAATTAAAAAATACTCCATCAATGTGACCTCCCCGCCATATTTCCTCTCAACAATTCAATCAAAATGTACAATTTTACACTTTCTATTAATATCGGTGTGTCAATCAGTGTAAATACTCAGTAAATACAATTAACAAATTGTAATTAGTAAAATAGAGATTTTTTGTTTATTTTGTCTGTGATTTATTGTTTGATTTGTAACTTTATCGGTTAAATTTTAAAACTTTTCTCCTTAAAATCCTTAAAAATTGTGATTTTTCCGCTATTCTTACAAAAAAAAAACTCAACTAATTTAACTAATTAGTCAGCTATGGTCAATTAATTCAATTAATTTTAGCAGAACTTCAGGTGATTGCAATTATTGAAAATCAATTAACGAATTTCAAAATTTTCTACACAATTTCCATTTATTCGTCAATAAACGCCAAAAATCCAATCACATCAATTCAAGTCAATTAATGTAGTCAATTAATGAATTAATTTAAAGAGTTTCAATTATTTTGTTTAAAGTGTTTTTCTTATAGTTGCATTAATTGTTTAGCAAAAAAGGGTCAAAAATTCGTATAAAAATTAAAAGTTTAGACAAGTTTTGGTTTACATCCTAAAAATACCAGAAATTACAGAGTTTTCCAACAATCATCCAACAGCAAGGATCTACTTTCCCAAAAAAATCATTAAAACGATAATTTTCCGAGTAATTTTCATGAAAATTCAATGATTTTGAAAATTTCCAATAAAACTTTTATTGACAAAAAAAAGTCTCCAAAATATTTTAAAGTTTGAAAAAAGAAAAGAAAAACCTTGCTCATGAAGAATTCTTGAGATTTACAATCAACTACAATCAGTTAATCAATTATGCAAATATTTATATGAATAGCTTAGATCTTAAGTCGACAATTAGCTCTTTTTTGCAACAAAAGAAGCTTTTTTTTCGAATTAACCGAAATCACTGTTGAAATTTTTTTACAAGAACATTTGATTTTTTTTGGTGAAAAAAGAAAGTGTTTTAATCATTGAAAATTAAATTGGCACCAAAAAAATATTTAAAAGGTGTTGTGGTAAATTTATATCAAAAATGTTTTCAAACATTTTGGAAATTTACACCAATCAATTAATACAGATGCAAAATCAATTTTAATAAAATTTAAAAATGTTTTTGATGAAAAATCACATAAAATTGCAATTATAAGGCTTAAAAACATCATACTAGATTAAAAACTAATAATGTGTAAATTTTCACTCAAATAAAATATTCATGGATTTTACGGTGTTACAACAAAATTTTCTGTATAAAAATTTTAATAGTGTAAAGTTTGCAATAACTTTAAAAAATCATTTCCCGTAAAAATATTTTCAACAGTGAAATCTCCAAAAAAGCGTTTAGCACATTTCGTTCGTTAATTGGAAAAAATCTTCACTAATTTAGTAATTTACAAATTACAAGTATAAATTAAATAAAAAATCAATTAATTAATATAACTCTATCGTTCCTCCTCACTTCCCTTCTCCCACATTCGCTCCGCCCAAAAAAGTCTTCGATTTTCCGCGAGAAAAACCGAAACTTTCCGAAAAGATTAAAAACTGTTTAAATTTAAGAAATCATAAGCGAGGCACGGACAGCGCCATCTACTGGATCACACAGCATCGGCAATTTTTCTTCTTTTTCTCATCGATAATGACGTGGCTGGCCGACTGGGGGCCTGGTATCAGCTGCGTTTCCGGCTGACTGGCGCCGTTTTGGTTCTTGATCGGTGAGGCCACCTTGGTGCCATTTTTCTGCTGGGTTGCCTGGAGGGGCGACGACTAAAATGAAATAATGAGGGGGGAATGTTAGAAATTGAATTTTTGCTTAAATTTTAGTTATGAGACAATTGAGAAATGTTTTTTTTTTTATATAAAAGTAAACATTTTAAAACAAATAAAGTTTTTAAAAACTTAATTAAGATTTAAAAAAAATAACTTAGCAAAGATTCAAACCAGATTTGTTAAAAAATCTACTATGTCCGATATATTGCAAACTGTTTCATGAAAAGTTAAGGAATCAAACCATTACTTCTAGCTTAGTCGCGCCATCCGTCACTTCTTGGGCATCTTTACTTTCCTTTGGTGTGTCCCCATTCAATAAGGTTTGGTCTGCATAATCTCCGTTTGGGGTGATTGGTTTGCCTCCTAAAATGATTTATTAAGAGGTTAATTTGTTTTTTCGATGAAAATAAACATTTTTCTTGAGATAAGGATTGTCTTAACTGAATGCATAAATTAAAAAGTCAATTGATACATAAATTAAAATATTTGCAATTCGATTGAAAATTCTTAAAATGTTTTTGTTGTTGAAATGAAGTTCCAATATGCGAATAAAATTAATTTTTTTTTATAATTTTGGTGCAATTTCTATTAAACATGTGAAAAAACAAACCTTTGATCAAATTAACTATTTCGTCTGCTTCCCTAGATAAATCACCGCCAGGTCTGAAAGGATTATCCCAGCCAGATTCAGTGCTGTAATTAAATAAAAAAGAATTTGTTAATAATTTTTAAACATATATTTAATGATTTATTCAATGTCGTGGATCAAAAATAAAAGTTACCCATTTTTCTCTAAAATTTTGCCACTGTTGTGATATTCATCGCGAGGCACTTGGTAAACATAATATAAAGTGCCGCCATGCGACTGGGAGTGTGTCATTGTTCGATTAAGCATTTTCAATTAATTTTAACTTTTATTTTGGCTCTGAGGTTCGATGGCTTTTTTCGATATAAAAGCAAGTTTTACAGTCTTTTCCTCATTTTATTTGTTTTCAACTCAACTGTAAATATGTTTAATAAATTTTTCAAGAAAAAAAATCTTCAAATATTTGAAGATCAGCAAAAAATGTGAAAAAATAAAAAATTTCCAGAATTCCAATAAAAGTTCTCCAAAAAATAGGCAAAAAAGATATCGCGATTGAGGGGGCATCCGGATTTGAACCGGGGACCTCTCGATCTGCAGTCGAATGCTCTACCACTGAGCTATACCCCCGCTTGGAAACCGGCTTTTCAGAGCATCTTTTAAGCGAAACTACAATGGCGGTATCTTGTCCATCTTGATGTTTTTGATTGTGATAGTGTTTTCATTAAATTAAACATGTTCACAAGTTATGATTTGATTTTTAGAATTATTTGTTTTTTGCGGGAAACAAGCAAGATAAGACAATTTGGAGGAATTCTTTTTTGCACTCAACTTGGCATAAAATTTGTTTGAAGAGCAAAATAAATAAATTTTGTTTTTGTAAATACAAGCTGTTTAACAGAGTGTGTGAAAAAATTACGAGAAATATAAATATCTAGGCTCCAGTCGAGGGGGTAATAAATGGCCCAAATGGCCGACAAGAATAAGAATAAGTGAAGAATAAGTGAGAGCAAGCAAGAGTAAATTGAATAAGTTTATTCAATTTTGAAATGAGTAAGTCTTTTTTGCCACCGAAATTAGGCATGTGCATAAGAAAATTTTAAGATCTCATTATTTTTCATTTAAAATTGTTTCCCTTAAAAAAAAAGCAAAAAACTGCAAAAAGTGCAAGAATTTGATATTTAATGTCTGGTTTTGAACCTATGTGTCTAGCACCAAACATTTTCTTGCTTGGTGGTTGGAATCTTGGTTGGGTCAGATTGTTTTTTGCCATTTTTGCACTCCATATTTCCAACATTTGTTAACATTACTTTAATAAATGACTAGAACTGGCCACCGAAATTAAACATGCTACATTAGAAAATTATTAAAAAAAGTGGAATCAATTATTTGGATTCACAAAAAATAATGCAAAAATGGCAAAAAACAAACTGACCCAACCAAGATTCGATCCACCAAGCAAGAAAATGTATGGTGCTAGACAAATAGGTTTAAATCCATACACTTAATATTATTTTTTTTGCAATTTTTTGCTATTTTTTTTGGGAAACGTGTTTAAAATACAATTTAAGTAATACCTTTATTTTCTTTCTTAAAATTTCAAGTACGCTACTCTTTGAGGTACTCCTAATAACTTCCTACGCTTTAAGCTACTTCTGAATACTCCCTACTCTTAGGCTACTCCTTGTCTTACTTTACTTTTTTTGACAATAAATCTTCATTGTCAATCTAGCCTATAGATATTGCTAGAAAAACCTGAAGGAAATTTTACAAAATAACTAGACAACTTTTATCACGTTTTATTGACTTTAAGATTTGGTAAATTGAGTAAATGAGTAAGCAAGAATAAGTGGAGTAAGTAAAGAGTAAATGTGAGTAAGCTGGAGTAAATTGAATAAGTTTTAGAGGACTTGACAAGAATAAGTGGCCTTTATTACCCCCTCGGCTCCAGTATGATTTTCATTTGATGCATATCCATAATTTAAATAAACTTTATGGTCTTTAACGAAAATCAGAATGATAAATATAAACTCAAAAAAAAATTGTTATATCGAGGCCAGGCCACAAATCCGTGTGTCAACTTATTCTGTAAGATTTGAACTTGAGCAGTATTTTAAATTAACTTCTCGTAAGCAGACTGAGTTGTACATCCATAGCAACATGCCTTTTAATTTTTTTTAAAAATAGCAAAAACAGAAAATTTTATTTCCAGAAAATTCCAAAAACCTTCTGCAAAAAATAATTTCTCCATAAAAATTGGCAAAAAAGAATTCGCGTTTGAGGGGGCATCCGGATTTGAACCGGGGACCTCTCGATCTGCAGTCGAATGCTCTACCACTGAGCTATACCCCCGCTTGAAGATACAAGCGTTGAATGTAATCTGTTGGTACTGGACTTCCAAAAAAGTTTCCCACACAATTTCCTTATCTGTAATTTCATTGTTTTAATGATATAAATGTTGTTTTACAGTATTCTTTGAGATTAATTAGATTGGTGAATAATTTGGGAAGTACAGCTGTTAGTTATATTGATGGGAAGTTGAAGTTTTGTGAAGAAAATTTGGGAAAATGCGTAAATTTCTTGAAATTTTCATGGAAATCTTGACTTTGAATCACAAATCCACCCAGCAACCTAAAAGTCCTTCAAAACCAAAATACCTCAACAATCTAACGACTTTCCATCAAAATGTCAACCAAATCATTAAAAAATCGCCACCATCAGCCAAACAAAGAAGAACCATTTCCTCAAGTATCACAAACATTCAACAATAATCCTCCAAATAACCCATAATGCTGCAAACAAACCCATAAACCAAATGGTTCGGAAACTCCATCGACATTTGCTCAATTTGACTTTTCATGCTGCTCTCATCGAATCAAATGGCGGAAAAACTTTTTTCCACCACTTTTCCTGGGAAGCCTCAAAATCCAATGAAAGTCAATGAATGAGCATTTCATTGTCAATTATCAGCACTAAATACAACAAAAAAAAGTTGTTGTCTGAATGTAATGGCAGAGTAGGTCATTGGGAAAATTTTGCACTTCTTCTTGTTCCTCTGGCATTTCCCGATGGCACAAATACATGAACAGTGGTGGAATTGTTAACTTAACACATGGGCTTTTGTTCACTTTCATTGGTTTTGAAGGTTTTTGGGGTTTGTGGAGGATTTAAGGTTTTTTGACGATCAAAAAAGAGAAATTTACAGGGGCAACGCTAGTGCGATTTATTAAGAGGATTTGAACCTGGAAAATTTATAACTTTATCTGATATAATTTTATCGAAGTTATTTTTACTTATTACCTATCAAATAAACCTTAATCAAAATAAATCAATTGCCAGCGCTTTTGAGCTACAATTACCCGCCAATCGATTTTATATCGAGTTCACTTATTTGTGTCGCATTTAATTGGATTTTCGATTTTATTTTTGGATTTTGGCGTCAATTAACAAAACACCGACGTCACTTTTCCGCCTTTTTTGCTTGAAATGCTATGAAGGAACCACTTTTTAGTTTTTAGTGAGAAATGGCTCATAAAAATTGTGTTTAAGCGATTTTTTGAGGGTTTTATAGTTTTTTGGATTTTTGATGAGTTCGCAGGGTTTTTGGTGATATTTTAATGCTTTTTAGAACGGTTTTCGATTTTCGATGAATTTAATGGTTTTGGGTCAGTTCATGTAACTTATTACATCAATAGATCTCTAAAACTACGCACTTTCAATAAATTTTTGGATCGATCGTTAAAACTTATTAAAATTTATTGTGAACATGGGAAAGTTTTTTTTTACATAAATTTTTTTTTTTACAAACATTTATTTAGTATAATTGAAGTCCTTTTCTAAATAATGAAGTATGCACTTGCTATCGATAAGGTAGTGGCATAGAGTAGTGGTTTGATTCCTCGCTTTGCATTGTAATGGAATGGTCTACAATGTGGCTTTTTTGCAACTTTTCGATGCCTTAATCAGAATGACCAAAGAAAATCCAATAATAATCAATCAAGATCTTCAAACGTCCCTAAATCACTTGAAAAATTTTTTATGCAAGAACCGCGCACTTTCTCTACAAATTTCCTCCACAAACTGAACTAAAATCGCTTCCAGATCCCCCAAAAATTGTCAAAAAGACATTCTTCGGCGACATTTTTCAAACACAAACAATTTTTTGATATTTCTGATACTTTTGGTTTTTTTGATATTTTTGATATTTTTCTATTTTCTATTTTGAGTTGCACGTCACACTCGATTTTTCCATTCTAAAAACAGTGTAAAAGCAGTAAATAGTCTAAAACACTGACAAACTCCAACAAAACTGAAGTAAGAGACACAATTTTCAGACTGATTGAGCTTCTTGGCACTTTCCAACCACTTTCACGCGTGTATTAGAGGGAAAACTCGGCGAAGCTCATAGGAAATTCAATTAGTGTGTCGATGGAAGGGATTTACACTTTTCCAGCCCAAACGCTTTTCAATGCTTTTCTCGGCTTCCAAATTTTTTTTCTTGACAATTTCTAATTTTAAATGAATTTTTTCGCATTCTTTGCCAATCAAACAAAACTTTAAACACTTTCCCACCATCACTTTTTCGACCTCTAATCACTCAGACCACTTTAGAAGACGTCAAAGAACTGCTAAAGTGCAACAAAATACTTTTTACTACACTTTCTGGCTCGATGCTTGCAATTTCTGTGAATTCTGTGAGCTTCTGTGGAAGTTTTTGTGGATGTTTGTGAGGTTTTGTGATGAATAAAAGATACCGAATGCGACACATGCGCCGAGTTTCCCGTTGGAAAATTAACTGAGACAGCACGTACACAAGCGGGAAATTTTTGAGAGAGATCGTGGTGTTGGTGAGAAACGGAAAATTTAATTTAAATGTGCTTTGGCAGAATAGAAAAGATGGCACAGGGTGGCAAAAAAATTTGAAATTGCGAGATTTTTTTCTTGGTTACTGCATTTTGTGTATAATGTTTCAAAACAAACAAAAAACTCCAGATGCTCTAATATGTATCAAAAAACAAAGCGTAATAAATCGACCAGGAGTAGGTACTGGAGAATTGAACTCGTGGTGTTTCAATCGTTAGCAATTGGCAATTGCGATCTGCATAAGGATATTAGTTCAATGTTTAAGTTAAATTTTCAATATTAAATGAAGCAATGAGCGCGCATTCAACATATTTCTCTCTTTAAAAATAAACTAAGCAAACACGTCAAACACCGCCATAAACTCTTAATTACATCTATTTTTATGCATTTAACTGATCCAATGTGACCTTTGTTCTAACTACTTTCACCCATATTAAAGATAATCACTGTAAAATTGTCATTTTCCTAATTTTCTCATAAAACAAATCATAAAACCACAAAAAATAACAATTAAGTCGGAAAAGCATAAAGTCATAAAAGTTAATCACGCCATAACTACTGATTATTTTAACATTTCCCCCCGCAGAGAAGAGAAAGTTCTTCTAGATACTAAAAATAATTAAATGAAACTAAAAATAATTTCTTAGGAATATTAAATCAACAGTATTCAACCGAAAAAATATTAATTCATAATAAATTGTGGCCGACAACAAAAAAAAAACTAAAAAACAACATAAACATGGGAACAAGTCGACTGAATTAAGTTTATCGCTTTTTAAAAATGAAAATGCACATAAAAGCACTTAATTTCATGAAATACTATGAAGTCCTATAAATAGCCCCAAAAAACGATTCCACAGTTAAATAAATTTTCTATTTTTCTCCAGTGAGTAAAAATTAATTTTCAACAGGTTGACTTCATGCACTTCAGTGGCTGCCTTTGAATTTCCACTCGATCTACATTCTTGTGCCACACTAGAACACTTTTCCTGAATCAACAAATGGATTTTGTTTAATACTGTAGAAATATGTTGCATGAGAATAAATTCAAAGATATTTAATTCTTTTGTTAATTCACTAGAACATGAAAAGTTATCCTCCTTTGCATTGAATACACTGAGTTTCCAGAATATACTGAAAATACTGAAAATACAAAATATACAAAAAACTACAGATTTTTCCATTAATTTTAAATTTTTCTGGGAAATGCAAAACATGACAGTAAATACTGAATTATTGAAAAATTTACAAATTTAAATTTAAAGTAGTTTTCTTGCATTTTCCAATGAATATTTCAATATTAAATTTTCTTTTGAGAACTCTTAAAGCGATGGATTGGAATGAAAGGCATTTTGTGGGTGAAAAGAATATTTTAAATATTTCAATTCTTTTTATGTATTTTAGTTCTTTGAAAGAAAAATCAGTTAAAAATTATTATTTTAAGAGGAAAATGTGTTTCAATGGATTGTTTTATAAGTTTGGGTATCAAAAAAAACTTTTACATATATGACACACATCTCACGAGAAATAATCACTGAGAATTGGACTCGTGGTGACTTTGTAGCATAGCAATGTTTTATGTAATTTCTTTTAAAGACCTATTAAAAAATTGAGAAAAAACGAAAATAAGAAATCAACTTTAAACTTGTTCAATACCCTCCCCTCAAGCCCCACATTTTCCAAATCAAAAGAAAATCCATATCGTAGGTTAAATGAACTTTCAACCAAAGGAATCCATTACAAGGCACAAACAACCGAATCTAGTTCAGTAGTGGAAAATGAAAACTCCATTAATTATCCTCAGTTTTCCATTTTTTGCTGCTTTTCCAAGTTTTTTGCGCTCTCCATTTTTTATATTCTGCTAGTTTTCCCTTTTTATGATTTTATGAAAGCAAATATGGCGCAATCGGCACGTTTTATCAGATTCATGCATTTCTGTCATTAAAAGTATTTGATGCCAGTTCGTGATAAATGTATGGCAAATGAGCTTTGTGCAAGAGGACAAAAGCTCATTTGCAATCGATCGATGGGACGGGATATCGCAGATTTAGAGGGAAAATTGTTAAATAAATGTAAGAATTTTGATTTTTATAATTTATTTTTATTGTAAATATTTTTGTTTAAATATTAAGCAAAATTCATCAAAATCTCAAAAGAGCAAAAAATATGATTTTGTTGACTAAACTTGATTTTTTTTTAAATGAAATAATTCTAGTCCCAATACAATAAAAAAGTCCACACCTATAAATCCACCACCTTGGTCGAATATTCAACAAAATAATTGAAAAATTGATTTATAAGCTGCTACGAAAATTGAAAATTCTGACAATTTCAGTCACGCGATCATTTATTTGTTGGTTTTCGTTATGAAATCAAATTAATAACAGGCGATGATCCTTGATAGCATAATTCCCAAATCATAATCCCCTTAATTGTTGAAATTGCCATAATATCCAATATATCCCAAATTCCCCCCCAATTTCTCAGATAACTGAAAAAACTCCAAAAAACTCAAATATTTCAAAAATTGAATAATGTAATCAATTTATCTTGTAATTTATCAAATAATCAAATTACTTCTTCTCTGACAATTCGGGGATTGAATAAAATTTAAAAGATTCAATAAATTCCCTCCAAACATTCGAGTGAATATCATAGAATGAAGCAATTAAACGATCACCACTCAAATCACATTTGTTTCATTTGTTTCATCAGAAAACTTCGATAAATAATTTTTACGATTTTTTTTTCTATGTCAATAAGCCAATAAGCCGTGACCCTTGCTGGCTAGCACACATTTTATTCAATATTCAATTATTTCTTTCCATTTCCAAATTGAATTTCATTTCATCGCCATTATGGCATTCTGTCGTCTTTATTTATCGTTTTATATTGAATCTAATAAATTATGCAATAAAAGCTGGATGTGAAGAAAAACTAGTGTCAATTTGCGAAGATGAGACCTTAATTGATGAGTAAGAAAATTGGAATGAAATTGGAAGACGGTTTTGGTGGTGAGGAATTTATATCGATTTAAGACAAAATTACTTCAATAATTATGCATGTATAATCAGATAGTTGTATACGATAATTATCTCTCCGAAACCTGTAAAGGACAAGTTCAATTCTTGTAAACGAGTATTATTTCGAATTAAGTAAAATCATTGTTGATCAAGTTTTTTTCTAAATTTTTTACTTCCAAGCAATAAAATTAAGATTTCCTCTGAAATCATGCAAAAACCCATAAAACGAAAAATACCAAAAACACCACAAATTTAAATCAAAACAAAATCAATTCATCATCAATATCAATCCAGCCAGCTACACTTTCAAATTTATATAGCGCAGGTTCTACAAAGTAAATTTTTTCAGACAACCTGGGAGTTCCCTCGACTACATTGTACTTGATTGTACATTGAATATGTAACTTATTGTGCAAACATTTATTATTTTATGAAATTTGCTATTGGCCAGCCAACGTTCAATTATTTTCCATTAAAACATTGATCACTTGTTTGCAGAGCTATAAAAAACCATAAAGACTCGTAAAAACCTAATCAATCTGATTAAATTGTTGTTATATTTTACTGGTGCCCGGCACAATGTAGTAATTGATGTATTGGAGGTATTGAAGGTATTGTAGGTATTAAAAGCAAAATTACATCACGATTTTACAGTTTTATTCTTGTGGTATGATATCATAGATTCTGCCGACATTTTGCAATTTTGCATACATCATAGTGTCGGATAAATGGAATGTATGGCTGGAGAATGCAATTTTATTTAATGTTCCTCTTACTGGTATTGTTTTATAATCTTTTCAGGGTGAACTTGAAAAAAATTGCAGAGAACACAAAAAATTTTAATATTGACTTTGCCCGAAATTGCCGCGTAATCATTTGAATTTTTTTTTTGGCTAATGGATTGACTGCAATTATTTTTGATTTAATAGGAAGCAAAAAAATTATTTAGTTAAGAAGTTGAATGTTTCAGAAAAATTTAGAGATAAATTATTATGAGAATATTTTTGAATATTTAAATATCAATTCAAAACTTAGATGAGAAGGTGTTTACGACGATATTGAAGAGTTAAGCTGAAGTAACACCAACAAGGGTTCAAATCCTGGTCAGTAATCTTTGGTGTTATGAAATTGGGTGGTTTCTATTTTTTTTGATTAAACATCCTAAAATTCCTCTAAAAAATGTAAAAATCATCAAAAATTGTTGCTTACCTAATTTGCCTATCATAAGTTGGTGGTAATGTTGCTACTGCCGTCATTTTACTAATGTCCGCGTCACTCAACAGCGATGTATTTTGCAGAAACGAATCAATTAACGAGTTATTGTTGTTATAAATATTATAACTATCACCAAAATAGAGTAATTGGCTGTCGGGTGGACTAATTGATTGCGGTTTACTACTTTGGAAAAATGATACTCGGACTTTCGAGCGCTCTACTCTGTAAATGAAAGAAAATAAAAATGAATGAATAAATAAGTTTCCAATTGGGGTTTTCATTGTTTGGCACTGTCAAAATTTTTCTATCTAAAAAATTTCAACAGTGCCCAATAGAAGTTTTGTAATTCAAAATAAAATAAATTTTCAGTAAGGAAACTCATTAAAAACTCGGAGGATGAATGATCGATGTAAACAAATTTATTTTTACAGTTCGCACAGTTCGCAAATCATCAAATGTACAAATAACTTTCCCATAAATTTCTTCAAAAATCAGATAAATTCAACAAAATTCAAACAAATTCAACATAATTCACATAAAATCAAAATTAGCCGCCTACAACAGTTCTTCGGGCAACACAACCAAAAACACATAGATTCGCTATTTTTTTTTTTTTTGATAGATAAGTCCCTGTGTGAGCATGAACATTTTCTGCTTAAATTTTTCCTTGCAATTTTTCATTCAGCAAAATTAATAATTATTCATTAATCATTGTAAAAAGCAATGTAGTAATAAAAAGCAAAAAAACATTGGTGTACGAAAGCCAAACCTTATCTAGAGTAACAGTGAGAATTGAACAACACATTTTATCATTCTAGTTCAAAGTGGAAATTATCTTTAATATCCTTTATAAATTGAATCAAAATATATATTTCAAAAAAATAATCTTCCAACAGATCAACGAACGTACAGTCGCAAAAAACCAAAACTTTGAAAATTCCCTTTTGTTTATCAATAATGATTCGGAAAATTTCATATAAACATTTTTTGCGCCGAAAATTAAACAAATTAATTTTAATTAGAGTTTTCCCACTTTTCACATTTTTAACATGATTATCGCCATGTTTTCCCACATAATTTTAGATTCTCAGCGAATTTAGAGATTTTTTTTTGGATTTTCATTTTTCAGCCATCACGTAGATTATTTTATATTTTGTTTATCGGCTTGAAACATTGAATGTTGAATGTTTATTCAGCATTAGCTGCAAAGATTGAACACGCAACCAAGAGAAGCGCTCGCGTAGCTTTCAGCCAATCGATTGTCAGGCGACGCCGTAATGTCGAGCTAGCTGCACGTTAACTTCCTTCTATTAAGCAGTCGCTGTCCCATATTTATATTGGCATTAAAAAATTGAAATACATAAATGTCTAAGGAGAAACATGAAAAATATAGAGCAAACAATGGAAATAGTTTTTCCGGTTATTTCCACATTTTCTTAGTTTTCTCACATTTTCTGCTGAAAAACTCTTTTGCTCGCATTTGCTCCAGTTTTGCATTTTTGTAGCATTTTCAATTTTCCAGTCTTTTTTTGTGGTTTTGCAAGTTTGTTGCTTTTCTACCCATTCAGCTATTTTGAACTTTCCGTGGCCAAAACAGAAACTATGTCATGAAATATTCAATTTAATAAATTATTTTTTGTAGTTTATTTGTTTTGTGTTATTATTTCTGAATTTTTGTATATTTTTCTGGTATTTTTGGATGGAGCTGAAGTGCTGAACTAAAAACTAAAAGATAACGAATCACCGGTGGAGGACTGAGGACGCAGAAGGGCGGTGGTAGTGATGTCAGTTAATGGTTTGCTTTATTTATTTGTTTTTGATAAAGTGTGATCATAGTGTGATACTCGTAAATTGGGTTATAATTAGCTTGGTTGGGGTACCCCTAGTTGTTTTATGAGTTGGTGGTTCTTCTCACGATTATATTCAAAGTGATTTTTCGGAAAAAATTTAGGATTTCGACTCTGAACTTCTTGAAATGTAATTTTGAACTTTTAGGTATTTATATTTTGATAAATGATAAAAAAGAACTAAGTCGACGAAATTTAAATAAAAAACTGCTTTGATTCATTTTTGGAACAAAACATAATTCACTTAAAGAACATGGTTTGTTTTGAAGGATTTACAAATTTTAGAACTTCAATTCCTTGAAACGTGAATTTTTGTTCATTTTTTTTTTTTTTGCCAAATTGTTTCTAGATTTTAAATTTTTATTTTTATCAACAAAAAAGTTTTTCATCAAAAAAAAAAAAAAAAAAAAAAAAAAAACTGTACTTTTTTGACTCAAAAATCTAAAAAAATGTTTTTGAAAAAATTCAAAAAGACGATTCTGTAATTCCACTTGAAATGAAAAAAAATTGATGCACTTTTTTTTTTGTTGTGTTTCATCAGCGCCATCTAGTAGCTCTAGTACAAATGATCAGTTTTTCATACAAAATTTTTTGATGAACCGACATAACATCTGTTAATGCAAAAACATTGTATTTGTTTCAAAACGATTAATTCCAAAAAATTTTAAAAATATTCAACCATGATCAAGTAAAGAAAAATTATAAATTTGTGTGTTCAATGGATCAAATTTTCAGAATAAGGTTTTTTGATCATACTTCAAAGGCTTTTTAATCGGGCTGGTCCTTCGATTACCTGTCATACAAAAGTTTTGATATTTTGTACTTTTTAGCAATTACATTTGTTTCATTTTTATGTAGTTAGGCTGTAGTTGATGCTAAAGATTGTTTGATAAAACCTGATTGTCATTAGATACATTTTTTTATTCCCGCGCGGCGCTGTGATCGGATATTTAAATTTTGGTTACCTATTTTCGAATTTCCTAGAGTTTTATTGCTCAATACAAATTCTAATGGACCTAAGTTATGATTTTGTTGAAGTGCCTGCTAAAGCCCCAAGCTTTTCCGATTTTTTAATATCTAAGCTAATTGAGCTTTACAATTCTAGCTATTTTTTAACAACATATTTCACACACAAAAATCTAAATTACTTAGTCATCCTCCCAACTCCTCCAATCGCCCATAAACTGCACACACCAAAAATGCCACTTCAAGTCACTTTAAATATTCCTAAACTCAAGCACACTAAATTATCGACTGAAGTCAATGCCATCAGCATCGATAAAACTCCAAATCTCGCTAAACCACTCTAAAAACTCGCCAAAAAAGCTGTGCAACAGTACTAAATTTGTCGATCCACAAACTGTAAAATATCACGAAAAACTAAAAATTCTAAAAACCTAAACCGATCGCGCCGTTTTCCGTTCACTCTTTAGTGTTTTTTCGCTTTTCAACACACAAAACTTTTTTATTTATTTTACAAGCTTTTGATAGATTTCATGCGAGAGAATGAAAACACTGAGCACTCTGATGATGACTAAATTGTTGCTCTTTCGCTAAAAATAAATTCCATTTAAAAAATGCTTAACTTAATTGACCTTTTGCCGAGGCAAAGTGAAGAGTTGTCGGTAATCAACTAGATATGTGACGATCGGGTGAGTTTTGTTAGACAGTTCGTGTATAGAATACAATCTGGAAATAATCAATAAATCGATTCCCTCAATTAAAATCATCACCACAAACAAAATCAATAATCTAAACAAATATTGATGACGTCGTGTTTGTTTGATTCAAAAATATATATTTGCCTAACAGAAAAGATGATAATTTCATCGGCATCTATTAGCGAGAATGCACACAGAACAGCAAAGAGATATCATGCAGGGGACTCATCGATACTTATGGCACGACAAACAACAAACAGCTTTGCTATTTAATTCTTGAGATGAGACGTGCTGCGCTGAACAATTTGCATTTTAAATTATCAGTTAATTAAGTTTAGTATTGAACTTGAATTCGAGTGATCGCAGCTTGAAACGATGATTTTGAATGTGTTTGACAGAATTTGAATGATTTTGCATAAATTACGACGCAAAGCTTGCTGTGGCGGTTTTGGATGCTTTTGGTGTCGATGCTACTCAATGCTGCTTTGATGATTTTTAATTAGTTGAGGAAGTGTGGAGGAAGAGATTTACATAATTTAGCATCAATTTCGGTTTAGTCAGCTGGAATGGGCTGTGAATCGATCAATCTGGTGTTTTTGGAATCATTTAATTAAACTTTTAGCGGGTTTTTGACTGGTAAGAGTTAATTATGGATTATTTATAGACTATTTTGTTAATTTACAGTTTTCTTATGTTTTGTTTGTGAGTTTTGGGAATTTTGCATTTTCGCGACTGAGTCTTGGACAAATTATAAGTTTTTTGAGTTTTTAAAATTTTTTTAACGATTCTATACGTATTCTATACGTATTAAATACAAAAATATCAAGAACTCCAATCAATCTCCTACAAACTGATTTTATAAGTGATAACAAATACGATTTTTATTGAAAACAATTTAAATAGAACGACTTCAAACAGCAAAATAAACTTCAAATGAGTTTAATTAACGAAAAAAAATTGATTTTCAATGGATAATTAATTGAATGATATGAATCAAACATTTAATTGAGTTATTTTTCCATTATTTGATCAATTTAATTTTAAATGGTTTAATTAAAACCTCATAAATCTTTTTTCATTCTACAAAATTTTTTTACTATAAAACTGAACATTCTATACAGTGAATTTATAATAATCAAAATAAAAGAAAAAACTTTCAAGTTCACTCAAAGACAAATTTACTGAATTGTAAAAATTTAAAAAATCTCAAAAATTAACCGAAAATACCTCACAATCACAAAAAAATCCAATCAAAAATTTGTGATTAAATTGCGGTGAACATATGCGACACACTCAAAAATGCTTCAAAAAACATTCGAAAAACTCAAAACTCAAAGCACACTGTGTCACTGTCCTTGACATCGAAAATGAGTCGCTTAGTATAATGTTTGCTTCACGAGCTCGTGGCTCGCTGTGTTGCAGTAAAATTTTCCATATGGAAGTGAAAATGACATAATGCTTGGCCAAGTAAACAGTTTTTGCGGTAGTGGGGCGGGGAGGATGATGAGATAAGTTTTTAGGTCGTTTATAATTTTTTTCGAATTAAATTTTAGAGTTTTAACCAAAATTTCGAAGAAAATTAATTTTTCTGAATTTGAAGACCACACCTAAATTTCCTGTGAACCTCCATCAAATCACCAAAAACCATCAAAAATCCCTCCCCTCTCACTTCCCAATCAAATAAATTTCAGTCGGCCAAATAAACTTGCACTTGCCATTTCTGTTTCTGTTTAATCAATACCCGTTTGCATAGCATGTGCATGATCGCATGTAAACTGTGTATAATATCTCACATGTTTCAAATCATTTACTTATAAATTTTTAGTATTTTCATTATTTCTTGCTCAATATTTGCATTGAAAGCAACAAAAGCGATAAAACAAGAAAATTACAAAAACTCAAAAAAATACAAAAATAACAAAAAACGCAAACAAAAGTGAAAAAAGAATAATTTCAGAAAATAATGAAAAACTCGGCATTTAATCTCGGAAAAGTAATAATTCAAAGTATTGTATAATTTTTGCTGTTGTGCTTTATTTGCTTTGAAAATTAGCGAAAATAGCGATGATGTAAGATAATTGGCATGAGAGACTTTGTCTTGTGACGGAGATCATGCATTTCTGGTCGATTCAGTAATTTCAAGCTTCATGGACGTTTCATGGGAAAAGTCTTTTAACATTTTTTAAAAAACTTTGTGAATATTTTCTCCAAGTTAATATATATACTGGAAATAACCACAGCGTCAACAATATTAAAACGATATTAAAATTATAGGTTCAAATCCTGAGATTTATTTGTAAAACCCAGGTTTGTTGTTTCTTATTTTCTTTTTTAAACATTTTAGATGTAAATTACAAGTAAATTATATTTTAACAGAATATCTCTAAAACAACTTTTTGGCTATTTTAGAACCCTTCTTCACATTACCACCCAAAAAACATGCAAATTCCCCTCAAACAAACAAAATCCCCGAATAAAAACTCAATGACGTCACCACTCAGCAGGCTTTGTGTTGAATTTTGTTTTGTGTATTTATTTTTTGCACCGACTAATTTTCCGGCTGAATGCTTCCTTTTGAAAGGTGAGCAGATACCGAAAAACCACTTGTCATGGTCTAGTTTTAAATTTTCTAGAGTTTTAGGCATTTTTTGTGTTTCGCACCAATTTTTTATAGATTCTTTTGATTGTTTGCTGGGAAACTTTTACTTTTCTTTGAGGGAAATGTTTTTTTTTGATTTTTTTGTTGGGCAGGGGTGGTGAGGGATTTTTTTTTAAATGCAAGATAATCGAGAAAAAAAATTTATATCAGTTATTTTCGACAAAAATTACTAAGCTTGGATAGATTTGATTATAATAGTCTGAGATTTGAACCCATATGGACGATAATAACAACTACAGCTTTGAATTATATGATTATCAGCTCAAACTTAAATTAAGGAATGTAAAAATTGTAATAATTGCAAAACCCTGATCTGTCCTTCATAGAATGCACAAATTTTATTTGTTTATTTATGTTCACACAACATACAATTCCAACTTTTCCAACAATCACAAACTGTTCACTAAAAAAGTAGACAAAAACACGGAAAAACAGATATTAGGAATAACAGCCGAAACTCACAGTCCATTCACCTTTAAATGCTTTTTAATGCTTCTAATGATTTTAATGATTTTAATGCTGTTTAATGGTTTTTCCAACAAAACTAAAAAATCAAAATTGGAAAAAAACTAAATCAAACAGACAAAATCTGGAAATTAGTAAAGTTCAATGATGTATTTCTTTTTTTGTTATGTTTGAGTTTAATTTGAGCTGTTTGAGTTATTTGGAAGAACGAGAGGCTTTTGTCCAACACAATAAACAATCAAAGATTGAGGTGCGATATGAAGTTTTTACTGTTTTCCAAGTCTTCGTCATTTTGGGTGCTGTTACCTTCATTGAATTATTGCAGAAAATATAAATTTAAATAATGGCGTGTAGATTTAATTGCAAGGCCACTTTCTAATGCTTACTATCAAAATATCATATAATTTTAAAATTATGCCGAAATTATGGCAAAAAGTTTAATAGAAAAAAAAGTTGAATGGGAACATTTTTTGTGTTTCCATTCAAAGCTATGTAGTTTTCTTTATTTTTTTAGTTTTTTTTTTAGTTTTTGTAGTTATTGAATGATCAATAGGTCGTTATGTCGAATTTTAGATGTTGTGCCAAATTTGGGAGCTACTTGGCAAAAAATATGAAAAATTGTTAGTAAATAAATGTTTGCTGATTTGGAAAAGAGATTAGAGTGGCACTGTTGGAAAGTTAGAAGTCAAAAATAATAAATAACAAAAGAAAAAAAAATACTTCAAAAATAATTAATTTTTACATGAAATATGACGAAAAAAGTAAAAACTTCATTCATGAAAAATATAAATTTACATAACCATCAAACACTGAATATTTTCAACTATTTATCAAATGTCATCACTTCTAATTGCCTAATTGGTTGGTGGTAATCCTTTCTCACTTTCCTGACACGTTTTATTATTTGCTGACTTATTAATGAATCACTGCCGCATTTACCAGTAACATTCTAAAAATAGCCCCATCCAACAAAAAAAGTATTTCCACATCACTCCAAAACTTGCGGCATAATCTCTCATAATCTCTGCCAGCCAAAAATTCATCATCTTCCCATTCAGCTTGAAAATCCATTCAGAGCCGCTCAAACTCAAATGATTACATTTTCATTATCTGCCGAATGTTTTCTTTCTCCAACTGAATAGAATCCACTTTATCATCTTCGGCTTGAACAGCCGAGCAAACTTGAAATAAGGCAGACATTCCGCTGGCAAGTCGCCAAATTGTCGAAAAATTACGGACATTCGAGTGTGCGAGGGAAAAGTCATGCTAGTTTGGAAGGTTGGATTAATCATGGATCGTTTTCGTAATAATTTAAATTAATATATTGATGACATCGTAGATAAGATCAATTTTAAGATTTGAAGAAAATTTTATGACATTTTTTATTTCAAAGAACAATTGGAATTTTCAATAAATATTTTTAAAATGATCCACAACTCCCACCCCCTTCCATATAAAATTGAAAATCAACAAATTAAGTCAGTCGCAAAAAAATGAGACATGAGAACTGATGAGCACCAAGCGATGGGATCATTATGTAATTCAAATGAAAGAAATCAAATACTCAGAATTATGTAAGAATCTTGGAATTGGGGAACTTGAGATAACGATAACGGAATATTTAGCATATATGAAGTCATATCGCATATGCTCTAGCAAATACACTAATTTACTGAAAAAACATAAAGTACATGGATAAGCACATTCAGAAACATTCGTTTTTTATTTGGAGATTATGGAGGGGGGAGTGATGAATCTTTTATACAAATTACTTCCACTTGTCCAAATGATCAATCAAACTTTTATTCAATAAAATTGCTCATTAATCATTAGTTGATGTTTTTGAGACTGTCTGTTTGACTTGATAATAAATAATTAAATTTTTTAATTCACTTGAAATGTCATTTATATTTTTATTTTTATAATTTCTTTATCTCGTACTCTGAATAAATTTGGGCGTACTTTTAACGTACTTTACTATAAATAAAGATTACCTTTAAAAAAAATGCTGCCTCTTTATCATACACAAAAGTTCAAAGATCACTCGCCCCTCCAGAGATAAGACTGTTTGTCTCGCAAAGTCTCGGCAATTTAATTCAGCAAAAGTTTTGTCATCGCCGAAAAAAAAACACAAACATTTCTACGCAAAGCTCCGTAAGCTCCACGTGATCGGCTTGGCAACAGAAACACTGAAACACCAAGAAACAGGCGAACTGTTAATGAGATCGCGGGCCCGTCTAACGCATAATAATTTTTCCCATAGAGCGAAATAAATGTATAATTAAAATTCACGAAACATCAAAACGTGACTTCGTTCACTGTAATCAGCTCAATTCATGAAAATACGGCACAAAAACACAATCTTGCAGTCGTATCTTTTTTCAAAAAATAATTTATCTGTGGAACATGTCCACGATTTCTTCGGGGCTTTGCTTGCTTTTGGAGTAGAAAATTGTTTGTAATGTTTTGTAATGTTTGTAGAATTTCTGTGTTTAGTTTGTTGTCCTCAATTGCAAAGAAAATTACGAGTTCAAAGACGCAGCGATGCATGTGCGATGCATTCAAGTGCATGGTGAGTACGGATGAAAAATCTTTTGAATAGTTGGGAGTATTTGTTTGACTAACAGTTTATTTTTCTTTGATGTTCAAGTTGTAATAATTTTACAGCCATCGAGCTCCTCCTCAAATTGCAAGAACCAACTATGTTATTTGAAATATTGTTCAAATCGGCTGGTTGTAACAATAAATAAGAGTTTGTGGCTTCAATAGTACATGAAGTGAAATGAATATTTGGATCTAGGGTTCAAATCCCACGTTATAACAAATTTGCAAGGTTTTGTGACCCGTTTTTTTTTTTATTTTTTTTTTTAATATTCCAATTTCTTTAAAGATAAATTGACGTCCCCTAATCAAATAACTTTAAACTATCTTTAAATTAATAAAACAGTGGCCCTAGTAAACAAAAGTCATTAAACACTGCCATCAATGAATTAATAAAATAATTGACATCGCGACATGTCCAGCAAAGTAATAAATATTACCATTGCGTCAAAAAGCAATTACATTAAGAATACTTGACATGAAACCAAAGAAAACGAGCACATTACTGAATAAACTGAATAAAATCAATATAAACTTGTAATCACGATGGCAACCCCATATTTGTGTAATCAATTTGCTTCTTTAACTTATTCAAGCATTTATTTATTTAAATGAAGAATGACATTCTTGAGCATTTAAAAATTGTCGCTGCTGTTAATCACATTAAGACAGTACAACGGCAATGCAGCTTTCTTTGGAAAATAATAAACATTACTCAAACTTGAGAGAACAGGGACTGCAGCTCAATAAAACTCGAGAACGCATTAAAATGCAGCTACATGCAGTCAAATGCAACAAACTGACCACAATGTGCAACACAACCAATTTCCTGTGTGCCCATAAACTCATAAAGCCAATAAAACATAATTATTGTTATTAGACGTTGTTTCTGTTGTTTGTTTTAATTTTTAAATGGCTTTCCTCTTCGTTATAATTCGAGTATAATGATTCCAACAAAAAAATGTGTTATAATAATTTTTCCATTTATGTCAAACCATCAAAACCATTAGAAACATTAAAAACAATAAAATAACATTGTAAGAAACATGAAATAATATGTCGGGCTCCATAATATTATTTTTCTTTCGAATGGATTTTTATTTTGGGGAAAACGTTCATAAAATTCATTTTTGGTTGCTGAAGTTTTTTTTAATTAAGTTTTTAATTTTAATATTTTACTTGGAGGAGACCGCAAAATATTCTCCCCTCGCCCCACCCAGCCAAAAACCAAAAAGTCCTCATAAATCTCACTTCCCTTGCAAAGTTTTATTGACCTTTTTACAATTCACCAAGCAATTCTCTCTATTGCTGGCTATTTCGGCAATTTGTTGCCATTTCTTTGTAGTTTTGCTCGGGTCTTCCAAGCATGTTTTAAATTGTTGCTATAAATGTTTTTTATTAATAATATTGTACAGACTACAAACTGAGTACAAATTTTTTAATAAATGTAATAAATGAAAGATGTCGAAAACAGTTGTAATTCAATTTTTCTAATTTTTCAATCTTTCTCTGATTTTTTTCCTCCATTTGTCAGAAAATGAGAGAAAGAATTGAATAAACCAATTTTCGACGGAAAAAGTGAAAAAAAGAAGTAAAACGGAACCAAAGGTTTAAAACCAAAAAAAAAGTATAATTGAAAAGTTCGTGAACCAAATACATTTTATGTTTGTGGATTTCGTGTTTTGAAGTTATATTGTATGCTAGTTGTTTGTGTTTTTTGAGTTTTTAAATACATTCAGAGTATTTAGAGTTTTCAGCGAATTTTTAAAGGTTTTTGGCCTCACTCATGCAGTACACCTGACCCATTGCAATAGTTTCTAAATTTTAATGTAAAAATTACAAAATTTCATTGTTCAATGATTTCAATTATTTTTACGAGCTGAATAATTACATTTTTAGATATAATTCGAATTTTTGAAGATTTCCAGCAAAAATAGATTTAGAACTTTGAAGGGAATTCAATTTTGAACGCGATTTTTAGATTTCTAACATTTTAGCAAATTCCAACAATTTGCAGCTCTTAAGTGTTTTCGTGTTCACTTAGCATTAATTTTATTCGATTTTATTCATTTATTAATTTATTCGTTTATTGCTGCAAAAGTCTGCGATGAGAATGGTTTGTATTTTTACAAGAAACATCGCGTAATGGCTCAATTTTATCATAAACATGTTTTCAAATTAAATGATCTTTTTTTCTTTTTATTGAATTTTATTGTACTGTGAAATTTATTAAACTTTGTAGCTAATTTGTAGCTTTTTGAGTGAATTTGCTACTTTGTGGTGTTGTTGAGAATTTTAAGAATTGTGAATTGCAAATAGCAAAAAATTGAAACGGTACACTTCGACACTACAGGATGAAGATGTGAGGATTCAATCCACTGAACTATGTATTCTTTTGTAATCATACTTATAGGTATACATTTACACTCCTCCAAAAGTATTATAAACAATAAACAGATTATTCAAATAAAAAATCCGCAGAAGTTAAAATCAATAAAATATGTATTTAATTAAGCTAACTGTAATGACACCTAACAGGTCATAAGTTGTACAAACTACAACACAAATATTATCTGACCAAAAACCTAAGCCAAATGAATGAGTCACGTTTAAGCCAATTTAATTCTTCCATTACTTTTGTTAGAAGCCTTAGCTCCATAGAGCCACTTCTTAGATATTTTGTAGATTAATCCAAGATTCAGCATGTTCAACAACTCAAACAAACATTTCTTTTGTGTTTTTTTTTGTGTTTCTTTATATTTTGCGAGTCAAAGTAAAATACAAACATTTATATTTGTTACTTGGAAACTTTGTAATTTTTCTTTCAGAACTTTAAATTAAAACATTTTCAAAGGAATGAGAAGAAAGCGAAAACACCCGGTCAACATTTTCTTGAGAGATCACGAGATTTCCTAGAATGTGTTTTTAGTAATAAGTACACAAAAAAGTTGGCAGTTCAAGCAAAAATTATTGTGTTTATTAAATTTGTAGTTTATGGTTTAGTTTTATATTTTTGTAAAATAAAATCCAAACTTCTGGAACTAAAAAATTGGCAAAAAAACAATCCTATCAAAATTATGATGTTTAAAAAAACTTAATTTCAGATACGGCACCTAATTAAATTATCGGTTTCGAACCGAATTTTTCTTTAAGTGAGCTACAGATCAGCGTCATTAGTAATTTATATACGCGATGTTAAGTATTTTAAATATATTAAATACAATTGTTCTTGTAAAAGTAAGAAATATTGAATTCAATATACTCAACATATAAATAAATTCTGTAAAATTTGCTCACAACAAAAGTTCATCTCAAGTTTACAACTATTTGAAGCAAAAAAATAAACATTTCAACCGTTGTTTTATTTCTGCGCTCAGAATTGATGTTTACAGTATTTTCAGAGATTCTCGAGTATTTCGAGTATTGTTTCTTTTTTGTTCTCGTTGTTTCGTGTTTTTTTTCGAGTATTTGATGTATTCAGGCGAAATTACGTCATCGCACACTTTGGAGTATTTAAGTTATGTGAAGCGTGTTGGGAAGCTTTAGATCGCTTGTTTTTATGTTTTTGGATAAATTTCTATTCGAGTGAATTTTAGAAATTCGATAAATTGTGTAATTCAAGTAAGTTCGGATATAGTAAGTTCAAAAAATGAAAAACAAGCAAAAAACATGAACACAATTTTTGGGAAATATTAAAATGTTTCCGAAAGGCCATGTGTGATTTTGTCGAACTTTTATTACTTCTCCGCAAAATTCGGAGAAGTATTGTTTTCTTCCCAGCATTTTCAGGGTTTTTTGACCTTATCTGATTTTTCCTGACTTCCCTGTACACAAATCTCAAAAATATCCAGTATTTTTTTTGTCCGTATTGAGTTGAAGAAAATTCTTGTAAAAAAAAATCCGGAAAATATTGAACCCCCGACCCGTGAAATGCGGAAAACTAAGGGCCGTGTGCCTGGTGGTTCGGTGTGTTACTGTAAACGATCGATCTGACCTCCCACCGGACCGATTCCAAATTTTTTGATGCCAATCGACTTGGTATCTCTTCCCATCGTGCACCTGATATTTTTGGTGATGGTGACTCCACCGGTTAGGTCACCAGAACCACTTCCGTGACCCAAAGTCGGGTTTTCCATACAAAAAAAACATTTTTTTTTGAAAAACTAGAGCTGTGTGTTTTTAGAAAATGTTTGAAATTATGAGTTGAGGCGGGAAATGTATCGATGTTTGGTCCACTACCTGCTGGGAGTCATCTGGGGGTCATCTGGTGGTACCAGACAACTTTTTTTTGAAAAAGTCTTAGAATCTCATGATTCGTCCAGAAAATTATAAAAATCAAGTTTTTGGAGGATCAGCCTGGTATCGCTTACTCTCAGCTCCAGAATTAGAGAACGACTAGAGATACAACTTCGGTCTCTTCAGGAAAAATGATTGGATTAATAAGTTCGGTCAAGAATTACATCGATGTTTGGTCCACTACCTGCTGGGAGTCATCTGGGGGTCATCTGGTGGTACCAGACAACTTTTTTTTGAAAAAGTCTTAGAATTTCATGATTCGTCCAGAAAATTATAGGAATCAAGTTTTTGGAGGATCAACCTGGTACCGCTTACTCTCAGCTCCAGAATGAGAGAACGCCTAGAGATACAACTTCGGTCTCTTCAGGAAAAATGTTTGGATTAATAAGTTCGGTCAAGAATTACATCGATGTTTGGTCCACTACCTACTGAGAGTCATCTGGGGGTCATCTGGTGGTACCAGACAACTTTTTTTGAAAAAGTCTTATAATCTCATGATTCGTCCAGAAAATTTGAAAAATCAAGTTTTTGGAGGATCAACCTGGTACCGCTTACTCTCAGCTCCAGAACTCGAGAAAGATTAGAGATAGCACTTCGGTTTTTTTAGAAAAAATGTTTGAGATGATGAGTTGAGTCAAGAAATGCATCGATGTTTGGTCCACTACCTGCTGGGAGTCATCTGGGGGCCATCTGGTGGTACCAGACAACTTTTTTTTGAAAAAGTCTTAGAATTTCATGATTCGTCCAGAAAATTATAGGAATCAAGTTTTTGGAGGATCAACCTGGTACCGCTTACTCTCAGCTCCAGAATGAGAGAACGCCTAGAGATACAACTTCGGTCTCTTCAGGAAAAATGTTTGGATTAATAAGTTCGGTCAAGAATTACATCGATGTTTGGTCCACTACCTACTGGGAGTCATCTGGGGGTCATCTGGTGGTACCAGACAACTTTTTTTGAAAAAGTCTTATAATCTCATGATTCGTCCAGAAAATTTGAAAAATCAAGTTTTTGGAGGATCAACCTGGTACCGCTTACTCTCAGCTCCAGAACTCGAGAACGATTAGAGATAGCACTTCGGTCTCTTCAGAAAAAATGTTTGAAATTATAAGTTCTGTCAAGAATTGCATCGATGTTTTTTCCGATTTTTATAACGACTAGAGATAGCACTTCGAAACAATTTTTAATGAAAACACCATTCCATACTAGCGGAGAAGTCCTGCTCAGCTCATAAGCTGCACAACTAGTTTATATTGTAAATATATTCCAGTGAATCAACGATTTAATGCAGGGATTGGAAGTTTTTAGTAATATAAATTAATCAACTCTTAAAACTAAGTTTTTCAATAAAATCTGAATTTTTATTTTAAAAACAAGGTATAAACCTCCCGAACTCTGAATTTCCTCATATTTGTATGTTTTCATCGGATATTTAAAAATGTTTTTTTTTTGTAGAAATATTTCGTGTAATTTTTTGTTATTTTGTGTAAGTTGTGTATTTAATGTGCTCACTTTTTTTGGGAGAGGCAGTGCGAAGTCTAAATACTGACACTGGTTAATTTAAAATTAAATATTTTGAGTAAGGGGGTGATAATCCTCCAAAAATTTCATTAAAAACGTATGAAAGTTAATTTCATAAATAAAATGAGTAATTACTCGAGTAATTACACAATAAATTTCAATCCAAGAGTAATCTTTAATAAACCATGAAAAAGCTGAGTTAATAAAGGAAATCCATTAATCTGCTATAACAAATGACTCTCATTTCCCCCTCAAACTTAATTTTCAATAAAAGAATATTTATTCCCAAATTTTTCATTAACACGAACAGCTTCCGATAATAATTGCATAATTATTATTGACTCGCTGAGTTCCAAAATTATAAACAATCTTACAGAAATATTTTGAAGCTGGAATTACTCTGAAATATTGTGGCTTTTGGAAAACGAAAAATTGCGCAAAGATCTCTGGAAATAAAATTCTTTGATGAAATATTTCAAGATCTTCAGTTTTGTTTATTTTACAGTTTTTTTGAATTTTTTGTGAATTTAAAATATTTCGTGTATTTCACTACGAAATTTTTGAAAAAAGAAGATTTTAGATTTTTAGGAAATGTCACAAGCTGCCATTGAACTCAAAATGAACTTTAATAAAAAATTTACGTCATCTTGGTCATTTCTGATTTTTATTCAATTTCAAATGTTTTCTATTTATCAAGTCATTGGAATCGTGTCCAAAAATGGATTTTTGTATTTTTGATTAATTTACATTTTGCAGTTTTCGTTTGAAATATTTTATTAGCAATTTCCATAAATTAAAATGTTTTTGAATAATCTGTGAAGAAAATATTGAAGATTTATTGCAATTTTATCTAAATGTATGCGTTTGAAGTTACTGGAATTTGTGGTTTTTGGCATTTTAGTAGAATACTATAAAATTCTAATTTATCTGATAGATTTATTGCAGCTAAAAATAATTCTATATGGCAGTAATTTCATATTAAACCTTCAAACCATTTCAAGCATTTAAAGATCAAGTTCTTTAATTTCAAATTAAAGCAATTTACTCGAAAATTTATTTTAATCCCAAAATTTTTTTCAAATTTATCTGGCACAAAACTTACTATGTACATACATTTCTGTCAACATCATTCAAAAAAGCTACAAATTCACAGCAACTTGTTTACAATTTCAGCAGAAAAAGCAAAATCTGAGTACAATTCACAAAAAAAATGTTTTATTTACAATTCGTGACAAAATTGGAGCATTCGTTTACGGTTTTGAGCAAAAAATAAAAAATAGAGTAAAATTTGCACTTGGTGGAAAACAGGATTGCTTTTTAAAATATTTTCTTTACGTTAATATTATAGATAATAGCTAGTTAAATATAAAACAAAGTTGATCCTAAACTAGACGTTCATGGTTCGAAACCATAAATGACAATTCAATTAGGTGAATTCGGATTTTTACTTCGGCAACAAAAAGTTGTGAAGTCTTGATTTCATCCAAACTTTTTTTTTTTTTTTTTTTCTTATTTTTGCCTAAAACAAAAAAATTTTTGGTCTAGAACCCGAAATTTTGGGTCCTTGCGAAATGTCAGTCCGTGGTTTTGACTTCTAAACTTCTGTATTCGTAATCTTAGAACCCATCCGACCGATTTATCTCATATTTTCAGAATAAGCTTTTTTCAACCATAAGCAGCGACGTCACGTTAGTTTTTGAAAATCCGACAGCGCCATCTAGTACCTGTAGTGCAAACTATCATTTTCCCATACAAAATTTTTTTTTTCCTGAAAATATTTTAAAACATCTGAATATGCAAAAACATTATATTTGTCCCAAAACGATCAATTCCAGAAGATTTTATGGAAATATTGTACCATGACCAAGTTGTCATGCTTACAAAAGTTTTGGAAAAAAAACTTCTGTATGCGTAATCTTTGAACCCGTCCGACCAAGTGGCGTCAAAATTTCAAAATAAGCTTTCATTAACCATAAGACGGTCGCGTTTGCTAATTCAAGAAAATCCTACAGCGCCATCTAGTACCTGTAGTGCAAAATACCATTTTACCATACAAATTTTTTTTTTTCCTGAGATTATATTGAAACATCCGAATATGCAAAAACCTTGTATTTGGCCCAAAATGATCGATTCCAGAAGATTTTATGGAAATATTGTACCATGACCAAGTTGTCATGCTTACAAAAATTTTGGAAAAAAAACTTCTGTTTTCGTAATCTCAGAACCCATCCGACCGATTGATCTAAAAATTTCAAAATAAGCTTTTTTTAACCATAAGCAGCGACGTATGAAGAGTTTTTGATAATAATACAGCGCCATCTAGTACCTGTAGTGCAAACTACCATTTTGCCATACAAAATTATTTTTTTCCTGAGAATATTTTAAAACATCTGAATATGCAAAAACGTTGTATTTGCCTCAAAATGATCAATTCCAGAAGATTTTATGGAAATATTGTACCATGACCAAGTTGTCATGCTTACAAAAGTTTTGGAAAAAAAACTTCTGTATTCGTAATCTTTGAACCCATCCGACCGATTGGTCTCAAAATTTCAGAATAAGCTTTTTTTAACCATAAGACGGTCGCGTTTGCTAATTCAAGAAAATCCTACAGCGCCATCTAGTACCTGTAGTGCAAAATACCATTTTACCATACAAATTTTTTTTTTTCCTGAGATTATATTGAAACATCCGAATATGCAAAAACCTTGTATTTGGCTCAAAATGATCGATTCCAGAAGATTTTATGGAAATATTGTACCATGACCAAGTTGTCATGCTTACAAAAATTTTGGAAAAAAACTTCTGTTTTCATAATATCAGAACCCATCCAACCGATTGTTCTCAAAATTTCAAAATAAGCTTTTTTTAACCATAAGCAGCGACGTACGAAGAGTTTTTGATAATAATACAGCGCCATCTAGTACCTGTAGTGTAAACTACCATTTTGCCATACAAAATTTTTTTTTTCCTGAGAATATTTTAAAACATCTGAATATGCAAAAACGTTGTATTTGCCTCAAAATGATCAATTCCAGAAGATTTTATGGAAATATTGTACCATGACCAAGTTGTCATGCTTACAAAAATTTTGGAAAAAAAAATTCTGTATTCGTAATATTTAAACACATCCGAACAATTAGTCACAAAATATAAGAATAATCATTTGTTAACCATAAGACGGTCGCGTTTGCTAATTCAAGAAAATCCTACAGCGCCATCTAGTACCTGTAGTGCAAAAAACCATTTTACCATACAAAATTTTTTTTTTCCTGAGATTATATTGAAACATCCGAATATGCAAAAACCTTGTATTTGGCCCAAAATGATCGATTCCAGAAGATTTTATGGAAATATTGTACCATGACCAAGTTGTCATGCTTACAAAAATTTTTGAAAAAAAAACTTCTGTTTTCGTAATCTCAGAACCCATCCAACCGATTGATCTAAAATTTTCAAAATAAGCTTTTTTAACCATAAGCAGCGACGTACGAAGAGTTTTTGGTAATAATACAGCGCCATCTAGTACCTGTAGTGTAAACTACCATTTTGCCATACAAAATTTTTTTTTTCCTGAGAATATTTTAAAACATCTGAATATGCAAAAACGTTGTATTTGCCTCAAAATGATCAATTCCAGAAGATTTTATAGAAATATTGTACCATGACCAAGTTGTCATGCTTACAAAAATTTTGAAAAAAAAACTTATGTTTTCGTAATCTCAGAACCCATCTGACCGATTGATCTAAAATTTTCAAAATAAGCTTTTTTTAACCATAAGCAGCGACGTACGAAGAGTTTTTGAAAATAATTCAGCGCCATCTAGTACCTGTAGTGCAAAAATTTATATTTTATATATCTTGTGTTTTTTCAAAGAATCTAAAAAACTGTTGGAAAAAATATTTTTTTTTTTTTGAATTTTATATGAAAACAAGTTTTACGTGTTTTTCGTTAAGAAACTACCAACTCAAGTCGATCAGAAAGTGGTAAAATTTGATTCAACAGAATTATCAGCAATAATACACAATATTCCCGCTCGGCGCTCTAATCGAATATTTATATTTTGGTTACATATTTTTGAATTTCCTAGAATTTTATTGCTTCATTCAAATGAATTATTCTAATGAAGCATAGGTATTATGTTGCCGAAGTGCCTGCTAAAGCTTCAGCTTTTCCGATTTTTTTTCCTTTTTTACTTCCTAAACATCCAAAATAATCCCAAAACCCCTCAAAAAACACAAACTCGATCCACCCCAATCATTCGAAACCAATGACTTAATCAACTCTCTTCTCCCACAACCTCCATAAATCCAATCCTAAGACAGCTCAGCTCACACGTTAACAAATCGTTCTGTCAACCGTCGTTTCATTAAGTTTATTAAGGTCATAAAATAAATGATTTGTCTTTGCAGCTACAATGAAACGCCAAGCAGCTCAAAACACCCAAAGAAAGCTCAACAATTCTCAACATAGTAATAATGATTAAGAAATGAAGAAGCCAAAAAACAAAAGCACCACATGCAATCACCATTCACAACAACAAAAATTCTGCCGTATGAATTGTCTAAAAAGACTTGAGAAATGTTTTCTTTAAATTAAGATATCCACTGGAATTAAAAGAAATTAAATAAATGGACAAAGAAACAATTTGTTGAATGGAAAAAAGTGCCAGATAAGAACACATTGACTCAAAAGTTGTAAACTTTTATCCGACTTTTATCGCATTGTTCCATGCAATTTGCCATTCTTTTGTGGTTTTTCCCGGTTTTCTTTGATGATTCAGCTACAAGATCAAATTCCAGACAACTGTTCTTCGGTTATCTTCAGATTGTAGCAACTTGAAGCAACTTGGAGCATTTTGAAGTAACTTAAAGCATTAATCCAACCACTGTTCGGTTAGCAAAGCTTCTGTTATAAAATCTATTCTTATTCCATCAAACAAAAAAATAATCTGCCAATAAATTCAAATTCAAATTTATGTATATTTGTGAGTATTTTGTGAATTTAATGAATTTTCTTCAAATTCCTTTCATCATTTTATTTTTGCGTTTTTTGGTTTTCAGTTTTTTTTCCAGTTTCTTCAATAATATTTTATTATCGATCGAGAATCTTTCATATGCTTTCATGTTCTTTGTGTAATTTGTGTATAATTTTGTGAATTTTTTACTAAAAAATTTGTGCTTACTCGGCGTTTGACGCAGTAACCGTCTTAACCTTTTTGCTAAGCGCAAAAGCACATGAAGGCAAAAAAGAGCCGTTCTAAATTTAGAACGTTTTTTACGGATTGTAATAAAACTGAAGAAATCTAGTGGAGTTTTTGTAGTTTTGATGATTTTTTGTGTACTGAGAGGCATCTTTGAGGTTTTTTGGAGTTTTGGATCTTGTGAGGATTAATTATTGTATCAATATATATATTAGAGCTAAACTATTTCAATTATTGAAGCTTGAGACCTAAAGGTTGAAGCACTCGCTGGACGAACTTTATAGAATGAGGTTCGAACCTTGAATTAGTTTTTTGCCATTTTTTTTTCTTCAAAATGTCTTTATGCATAAAAATAAATCACAGGGACCACTCTTCTCAAAATCCAAAACCAAGATAATTCTGCTATACAAAATAAAAAACTACTCAGATTTTTTTCTGTTTCTTCCAGATTCTGTTTTTCTAAAGTTATAATTTTGTAAGGAAATTAGTTAGACGAGCATAGATAGAATTTAGTTGAAAACAGAACGAAAATTAATTGAATGAAAACCATTTTACGACGCATCTCAATGAAACATGTAGATCTAGGAATAATTTCAATGTAGCTGTTTCACAGAACACTGAAATACATCAGAAATACATGGAAAATGGAATGAATGGAATTGTAATTAATCTGCCAAATGGGTGGTTCTAAATTTTAAAATAATTTTAGGAGAATTGAAGACAAATCAAAATTTTTATTAAAAGTTTAATTTTTTTTTACGATTTACAGTCGAAAAATAATAAGACACGAGACAAAAAACTTGCTGTTTTATTCAATATAGGTTCAATTCCTCCCAAAAATCTCCTCCGTCATAGCATCAAATGAAAAGTTTTTTTTTAAATTTTTTGGAATTTTTAAAATTAACCTTCAAGTTCAACAAATTAATCTCCAGATTCACCCATTCCCTCAAACCATCATATGTGGTCACAATTTTTCCCATTTTTCCACATAAAATTTTAATTCCATCGGAAAAAGTCAATTATTGCATCCCAACAACAAATTCTCCCATCCCGGCCAAGCCAACCAAGTGTTGCTAGTGTTGCCGATTCATCATTCTCATTGTTAGATAATAATTACAAAACGAGTCTTTTTTACTGCTGATGACTCTAGAGCTTGATTTATGTATTTTAATCGCACTTTTTTTCATCTCACAATTTAACCAGCAGCTGGAGAATGTTTGAACTTCTGATTTTTATGAGTTTTGGAATGTTTTTGATGTTTTCGATGTTTTTAATATTTTTTAATTCTCGGATAGCAAAAAGCAACAAAAAAGCCGTAAAATGGCATTTACAAAAAAAAAGTAATAAATTAAAGTGTTTAATTTAAAAGCAACTTTTTGAATGAACATTTTGGCATATTTTTTATTGTTCGCTAGAGATTTGTTTAAATGTTAATTTTTTGCATTGGAGTTTGAGAGGAGAAGATTTGGCAGGGTTTTTTGAGATTTTTATCATATTTTTAGTTATCTCATTTATCTATAATAACTCAGTGAACCAAATAAGAAGTTCATCTTAGACCGTATTTAAGAGGGTTCAATTCTCATCATAAATATGTACATTGAGAATAATCTATGTCTGATATACAATATTTTTACTTCGGCAACAAAAAGTTGTGAAGTCTTGGTTTCATCCAAACTTTTTTTTTTTTTTTTTTTCTTATTTTTGCCTAAAACAAAAAAATTTTTGGTCTAGAACCCGAAATTTTGGGTCCTTGCGAAATGTCAGTCCGTGGTTTTGACGTCTGAACTTCTGTATTCGTAATCTCAGAACCCACCCGACCGATTGATCTAAAATTTTCAAAATAAGCTTTTTTTAACCATAAGCAGCGACGTACGAAGAGTTTTTGATAATAATACAGCGCCATCTAGTACCTGTAGTGCAAACTACCATTTTGCCATACAAAATTTTTTTTTTCCAGGGAATATTTTAAAACATCTGAATATGCAAAAACGTTGTTTTTGCCTCAAAATGATCAATTCCAGAAGATTTTATGGAAATATTGTACCATGACCAAGTTGTCATGCTTACAAAAATTTTGGAAAAAAAACTTCTGTATTCGTAATCTTTGAACCCATCCGACCGATTAGTCTCAAAATTTCAGAATAAGCTTTTTTCAACCATAAGACGGTCGCGTTTGCTAATTCAAGAAAATCCTACAGCGCCATCTAGTACCTGTAGTGCAAACTACCATTTTCCCATACAAAATTTTTTTTTTCCTGAGAATATTTTAAAACATTTGAATATGCAAAAACCTTGTATTTGGCCCAAAATGATCGATTCCAGAAGATTTTATAGAAATATTGTACCATGACCAAGTTGTCATGCTTACAAAAATTTTGGAAAAAAAAACTTCTGTTGACGTAATCTCAGAACCCATCGGACCGATTGATCTAAAATTTTCAAAATAAGCTTTTTTTAACCATAAGCAGCGACGTACGAAGAGTTTTTGATAATAATACAGCGCCATCTAGTACCTGTAGTGCAAACTACCATTTTGCCATACAAAATTTTTTTTTTTCCAGGGAATATTTTAAAACATCTGAATATGCAAAAACCTTGTATTTGGCCCAAAATGATCAATTCCAGAAGATTTTATGGAAATATTGTACCATGACCAAGTTGTCATGCTTACAAAAATTTTGGAAAAAAAACTTCTGTATTCGTAATCTTTGAACCCATCCGACCGATTAGTCTCAAAATTTCAGAATAAGCTTTTTTCAACCATAAGACGGTCGCGTTTGCTAATTCAAGAAAATCCTACAGCGCCATCTAGTACCTGTAGTGCAAAATACCATTTTACCATACAAAATTTTTTTTTTCCTGAGATTATATTGAAACATCCGAATATGCAAAAACATTGTATTTGGCCCAAAATGATCAATTCCAGAAGATTTTATGGAAATATTGTACCATGACCAAGTTGTCATGCTTACAAAAATTTTGGAAAAAAAACTTCTGTTTTCGTAATCTCAGAACCCATCCGACCGATTGGTCTCAAATTTTCAAAATAAGCTTTTTTTAACCATAAGCAGCGACGTACGAAGAGTTTTTGAAAATAATACAGCGCCATTTGATTCAACAGAATTATCAGCAATAATACACAATATTCCCGCTCGGCGCTCTAATCGAATATTTATATTTTGGTTACATATTTTTGAATTTCCTAGAATTTTATAGCTTCATTTAAATGAATTATTCTAATGAAGCATTGGTATTATGTTGCCGAAGTGCCTGCTAAAGCTTCAGCTTTTCCGATTTTTTGCAACTAAAACAGATGCCATACATTTTTATCCCCAAACCCCTTTTAAAAATTAATCGCAAACACAACAAACTTAACGAAATTTTTTATGGAGTTGACATTTTTTGGATTTTCGGTTTTATACACAAAAAAATACAAAATTAAAATGCAAAACATTCAATTTGACTCGAATTGACTAAATTTTGACGTAATAAAGTGAAACTAGTTGTGCAGCTTGTGAGCTGAGCAGAACTTCTCCGCTAACGTGGAATTGTGTTTCAATTTAAAACTTCTTTAACTGAGATATTACATCTATATCCCGCGCGGCGTCTGTTGGTTTAAATCACGAATACCCTTTTTTTATTTTCTGGACGAGTCATGATATTCTAAGACTTCAAAAAATAAGTTGTCTGGTACCACCAGATGACCCCCAGATGACTCCGAGTAGATAGTGGACCAAACATCGATGAAATTCTTGACTAAACTTATTATTCCAAACATTTTTTCTGAAGCAACCAATGTTGATTTTTAATCTTTCTCTTGTACTGGAGCTGAAAGTAAGCGGTACCAGACTGATCCTCCAAAAACTCGATTTTTATAATTTTCTGGACAAATTATGAGAATTTGAGACTTTTTCAAAAAAAAGTTGTCTGGTACCACCAGATGACTCCCAGATCACTTCGATCAGGCAGTGGACCGCACGTCGATACATTTTTTGACTCAACTCATCATCTCAAACATTTTTTCTGAAGAAACCACAGCTGTATCTCTAGTTTTTCTAAAAAAAGGTTTTTTTTGTATGAAAAACCCGACTTTGGGTCACGGAAGTGGTGCTGGTGACCCAACCGGTAAAGTCACCATCACCAAAAATATCAGGTGCACGATGGGAAGAGATACCAAGTCGATTGGCATCAAAAATTCCGGAATCGGTTCGGCTGGAGGTCAGATCGAGCGTTTACAGTAAACCACGGATCCACCAAATAATCGGGCACGGCCCTTAGTTTTTCGCATGGCACGGGTCAGGGGTTCAAAATTTTCAAAATTTGTTTTCACAGAAATTTTCTTTAACTCAATACCGACAAAAAAAATACTGGATATTTTTGAGATTTGTTTACGGGGAAGTCAGGAAAAATCAGATAAGGTGAAAAAACCCTGAAAATGCTGGTACGAAAACAATACTTATCCGCTTTTGCGGAGAAGTAAAAATTCCATATAATTCGATATAGCTTGGAACAACAAGCGAAATAACATGAAAATTTGAATAAATGAAACAAATTTGAAAATGAGCGCAAAAAGTTTGCAATTTCAATTAAAAGTTATTGCACATTTTTTATTTTTAAAGTTTTTAAGTTTTTTAAGTTTTTTGCAGCTTGAAAATAAAAATTTAATTTATTCAGTTTATACAATTCATAAAGAATTGACGCAAGATCTTTTGCATTCTTATATTAGTTGCAGCCTTTCACTTTGCCGCTATGGTATTGCCAGATGTTGCAGATTGTGATCTAATTAAATATTTAGGTGTCAGGCAACACGAAGCATTTTTAAATGCTTTTCAAATGCATCTTTAATGAATCTAAAATGCATTCCCTTCTGAAAGCGGCGCAACTAAGGAGTTGAGAGAATTAAATGAATTTTTCATTCTTGGAAATGTTTTTAAATGTTTGGAAATGTTAAAAATATGCTGGAGAGATTCTGGATCTGTTGAAAATGTTGGAAACTAATAATTGAAGTGCACTTGGGGAGCAGAATACTCTTTCAACAGTTAACTTTTCAATGAATTTTTATGGAGAGTTCTTTTTATCAGTTTAAATTAATGATCTCTTTTTTTGCCGCAGCATCAGTGAAAATTATTTAGTAAGGACACTGTTAAAAAAAATAAATTGTAAAAAAAAGATAATTATCTTATTTCACCAAAATAGTTCACTGACATATAATGACATATTAATCAAGATTCGAACTCAAAATATCTTAATCGGTCATACATTATGAAGTAGAAACAAACTTGTTAAGCTCTAAAAACAACGGAGAATAAAAATTATTACAACAGTGAAACAATAATATTTAATATTTTTATCGGTCAGCAATTTTTAATTAAAATGCAATTGCCTTGCAGTTTGCACATTAACTAAATAATATCTTCCCATAAAGCTTCAAAATAATTGAAAACAATTAAAGCTGAAAAAAAAAAATGAGTAACTGAGTATTCGAGTAAAAGATTAACTGAATAACTGTGTAATAAAAAAGTGTGTTTTTTGGTCGAAAACCAAGATTTAAAATAACCAATCCTTTATTGACCATTTCTTATCAATTGCTCTTATCAATGAGTCGAATTGCTGAATTTGTTTGCGTTGCAATCCACAATTATATTTTCAGCTTTGGAACAAAGATAATAAACTGTTCAAGCATTTATGAAACCAATACCATGAAATCTTAATATTTTAGTACTTTGTCGGTATTTGATGAATTTTATCAGTTTTTAATGATAGTGCAATTATTTCTTACAAACTGTATTAATTGTAGGATACATCAAGAATTTACATATTTAGTTCTGGAAAATAGAAACGTATCATTTGTGATAGTTTAAAGTTTATTTATGAGGTATTTTGATGGATTTTCTACTTTTTGCGTTTATCAGTTTTATGAAGGTTGATTGGTCATAATTTTCAGGAAAAAATAAAAAGCAAGCTTTTAAAAAATTTAAAATTCAATAAATATTATATCTCGACGAACTTTTATCCAGCGTTCGCACTTACACCAACTCTTCTGTTGGGAATGCTTGCTGAGCCTGATGCCGATGGTGAGCTTGCTGAGCCTGAAGCTGATGGAAAGTTAGCAGAGCCTGAGGTGGATGGTAAACCTGATCCACCTGAAGCTGAACCACCAGTTCTAGAACCTAAGGCTGTTCCACCAGATGCGGATCCACCAGCTCTAGTCCCCAAGCCAGACCCTCCAGATGAAGACCCACCAGCTCTAGTTTCCAAGCCTGACCCACCAGAAGCTGATCCGCCTGCTCTAGAGCCTAAGGCTGACCCACCAGTTGCTGTTCCACTAGCTGCTCCTCCCGCTCTTTTAGAATTTCCCAAGGATCCAACATTTTTTTTGACATTAAATTTTTCCATCATCTTGAACATTTGAGAGTATAAATTCTCAATGTTTTCTTTTGAATACCTCTGATTTTGCTGATTGTACTGAACGAATTGAGGATGGCAAGGAAGTGCATTTGTTCCCAAATTATCCTTCCAAAGAACCAGCCAAAGACTTACCAACAAAATTGATGGAATTAACCGAAAACTTGGAATATACGACTTCATTCTTTGATAAAGAGGTTTTGAATGCGGTTTCGAATGTGTTTAAATGAGTTTATAGGTGCTACAATTAATTTTTGACCTTGCACGAGATGAGTTTGAATTGCATGATTGAAGGAAATGCTGTGTATGGGTGGAAATTTAGATTTTTGATAAAAAGCGAATCATACAAATCTTTGTACTCTTGATGGAATCACTAAATAAATATCAAATAAAGGACCATCTAGTTTGTTCTCATGCTAGAAGGCGTTTGAGTTTTTAGCAGAGTTTTTCAAATAATGAATATTCATTTAAGAACCACTCTGTGAACTATGCTAAGCAATTCCAAGCCATGAGTTGATAAAAACTCGACCGAAAAACCAAAAATACTCCAAAATTGTTCAACAAACCTTCAAGAATTTGCTTCATTTACGTAAGAACATGCAGTTTACTAAAGTTGAGTAATAAAATTCCAAGAAAAAGGAACAGAATCAAGTTGTTCCCCCAAAAAACATGAAAATCTACATGAAAATTACATGAATTACAAGAATTACACGAATTTCATGTGAAAGAACATGCAGTATTGCAGTAGATGCAAGAATATAATTTAAAATACAAGGAATTTTAATTATACATGAATGCCATGAATTATGTTAATTCAATCAACATAAAAACGTTAAATTATACAATGTTAAATGTTTTTTTTGTGAGTGAATTTTCAAGTGCAGTTGTTTTTTGCATGTTTTATTTTGAGTTTAACAAGCGGCGATTTTGGGAAATGGGGGCCAGAGGGGGGAATAATGAAATTTCTATTTTTAGTAATAATATTTCAAATAATTTGCAATTTACTTTGAGTCAAAGTATATGGTTGAGATGTTAAATATTATACCATGATGTGCATAATTGGTTTGAATCCTGCTTTATAATTAAATTTTACTCACTTACATATCGGTTTTCTTCATCGAGCAAGTTTTTTTTTTGCAGATACTAAATACAAACAAAATGCCAAAAGAGTCTATATTTTATCCAACTTCATCAATCTATAGCACTAAAAACCCAAAAAACCCCAAACTTTAATATTAAAAACTCTCCCCTCTCAACTCCAAATCCATCAAAAGTCCCCCAACAGCCAAAATAACGTCCATTTATCCATTTATTAACTATATAATGACATAATCACAGTTAGAGATATTTTGTATATTCTAAAATGAATGTATGCATAAGTTAAATAAATGTTCACAATATTGAATAAACAATGTATTCCATTCAAACAAACAGAATAAAATTCAAATATTTGTGGAGATATTGGTATCAAAAATATAAAAAATCGGAAAAGCTTGGGGCTTTAGCAGGCACTTCAACAAAATCATAACTTAGGTCCATTAGAATTTGTTTTGAGCGATAAAACTCTAGGAAATTCGAAAATATGTAACCCAAATTTAAATATCCGATCACAGCGCCGCGCGGGAATAATGTGCAACATTTCTGATAATTGTGTTGAATTGAAGCGCTCTGACTGACAATCAGGTTTTATCACTACTGGATCACAATCTTTAGCATCAACTACAGCCTAACTACATATTTTTATGATCTTTGCCTTAATGAAACAAATGTTTTATTTCTAAAAATTACAAAATATCAAAATTTTGTATGACAGGTACTCGAAGGACCAGCCCGATCGTAAAACCAAATTTCCGCTCTGCGTATGATCAAAAACCTTATTCTGAAAATTTGAGCTAAATCGGAATTACACAGTTGCCTGGAGCGAACACACAAATTTGACATTTTGTACTTTTTGAAATTTTATTTGACCACTTGGTCATGGTTGAATATTTTCGGAAAATTTTTGGAATTGATTGTCTTAAAACAAATACAATGTTTTTGCATTAACAGATGTTCTAAAACCATGTTTCTCGGTTCATCAAAAATTTTTGTATGAAAAATGATCATTTGTACTAGAGCTACTAGATGGCGGTCTGATGAAACACAACAAAAAAAAAGCAGTGCATAGTTAGAAGGTATTTTAACTCTCAAGGCCGAGTTTCATCAAATGATCAGTCAAGTGGTTTGGGCCCTGAAAATCGACAGAATACGGCGAATTTTACCGAGTCGGACAATTTTAATTTTTTTTCAAAAAAGTCATTTTATTTTAAAAAAATTTGAGTCAAAAAACCAAAAAAATTTTCAAAAAAAAATATACTCATTTTAAGCGAATTTCCAGAGTTTTTTTTTTTTTTTTTTTTTTTGATGAATCCAGGACTTCAACAACTTTTTTTGTTGAAGTAAAAATACCGAAAAATAACGAAAAAACCGTAGAGAATTGTTAAACTGAAAAAATACAAAATACGTCAAAATATAGGCTCAACTTCTAGCTAAATCAACAACATATTCAAAATATCCCAAATTTCCAATACAACCCCGTTAACCAAAATGTAAATTAACTTAAATATGTAAAAACGTGTTATTCTTGTGTTTTTAATGTTTTTTTCTACGTTTTCTAGAATTATATTGTTTTAAATGTTTTATTTCCACTTCAATTAACATAATTAATATTTCACATTCCTCGTGTAATTATCACGCGAGACAACAAATTTAGGTAAATTTATGGAATTCCTGTCGTTAACAAAGGCAACTTTGTACTATCAATTATGGGCAACCACCAGAAAGATAAAATTTTGAGACAGGGTTTGTAAATTTTATTTATTTGGCAAAAAATAATTTTGAAGGTTTTATAAAAAAAGAAAAATCAAAAAACAAAACAGCACATGCAATTGAGAGAAGCAGTAAGGATTTGAACACCATGACTTATCAGTTATAGATCAACGTCCTTGTTTTAATAATAACAATAGATTATAATTGTAAAGTCAAAAAGTTATTTAACGCTAACCCCTGCTCCAAAAATAAACAATCATTCAAAAAAAGTTTAATTATTTATTCATTTATTCAGAAGTAATACCAAAAGTGAAAACTACGGAAACTCATTTTTTACGGCAGTTGTGACAGAGAAATACGAGAAATTGGCAAGCAGCCTCGAAGAAAACGGTAAGAATTTCAAGTATTTAAAGAATTGTTGGGTAATTGTTCGAAAAAAGGAACTTTTTAGATTTTAAATTTTTTTTTGGTGATTTGCTAAGATGTTAAGTAACAAAATAGACAATAATTGAAAAATTCTAAATTAAATTTAAAAATAGAAATTTCATTCAAATTCCTTCCCTCCTCTAACAAAATAATTAATTAATTCTTCTCCTTTTCAAAATAAATCGACAAAGCGCAACATTAATCCATAAATCACCAAACAATGCACGAAAACATGAAGCACAAAATTTTATACACCGTCCATCTGTTCAATTTATTGCAACACTTAACCAAAGACACCAAAAATACCCAAAAATCTAAAGCCCACAAATTCCAAAGAATAAACGCAAAAGTATTCAAAAATCACCGCATTATTGAAAAATCAAAAATGTTCTCCCACAGCGACTTTTCTGCAGCATTTGCCCAATTTGCCCTTGAAAAAGTGTCAGCTCAAATGTGAAAAAAGTTATTCGCACTTTTTTTCGCCATTCGCAATCACAACAAAGAATTTTGCGGATGGCTGCTGTGTTACTGTGCAACTGTATTATTTCTGTGTATTGGAGAGCACAGCCTGGTGGGTGATTGTTGTTGTGCAGGGATCACCTGTGCAGAAACAAAACAATTCAGTTATTCAGGCCAGCAGAGGAGTTTTCCTCAAATGTCAGTGTATTTGTGTAGTTTTGGAGTTTGCGCCGTTTTCCCTAAAGTTTCTGAAGACTTTTCTCTGTTTTTATCGTTGTGGAAAATTTGTTGAGAAATTATTCAATATTTTTATGTTCTTGGTGGAAATAGTTTTGAAGGGAATTTCGTTTAGAATTTCGGGGATCCTTGGAATTAATAATTTAGCGGATAAGAAAGATTTATGATTTTACGAAATTGCATCGGGGAAATGTTTCTGAGGAGTCCCAGGGTATTAATAATTTAGCGTTGTAATTTATTAATATTAGCAATTTTCTTAAAGTGAAAATATTAGGAATATTTTATAAATAAAATCTATTATCTAATGAAATTTTTATAATAACGGAAAGTCAATTGAAATAAAAATAATACATATTTAAATCTAAATATCTGGAGTTCAACTCTTCATAAATATAAATTATACGTCATCTTAGTTTTTTTTTGTTAAAAATTTTTAGCAGTGAAAAATCATAATTAACAACTTTTCTAAATCATTTCCAAAAACTTAGCTTTTAAATGACATAAATACTTCTTTTTTTTAAACCTCTTTGAAAACCACAGAATCTCCTTATTTGTCCAGTAAGGCCCCTAAAACTCATCATTTGCTCGAGAAAAAACAAGGAATTTTCCGTAAAAATTGAGCGCACTATCCTATTCATCGAAATAATGACCTTGACATGAACAAAAATCAACAAAAAACTCATAAAACAAATAAAACAGTAAGGGCTCCAAAGTCCCCGAGTATTACCTTCAACTTGCGTGTCAGCTTAATCCAAAAATTGCTTTGTATTCTGGGGCAACTTTGAAGTATCTTAAGAATCTAAAGAAACTTCCTACTAAATTTTTCTTTGAATTCTTCTCAATTTTGCAAGAAATGCAAAAACACTTTTCTTCTTTTAATTTTTGCTCGAATCTGTCGAGTGGTCACTATTTCATATCATCTGCCACCAAGCAATACACTGAACTGAACGAAAACTTATTTTTGGCAACGCGAATAAATTTCTCCGAATGAATTCAACAAATTCAACAAATTCAACAAAAACTCAACAAATTACTGAAAATTCTATTTTTCTCAGTTTCTCACAAAATCTAAGCAAGAAATTTAATTTTTTTTTTGCTCGATTCACAATTTATTTCAAATTTCAGTGTTTTCAGTGTTTTTTTTGTTTATTTCTTCAATATGATGAGGCAAAAAAAATCTCATGCAGAAAATTTCGGGCGCAACAACAAAAATGTATTTTGTAGCTGGAAGTTAACTTGACTTGCGCGGCTTTTTGATGTATTTTCTGATATATTCAGAGATTTTCTGTGGTTCACGAACGTTTTTGGCGGACAACCTCTCAAGTATTTAATCAAATTGTTCGATAATCCGATAGCCAGACAAATTTTCCGTCACTTTTAATTTTTACCAACTCGATGAGTGATTTAATTGCCCGGTAATTCAATTAATTTGTTCAATTAGGGAGCGCGACACTTTAATGCGTATTGTTACTTTGAAGAAAATATTGGGACTAACACAGCTACACAGACATAGTGGTTGCCTCGCACCGAGATTTGCTGTCTCACTTTAATTCTCAGTGTTTTGGTTGATGTGAACCGTTCACTTGAATCACCTTTTTGCTTAGAAAATGTGATGCAACATTTTTTGTGTCATTTGCAAGTCATTTCAATGTTTTCTGTGATGTTTGGCAAATTTTCCATCTATATCGTGTAGACTAGAACTTATTTTGTGTTGCAACAATTCAGTGACATGAAAGCAACATCAGCTGGTTCTGAGCAACCACAGACAACGTGAAAGACAGCAGAAAATTAGAAAAGATGCATAAATGTGACGAGTGAAGTTGGTTGTGGGGGTTTTGAACGTTATGAATAATTTATTGGTGGGGTTTTTTTGGGAATTATTAACTAACAAAATAAATTAGCTAACAAAATATTATGAATTTGTTTAGAAAATAAGTTTAATTAATTTTTAGATCTTCTGCCATATGTGAATAGAGTGTCAAAAAAAAGATTGGAGAGTATATACTATGTCGAGGTTGAAATCCATCAATCATATTTTAATGTTTCATCATTATATTGAGTTGAGCTGTTTAATTTTTTCACTAATTTTTTGTTGAATAAGCCTGAACTTTAAATTCATTGATAAAACAAATATAATCCTAAACTAACATTTTAATCCAATATTTTCTCCAATAAAACTTACAAATTAAAAGCTACCAACAAAAACATTCTAAAATCCTCCAATTAGTCCAAAACCCCATAAGCCAACACAAAAACCATCTTTCCATGTCTTCCAGCTTTAATTCGCTTACAAATTCTGCCAAGTCATAGTCAAGTCACATCATTTATCTTCATTTTAGAGAATTATTAATGCGATCTTAAGACAAATGCGAGTCTGATTGAGCGACGGTGTCGAATCACTCGAAAAGTGCACAATCATCAACTTATGATGTTGATTTTAAACATAAAAGTAAGATAAATTCTTAAAACTTGTAAAAAATTTTATGCTTGTAGAATCGTCAGTTCAAAACTTGTGATATTTCTATATGGGTCATCGTTCAATACTATCCGTTGGAAGTTTTTTTTGCAGAAATTCATCAAAAATTTGAAAATCTATTCTATTTAATCCTTAACTAAATTATCAAGTAACATTATGAAGAACCCTAATTATCTCTGATTTTTTGCATTATAAAAAATCTTAAGGAAACTTTAAAACTTTCCTTACTTCATTAAACATAAATACAATGACTTTTGCATCCAATCCTAGAGAACAATCCCCTAAAGATCGCAACTCTCAGATTATGCAAAACGTGATTCAAGCACGCAGCCGAGGGGGTAATAAATGGCCCAAATGGCCGACAAGAATAAGAATAAGTGAAGAATAAGTTGAGATGTTCAACATTTGAATAAGATTATTTTATTTTGAAATGATCGGTCTTTTTGCCAAGCGAAAAAATTAGGCATGTGCATAAGAAAATTTTTCATCTCATTATTTTTCACTGATTTAAAAATTGTTTCCCTGAAAAAACAAAAAATTTCTGCAAAATGTTCAAGAATTTAATATTTAATGTCTGGTTTAGAACCTATGTGTCTATCAAAAAACATTTTCAGAGGTGGTTGGAATCTTGGTTAATCTTGTACAGATTGTTTTTTGCCATTTTTGCACTCCATTTTCCAACATTTGTTAACATTGCTTTAATAAATGACTAGAACTTCATTGCCAGATGAAATTAAACATGCAATACATTGAAAATGTTTTAAAAAAAGTGGAATCAATTTTTGTTCAGAATGAAATAAAGCAAAAGATGGAAAAACAAACTGGTCCCAACCAAGATTTTCCACACAAGAAAATATATGGTGCAACAAATAGGTTCAAAGCCAACATTTACATATTTCATTTTTCTGACCAAAAAAAATTTTTTAGGAAAATTTTTAAAATGATATTTATAATATTTTTTTCTTTATAAATTATCAAAAAAAATTTCGTACATTTTGAGGTATCAGAAAACACTTCTTATGGTTTAAAGAATCGAATACTCATCCAGGCTAACCTTTTTTTACACATTTTTGAAATAAATTCCATTGTCAATTTATTATAGATATTTTTGCTAGAAAAACCAAAGGAAAATTAAAAATCACTACATAACAGTTTTAATTTTTATTGATTTTAAGATTTGGTTTGAAAATGATTCAGCAAAATCTCCGGAGTTAAAAAGAGTAAATTGAAAATTTAAAATTGAATAAGTTTTAGAGGACTTGACAAGAATAAGTGGCCTTTATTACCCCCTCGCACGCAGCAATTGCAGCAAATGAAGCAAATCTTCTCGTTATAGTTGCATGTTCACACATTGTGATAAGTTTATTGACACAACTGATCGGTGCAAGCAAAAAAAATACAATTCAGCGAGCAATTTTTCATCTTTTCTTCACATCACTGCATCTCTACAATAATTCTCGCTTCTCTAGAAAATTTTACACAATAATTTCTGTACACACAAAAAAATGCTACAAGATCGATTAAATTAAGATGTGCAGCAGGCAGGAACGATCAACACAGAGGAGGCGATTAATTAATCTTGTACACTTTTATTCGTGTTGCTAGTGTTGCTTGGTTTACGAGCTTTCTTGCTGTGTTCCTTGCTGCAGAGCTTCATTGCCTTCGAGATGAGTTTGAGATGCAATCACAAGATAGGAGATGTTTTTTACATAAAGCTGGCAATTTGTTCAGAATGATAATAAAGCGTTAGATGGAGATGTACGGTCAGTTTTTCTCACATAAAATCAACTTAGATGGTCTGAAGTGATCAGGGACACTTTTTCAGCGTTTAATCTGACCAAAAAATTCTGTTACAAATCTCCAATGATCTTGATCATATTTTAATAATTTTTGTCAAAAAAAACGTATCATTAAAAGAAGTAAATACCGGCACATTACTTATACAAGGATTCGAACTCGTGCAAGGTATCGTTGCTTCATACATAACTGTAGATATATTTGATTAATATAATATAATTAAATGAAATCAAGCTATAAAATAATTCAAAACATTTTTTCGTCGATAAGCGATTTTTATCAAAAATCACAAAAAATCACCATCACCCTTCAATTAAAAGCAAATCGAACAGGTTTGTCTCACGTTCAATGTTCCACTCTTTGTTTATATTTTTCTTCTTTACATAAAAGTGCCATAAACATGTCACAGTCGCGAAACTAATAAATCAACGATTAGCGCCTAGCTGGTACTTACTCTTCTTGCAGCTCGATGCCGCTGTCGTTGAGGCCATTGGTGTCGTTGGCGGAAGTGGTGGACGTGTGATTGGTTGTGGACGAGAAGAATTCACGCTCCGCGTTCTCTGGCAAGGGGGTGGGTGTTTCAAACACTAAGGTCTCTACCATGGAGCCTTTTGAGGAGCCGAATGAGACTCTGCAATGAAAAATGGAAGAGGTTAGATTTTTTATGGAATTTTTTAAACTAATTTCGATAGAATTTATTCGTAAAATAATTTGAGGTCTTTTTATATTTTAATAATTAAAAAAAAAATATATTAACTATTCTTCAAAAATAATTTTAATCTATTGAAGAAAACTGCCAATAAAAAGCCATTTAATGCATGATCAAATTTTACCCCCCAAAAAGCCAACAAACCCCCAAAATAAACTATTAAATCAAAAATAATGCTCTACTTCATTTTCCCGTCATATATCTCGCCCTATATACCAAAAACCTGCAAAGTGGGTCATCCGTAAAATTGCCATTTCAAAAAATTTTCATGGCTTCTTCATAAGGTTTTATGGGTTTTATGGGATTTTCAGCAAATTCCTCAGAAATTATTTGTTTCAATTGAATTCATAATTTTTTCTTAATCTATCCACATTTCTTGAATTTTCCTTCAAAATATCTAGAAAAATTTACTCGAAAGATAAATTTTATCATTTTATCACGATGGGGGCGGATAGCAGATTAAATGTATTCGACCTGCCAGGGATTTATGGCATAATTGTCATAATTGAACGTGAATTACGAGCGTGGGTGATTTTTGCCAATTTTTTTGTCGATATTTGTTATCGATTTGTGAGATATGTATTTATTGGAATTCATTTGGTGCTCAGCTGCGGAAAATTGTTTTTGGGAAATATTTGGAGACAGTCTACTTTCCATGGAGTTTGTAACAAATCTAACTGTGTAAAATTGATCACTGTGAAGTAATGGATGTAATTGAAGAATAATTATGATGGGTTCGATTCTCGCAAGGCTCAATTTCAACTAACGTTGGGTGCTCAGACTGTTCATTTTTTTTTTGATCTTGTATTTTTTGCCTAAAAGTTTTCTTGTAACTTCAATTTTAATTTTTTTTTGTATATCCGAAAGTCTTGAATAAATCTCCAAAAAACCTCACCTAAAAGCTAAAAGTGACTCAAACGACCTAAAAACCAATGGAAACCCATAAATAAATATTCAAACAAATGACAGTAATTACAAAACATATACGCACTCCGAAACACCGACAGTTACAATAAATGACAATCAATTTATTCCTTTCTTTTGCCATTAAATAAATTTGAAAAGCGATAAACCAGCTGAAAATGAAGCTCCCCATAAATATCATGAATTCGCAGATTTACTAATATATTCGCAAACGACAAAATGGCAAGCAAATCCTCATCATCATTAAATCAGGCAAGCGAGCGAGTGACTAGTGTCTCTTCCTACAAAACCTACTTTACACTTGTTTTTCTGTATTCTGCCTGAATCTGCTTATATCTTACAATTATTTTATAATATCCAACAAATTGCACGAACGCACGCAACGTAATTAAGTTTTAAATGGGAATTATGGCTGAAATATTGAATAATTGAATTAGTGAGCGCGAATTTTTTGGAACCATTTGCAGCAATCGACCGAGAAGGGAAGTGCTGGTGGCTTCCGCGATTTGTTTGGTTGCTATACAACGACTTGGAAAGTGCTCATTTATGTAGGAAACTGGTGGTCTAAGTGGAATAAATTTTTTATTTGGAACTGAGAGAATTTCTTTGTTTTTGTTATTTTCATTTTTTGTACGGTAAAATTGTGCAGTGTTTAGTGAATACTAATGAATACATCAAGGGCATATGACCAACTTGAGTTCAAGTCTCTATATGTGCTATCTCCTTTAGTGTTGCATTACGGACAATAGTTTTTTTGCAACAGTTTGTTGAATATTAGTATAATTTTGATGGAACATTTCAAATCCCCAAAACCCCCATAAATTCTTCTCTCAGTCCCCCTCTAAGCTTAAATTGCCCATAAAAAGTCGAGAAAACACAAAAATGTAGCAAAAATGTGGGCCAACTTCACATAATATCCAACAACTCGCAAATTTTCTATGAACCGGAAAAATCATCAAACAATAAAGCAACGAAAAACATCTGTTTATCGTTTTTGTTATACATTTTTATTTGCAGCGAATTTCAAAACAATTTAAACAAAAATTCAAATTTTCGCGAAATAAATCGCAGTTATTCGCAGTTATTGTATAATTTAGCGATTTTGTGAGCTTTTTGTGATTTACGTATTTAAATAAATTAATTTGAATAGTTTTTCGTGTGATAGTTTGGAGCATTATTAGCTTGTTCATAGTCACCAAATAACTGAAATGGGTTGTACTTTTTTTGACAAAAATTTTGGTATGAGAGACCCCTATGTTTAATTTTTATTTTAAATCTTTAAAATTTTTTAAGTCACTATTTTACTCTGACGGAGAAGTCCAGCAAAGATTCACCAAAAGCTTACCAAGAAACACTTTATTTTATCTAAAACAACCAAAAATAAACTTGCCGCCTTAAAACCACTTTAAACAAGCAGATATTGATCTAACAGTACATAAACAAAATTGCAAATCTAATCCAAACCAGGCAAAATCCACATCGTCTGGGTGATGTCATTTATTACACTCCAGCCATTTAAAGAACGAAAATAATGTGCGATATTAAAAACACTTGTTGTGCGTTCGCTTGAATATAGTTTCGTTATATGTGTCTCGATTTGCGAATGATTGTCGAATGATTTGCATATGTGAAGTATTTTATGGGAATCATGTAAATATGTCGGATTAAGTGCTTGAGAATGATTTAGCTTGGAAACCCTTCAAGTTGGAATTCCAAGCTCCAGTGGCCATGAAATGAAGCCATATATGCTGTGAATCCAATAAATCTCATTTTGATGATTTCATTGATTGTTTTTGTTGGTTTTTTGGAATTTTTTGGTGATTTTTGTTACCAATTTTAATTTTTGATTATTTTATTTTTGGAAATTTTGAGGAGCGGGAACCAATAACATTTAAATCGCTTATTTAGCGTTTTTTATTGTGTTTATTGTGCCTTATTGTATTTTATTGTAATTTATTGTAGTTATTATATTTATTGTGTGTAGGTAAAGCTTCTCCTCACTTTGTTCCACTTGGTCAGTTGATTTGATTAGGACCAATTATATTCAAAACTCTGAGGTATTGCGAGGTTTTGGTTGAGCAGCTGCATAATATTCAAAGTGCAACTTATTTGATTTATTTTTTATGTCACAATTAAGACAATAATTGTTTATTTGTGTTTTTGACCGCTCCGTAATTGATGATAAGCTTTGTTAATTAATTTTAATGTAACATATTTTTCCCATTATTTTTGTATTTCTTATCAAAATGTGCTACAGTAGGAAACTGGTTGTTTCTTTTAATTTTTCTGATAAAGGGGATGTTTGATGATAATTTCTGTAAATAAATAAAAACTTTTTTTGCTTGTTTATCATCACAAAGTATTTTTTTGAAAGTAAATAAAAGTTCATGTGTATTTGTCGCTTTGTAGCAACTTTGATATTTGTTACAGGTCAAGATAATGTTATCGTCGAAGAATTTTAAAACAAGATTTTAAAATTGGAGGCATAAAAAAATTACTGCATAGAAATTATTTAAAATCATTCTCAAATTGAAATTTCGCTGTTATGAAATTTAGAATTCCAAAAAAAAAATTGATTACTGTGGCATACATCAGTGATTGGAATCGAGAGATTTGAACTCCTTAACTTTATCACAGCAACAAAGTTTTAAGTACCTTAGTACCAACTGTTCTAATTAAGCAAAATTTAGATGTTTTAATTTCTATTTTTCTCTGATTTCCAAACAACTGAATACCGCCAAAACCCCAAAACAACTTAAAACCAAACAAAAACCAACTCAGTCTAGTAAATAAAGCACTCAAAAAAAACATAGGATATCTTCAAAATTATATTATTCAATTACTCGAAGTTTTTTGATGTGGGCTCATAAATATTTCAACCATTTTCGCAACCCAACTGTAATTTCTGAATTATACTCTTCTTTTTCTACTCAAAATTCCGTTCAAAAGCTGCCTCAACAAAATTCAATCTGAACAACTGAAAAACAGTTCCCAGAATGTTCACTGAAAATCAATTGAAAGTAGAATAACAAAGTTGTTTATAGTGGCGAGTTAAGCAAAAGTTTTTCTCAAATAAACATTGCAAGCGAGCAAGGAGAAAAGTGAAAATTTATGGAAAATGGAAATATGCAGGAATTCCCAATTAATCGTTTTATGAGGGTTATTCTGTGGATTGAGAGAAAATTCAACTCATTCAAAACCTTTTTAATTTTTCTCCTTAAGAAATGTAATAAATGGATCCAAAATAAATATTATTGAAAAAAAAATCTAAAATAAACTTCTCAAGATCATTTCCAAGAAATGCTTGCCATTAATCTCTTAATTACTCAATTCTTGCTTAATTCGTTAAATCCATCAAAATTCAACAAATCTCAAGTACCCAAAGTAAACTCAGTTAATTGAACGCAAGAAAGTTGGAGTGATTTGCATTTTCTTCTCCAGCAATAAAGAAACATTAACTAAAACAGTAAATTACAAAAATTACATAATTCGATAATTACTAAATCATATTTAACAAAAGAGCAAAAATCTTGAATGAAAATTATGCAACAATTTTAAACTATTCAAGAAATCTCGAAGAAATGCCGTAAATTTTGAGTGAAAAAGTCTGAATTGAAGCGGCTCGCAGCATAAACAAATTACTCAGACGATTATCACAACCATATGGTTTTCGTATGGTTTGATCAATCAATTAACACATCGCGCAGATCCACCAGCACAAGATTTCACGCTTTAAATGCTTTTAATGGGTTTAATGCTTCAAAGTTGCTCTAAACGATTTTATCGATTTATTGGAAGAATCGCGATCGACGTAATAATCGAGTTTTCCATTGACTCTTTGTGGCTAGAGGCAGTAATGTTCTCTAAAAACCATTTTTCAAATGTAAATTACTGGAAATAGTTGCAAGAGCATTGAATCATGAAAATTTTAGCCTTTCTAGAACCATCAGCTAAAATTTTGATCGATGTTCTTTTTAATTAGTTAATTTGAATTTTATTAAGTTTTTTAGCAACTAGGCTATTAAAACTTGCACAATAACATAATCAATAATAACTAAGAGACAATTCTGATGGCTGGCACCATCTTCTGCCTCTTCATTCAGTTGTGGTTTGGTAGCTTTATTCCTTGTCTTTTAATCAGTTACGCCTCTTGCAATAGCGGGGTTTGAAAAATCATTTTCCTTGCTTTAATCAGTTACGTCTCTTACGAAATATAAATAATGAAAATTGTTCTTTTGAAGGCTTTTCCTTTGCTACACAGTAATGGTTTTCCTAGCTGGTCCTTGCTTTAAATCAGTAGTGACCTCTCCATGATAGACTATAGAGAGCAGGTTTGGAAGCTTTTCCTTAAGAACTTCTTCAGTATTAAAAAAAAATTTTTTGTTGTTATTCTAACAAAATTCCAGCGGACTCCATCTTCCACCGGAACAAGTGTGTTGACCAAAGTTTTTCATGCCAAGATAATTGTTGATGGACACCTTAAAGTCGATTTTTCTTGAAATTTTCGCCAGAGCGAAAAATTTCTCAACTGACAGCAATGAAATTCAAAGCCAACTTTAATTAGTTAATTTATAATTTTTATAAAGGAATTCCAAGAAATTTGAAGAAACTCCAAGATCTTACTGATTTATGAAAAATTTGCTCCTTAATGGGTTAACTTCTTACATTGAAGTTTATCTACATTCTACATCTCTACAATCTTGCAAAAATATTGATAAAAATTAAAAAGTCGTAAAAGATTAATTTAATAACCATTAAAGGCAGATTGTTCGTCGGGGGCCTCCATTTACAACCATTTATTAACATTTATTACAATTTTTATTCCATCTGGATTGAACTTTATTCGATCAGTCCATCATTCTATACGGCTGTTAATGATTATCTGCTTCACTTGCTATCAGTTTTAGAGTGTAAATTCCATTAAAAATCATTAAAATAGTTTTATTGAAAGAAATCGAGTAGAAAATTATCGGCCAACTTCTTATTAAATATAAATAATGAAAATTGTTCTTTTTCGCAGGCTTTTACTTTGATACTTTGTATGCCAAGTAATAAATGTTTAGTTTTTGTAGATTAATAGTTTATTAGTTCGTGCATCAATAAATAAATTCGCCGAGACTCGGAAAGTAATAAATCATGCGATCGAGCTGGAAATTGTTGAATTGAATGAAATTTAGGAATTGTGAACGAATGCCTTTTAGACAGAATTAAGAACGCTTTCTGTAGTTTTTGTGTAAAGAATAATATTTTATTATTTTTGAAGCTTTTCATGGATTAGTAATTTTTCAGTTTTTTTCCCTTTGCCGGTTTTATTTTTGGAATGAATAGAAAATGCGTTATCATTTTGAGAAGAGGAATGGTCTAGAAAGTTGGTAACTCATCTTCGATTCTGCTGGAGTTTGAGAAAACTATTAAAAATTACAAACAACTTTTCTTTGATGGAAAATTATAAAAAGATCATTTAACAAATTGAACACGAGTTAATTAGAGAATTTATTAGACATTAAAGGCATTTTAATGCCTTTTCAAATAAAATTGTGCAGTTTTTGCAGTTTTTATAATTTTTCCAATATTTAGTAGTTTTTGCAGCTGTTTAAATTATTAAACTTGTCTGTTGATTAATATAATAATTTATGATTTTCATTAAGAAATTGTGAGCAAAAACAGAGAAAATGGGCAAATTGGAAAAATTGCTAAATTGCTAGAAAGAAGTAAACTGTGATGACCTTTTTAATTGTGTTCATTGCATTAGGCGCTGTATGAATGGAAATTAGATTGATGATGTTGATGAGGGTAAAGTGGTGAGGAATATTTTATTTTTAATGACTTCATTATGTTCTTTCCAAGTCTTGGTTCTTAAACCAGCAGATTTCTATGAAAAGAACCAAAAATGAACCTTCAAACCTCTCCCCTCTTTTCCTCAATTATAATTGAGTAAAGCCATCTCTTCTGAGTACTTAATTTCTTCTGCATTTCCTATCCCAATGGTTAACGGAATAAAAACAAACGTTAAATGCAATTAATTGTTATTCTTCTAGCATCATTCAATCGGCGATTTTCTAAGTTTCTCTCTAAACTTCTTGCTTTTTTTAAGAAAGTGAAATGATTGTATTAAATTAAAACAACAAAACAAATCAGCAAAATGACTTGTTGCGCATCCAAATGGCTTTTCGGCATTTGTTTGTTTTGCTTGGCTCTGGTCAGGGAATTTGGCGCCAAGACTTTCTAATATGATTATTGCATGATGTGGAAAACTGTAAACATGTCAACGCTCGCCAGATTTTAGATCTTGCTCGTTTCTTGGCTTTTACGACCCTTTGTCTTTTGAATTTCTTTGAGAATTTTTTTTGGATTTCAAATCAGATTAAACTTGTTTAAGTTTTGTTCTTTTTTGAAATTTATTTCATTTAGTTGCATTTGTAGATTTTTAGTAGTTTTTTGAGATTTTTGTAGTTTTCTGTTGATTTGGCAGTGAATCCTAAAAATTGGCTAGAGTTTGGTTTTTTTTGTGAGGAGTCGTTAACTTGTTTCTATTGGAAAAGTTTAAAAAACTTCAAGAACATTGAAATACGTGAATGTTCCCTAAAAAATCACAACTTATTTAGATTTTAATCAATCAACTAAACAAATATAGCAAATGCCATGTTTATATTAGAATATACGAAACTCGCGGAAAAACACAGTAAAACTCAGCTAAAATCTAAAAAGAAGAAGAAAACCCAATTTAGATCAGACACAAGTTGAATCGCTTTTGATGACATTTGACATTCTAGATTTCTAGCAAAAGCAGAAAATAGTTTTTGTATCGATTTTTCTTTGTGAAGTGATTGTATCGGAACACAGTAGTTGTAGTTTGAGTTGAAGGGCAATATTTGTTAAACGATGAGATATTTATGGATTTAGAGTAGCTGATTCACTTTTTATTTAAAATGTAATTACTTTGCAGAGTGGATCTTGATTCAAATGTTAAAATCTTTTTAGTCAATCGGACTCTTTCAGAGATATTTTGTAAAATTTATAGTAAATGATGTTTTTGCATCAAATGCCAATTTAATACTTTTTAATAAGCTATATCCCGCCATAGAAATTAATATTTGGAAAAACTTATATTTATGGTATTTATGGAAATAAATTTTGTAGCCTTATTTTTTATTTTGACAACATTTTAGTTGAATCTGTTGTTATCGTTGGATACCTTTTGAAATGATGAATCTCAAGCAATTTGCGGTTTTAAAACTACTTTTGGTTATATTTTTTTGGCAGATTTTTGATATGGAAGAAGTGCAGGTTTGTTTTATCCGGAAATAATATTTTAAACTATACGAGCTAGGTTTCACGGTTTGTATTATTTTATTGACCTTTATCAAACAATAATACCAAAAAAAAATCCACAGGCAAAGTTCCCCATGTGTCAAAAGCTAGAAATCGTAGGGGAAAAGGTGTTCAAAAAATATGGCAGAGTCCACTTTTCTGAAGCAAAAACATTAAAAAACAATGTTGGATGGCTCACTTTTAAAGTTGAACTTACTAAAAAATTCTCTCCTTCACAGGTTGGTTAATTAATCTTAGTTTTTAGTTCATAAACCAAATTTATTCACTCAGTTTAGAATAACAAGATATCGTAAAAACGGTGACAATTACGAGTATTATGATCATGGGGCTGAAAAAAACAACTACACCTTCAACTTCTGCGAGTTGATGTCCATGAACTTTTGGGACGCCCGATCTGACGCTTTTCTGAATTTTGCAAAAATTTTGGCGCCACCGGGAGTGTTTCATCCTTGTCCTTATTATGTGAGTTTGAACAATCGTTGCCAGAACAATTTTCACTGACAATTTGTGTGATTTCAGGGAATGGTGCAAATGATCAACAAAACATTTGCAACTAGAATTTTCACCACAACTTTTCCCTTGGGCGAATATCTGACTATGTATACTTTTATTATAAACTATGCTGATATTTTGCACATCAAGGTTTTCTTTAAAGTAGTAAATAAATAAAAATTATGCTTCATGTGGTTGTAAGGCCAAATAAAATCACTTAAAATAATTAATTAATTGAAACTATTTTGCTTTCTCAGTCCAAATTAAATTTGGACTGAGAAAGCAAAATAGTTTCAATTAATTAAAAACCAGCAGTCCACAACAATATTCAAACTTAAAATAATAAAAAAAAAAAAAATAAATAAAAATTGCAACAATTACAACAATTACAACATCAAAAAAAAAAAAACTTAGTTCCACTTGTCCAAAAACCGGAAGGGGAATGATTCAATACAATAATTTTTTTGAATAATTCTCAAAAATGTGACATTCTACGTTTTTTATTATAAACTTTTAATAGGACTGGCATTTCAAAAGGCGATTCTGTAACGCAGATTGGTAACTTTCGTTTATAAATCAGAACTTAAAATCCATGATACTTTCATGTAGACAACTTAATCAAATTAATTCAAAAATTTATCTGAGAGTGTCGATAAAATATAAAATCTTCAAGTTTCCTATCCTGCTGATCCACAAAGTAACAAGAGTCCCCAAAAACAGGGGATTTTGACAATTTTTCACTTTGCTCATAAAATAACTCTAGAACCCTAATACTTTTATGTGTTTTTGGGTCCTAACATTCAGAAATAAAATTTTCAAAGTATTGCTATTTAATCGACTACGATTTGTTATATAGGATCATAAATAATTGCTATTCATGAACCTAGGTTCATTTATAATATTATTTTTTGAACCTTCGTTTTTGACTAAATATTCTTAAAAAAATAGGTTTCACGGGTCGAATTTTAGGTTTTTGGGTCCCAACATTCAAAAATAAAATTTTCGAAGTACTAATTTATAAGTTTCCGATTTTTTAATCGTGTTTTATTATGTTTTAAATTCCAACAATTAAATTCAGGTGGTATTTAAATTATAATGATCAATTGCTTTGTTGCACTTTGGAAAATATTAGTCAATTTCAGTTGGTGGAAGACAACGAAATGACAAAACAGATTTTTTGTATGGTTTTCTTATAAATAAATCAAGTCTGTAATGACCATAAATAATTTTTTGCAAGTTGGGACATTGTACACAAATATTTAAATATATATGCAATTCTATAAGTATACTAATAACTTAAAGTGTTCAAATAACTTAAAATACAAATTTTGGAGCCACTATCAAACCGTGACTTTGGAGTCATTTTGAAATTCTAATATAGCTCAATTAAAATTTTAAAAGCCGGTGGTATTTAAAATTTTAATAATACATGGAAACTATCTGGTGGATGCATTTTTAGTCAACAACGGTTCGTTGAAAGTTCCAAAATGCTCAAGCAATGCTTGATTTCCAAATTACTATTGTGTTGTTCTTTAATAGTATTTCTTGACGTAAGTAACATTATATAACATCCCGAGGAACTAGTGAAATTTATTCATTTCTCCTCGAATTATTTGCATCGGTGGGTAATCGAAATGAGTACAAACTAAAGACAACTTGATTTGCAGGCGAAATTCCCATTTTTACAGCGACTTGAGTGCATGGACAGCAAGTCATTTGAAAGATATGGTATTGTTCTCAGCTGCGAAGGAAAGTCACTCAAATCTGGAAGAACTACATTAAACCTCAACTTCCGGTTCCATCAACGGATGAAATTTGAAAAAGTGTTACATTTACTTTAAATCAATTTAGAAAGTAACTTTTCCTCTTTTTATAGCTAATGGCGGCTCCTTATCTTGTTACAAATGGGACTTTTGAGGCAATTGGCAAACCTCAAAATGCGACAATGGACTTTTGTCAGCTTATGGCTGGAAGTGAAGTTACATATGCTGTACAGGTTATAGTAGGTTTGATGAAATTTATAGTACCCGATTTATTTCATCCATGTCCTTTTAAGGTGAAACTTGTAAAATTAATTATTTGCATGCTTAATTAGTATATTCACTCAAATAGGAGATAGCTATTCGTAATATCACATTTAACCTCAAGGCTCTCTGGATACAAAGGGACCCAAATGAATACATGACTTTACTCTGCTTGGTCAACAAAGAGGTCGACATATTTTTCGTTAAGATTTTTTATAAAATTGTTGCCAAATAAAAACGTTTTCATGAAAACAATAAAAAATATAACATATAATTGAACTGCGATAAGGTTGAGAATATACATGTCCACTTTCAACCTCAAGGCTCTTTGGATTCAAAGAGATCCTGATTACTTCATGACTCTATTTTATTTTTTGTCAGAGTTTTTTTCAAAATTGTTATCAGATAAACTATTGAACAAATAAATATTGCTCCTTAAATGCTTAATGTAGCTTCTAATTCTTTGTACAATTTTTCTAGCAAATTTTATTTAAAGTCAGTTGTATGTCAAATATGTCTGACTAGTTTCCTGTCAAGAGGCATTACATGGATATTTTAACTCACATCATTGTCATTTAACAATTAATCGTTGAAAATAATCTTTGATTAATTGCTATAATTATTACCAAAAGCCAATTGAACTTAGTTGATGCTGTAAAGTTCTGCGTATTTCAAATTTAAACGTTTTAGAATAATTTCACTATTAAAGTGAGTCGTCTGCAGTTAGAGCAACGTTTCAGTCATAGGTAGAATAATGGTGACTAAAAACTTTTTCTTAGTACTTTTTTTTTTATTGAACCCCTTATAAGGGGCGGGTGAGGGGATACCGAGGTATCCAAGCACGGAGGCCAAATGCGGCCCATTGTACTATCCTCAGAAATGACAGGTTATCATACAATCTCTTTTAATCTTCCAGATTCATGTATGAATCTTAGAATATCAGAGACGTTGATTTTCCTGTAGTCAGATAAAGTTATGACGAAGTGTCCATAAACTTTATAACGAAGATGCGTATAAGAAGGACAGCTGCACACAAAGTGATTAGCTGTTTCATATCTGCATTATTGGGACTTTGTTACAAGCCTAGTATTGGTCATGCTTAGACACGTCTTACCACTAGTGTAACGACGTGTTTTACCGCATGACTCGATCTCAATTATACTGTTAACTTCATGAAGCAAATTGGAAATGTATGCGTGACAAAGACACATTCCCATTTCCTTTGCAACAATTCGTTGTCCAATTTCGAATGCGTTCGATCAATTCGCTTCTTAGTACTTACTTTGATTATGAGTTGCTTTTGCATCCTTATGGTTCAAGTAAGTTTTTCCTGTAGTTTCCTGTGATAAGTGAAATTTACCAATAATAAATATTTTACAGGCAAAGTTCCCATTCTTACAGCGTATTGAGTGTATGGACAGCAAGTCGTTTGAAAAATATGGTAATGTTACAAGTTGCGCAGGAAAAACTCTCAAATCAGGAAGGACCAATGTTAACATGAATGTTCAATTTCATCAGCCAATAAACTTTCAAAAAGTATAACTATAACCATATCTATTTAAACTAAACATTTAATTTTAAGGTAACAGTGGCTCCGTATATAGTTCAGGATGGCATTTTAGTAGCAGTTGGAAATCCTCCAAACGTGACAATGAACTTTTGCCAGCTAATGGTTGGAATGGAAACAAGATACCAAGAACAACTTATAGTAAGTTTACTAAAGTTTGCTATGCCAGCTATGTTCCATCCATGTCCATACAAGGTAACTTCTTAAATCTCATATTTCAATTACTACTTAACACTTAAATTCATAGGAATTTTTAATTCGAAACGTCACGATGAACCTTAAAGCTCTCTGGGTGCCAATGAACCCACAAGAGTTTATGACGTCGATCTGTTTTGTTAACGATGGTCAAGTTTTGTTCTTTATAAAACTTTTCTATAAAATAATTTTTAGATAAATTTAAAATATTTTGAAACATTTAAAGGAATTTATGATAATTAGGACAACTTTTTATCCACACTGAAAACTTAAACGCACACAGCTAACAATAAAAATAAGGTTAAATATATAATATAAATAATTATATTTTTATTTATATAAATATCATATAAAATTAAACATTTTAAGTGGAAAAAAGTCAAAAACACTTGCTCCATTAAAAACATTACACTGGAACATACACTATTAATTTTCATCTTTTTTATATCAGTTCATATAATTTTTCTACTCGTATCCTGGAAATACTTTGGCTGAATTAAAATAATTGTTTCGTTCTTATAATTCTACTTTTTATTTAAGTGCTTATTTTAATATTGGATGTTTTTTACTGACAGTCCATTTCAGTTACATAAAGACCAATTCTTAGTCATGTCTTTCCAAATATTTCTCAAAATTTTCTTTTCTTTATTAAGTTGTGAGTTTATCCCTTATGTCCAAGTAAACCCTATAAATATATTGAACTATGAAGAACTCCAAAAATCCATTTTTAGGCAAAGTTTCCAGTTTTACAGAAAATTGAATGCATGAGCAGCAAGGAGTTCGCACTATATGGTGTAATCAATAATTGCGAAGGAAAAACACTCAAATCTAAAGTTGCCTTTATTCGACGTTCGATTTCATCAGCCCATGAGCTTTCGGATAGTTTGTTTTAATTAATTACTGTCATTTTGTCATTTTGTTCATAATGTCTTTACATGAAGGTCACGGTAGCTCCATATTCGAATATTAATGAAACTCTCACTGGCATTGGATTTACACTAAATAGAACCATCGACTTTTGCGATATGATGTTTGGAAAAGTTCAAGAATCCCTTCATGTAAATTTGGTTTTGAATTTGCTGAAGTTCGCCTTCGCATCACAGTTCCATCCTTGTCCATACAGGGTCTCATGTTCACTTGATATCAGATTTAAATATATATATAATTACTGTAACTTTGATTCACAGGAGCTGGTTATACGTGCTGAGGCGCTGAATCTTAGAAGCGTATGGATCCCAATGCGTACTGGAAATTACATGACACTGATTTGTTTCGTGCATCGCGATTTGGTCATATTTTATGTGAAACTTTTCTACAAAATTGTATATAAATCAATTTAGGATTACATGTGAATTGTTTACGTATTGAGTGATCTATATTTACGCATAAGTTTGCTTTATCTGAACACCTGAAGTTTGTCATGTAAAATTCTTTGACCATCTAAACTTTATTTTGCATTGTAATTAACGAAATTTTAACCACCAATTATCTTTTATTTCTTTCTATATAATACTTTTAAGACTCATTGATAGCTGATGAGTATCATACAAAAAGTAATAAACGGAAGTCAAAACAGTACATGCTTTTTTCAACGGTTTTGCTCAAAACAAAAGGTCATCAAAAGGTATATAGCGAACAATTAACGTATCTAAAAACATTGAACCTAAATTAAAATAATGGTTACCATTTTAAATTAAAACGTTTTTAGAAATGAGTATCCACATTTTCTCAAATAGTTTTAACGTCAGTTACCTTCAAACCTTTTTGAAACATGTCTTCTAAAATAATTCTCTTGACTTTGTTAAGTTATGCTTTTGTATCTTATGTCCACGTGAGTCTTGCACTACTTATTAGATGAAGAGAATTGTCAATAAAACAATTTTGTAGGCAAAGTTCCCAGTATTAGATCACATTGAATGCATGAGCAGCAAAGAATTCGAACCATTTGGCGTACTTCATAGTTGCGAAGGAAAAACATTAAAGTCCAGATTGGCTTTCGTTAACATAAATGTTCGATTTCACCAGCAAATGAAAATAAAGAAGGTTTGCAAAATCTTTCTTTAATAAGTTAAAAACATTCATTACGTCTTTAATTAAAGATAGCGGCTGCTCCCTATGAATATATAAATGGAACTTACGTAGCAATCGGAAATCCACTCAATAGGACAATAGATTTCTGCGATCTTATGCTTGGACAAGTACAAGAGTCACTTCATGTAAATTTAATTTTGAATTTGCTGAAGTTCGCCTTCGCTTCCCAGTTCCATCCTTGTCCTTATAAGGTCTATTAAGTTTTTGTAACTTTAAAAAACTATAATTAAAATTTACAGGAATTAAATATTCGTGCCGAGGGGTTGAATCTTAGAAGCGTTTGGCTTCCAATGCCTGCTACAAACTACATGACCATGATTTGTTTGGTGAATGGAGATCATGTCATTTTTTATGCTAAACTTTTCTATAAAGTTGTTTATAAATAAAGTTAAGTAAAATGGGATATTGGGAGCAGATTTTTTATTTGTGTCGTTATGAATGAAAATGAGTTAGATTTTGTTTTTTTTATTGTCAATTCTTTTAAGATCTTATAATCCGCAACCAAATCATAGATTTGAAAACATTTACTCTAAACTAGATAAAATAGCTTTATGTAACTTTTTGTGACATGATCACAGAACAGATAGTAAACTAATAATTAATCGATTATATTTGTTTTTTTGGAGCAATATTATTTAGATATTACAATATATGGTAAACAAAGTAATTAAAAAGCTTTTAACCAATGTTATCTAAAAAATATTAATAATGTCAACAACAAGCATACTATTTTAGTATTATAATTATGATTTTATGATAAAAAGGTTATTTTAGCACAAGTCAGACTGTATCATAAGTTTAAGCAGTTGGCATTGAAACTAAAATGATTCAATTTTTTATTTTGATAGTTTTGCTACTTTTAGCTCTGAGTATTACTTCGAAAGATTTTGTCAATGTTTGCTTTATAATAAATTATGATTCAATCATTAAATAACCAACTCTCTCTAATTTTTCTCATTAGGCCAGGACATTACTTCTAGAAAAGATAGAGTGTATCGACAACATTTCGTTCCAACCCTATACGGTAAAGTAGAAAGATGTGAAGGAAGGATGATCAAAAAATTTGCTTTTATCGACTTCAATGTCCATTTTTTTCAAGCATTCTATTTTGACGAGGTATTTTCAAATAAGATCAGTATTACAAAAATATTAATGATGATATTTAATCAAAAGTTTATGGCGAGTCCATATTGGAATGATGGAAATGGAATATTTGTGCCTTTATCAGAGAATGACAACAATGTCACTTTCAAATTTTGTGATGTCATGAATGGAAATGTGCCTGACTTTGCTTCTGGACTCATTATAAGTAAAATTAGTTATGATATAACCCTTCAAAAAGTTGCGGTATTGAAAAATATCTGTATTCCAGATCTCTTGAAAATTTCTATTCCCTTGCTCATCCACAAATGTCCATACCGCGTAAGTATTTTTAAACAAAGTAAAACTCGAAAGCTTAAAAAGTTTATTCCATTCAAGGATCTGGAAATTAAAAACAGAACCATGAATTTACGTGCAATGCCCATTATAATGGGTGTAGGAAACTATATGTCTATATTCAGTTTGGTCCGGAACAATCAAGTTATTTTTCATGCAAAAATATTTTATAAAGTGCAAAACTCCTTAACAAACAAGATCTCTAGTAGTTAAGAAAATATTTTGTATAATCATAATCATTTTGTTGAAAGTTCGTTTTAAAGTTTTAATGTTAAAACCACAAATAAACATATTGGAATGAAGGCAATGGACATTTTGTAAATTTAGATTTTTCTAGAAATGACAATAATGTGTCATTTAATTTCTGTGAAGTTATGGAGGGGAAAGATGCTGATTTCGCTTCTGGAATTTTATTGAGTATCCTAGCTCAACATTCTGAGAAAATCGTGAAATTGAGCCGCTTATATTTTAGATCTCCTGAAGTTTTCAATTCCAACTCTCGTACACAGATGCCCATATAGAGTTTGTACCCAAATTGTTTGAAAATTAAAAGGATTAATTAATTTATTATTTTCTAGGATATTGAAATTCGGAACAAAACAATTAATTTGAAAGCCATGCCCATTATGATGGATCCTGGTAGTTTCATGTCATTGTTCTGTTTGGTGAGGAACAACATAGTTATATTTTATGTGAGGATATTTTATAAAATTCAATGATTTGTAAAGTTTGCTGGAGAATTCAAATATCAGAGCAAAGATGTAAACTGTCCCAAAGTGTATGACTTTGACTTTATTTATTTATTTCTAAATTAGAAACTTCAAATATTTAATAGTTTGACCAAAGCCGTTAAGCTATAAATTAAATTCGAACATTTCGAAAAAATAAAAACAAATTTGAATTAAATGACAATACGAAAACCGAGCCATTAATTACTTTGAAAATAATTGAAAACAAATTGCTAATAAATTGCAAATATTTAGTCGGTTAAGGTGATTATGTTAAGCTCGTGAGTTTGTCAGTCATTTGCGTCGTTGAAATGAATTGGTTTAATATTTTGAGAGTCATATTTCTCTTTATTTTGATAAATGTTTTTACTGGTTTAGTTTATGTTTGTTTCTAATTGATAAATTAAATCATTTGAACTGCATAATAGTTTTTTTTAGGGAAAAACTTTGATTCTTCTAAAATTAGAATGTATGGATAACGTTTCGTTCCAACCCTATGGAAAAGTAATACACTGTGAAGGAAGAATGGTTAAAAGGCTTGCTTTTGTCAATCTGAATGTACACTTCTTTCAAGCATTCTATTTTGATACGGTAACTAATTAAATTTGCTTATGGTGTGATTTTAAAATTTCTAACGATCAGTTTATGGCGAGCCCATATTGGAACAAAGGCAATGGAAGTTATACTAATTTAGATTTTTCTACTGGTGACAACAATGTAACATTTAATTTCTGTGACGTTATGGATGGAAAAGATGCTGATTTTGCTTCTGGAGTGTTATTAAGTATCTTTGCTCAAAATTCTAAAAAGGCGTGTCATTACATCAGTCTGATCTATTTTAGATGGTCTAAAGTTTTCATTTCCAGCTCTCGTACACAAATGCCCATATAGAGTTAGTACTCAAATTGATTAAAAATTACAAGGATTAATTTATTAATTTGTTTTCTAGGATCTTGAAATACGGAACAAAACAATCAATTTAAGAGCCTTACCCATTATAATAGGTCGTGGGAATTTCATGTCATTGTTCTGTTTGGTGAGGAACAACATAGTAATATTTTCCATGAGGCTATTTTATAAAGTGCTATGATTTGTAAAGATCTTCAGAGAATTCTAATATAAGTTTTATTTATTTATCTTTGGACGCCCAAAAAATAATTCAAAGTTTGCCCAATTAAAGTTTATAAACTACATCAAATTCAAAAAAAAAACAAACAAATTAAAACTTAAACTCGATGTTTAAAAGTCGTTTAATCAACATTTTGCAAAAAGAGGCAGATGAGTAATTTATTTATATTTTTTGATAAAACTTTTTTAGTTAGGGGCTTTATTTTAAATTTATTGTACTCAAGATTTGAATAATATTGTTGTGGTCGTGGTACATCAATCGATGCTAACATCCATTTTATAACTTCAGTTTACCTGTAAGAAGAAGAAAAGAAATTGTTACTACATAGTCTAGGTATCACAATTAAATAAATAGTTTATAAACGGTCAAATATAGAAGAAATGTATTAAATCTTATTGCATTCGTTACAGAACTTCATTACAATTGTTGGTTGAAACTACTTATTTTCAGCTCAAAACAGAAAATTCTGAAAATTCCACTAACATACTCTCTGCAAGAAAAATCTAAAACTGCTCATTATTTTCTTCCACATGAAATTCTTCAACGTCGCATAACATCACACAACATCATAATTCCATTTTGCTCTGCAATTTTAACCTTGTTTTGACATCGTATCACAAAGTTTAATAAAAATATCATAAAATAACACAAATAGAATGAAAACTGTGCAAAAATCGAGCGGAAAAATAGAAAAGAAGAGAACATCTCGCAACTTGTTAAATGTTAATAATTCAAAGAATTTCACAAATTGCGCTAGAGAAGCCATAAGATTTAGCTTTACGGCATGTTTTAATAAGAAAATTTGCAATTCTTGCTGAAAAATTTCAATGAAGAAATTGTAGAACTTCTTACAAGCACTAATAAATAATTAAATTGAAGATTGTTTCGAGATCAAAAGAAAGACGGTCCATTAATTACTTTTTTTTTGATTTTTAAAAAAATCTGAGATGTTATTTTACACAAAATTACAATACATTTTTAATTTTTTTGAGACACCATTTTACGCATCCCTGAAAAACAAAAAAAAGATACAAATCGATAAAATGTTGTTCTAGCTGTTAATGAAGTCAACCTATGTCTCTTGATAAAAAATTACTGTCTTACTTTCCTCTGCACTAAAAGTAGCAGACGGCACTTATTGATCATAAATTTCCTACAACAACAAGAACAACTGAGTACAAGTAAAACATCAAATACCATCAAGATTCTGCGCCGCAAACATAAATTACTGCAGCTCAAAGATAAATTGATCTTGAATGTAATTGCGAGCCATCCTCATTAAAAATCTATTGCCAGTGGCTCGAGTAACTGCTTGGATGTGATTATTAAAAAATTAATCTACTTATCTGCTATTTGAAGATATCAAGTAGCTTTTAAGTGCATCAATTTGGTTAGCAATTTATTAATAAAGTTTTAATTTCCAGCAGATAATTTTTGAATGATTAGCTGATACTTAGATCGGTATGTCCATTTTCAATGCTTTTTAAATCAAAGCTTCAAAATTCACAATTCTTAAGGATTGAAGAATAAAAGTAGACACATTTGTAACTATTAATTTGTTCATTTTTTTATGAGCTTCCCCAAACGAACACACTTTTCAAACTTCACAAATGCAATTTCTTCGAATTCACAGAAAACATCTTAATCGAAAAAAGTGTTGGCAATAATGCAGAAAAATGGTTTTGCAGATTTAAATCGATGATTTATTGCATGAAAACTAACGGCACAAGGTAATTCAACCAATCAAATTATTCTCTATTATCCTAGAAAATACTGGTTGAACCACCCTGCGCTCATAATAATTGCATTTAGTTTTTTTTGATCCTCTTATGATTGCTTTGTGTATATTTAAGTGCTGCATGCAATTACTGAATTACTGATTTACTCAATTTTCCATTAAATATGCAAGTTGTTAAATTCAAGTTTTTTGCTGGTCGATAGAATAATTTTCTCATTTTCCACATATGGCGAGCTCATTGATAAGCATAATGAATATTTATTAATTTTGTCTGCATTTGGATAACGAGATTGAATAGAATTTGCAATCAGGAGCGATCGGAAAATCAGCAGATGCCAAATATGGAGAGAAATGTTATTTTATGCGAATTATGGTAAAAAGTCATTTTATGGGGTTTTTAATGGAAATTGCTTTTTTACTCATCATTAGAATTTTTTAAGTTTTTGGGTGGAAAAATTTTCATTGTAAAATTTTACAAAATTCCATAAAAAATCTTCAGAAAAATAAATAATCCAAGAAAAGTCTCTCTAGGTCTATTTTTTCGTTTGTCTGGTCTCACTGCAACCCAAATATCTCTACACAACGCACTATTAATAGCTTTCTTACTATTCCATTCCATTCTAAAGACTAACTAGCGAACAATTGTGTAATTTCTCCGCTGATCAGACACACAGTAACAAACAATAACAGCAATAACACACACGAGATCCCATTAAAGTGATTTATTACAGATTTATGAAGAGATGCAAGAGCATCATTAAGATTCTATTTCTGGGCGCACAGAGAGATGCTTTTCAATTATTTCTATTTTGGTAAAGAAAATTACGGAAAAATGCTGAAAAATCTAAAAAGACGGATAAGGCACCAACTGAAGCAACTTGAGGGAATTTAAGAAACCAAGAAATCTGCAAGTAGAACCAGAAATGCTTGAGAAATGTTCAAGAAATAAATTAAATGTAAATTACAAAAATATTCTTAATCGACTTTCTGTATTGTGCCCACATTGCTTGAAATTATGGTGTTATCTTAAGTTCTTAAGCGCTGGAGGAGTTTGAGCAGCCAGAGAAGCTAATAATAAAGTATTAAAACGAAGCATAAATTGCGCTTAAATGCCAGTAAATAAAAATTTGATTATTAAAGTTTGTTTAGCCTCCGCTAAGCTTGATTTCTTGCTGATTTCTTGGTGATTCATGTTGATTTTACAGTAATTTTAGTTACTTCTAGTCGATTCAGGTTGATTTAGGGTTTGTTGTTTCAGCTATCATCATTTATCAGTCACGAAGAGTCAACACAAAGAATCTACTTACAAACAAATCAGCGGGGAGTTTACATTTTAAATTTGCACGAGGAATATGATTAATTATGTTGGATCTTAGATTTTTTTTTGCAAAATGTGTGTTTTATTTAGTTTGATTCAACTTTTTTACGGAAGAACTGAAATTTATTTAAAAACTCATTCTATGACGTTATTTATAATTGAAAAAATAATTAATTATATTTTTGTCTTAATCGCCTTCAAAACAATCAAAAACATCCATAAACAACAAATAACAACAATTTTATTAATTTATACCTTTTCCTCGATAAAAATTGCTCTACAATCCAACCACAATCAATTTAATTAAAAATCCACAGCATTTTATAAAATTTTCTAGAAAAGCCAAGAAACTAACAAACTATAACAAAGACTCAATTAAAGCAGAGATCATAAATATCCGCAAACAAAGTAATAAATAAGATCATTTTATCTGTTTATGGCGTTTGATTGGGTGATTGGCAAACTCTCCGTTAAATTCTTAACTAAGAAGTGAAATGCAATCAAATTGAGTAAAATAGAGCATATTGTATTTTCCAATAATGAGCTTTTATGTCTTGAATTCTTACAAAAGACTTAAATAGTGCAAAAAAGTACATAATAAATTAAAATCGTAAATTCATAGACTTTGTTTGATATTTCAAGATATTTCATTATATCTGTTGTTCGGTCGTTTCAGTTGTTTCAATGGATTTTTTGCCTCCAAAACACCACAATCAGTTATCGCGTTCATAAATAACGCTCACATGTGGTTTTACAGCTAAATGAACATTTTAATAGATTTTCCATATTGCTTGTCTTTGCCAGTATTTCATTTTTGCAGCCTTTTTCGTCTTTATTATCCACAAACAACATAAATTCTCGAACAAACAATTTATTTCTAGATTTTTAAATTTTTTATGATGTTTTGCATTTTACGCTATTTTACTTGTAAAACGTTTAAAATGCTTGAAAAAGATTAAACATTACTCTACATATGGTTTGGGTAGACTGGCTGTTTTTCCAGAAAAAACTGAATACCTCCAAAACTAGCATACTCCAGAAATACTCAATAAACCGCCAAATACATTGAAACATTGAAAACAATGCGATAAACGAAAAACTACGCACGATTACTGTTTAAAATTAAAATTTATGATTCAGCTGAAAAATATTTGGAGTATTTTGCAAAATGTAAATAAAATGAAGAGTCGATAAGATTGCTGGGATTATTCAAGAAAGTGTTTCATAGTGAGGTACACATGCACGTATTTGTATTTTGTGAAAGGTTTTAGCAAAAAAGTGCAAAAGAAGACTTTTCGGTTCTTATAAAAATTCAATAATTTTAAGGTAATCTAATTAATCCAGTATTAAAAGTTAATTAAGATTCCAACAAAATTATCAATTTAAAACCTACCCCTTTATTATCCTTTTTCTGGAGTAATAAAAACCCTTCCTCCTGTAAGATAATTTATTGCTCGAATAAATAACAAAATATCAATAATTCTCCACCTTCAACCAACAAACTTCAACAACCTGCATAGAAATGTCAGTATTTTCATTCTAAACTACTTTGTGAGAATTGCATGCATTAAGTATTTCACTTTTCTACAATTCTCTACAATTTAACTATTTTCCATAAAGTTGTTTTTGTAGAACTTTGTTTCCATTCTAAAGCATCGAAAAGAAGGCTAGCAAAATTAAAGAAAGGAAAGTGGTGGTGATTTATGGCTTGCAGTCACGAAATGTCAGAATGTTCTTCATTTTTCATTCAAGCTTTTTGTTTGCAGTATTTTTCAGAAGTTTTTCTATGGACAAGCCTTTTTTGGAAGGGTGTCTTTGTTGTGAGCAATGTAGGATAATAAAGTTATTTAGGTTCTTGTGTATTCTTAAGGAAATTCTATTGTAAATAAGATATTCGTGAAGAAAATTTTTTTTCAAATTAACCTCAAAACCTTACCAACTAAATTTTTCTTTTCAAAGTTTTCATGCCAACCAAAATTACGAACATAACCACAAAAGAGTTCACTTCGTTATCATTTTATGAAATCTCTATTGTTTTGGCGGTCTAAATTTGGCCAGAGCTTTAAACCCGAGAGCTTAAAATATATTCAGGATATTTTCAAAGGATTAAAGGATTGCATGGATTATTTGCTTTTATGCAAAGTGTATTACGGGCTGCTGTAAGAATAATATAGAACTTTTTAATTCCAGTCAAAGGAAAATTCCCAGCCACTCTAAATCCTCCAACAATAGCAACTAAAGCACTTCCTGGCGCAAAACTCTCTACTGGTAGTTTTCAATGTAAATATATATGTAGAGCTAAATTTAGCAAAGCCAAGAATAAACTAACAAGTAAATAATGCAAATTTGTTTATTTTTATTAAATTTGCATTAAACATTTTGTATGCACTGTCATTCATTAAATTGTCTGAACTGATTTACTGCAAGAACTTTTGCAATTCTTTTGTTGGAAAACTGAATTTGATGATTTATCTGTCTGTTTTTTTTGTTTATTCTTAGCAGCAAATTTTTAAAGCCAATTTTTGATCAATTAACATTACGGAATCACATTTAAATTAATTAGAAATCAATGGAAGTTTTAAAATATACATTAACTAGTGTATTACCCGGGAAAAATCCCAGGATTTGTGAAAAGTGGTCTCAAAAAAAAGTCATGGCAAAAAATTGGGCTGGACCAACCCGTGACACAATAATAAACTCAACTTATCATCCCGAACAATTCAAATAGTGGCACCAAAATAGAAGTGCCAGTACCTGCAAAATAATGACTTTTTTTAAAAGTTGGTTTTCTGAATGAATCGTGAGATTGTAAGTCTTTTCAACAAAAAAATCGTCCAAAGCCACCAGGTCATGCCACCAGCTGCTGGTGAGTTCATCTCATGAGCTTTATCTTAAACCGTTTTCAAGTTTTGAAAGTACCACCAGGTAGAGGCACATGGATAGATAGTCCAAGTGCTTGCAAAAATGATTTACTTGGTTTTCTGGATGAATCGTGAGGTTATAAGGTTTTTTCAAAAAAAGTTGTCCTTAGCCACCAAGTCATGCCACCAGCTGCTGGTGAACTCATTCATATGGACCAACTCGTCACACTTAACATTTTTTCTCATGAAACCAAAACTCCAACTCAACCCAAACTCTCAGTATAAAGGTGAAATATACTTGAAACATGTCTTGCTGCACCCTGGCTGGTGACCAGGAGGGTTGTGGAACTGGTCCAAAAATCATACAGATCAAATTCTGTGACATGGATGAACCTTTTGAGACTAAGATGCCCATACATAAGTCTTCAGGTTTTCGAGCTATTAGAGCTCAGTTAGCGTTACGCAGAAATAAATATATAAATATATAAATACTAGAGTATTACCCGTGAAGGATCACAGGATTTGTTGCACAAAAAAGTCAAAAAAATCGTTATTGTTTTTCTCTTTTGGTTTATTTCAATGGATGGAGCTTGGAATTATAAAATCAAATTATAAATCCCAAACAATTTTTTACCAAGACACGGAAGTTAATCTGAAGCTTCAAAAAGTCTCAATTGTGGACTGGAGCTACCAGATCATGCCAAAATATGGACGAATCTTAGACCAAAAAAAGTATTACAAAATCATGCCAAACTCTTCATTTTATAATTCCGAACAAAAATGAAAATAAAAAATTTTAATTTATGAATGTTTAACTGACTCAGAAATGGATGCCACCAAGGTCATGCTATTAGATGGAGCTGGACCAACCCGTGAAATAAATATATAAATATATAAATACTCCCGTAACAAAGTCAAAGTCTTATCATCCCAAACAATTATCCTTAATACACAAAAACTGTATATTAAGCTGTTCTCGAGTTCTGAAAGTAGCACCAGGTAGTGGCTTATGTATAAATAGTCCAAGTGCTTGCAGAAATAATTTACTTGGCTTTCTGGATTAATTGTGGGATTCTAAGACTTTTCTAAAAAATTAGTCCAAAGTCACCAGGTCATGTCATTAGATGGAGCTGGACCAACCCGTTATGCACAAACAAACTTTGAATATCATCCCAAACAATTTAACTCGAGATACGGAAGCTGTATCTTCAGCCGTTCTAGAGATGTGGTTGTACAAAAAAAGTCATCTAAAGCCACCAGGTCATGCTAATAGGTGGTGCTGGACCAACCCGTGACATAAGAACAAACTTAGCTTATCATCCTGAACAATTTTTCCAAAGACACGGAAGCTGTATCTTCTGCCGTTCTCGAGTTTTGGTAGTACCACCAGGTAGTGGCACTTGGATACCTACAAAACAATTGTTTTCTTGGTTTTCTGGACGAATTGTGGGATTCTATAACTTTTTCAAAAAAAGTCGTCCAAAGCCACCAGGTCATGCCACCAGCTGTTGGTGAACTCATTCATATGGACCAACTCGTCACTCTGAACACTTTTTCTCATATAACCAAAGCTCCAACTCAACCCAAACTCTCAGTATAAGGTGAAATATACTTGAAACATGTCTTGCTGCACCCTGGCTGGTGACCAGGAGGGTTGTGGAACTGGTCCAAAAATCATCCAGATCAAATTCTGTGACATGGATGAACCTTTTGAGACTAAGATGCCCCTACATAAGTCTTCAGGTTTTCGAGCTATTAGAGCTCAGTTAGCGTTACGCAGAAATAAATATATAAATAAACAAAACTTGCTCTTTATATTATGTAATAAATAAACAAAACTTGCTCTTTATATTATGTAATAATGGTATATTTTTTTCTAAATTGAGGTGAAAAAAAAACTTCAAAGAAAAAAAAGACAATCTGATAAACATTGCAATAAAATAATTCGCAAACTCATCAAAAAATATTTATTCATAAAAATCATGGTCATTTGATCCACGACCGGCAGAATAAATTTGAATTCAGCTCGGTAGCTTTTTAAGAATTATTTGTTTATCTACCATCCAATTACATAATGATAATAATTTCTCTTACACGAATTGCCCTCTAATATTGTTGAAAATTATAGTAAAAATGATGTCATTTAAAAAAACATATCAGTATTGCATACACGACAATAAGATGTAGATCACAAAATTAATTTTTGTCAATGTTTTTTTGATGACCCGATTCATTTATGGTAAAGTCATACTTCTGCTAATGAAATGATAACATGAGTTTTTCAGGCGAAAATAGGAGTTTTTCAGCGAATTCAATACAGTTCTAATGAATTTATCAAGGATCATGGAAAAATAGATTACTTTAACGTTAAAGTTATGAAGAATAAATGGTACACCATTAATGGCCGAGCTATGCTCTATCATCAAACTTCTCCAGAAAGATTTTGTTTTTAATGGTTTAGTTTATGATAGTAATTCAATGATTTCTCAGCTAAGAGTCTGTTACATGAAATTCAGTGGAAAATATGAAAACATTGGTTTCGGAGAGGACTCAAGATGTTATAATGTTGATCCTTGCGAATGTCTTGCAGGGAAAAATACCGCCTTTTACGTTACTTTTGTCATAGGTTGTTTATTTCCTAATTAGTTCTTATTTATTTACATAATTTATGTATTACAGTGAAATTTTTTTTTTTCAGAATTTGCCAAAGTCTACATCCCTCATTTGGTCCATAAATGTCCTTATCAGGTTATATTTTTCTTAAATTAGAAATTGTTCCAATTAAATAAGTAAAATATATTACAGGGACTAATTGAAGTGAAAGATTTGAAAATGAATGCTCGATCTATCAACATCCCTTATTTACCATCCGGAGAGTACATGATTGAAGGTTTTGTGTATGTGAATGGCACCATAGCATTTGTTGCTAAATTTTGGGGAAAAATTGTTGAGAGATGAAGATACGAAAACGTCGACATTTGATTTTTTTTTTCAAATTAGAACTGTAAAATAAAAATACTTGATCTGTAAATTGCAACTTGGATCAATTTCGGTAATTAACCTTCAAAATTTTGGAAAATTATCATTGAAAAATAAATATATTTCATGTTTTCATTTAAATCAAGAACATTTTTTAGTAACTTTAGTAGAATGAAGATCGCAAAAATCATTTACCTAGTTTTGTTTCTGGTGATCAGTTACGATCATTCCAATGTAAGGATAACACTGCTCTACTACTGATAAAAAATGATAACTTATGTTTTCCAGGCAAAAATTGCAGTTTATCAGCGAATTGAGTACAGTTCTAATGAATTCATCAAAGATTATGCCAAAATCGATTACTTCAATGTAAAGATTAAAAAGAATCATGGATACACAATTAATGGACGTGCTCACATCTACCAACCACTGTCCCCAGATAATGTGAATCCTTTATATTTTTAATAAATCTACTAACTTTTGCATGTTTAACAGATCAAAATTTGCGTTAATCAGAAATTGGGAGACGAGTATAAAAATATCGGATATGAGTCAAAATGTTTCGAGATCAATCCTTGCGATTGTCTTTCTGGCAAATTGAAGCATTACATGATTACTACTGTTATAGGTAGTTGAACCATTCATCCTCCTAATTGTTAATTAAAAAATCGTTAATTACTACTTTTGCAGGGCTGGCAAAAACATACATTCCTCAATTAGTTCACGAATGCCCGTATCAGGTTTGTATTTTGAGTAAATAAAATTTTTAAGAAATTTGCAATTGTATATTTCTCAAGGGGCTGATTGAAGTTAGAGATTTAATATTCAATGCTCGAGCGATCCACATACCTTATTTACAAAATGGGGATTATATGTTGGAAGGATTTGCATATTCTAATGGAACTTTATTGTTGACTGGCAAAGTTTGGGGTAAACTCGTTGGCAAATGAACTTTTAAACATACTTTAACTAAAAATGATTATTATACGAAATAAAAAATGCAAATGTATGATAATTGCTAAATTTTGCTTACTAATGAGTTCGTATTCCTATATAATGATGGCAAGTACCAAAAAAGGTATTTGTATGAAGTAAATTGCATTAGAATGAAGTTTGGAGATATTTTACTCTCAATTTTGGTATTTCTGGTCATTCCCGATCATTCCGAAGTAAATTATAATCTTTAATATAAAATACTGTTAATTATAACTGTACATTTTCAGACAAGAATTATAGGATTTACAAGAATTGAATACAGTTCTAATGATGTCATCAAGGATTATGGAAAAGTTGATTTCTTTAATGTAACAATTATGAAGAATCATTGGTACAAAGTAAATGGAAGAGCTGTAATCTACCGTCCAGTGTCCCCAGAAAAAGTATAGAATAATTGTATATAAACTAACTAAAGTAATTTTAACTAATTTGATAAATTTTTAGTTAAAGATTTGTGTACATCAAAAAGTTGGTGATAGGTATGAAATAGTCGGAAATGAATGTATGATACTCAATCCGTGCGATTGCCTTGCTGGGAAAAATAGCAATTTTGGAATTGTTACTTTATTAGGTAGTATATTATCACCTATGAATCTTCACTAAAATATTTTTAAATAAATCTTCTTATTTGTAGGATTGGCCAGGAACTATATCCCTCATTTAATTCACGATTGTCCTTACCAGGGATTGCTTGAAGTAAAAAATGTAAGAGTAAATTCTCGAATTGCTTTCGCACTTTTTACTCCCATTGGTGAATACATGCTGGAAGGGTTTTTATATTTGAAAGGAGTTATGGTGTTTAGCGGTAAAGTTTGGGGTAAGGTTGTTGACAGATGAACTTCATTATTTTAGTGGACAAACCTTTGTTACCTAATTTATATTTTATGAGATCTAGTGACATAATATATACATTATATAATTGCAATATAATTTGGAAAACAGTTGTTTCATTTCCGCTGAAACCAGAGGTTAAATTTGAGGGAATCATGGTAATTTTCACGTAATCCGCTATGTTATTAATCAATTATTATTCAAAAA